>BSBN01000262.1:3932142-5242857 GCA_027924645.1 Cunninghamia lanceolata | reverse complement strand
GGTTTCTTATATCCACCATTATCAGTTGTGAAGGCCAATGGAAATTGATGAAGAAATTAGTTTCTCACGTGTAACTGCCTTTGTGAACATATCTGCAGGATTCTGACTTTTGTGAATTTTCTCTAGTTTCAACTACCCATCCTCCAAAATTGACCGGATGAAGTGGTATCTGAGCTATATGTGCTTAGTTTTTTTAATGCAAAGCTGAATTCTTAGCAAGATGAATGACACTCTAGCTATCAATGTACAAAGGGCTATTTTCTTGTCATTTCCCTAACTCCTCTAGAAAACATTGTAATCAAATCATCTCCTTGCTAGCTTCCGTAGTAGCAACATACTCAGCTTCATTGGTTGAAAGCGCAACAACCTTTTACAGTCTTGAAATCCAATTGACTGTAGTACCTCCTACAGTAAAAACATACCCTATAGTACTCCTCCTGCTATCAATATCACCATCTAGATCAGAGTCAACATATCCTTTTAGAGCAAAATTTGTTCCTCCAAAACATAGTTTCTTTGAAGTAGTACCTCTCAAATATCGAAGAATCCATTTTACAACATTCCAATGTTCCATTCTTGGATTGCTCATATACCTACTCACAACTCTCACTACATGTGCAATATCTGGCCTTGTGCATACCATTGCATACATCAAGCTGCCAACTACTGATGCATATGGTATCTTAGACATTTTGTCTTCCTCCTCTTGTGTCTTTGGACACATCTACTTAGTCAACTTAAAATGACTAGGCAAAGGTGTACTAACTACTTTTCCATTCTGCATCTTAAACCTTTTCAACACCTTCTCTACATACTCACTTTGAGACAAAAATAAATTTCTAATTGTCCTGTCCCGTGTGATCCTCATACCAAGGATTTGTTTTGCTGCACCCAAATCCTTCATAGCAAATAAATTTGCTAATTTCTGCTTAATTTCATTAATATGTTGCATGTTATACCTGGCAACAAGCATGTCATCAACATAAAGCAACAGGATAATATAACTACCATTACCTAATTTCTTAAAATAAACACAATAATCAAAATGACATCTTTTGTATCTTTGTTCAACCATAAAACTATCAAATTTCAAATACCATTGTCAAGGTGCTTTCTTCAGGCCATACAAACTCTTCTTTAACCTGCACACAAATTCCTCCTTACCCTTGACCTCATATCCCTATGGTTGTTGCATGTATATTTCCTCTTCCAAATCTCCATGGAGAAATGTTGTTTTCACATCTAGCTATTCATGATGCAAGTCTTCCGCAGCCACAAGACTTAGAATAGTTCTAATAGAAGTCATCTTTACAATTAAAGAAAATATTTCATCAAAATCTATACTTTTTTTCTATGCAAAACCTTTTACCACGAGTTTGGCCTTATATATTTTCTTGCCTCCATCTTCTTCCTTGAACCTATAAACCCATTTATTTGGCAATGCTCTTTTACCTACAGGCAATTGGACTAAGTCCCAAGTCTAATTTTGCAGCAAGGAATCCATTTCCTCTTTCATGCCTAGCTCCCACTACTTTTTAGTATCTACTTGCATTGCTTCTTCATAACTTTCAGGTTCACCAGAATTAGTTAATAATATAGAATATAATGATGGAGAAAATCTTTCTAGAGGTCTAGTTATCCTTGTAGAATGTCTAACACTTGCAGGAGTCTATGGGATAACTTGTTGTTGCTGAGCATCAGGTACCACTGTCATTTTATTTTCTAGAATCTCATCCAACACCACATATTCCTTTTTGGCATCTTCATGCTTCTTTTCCTGCAGTTGATCCTTATACATGACCTTCTCATTGAATATTTCATCTCTGCTCCTAATGATTTTATGATTTTCATAATTCCCATAATTGATAACCAAATTCATCTACTCCATATCCAATGAAGGTACATTTTTTAGACTTAGCCGCAAGCTTGGTTCTATTTTCAATATCAACATGGACAAAAGCTTCACAACCAAAGGTTTTTAGAAATGAATAGTTTACTTTATTACCCATCCATGCCTCCTATGGAATGCCACCATCCAAAGGATTTGAAAGTCCCCTGTTTATTAAATAAACAACGGTATGTACAACATCTGCCCAAAAGTGTAAGGGTAGTCCAACATGCAATCTCATGCTCCTTGCACGCTCCATAATGGTCCTATTCATCCTATGATATTTTATTTCAAGGTTTAACTGCGTAGTTTTTGAGTCAAACACATGACCCATATTTAATGAGTAGTGGTTCACATGAACCCATCTCTCATGTTAATGAATGGTCCACTTAGCACTCATTGCATCTAGGTGATGCACACAGGGGTGAAGCATCGGGACTTCCCGGGAGGTCACCCATCCTAGTACTACTCCGACTCAAGCGCGCTTAACCATGGAGTTTCCCCCAAGATCAAGCACACTTAGCTTGCTACCCCATTTGCAAAACCTTTAGCAAGTGTTGTGCCTTATGAACCATTCATTATAGAGCCCCTTTAGCTCATCAATTGATAAGTAGGAGGTATTTTTCGCAGCATATCAAATTATGATCTTTTATTTTATTTCAGGGTTTAACTGCGTAGTTTTTGAGTCAAACACATGACCCATATTTCATGAGTAGTGGTTCACATGAACCCATCTCTCATGTTAATGAATGGTCCACTTAGCACTCATTACATCTAGGTGATGCACACAGGGGTGAAGCATTGGGACTTCCCGGGAGGTCACCCATCCCAGTACTACTCCAACTCAAGTGCGCTTAACCATGGAGTTTCCCTCAGGATCAAGCACACTTAGCTTGCTACCCCATTTGCAAAACCTTCAGCAAGTGTTGTGCCTTATGAACCATTCATTATAGAGCCCCTTTAGCTCATCAATTGATAAGTAGGAGGTATTTTTCGCAGCATATCAAATTATGATATTTTATTTCAGGGTTTAACTGCGTAGTTTTTGAGTCAAACACATGACCTATATTTCATGAGTAGTGGTTCACATGAACCCATCTCTCATGTTAATGAATGGTCCACTTAGCACTCATTGCATCTAGGTGATGCACACAGGGGTGAAGCATCGGGACTTCCCGGGAGGTCACCCATCCCATTACTACTCCGACTCAAGCGCGCTTAACCATGGAGTTTCCCCCAAGATCAAGCACACTTAGCTTGCTACCCCATTTGCAAAACCTTCAGCAAGTGTTGTGCCTTATGAACCATTCATTATAGAGCCCCTTTAGCTCATTAATTGATAAGTAGGAGATATTTTTCGCAACATATCAAATTATGATATTTTATTTCAGGGTTTAATTGCGTAGTTTTTGAGTCAAACACATGACCCATATTTCATGAGTAGTGGTTCACATGAACCCATCTCTCATGTTAATGAATGGTCCACTTAGCACTCATTGCATCTAGGTGATGCACACAGGGGTGAATCATCGGGACTTCCCGGGAGGTCACCCATCCCAGTACTACTCCGACACAAGTGCGCTTAACCATGGAGTTTACCCCAAGATCAAGCAAACTTAGCTTGCCACCCCATTTGCAAAACCTTCAGCAAGTGTTGTGCCTTATGAACCATTCATTATAGAGCCCCTTTAGCTCATCAATTGATAAGTAGGAGATATTTTTCGCAACATATCAAATTATGATATTTTATTTCAGGGTTTAACTGCGTGGTTTTTGAGTCAAACACATGACCCATATTTCATGAGTAGTGGTTCACATGAACCCATCTCCCATGTTAATGAATGGTCCACTTAGCACTCATTGCATCTAGGTGATGCACACAGGGGTGAAGCATCGGGACTTCCCGGGAGGTCACCCATCCCAGTACTACTCCAACTCAAGCGCGCTTAACCATGGAGTTTCCCCCAAGATCAAGCACACTTAGCTTGCTACCCCATTTGCAAAACCTTCAGCAAGTGTTGTGCCTTATGAACCATTCATTATAGAGCCCCTTTAGCTCATCAATTGATAAGTAGGAGGTATTTTTCGTAGCATATCAAATTATGATATTTTATTTCAGGGTTTAACTGCGTAATTTTTGAGTCAAACACATGACCCATATTTCATGAGTAGTGGTTCACATGTTAATGAATGGTCCACTTAGCACTCATTGCATCTAGGTGATGCACACAGGGGTGAAGCATCGGGACTTCCCGGGAGGTCACCCATCCCAGTACTACTCCGACTCAAGCGCGCTTAACCATGGAGTTTCCCCCAAGATCAAGCACACTTAGCTTGCTACCCCATTTGCAAAACCTTCAGCAAGTGTTGTGCCTTATGAACCATTCATTATAGAGCCCCTTTATCTCATCAATTGATAAGTAGGAGGTATTTTTCGCAACATATCAAATTATGATATTTTATTTCAGGGTTTAACTGCGTAGTTTTTGAGTCAAACACATAACCCATATTTCATGAGTAGTGGTTCACATGAACCCATCTCTCATGTAATTGAATGGTCCACTTAGCACTCATTGCATCTAGGTGATGCACACAGGGGTGAAGCATCGGGACTTCCCGAGAGGTCACCCGTCCCAGTACTACTCCGACTCAAGCGTGCTTAACCATGGAGTTTCCCCCAAGATCAAGCACACTTAGCTTGCTACCCCATTTGAAAAACCTTCAGCAAGTGTTGTGCCTTATGAACCATTCATTATAGAGCCCCTTTAGCTCATCAATTGATCTTGGGGGAAACTCCATGGTTAAGTGCGCTTGAGTCGGAGTAGTACTGGGATGGGTGACCTCCCGGGAAGTCCCGATGCTTCACCCCTGTGTGCATCCCCTAGATGCAATGAGTGCTAAGTGGACCATTCATTAACATGAGAGATGGGTTCATGTGAACCACTACTCATGAAATATGGGTCATGTGTTTGACTCAAAAACTATGTAGTTAAACCCTGAAATAAAATATCATAATTTGATATGCTGCGAAAAATACCTCCTACTTATCAATTGATGAGCTAAAGGGGTTCTAGAATGAATGGTTCATAAGGCACAACACTTGCTGAAGGTTTTGCAAATGGGGTAGCAAGCTAAGTGTGCTTGATCTTGGGGGAAACTCCATGGTTAAGCGCGCTTGAGTCGGAGTAGTACTAGGATGGGTGACCTTCCGGGAAGTCTCGATGCTTCACCCATGTGTGCACCACCTAGATGCAATAAGTGCTAAGTGGACCATTCATTAACATGAGAGATGGGTTCATGAGAACCACTACTCATGAAATATGGGTCATGTGTTTGACTCAAAAACTACGTAGTTAAACCCTGAAATAAAATATCATAATTTGATATGCTACGAAAAATACCTCCTACTTATCAATTGATGAGCTAAAGGGGCTCTATAATGAATGGTTCATAAGGCACAACACTTGCTAAAGGTTTTGCAAATGGGGTAGCAAGCTAAGTGTACTTGATCTTGGGGGAAACTCCATGGTTAAGCGCGCTTGAGTCAGAGTAGTACTGGGATGGGTGACCTCCCGGGAAGTCCCGATGCTTCACCCCTGTGTGCATCACCTAGATGCAATGAGTGCTAAGTGGACCATTCATTAACATGTGAACCACTACTCATGAAATATGGGTCATGTGTTTGACTCAAAAACTATGCAGTTAAAACCCTGAAATAAAATATCATAATTTGATATGCTGCGAAAAATACCTCCTATTTATCAATTGATGAGCTAAAGGGGCTCTATAATGAATGGTTCATAAGGCACAACACTTGCTGAAGGTTTTGCAAATGGGGTGGCAAGCTAAGTGTGCTTGATCTTGGGGGAAACTCCATGGTTAAGCGCGCTTGAGTCGGAGTAGTACTGGGATGGGTGACCTCCCGGGAAGTCCCGATGCTTCACCCCTGTGTGCATCACCTAGATGCAATGAGTGCTAAGTGGACCATTCATTAACATGAGAGATGGGTTCATGTGAACCACTACTCATGAAATATGGGTCATGTGTTTGACTCAAAAACTACGCAGTTAAACCCTGAAATAAAATATCATAATTTGATATGCTGCGAAAAATACCTCCTACTTATCAATTAATGAGCTAAAGGGGCTCTATAATGAATGGTTCATAAGGCACAACACTTGCTGAAGGTTTTGCAAATGGGGTGGCAAGCTAAGTGTGCTTGATCTTGGGGGAAACTCCATGGTTAAGCGCACTTGAGTCAGAGTAGTACTGGGATGGGTGACCTCCCGGGAAGTCCCGATGCTTCACCCCTGTGTGCATCACCTAGATGCAATGAGTGCTAAGTGGACCATTCATTAACATGAGAGATGGGTTCATGTGAACCACTACTCATGAAATATGGGTAATGTGTTTGACTCAAAAACTACGCAGTTAAACCCTGAAATAAAATATCATAATTTGATATGCTGCGAAAAATACCTCCTACTTATCAATTGATGAGCTAAAGGGGCTCTATAATGAATGGTTCATGAGGCACAACACTTGCTGAAGGTTTTGCAAATGGGGTAGCAAGCTAAGTGTGCTTGATCTTGGGGGAAACTCCATGGTTAAGCGCGCTTGAGTCAGAGTAGTACTGGGATGGGTGACCTCCCAGGGAGTCCCGATGCTTCACCCTTGTGTGCATCACCTAGATGCAATGAGTGCTAAGTGGACCATTCATTAACATGAGAGATGGGTTCATGTGAACCACTACTCATGAAATATGGGTCATGTGTTTGACTCAAAAACTACGCAGTTAAACCGTGAAGTACAATATCATAATTTGATATGCTGCAAAAAATACCTCCTACTTATCAATTGATGAGCTAAAGGGGCTCTATAATGAATGGTTCATAAGGCACAACACTTGTTGAAGGTTTTGCAAATGGGGTAGCAAGCTAAGTGTGCTTGATCTTGGGGGAAACTCCATGGTTAAGCACGCTTGAGCCGGAGTAGTATTGGGATGGGTGACCTCCCGGGAAGTCTCGATGCTTCACCCCTGTGTGCATCACCTAGATGCAATGAGTGCTAAGTGAACCATTAATTAACATGAGAGATGGGTTCATGTGAACCACTACTCATGAAATATGGGTCATGTGTTTGACTCAAAAACTACGCAGTTAAACCCTGAAATAAAATATCATAATTTGATATGCTACGAAAAATACCTCCTACTTATCCTATTCATCCTCTCAGACACACCATTTTCTTGTGGGGTTCCAGGAACCATTTTCTGCCTACGAATTCTATTATATGAACAGTAATTCTCAAATTCTCTGCTACAATACTCACCTTCATTATCAAATCTGAGACACTTCAACTTTTTTCTTGTCTCATTCTCAACCAAAGCTTTCCACTTTTTAAAAGTTTCAAATACTTCTTATTTTTGTTTGAGGAAATACACCGGTGTTTTCCTATTTGCATTATCAATAAAAGTAACATAATAGCAAGAGCCACCAAGAAAAGATACCTAAGCTGGTCCCCATACATCTGAATGCACAAGCTCTAATTTCTCACTCTTCTTCTCTTTTCCAACTTTGAGAAATCAGACTCTTTTCTGTTTTCCATAAACATGATTTTCATAGAACTCTAAGTCAATCTGCTTCAGACCTGATAGCAACTTTCTAGAGTGAAGGATCTCCATCCCTTTCTTACCCATGTGCCCAAGTCTATGGTGCCACAATTTTGTTTATGTCCCTGCAGTAAGTGTTATAACTGTCTCAGCAGCAACTATTTCTGTAGCAGCTAAGGTAGAATAAGTATTACCAGTACATAAATATAATGTGCCTACCTTTTCACCTTTACCTACTACTAATGCACCTTTAGTGACCTTCCAGATTTTGTCTGAAAAGGTAACTATGCAGCCTTCACTACCCAGTTGTCTTGCAAAAATTAAATTCCTTCTCAAATTTGGAACATGCCTAACCTCCTGTAGCAACCATTCATTTCCATTTTGCAACTTGATTTTTATTTTTCCTTTTCCAACAATCTGATAGGGTTCATCATCACCCAAATATACCTGTCCAAAATCACCTTGAACATAGTCTACAAAATATTTCCTATGGGGTGTGGCATGAAATGAAGCCCCTAAATCTATTACCCAAGAATCATTAGAATTATTTAAACACAAAATTAAAGCATCCTATAATTTATTACTTGCAACATTAGCTTCCTTATTGTCATCATGTTGTTTCTCTCCTTGTTTTCCCTTTTGAGACCAGCAATCCTTCTTCAAGTGTCCTGGCTTTCCATAGTGCCAGCAATCCATTCTTTCTTTGGATTTAGATCTACCTTTATTTGACTTCCCTTGTGACTTCCCACGATTTGTTGGGCTTTTTCCTCTCTCCTTTGTTCTTCTCCTATTCTCTACAGTCAAAGCATTACCTGATGTTGAACTCTCACCTGTGCTTTTCCATCGCATTTCCTCGCTAAGAATAACACCAACAACATCATCAAATTTCAAAGTATTTGAACCATAGACAAAGTTACTTACAACCATTACCAAGCTACTCCAACTTTCTGGCAAATAACATAAAACCAAGAGAGCCCTCACCTCTTCATCAAATTTCACTTTTACAAAAGTTAACTGACTCGTAATCGTATTAAACTCATTTAAATGATTTGACATAGATCCACCTTCAATTATTTTTAGATTAAACAAACGCTTCATGAGAAATACCTTATTAGAGGCCGAGGGTTTTTCATACAATTTGGCCAAAGCTTTTATTAGTTCACTTTTTGTCTTTACTTCTGTTATATTGAATTCCATAGATGGTGCCAGGCACAACTGAATGGTTCCCAGTGCCTTTCTGTCTAGAAGTTCCCAATCCTCATCAGTCATTGCTACCAGTTTCTTGGCTATTCCTTCCAGTGGCCTCCATAAATCCTTCTGATAGAGATAATCCTCCATCTGCATCTTCCATAATTGATAGTTCTGCCCATTGACTTTATCTACCTTCAATTTACCCTCATTTGCCATTGCTCCCACTTAACCGTGATACTCCCACTCAACCGTGAGACCTTCTTGCAGATGATAATCAAACACAACCCGCTCTGATACCAGTTGTTAGGGTTCAGGCAAATCAAATCAATAAACACTAACAATTATATGCATATTAAATAACCCAAATATAACAATGAGGAATGACACAAAAGAGATCAACACAGAAATTTAACGTGGTTCACCCAGTATGGACTACATCCACAGAAACTCAGCCATCCAATGATTTTATCATCCAGTGCAAAATAGATTACAATCTTGTGAATACATCACTGTAACATACATCCCAGCTGCTTATAACAAGCTTTTTGGAAGCTTCTAGAATTAGGGTATTGCAATGCCATTTTTCTTTTGTCGATTAATAAAAATTAACAACCAACTCCGATCGTGCAAAAAAATCCTGCGAGGATACATAACTAGTGTACAGTACTTGCATGATCAGTCGCCACATACCAACACACAGTTCTTCACATCCTTGTGCATAGAGGGCCAATAGTATCCTGCACCTAAGATTTTATGGGAAGTTCTTTTAGCAGAGTAATGTCCGCCAGATGGGTCGTCATGGCAAGCTTTGAGGATGCTGTATGTTTCATCTGGTTTGACACAACATCGCAGAACTAAATCATGGCCATATTAGAATAACATGCCATTAATCCATTTAAAGTGAGCACTTTCCTGAATAAGGTGTTTCTTTTGTTTTTATGTAAATTCTGGGGGAAGCTAAGAGGTGGCTAAGTAATTGGCAATGTCTATGAACCAGGGTGTTTAAATGGAGACAATAAATAAATTTTCCTTAGGAAATTCATCCTGCACAGTGGTACAATCTCCATCATCTTACTCTATTTGGGATAGAAAAGCTGCAACTACATTGAATTCTTGGAGAAGTAATAACCATCTAATTATTCATCCATTCACTGAGGGTTTCTTCATCAGGTATTTGATAACTGAATGGTCTGTGAATACAGTCACTTTGTATCCTATAATGTAATGCCAAAATTTGTTTATTGCATGAACTATTGCTAGAAATTCCTTCTCCGTGGTGGTGTAATTCCATTCAGTGGGGCTCAAGTTTTTACTGATGAAATATATAGCATATTTTCCTCCATTCTCATCTTCTTGTCCTAAAACTGCTCCAATAGCATCATTGGAAGCATCAACATAAATATGGAAGGGAAGTTTCTAGTTAGGTCCTCGTAGGACTGGAGCTGAGAAAAGCTTTCCTTTAATAATGTCAAAAGATTTTTGACATTCTTCTGTCCAGGCAAAATCCACATCTTTCTATAGAAGAGAGAACATGGGAGCTGCAATCTTACTGAAGTTTTCTATGAACCTCTGGTAATAACCAGCATGTCCTAAGAAAATTCTAACGTCGGTTTGATTCTTTGGGGTTTCCAGTTGTTGTATCACTTCAATCTTCTTAGGGTCAACCTTTATCCCTCTAGATGAAATATGATGTCCCAATACTATACCTTGTTCTACCATTATTAGACACTTCTCATGGCTTAGAGATAGTTTATGATCTTAACATCATTGCAATACTCTATCCAGATTTTTGAGACCTTCATCAAAAGTGGAACCATAGACTATGAAGTCATCCATATAGACTTCTACACAGTCATTTACAAGTTCAACAAAGATAGCCAGAACAGCTCTTTAGAACGTGGCAGGAGCATTACAGAGCCCAAAGGGAAGAACCCAATATGCGAATGTTCCGCAAGGATAGGTGAAAGTAGTTTTGTCCTGGTCCTCTATTGCCACTTGTATTTGGTTATATCCACTAAACTCATCCAAGAATAAAAAATACTTCCTTCCTGCTAGATTATCCAAAACTTGGTCTATGAAAGGTAGTGGGAAATAATCTCTGTAGGTTGCTTTGTTGAGTTCTCTATAGTCAACACACACTCTCCATTTCCCATTTTTCTTTGGCACTACCACCAAGGGTGAAACCCATTTACTATCTGAGATAGGATAAATAAATCCTACTTGTAAAAGTTTCTCAATTTTAGTTTTGACAATATCTTTGAGAACAGGGTTGAGCCTCCGCCAAGGTTGTTGGACTAGTCTAACATCCAATATCTGTATAGTCCCAAGCAAAAGCTTTGGTCCTGTTCATCAAAACATCAGATAATTTGCGCTCATCTGATTCTGTCAACCAACTATTGATATTTAAAGTCTTTCTTGGTAATAACATGATAGTCTTGGTTCTAGGGTAATTGGAGGTGATGGTGTGAACTTCCTTTATTAAAGTGTTGAGAGGACAACTATGTGGTATGATTCTATGAAGTCTGGCAATATCTGCGAAGAAGTGATCTATTTTCAAGATGATATTTGCCAGGGGACAAGGTCAAGTTGTGAAGTTGGTATAAGCATGTTTTTCATCGTCAATGTGGATTAGATGTCCCAAAATTTCTTCCACCTCTAAAATCTCTTCATCACCTGAGTCTATGGAAAGATCTTGGATGTTTCCTAATTCATCTTCTAGTTGTTCGTCATGTTGTTTAATAACTACCATAGCAAGTGAAGCTAGATTCTCTTCTTTACCAGATTCGTCTAATTCATCAACCCATACTTGGTTATGTTCTACGGGTTGAACGGGGGGATATAGACTTAAATGTTTGCCATTGGGACCATGTGAAATGATCATTCTTCCTGCCTTACAGTCATTCTTGGCTATAACTATAGTTAACCATAGTATTATTGGATAACTATCTTTGGGGGTAAGAGACTGAAGGACTTGGAAGTCTACTGGATATTCCCAATCGTCAACCTTGACATGGACATTTTCTAAGACACCTTTGGGAATGGATATGGCCTAATTTTCCATTTGTAATATGGTAGTCGTAGGGCGTAGATCAGTGAGTCCAAGTTTTTCCATAACATCCACTGTCATAAAGTTAATGACTGCTCCCAAGTCCACCAATGCATTAGGTATTGCTACCTCATTAATTGTTATTGTTATAAGTGGACTACCTAGGTTGCCATATTTTGGGGTTAAGGTTTTTCCAACCAAAAAGTCAGCTAGATATCCATTGATGTGCACCGTATTAATCTATTTTGGTTTCCTTCCCAGTGTTTTAATGCACAATTGTTTAACTAGTTGGTTTAATTCAAGAATTTCTTTGATCACTTGTAACAAAGGAATCTCGATATGGAGTTGTTTAATTTCTTGTATCATAGTAGTTTCATTAGACAATGATACTTCTAGTGGGTTCTTATGAGCATTTGATTTGAGACGGTCTAGAAAAGGTGCTTGGGTTTTCTTTCTTAATATGGGATCTTTTTCTGGAGTCGTTGATGGTTGTTTGGCAACTTCTTCTTGAGACGGTTCCATGGTAGGTGCTGAAGTTGCCCGAGATTGTGTTGGGGATGATTCCTCCTGATTTTACTTGGGGTCACGCTCTGTAGGTACAAGAAGAGTCTCTGGTTCTATGTTAAGTCCCTCGTCTAGGTCTTCTGTAACTTCAACAATGGTCGGTTGATTAAGTATTTTTCCTGACCTTAATTGAAGGTTTCCACAATAGATAGCATTGACCCCTGCCATGTTATCCTGATCAGAAGCATACACTGGGACATTTTGACATGTGTTCTTGGGATTAGGAATAGGTTGTGCAAGTAATGGTGGTTGATTAACTTGTTCATTTTGTTGAGGGTTTTGAGGAGCCGTTAGAAGGTTCTGTTGCAGATTTGGCATTCATCTTGGACCATTATAGAATTGATTTGGTGGTTGATTCCATTATGGAGGTAGATTATGAGGACGCCATTACTGATTTGGGCATTGGGAATTTCCCCAAGCTTGGTTCGTCCATTCAGGTGGTCCCCAAGGTAAGTAAGATCCCCATCCAGGTGGTACTGAAAGCCATGGATCTTACCACTGTGTATTGTTCCAAGTGTTAGAGGTCACCATATAGGGTTGGAGTTTTGACCATAAGAGAAATTTCCTCTAGGTCTCTGGCCTATAAAATTGATTTCCTCCTCAGTGTGAGATGGTCATTTTTTAGAATTCTTGATTGCATTCAGAATCTCACATTGATTAGTGGCATGACTCTTTTCACAAATTTGGCAATTGTCGGCCTTGTACAAAGGACATTCTCTTAACATATGCTTGTTTAGACACCTAGGACAATAGATGGATAAGGTCGTAGGGTTACGTGTTTTAGCCTATATTCCATCTAGAGTGGTGTTCAACTGAACAAGAATGTCAGTTTTCATATTTGCTATTTCGTCTCATAGTTTACCTATTTCATTTGAGCTTCTTAAGAGGCTAGATTTTCAGATACCTCCACGAGTACGGGAAAAAATATGACATAAATCAGAGATATCAGTAAGTTCAAGTTGGGACACATCTCCCTTTCCCATTAAATCAAAGCTTATCCTAGCATCCTCATCAAGTCCTTTGAGAAATAGTCTTTAGAATCTCTGGACTTATGGCTTCTTCACCACATCGTTTGGTTAGAAAGATAAACCTATCAAGGTAATCTTCCAGGCTCTTGTCTTCTTTTTGTCTTAGTTTGAATAAATCTTCTTTCCTATCGCTAACTCTACAACAACTCTTGTATTTGTCTAAAAAAATAGTTTCCATGTCATCCCACGTAGTTATTGATCCAAAAACTAGTCCCATGAACCAACGCATTGTAGCATCTCTCATAGTGGAGTGAAAAAGTTTAAGCTTTTGGTTGTCATTCTTGTAGTCGTATGTTTGACATAAGACTTTGAACTTAAAGAGGAAATGGTTAGGATCTTCAGAAGAAAGTCCCCTGAAAGTCGGCAAGATGGCTGGTGAAATGTTTTTCATTGGTGCATCATCATCTTCATTGAGAGCAATAGGGTAGGTAAAGGTTCGTGCTGCCAATCTTCTCGACATATCATCATTATGGAGATTGTTAGCCATAATGTCAAAAGGAATGTTCTCTTCCTCGAGGACTAGGTTGGTTGGTTGA
Organism: Cunninghamia lanceolata; assembly: GCA_027924645.1. Taxonomy (NCBI): domain Eukaryota; kingdom Viridiplantae; phylum Streptophyta; class Pinopsida; order Cupressales; family Cupressaceae; genus Cunninghamia; species Cunninghamia lanceolata. The sequence goes on along the minus strand of BSBN01000262.1, from coordinate 5,228,993 downwards.
ATAACTATCTCCTCAAAGATTATGTCAACTGGTAAAACTTCTGGGGTACTTTGGGAGGTCTTAGGTTGATCCTGCTCGATCAATTCATAATTTAGTTCTTCAACTAAGACTTCTTCCTCCCTATTTATGGTTGAAATTACTATTGGGGGGGGGGGGTTTGGTATAAATCTTTTGTGTGGGCCTCGTTTCCTGACCATGCAGAAAGAGAGGTTTGGTGACGATTTTTGGGTTGTTACTACAAGAGATTTCCAAGAATTTCCTAATAACACTTAGAAAAGATCATGTATCCCCAGCAACTATGCCAAAAAGTGACAGGCTGTCATAAGGTCCTAACACTTTAGATGAAAATTATCAGTTTATCGAATGTGGTAGTGTCTGAGGCTGTATGTAATAGGGAGTTTGGATATCTCATTGAGAAACAATTTTCTAGTTCCTTTAAAAGATTGAAACAACATATGGAATGAAACAGTAATTATATCCTTCTACAGAAAGCATTCAAATTTTATACTAAAAAGCATGAAAATTGTATACTAGAAAGCATATAAATTCTATACTAGAAATTCACAAATGCAATTTGCCATGCTGCAAACATTCTAACTTCCTACTATCAGTAAGCAACAGTTTAACTAAGGCAGATGCACTGGAAACATTTAAACAACACAGAGAGTTCTAAAACAACAGTACATGACAATTTAACTTTTACACAACACATCACGACAGAAAACTAAACATAAACTAACTTCAGCTGAATGAAAACATCCACATAAATAAAAGTACGTATCTATCCTATAGTCTCACGAGTGGCCAACTCTTGGGAGAAACTTGTCTTTAACTCAAGTCACATTCAATCATTTCCACATCAACATGGTAACTCTATTCAGATCTCCATATTTCAAAAGAAATTACTCAAAACAACACTATTTGCATTCATTGAGAACAATTACAAGTACATAGCTCTGATTATTTCAAAAACTAAGGGATTGCTTTTCATTCATCCATAGTATATATTTATATCTATGTTTTGAGCAACAATTAAAACTGAACTACATTCAAAACTCTTGAATTTCAAATGGCGGGAAAATCCCATTTGAAGAAGTCTTATAACTGAAAAATAGAATCTTTACTATTGATGTCTTTTAAAACATAAAAAGGACTCCGAGTGGAGCCATAATATATTTTCGGTAACCAATAGAAATAACAGAATTTAAACAGAGCCTTCACTTAATGCATGCCTCAAATTTCTGGCGCCCCCAACTTCTGGCACACTCATCCTCAACTACATGAAGTCCACTTCTTCTGTAGGCAATGCATTAACCTGCACAATTACCCAACTCTACATGCCATTATATAAACATTTAAAAGCTAATTTCAATCAATTTAGGAAATAAAGATTTGCACAACATTTTATTAAAAATAGAAAAATATTGCTTATAAAAATAAATAAACTGGCAAGGCTAGGGAATTGGGCAATGCAATAAGGGCTATTTGTTCCATAAAAAAATGAGGTTATTTATACCTCATCAGTCAACAAGAGTTGTAGAGATAGGAATAAGATTGGAGTCCCATTTCCAATTGGCCTTACCCATTATAGGTGCAGGTCATCCTCAGATGGACAGAATATCGAGAGGTCAATGGAAAAACTAAATCTTTGTTTCTACACCATGAGATTCCCATTCGATAGCAAAATTTTTGTTAAAGAAAATCTGAATCTCGGTGTTGGATATGATTATATTCCTAAAACTAAGGATTTTTGGAAAGATTGTGAGGATGAATTTGAAGTTACAAGAAGGGATTGGATGAGGTTCACCCTACTTCAAACTAGAGAATTCAGGATTGCTTGGGATACACAAAGGATAAAAGATGATGGGTCAGACTTAATTGATCCCATATATTTTGAAAAGATTCGAACATTGTCCTTGCCACCAATAAATTGGGCTATTCCAGAGGTTATGTGCATCAATGAAAGAAATGCTTATGTCCTCAAAAGATCAAAAAATTAGGTGAGAAAGACGGCTATTGAAACAATAGTATCCCAAATTCCAGTTAAAGGTAATTCTCTAAAAAGGAGCAATGATAAGAAGGGGGAATCTTCCTTTTCCAGTCCTCAAAGTTCTTCTATGAAAAATAAACCTTATGAGATTATTTGAGGAAGAAGTGATGACAAAAATCCTTCAAGGAAGGATGACCTCAAGGAAATCCACGAAGATAGCTCAAATTAAGAAAATAAGAAGTAGAAAAATGAAAGGAATTAGGCTATAGGAAGACATAGAGAATAATCTCATTAATCTTGAAGGTCCATTTGATGACGATGAACAAGTACAAATTCTCTCCCCTTCTCATAATTTGTCCCCTAAGGCACAAGTCTCTTCCACACCATCTGTGAATTCATTCCCAGATGATGATAGTGTTCCTATTGTTTCACCCCTGCCTGTTTCACTTTATCCACTGTGCATCGATGTCCTGGATTTTTCATTAGATCCTCCTATTTCCTGGTTGCAACAAAGCCTATTGAAAAAAGGAAAATTGCACAATTGATTGTCCCTAGAACATATGTAATCACCAACTTGCTCCAAAAAAGTTCTGAACTCAAAAAGGCAAAACCATGTCCAGGATACTAATTGATTCTGCCTTAGGAAATATGTGTGTTGAAGTTACGAAGCCTGTGTTAGAAAAAGACATGAATGAGGCCATTGAAGTTGACTTCCATATTGATAAGATAGACCTTGGACCTTCAACTCGTGAAGGTGACATCCATACTTTCCATGTGTCAGCTGCTAAATTAGTGGAGAGGACAGAAAAAGAGAAGTGATGAAAGATCAGTTAAAGCAACAGGTCCAAGCCCTAACTTCATGTCTTCGCTCCATCATTGATACTTCAGCTCAACCTCTAAATACAATTGATATTCCTATCGGTTTATTAACAGAAAATAATGTTCAAAAAGAGGTTGTTGAGAGCATTCACAAGTACCAATCATATGGAAAGGCAATAGAGCAGTGGCTAGGGGAATTAATATCAGATGGTTTGAAGTTCATTGAAGAAGCTAAGAAACTATTCTTAGAAGTATAAATAAGGAAAAGAGAGATTGATAAAGAAATAAAAATATCAAAAAGGAAGATTCAGTGTGGCAAGAGGTCCTAAAAGACCTTGCGGGTATAGCTAAAATTGATTTCAAAGTATTAGTTTTTGAAAACATTTTCACAAGAGAGGAAGAAAATCAGTCCAATTTGTGGATAACTAGCATTGAATGGAAATAGTCAAACATTAATCAAATTTTTCTAGGGGCAAATAAATTCTTGAAGGTTTGTGAAAAGTTCAGGGTGATCTTCTTTTAATTAATTATGATTTTCCCATAAATAATGAGACTCAATTGATGGATATTCGTGATATCAAGCAAAGGTTTAAAGATATGGTAAACACAAAATTGTTCAATAGGCAAGTCTTGAATTCAAAGTCAATGAAAGGATTGAGTAATATTTCTGTAACTCTTGATGCTTGCAACAATCATTTGCCCACTTACCATCTCAAGTTAAGAGAAGTTCAAGAAGGTGTGTCGGTTTGGAAAATTCGGTTGAGCGATGTAATCGTGCCGAAGAATAAGTTTCTCGCTCCAGCAATAAAACTATTTCGGGCCTATAAAACAAATAAGTCTTCGGATGTACTAGAGAGAGCCTCTTTTTTTATCAGTTACTAGAGAGAGCCTCTTTTTTTTATCAGTTACTAGAGAGAGCCTCTTAATAAGACTAGTCTTTGGTCTTATTTTTCATAATCTTTATGTTTTGGTTTTATCTTTGTAATAGCGCCTCAGGTTGCTTATTGTAATTAAACTTAGAAAATACACTTTGTTTCCAGGAAAATTGAGAAAATTCTAACTGAAACAAGTTTATTTTTATTTTTATTTTTTTACCAAATAATACATTGAGTTGCTTTGGAGTGTGGGGTTTTTCTCCCAAAAGGGTTTTCCCCACATAAGTCGCTATGTTATGGTATATTGCTTTGGTGTTTATTTCCTTGTAACTATGTGATTAGTTTAAAATTTTTGCACATATCTCCTCTAATAGATTAGTGTAGAAACCATATTCCACACCTCTTCTTCCTTTCAAGACCGAGTGGTTGAGGGTCTTCTACTATGTGATATTTTTGTCATTATGCCAAAATTTAAGACATTAATGCAATATAGAAGGTATGGTTCACATAGCATGTAACCATGAATGCCTTGATATAATATTATAAGATAAACAATCTGACACCACATGGAATAATGTATCTAAAGTAAGTGGTCTAGTTTTATATAAAGAGTAATAGTACCCAAGGAGTGTCTACCAACATTCTCAAATCCTCTAATATTAATATCTACTCCTTGCAATCATGACATATCCATATTTAACTTTTTCAAGCAATCCTCAATATAAATGTTCAAACTAGATCCATTATTAACAAACCTAGGTTTTTGATGTTCAACTTAGTATACCTTGACATGATGTGTAAATGTAAATATTCATTAATAACTGACTCATGTGGGAAATTTATTTCATCTTGAGTGAAATAGCATGGCATTTCTTATGGCCAATAGATTTTATTAAATAAGTCAAGTTAACTACATATTAGTATCATAATTTACTTGAATATTTTCTAAATCTTTTTGCATTCAATATCCTTATACAAAGGTTATCCAAAGAGATATATTGCTTGTGTATTCTAAAGTTGATCAATAATATCATATTCCTTAGATTCCTTAGATGGAAGCTTAGGTACAGGAGGAAGATTAATTGTATTAGATGGAAAAATTGGTTGTTGAAATGAAACATTCTAACCTCTAGCTTTTTTCTAATGTGTATGTACAACTATATGATAAATTTGTGAAGTAGTCTTGGCATGAAAAGTAGCTATATTCCTAGGATAATATGGCTTAGCATGAAAGGTGGGACAAGAAGATACATAATCCACATGGATAGTAGAGGAAGAGGGTGAACAAGCATCGAAAGATGGATCAATGGAAAGCTCAACTAAGTCCATAACATCCTCTAGCATACTAGGAAAGGAAAAATGAGCAATTCAAGCACAATGCCAAGTCTATAAATGAATGATAGAAAAAGAAAGAAGAATCAAACCATGGCAATGATTTATCACTCCAAGTATAAACTCAGTAATCAATAAGATATCATTCTAAACACTCCTAATTAGCATGCAAAAATGACTTGACATGTAATATGCATCAGTATAACCATTAAAGTCATCATGTAATAATTCTTCATTAAGAACAATAAATATCATCATGTAATGAATAATAAGGTTACATGAAGTATCAATAATATCTACATGAGAAGCAAACAAGATAACATTACAATGCAGCCTATCATTTTGTAATGTATTGAGTTAAGTGAAATACTATCATGAGTATCCATAGAACTAACACGAGACACAAAACAATGATAGTCACAAAGCATATCATCATGACTAAATAATGGAGAAGGAAGAACACCACAATCCATAACATCTATAGATGTAACAATAGAGGGTAGGGATACCTAATCCATATCTATCATATAAGGTATATCATTATTATGAGCTATAACATGAGAAGAAATAAGTACTCGAAGGGAACAAAAATTATCATGATCATACACATGTCTATCAATAGGAATAGGAATAAGAGGCTTAGGAATAAGAGGCTTATGGACATATAGAGTGAGTGCATCCAAGAAGGAAGGAAAGGTATAATTAACTCTATGAAGGAGGAGAAAGCATAGCATGAGAGAGAAACACCTCCATAGAAAATGCATCCTCATCCATATCTTAGAAAGACAAGAGTATTGAAGATGGATTAATCAAATGTAACAAAATGTGAAACCATGTAAAAATTGGTATTATATGCATGTAGATTTGTTAGAGCTAAAGATCTAGGGAAATACATGATGTGAAATGTATCAATGAACCACAAGCTAAGGCTGGGTGGAAGAGATGAAAGAAAAACAATCAATACAAGCCCAAACTATGTATATATATATGATGTACAAATAACACCCAATAAGGGGTTATGAGTAGAGATTCAAACATGAAACAATGAAGAGTTAAGGAGGAGAGAGAATACAATAATTTGAAGGAATGTGACAATGAGGCCATTTGGTGATCAGATAATTCAAACATGTTGGGATTCATGGAATCAAAGGTGGCCAAGATTAGAAAGGGTAGCGGGTGGCACTGAGTTCATTGTTATTGTGGCATGTCATTCTTGTGGAACTAGTTTTTCGGCCATCCTCTGCTCATGGCAGCTTTAATTGGGAAGAGACATGTGGGTGATGTCATGATCGATATTGAAAAGGGTAAGAAGAAGGCCTCGATTCTTTCTACCAAACACCAGAAGCGTAGAGTTTATGAGGAGGAGGCAGTGTGTGATTTTATAAACTTTGTGGATCAGGAGATTAAGAGCCCTAGTTTGAGGCGTTGGATGATGCGGTTGTGGGAGGTTGCGAAGGAGGTGGATGGTAAACTAGAGGCTAGAATTTGCTCAACCGTGGCTAGGTTGTTACTAGACTTGATGTAATGCCCCACCACGAAACCCTAGAGATAAGTTTAACTATGCATCACAAATGACCAATTTTTTTTTTAAAGATAAGAAATAGAATATGTAATCATACATTCACATTACATGTAAGTTAAACTTTATTATCTAGGGATAATATGACTGCATTACTTAATAATTAGCATAAATTGATAATCATTCATGATTAATCTAAAACCAAGTGTATCAAAGGACAACACATATTTATTCTATTACAATATAACATTAGATAATAACATCGATATCTTACATAGAAATTACAATATGATCAAAATCTTCTTTACAAATGGATACAACATTACAATGTCAACTATGTTGCTTCATGAATACATAAAAGTGTATACATCAATATAATGGTACATGATAAATCTGGTGTACAAGTCATAAGTGTCTGATATCGAACTGAACAAGGGTAGTGCTCCACTACAAGATAAATCCTCATGCACTCGAACAACAACAAAAAGACCAACAGAGAAAATGCACAACCACTTGACCATGTGGAACCCTGAGGTCCACCCCCCGTGCTAGGAGACAACAATAAGGTCCCATGGCTTGAATAGTTAGGTGGACAAAACTATGAAGAACCAGGACTACACATGACTATCACAACTCAGAACAACACTCAAACATTACTTCTAGAGGCATCCACAAAACAAAAGGAAAGAAAACAACTAGGGAATGCTAGACTGCAGTAGGCAGGAGTGTCATCACGTGGCTTGTCATGGGTTGTCCTAGTAGGCCTTCCTAGGCCTCAGCCCCTGTCCTGGGTTATCCTGGCAGCCTCTTCCGACCCCCAGACTCCATACAAACTCACACAGAATCAACATACCTTTCATGTGGACAAGGTAGTTGATCTTGCCATTCCAGGCCTTCCCATCTCATCTCAAGCCTAAACAAGCACTTGAGCTATAAGCGAGGCATTAAATTATCTTGTTTTAATGTAGTTACTACCCAACCCCTAAATTCATTAATTAGGTTATCACTTAGTTAAGGAAACTCCCATATGGGTTGTCTAGGACGCCACTTTGGGCTCCAGCCCCCATTGAGAGCCACTCCCCTACTTGCATCTAGAAGACTCTACTCACCAAGCATAGCAATTAACAAGTATACATGAATCATGCAAGGCATTAACCCTCTTGCATAACAACTTAATCATAAGAACAATTTTCACAAAACATTGCCCATAGCTTCCATGTGAAGCAAACCATAACCTACATATTCCTTTTTCATTATCCAACATCTTCCCATTTACAAAATCTGACACTCTACTTAATGCATAATCAACACCATAATGAACCATATCATCCATGCAAGACTTTATTCCATACGATGACACTTTTACAATCATTTATACAATGGAAATTCTAATGTTCTACCTATGATGCAGGACATTTATCCCAAAACAATATTTCCTTGCATTGATATGCTAATACTAACCTAGATTTGAATTTATAAATGCTTAATTAAGTATCAATGAATTTTCAAATCAACTCAAACTTATAAGATCATATATCTAGAATAAACCTATTCAATGATATAAATTGATACCCATTTATCTTGAAACAATAATAATAATAATAATAGTAATATTAATACTAATATTAACAATAGTGCTAATAATACTAATAATAATAGATATAATGGATTTAAGAAAAGTGAATATTATCCATGCTCTAGATAAGACAAATAAATAATGACTACCATTACAACAAAAGTTTTGCATTAGATACTATAGTTGGGCGTCTATTATAATAATAATAACTTCCATTATAATAGTAACTTGGCATACAACGAACGACACATACAAGTAACGGCCTTCTATTATGGCTGGACAATTTTGATTGACAAAAAACTAGCTTGGAAAAGGTACTAAATGAGGATGTAATTTCTTAGATTTAAAACATAAACAAATTCCATCCCAATCCCTAGTACAGAGAAGGATATAACTCGTTTTAAAATATGATAATGATGAATCGACATACAAGGGACGACACAAACATGAATGGCCTATTATTATGTTGTAAGGTTTAAATTGACAAAAGCTTGGCTTGGAAAGGCCGTTGAATCAGAATGCAATCTCCCAAAACATAACAAATTTCTCCCTAATTCCCAGCGCAAACTTACTAATAGTAACCTCATTGAGGGGCTATCAGCAGGGCATGTGACTCCTTTCTAGGCAATCTACTACACAAAAGAATCCTTCTAATATTATTATTATTCGCATCAGGGAATTATAGAGATAATAGAAGCTGAGCAAAGCTTGATAAAATTATAGAATGATTAAAATCTCAGAGGGAGGCGGCGTAAAATAGAGCAGATGTTGATAACCCTTAGTGGTTCACACATATGCCTTATCCTCTATTTGACTGCATGCTACCGAGAAGTTGCATAGGAGTTTGACCAGAGGAATCTAAAAGGTAAATACAGGAGAAGCTACATTGGTAGATTCCTCCAAGAAGGTAAGCGAATCAGCAAGAATGATGAACAATGGACGAAGGCCTTGGAACAAGATCGATTCAATGGTAAGAATACTCATAATTTTTTTTGCTAAAGGCCGATTTAAATATATATAGGAGGCCGATTAACTTAATTATGCAGGGTCGATTGATTACACAAAGAGCAAAGGGAGATTGAATAATATGAAAGGCCGATCCATATATACAGAAGGCCGTTAGTTTTGCATAGGCAGTCGATGGGTACATGTAGAAGGTCGTTTAGTCCTCATATAGGACCGATTAACTTGCATAGAAGATCGTTTGTATACACAAGAGCTGGACATATGCATAGGGAATTGATTGTTATACATAGAGGATCGTTTTAGATATGCAGAGTAAAGAAGGCCGCTAAAATGTATTGATGAACCTACAGTGAAAGCATGGGTGCATTCTTGGTATAGGAAGACCACAATGAGTATAGGCTTATGAGTGTTGGAAGAAATAGAACCAGATGTTGCAAGTAATTGATCTTAAGCTCCCCATTTGTTAATAAGCCAAGGTGACCTAGATAAATAGGGAGAAAAGAAAATATGTTGATATTGCTACCCATTAAATATAGAATGTAAGGGTAAAAGATGTGGAGAGAGGTTAACAGATTCAAAGAGACTCGATAGAGGCATCAAACAAGGGTTTTGAAAAACTAAGTAAATACAATAGAAGACATATGAATATCAATCCATGGTAATTATTCATAGAAGAAAACTCAATGGAGTAAATTTACTTCTATGAACTTGGTGACATACCTGGGTTATGCCACAACCACCACAAGATTTCTGGTCTACAATTGACCATGGCTCCCTTCCTCTCTGTTCCACCCTTAGAAATTTCCCCAGATAAGCTCAAAAACCATTTCTGCTCATTTTTCCCTAAACTTCTAAAATTCTAGAAACCATGACTCTCAATCCCCAGAGAACTCCCTAATATATCCATTTCCCCCCCAAGGAATAAAACAGGACAGAAATAAATTCCTTCCCGTAACAGACCATCCACTACTACCACCATTAATTTTCCACTACTCCCAAGCACGACAATTTCAAATTTTATTTATTTTGGGTGTACTAACCCAAATTTTCTGACAACACAAAATATTTTTAATTTATTACTGTCAAATAGAAAATATAATATTTTATATTCATACTCACAATAATGACTTTTATTAATAATATGTTTTTATAATCACTTCCACGAAATATAATATTTGCTTAAATACTATTATCTTTGCATATAAATATTATTAATTAAATTCTTAATTTAAAACATTTATTTTTCCTCATGATGTTATTAATTTATTTACCAAGGTGGACTTATAATTTCTATTTTAATGATGCAAATTAACCAAACAATAAACACACAATTACAACCTAAAACCTACATACTGAACAAAACTAGATGACCTCCACAAGGGTGACTAACCATCAAACCCAACCGACCAAACTAACAAATCACTGGACATGAACTCACCCTCTTCAAGGGTGATAACAAGATGAGGGACCTTATGTCATCTTCGATCAACAGTTCTCTGTTGGATATAAGGCACGCTCAGACCTGCCAATTCAGGTGGAGTTGATGCCTGGTACCTACAACCTGCAATTGATGAAAATGGTCGAGCATACATATATATACATATAATCATCCAATCAACACACCGTGGAAGGGAATCACAGCACAGCAGGGTACTCACATGTGAGTAATGCGACACTTTCCCTTCCACCAATCACAACAACAAGTAACCACATCATGCATGTTCATAAAAAACTAAGCATCTATATAAAGCATCATCAGATAATCACATAAGCACCTGATAAGATTAATCCACATAATCAATTGAGTCCATAACCAATCATAATATAATCATAAAACATTAGTTCTAACAATATAATTAAAGCAATAGACAAGTATCATCATCAAAATAGTAAATCCAGGATGTCATAGTATCTAAACAGAACAACTATCAGAAAGCTAAAATGAGGGGCACTACACTTGAGACACACTTGGGGGTAATGGAATGCATTCGATACCGCCAGTCCCTGATGAGTGCATCCATGCTATCCACTACGACATGCACATATCTGATGCATGATGATGTGGGTGATGTAGTCTAGCAGGTGGATGCATTCCACGACTGTGTCATGACGCCCCTAAATGGTATTAAGAAATGACAAATTTGTTTGTAGTTAGCAATCGAGGAGATGACAAAAAAGATGAAGATTGATCTACCAACAAAAGCTATTCCAATTTTCTCTAAATGTTGTGACATAAAGGAAGAAAGAAAGGAGGGAGATGTGGCAGGAAAAAAAGATCATCCGGTAGGCTCTAATTGTTAGGAAGGTCATGGCAGGTTGTTAGGGATTGCATAATTTGCCCTAACCCCATGCTCTATTTCTGTCATTGGTCTTTTTTAAGTTTCTCTAAACTCTCGTAATATGGTAATGATAGTATAGTAGTTGTTAGTAGAAGTATGTTACAGTGGATTTGAGAACTTGAGGGTTGTGCCCATTTTGATAGTTAGTTATTAGCAGCAGTATAGTAATTACATGTTGAAAACTCACCAACAATTAGTATAGATGTATAATGTTTTTAAGCATAGCGATGCAATTTCATTTTGAATGGTTCCTAGACCTAAACTAGGTTTTAGAAACAAAAAAAATGATGTACAAATAAGGGTGGATATAAACCCTAATCAAATCTTATATAAAGGGATTGCAGTTAGAAAATTAAATCTAAAAAATCCTAACGAGAGAAGGATAAGGGAGAAAACCCTAGGTCATGTAAGAATGTTGGGTTCACTAATAATTGTAATGAAAATAACCTCACATAAATATCTAAGCTAAATAAATATATAATTAGCCTAGATACATGAGTTGGGACTAATATCAAATAATGTAATAATATTGTAATTAATATAGAACTTAAATAATTAATAAAAATATTTACTCTCAATTTGATGAAGAAGCATTGTCATTGAATGATTTGTCATTGTGCCATAAAGTACAAACATATTAGACGATATGACCTCAGAATAATACCTTTTTTCTATTGACTATTTGGTTAAAGGTTGTGATCGTGGATCTAATCTTTGCATATGTGTAAGTGAACTCCATGCCTATAGAAGCAAACTTGACACATGGATTTGAACTCTCTATGTGAAAAATAAACTAGTAGAATATAGTTTACCTTCATATGTTTCACCTATGTTTGGGAAATGGTGTTTACAAACACCATCTGGGAACTTGCTAAGCGAGGGTTGTGTTCTCCTCAATCAATCCCCTAAGCAAACTAATTCAACAATGATTGAACAAGATCATTTAAGATAGTAGACAAACATATAATATGCTCCAATGTAAGAATATTTTGCTATGTATGTGCTAGATTCTTTTTTATTCTATAACAAATCCCAGATTAATCAAATGAATGAGAGTTAGTCCTTAAATACACTGTTCTAATATGTAATTTATAATAATTTATGATTTAACTGGCTCATAACAATTAGTAACTTGGGAGGGAAACATGGGCCCAATTTAGGATTTAAATTAAACCTTAAAAATTTAGGGTTCATATCTATGCACACAAAAGTGATTTAGATTAATTATATACCCATGGATCTAATCCAAGGTGGTAAATGATAGATTTATCAATTAGGTCTAGACTCTTGGGATGTGTGGAGATGGGGACAAGCTAGGGTAAGGTGATTTGCCAACTCCATTGTAAAAATATGCCATCTTACATGTACTAGTCAATAAATTAGGAGAACATAGTCATTATGAACCCAAAACATAAGGGAAAAGCACACGAGTATATATTTTTCACTGTTACAAATGTATCTTTTTTATTTCATTAAAATTGGAATAGTATCATAACATAAGGCCTCTTAATTAAGATAATCCTATATTCCTACCAAAGATAAAACTAGGATCTTATATCAAATTTGCTTCTTTATAAAATATATAAGTTCTTGCTTTCAATTCTAATAATTAAAATTCTTACAAATCAACTTTTTGTCTTACCATTTTAATGGGGGTTGCAAAGGCATTGGAGGAAGTGTTAGTACACATGACAAGTATTGGGTTAGCTATAAAATTCATTAGAAATGTGATGCCACCTAACTTATTCCTATGTAGGTATCCCTATTAATTCAAACATATTTTAGGATAGTTTTTTAATCCTTCCTTCAATGGTCCATGTGAGGGGTATCCTAGTTAAGGGTTGTGGAATTTCAAGGAGATGGCCTAATACTAATTTTATTGAAATACTTAATAGTTTGATCTGCTTCTATAAGGTAACACTTTTCAATACAAGAATGCACAACCAATTGTAATTTTAGACTATAATGAAATGATTAAATAATCGTTATTATTGCTTCAATTCTTATAAAAACAATTAAATAACAATGCTTTTCTAAATATTAAATTACTGCAATGAAATATATATAAATATATCACTTATCTGTAAAAATACTGAGATGCTGTAGTATGACACTCAAGAAGAATAAACATAGGTCCCAGCTATTCCCGACAAAGAAACACCCCCGAAGGAACTGGCTCTTACACATAACCAACCATGCCTCATGGCACAAACAAACATAGCCCTAGCTAGGACACTCCCGAGTGTACGTTGTACCTTGAGTTGGGCACACTTTGTGTGCCCCTTCTCCAAATGTTTCAATGCCCAACCAATTGATGCAGGAACTTTCGGAGGTCATAACTTTTGACTCGGAGTTCTATTGGAGCTAAAATTTGGTAGGCAAATGCATCTTGAAGAGTTTAATAAAAAACCCACCGAATTGGTAAATTTGGTAGGTCACCGTTTTGACACTTTTTTGGGACCTTATTCGATCATCTAGGGCCTCAAAATGAGGTTTTAATGTTTTTTTCGAGATTTTCCTAGTTTTTTCTAAATATTTTCCAAGATTTACTTGCAATTAAATTAGAAAGTTGACGATTAGTCATTATTTAGTAAGTTTCAAATATTTGGAAACTTGCATGGTCATACGGATAAGGATGTGAAGTTACCAAAAATGACAATTTTAGAAAGTTGTGAAAATCTGCCAAAAATGGTAATTTTTGTTTTTGTATAAATTGGATATTTATCTTTAGTTGTAGCAAGATGGGATGAAATGAGAAGAAATTTGAAAATAGTTCTAAGTTTTATGGGTATTCTTTTGTTAATAATAGAGTTGAATTTTATGTTGTGAAGTTCAGTTACATCATTAATCATAATATTTTTATTTTAGGGTTTAACTGCGTAGTTTTTGAGTCAAACACATGACCCATATTTCATGAGTAGTGGTTCACATGAACCCATATCTCATGTTAATGAATGGTCCACTTAGCACTCATTACATCTAGGTGATGCACACAAGGGTGAAGCATCGGGACTTCCCAGGAGGTCACCCATCCCAGTACTACTCTGACTCAAGTGCACTTAACTAATGACCTTAATCTTCCCTCCTTCAAGTGCCCTTTGATATATTTTCTTGTATATCCTTTTTCTTTTCTATTGCATCCTTATGATTTTTTATTTATGGGTTTAAACAACAACCCAAAGGGTGGTTGCAATGTTCACACCCTTTCATAACAATAATATGTAATGATCTTTAATTACAGCTTCTCATTTAATACATTCTCTTTATTTATTTATTTAACTTTCAACTAATTAATTTTTTATTTTATTTACATCCTTTGGGAATAAGTCATGTAACAATTCTCCTCCTGTGATTTAGATGCTATCATTAGTAGCACGAGGAGTTTTTGCACCAGAAAAACACATGAAACCACTTTAGTTAAACAAATGTGGATATTGAGCTTTAATAAAATCAACTTTTTCCCAAGTAGCACTATCAATACCACATTGACTCCATTTGACTCTAACCTCATCTATAATTCTATTTCTTAAGGTCCTAGATCTTCATTCAATTATTAGTTCTAGTTCAATTTTAAATTCACAAGTAGGCTCAATAGAAATACTTTTCTAATCAATAACATGATCTGCACTATAAACATATTTCTTAAGTAAGCTTACATGAAACGCATTATGAATTTGTAATTGAGGTGGCAAAGCTAGTCTATTGGCAACATCAACTATTTTTTCTAAAATTTCAAAAGGTCCACAAAAGCGAGGAGCTATTTTAGAATATTTACCAAGTTTCAAGGAACTCCTTTTGGGTTTGACTCTAAGAAAGACTTGGTCGCCAACATCAAAATGTTGAATAGGTCTTTTGGAATCAACCCAACTTTTATATCGGTCTTGGGCAGCCTTCATGTTTTGTTTGGCTTTGTTAATAATGGCTTCCATTTCTAACAGGTTTTCATTCTCATACCAAATCTTATGGACAGGGTTAGACCAAGAGATAGGTGTATTGCAATTTTGACCATACACAACTTTAAAAGGAGACATCTTAATGGTGGAATGATAACCTTGATTGTATGCAAACTTGACTAAGTACAAATAGTCTTCCCATGACTCAGGTTTATCCATATTATACATTCGTAACATATCTTCTAACATTCTATTAATTTGTTTAGTTTGTCCATCAGATTTAGGGTGATGTGCAGTATTGAAACTTAAATTAGTACCAAGTTGAGAAAACATAGATTTCCAAAAAGATGATGTAAATCTAGGGTCTTGATATGAAACAATGTTCTTTGGAAGACCATGTAATCTAACAATCTTTTTGATAAAAATATGAGCAATGTCATAAGCAGAAGACTTTATTTTGATGGGTAGAAAATGTGTCATTTTAGTTAGTCTGTCTACTACTACGAAGATAGCATCATGACCTTTTCGTGTTCGAGGCAAACCAGTGATAAAGTCCATACTAATTGACTCCCATTTCTAATTTAGAATTGACAAGGGTTGTAAGAGTCTAGGGGGTTTACATTGTTCTGCTTTTACCTTTTAACAAGTTAAACATTGTTGAACATAGGTACGGATCTCAGACTTCATTTGATGCCAAAAGTAGTTTCTCTAATTAAGAGATAGGTTTTCTGGAATCCAGGGTGCCCTACTATCGGCATATCATGAGAATCCTTCAATATTTGTGATTTAAGGTCAGGTATATTGGGAATACATAATCTTCCTTTATAATAGAGGAGATTATTGCTATTAGCAAATAGTGTTCTAGTAGGTCTTTTGCATGTACATTAGGAGATTGATTTTGGAGACCTTCATAAATGGGTTGGAAATAATCATTGATAGGTAACCTGGATTTGATATCTTATTCAAATTGGCCTCTCTCCAGCGTCAAGACATTAACACATAATTGTTTTTGACTTAAAGCATCTGCCTCTACAATTTCTTTTCCTGGGACATACTAGATGGTGAAATCATATTCAGTTAGAAGTTCCATCCATCTTCGTTGTCTCATATTAAGTTGAGGTTAAGTGAAAATATGTTGTAGACTATGATGGTCAGTTTTTAGTATAAATTTGTTTCCTAACAAATAGTGGCACCAAACCTTTAGAGCATGGACAATGCCTAATAGTTCAAGATCATGAATAGGGTAATTTCTTTTAGTAGGTAGTAACTTTATTGATTCATAACATACCACTCAATTATCCTGCATTAGAACACCACCTATACATGTACCGTAGGCATTGGTAATCATAACAAAGGGTTTACTAAAATTTAGAATGCAAATAACAGCTGCAGTTGTTAACAATGTTTTCAACATTTCAAAAGCCTTATCACATTTAGGGGTCCATTTGTAATTTTGTTCTATCCTAGTTAAATTGGTTAAAGGTGCATCAAATTTTGAATAGTTTTTAACAAACTGACGGTAAAAACCAGATAATCCTAGGAAACTTTTGATTTTGTGAGAATCCTTGGGGATAGGCCAATCTTGAATTGCCTTAATTTTTGTAGGCTCAGGTGAAATACCCTTTTTTGAAATAGCATGACCTAAATAGGATACTTTAGATTTAAAGAATTCACACTTGTTGAGTTTGGCATATAGTTTATGTTTTCATAAAGTTTTGAGTACTGTCCTGAGGTGTTGTTCATGTTCTTCCTCATTCTTTGAGTATATTAAGATGTCATCTAAAAAAATGATCACAAATACATCTAGAAATGGTCGAAAAACATCATGCATCAAAGTCATAAAGGTTGCAGATGCATTGGTTAAATTGAAAGGCTTCACCACAAATTCATAATGGTCATATCGTGTTTGAAAAATTGTTTTGCAATGTTTGATTCCTTAATATGAATTTGATGATATCTTGATTGTAAATCAATTTTGGAAAAGCATTTGGCACCATGTAACTGATCTAGAAGATCATCGATTCAAGGTTTAGGGTACTTATTTTTTATGGTTAATTTTTTGAGTTGTCAGTAGTCTATGCATAACCTCATGGTTCCATCTTTCTTTTTGACAAACAATACTGGTGCACCCCAAGGGCTTATCTTTCCCTCCTTAAGTAACTATGTTAATTGAATTTTTAGTTTAGTTAGTTTAGGGACTTACTAGTGATAGGGAGCTTTGGAGACATGTTCTGCCCCAAGAACTAGATCAATTGCATGTTCTATAGATCGTTTGGGGGGGTAAACTATCTAATTCCTCAGGGTTCAAAACATCTTTGAATTCTTGCACTATAGGTTTAATATTAATGTCTAGTTTAAATTTATCACTCGTTTGGAATAACATAGCACAAAAGATTTTGCAATTCTTTCTTGCACTACACTTGAGTTGCATGGCTGAAATAGTTTTAATGTGGAGAGGTCTTTTCTCCCCCTGTAAAATATGACATGTCCTCATGTTAGAATTTAAGATAACTTGTTTGTTTTCACAACCAAGGAGGGCATTATTTATTTCTAACCAACTCATATTTAGGATAACATCATACTTGCGAAGGTTTAATATATGAAAATGATCATGTGTTACAAAGTTATCTAACTCAAATTCTAGGTTTTTAATAATTTCACCAGTTTGTTTAACTCTCCTCCCATGAACAATTTCAACACCTAAAGGTTCAATCAACTTAGATGCAATTTTCAATTTAGAAATAACTTTAGGAGAAATAATGTTATGACTACTTCTTGAATCAACAACAAAAACAATGTGGTGACCATTTATAGAACCCTTAATTTCAATTAGAGAAGGTTGGAAATATACGGTACCTGTATCTACGGTGGCATAAATCTTCATGTTAGGTTGTGAAGCAGTAGAAGTATTGTTATCTTTGTTTTGATGTTGTTGGGGTCTGCACGTATTATCATGTTTACGATAGTTCTTGCCACATTTTCCACAGTAAGGATGCATGCGAGGACAATGTCATTGAAGATGATTCTCGCCACAGGTCCAACATTGAATTCTTGATGGTGTAGGTTTATCTTTGTTGGAATGGAACATATTGGTAGATCAACATTGAGACATATTCTGATTGGAATCATGTCTACCTTGTTTGAACATTTTCTTGTATGATCCATCCCTATTTCTTTTGCGATTTTCCCTTTTTTGTCTTGCAATTTGATGATAAGTTTCAAATTTTTAGGCGATTTGTGTGGCTTCATCTACTGAAATTGGCTTACCACACCATACCTAAGCTTGGTATTCATGTGTCATGCCCAAGCTGTAACACTTGAACATGAACCACAAAACATAGATTTTTTTTCTAAGATGAAAATTTAAACTTTAGTTTTAAATTTAGTAAAAACCATTTCAATAAATTTTAATTAATACACCATATACACAACCAAAATTGAATACATTTTTTACATTAGACATAAGTTTTGTATATATGAAAAAATAAGATTTTTTGGATTGATAATCGTGCACAAATTATATTCAAAAAAGGATAGAAAGTACATCTTTGTGGTCAAGAAAACCACAACAAAATTTATCTTCTACTAGGATCAATCCAAAAAAACACTTAATACCCTAATACATATGAACAATTTTGCATAATTCAAAACATGAGTATATACTAGAGTCTCAAACTTATATATGCAAACATGATTAAGTAGTGTCATCCTTGCTTTTACTTAGTCAAACCAGTTATATATAACCTGCTGTCATTTATATCTTCCTGAATAGCTTCTCTGTAAACATCACTATTCCAATTCATCTTCTACCAAACCTATTGCATCTGGAATATCCCTGTTTGAGTTTTTATCTCCTATATTAGTTTTCCCCCTTGAATCCCTTTGATGTTGAGCTGCCACTTCTTCATTTGCCAAATCTGCATACTGGTAGTAATACCCTTGATTGTCATCCAAATTAGTGCCATAATAAACTTCCTCTGTTCTTGTTTTCTTCAACTCATTCCATTAATCCTCAGACCATCCTCTATCTTGAGCCCAAATATGTTCCCTGTTGTCACTATCCTTATAAGAGTTCATCCTCAGTACAACTCCTAAATTTGGTGAGTTCCTCAATTGATCTGTACTAACACTAAAATTTTGACAGGTTATCTCCAAATGCTTGAATAATTCTCCCTTTTTCAATTCAACCTGATGTTGTTTGTAGTATAGTTCTTGGTAGTCTATGTACTCATTGTAGAACCTCTTATCAAATCTTCTCATGTTCCTAGCACAAAAGTCAGTTTCCTTTATGTCCTCTTTGTAGATCATAGTCCCTCCCTTCATCATCTCTTTAAATTTGTCCAGAGATAGCTCCAATGCAACAATAACCTGTTCAAAGAATTTATAATTGGTGAGACTAGAGAAGACCTTAGTGAGTAGCCTCTCCCTGCCTTGGAACTTATCCTCATTCCTCTTTTTCTAGATAAACCAAAGGATCTCAATTGACAAAACAAACCAAAAGGTATTAGATTTTTTGTTAAGACCTTCAACATAACCACATAGGATTTCTTTCCAATTAGTACTAACAATAGGATTCCACATAGATACATTGCCCATAAAAAGACCAAACGAACTTAGCATATACATAATTAAAAAATATATGAAAAGCAGTTTCAAGAACATTACATAAAGGGCATATTACACTTTCAAATCCCAAGCTCAATTTGTTAAGAATTAGAAGCCATCTAAAACAAGATTTCTTAGGTTCTATAACTTTTGACGAAATCCATTTAAAGGTTTTAGACAAGATATTTTGCCCCAAAGTGTCAACCCAAGATGTGTTAATGTGCTAGAAAACCACTCAAGAATTTGAAAGAATCTTATAAACCAAACTTGGTTTCACATTCAAAATACTAGTCCCATCCACCCAAATCAACTTCTCAAAACAATCTTCTCCCAAAACAGTTACACTCGATGGAAAGCTGCATAACAAAGTCTTTGACAGAGTGGAAAAAGTTCTATATTGCCTATCATTCAGACCAAATTCATCTCTAATCTGAATCCAATTTTTGGTAAACCTTCATCAAATAGCTCATTAAGATTAGCTAACCCTTTTAAGTTACACTTCTTGGCAGAGCATCCTTGTAGTAAGGCTAGAAATTTACCTTTATGCCTGACATTCCACCAAATGGATTTGTGACCCCAAATGCTTTTCTTTTCCAAATTAATAGCTTCTCTATCTAGAATAAGAACTTTAGCTTGTTCCCAAGCTTTCCAAATGCTACAAAAGACTACAGTTAGGATGCATGTGAGGACAATATCATTGAAGATGATTCTCGCCACAGGTCCAACATTGAATTCTTGATGGTGTAGGTCTGTCTTTGTTGGAATGGAACATATTGGTAGATTGACATTGAGATGTATTCTAATTGGAATTGTGTCTACCTTGTTTGAACATTTTCCTGTATGATCCCTCCCCATTTCTTTTGTGATTTTCCCTTTTTTGTCTTGCAATTTGACGATAAGTTTCAAAATTTTAGGCGATTTGTGCAGCTTCATCTACTGAAACCGACTTACCACACCATACCTGAGCTTGGTATTCATGTGTCATGCCCAAGCTGTAACACTTGAACATGAACCACAAAACATAGATTTTTTTTTTCTAAGATGAAAATTTAAACTTTAATTTTAAATTTATTGAAAACCATTTCAATAAATTTTAACTAACATACCATATGCACAACCAAAATTGAATACATTTTTTACATTAGACATAAGTTTTGTATATATGAAAAATCAATATTTTATCATTTCTAATACAATTATACACAATTACAATAAGTGCCACATGATCATCCATTTGCAAGGTGGAAAATCACTTTCTTAGCATCAGTACATTGTACAAGTAACAATCCTAAATCTGCACAACTAAATATAAACATTAGTTTTGTAAAGTCAATAAATATACATAAAAGATATCATTGCACAAGATGATGAGACTACAAGCCCTAAGGGCGAGACCTAATGTCTCGGGGGCTCATGATGGCCTTACCTACGTACGCACAACATAGAGACTTCGTAATTCAAGGTAACTAGTCTTGCAACCATAAAGTTGACTTAGATACAATAACTCATAAGGGTTCTAGTTCATCACATAATATTTTCTAGAGTCAATAAACCAATTAATATACACATCCCTATTGTTCTCAAGATAAAACACACCATGAGATGACTATATCATTCAAGATCTAGAGAGTGCATGCAACAATTAAATTTATAATTAATCCCTACAGGGGTATAATAGGGAAGTTATAACAAAAAAAATATTCCAACCATTCTCTTAGATACAGGCAATTACTCAGATTGCAATAAATGAAAAGTTCTATCATCAATAAGAAATTATCATCATATATTCAAGTTCAAAATAAAATGATTTATAGCACTATGCTGCAAGAACATACCTAGTATCAATTCAAAATTACTATAACAATGTTATTTCTTTCATAAGTATGACTTAAACAAGGTTGACTAGATTTCATCTTTTTATATATTCACTAATTCATTATATCATCCTAGACTTATTAAAAGAATGAACCCTTTATAGTCAACCCTACACCATACTAGAACAAATGTATTATAACATTATTATCAAAGATCTAAGAACATATAAGATGTTAATAAATTAAATGTAATTTCTACCTACTCATTCCCATGGACATTGATATGAAACACACTTTCCATTATATTTCTCTCATCCTTATTTACACTATAATTTAAAGTTTTAGCCTCATTCCTAAATTCTAATCTACAATTCTATTCTCCAAAAACAAGTAAAACATAGCATAAGGTATCTAATGAAGAGCCTACTACATTTTCCATTCAATAAGAAAACCTCCAATTCCTAAGTCAATAGAGCAACGCACAAGTATCTCTAGAGCTCTATTCTTTCATACATGACTAGTTACACATTAAAGATTCCAAGCAAATAATTCACTTTACTTACTTAAATGAGATTCACAACTTCAATTATTGACCTATATAAAACAATTTCAAGTGTTGACAAAACATTCTAGATGATTGGAAATAAAATCTTTCTATTATCTTCTTTCGAACTCAAAATCTAGCTCTTACCATTGTTACCAATACAAGCACACAACAATACTAAACATAATATAAATAATGTATTAAAAAGGAAATGTATTTATATAAACTAAATTAGTCTCATATCCAATCTCAAACTTAATTTAATGAATAAAAATAAATTTAAGAATAAGAATAAAATAAAATAATCGAGTAGAAATAGCCTTAACATGAAAAACCACCTAGTAGTAAATATTCATAACTTTCTTATTTATTAGTGGAATTCTAAAATTCAAGATGTTTTGGGAAGGTAAGAGTAAGGGGAATAAAACCCAAAAAACAATTAGAAAACTTTTGTAAAATGAGGGGGTAGTGTTTACTGCAATCATCTCTTTCCCTCAAATCTAGATTTAACCCAAACTTGATCATGAATCGAGAATGATTTAATTACTCAAAAGTATTCCCTATATTATAATGAATGATAGAAATACTAAAAGATCAAGATCTGTTATTTTTCTTAAATTTTGACATTCAAATAACTATACAATATATATGTGTCTAATTTAACAATTATTCTTATACACTAATTAACATAAGGGTTTAATTTGACCTTCTTGCATTGCAAGTATATACTTGATTCAATCTAATTTTTGCATGCAACTAAATATATGAAAGATTATCTAATCATACCCATTCTAATAAAATAATATGCAAATTCATCTAACACACTTATGTAATGAGAATAATTTATTTCCAACAAAGTAAACTACCAACAAAACCCTAGATTTTCAATTTCTTCTACAACAATGGTAAAATGCGATAACTTTTAAAATACTTAATGAAGTCTAAAACCGTAAAATGTTCTAGAAATCTGAAATAAATACTCATAACCTAGAAACAATTTTGCAATCTCTTTCCCATGCAAAGAGTAGTTTATAAAACATCAGCATGGTTTACAACAGGGTTTTAGCAAGGTTACATTAGTACGAAAATCGTGATAACTTTCTTAATACTTAATGAAATTTAAAACTGTAAGATATTTTGGAAAGATGAAAACAAGGTATCAAAACCCAGGAACCATTTTATAAAATAATTTCTATGAAAAGATAAATTTCATGAGACAACAACAAGTTTTCTTGAAAAATTTCACAAAAACATTAACATAAATAATGGTGAGTTTTCAAGGAAATACCTCAAGAATTTAATTAATGAAGAATACCTCCAAATTACCATGAAGAGAGATTCCAAGATTCCTTGATGTGAGATCTTCCATGTTATTCAGTTGTGCACTTCCTTTCTTCTACTTAGGATTTTATTGCCCTCCTTATGAAATTCAAGAATTTTTCACCTAACAAGTCACCATGAATGTACACTTTCTTTGCCTCATCGAAATGGATGTAATTTCATTAAAGAATTATCTTCAACATCATCTATGGAAGTCCTCTTGATGACCTGCAAAAATCAGAAATAAACTTGGGCTCTTCTCTTGTTTTCCCCTCTTCTTGTTTATGGTGTCCATTTCTTTCAAGAAATGTGTTTCTTGGGATTTCCTTTTATTTATTTTTCATGAATTAGATACTCAAAGACTCTTCAAGAGGAGAAGACTCTACAACTTCCAATCTCGTCACCCCTTTTCTTGTGAACTAAAAATACATTAAAACAACTTTAAAACATATTTTTTGTGAATAAACAAGTACCCTACCCATAGGTGATTGACCTATGGTCTTAATTTTACCAAAAATCATGATAAAAGAGCTCTTATTCCCCACAACACACAAGAATAATTAATTTAAATCAATTAACTAAACCACATCAAGACCTTATTGCTAAAATCTAATCTCTTTATAACTTATATCATAATTTCATAAACAAATTAGAAGTTTCCAAGTTTTTTCGCAATGCTTCACAAATCTTCAAATGTTGCTTGGGCTTTATCAACAAAGGAAAACTCCTGCTCAGATGGATTGTATCATGGCAATGGGGTGTGCAGAGGTATGGGTGCAGATGGTGCACGACATTCCTTCCTCATGGTTGGAAAGCCCTCTTTTAGAGACGCCTTGCATAGTACCAGGGCTCGCAATGCCCCTCCATTGAAATGGACAAGGAAAGGTTGGCCTAGACTGTGACACCATAACCAGGGATGGGGGTTTGAAGGACCTGCACTGGGGCATGTGAAGGATGTGCCTCCTTTTAACCCTCTCAAGAATCTGTGCAATGTATCTGGCGCGACTGAATCAACTATTCCAATCAACCGCTCTTCCAACATTCCTAAAATTGTCCTAGACAGATTGGCTTGTGACAGAGAAGAGTTTTTGTAGGACCATGCCCTAATATGCAGATTTACCAAACTATGGCCAAAATTAAGTGATCTACATGCTTGGATTC
Source organism: Cunninghamia lanceolata (assembly GCA_027924645.1). Lineage (NCBI taxonomy): Eukaryota > Viridiplantae > Streptophyta > Pinopsida > Cupressales > Cupressaceae > Cunninghamia > Cunninghamia lanceolata. The sequence goes on along the minus strand of BSBN01000262.1, from coordinate 5,204,240 downwards.
TGGCATGCTATAAAAAGAATTTGGAGGACAAAATCTGCATTTTCCCTTGTGCCAAGGGCTTTTTCATCCTTGAATTCGAATCTACAACTGACAAGGAGTGGGTGGTGGAGAATGGCCCTTGGGAAGGGAGACTTCCTATGCATGAAGCCCTGGTATCCTTCATTTGATCCCAGAGCTGAGACCTTCTCCTCTACGTTTTTTTGGGTACGTTTACCCTATCTTCCATTCTAGTTTTGGGAGTTTGATTGCTTGCAGGCAATTGGCAATGGTTTGGGAAAATTCCATTGTTGTGCAGAAGAAACGAGTTCTTAACTATCAAAGCTCCACCTATGCTCAAATATGTGTGGAAATGGATTTATCTAATGGATTATCTGCTGAGATTTTGTTGAAGGTGGGAGGTCGCTAATGGGTTCAACCTGTGGATTATGAAAAAGTGACCTTTAGGTGTAGAAAATGTTTTTCTAATGAGCACTTTACCTCTCAATGTCTGATGAAGATTCCCCAAGAGCACAGTAACGTGGATTCCAGGGATAAGCCCACTTAGTGGATAGGGGTCGAGCCTCACCACTATATGATTCCTCCAAGCTCACAGACGGTTTTGGATGATCCCCCAGTAAGCACACTAAAGCCCGTTGTCCCTAATGTCAAGGACTCTTCAATTCCTACATATCAGAGTGACCTTTCTACCAAATTGCCTATTGATACCTTCACTAGCCCCTCTCCCACAACTCCAACAACTCCTGAACATTCTCAGGAACCTCTACCATCCTTGTTGACTCTAAGTAACTCAGACTCGCAAGCTGATCTGGGTTGGACTAAAGTAAAGAAAAAGAGGTTTGTCCCCCCAAAACTGAGCATTAAATGTCTTAAGATCAACATCAAAAGAGAAGAAAGTAGTTGGAGTGGATAATATGTGCCCCCTCTGAGACAAGTTTACTCATCCTCAAAAATTTTATTGATGTGTGACTTCTCTTATGTCAATAAGCTGACAAGTTCAACATAGTTGTTCTTTTGCACCCCTAACCTTTTAGGGCATGCACTTTATTCTTTGTTTCTCTTTTTAAATCATATATGGGGTATGGCTCCCTTTGCCTAACTTACCAAAATAAATTCATAAACAAATCTATCATATGCATAAGAGATTTTTAGTAAAGATTAGGCCCTACACGGATGCTCCTACAACAAATAATTATACATAAAATTATTTCTGTAGCGTAATAGAATTACGAATATATTCAAATTAAACATATACTAATAATACTTACACAAATGCATGTGGAGGAAACATAATTGTAAACAAGGCATATAAAGTATTTGCATACTTGAATGAAGTAAATGATCAAAATGCAAATCTCATACTTTGTTTATCTCCCGGATTCTCTTTTACTGTTAATGTCTCTTGATATTATTACAACTAAAATCCTTTCAAGAATTCTAATTGACGATAATAATTAGCATAATAATTTCATGAAGATTAGCTAGTCTAATATACAAAATAAAATCTATACTCAAAATTTAACTAAATAAGAAAACATCAATATATCTACCATTAGAGTTATTAGATAGGATTTAGACACCCTTACATTCTCCCTCCCTAAGAATGGACTTCCTCCTGGAAGTCCTCGAGAGGATAAAATATTCCCTTGCTTCATCACATCAAATAAGAGTTAGATATAACATATTTATTTAATAGAAAAACAAAAAAACTAAGATACCATTACTATTTAAAAAGAAAACACAATACACCTTAGAATTGTAGGAGCCTCTACATTATCATTTATCAAACAAGGATGTTTTGCAATTACTAAGATTACAACTAAAAATATTACCATATGTCTTGAATTCGTAACTCTAACACATTTAACAATGGTTAGATGCCCAAAGAGATACATTTGTAAGTTATCAAAACAAAAGTAACGAGATGCCAATGTTTTATTTCTAATCCAATCATAATACAAAGTACAACAAAACCCAGAGATCACAAAATCATGATTTATCCATTAGCATATTCAACAATTACTAATTATAAAGAAACAATTTTAAACGAATCTAACATACATATATTACATCTATCACACGAACTTGATTATATCAATAACAATTTATCATAATCAATGCAACCACAATTTCTCATAACATCTCACTATACCACAGAAATTCAACTCCATATAAATCACATCACGTACACACCATATGGCATGAGGATGATCAATGCCAAATAGAACCATAGTGTCACAGAATAGATCTTACACAATTTCACAATAACAATTCCCTACGCCATCTACTCCCCTATACAACCTGCTAGGGACCCCTCTTGGGTATGGTAATCTACACAATTCACATTACTCCACACAAGCCAGCAACAACAAACACTGATAAAGCCTCAAAATAAAGAAGTTTCCAATGAGAAAATTTTCAAGTAAAATCAATTAATAAACTTCATATAAAAGCAAATTAAAGAGCGAAAGTTAAAACAACAGTTCAAATTAAAACCAAAAACCTTAATAAAATAGTCCTTGAGACAAAAGGACAATTTGCAATTACAAACAACCAAATATCTTGAAAATTTTTAAAATTGCTGGCTCAATAAAACAAGGGAGAAAATAACAAAATAAATATTTCAAAAAATTTCATAAAACTTTACATCACAATCACCACATGACTTCAAATGAGTCACCTAAGGGGAGGAGGGGAATGTGGTGGTCTCAAACCACATAGAGCTCGATAATAGAGTATCATATCACAATGCGCATATCCCACACAACCTGGGATAGCCATATCATATACCAAAAAAGGAATTGATCATGAAATTTATACAAAATGTAATCACTAACATTATACTTTCCAATAAAATTTGCAGCTAAAACAATTAAAAACTATATGAATAATTAAATCACAGTTTACTTTGATATCCATAGAAAATATAACTACTCATTCACAAAGAATCCGCACAAGGGGGATTCCTCTTGGGACACAATTATAACTCCCTTTGCATAAATGTAGCTCTCTTTGCATAAATGTAGCTCCCTTTTACTCCCATTATCACAGCCAACCAATCATTCACCCAACTCTCATACAATCTCCCAAACTCCCATTCTCCCAATCTCCCATTCATTCTCCCAAACTTCCCAAACTCCCAAAACTCCCAAAACTCCCATATTCCCATACTTCCAATCTCCCAACACAATCAACCACAACACCATCACCAACTCCACAAAACCACACACACAAGTTTGTTAGTATCATCACAGAATAAGACAAAAAATATACATGCTTGACAGAAATCATTTATTACAATCACAGAAACCTACAATCACAAGAATACATCCATGAACATATATATGTTGAAAATGATCTACTAGACATTCATTCCAAATAGTTAATCAATCAAAATTTACCTTTACTTACCATGGTGAGACCTAAAAGGCTCCAGAGTTTGATAATCCTTGCTTTGATACCTAATGTCATGTCCAAGCTACAACACTTGAACATGAACCATAAAACATAGATTTTTTTTAAGATGAAAATTTAAACTTTAGTTTTAAATTTAGTAAAAACCATTTTAATGAATTTTAACTAATATACCATATGCACAACCAAAATTGAATACATTTTTTGCATTAGACAAAAGTTTTTTTGTATATGAAAAATCAAGATTTTATTATTTCTAATACAATTATACACAATTACAATAAGCGCCATATGATCATCCATTTGCAAGGTGGAAAATCACTTTCTTAGCATCAATACCCTGTACAAGTAACAGTCTTGAACTGCACAACTAAATATAAATATTAGTTTCGTAAAGTCAATAAATATACATAAAAGATATCATTACACAAGATGACGAGACTATAGGCCCTAAGGGCTAGACCTAATGTCTCCGGCGCTCATGACGGCCTTGTCTACGTACGCGCAGAGACTTCGTAGTTCAGGGTAAATAGTCTTGCAACCATAAGGTTGACTTAGATACAATAACTCGTAAGGGATCTAGTTCATCACATAATATTTTCTAGAGTCAATAAACCAATTAATATACACATCCCTATTGTTCTCAAGATAAAATACACCATGAGATGACTATATCATTCAAGATCTAGTGAGTGCATGCAACAATTAAATTTATAAATAATCCCTACAGGGGTATAATAGGGAAGTTATAACAACAAAAATATTCCAACCATTCTTTTGGATACATGCAATTACTCAGATTGCAATAAATGAAAAGTTATATCAACAATAGGAAATTATCAGCATATATTCAAGTTCAAAATAAAATGATTTATAGCACTATGTTGCAAAAACATACCTAGTATCAATTCAAAATTACTATAACAACGTTATTTCCTTCATAAGTATGACTTAAACAAGGTTGACTAGATTTCATCTATATATATTCACTAATTCATTATATCATCCTAAACTTATTAAAAGAATGAACCCTTTATAGTCAACCCTACACCATACTAGAACAAATGTATTAAAACATTATTATCAAATATATAAGAACATATATGATGTTAATAAATTAAGCGTAATTTCAACTTGTAATTTCTACCTACTCATTCCCATGGACATTGATATGAAACACTTTCCACTATATTTCTCTCATCCTCATTTACACTATAATTTAAAGTTTTAGCCTTATTCCTAAATTCTAATCTATTATTCTATTATCCAAAAATAGGTAAAACATAGCTTAAGGTATCTAATGAAGAGCCTACTACATTTTCCATTCAATAAGAAAACCTCCAATTCCTAAGTCAATAGAGCAATGCACAAGTATCTCTAGAGTTCTATTCTTTCATACATGACTAGTTACACATTAAAGATTCTAAGAAAATAATTCACTCTACTTACTTAAATGAGATTCACAACTTCAATTATTGACCTATATAAAACAATTTCAAGTGTTGACAAAATATTCTAGATGATTGGAAATACAATCTTTCTATTATCTTCTTTCAAACTCAAAATCTATCTCTTACCATTGTTACCAATACAAGCACACAATAATACTAAACATAATATAAATAATGTATTAAAAAGGAAATGTATTTATATAAATTAAATTAGTCTCCTATCCAATCTCAAACTTAATTCAATGAATAAAAATAAATTTAAGAATAAGAATAAAATGAAATAATCGAGTAGAAATAGCCTTAACATAAAAAACCACCCAATAGTAAATCTATCATAATTTTCTTATTTATTAGTGGAATTCTAAAATTCAAAATATTTTGGAAAGTTAAGAGTAAGGGGAATAATACCTAGAAAACAATTTAAAAAATTTTGTAATATGAGGGGGTGATGTTTACTGCAATCATCCCTTTCCCTCAAATCCAGATTTAACCCAAACTTGATCATGAATCGAGAATGATTTAATTACTCAAAAGTATTCCCTCTATTATAATGAATGATAGAAATACTAAAAGATCAAGATCTGTTATTTTTCTTAAATTCAAACACACACACACACACATGTCTGATTTAACAATTGTTCTTATAAACTAATCAACATAAGGGTTTAATTTGACCTTCTTGCACTACAAGTATATACTTGATTCAATCTAATTTTTGCATGCAATTAAATATATGAAATATTATCTAATGAATACCCATTCTAAAAAAAATATGCAAATTCATCTAACACACTTATGTAATGAGAATAATTCATTTCCAACAAAGTAAACTACCAACAAAACCCTAGATTTTCAATTTCTTCTACAACAGTGGTAAAAATGCGATAAATTTCAAAATATTTAACGAAATTTAAAACCATAAAATGTTCCAGAAAGATTAAATAAATATTATCATAACCTAGAAATGATTTTACAATCCCTTTCCCGTGCAAAGAGTAGTTTATAAAACATCAACAGGGTTTACAATAAGGTTTTAACAGGGTTACAATAGTACTAAAATCGTGATAACTTTCTTAATACTTAATGAAATTTAAAACCGTAAGATATTCAGAAAGATGAAAACAAAATACACAAAGCCCAGGAACCTTTTTATAAAATAATTCCTAGATGAAAATATAAATTTCATGAGACAATAACAAGTTTTCTTGAATTTTTTTAGAAAAACATTAACATAGATAATGGTGAGTTTTCAAGGAAATACCTCAAGAATTTAATTAATGAAGAATACCTCCAAATTCCCATGAAGAGAGATTCCAAGATTCCTTAATGTGAGATCTTCCATCTTATTCAGTTGTGCGCTTCCTTTCTTCTACCTAGGATTCTATTGCCCTCCTTATGAAATTCAGGATTTTTTCACCTAACAAGTCACCATGGATGTACACTTTCTTTGCCTTATCGAAATGGATGTAATTTCCTTGAAGAATTATCTTCAACATCAGCTATGGAAGTCCTCTTGATAACCTGCAAAAATCAGAAATAAACTTGGGCTCTTCTCTTGTTTTCCCCTCTTCTTGTTTGTGGCATTTGTTTCTTTCAAGAAATGTGTTTCTTGGGATTTCCTTTTTTTATGACTTGGATGCTCGAAGAATTTTCAAGAGGAGAAGACTCTACAACTTCCAATCTCATCACCCATTTTCTTGTGAACTAAAAATACATTAAAACAACTCTAAAACATATTTTTTGTGAATAAACAAGTACCCTACCCATAGGTGATTGACCTATGGTCTTAATTTAACAAAAAAATGATAAAAGAGCTCTTCTTCCCCACAATACACAAAAATAATTAATTTAAATCAATTAACCAAACCATATCAAGATCTTGTTGTTAAATTCTAATATCTTTATAACTTATATCATAATTTCATAAACAAATCTATCATATGCATAAGAGATTGTTAGTAAAGATTAGGCCCTACATGGATGCTCTGCAACAAATAATTATACAAAAATTATTTTTGTAGCATAATAGAATTACAAATATATTCAAATTAAACATATAATAATAATACTTACACAAATGCATGTGGAGGAAACATAATTGTAAACAAGGCATATAAAGTGTTTGCATACCTGAATGAATTAAACTAGTATACCTATATTTAAAATATATATCTAAAGTATGCAGAGGCGCTTATTCCACCTATGTGAGGTAAATTGATTTAGTAATTTTAAACATCATACAAGATTCTCCCTAAAAATCTAACTTAACTACTACCCATTGCAATTAGATGTTTCTATTTAAAAAAGATGTGTGTCCTTTGATATGCCATTCATGTAACATGTCTTTCTTTGATGTTAGTGGACATGTCATTCCACCTTCCTATCCATCTGTTCATATATTTTTAAATTATGGAATTTTATTTGCTATTTATAATTTTGTTTACAGGAAAATTATGGAATCATTCAACTCTTGTTCTCCATCCGTGCTGTGAATGTAGAAATGCCTCTAGGAGTAAAAATAAAAAATTATCAATTAGATTGTAAGTATAACTAGTATATTTATATTTAAAAAAATATATCTAAAGTATGCGAAGAGATATCTTTATAAATTACTTCCAGTTATAATATTTGAGTTAATTTAAAGAGACTATGCTGGGAGACTTTTCATATTCTTCAAATGTAATAAAGATTTCACTCCCTAACTGCCCAAGTTTTTCTATTTTTCTATCCATTTGGCTTCCATGAATTTATTTCTTTTTTGTTTAACGTGTTAAAGATTTCACTCCATAACTACCCTAGTTTTTCTATTTTTCTATCCATTTGGCTTCCACGAATTTATGTATTTACACATTTTATGAATTTTGTTTACATGGGAATATGAATCTTAATTGTTTACGGGAATCTAAATCTTTCATCCTTTGCTGTGAGTGTAGAACGCCTCTTGGCGTAATGATCAAAATGCAAATCTCATACTTTGTTTATCTCCCAGATTCTACTTTACCGTTAATGTCTCTTAATATTATTATAACTAAAATCCTTTCAAGAATTATAATTGACAATAATAACTAGTATATTTATATTTAGAAAATATATCTACAATACGCCGAGAGATATCTTCCAATTTGTTGACATTTATAAATTACTTGCAATTAGAATATTTGATATGCTCACATGAGTTAATTTAATGAGACTATGCTGCGAGAATTTTCATATTCTTCAAATATAATAAAGATTTCACTTCATAACTGGTGAAGTTTTTCTATTTTTCTATCCATTTGGCTTCCACAAATTTATTTATTTACACATTTATGAATTTTGTTTACATGAGAATCTAAATCTTAATTGTTTACGGGAATCTGAATCTTTCAGCCCTTGCTGTGAGTGTAGAACGCCTCTCGACGTAATTAGCATAATAATTTCATGAAGATTAGCTAGTCTAATATATAAAATAAAATTTATACTCAAAATTTAACTAAATAAGAAAACATCGATATATCTACCATTAGAGTTATTAGATAGGATTTAGACACCCTTATATCATGCCTTAAACCATTGATAAATCTAACCACACGGTCCTGTCCTTCAATGAACGGTACAAATCTATTAAGTCTTTCAAAGTTTTGTTTGTATTCGTTTACAGTTTGTAATCTTTGTTTTAATTTGAAAAGAATTCATTCTTTTATTCTTGTAGAAAGTAATCAGAAAGGTATTTCTTTTGGAATAATTGTTTAAATTGTGACCATTTTGTTTTTTCAGCTCATGGTTTCAAAGATCAGATAATATCTTGCCACCAAGTTAATGCACTACTTTTTAATTGATAGGTGGTAATCCTTATTCTAGGATAGCTACTGGTGTTTTGTAGGTCAAAATATATTTCTAGGTTGTTTAACGATTGCTCAGTTTCCTCTCTTGTACCAGTATCGCCACTGTATTCGGGTAACTTGATTTTGCAAGCGAAATTATCTAATTCTCGTTGCATTTATTTACTCGACATGTTCTTTCAGGATTCAGATTTAGAGGTGTCAGAACTGCTTTATTTAGAAATCATACTTTCTTCATATGATTATTTTTATCTCTTACTTTTTGATTTATGTTTTTCCTTTCTTCTGTGGGTTGATCAGGAACTTTTCTTGCTTTTTGAATTTTCTCTAGTTTTGTTTGTTTCGTTCTATGGATTCTTACTTAAGTTGTTTGACTTGAGTTGCTAGTTCAACAACGTCATTTAACAAACCCTGATTGGTTCTCTCTAGGGCCTCATAAGATGTTTGGTCATTTTCAAATATCATTATTATAGGTCAATCCGTGTTCAATAAAAAATTCAATCAGAATGTGATCAATGCCGAGTTGTTCCTTATGTACTCTGATTTAGAAGAGTAATTGTTTAGGTCAATTTTCACTAAAAATAAAAAATATGTAACTCTCTTATGAATGTTTATTTAAGGACTTATCCAATAAAGATTATTAGTTTTCTTTTTTTGTTATTAGTTTAAATCATAAAATAAAAAGTAGGCTAGTGGTGTGATTCTTGTGTACAGTATAAGAGGTCTCACATTCAAGTCTCGGTATGATATTTTATTTCATTATGTCGGTTAAAATTTCAAAGTCTTTGAATTACTGTGAGGCCTACCTTTTTCACTTCTGTTCATGAGACTATTTGTAGTGCTATTGCTATTACTTTTATGTTGGAGGACTATTAATCCTAGAATTTTGTTTATTAAACCTAATTTAATTTTAAGAAGACAAATTGTGCAATGATAATTAGATGTTGCTTTTAAGAGAATGATGAATGGATAATATTAGAAATGGAACCTTAATGTGATTTCAGTATGATTATATGGTAGAATATTTAGGTATGCTTGTATTTAAATTGCTTCGGTTATGATATCTTTATGTGTTATTAACTTCGAGATTGAGTGTGCAGGTATTGCTAACGAAACCACAAATACATGAGATCATTCCACACCCTATGTTGTATCCCTTGTGAAGCCGATCTAGTTCCACGAGGAACTAAGATCAACTCCGTGTATGGTGAAATGTTGTAATGTTGCATCGGGTCAAGCGAATTAGGTCTACCTTCTGATTTACTTATATTGTGATATGTGTTGTAAGAAATGTTGTTATGAATCTTGTTTTAACTTTATTTCTTTTAGACCCTCTTCTTGTGTTTTTACTTGACTCTAGGAGCCCTAACTAGATAAAAATCAACCCTAGGTTATACCCCATGGGTCTAGGGACCCTTTTGACTAGGATAACCTTGGGATGGCCTCCATATGGTCACTTTAATTTCACAGTGAAGTTAAGTGACGAATTTGGAAGCATGGGGATAATGGGATGAGTGGAATCCACACTCAGACCCACTTCCAAGTCATGGAATGACACCATGATTCACCAAATAATGGAGTGCTTTGTCTTTTTGTGCCTCTCTTTTGGTGGGAGTTCCCCATAAAAAGGATGGTGTGTCATCCACTCCCTTTTTATTTCTATTTTACTTATTATATTTTATTCCTCCATGTGTTGTAAAAGAGCTATAGTGGGGGGCCTCTTGAGTGGGTTAATTGTTTAAGTCCACTGGGGATAATGGATAAGGAGTGGGTTTAGTTTTTTTTAATGCCACTTGGGAATAAGGGAAAATGGAGGGAATTAGTTTTAAAAAGGAGAGGAGGGAGAGGGGAAGGGGGTTGGATTATTGTGGAAAGAAGGAGAACTTGGAGGAGAGGACTAAGGGTGGAGCTCTTCTTCAACTACATCCATAATAGGGCTTGTAAAGGTTAGTGAGCAAGTTTACTCACCTTGTATGTTCTGTTACTTGTTTGATGAATGTTGTTTTGCAAAGGTTGTCTATGTGGTATTTCTGTTATTTTGGGTTTGTGATGGGTGTTTGAAAGAGCTTCTTCTAATTGGAAGAGAATGCTCATCATGTGTAGGGAAGGGAAGGTGTGAACCTCCTCGAGTGTATTCTTGTTCTTGGTATATGGAAGCCTTGAGGGCATGTTGGTAATTTTGAGCCAAGAGGGCTATAAGGATTGAGAGCCTATTTGTGATATCCCTGGGATTTGATTACTTGGATGGCTTGAGGCCATGAGGAAAATTAATTTTGTTGGCTTAAGGCCATGAGAAAAGCTGTGATAAAATGTTGAGAAGAATGACACCTTGGAGTTGAGTGAGTCTACTTCCCTACCCTCTTTAAACTCACCTTAGCTGAGTTTTTGTGTTGTGAGTAAAACCATGGGTGTTGTGTGTTGTTTTGTTTCTATTGTTGTGAAGTGGTTTTGGTCTATTCTACCCTGGGTGTGTGGATGATCTCCCTAGCTCGGGGGTGACCCTCTTGCGGGTCTATGGTAGGGAGGAGAGCTAGTTGGTTGGTGTATTTCTTCCTTGTTGTCATGCAGGTTTCTCTTGGAGCTTATGGAAGAGAAATGGGAAAGTTTTATTGTTTGGGGAAAATGTAACTCATCCTTACTGGCAAGGAGAGTTTGGTTCTTTAAGTTTCTTCCTGGATAAGTTCCCTTTTAAAGAGGAGAGAATTCTCCCTCTGAAATTGTAAATATTGTATTAGGAGAAGATAGCAATTCTTTCCTTAGAGTGATTGTGAGTTGTGAAATCATACAGTTGTTTATTCTTGTTTATCAAATTGTAAGTTGTGAAATTAAGTTTTGATCTAGACAAGTTGTTAAATTTATTTCTGGTGTTATTTAGTGAAAAAGTTACATTTACAGGATTATAAAATATGTAAATTTGCCTTTTGAAAACAAATTAAAACTTGATTTAAGTATGCAATGGAAAATAATCTAAACCGATTTACAGGTCTGTTTATTTGGTTATTGGAGTGGAAGATTTATTAGTTCTCTGTATTTACTCTTAATCGTTAAATTTTATTGGAGTTAAAATGTAAACTTGTTAGATTAAAATTATTAGTTGAAAAATACAGGTTTAAATGGTTAGTTGTTTTCTGTTTCACTCAAGAATTTGTTAAGTTGTAAATTAAAATGTTAGAGAAATGCAAAATGAATTCGTTAATTAGTAAATTAAAATGTTGTAGGAAATATGAAAATATGTTATGATTTAAATATATATATATATATATATATATATATATATATATATATATATATATATATATATATATATATATTACTATTTGTTGGAAAATTTGATTTGCTACACACACATATATGTGTGTATATATATATGTTTTTATTTATTTATCCGAAAATGAAATTGTGAAAATTTGCTACACTTGTATATATATATATAATTAGTTTTAATTTAAATGAAATTGTGAAAATTTGCTACATTGGTATATATATATAGTTATAATCTAAAAATTATGAAATTAGCAAATGAAATGAACAGAGAGAGTTCGTTGTTTTATTTGATACACAGTCAAACATTTACAAGATATATGGTGGGGGTTTAAACCCCCACCGAAAAATCCTTACAACAAGAAGGGTGTGGGAGCCCCTCCCCACATCCCCCACCATGACTGTAAACCCACACCCCCGCCCGCGAAAACCCGCATTGCCGCCTCCTGCGGCCCCTCCTCCATCACGGTCTGCGCCGACCATTCCCGCCACCAGCTCCCATGTCCGCTCCCCTTCGTCACTCATTGCGATCTCCACTCCGCCCACCTCCATTCTGCCGCTCCACACCGCCACCTCCTTCGGCTCCCCTGTAACCTCCTTCGCCGCCGCCGCCTCCATGACCCTGCAACACAAAATAAAACTAGGTTAACACCATTCAAGACTAAAACATGTTTTATAACAAGCACTTGGTGCTTGAGTGGAGATTAATGTTAAATAATAATCAAGCATTTATATATATATATATATATATATATATATATAGTTATTTAAATATAATAGTTGTGTTACTTGTGGAATCCACTTACAAAAGAGGAAGTTAATTAATTATAAATATATATACTTAGAAGTGATAGTTGTATTAGTTGTGGAATCCACTTACAGAAGAGAGATTAAATTATATATATATATATATATATATATATATATATATATATATATATATATATATATATATATATATATATATATATATATATTTATATAAATTTAGATGTAATAGATGTAATTAGTTGTGAATTCCACTTTCAAAAGAAAAATTAAATTTATTATAAATATGTATGTATATATATATATATATATATATATATATATATATATATATATATATATATATATATATATATATATATAAAGACATATTTATGGAAATGTTAATTCAGAGTTATTAAATGCCTAATGAATTATCAGGGTATTGAGCACAAATTATCTTAATAAATTAATTTAAGATAATAAATAAATAAGTAAACAATTGAACGTGAAATTTATCAAAACAACTTGAAAGAGGAGGAAATAAATATTGCAAGGCAATAATGAATAGACAGGGAAAACCAAACAGGGGCCAACCAATTATCCAGTAATTTAAACGCTGAATTCTAAAGCCAACATAAAAATGTAGTGATCATCTTTAAGCAACTAGTAAGTCCAGCATAGTGAAGGCACACGTGTGTAAAATAGTCCGTAAACAACCTTATCACTACACCTTAAAAGTACGCAAACAAACATGCATATGCGTGCGAGGGGGAAATACAGAGTAGTAAGGGAAAATTTTTGACAATTCGTATCACGACTACATGTCGCAGGTGGACATGACATGCGTGTTTGCGTGTTGTGACCGCATTGGAAATGTGGGCATGACAATTACTTTTCAAATAGATGGTAAATTAAAACAAAGATTTACTATTATGTATGGTAACTGTAAAAAAAATCAAAGCTTAAGTACCAATTCAATCAAAGTCTACGCTGAAACAAAAATTAAAACAAAAATTTACATAAAAATCAAAGCATGTTTAAATAAAACTTAAGTATGTTTACCCTAAAACTCTGGGAACTATATTATTTACATGATTATATGCTTTATGTATAATAAAGACAGTTTTAGGGTTGTCATATACAAAGGCACATCGGGAAGTTTATGAAGTTACAAAAACTCTTAACATGAGAGGTGCAGATTCAATCCAAAGATCTTGATTTATATATATTGTAGTGTGCATACACACTGTCCTTACAATATTTTTGACAAGAATCTGCCAAGGTTGACAAGAATACACCATCCTTTCCACTAAATTGTTGGTTTAAATCAATAGTTTCAATAATATAATTTAACATGACAAGAATTGCCTATGTTTATGTATATTATCATATGTGTGCGTGGTTGAAGTGAGATAAGGTGAAGTGAGATGATTATGTGGGAATACAGGTGGATAAGGCACAATAGCTAATTTGGAAGCTTCTTATTACAAGCCATACCACCAACATTAATTTGGATGTATACCAAATGTAGATTTTAAAACACACCTCTATTATTTCAAGTCAAGAAGTAACTAAAACATCACAATGAACTTTCAAAAGAATTCTAAAGTTAATGCATCACTTGCAACAATAGAAATCTAAAAAAACAATATATCACTCGCAACAATTTATATTTAATATAAAAGTAATTTATAGCTAAATTAAAACACCATAAAATAATACATATTTACTCGTTCAATACATTTTAGATAATCATTAATGTGGGCTGACTAAATAGATTCCAAAACAGACCTAGAACTTTCTAAAAACCAACAGAAAAAGTGTTGACTTATTCCCTAAAAACATTAATAAAAGCACCTAAAACAATAATAAAGTATTGTTAAAACAACAACTAACTATTGCTAAGAATTGAAAAATATAATCCTAAAATTAAGCATTAACTACGAGAAATGTGGCTCTTCAAATCAACAACAAATCTGGGTGAAAATAGTTTTATGAAAATGAAACAAGCATTAAGAGTAATGGTGTATGTGAACCATTGAATTGTCACAACAAAGATTTTTCAAAATTTAGTAATCTAAGGATCTGATAGGCTCTGATACCAAATATAAGGTAACAATTTTCAATACAAGAATGCACAACCAATTGTAATTTTAGACTATAATGAAATGATTAAATAATTGTTATTATTGCTTCAATTCTTATAAAAACCATTAAATAACAATGCTTTTCTAAATATTAATTTACTGCAATGAAATGCATGCATACTATTGTCTCTTAAAGTTACACCCTTACCAAGTTGCAGAACTTGTTACTTTAGAGGAACATGGAAACACTCCTATGGCTGTGGGTCACCTAGAAATTGGAGTGAATCTCTGGAGAAGGCCAGCTTCCTATCTAGTTATCACCTAAACTAATGAATTTTGCAGAGAAAAGGAAAGGAGAAAACTCATAAAACTAAACTGAAAATGAAAGGGTGATACACCAAAACTGACAAAGACAATGAAATCTAGAATTTCATACACTTGGTTCAAACTGACAGAAACTAATTTTTTGGACAATCTGTTATGGTATGTTTCTGCATAAATATTTCACAAAACGATCAAAGATGCAATAACTTGTAACAGGAAATGAACTTCACAATTAACAAGTTATATGCACTCTATCAACACAATCAGTAACCTGCATTAGCTTACTACTTGTAGCAAAGGTATAACATATGAGACAAAGTTACAAGGAGATTAGGATAATTTCACAAATAACTTGATCAATCATTCAACATACACAAGACTGCAAGAACAAAAGAAAGGCAAGAATTTCATCACCAGAAATAACTAAGGTATCCAATGTATTCCATGTCCAAAAATGAATGAGTTACAAACTGTCAAAATTTGAGCAAGGATTGTCAAAATCACTAGTCTCCAAAATTGCATAATCAGAACTGACTACACAATGAGTCACATAAGTGACTATATCCACAACTCCAAGTGGTTCCACCAAAAAAGGTTCCAAAAACCACCTTGGGTTGGATGCCCCCCAAAAGCCTAGAATATAGCACCTAAAACTCCTCCAAAAGAGCTCATAATGAGAGAAAAAGTCAATCATGACTTGGTCTAACATGATGACACATGAAACAAACCCTTAAAAGGCTCTAAAAGCAATAAAACATCTCCTAGATGCTCTCAAAAGCATTCAAACCAAATGCTAACTGTCTCCATGTCTCAGTCAAACCACTCAGCCCAAGGGCAAACAAATAGCTATATACTTGGCATGTGTTTGCCAATCTCCTCCACTCTCCTATATGCTTGGCATATGCCAAGGCATAACAAGGTCACTTAATGCCATAAATATGCTTTTATAACCCTTTTGCATCTAATAATAACAATAAACTCAAATGATTTATAATGTCATCATTCAAGTTTAATTGTTTTACATCTTGATTTTAATGCAAAGAAAAGAAAAGCACCTAAGTGCTAACCCTAGCAAATAGGGGATAAAGCATTATAAAAAGTCTTAAAAGACTTGTAGACTACATCATGGCATATATCACAAGCACGACCAAATGTTAGGCATAAGACTCCAAGTCTTAGCCCACGGGTCTATTAATGAAAAGATGCAAAAACATAAAAAGATGACAAAAAAGCCTATCGGGCTCTTAGGGCTCAAACCCTAAAAGACAAAAGGAAACAACTTTGCAACTTTTCATTTTGCATTTTCTTGCATCTGTGTGCACCACCATGAGTGAGTTCTGCTTGACTTTTTGTAGAGGCTTCTTGCTAGGTTTCGAAGTGTTTTCAGTTGCATTTTGTACAGAGCTCGGTGAATGGCTTTGAACAGCCCCAGGTGAGTAAAATAGATCCACTTTTTTTGAAGCTAAAACCAAATATCAATGTTATCTCTACTCCTTTGTTCTAAAATGCATCATTGTCCACCATGATCGCGGCTATATTCATGTTCTATAAGCTACATATCTCTCGAAATAGCTACAGAAGTAGAAGAAAAAATTTGTTTCTTTGTAATATGCTTCTGTATATATATGATACTATCCTGCTTTGCTTATATTCTGTAAGCTTTTTTCCTGCTAAAGAAGACTTAAACTTCTTGAAGTTGACTATATTAGAGTTTTGAAGAAACAAACCCTTGACTATATATATACTTTCTCCGTGTCTTTGAATGGGTTCTAAGAGAAAACTCTACTCTCCTGTAGCAGTAAGTTATTGACAAAAACACTCATTCTGATTCATCTCTATATCTCTAGAGTAGTCATACCACATTGAATCTTCTAAGGTTTTCATGATACAAACCCTTGACTGTATATATACTTTCTCTGTGTCTTTGATATATTCAGTATACATCGTGAATTTGTGTCTTTGATATATTCAGTATACATCATGAATCTGTGAAATATATTAGGTTTTTGTAAAATAGAACCCTGACTGTGAAGCTTGGACATCTCTTGTATACACTGGCAGCCTTCTCATAACTATGGATACACTTTCATTTAGCATCATATGCGTACAATATGAAATGTTGAAATAGGCTAGGGTTTTATAAACCAAATCCTTCCCTGTAAATCTTAAGGACATCCTATCACTAATGATACAGATATCCTATTGTTCTTCTTTGATTTTCATTAGGGTTTGATTTATAAAACTCTAGCTCTCTTCTGTAACAGCATATGCAAGTCACCTTTATCTTATATACCTGTAGCAACATATAAACAAGCATTGGGCTATTTATTTTTAGACCTTTGTAGTGACTATCAGATCTTTCTTAACCTTTATCACATATTTTTTACAGTCATTGTTAGACTATTTTCTAGAGTCTTAAACAATCATCTCATGAATGGTTACTCACATTTAATGACTACTCCTTCACATGATATGCCATTGTTCTTTGGTGATCTTTTGTTGTCATATGACTGCCATATCACTCTCATTCATGCTCCTTTGTGACTATCACTCTTTGAAAAATGTCTCTCTATCTACTGTGGAAAATGTTGGTTCATTGTACATGCCTTACCATCTTTATGTTGTCCTTTCATCTGCTAGAATGCTTTAGATGACTTTGACCATCTCTATTGAAAAGAATGATTGTTTTGCATCTTTCAATGGCTGTCATCATAGGACTTTGTTGATCAAGATCCAAACATCTAATATGCATTGTCATGTCTTTTCCTTGTAGGACTATCACTACTGTCCCTTGACTGCCCAATCTTTAAGATTGTTCCTCTGTCTTTGTAACAACTGCTCCATATTAGAAATGATTGTCATTTTGTTGACCTCCTCCTCAAACTTTTGAGAACTAGATCATCTTCTTTGTATAGCTTATGACTGTTTTACACCTTTAGAACTATATATTCACCTTCAAAACTCCATAGCTAAGGATTGCTCCTCTCCATAGTAACTATTGTTCTTAGAACTTTATCATCTTATAACAATCATTTGACTGTTCTCCCGTCATTATCATTGTGTTTGATATGCAATCAATCATCAAGTATTCTTTTAATAACTAATTCTATAACTTGCATGACTATCATGATTAGTAAGATATTTCATTTGTCATCTATCATGATTGTTATGCAAATTAGCTCTTGACAGTCACCCTAGATGACTATTTTCTCTTGCATTCTCACTTAATCATTTATATGAGTATGACATCCCTTTACATGAGACTCCTGGTATATTCTGATAGAATCTTCAAGAAGCAGGGATGGTTAGCCTTGGCATAGGCATATTCACCTCTTTAGTCATGACACTCATATCATTATTAGCTTCAAGTATCACTCTTTGCAAGTAATTGGGTAACAAGACTTGAGAGGTGGATATGCTTATGACAAAAAATGAAAAATCTTTGCAACTGGAAATCCATCAGAATGTATAAAAGGATTCAAAAATCCCTCAGGATGAAAAGAGGGCAACATGTTGGGCTCAACCCTTGTGGGAGCCTCATTTTAACCCACATGTTGAAATGAGATAAACAAATCAGTAACATAACTTTCTCTATACCTACACAGGAAACAAACATGTTAGGAAAATATGTGCATGTGATTGATGTTCTTGATTATCCTGTTGCTTTCTTGAAGGTCTATGTCATACTGACTTCTTTATTGCATCTAAAAACTAGATTGTATGTTTGTAGATACATGGCATATGTTGTATGATGACTCCTCATTGCTCTAACATCATATTTCTCCCTCCAATGCAGATAACTAGAGGCAACAAGGAGATAACAGCTGGGTGCAGGACACGCAAAGAACACAGGATGATGCAAGACAACCAAACAGGACTAAGACTCATCATTTAGGTAATGATGAGTCACCCTATACCATATACACATTTATTTCTTTAATTCTCTATAAATTTATAGTCTTTCTTTTCATTTACAATAAATCAGTTAGTCTCACAGCTTGTGTGAGACATTATACATTTATTTTTCAATAAAGATTACTTCTCTTCTAAAAGATTCTTACAATATTTCAAATAAGCTATGCATCTAAAATGCAAATTGGCACTGTAATCTTAATTTGTTTTATTTGTGCACATGGATATAATACAACAGAAATAAAATGTACCTTTCTCTTCTTTAAAACTTCAAAAGCTCCACCTAATTGAGCTAGTAGTGAAATTAGGTAAAACACACACACACACACACACACACACACTTATTTGTAAAAATATTGAGATACTGAAAGTGATGGCATTTGATCACCTTAATTGTCAAAGCATGAATCCTTAAGAAATAAGGAGAGAAACTATATGTTAAAATTAATATACAAACATTGAATTTCAAATTTATGATTATGTTAAGAGTAATGGTGTATGTGAATCATTGAACTATCACAACAAAGATTTTTCTAAATTTAGTAATCTAAGAATCCAATAGGCTCTGATACCAAATATGATGCAAGAGCATCCTAGGTGAACCGGCTATCCCACATTAACCAAAAACAATTTTCAGTTTTCGTCATGGTTTTGTGTTTAGTTGGTTGAGTTTTGGTATCTTCAATTTTTGTCGGTGTTGATCAACGACTTTGGTGGCTATTGTCGTGATTAATCCTTCTTCAGTCTTATTTTAGTTTGGAGACTTTATGAGGACATGAGCATTGGCTTTAACTGTCAACATAGAACAACCTTTGTGCTTCAGTGGTGATTATAGAGGATGATGAAAATGCAGATAAGACAAAATTTCAAGATATTATTGTTGTAGGGGCATTATCAAAAAAAAAAATTGGGTTGCTATGAAAGACTTGTTGCATTATGTGCTTTATACTAGAATTGGTTGGGAAATTGGTAATGAGGGACAAGTTCTGTTTGCAGATCTATGACACCTTCAATATTTATTATAGTCAAGAAAGCAAAATAAAGGAAACTTAAGCATAAAGGCATAGAAGAGAAGACCGAACACTTCCTATGAAGCTCTATTAAAATGCAGATTGTGAGGGGAAAGGTGAAGGTGGCTAACAAAGTTCCAAACGTTTATTTGAGCGCCTAAAAGAGGCAACTTCAAATGGATTTTACAGATAAGAGTTATAGTGAGGGCACAACTGGTATGAGGAGGCACAATAAGGTAATAGCAAAACCAAGAATTAAATTGAAGTCAAAGACCACGTGGAAGAAGACTTCTGATTTAAAGTTTAATAAAATTTCTTTCCTCCAAAGCATCGTTCCACTTTGCTATATGTTTTGAACATTATATTAAATATAAACAAACTCAAACTGAAGGATATGGGTGTAGTCAAGGGAATAAAGGTAGCTGAAGAAAGACACTAATAGACAAAGGGGAGACGTCGCTTCATTTCTTAGCATAGATTTTCTTCTTATTCTTCAAAAGATGAGTTGACTATGAGGAGAGAACAAAAATGGGAGGACAGAAGAGGAAAATTTTGGCCTAGAAATGAGGTCCCTCAAAGTGAAACCAAACACCCCTTCTTGAGGCTCTATAAAAAATGGAAAGTGTGATGGGGAGGATAACGCCTCATATGGGAGAAAAAGAGGCAACTTGTTGTGTATGAAAGAGGAGTCATTGCTAGATAGGAAGAGGTGTGTGATCTAAATGAAAGAAAGAAAATAGTATCAAAGGTTGATCACTGCCAATGGAAATCACAGATGAATGAAACATTTGACTTGAAGATGAATGAGAAGTGAGACGATAGTGCCTAGAAGGGAGAGACTGTAATGTGAGAATTAGATTTTAAAATTTTGATGCATCATACAATGAGAGTCTAGGAGTGGATGACTGGTAGAGGAGAGGAAAATCTACAGATTTGAAAGCTTGAATTGAGAGTAAGGCAATTGAAGGCCATATGTAATTGTTAATTGAAGAATTGTTTTGTTTTGTTTTGTTGAATAAAATGATAGTGTTTTGCTGCAATCTTATATTGTTGATATATCAAGTTGATAAGTAGAGAGTTTATGTGAGTTTGAGTTTGTATTTTGCAAAGGTTTGATTGAGAGAGGGGATTTTTCTTGCGTCAAAATATAAGGTAACAATTTTCAATACAAGAATGCACAACTAATTGTAATTTTAGACTATAATGAAATGATTAAATAATCGTTATTATTGCTTCAATTCTTATAAAAACCATTAAATAACAATGCTTTTCTAAATATTAAATTACTGCAATGATATATATATATATACCACTTATCTGTAAAAATATTGAGATGTTGTAGTATGGCACTTGGGAGAAATAAACACAGGTCCTAACTGTTCCCAGCAAAGAAACACCCCTAGAGCAACCGGTTCTTACACAGAACCAACTATGCCTCATGGCATAAACAAACACAGCACTGGCTAGGACACTCTCGGGTCTACGTTGTACCGTGAGTTGGACATACTTTGTGTGCCCCTTCTCCAAATGTTTCAGTGCCCAACCAATGACCTTAATCTTCCCTCCTTTGTGCCCTCTGATATATTTTCTTGTATATCCTTTTTCTTTTTCTGTTGCCTCCTTATGATATTTTATTTACAGGTTTAAATAACAACCCAAAGGGTGGTTGCAATGTTCACACCCTTTCATAACAATAATACAATGATCTTTAATTGCAACTTACCATTTAATACATTCTCTTTATTTTTATTTTTTAACTTTCAAGTAATTTATTTTTTATTTTATTTACATACTTCTAGAAAAAGTCACATAACAACTTCAATGAAAGTGATGAATACCTAATAGTTTGATCTACTTTACTGAAAGTGACGACATTTGATCACCTCAACTGTCAAAGCATGAATCCTTAAGAAATAAGGAGACAAACTAAATGTTAAAATTATTATACGAACATTGAATCCATCCATCATTTGTAGTGAGAAGTTTCCAGGTGTAACGACTAATTATTTTACCTTTTCAAGGCCAAGAGAATCATTCTAGTGGTTGGAAATTTTATGGGTCTTGAAAATACATGTAGAAATAGTGGTGTGGGGGAGTAGGATAAGTTGTTTTTAGACAATATTCATCTTATTTATTCTTTATGATTGTGAGGTTTGGGCTTGCAACATTTCTTATAAGATAATTAAGCAAGTGGACAATGTGTTTTTTAACAACTTCAAACTGAAACAATGGTGATTTTTCTATGGAGTCTAAAGTAATGCTTAGATATATAGAATATGAACATTAGTTGCTTAGTTTGAATAAGACTCCTCATGATCACTTTTAAAATATGAGCAACAATCATCACAAATTGAGGAAAATATAGGCTAGTGACATTATGAATTGACCTAAATATTGAAATACATGATTTTACAAGTCAATCGATAATTTTAATAATATTAAGTCTTACAACTCTCTAAAGTTGAGAGAAAAAATAATACAAATTAGAATAAGAGGAACCTAAAACACCACAAACCTTGTATCGATCCTAGTTTGATTGATCAAAATTATTTTTTGGCAAGTTGATTTCCAAGACAAAATGAATAGCCAAGATTAGGCCTAGTGCTCATGACATACATAGTGACATTTGTAGTTGAATTATCCCAAAAATCCCTGGAGAAATTGAAGTTGTAAAATTTGTGATATATTAAAGAAGTTAGGATAAACATTGTTTCCTTTTGATTTACTCTTCCTTTAAGGTGATAAGTAACTTTGTCCAATTTTATAACTCATCTACTCTCCACAATACATTAATTTCCACCATTTTCAAATATAAAAATGATATAAGAGTTAATTTATTTTACTTTAGAGCTATTTGATTTACTACATACATATATGGACATATTGATTTTAATTTTTAGTCAAAAATTATTTTATTTTATCTAAATTGTTTACTTTATTTTTATTTGAAGAGCTATTTTATTTTGTATGTAATTTTAATCTTACTATTGGAAAAGCCATCATTCATTATTTCTATAATTCTTTTGTTTTGTTTATTTATATGTTATTTTTTAATAATTTCGTTTGTAAGCATTAATATATTTTTTAAAATTTTGATGTTTTTATATTTAAAAATAAACAATAACTATAACTATAACTGACAAAGTAAAATAAAAAATATATATTTGTTTTGTTATATATATATATATTGAGATAGTGACGTTTCACACTCGGGAGTGTTTAAAAATCATTCTTGTTTAATGATTTGTCCCATTATCAAGGGGAAAAATATAGTTTACATAATATATATATATATTATGTAAACTATATTTTTCCCCTTGATAATGGGACAAATCATTAAACAAGAATGATTTTTAAACACTCCCGAGGAAGGATACGTGTGAAACGTCACTATCCAGGCTGACCGTTCATTATTTTTGGTGGCGTGTGGCAGTGTGGAATGTATTTCCCAATTCGATGTTGTCTTTTCCTTGTTTTTCTGAATGTGTTTTCAGTAAGCGTTTTTGCAATGCCAGAGGTTGGGGGTTCTGTAGGCTTGAGTGGGATGGTTGGCAGAGTTGGTGCTCGTGGTAGTGACAAAGGCAAAGGTAAGGTGGTGGCCTCCTCTTCGTTGCAGAGGCAATGTAGATGGAAAACTGTGAGTAACACGATGGGTGGAAGAATGAAGAGGGCGTACACTCCTTGAAAGAGGTTAAGGAAGTTGTCCGGGGAGGAAGCCATGGCAAACTTTGTGAATCTGGTTGAAGCAGAAGTTAAAAATCCTATATTGCAGGAGTGGCTCTGTAAGATGTTGTCCTTAGACAAAGAAGTGGATAGCCAAGATGGCGAGAAGGTGTGGGAGGCGATGGCTTCTCTATTACTTGATCCTGGTACAATGTGTGGGTGCTAGAATGTTTTTGGTGCGATGCAATCCTTGATTGTGGCAACATTGACATCAACTGTTGTTGCCTCTGTTTTAACACATGAAAACATGGTGGAGTCTTCCAGTGCTGCGGAGGAGAATCATGAGGTGATCCTTGGCCATGTTCATGATGTATTGTTGGGAGTTGTTGAGACTCGAAGGGCTGTGGAACGTATTGCTATTAAGATGGGGTTGTCAGTGGAGGAACATGCTCGGTTGGATTTCACTTGTGCTTGTGATGAGGAGGGTGATTTGGTAGACTTGACTGAGTTGGCAGATAAGTAGTATGTTTTTGTTTGTTTGTAGATAGGTGTCGAGGAGAAGGCCGTGTAATTTTCCCTCTACCCCTATCAATATGCATATGTTTCTTGACATATTACTCTTGTTCATGCTTAAGGGCTTGCCCTATTTTTGATGGGTCCCTCTAACTAGGGTTTATACAACAAAAAAAAAATGTAAACTATATTTTTAATTTTTTAAAAATATATATTAACTATATTTTAGTTTTTATATACACAATCATGACATAAATGCTATTGTAAAATATCTAAAACCATTTCAAAATTTTAAAAAATATACAATACCATTTCTATATATATATATTTGTTTTAAATTATTTCTCCCACATTTTGTAGGGTACTTCATAGGAATAAATACTCATGGAGAATTGAAATAGAAAGAGAATGATTACCACGTCAATTCCAAACTCATAAGTAGCACTACATAATTAAGAGTTGGAGGGAATAGATGACAAAATTAATATCAACTATATCAATATGTGGTAGTGGAGTTCGCTTGATTCTTTAGTATGCTCCCCAAAGTATCAGGTTCTCCACTAAAAAAAACGTATTACAAACAAATTTAATTTAAAGAATGTACCAAAGAAATTACCACATAATATGAAATATTCTTAAGTAAAACATCCATCCTATAATTAAAAAATAAAAAGCCATAGAATTTGATATTAGATTTACACTTTGCTAATATATTTTTTATTTAAAATAACTTGTATGGTAAACTCCTTATGGCCTTTATACCCTGTTGATGGGTATTAGAAAAGAGCAATAGAAGAAAGAAGAGTGTGAAAAAAAACAGTCTTGACTTCTTGAAACTTGACTTTGATGGCACTGTTAGGGGTAACCCAGGATTAGTTGGGGCCAAAGCAGTGTTAAGATCTAAAGATTGGAAGCTTTTTAAAAGAAGGGCCAGTCTTCTTTAGCATGAAAACAAATAATATAGCAGAGGCGATTATGCTGTTGGAAAGCCTCAAAATGGCAAATTCAGTCAAGTGCTCTTGTCTAGAAGTAGAAGGTGATTCCCAGGTAATTATTAATGGTTGTCAATGGGATTCAATGAAAGATTGAAATGGCCGATGATGGCATGGTTCGGTGGTTAAGTCGCTCAGGATGTAGTGGCGGCCACCAGAGTTCAAACCCCTGCTGGGCCAACGAGCTCGCAAGGCTTTACGCCTTCGCTGGGCCAAGGAGCTCGCGGGTTTGAAGTGTTCTTCCTAGGGGATGAGGTCCCCTAATTGTGGCCTCACCGGTTCATTGCTCCGGGCAAAAGCATTCGCGTGGAGCCGGAGGGCGTGTCGCACCAGCGTCGCTGGTCACATTAAAAAGTTTACCAGGCGCATTTTAAAAAAAAAATAAAAAATGAAAGATTGAAATTTAAAGAATCTTGTGAATGAAATAAAATTTATAGCAGAGAGCTTCGAAAGGATAGAATTTTAGCATTGCCTGAGAGAGTGCAACCGAGTAGCTGACAGCCCAGCGAATTCTGGAATAGAACAAAATCCTTTTGCTGCTAAGTAAAGTATGGATAAAAATGAGTGGCCAATAGAGGTTCTATAATGCTTGTAATTCTTCTCAGCCCCAACTAACACCTCATTTTCATTCTCTGAATTGTGCTTAATAATGGGAGGTCATGTGAATTCATTATTCGCATGCTGAATTCAGTTCAGAAGAAGCAAATGAGTTTATTGGGAGTAGTCCTATCTATATGGCAAATGGAGTACGGTAACAGATGTGTTGGTGTTAAAAGCATTTGATGCAAAGTTTTACAATAATTTTGTAAGGTGAGCCAGCTGTTGAGCAGGTGAAATGATGACACAGTAAGTTGAAGTGGTTTTGTTCTGTTTTATGGTGGGTATAAAGGGAAGCTACGTGAGAAGCAGGTGCAGCTTAAGAGTTGATGACAACAAGGTAATCACTGATGATGATATGAAAACCTTTTCAAGGTAGATGACAGAGAGTCTTTGAATTTTATCAAATTGATTCTAGGCAATGGTGGTCTATATGTAGTAGAGGATGACATATTAGTGTATACTCTAGCTATCTTTAAGATAATTTTCAGGCTAGAGGTGGTGGATTTTATGGCTTATGTGTGGATTTTGTTTACGGCATTCTACTTAAATGTCATTCATTTTAATGGTCAAATAATCACTAGTAATTTTACACATCATTCACAACAAAAATGATAAATATTTGTCTTATTTTTATTGGTCAAAATTAACTTTTGACTATTAAAATGAATGATGTTTAAGATTAACCTATTACAAGCAGTAACACCTATTTTAATCAGTAGCAGTATTGGTATGCAACAGTCTTTAGGGTCAGTTTCTTAGAGAAGGGTTGATCTAGCAGGACAGTTGAGGAGTGTTGAAAATAGAATAGAAAAGGTTGAAAAATTCTACAGAGACTTTACTTTGGTTTTGATAACCTGCGAGTTATTCATCACAATATATGTGGGGAAAGTGAGTTCCCAACGCCTGATCTTTCAATTAAAGGGATTATTCACACTCAATTGAAAGCCTCTCTAGAACCCGCTGTAGTGATCATGTAATTTGATCGTGATGCATCCACTGTACTTCCTTATGAAATGACTGTAGAGGCAGTTTTTCGGTTTGATTTCTAATTTAGATCCCGTTTTCTGTTTAAGTCTTTTGTAGCTATGGATGGCATTGTGTTTTTTTTTCCCTTCAAGAGCGCTAATGGAACCCGTATTTTGTATTTATTTTTCAAAGGCTCTAATAGAACCCATGAATTTAAAAAAAGAAAAATTATGACCTCTGCACTGAAATTGGTGGTTAGAATAATTTGAAAAACGTTATGGTGTGAGTGAATTTCTAAAATTTGTGAAACTATACATCATTTCATTTTAACATGTCCTATCGTAATGCTAAGGAATGACTTTACCTATGTTCACAACTCAAGTAATTTTGAAGAAATTTCTAAGTTACAAGATTCATAATAACTTGACTACCTTTATTTTTGTGATGTTCAAATATAATAATGATATTTATGAAGTGTACATATATGTGTATTATATGTCAATATATATACATGTCTAAATATATATATGTATACATATAGAGATAATATATTGATGAAGGAATATTTGGGGTATAAAAGTAATTTTGCAGCAAGCAAAAAAATATTTTTTTAGTGTTTGTTTGTTTTGCAAGTATTTTATCGATTTACAGATATATTATAGTAGTATAAGTCAAGTTCAAGGCATCACATATCACCGCAATCATATTTTCAAGGTTCAAGACCTTAGAACTACAATCATGAGCACAATCAAGTTATAGAAGCATCGCAAATCATTGTAGTTAATTATCATTGGTTGCAGTTGGAATCATAGATTGCATTATGTGTCTAGAACCATCCATTTGATTTATATGTATTATTAATCACTACACATATGTTGTTCACCCAAGGAAGTTAGCTAAGACTAATATTAGGTATTCATTGTATAACGGTAACTTATTTGATTAATGCAACAAGCATTTGAAACTTGCACCAATTCTTAATATTACTTACTACACTATAGGTCCTAACAAGGGTCATATATCCAGAACCACATTGAAACTAGAGACTCATAATTCATCAAGGATAGTAACAGACGTTACCAATGAACTTACACTATGCAAGAGTGGTGTGCTGACTCCCAAGGTAAACCATTGGGAAAAACATCTAATGTTGGAGCCAATGATATTTATCACATTACCCTATGAACATGGGTCATGATGCCAATCACCACATTACATTTTACATCTTCTATATATAGAGAAGTCTAATATGGTTTGAGGACAGATCGAAGACAAAAATTAGAGAAAAAAGACAGCAAATAGAAACAAAGAATGTCAAGAAGACTTATATGATCTTAAGAAAGATTAGAGGAAGAAGGATCTTGATAAAGAGATGTTGATTGAGTGCCTAAGGAAAAAAATATATATTGAGTTAGATCATGTGATCTAATTGTAATTCATGGCTGATGCCTACAACTTGTAACACATCTCTTATATGAATAAAGTCCAGTTGTTCTTCTAAAAATAATTTCTTATGGAATTAAATAAGGTTTAGATAAAAAATCCATATTGACTACAAAGTGGGATAATCCTTAGTTGTCCATCCTTCAACCTTGACTACGTTATATATACATATGTTTGTGTGTATGTATACACATACACATAGAGAGATAATAAATGTATGTATACACAAATAGATATACACACACACGTGTTTAAATATGTATGTGTAGGCATACATACATGTATATGTATATAGTTGTATATCTATATGTATATGTATATAAACGCATACATATATATACACACACACATACATATACACACATGACTATTATCTTATATCTCCCTTTTCTTAAGGCATTTTAGACACCTTTGAAGAATTAAAGGAATAACAAGAAAGATGGAGACTATAATATTAAAATAACAATAATAAAGATGGTAATTTCATTTATGAAGAGTCAAACGACATGGAAAATTAGAAGAATGATAATGTAGAGTCAAAAATACATACTTACACTTCTAGACATAATTAGGCCTCATTTTAATTGTTCCTAAGCTAGAATTTACTTGATGTGCCAAATCACCCAACCAAGAGGTCCCTTCTACTATCAACACCTCATCCCTCTCTTTTTGCATTATTATGTCCTCCTGGATACTAATGCATGCTAGTGTCCCATCACTTCTAGACATAATTAGGCCTCATTTTAATTGTTCCTAAGCTAGAATTTACTCGATGTGCCAAATCACCCAACCAAGACCCCTTCTACTATCTACACCTCATCCCTCTCTTTTTGCATTATTATGTCCTTCTGGATACTAATGCATGCTAGTGTCCCTCATTAATTTTAATCAATTCCTCTTGCCAACAATCACTAAAACCCTAACACTTGCCTTACTAGGTCTTCTAATTGTCCATTTGCCCAAATTGACATATGTAAGGAAACTTTCCTCTCTCTCTCTCTCTCTCTATATATATATATATATATATATATATATACACACACACACACACACTACACACTCTCTCACTTCTTCATATACTAAGTGTCAATCTTCCTCTATTTGTAGACCTCTAATTACAAGGATTCTATTGAATAGTCAAGGTTTAAATATCATTAAATCTACCCATAGCACACCTTTTGATCACCCTTCCATCGCTCTTCTTTTTCTATATACAAACACTACTTATATTTTCCTAATTTAGCAAACTTTTAGGACCTCTCCTTCACCATTCACACACATCACATCTACACACTTACACTCTTGGATCACACACTTGAAAACATCCAATCTACTTTAGGTTTAAACATGCCAAAATAGGAACTTGAATGAGGCAAC
This sequence comes from Cunninghamia lanceolata, assembly GCA_027924645.1. Taxonomy (NCBI): domain Eukaryota; kingdom Viridiplantae; phylum Streptophyta; class Pinopsida; order Cupressales; family Cupressaceae; genus Cunninghamia; species Cunninghamia lanceolata. The sequence goes on along the minus strand of BSBN01000262.1, from coordinate 5,174,659 downwards.
CATCTAACCACAACCACCAATTTTTCCTCACCCACATACTTTTGTAGGCTTATACTTAGTTCTACAACTACATCAGTCACTTTTGTAATCACCCCAAAGCAACACAAATTTTGGTGAGCAAGCACAAAAAGTTTTAGGTCATGGAAATCAAAATACACTACCATTTAAGGAGGGTCATTAACATGTTTTCTAGAGACTAGCACCCAAAAAGGGTCACTAATGTGTCTTTTGATCACTAGCATGCCTAGAGGGTCACTAGCATGCCTGGATGGTCACTGGCATGCTTGAAGGATCACTACTATCTAATATAGTTCTTGATATCCCTATACATATCTAGAACTCCTTATGATGGTTTTGTCAAGACAATTTACATCCTTCTACCATTGTTATACCATCTTTAAACACCAAATTAAACACACGATTCTATCTCTACTTTGTTACCTTTCTAGATTCATTTCAATCTTGACTATAGTGCTCTTTTTACTTATATTAGATATGAGTTTGTTTCCTTTACTATTATTTTAAAGAATAATCTAGTCCAGTAAGTAGGATAACACATCATAATTAGAATAATGCAATCTAAACATTGTAGTAGTACTTACTTTATTTTATAAATAACAACAACAATAATTCACTTATAATAATATATTCCTCAACAAATATAAAGATAAAATAGATTGTATAATTAAATTATAAGCTTTGACAAATCTAATGCCAATTATTTGTTTTCATAGAAACAAATGATGCAAACTTCACACTTTTCCCCCTCTTTTTGCATTTAGTTTAGTCCTCTTTTATAAACATGAATTGTGACTATTTCTAACTATTTCAAGCCCCAATTTCCCATTCATGCCATGCCACACACATAAATATAATCCCACTTCACTTCTACACTGTCCTATCCATTGTTCTTGACTATTCAATCATCATTTATACCATCATGTCACACTCTTATCGACTAGACAAGACCACATGTGGTAGTGTCCTTTGCATTCCAATTTTATTTTTCCTACCTAAACAATTTCTCTTGCGTAACCCTAACTCCCCTCCAATTCTATAAATAGCCTACATATTTTTTTAAAATAATATTTTTAAAGGTAAAGGAGGAGATCCATTAGCCATTAGGTAGGATCACCTACACATTTAACCACACACACTTTAGGTAGCGTCCATGAGCACCAAAAATTTGTAGAATCTCCATTGGAGCTTTGTTGTTGGACACATGACTCTTCAACGAGAACCTAGATTCACATACCTAAATACTTCATTTACAAACTATTTAAGATTTAAGGTATATCTCACAAATAACCTTTAGTGACTGCCTTTCCCCTTTAGATCACATGTTATTCTGTTTCAAAATTTGCATCAGATGTGGTTACATTCAAAGGACACCACCACACATCAAAATACACCAATGTATTGTATATGTATTGATTGCACCAATATAGACTGTCACCACAAAACTTGCTTCTAATAATCCAAAATCTCCTCCTAACCTTCTTTCAACCTTATATGTCTACTTCAAACATTAAAATAGACATGCTCCTTCTTTCATACTCCTCATTTCATGCTTTTAACTAATGTAAACACATGCACTGTAAACTCTTATAATTTTATTGTCATTTAAAAGTATGAAAATATAATATCAAATGATTCATTATTGTGGATTAGATTATATTTTAGATAAAAAGAAATTATATATAATTAAATAGGGAGCACACATTTAATTTGTGAAAACCTCTATTTTTAATCTACGTGTTGGTGAACCTGACATTCTAACACTAAAACAAAAACCTTCTTGCTTCCAACATTTACATGATAGGGTTTCAATGTATGGTTTTCTACTTCAAACCACTTTAATACATTTATTCACAAACTCTACTTCTAAAGCCACTTCAATGCACCTATTTACAACTTCCACTTCTAAGAACCACCTCAACACACTTCTTCCCAAATCCTACTTCTCAACCTACCTCAACCCAAGCCCTCATAATTTCTACTTTCTTATTCTTCCCCATCCTACTCTCTAAACTACTCTTCCCTCCTTCCCTTCACATTATTACTTATTTCTACACCTACCCCTTCCCTCTCTTACTCCTCTTTTTCCCACATCTCTTATCTTCCCATCTCCTTACCACCATTATCTTGTGTTTCTATCCCCTTTCATCTCTCTTATTTTAACTTTCCTTTTTCTTCTTACCATCCACCATCTTCCTTCACATGCACTACACCTTGTTATCTACATGCTTTAGTTAGGTTCCCCTCTATTCTATGTTCCCTTATTTCTTCTTTTCCATTCAAAAATATCTTTTGATTTTCTTTTAGTCTTCATGATATTATTTTCTCTACATTCTTCCATTCATCATTGCACTCTCTAAACTACACCAACACTTCCCACCCACCCAAGTGTCTTTCCTACCATTCTCATGGCTTCTCCCATTCCTCATACCTTTCTTTATACAAAATTTTTTACCCTCTTTTTTTGCCAACTCTTTTATGTCAATCCCCAATCCTTGACCAAGTGATGTCCTTTTTAGATCGTCCTAGATCCTCCTCTTCTCTTGACATTTCCATGGATTGTTTCACTCACTACCCCATCTTTGCTCATTTTTTAGTACATATCCTCAAAATTTGGACACTCTCATGTCTTTGCATGTTATCCCTCTGAATAGTATTTTCCCCTTCTTCCTACTCTACACACTCAGGTCTTATCCCCTTCCTCTACGCCCCCCCTTAACCCCTTTTAAAGTTCACTACAATGCCTTGATTAAGCATTATGATGTACATGTTCCTTTTATTTTTTATTCTTCTAGATCTCTAGAATTAGCTACATTCTATAGTAATGATAATCCTAAATTACACATGCTGAAAATTATTTCTTCAATGTATGCATTTCATTACAAGGAACATGTACTTCTCTCACGCCTTCCAAATACATTACATAAAGAAGGTGCTTGAATGGTTTAATTCATATGGTATGTTTTGTACTTATTTTTATAAAATTAATGAATACATTTATTAGTTAGTTATCAATCAATATCAAACATGTCTTACCCTTCCCTTTACACCACACACACAATTTTCTTCTTCTCCCTTCATGCCACATGGCATAAATTATAATCTAAATCATCAAGGGATCTAATAGGGCATACATAGGTCCTTATAATAAATAACAATACCCTCTTATTAAACCAATCCAAAATTTAAGCAATCAAACTCCTCACACTGCTTCCTTCTCACCTCCTAAGTTTGTCTTATTTAAGGCACCACTCCCCCCACATTTCTCTTGATCTTCTTTCTCGACCACTCTTGGTCTTGTGTAGCTTACCTAATTTTCCTCCTTCCAAACCCTTTGTCCTTCATGTCACTTATACTAGCACTAATTTTCATGCACGAGTCAAGCATATGAGTGCTTAGTTATGGTACATAGGACACTTTCTCTTCCTACCACCTTACCTCTTATTTCTCCTAATCTAACCACTCCATCTTATGTCACCTCTAAAACTACTAAAAAGTATGAACTTGTTGATCAAATCAAAACTAATTAGGTTAAGATATCTTTTTGGGACTTAATGTAAAAATCTTCCACCTATAGAGATATCTTACAATAGGCCTTGCAAACTAATTTGGTTTAATATGATACAAGGACCATGGAGGTGGTAACTATGTTTGACTGCATTCAACATGATAAATGAACTATCACTTTCAACTCTTATAAACTTCTTTATTCCTCTATTATCTAGGAGAACCTTACTCCTTGTTGGTTATCATAAAAGCACCACTAAGCAAACCCTTGTGGATAATAGTTTTGGCCTAAATATATGTAGCATGGATTTATTACAAGATTAAAGAAATACATCCAACTTGCACGAATTTGAGGTGACAATTATGGTTATTTGACAATGTAGACTATGATGATTTGGTGACTATTACTATCTCCCTTGGCCCTATTACTTTACTGACATTGTTTCATGTGATGCTAGGAAATCTATCTTAAAATATTCTCCTAGGTTGCCCATGGATTCATGTAATGTAGATCATTTCTTCTACCCTCCATCGATCCTTAAAGTTCATACATGCTAATAAGTCTTATGTGATCTTGACAAATGAATATCCTTTTAAATACTATCTAGAAACTAAGTCCCATATTACTACCAATTAGTAGGCTCAACCTTCTCCACCTCCTCCTTCTAAAGAATCTTATATTATTCCTCTCCATTATGATGACACATTCCTTGCATCATTCTCTAGAGGACCCCATGATGCAGGATCCTCCTTGATCTATCAAAAATCATGTTTTAACAAGAAAATAATCAAAATATTATGTTCTCTTCCATGTTTTACTATTTTGGTAGGCTTCTTGTTGTGCACTTCGAGCTAGAGTGTGCACTTTCTCCTATGTGATCTAGGTTAATTTGAGATGGTTTAGCCTTGGCACAAATAAATTTGGTTAAGGCGTTCTTGCCACACTTATTCAAAAAGGGATTCTTCCAAGTTTTCTCCTTAACTTCACAAATTTAGTTGTGTAGTAGCAACTTGATTATGTTTCTTCCAATTCAATTTCCTAGGACTTCATTTTTCTCTCATTTAATATTGTTGCTGGGCTAAGTCACTACAAGATGAAAGAGGACTTAGCTACTGATTTTGTTCTCTTGTTTGCTATGGAAAGATGTGATTCAATCAAGTTTTTTATCAAACCCTAGGCCAATCAATGCACTAAACCCTAGAATTGAGATAATCAACTTATAATAGATAAACAATAATGGAAAGCCAGGATCTGAAAGTACAAGGATGATTAGTGAGATGTCATAACCTATTCCATGGAAGTTGAAATGTCGAAAGACTCCAGTGCTAGTGCTCTAGTCCAGAAAGTCTCGATCTCCAGAAACTCAGAACTAGAAAAAATGTCGTAAATGATGTCCTAATGCCATATCCAATGTCTGATTTAGATGGTGGACGTTGGGGCTAGCACCCAAGTCTGCTACAGAGGAATTTTTGCACTCTATTTTTGGATCTTGAAATTCTATCCCTTGAACAATCTCCTTCTACCTTCACTTCTTCAATCCTCACACTTATAACTTGCACACAAGAAGAAAAGGGGTTTGGGGCTTGTGGTGTTTAGGGATTTGCCTCAGTCAAATCTTGGGTTAGCATTCAAGCTTTACCAACACCATTGTTAGAGAGCGTGTGTCCTTGCAAGATAGAGGCTAAAGATAATCCAAATTATGATGAAATGATTCAAACACAATGATAAAGTCACCTTGGTGGTGAAGTCCTTAGGAGGATGAAGATTCTTCAACTCATAAGGATGTTGATGATTCTAAATTTGCAACAAACATGTACAACACAAACACAAATTTGTAACAATAATACAGTGACTGCCTTGAATGCTCTTTGCTCAATATCATAACCTTTCTATCATCAACTTCTTACAAAATGAATTCAAACACTCACTTATATATGCTTTCTTGTTAAACATTCATAAATTAATTGAAAGAGCCGATAAGGAAGGACCCGTTAAAAAGTCCTATGCCGACATCCCTTAAATTTTACCCTGACCAATTAGGGTGGACTTGGGTACAAGCACCCAAGTCCCAAGGTGTCTTTGTGGTTAGGACCTAAGCATTAAATGGGCCCCTGGTTCCCATTTGACATGGTTTTTGGGGGATTTCTCATCGGGATGAATATTTTTGCATGTAGAGTGTTAGCACGAGGGCCTAGAAGCTAAACTAGGAGGTAAAAAGGCATGTTCCCACTTTTTACTCCATAACATTTAGCCCCACTTTAATGTGTGTGCGATCCTACAATTCAGCACATGCATTAAAGTATGGTCGAAGCATATCAAAACACATCAAAAACATCAAACACAAAAATGAAGACACACCTAAGTTTGAAGGACTATTTCTAGCCCCTGACTTAGGCAAACATAAGAAAACACTTAGCAGTCACATAAGACATAGTGAATACAGTAAGGAAGCATGCAATACATGAAGAAGATAGTGAAATCATGCAATACACGAAGAAGGCATGAATGTAGTCATGCAGTACATAAGGCATACATGAAGAGAAGACATTATAAATTCCTAACTAGTCGATGGAGGAGCTCATTGCTATGAACTACCACTAAAACACGCAAGACTCGCAACGAATACACATGGAATACATGAGCACCACAGAGTATGTTATTGACACACTATAAGTCTAAAACACATCAAACATGGGCGATGGGGAGGAACTCATCGCTACACTCTACCATCTAAAACACGCCAAACACACCTAACAGTTGAGCTATGCTACCACAACCGCCAAAGACACGCTCAAGGGTGAATAACTCAAGACCCAACCCCACCTCCGTAGAGGACTTTTAAAAATGATGTGCAACCACTCAAGGGAATACACAATTCCACCTTCCGCAAAAGGGCTTTTTAAAAACATACAACCCCACCTGCATCATGGAGATGCCTTACAGTGAAAATGAAGCATACACCAACACACAATAAGTTAGATTACCAATTTTCCATATGCAAGATTCTACTCAATAACATAGATGCCTTGTGGTTTTTGAATTTAAATTCAAATCATTCAAGTTCTCATGCCAAGATATGGGCCCATTGTACATCTTATCTCATGGAGCTCAATTGGCACCAATAACTTCTAGCATGTCCAAATAAATTTACCACCATATTGGTCTACATTCAATAGATAATTTGTAATGTTACTAATGTGCCAAATTGGAAAGGTCTTCTCTATATCCTAGATATTTTAATGGTTTTGTTAAGCCGCTTGATTTTTATAAGTATGCATTGTTAGAACTAGGTGTTGTACACCTTATAAATCCTAAGAACAATGTAATTATTTAATTATTGTAATGTGTTGTAACATGTAATGGGGCACCATACTTGGAGGAGTCCATGAGAATTTTTGGATGACACAACATGCAGTTTGTAAGTTGTATTCTGATGATTTTAAGAAAGCATTGAAAATGGGGTTACATAGTTGACTAGGAAAAACATCTTTGTCAAACTAAAATAGCTATGTGTAGGAGCATTGAAAGTGTAATTAATGATCCTAGATGGAGTGTTTGGGAGTTACATTGGACTCCCTTAGTCGTAGGATTCAACATTCAATATTACAAGTTACATTTTATTATAGGAGTTACTCTTCGAAAGGAACACATTGGTCCAACTTTGACTAGTCAAACTAAGACTTGACTTATGGTTTAAGCCCATGGTTTTGGAAATCTATTGGTGATTTTTTCTATGCTCTTAATCATATAATGTGCACAGGGTTGTGAGTAATTGTCTTATAGATACCTTAACTCTTAATTAGATTATATGATAATTAATATAGTCTTATATAGGTAGTTAAGTTGGCCTAGGTGGCATCTAAGGCATAAGTATGGTATATAGGAGCTAGTTGTTAGTTTATGATCATTATATTGTGTATTGTGTTCTTATTGAAGACTATTGGAGGTAGCCCCCTTGAATTGGCTTAGGAGGTTGCCCCCTGAAAATGCCTTATTGTTATCAAGTATTTGTAACATATCTCCTATTATATTCTTCTCTTGTACAAGTTATTTCATTACAAGTGGTATCAACTTAGAATGATCTTGGCACTCAAAGGGAAAGAATCAAGACAATTTCTTTTACTCTAGAGGTTAAATTGTGAAGTGCATATCTCTCAATTTAGAGGGATTTTCAAGGACACATTAAATTTTCTACAATCTAGATTTGAGGTCATTTGGAGCAAATTTGGAGTTATTGTGAAATTAGGGTTTCCACCAAATTTTCTCCCAGGGTTGCAAACCAACAAATTGTTTTATGAATTTTGGAGGGTTGAACAAGGGAACATTGGGCCACCTACAATATAGATTTCAAGTCATTTGGAGTTGTTTTGAGTTATTGTGATTTTAGGGTTTTTTATAAATTCACTCTATAAGTTACAATTTTTAGAAATTTTCATATTTGTTTACATTTTTGGAAAGCTTGGAAAAAATCATCAGGGATTTGCTCTTTGAAATTTTAATTTTGTGGCTAAAAAAATATAAAATCATTTGATCAAGGTTTGGTCTACAAAAGACTTAGATTTTGCATTATCAAGCTTCAGCATGGTAGGACCACAAATTAAAGATAGGGGCAAGAATTCCTACACACCAAAAAAGAGTCCTAACAAAGAGGATACACATTTGGAGTTTGGCTTAGCTGGGGCCTCAGTTATAACTCTCTCCATGTTGGATGATAAAGTGGGAAATATGGAGGAAGATATGCAATACTTACAAGGAAAATTAGATATCATGCAATGAGATATATCTAGCATCCATAACACATTGTCAATTATCAAGGCTTATATCAAGAATCAATCAAGCTCACAACCAAATGTTTCAAGCAATCGAGGTAGATCATCAAGACAAGATGATCATGATCCAAATGTTTGCACTCTTACAAGATGTTGGAACCTATTACCAATTATGGGTATACAAGAAGAATAAGGATGAGGAGAGAAAGAAGAAGCAAATAAAGAAGAAAGAGGAAGAGAAAAAGGAGGCAAAGAAGAAGAAAAAGAAACATAAGAAGAAGGAGAAGGAGAAGAAGAGGAAGATGGGGATGTGCGACAAGGATTGCCTCCTAAAGCAAATCATGATCTTGCCATTCAAATAGTAACAAGGTATTACCTACCATCCATCACCTCTTCCTTGAGGATACACCTAACGATTAGAGCAATAGAAGAATGCATTCAACACCAATAAGAGGTACCCTCTAATCTCAAGAGGAACAAGGCAAAGGCACATAAGATAATGAAGAGGCAAGTGGATCAACATAGAATTTTAACACAATTAGTGCTACCTGAACTAGATCTAGAGGGAAGACCCATTTTGGAGCCTAAGTTAATTTCTAGACACACATAAAGGAGCTAAGGACTAGGAAAATCATAGAATGGAAGAATTTCCTAGTAGAAGCCACATGAGATGATGAATATTTTGTGCAGAAGCATCCACAATTGATCAGCATTGAGGACAACAAGTATCTGAAAGGGGGGATGCTATGTCCTTGATCCTCTAGTGTGCATAGGGTGATGATTAGTTAGCTTATGGCTACCTTAACGTTAATTAAGTTATATGGTCATTAATAGTCTTCTATAGGTATTTAAGTTAGCTTGGGTGGCATCCAAGGCATAAGTATGGTATATATATGAGCTAGTAGTTAGTTTATGATCATCATATTGTGTATTGTGTTATTATTGAAGACTATTGGAGGTATCCCCCTTGAAGTGGCTCAAGAGTTTTCCTCTCAAAGTGGCTTCTTATTATCAAGTATTTGCAACATATTTCTTATTATATTCTTCTCTTGTGCAAGTTATTTCATTACAATTTCCTAGATCTCTTTGGTCTATAAATTAAAATCTTGGGAAGGATATTATACAATATTTTAGTATAGTTATAAATTTTCAAATTGACTCTAAGTTCATAGTTGAAGATCTCCATTAGAAGTGCTAAATTTTGCATTGTATTGTAACATTGTATTTGATGTTAATACATTGAGCGTGCTTTTGTTGTTAGATTTTTCCTGAAAGAGTTTTATTGAGGTAAATCTTGTGTTTTCTGAGCCTTTATACAACTAAAATTTAAACTTAGATATGTAACCTATTGTATTGTTTCTCTCATAGGATTAGGGTAGGAATTACTTATTTCTTTTCATTTGGTATTAAAGCTACAATAGGTTGTTAGATCTATGGAAGGAGATGGTTTCACCCTATACTTAATCCTTTTAGGTGGGATTTTTTTATAGGTAATCTCATTATTTAGGTACTATATGATTCAAAATTGGCTCATACAAGATAGTCCTTTTTGGATGGACAAGGTGGAAACTCACTATAGTGGACATGGTAGGAGTTAGCTTAATGACTGCTTGATTACTTTACTTGATTGTTCTTATTTGATTTGTCTATTTGTGGTGATTTTTTGGTTATGTTAAATATGTTGACCATTTTATTTGATTTGATTGTTGAGAGCTTCTTTGTTGGTCATTTACAAACTATTGATCACCACCAATAGTTTTAATTGGATTTAATGGCTTCAATTTCAATGTTTGATGTGTAAAGCATTGATTGATTGTTGTAATTCCCACCTATGTTGACCCTTGTCGTTGTGTGTAATAGATGATTATTTTACATAGATTCTATTTTTGGATCCTTATGAGATATGTTATTGATTATTTCTATAGTGTATTGTGTGGTCTCGTGATTTGGCATCATTACGTCGATCTTGCTAATGAGGTTGTTTCCATCGAGGTGTTTTGAAGGTGTAGTCTAGATGCTTTATGAGATGTTTTGTATGACCGTCGAGGAGTTCTGATGATGTCATGTTATGTATTGTTATATTATTGGAGCTTCAACTTCATTATTTTCATTTAAATAATATGTTGGGTGGGTAGATCAGATACCTTCAGTATGATTATGTTAGATGATTGATTACATATTGTTTGTATTTTTAGAATACTTGATTTAATTGAAATGTGTATTTTAAATGATTAATATTTATTTATGCAATTTATTTCATTGCTTCAGTTATTGTTACGTTTTGGGAAGATGCATGAAACATTGCTTTGAGTGTGCAGGAAATTACAAGTATTGATCAATGAGTGAAATATGGAGTAGATGACATGGGACACTTGGTCATCTCACCTCATGGTCCTTATGTTGTTAAAACCTGTGAAAACCTCATCCAAATTAATTATGATTCCAGATCCCCATTGTGAGATACTTGTGAATGTCTTCTTGGGTGTGTTTGATTTATCACTTGTGTAATTTTGCCTGTGCATGGTATGTGAGAAATATCTTATGGTGTTTTCAAAATCATTAATTGTGCTTTTATTTCTAGCATAGAGGAAAGGAAATTTAACCAATTTAATTGAGTTGTGAAGCACTTAATTTTGAAAAGGCATTGTATTTTATTTAAATGTGTTTTTGAAATAATGTGTGTGTGGTGAAGTGTATTCTAATTGCGAAGTTAGAATTATTCCGTAGGGTAAAGAATTATTTATTTATTTTGTGTCAAAACATTTAAATTTGGAAAGGTATTTTATTTTATGCTTGGTGATTGAAATAGATTTAATTCTATTTGGAAAAAGAAATATTTATATTCTATATTGTATGTTAGTGAAAATTAGCTTTGGAGTAATGAAGGGTTAGTTAAACCTAATCTTGATTAGAAGCTTATGAGGGAAAAAGTGAATTCTATTATTATTATTATGAATGCTTTGAAAATGGAAGAGCAAATATGGATTTTGAAAACCCTTTTTGGAAGAAAAATTAATTTGCTCATACCGGGAGATTGCTTGGTCATATCAGATCATGTCAACAACAAAAAAGATTCCCCTCCTCCATGCCTTCAGTTTGAGTCAGGTATTTCTCCTGTTGGTTGTAAATTTAATTTTATTTAGTATTTTTATTTTGTAGGAAATTCTATTTTTGGAAAACTAAATTTCCTACCCAAACCCTATCAAAATTTTCTAAAAATGAAATATTTTGTGAAAAGTGTGTTGTTGGGTAGAATTGGAACAAGAGAGTATATTTGCATTTTTTAGTTTTTGGATATCTTGGAAAGCATGAAAAGTGCATGAAGTTACCTGTTTTTGACCAATCATAATTTTTTAAAAAATTTATGTGAGTGGAAAAGATTGTTATTGGGTTAATTTGGAACAAGAGGGTGTTTTCAGAATTTTGTATTTCTTTGTAATTTAAAAGTTAACTTTTTTGGGTAAAGGGTTTGGGGAAGGATGCTTCAAGATCCATCAATGGTGAACCCTGGATATCCCTGGAAATTATTTTATTTTATTTTATGAATTTTGGGAAATTTTGAATGTTGTATGTTATGTGGAATGATGTATTCTCCCATATATTTAATTTTGTAGTTGAATTGGGAAACGTGCCTTCTGGGGTAAAATACTCTTTTTTTCTATTTTTAGGTTCCTTAAAGGAGGAAGCCCTTGCTTCTGAGGGTTGTATAGTTCCCAATACGTTGGATGATGTTGGATGCAAGGAGTGTGCTGAATAAGTGCCCCTTGAGCTTATTTTGAGTGTTTAGAATGGTTGTCGTACACATTGTGTCTCTCATACGTGAGTGGTGGATGTACATCTTGAGGCTCTTATGTGTGAGTGAAGGATGTGAACCTTGAGGCTCTTATGTGTGAGTGGAATATGGGCACCTTGAGGCTCTATGCATGAGTGGTGGCATCCTAACCTTGAGGCTCCTATGAGAGTGGTAGCATCCTTACCTTAAGGCTCATATGAGAGTAGTGATACTATTATTGATATACTTGTTTTTGAGTATTATCCTTTCTTGTGCATTGATTGGCATGTGTGCCATATGTTGCCTTTATGCTCTTTGTGGTGTGAGTGGTCGTATGTGCTTTGTGAGTACTAGTGATGCGAGTGTTACCTTATTGTACTTATGTGTGATTCCATCTTGTGACTCTTGTGTGAGTGATGTGTTTGAGACATTTGTACTTGATTGAGTTTTCGATGCATTCCTTGGATTGGTGTGAGATGGCCATGATAGCAGGTTTGTCATGATCATCTTCTCCATAGCTCAGGGGTTGCCTAGAGTGGCATAGTCATCTATTGCGCTTGACGATGGTAATATGGTAGGGTGGTGGGTAACATTTCTCCATTGGTCCTCGAGTAGATCTTTTTGGAGCTGGATGAGTTTTATGTTTGTTTCAGGACATTTGACTATATTGTACTATGTGCCTATGGGGCCATACTGGAGGTGGTTTATTATGATGTATATTTATGATTTGTATATTTTATTCATTGGAGTGTGATCCTTCCATGTTTGGGAAGTAGCCTTTTTCAAGTTATATTTTTATGATGTCGTTTGGTTAGAAAACAAGTCATGTTTTGGATGGAATTTATCATTTTGTGACTTTATCTCTTGTGTTGAAAATGGTTAACTAAGGATGTTGGAGTCCTCTGTTGTGTATTCTACTTATACTATGATTTGTTTATCGATTGGGATGTATTGTTCCCACATTGTGATTGATGTTTCCATGTTTGGTTTTAGCCCAATTCGATGTTGGTGTCGAATGAGTGTGGCATTCCATAGGGCATTTATCATATCTAGCATGTATGTTAGCATTTTGGAAAATGGCTATAATTTTATATTTTAGTTATTTCATGATTTTGATGTTAGATATCATTTTGTTTATGGTTGATTAGTAGTTTCCTAGTGTTTTGAATCCTTGCAGTTTTGTCATTTTGTTGAGGTGTCATGGTCGACTCTCCTTTCAACTTGTAGGTTGAATGTCGACATGGATTGGTGAGTTGGCCATACGTCAACATTGGTTGTCTCTTTTGGAGAAGCGTGTTTCTTATCCCACCTTCTCTCTAGTGCCTTTATGTGGCACTTGGGTGATTTTTTGATAGCACCAATTTCTAGTTCAAATGTTAAGACATCAATTACATGGCACAATTTGGGTCTTTAGCAATAACCAACCCTATGCATATCTCCTGTCACAACTATGACATCAACTCTATTGAAATTGAGTTAATAATAATAATCAGAAATATATAGTAAACATTGAACAATAACCAGTATGATTCATTAATTGACTCCAAACACATAATGCAACATCACCCAGGTCTATTATATTCCAATCAACAACAAACATTAAATCTGTAATATATTATTTCTATTGGCATTCCATGGCCGCTACACTCCACATAGGACTTCCTCTGCCCTCAACTTTCATAAGAATTCCTCAGATTGCTTACGAGCCTCAATAGAGGCATTTAACCTCTTCTAGCTTCTTATTTCCTCTCTCCAAAACCTCTCTCAGAGGTGTATTCTATCTCACATCTCTCCCCAAAAACTTCCCATATATCCTTTCCTCTTCACTATTTATGCTCTATAGATTCTATCTTTCTGCCTTCTTCTATTGCTGCTGTAGATTCTCTCTCAGATTAGTTACTTTCCTTCCTTCCAACGGTTTCTCCTAGTTGGCATCTTGACATATCAGCTCCCTTTACCAACACTGCAAGGAATTTCTAAGAGGCTAAACTTAGCATTTTTCTAAATTTGCAATTGGTCTTCAAGATAGAAGGTGTTACTTCCCCAGCTGGCAGTCTCTAATTCCTTCGTGGCAGTAATCCTCTTTCTTTTCTATTCTTCTTTCTATCTTTCTTATTCCTCCAGCGCTACTCTTCCTTCCTACCCTTATCGGCCTACCATCATCCCTTTCAACATTTTCCTATCCAATCATTCCTCCTTCAAACTATCAGCCTTATCTCCTTATGGTCTCTTATCACGTTATATCATCCACTCTAAATCAATACCTCAGCCTCTACTTATGGTAATTCAGCCTCCTTCTATGCCTCTTTGACCTTCTTCTATATCACATCGTCCTTCTCTTACCATGCATCGACCTCCTTACAATGCATAGGCCTTATCACCCTATATCAGTTACTTTTCTCTGCGCATTGGCCTCTGCCTATCCGCCTATTTTTCACCACCTAACAACCTTCTATTCCTCCTTTTATGCATCCATTGAATTCTTTCCAACTACTCTGTTCTTGCCATGCGTCAGTTTCTATAACCATTTATCTTCACCTCCTTTTCGTATCTCTTTGCATTCCTCTTCAAGTCATTCATTTCCTTCACAACCGTCGACCCTACCTTCCAACTTCCTTTACACCGTGGACTCCAATCAATCAACAAGTGTTAATACCTGAGTTTTGAGGGAGAATAACTACCAATATACAAAAAAACCCCTTCTTGACACTAGTTACTATCACTTGGGTGACAGGATTCCCTTACTAACCTTAACTCACATATAAACAGATGACATGAGATCTTTAACCAATCCATGCTTCACATAGTGACAGGGCTTACAAGAGCCATCCAAAGACACAAAGGACCACCACTTAATGATCAAATTAATCAAGAAAACAAAATTGCTCTGATGCTCCTACATCAGATTCCCCAGGAACAAAGACATCATGTGCCCCTGCACATGTGGTCTTTCTTTAAATTATTTAATCTTTTCTTTTGCCTCTTCCACAATCGTTCTAGCATCTCTAACATATCCCTCCAACTTCACTATTCATCCTTCAACTCCACACAAACCAGACTTCTTGTCGTTCCACTTGTTCCCATATCAGCCACTCCAAAAATATAAAAAATAAGAAACTCTGTACCTATGTTCCTACTTATTACCACTTCACTTATTTGGTTCTCTTTTACCTTTAAGGCATGCTTAGCCTTATAGCAATCTGCATCCACTACTATACAAACTTCTTTCCAACTGTCCACACTAAACAACCTCAAAACATTTTTAACACCTTCATGCAATTCACATAACACAATACTATTCTCTACTTCAGATTTTATCAACACATTAAAGAAATTCATATCCCCATTCTTGGAAAAGATATTTTTGTTTACCTTGATCTACATTGCTACACCAACTTCTTCCCTACCATCTGCTACCATTTCTTTTATCTTTCTTCTTAGTCTCAGCTTCTTTCTCTTCATTCTCAGTGGCTCCTTCTTCATCTTCCTTGCCTATATCACACCATACTTCCATTATTCCTTCAGGAGTCTCCTTTCTCTTAACCAACTTATTCTTTATAGCCTTGTTATATTCACTTTTGGACTGTTCAATCTGCTCTCTTCTGCTATCCTTTATCTATTTGTATTTCCCTCTTCTCATTTTCTTTCTATTTGTTGTCAACCACAACCTTTCTTCACATTCATAAATTTCATTCAAAGCTTCTTCATCATCATTATACAAATCCAATTGTTCACTTTTTAATTTGCACTTACCATACTGCTTTTCTTCTAGCTCGATTGCAGGCTCTTGTGTATTATTCTTCTTTTCATCCTCCATGGCTTTCATCAGATCTTCCTTTCCCCTGGACTCATCTTCTTCAGAGCCTCTATTAACTTGGTTTGTCCTCTTATCTTCATCTTCTCCCATGGTTGTCCAATGATTTACCTTCCATACATGATTCGCCACCTTCTTGGGTGAATGCTTTCCTGCCTCCACACTGGGCTTGTTCTCTTGTCTCCTCAGATTTTCTATCATATCTTCCATCCTTGATGCTATTTTTGTCATAAAGGTTAGCACACACCACTCCCTACTTCTTCACAAATAATTTTCTTTGCCAAAATGGCACTATATATCCATGATCTACAAATTTCATTTTCTCTTCTCTACCTTACATATTCTCATTTCCATGTCTATTTATAAAATTAAAATCACCATCAAAATTTACTTTTACCTTTTTATTGTTTTGTTGTCCCCTCCTTGCTGCATTTATGCTTCCCATTCTTAGCTTTACCCTCATCCTCAAATCATCTTCTTTAGGCCTTCTTACTAGCCAACACTCCTTTACTTCTGGAGTCCACTTCAACATACTCCTTTCCCCTTGCACAACTTCTTCACTGCACTTTAATGGTTCCTCAACAACCTGTTTTCTTTGCCAACTAGCCTTTCCACACCCATGACCTTTTGTACTATTCAGAATCTTCATCTCTTTATTCTCTCCTTCCAAACCATTGATCAAATTCACAGATTCAACACTTTGCTGTTTAGGTTCCCTTTCTTCTCTATTTACCATCTCTTCACCTTCTAGGGCTTCTGTTTCAACAATATTTTCTAGGGCTTTATGAAATTCAACATCATGTTCAACATCAATCATCTCATTTGAAATCAAAAGAATGACATTTTCTTCTTCGCATTTAAATTCCTTGTACTACATACCTCTTCCTATTGTACTCTTGCAACATGTGCATGCATATCAACTACTGCATTTTTTTTCCATCTCTCTCACCTTCACCTCTTCCCAAGGGTGGTCCACTTGACCCTTCTCTCATCCATTTCAAGGCCTCCTTTTGGACCTTCTTCATGCCTACAAACACATACTCAAAGACAATATTAGACAACAAAACTAGAGACCACAGTATCTCCCTGAGTGCCCTCTCATGGACACTTCTCTCTTTCCTTTGCTTCCTTCTTCTCGCACATCTTCGGTGCTACATTTCTCAACTTTTCTCTTGTTCTCCTCAATGAGAACCTCTCCGACCTCTTCTGGTCCATGTTGCTCTACATGCAACTCTCTGTTGTTCCAATCCTTCCGGAACCCTTTTATCCTCTCATCTTTTCCTCTTAAGGCTTTCTACCTTTTTTTTTTTCTCCACAATCTCCATCATGGGCCATTTCACTTTCTTTGTCATTGGCCATACCCAAAAATACTCTTGATTTTCTTCTTCCAACCTTAGCTGCCTTGCAATTAGATATTGCGCCAAATATATTCTCAGTGCTGCCAACTCTCTTTCAAAATCTGCAGCTTTCATCTTTTTGTCGTCTTTCCTTTTATCTCTCTTCATGAGGCTCTCTTTCTCCCTTTGCTTCTGCATCATTCTTTCTTCTTTCATCTTTTAGACATCTCCTTAGGGTTTTCTTCCTTTCAATCTGCCCTGTCAATCAACAACAACAACATAATGCACAACCTTCAAAAGGTCAATAACACATTAAACATTCACTCTCAGATCATTCTGTGCTATGATACCACTCTAATAGCACCAATTTCTAGTTTAGATGTTAAGAGATCAATTACATGGCACAATTTGGGTCTTTAGCAATAACCAACCCTACGCACATCTCCTGTCACAACTGTGACAACAACTCTATTGAAACTGAGTTAATAATAACAATCAGAAATGCATAGTAAACATTGAACAATAACCAGTATGATTCATTAATTGACTCCAAACACATAATGCAACATCATCCAGGTCTATTATATTCCAATTAGCAACATACATTAAATCTTTAATATATTATTTCTATTGGCCTTCCATGGCCGCTACACTCCACAGAGGACTTCCTCTATCCTCAACTTTCACAAGCATTCCTTTGATTACTTAAGAGCCTCCATAGGGGCATTCAACCTCTTCTAGCTTTTTATTTCCTCTCTCCAAAACCTCTCTCAGAGGTGTATTCTATCTCACCTCTCTCCCCAAAAACTTCCCATATATCCTTTCCTCTTCACTATTTATGCTCTACAGATTCTATCTTTTTGCCTTCTTCAGTCGCTGTTGTAGATTCTCTCTCAGATCAGTTACTTTCCTTCCTTCCAATAGTTTCTCCCAGTTGGCATCTTGACCTATCAGCTCCCTTTACCAACGCTGCAAGGAATTTCCAAGAGGCTAAACTTAGCATTTTTCTAAATTTGCAATCGGTCTTCAAGATAGAAGGCATTACTTCCCTAGCTGGCAGCCTCTAATTCCTTCATGGTAGTAATCCTCTTTCTTTTCTATTATTCTTTCTATCTTTCTTATTCCTTTGGCGCTACTCTTCCTTCCTGCCCTTATTGGCCTGCCATCATCCCTTTCAACATTTTCCTATCCAATCATTCATCCTTCTTCAAACTGCCGGCCTTATCTCCTTATGGTCTCTTATCACATTACATCATCCACTCTAAATCAATACCTTGGCCTCTACTTACGGCAATTCGGCCTCCTTCTCATCCTTCTCTTACCTCGCATTAGCCTCCTTACAATGCATAGGCCTTCTCACCCTATATCGGTTACTTTTCTTTGTGCTTTGGCCTCTGCCTATCGACCTATTTTTCACCACCTAACAACCTTCTGCTTCTCCTTCTTTTATGCATCCGTTGCATTCTTTCCAACTGCTCTGTTCTTGCCATGCATCAGTTTCTGTAACCATTTATCTTCACCTCCTTTTCGTATCTCTTTGCATTCCTCTTCAAGTCATTCATTTCCTTCACAACCGTCGACCCTACCTTCCAACTTCCTTTACAGTGTGGACTCCAATCAATCGACAAGTGTGACTACCTAGTTTTTGAGGGAGAATAACTGCCAATATACAAAAAATCCCTTCTTGACACTAGTTACTGTGACTCGGGTGATAGGATTCCCTTACTAGCCTTAACTCACATATAAACAAATGACAGGAGCTCTTTAACCAATCCATGCTTCACATAGTGCTAGGGCTTACAAGAGCCATCCCAAGACACAAAGGACAACCACTTAATGATCAAATTAACCAAGAAAACAAAACTGCTTTGATGCTCCTGCATCATTTTTCATGCTTAGTGTGCAATTGTGACATGTGGGTGTCACACTTGCATCGCAAAAAATTGGTTCATCTTGTGTTTGTCTACTAATGTCTCTGTGTAAAAGTTGGGGCATTACAATTGTGAAAATGTGGATTGATGTTTATATGTTAATGTTTTTATGTATTTATGTATTTTAGATGTTTTGACAATTTGAATGGTTTTGAATGCAAACAACTAGATCATTAATGTGATTTTAGGATTTTTGGTCTTTTATGCAATCTAAATAAATAAATGCAAGTATGCTAAAACTAAATAAACAAATCATTTTATATTTTGCCTTGCCTTGTTCAATGAACTCAACTAATTAAAAATCTAAATTTTATAAAAATAAGTGTGCTAAAGTGATAAACAATTCGTTTTCTTTTCAGAATATTATTGCAAATAAAAATGGAATCCTTTCTCTTTGTAAAATCAATAATATAAACAACAATGAAAGCTTTCTTCATACAAATGAAAATGAATAGTTTTGTTTTAACTTCCTTTCTTTTTTCTCTAATAAATAATCTTTTAGTAGACAAGTGAGAGGAAAAAAAAACAAATCTAAAATTATTTCTTTCAATCTTAACAACGCAATTCATAGTTTTCCTTGAAGCCTTTGTATTTGTCATTTGTGTTCTTGATTCCTCAACAATTTGTGAGTGTCGAACTAAACTAAAATTTTATTTATTTGACAATTATTAAAGTTTTAATCTATTGTTTGTATAATAACTTTGAATTTTTAGATCTAATTTCCATTAAAACTTTAAAGCAAAGATAAATAAAACTTTTCTCGTACTGAATTCTTATTTTTCTTGGAAGCAATGATAAATGTTGATTTTGCTAACCTAAAACTACAACTTTATGAATGAATCTGTATTGTTAAGAAAATTGGTATTGTTGACTTATTTGTGCTCTCCAGACTCAAATAGTTAAGAGGAGTGTCCTTAGAGATGTTAAAAGTATTAAGTCTTTCATCCATGGGTCTTTAAGGGAATTAAAAGAAGTTTTACAATGCAAAAGGTGGTAAAAGGTATCTTTGGTTATAACATTTGATGCGTTATAGTCCTATGTTTTGAAGTTCTATAAAACCTTAAATTTTCCAAAAATATTACGTACACTTGAGGGAGGGAGTATCTTTTCAAAAAATGGTCAAAGATTTCAATAAATTTAGGTCTAAGTCAAGTCTTGTGGGTCATTTGTCATGTTTTTAGGGTTTTGGCTAATATTGTAGGTGTCTCAGCATGTGGAGGAGGCATACCAAGTGTATGAACCCTTGGAATCCATGAAGAGAAGTAGAATCCATGAGACACTAAGCAACTCATGTTCATCTCCAAGTTTTTGTATTTAAGGTTCTTAAAATTTTGGATTCAAGGCCCATGTAGTAGGGAGGTTTATGGAGGTTTCGAAGCTTTAAAAAACAAAAATCAAAGACACAATATAGCTAATGGAGCCTAAATACCTTTAATAAGTATGAGAATGCCTCAAAAGATCTTAAATAGGTGTGTTCAAGCATTTGAAAAGGATTCAAAAGGAAAGGATAGTCCTATAGTTCAAAAAAGAGATCCAAAATAACATGCACAAGTAAAAGAGACCATAGGATAGAAGAAGTTTTATTGACTTACCTCTATTTTCTTATATCCTGCAAGTGTGATAATGTTGTCAAAGGGTATGACTAAGGCATATCAAACCCATGAATAGTAGACAAAATACTCTTATGCCTGTATACGTCTTTTGAGTCCTATCAGAGATTTTGGATATATTGTGGTTGCTAACAGTGTTGTAAAATATCCAGTCCATGTAGGACTTTGCATAATAGTTCCTAAGAAGTCTTATAAGAGTTGAGAATGCAAAATAGATAGGGCAGTATGGTTATCACCTATAGGTATGTTTACCTTATAAAAGGTTATTTAATGTGAGGATTGTCAATAGGCTATAAAGTGTTCAAAGATTTTGTTAAAACCTAGTCAGCTAATCATACCCCTGAGTATTCATTCCTAACCTTGTATAAGCCCTGTATAAACCCTACATGGGTCCTATAATTTTCATAAGTCATTTTAGGGCATGTCACAATTTAGAGAGTATGTATGAGGGTTGCAAAGTTTTTTGTAAGCTTTGGTTGATAGGTCTTTTGGGGACTGTTAGTGGTCAGTTGTATACTAGACAGTCCTGAGAGCACTGTCAAATGCCTCGAGGACCATACAATGACCAAGAATGTGTGTTTAAAGGTCTCAGCCCTATAGATGTCTTGTATGACCCTAAGAAGTATGAAAATCTTATGACTTTTAGAATGGGTATGTGAGTCAACATGAAAAGAGAAGTTCAGTGTCATAGGAAAGAAAAAGGACTGTCACTGTTTTAGAAGGCTATCATTGTATTTTATCAACAGTTTTGGTGGTTTGTGTAGCCTCACAAAGGTTATGGAAACATTTTAAAAACTTGATAGCATATGTTGGGTCATTGAAGAATCTATGAAAAACCCTGCAGATCCTATATTATGATCTTAATAATCTGCCTAACCCTAACAAGTCTGCTAATGGAGTATGCAAGTTTTCAAGGCTTGTATAAGCTTATAAAGCTTTACAAATAAAAAAGGAAAAGAGAATATGTGTGGACCTTGAACGATGAAAAGACCTATTAAATATAGTGAATGTTTTACAAGAGGAGCTCTGTCACACTTTGAAGTTTTGCTACAAAACCACTAAAGAGTTTTCGTTGAGTATTGTAAAAGGTCAGTACAAGTTTTGGGAGAATCTTATATAGATCATCAAATCATAAGGAGATTTTGAGCTTTGACAAGTCTTATATTACCTTTTGAGGTCTGCATGGGACAATGAAAAGCCTATCTGTGAAGTCATGTAAGGTGTATGAAATCACTTTTAGGGATTAATTTCCTAATTATGTCATGGATGCCATGCCAAACCAACTCAACTACCTATATAATACTATATTAATGATCATATAACTTAATTAAGATTTATAGTAGCCACAAATTGACTACTCATATCCTTATGTATACTATTGGTTAAGGGTATATCAATGAACATGAAGAACTCCACTAAAGCACAAAGAAGCCACAAACAACATGTATATTCCTAAAATTGAATAACAATCAATACAATCAAGATGAAGATTAGGATCAAAGAGACACAAATCTGCATGAGTGACCAAAATGACACTACTGAAACCATGACACATAGATGACAAACAACACAACAATCTAATAGTCAGAGATGTAGATGGCAAACCAACAAGTACTAATAGTCTTAAGAACATTGATCAACCTAGGAAGAGAGAAGGAGGTCTCCATAAATAGGTAACCAAGAGTGTTTATATGATATGTGTCCCATCTCACCAAAATGCATGGGTAACTAGCCACTACATACACCTAGCATATAGGAACAAAATTTAGATGCATAGCTCACTCCAAAGTAAAATAAAGGAAACATTAACTCAATTACACATAGTATTATACCACCCATGATGTTGACAAGGGAGAGGTATGACAACTCCATCAAAATTGTTTGTCACAATGTTGGGCAAGAAGGTGAAGAAGCAACATCAAAAAGGTACACCAAGAAGTACTTGCTAATCATTTTATGGTCACCATATAAAAATTGCTCTATCCCCATTGAACAATTAAATGTTAATTTGGATATAACTTGTAGCAGTCCAAAATAATGCCTCCAACTAAAGCAACAAAATGGTGTGCCTTTGTTTCAATTATGGTGCTACAATATCAAAATGGGGTGCAACATATGTCAAATTACTTTGCCTAACTGAACCCAACAAATCTAATAAGATAGTGGCAACCAACAAGAAAAAGTTTTGATAAAAACAAGTCAAATGAATAAACAAATTTAATGATAAATGGTGGCTTAAAGGGGGCAATCTAGTATATTTTAAAGGCAAATAAAATATAACACATGAATGAGGACTTTGAATTTGTTTAAATAAGCAACCACCATCAAATTCAAAAAGATCAATGATATAAGGAGATTTTAGTGCCTGAAAAGGAAATACAAAATAAATGCATGCCATTGGTTGAACATTCTAGCTGGGCAAAGGAAAACATAAGTAAATGTTGTGGTGAAGAGTTATGGGTATGAAGAATATTTTAACCAAACCATGCTATGTTATTTTAATATGCCAAACTTAGTGTCAAGACCCACAACAATAGCTAATGTATCTTTTAAATAATACTTATTTATTATTTAAAATGCTTTTGCACTCAATGAAATTTTGCAAGCAAATATCTACCCTAAGTTATCTTAGATATTTAATATTATTTTAATCAGTTCAATTAAAATAATCATTTCTGGGAGTCTATTGTAGCACAAGGGAAAATGTTAGAGCTAAGCACCACCATTCACTAGAAAGCTATGATAGAGCGTGAGTAGTATTATTTTAATCATTTGATTAAATTAATTATTTCAAAACCAGTCCACAAGACAAAATCAACACTACCTAAATCTGTATTGTAACATGACATTTCATATTACCCAAAAATAACCATAAATATTCATCTTAACTAAGAGTAAGAATACAACATGATTAACCAAATCATATTTAAACAAAAAAGAGTCAGCATCATCACAATAATTAAGCATGTTATTCTTTTCTAGAATATAAGAAAACTTAGAATTACATTATCCAATGATACCACATTAGTCAATGACCTTCACTATACATTTACAAAGCTATGCTCAAGGCATCAAATATGAAATGATACATAATAATTGACTATCAAGTCATATAAAGAAAACACTACATCTAGAATTCTGACATATGTCTTCATAAGTATTGGCTTGTCTTCTGCTTGGGAGGGAGAGCATCATCTAAGTGTTTTTCCTCCAACCACAGACCGACGGTCCCCCACACAACTTCCTACTTGGAAGTGGCCCTACCCTTCACGAAAGGTATAGATATAAGGAACCGTTAGGTTTGCCATATGAGTATCTTGTGTTGTGTCCTTCATAATGTCTCACGGTCACACAACTATAGATCCACTCTAACTATGTATGATACTACTGGAAACATTATGCCATCTGGAGCACTGTGGACAGACTAATGCACGCAGAGATGAATGCATTACTTTGCCCAAAGATTTACATACATATACGTTTCACAATGAACATAGTCATATGTCCACCACCTCGACTTGACTTAGAAGTTGTCTCATCCTATAGTATGCTTAGTTCGACCTCTCAAGGTCTAGCAAAAAAAAAGTTCAGTTCAATTCTTAGTCCAATTCTAGGACAATCGACTCCTATCTTGGGAGTACAATCATTAGTGTTACATTGCTTTTGCAACGGGGAGCCTGTGACTCCATGTCATGCTATTCCCATATTTCCATAATGTCATTAGGACATTCAAGTTTTCAAACTCAGGACTTTACCCTGTCCAAAACTCATGTTTACCTTGTCACTAGGTTACATTCAAAGTTCATAACAATCAAGACATATTTTCATAATAGTCTAATGGGTCGGTTCTATTAAAAGACCACAATGCAATGATTCCTTATGAAATTCATGATAACCTATATTTGGTTCATGAAGTGTGGCCATTCAAATAGGGTTTACATCCATATCCTTTGTTCAATAAGGGTTTCATACTCAACTTTATTTACATACTCATAAAAGATAAGTATCGATAGGGTTTTGTTTTTCGACCATCATAGTTTGACATGCATTAAAAACTATCTTGGGTAACATTATTAGTAACATTTTATCATCCCCTCCTCAACACAAGGAGTCATAAAGCTAAATCACACTGCTCAATTCTTCTGTAGGTGTCCTAATACCTTCCATAATAGTCGAACCCTTTTCTACAATATCCATTTCTACATACGGGTTGCACTATGGATTTCATAATATCTTTAGTAAACAATTGAGTACTATTTCTACAACACTCTAGCCTAGTGTAATTAGTGCCTAAGGTACAGTCGAGGCCCAAAGAAAA
Source organism: Cunninghamia lanceolata (assembly GCA_027924645.1). Lineage (NCBI taxonomy): Eukaryota > Viridiplantae > Streptophyta > Pinopsida > Cupressales > Cupressaceae > Cunninghamia > Cunninghamia lanceolata. The sequence continues at coordinate 5,149,582 of BSBN01000262.1, read as the reverse complement.
AGATTTCATTAAAGATAGTGGGGTTCGAGCATTGCTCTCGGCCTAAATACATAACAGTCTTGATTAATAATTGGACAGTAATAATTAATCAATACAAGAAAGACTTTGAGCTCAATGGCTCAAATGACAGTCAAGACAATGTTAAGCATATAATAAGTGGTCTACAGACCTCGCCTATTAAGGCATGCAAGATTCTTACCAACACACAATTGAATTGATTGTTCGACCTTATGGCCTTGGCCAAAATGATATGATTATACAATATTTGAAAGGATATCATAGAGGTATTACCCATAGCCTTGATGACCCCATAACAAAAAATTTTAAAGTTTAGCATCCACAGCCTTATCGGCCTCACACAAGAATACATTACTGTGTAATAATTTATGACAGTCGATACCATTTTTAATAGTGGTATTGCTTGGTAATTGTATACATATCTCAATGAAGAGACACACCTGTACCTTAACATACATGTGAGATGGCTCTAAGCAGACTTTGTGTGCTTTTCAGTGGCTCTCCACGCATTAGTCATGCTATCATTGGAGTTAAGACTCCTTCACTCTTTCGTTGGCTCAAACTTTCTGTTCGACTCCCTCTTCCGCTGTCTACAACAACCAAGATATGTATCCTCAACAACAAAAACAAATAGATACCTTCCACTGAGATTTGCATGCGTCAACAATGCATGCCACTAAACTCACCACCCTCTAATTGAGGATAGTGGCTAGGACAGTTCTGCCACCTTAGGGTTTCTTACGGCCCACCAATTCCATCATCGCATGGATGTTGTTAAAGCCTATATTAGCTCAACTTGGTCTCCGGTCATTCCACTTAATGTGGAAGGTGGTTGGCTGACTACCCTAGGGATAACACAATATGTATAATACATATATTATAACATGGATGCACAACCTCTAAAGAGGCTGGAATAATTATAACATACACACTATATGTTCCCTACATCTAATTGATGTATAAGGGTTATTGAATAATTTAATTTGTCATCAAACATCAACATCATAGATGAGGTGACATAGTAACAAATTGTGATCTTGGGGTCGAGTTGTTACTCCCCCATGTCACCTTAATATTTATGATTATTAAATAAATAGGCAACAATAATCACATAACCTAATAAAGAATTAGATAAAGAAACAAGGAAATACTCGACAACCCATCGAGATTACTTATCGACCTGATCGACATTCCAAGACATCGTTTATTCGAATCGACATGGATAACATCGAAATAACTCAAATGGCCGAGTTGGCTCAGTCTAAATCTGAAATGACTTAACAAGGGTAAGATGATAACTCACCCCTCTTAGCATGGGTTCACATGACTAATTATGATACTCAGATAGCAATTTTGACCTTTTTCCATACATCTATCTCCTACTCTCGGATGATACTCTCCTTTCGTCTTCGAAGGAGGATTATTTTTCTTGATCACACTCACCATCATAAAACCATGATTAGTGTATCATCATCTGATTCATAAATCATATTAATTAAATAATCATAATAACATGAAATTTCATATCTAACTAACATTAGTCAGTATCCTCATAATCAATGATTAATTTGATATTTTCCACAAACATCTAATCACTAGACTATGGTTAATCATCCTAATTACCACACAAAAGTAAGATTAAGCTAAATCATAAATTGGGAATGTAACATGTATCTAGTTGTACAGATCAAGCTCCATCACTCTCTAAAATTTTGCCTATATTAAAATTGGTTATTTTAATATTTAAGTTTACTTAATTATTAAAATATTAACAAGTGGGTTGCATGTATTTTAATTATTAAAACTCGAGGTTTTAATGATAAAATTGAATGAAATGATTTTAATGAAAAACAAAATGCAAAGTGCAAAAGTAAAATTATTTACAGAGAAGTATTTGTGACAAGAAGTAAAGTGTGTAGCAAAAGAAATGAACAACAATAAAGAGAAATATCTTTAATGGGAAGTGAAGTGCGCAACAAATAATTCAAGTGTTAGTAAATATATCTTCACAAGGAAATCAATTTTGAGAATGAAAAGTATTAATTGTTTTGTCAAAGAATGTTTAAGATTTGATTTCTAAAATATTTAGAGAAGAGTGTCCCACACAAAAGACCTCTGAAGAATTAATGAGCTACTAGCACTTGCAGTATAGCATTGAAAGCTATAGTCACATCTCACTTGCTGCAAACTTTTCTTCTTTTTCCTTCTTTTCTCTCCTATTATATATACCTCATAGATTGAATTTGTAAGACTGATGTTGGTTAGTTTTTTATAACAACCCTTTGTTGTTGTAGTTTTCTGGTCACTTTGGAAGGATTGGGCGAATGTTTTTGGGGAGAGTTGGATATTTTGTGTTGCTCTAGGCATGTGGGTTATTGTATCTCTCTCTATAACCTTGTGATGGTCAATACAAATGAGTAATTTTTCTTTACATCTTATGTTGTTGTTAGGTGTGTTTATTTTGGGGATTGGGATATGGTTGTTTCTGGTTTTGCTAGTTTGTCTGGAAATGTTCTCTTTTATTTCCTTCATCCTTCTACTATTTGGCTCCAGAGGAACCTCTATATTTATTTTCATTAATAGTTATGTTGCATCACATGTAATCTTAGAATTATACCATGACATTAATTTATGAGGTTGATAATCCATAAGTTTTGACTCATCATTGATGTGCATGAAGTATTGCGATTGTTGTGTGTGCTCTTAGTCTCATTATTGTTGATTACGATATTATGAGTTGCCAAACACTAGTCAGGTGGTGGTAGGATGCCTTCTATGGCGCAAAGGCAGAGTTGGACCTGAGTGCCATATGGGTAGAACCACCTAGATGATCTTTGAGTAGCATTATGGTGGTCCTTCTATGGCGTAAGGGCAAAGGTGGACCTGAGCACCATATGGGCAGAGCCACCTAGTGTTGTGCTAGCAAATAAACTCTATGGTAGAAATTTAGTGGAGTGAAAGAGCAGAGGTGGCTTCATGGTGGTGTTTGGGTAGACTAGAGTTGTGCAGTTGATATTATTTTGTTTAATAAAAAGAGGGGGTGTGGGGCCAAAGGCCGCTTGCCCCACATTATAATGGTGGGGATGGGGAGACATGCTACCCCTGACAGGGTCTGTAGACCCTGCCATGGTAGGGCTATGGATAGGGTTGCATTCCTTTTTTTTGCCCTACAGTGGGGTACTAGGGCTATACCCTACCCCACACAAGCTTTAAAAACTTGCCCTTTGTTTTTTTATTAATTTTTTTTAGAAAAAGACTTTTACAAAAGCGCTTAGAAAAAAATTGACAATAATTCTTCTTGCATATTGATTGATGACGCAAGTAGAGAAGTATGGCTATGTAATACAAATAGAGGGGAATATTTTGTGAAATATTCCTTTGTATGATTAGGGGATAATTTTTTTCTACTAATGGCTCCAAAATTGATATTTTTTATGTCAATCTATAGGTTTTTGGGTCTTCCGAACACAATAGTAGGGTCAATTTTGCCCCAAAATACTTCGAATGATGAGTGATTTGCAAATGCCCCACGTAAAACCCTTCCTTCAAATCCATATAGATTTGGCCTCTTGTGTCTAATTTGAACAAAACAAAAGACAAAATTGACATTCTCAAATTCTCTAGATCTAATGATGAGCTTTGATCTACTTCACAAATCACCAAAAAAAATGCAAAATAAAGCTCTAAATAAGAACCCCCTAGAATATACTCTTTCTTTCTCTCAACCTTCCTATTTCTCTAAATAATTATATGATGTAAGAGAAGAGCATGTTCAGTTTTAAGAAAGCACAAAAATTTGTAATCCTGGATCTTCCAAAAATGGACTAACTCTAGAAATCCATTACTCTAATACCATGTTAAGATTAGCTATGGAGGTAGCTATCCTAAGATCAAAATGCCTAAGAGCTAGGTACAAAAAAAAGATCACCATGATAGAATAATAATCTATACAAAAAGATGCGATGCGAATACAAGAGAGTGTGCTCATATGAGAGCAAGAGGTGTGTATATATAGGATACAACACCAAAAGAAGCAAATGTACAACTAATTTGAGATAAAGTACAAACACCCTAAGTAAACTTATCTAACAAGGTATGAAAAGGACTTAAAAGATAATCGAGTAGGTAAGATAGCTTGTTCACAACAATAAAGAAAGATGTAGAATACAATATCAAACTACAACTCTCTTTTCACTTATAAAAGTCAAATAACATGAAAAATTAGAAAAATAATAATAACACCAATAACAACTAAATATTACTAAATAAATCAAATATAAATTAAATTGTATAATAAAATGATACATTTCAAATCCCACAAACAACTTTTTAAAAATTCACCATCTTCATCTCATAATAACAACCATTTGTTTCTTTTCACAATTTTAAATATACCAATCTACATAATATAAGTGGAAAAAGCTTACCAATTCACACCTTAAGCCTAGCTAAAAAAACGATGTACTTTGGAATTCGATTTCTTGGTGTGTACTTTGGGATTGGATTTGTTTTGGATTATATTCTTAGAGAGGACATAATATACGTGAATTAGTGGAGAGGTTATTAGTAGCCAAAATGACCTTTTTGGTCAAAAATATACCCCAAATTTTTATTGGACAATTTTTATGTAAAGATTCTTTGTATACAACATATACGAGAGTGTTTTCAATTAAAACCATGATTAAGATCGCTTCTAGACAAACAATCTAAAAATTTGTTTGTACCAATCAAAATTTATAAGATTAAAACCACTTTTAAAAAAAATCTCAAACTTTTTTTGTATTGATCAAAGTTCATAAGATTGAGACCACTTTTATTTGTATTAATCAAAATTCAAAAATACAATACCTAGGTAAACAGGTTCCTATCCCAAAAAGTTGAACATAATATTTCAGGTGCCAAACTCACACTTACCGTTACACCCCAAGCCCATAGACTATCACTAGAATACCAAAATTAAGACAAATCTCCCCAAAAGAGGTCGGCTAACCGCCTTAACTCGACCGACATAAGAAATACTCCGAAACAACACGCCAAGGAAAAAGAAGAAGAATCTGGGGCTTATAAAATATAAAGCATGCTTAAATAAGACTTAATCCCGTGGCTGTGAATAATAAGCTTTTGCGCTCCTTTAAATCTCCGCTTCATTTAGAAGCCGGTATAAATTATCGTTTCGGTGTGGTGGTGTTTCTCATTCAGCTGCTTTAAGCGATATTTTTTTGGTTTTGGGCGAAAGTTTGGTGTAGCGGTTCTGTTCGTCTTTTCTACAGGTATGTCATCTTTATTCTGCCGCTGTGAATTTGTGAGACTTTTTAATCGATTCCTTTTAGTTTTTCTCTCTTTGATCTTTGATTCGCCGAGAGGGCTTTAATTGAAGAAGCAAGATTTTTTGTGTTTTCAATCATGTTATCGTTATTGGTGTTATAATCAGGGGTTAGGGTTAGGGGTCTTGTGTTTGCTTTGAATTTCCCTTTCAGGGTTATATTGTGATGGCACTGTTGGTTGGGTGTATCGATCTTTTGTTCTGGCAGGGTTTTATTCGACGCCCTCAAGTTTTGCTGTGGATCAGAATTGAGTTCCTGTCTCCTCTTTTTCTTTATCTTTTTTATTTTGATTCTGTAAAATTTTCTCTAGGAGAAACTCTCTTTGGATGCCGTGGTGGAGGGTTGTCTATTAGGACATCCTGTACCCTAATAAACAACTTTTCATTCTACCCAGTTTGCGGTTCTTAAACATGGTGTTGCCTATTGGGTATTCAGTATTGAGGAAGTTAATTTTGGTACTTTTCAAAATTTGTGGTTACTAAATCGTCTCTCCCGGGGATTTGAACCTGAGTCCCTACTGTGAAGGATTCGATGTTTTAAGAGTTCTATTCTATTGTGATTCGGTGAATTTCGGTATCCGAGGAACTCAATGCTTCGATTTCATCACTAGGGTTTCCCTGTTAGGGTATGCTGCACCTATTTTTGTACCTTTGCGCGCGGCCTTGTTTGCCTGTATATTGTACATAGCAAGTTGAAATCTAGTACTTTAGCTAACTTAAGAAACACTTCATCTTTTATGTGGATTTTAACTGGGGCTCTCTGTGAAAGACTTGATCTTCATACCACTTTGAGATTACCCTGTTTGGATTATAGTGTTGAACTAGTTTTGCGCCGGATTTTATTTTTGTTGGGTTGGCACCAATCGATCCTTGGTTGTGCGGGTTTAAGGTCTGAAAGATTTGAGATCTTTCCTTTTGTAATACGTGTGGCTATTAATTTTGGATTAGTTTTGTCCTAGCTTTCATTCTCTGTTGGGTGGGGTTGACAGAAGCTGATTCTTGGTTGTGGCGCTTTATAGTTTAATTTCTTAAAAATATCCGCTCTCCTGTTGTAGAACCAAGCAAAAATATGACAAATTCATTTCATAATTTCCCTTGATCTTTATACCACTTTGTGATTACCCTCTATGGATTTTATTATTGGACAAGTTTTGCCCTGGATTTCATTTTTTGTTGGGTTTGCACAAGTCGAGCCTTGGTTGTGTTGTTTAAGGTCTTAAAAATTTGTGTTCTCTCCTGTTATAATATGTGTGGGTTTTAATGTTGGATTACCTATGCCCCAGCTTTCATTCTCTGCTGGGCGAGGTTGGCAGAAGCTTATCCTTGGTTGTGGCGCTTTATAGTTGAGGTCTTAAAACATCCGCTCTCTTCTGTTCCAAAAACCAAGCAAAAATATAACAATTTCATCTCAACATTTCCTAGGCAGGGTTTAAAATTGCTGTGCAAAACATTATTTTAGTTTGTCTATCCTTTGATTGATTGAGTTTGATGTGGCATATCTTTTTTGAAATAAAATCCCTTGATATATTTCTGATTTTTTTGGTACTTGAAAATGCTCACCATCATTCTTGATGGGAGTGGAAGCCAGGTCGTTATCATCATTAGCTCTTCCTTGCTTATTTTCATGTAGTTCGGGTCAAAGCTTGGAACACATTTTAATTGATTTTTGATTTGGCTACATTGGTGGCCATGCTCAGATGTGTCCTGTAATTGTTATTCCACAAGCGTGCAGTGTGTACCGTGAGTTGCCTTAATGTTATAGAAGGATTTGAAGTTATTTTAATCTCTGGTCAATGGCAATTTTTTGTTTGTTATAGTATGGTATGTTCCAGCTGTGGCTGATCTTCTTTCACCTTCATTTTATCGTCACATTTAAATATCAACTTGATTGTATCTTTGGAAGGCTGTGAAATTCTCCTTGGCTTCATTTTCTATTTTCATGAAGGACAATTCTTATTCTGGCTATTTTTAGTTGTAGTTTGGGTCATAGTAGCAAAAAATTTCTAAACTCCCCTGGAATTGTAAATTCCCCTAGAATTTTATATGATAACATCATATATACTGCTAACCATTCGTAATTACTTAGTGAAGCCTCTGTGTAATTTGGAAGAATGGATTTCTTTTCTAGTTTGAGATCAAGTTGTTTGTTATTTTCTCTATCTAGGGGTTATGGTTAACTAAAAATAATTTGCTTGTTGAAGAGGTTCGTTTTGGTTTCCTACTTTTTGGCAAAAGCACATATTCTGAGTGCCTTTATTTTTATCTTTAAAAGATTTGAGGGTGAGCAAAAACCTTTCCAAACTTCTTCATTTTTTTATTGTGACTTTATTTTTATCTTTAAAAAGTTTTGAGAGCGATCAAAACCTTTCCAAACTTCTTCAATTATTTATTTTTGATACCAGACATGGCTCTTAATCCTTTCACTAATTACTGAAGATTTTTTTTTCAATTAAAAAAATATCTTGTAATTGAAAAAAAGGAAAAACTGAAAAAATATGTTCTTTGCTATTTTTGCACGTTCCATCTCCTTTTATGTTGATTGCTGAATGTTTAATTGAAGTCTTGTGCTTTTAGAAACAGTTATACTGTGGTGATGTTGGTTGATGTTTAGAGTCTTTGGACAGTGTTTTCTGTTGGGTGGATTTCTTTTATTGTGGTATGAAGTTGTGTGATTTCCTCAATTTTGGTGTTTTGGTTGAGCAAATGATATTTTGCTTGTTTCAGATGTTAATTTTGATTATGTTACTTTTTGGCTTGCTGTGGTACAACAGCAAGAATTGTGAGGAGATTTAATTCTATATATAGAAGGATCTGAAGTAGAGCCAAAAAAATCCCAGAGCACTCTTACCTGTTCGAGTTTTACAACAAACAAGTTTCATGTCAGATCTAGACGTTCAGATTCCTGGAGCATTTGGTAAGTTTGTATGCACTCTGAATTCCTTTAATCCATTTTTGTAGTTTGTTACCTGCTGTAACCTTCATCTCATTTGTTTATCAGATCCATTCGCTGAGGCAAATGCTGAGGATTCAGGTGCTGGATCCAAAGAGTATGTCCATGTGCGCATACAACAGCGAAACGGTAGAAAGAGTCTAACAACTGTACAAGGCTTAAAGAAAGAATTCAGTTACAACAAAATTCTTAAAGATCTGAAGAAAGAGTTTTGCTGTAATGGAACTGTTGTGCAGGATCCTGAACTTGGGCAGGTATTTTTCTGCTTGGCTTTTTAATTGGACATTTGATGATATTGATTGCATTTCTTTTGAGGTTGGTATTTAAAAAATCTATGTTGTATTTTTTATAATTGCAGGTGATTCAGCTACAAGGTGATCAGCGGAAGAATGTGTCAAATTTCCTTATTCAGGTATATTCTACTGCAATCAATGGTGCGTAGTTTATGCTAATGGGTATTTGACATGCATATGCTCACAATGTTGTTTGTTATTTTGCTGTTGCAGGCTGGAATTGTGAAGAAGGACAATATAAAGATTCATGGTTTTTGAGTTATAACTCTTAAATAGCTGCAGTTTTATGCACGATAAACTCGGCTTATTTTTTATCTATTAGTGACAATGTTATCATTTACTTTGGATTTCAGATTGATACTATTGGTGGCCTTGCTGTATGTGTTTAGTACTCCATTGTGAAGTAACTATACACTGATGAATCTAATATTTACTAAATTTATATGCTGTGCATGCAGTGTGTATATGGTTTTTGTGGGGTGTTAAATGAATTTCTATTGGGCTTGACATACTATTACATAATGAAGTTAATCTTTGTTCTTTCAAAACATGCCTGGCATTGGATGGATTAGGGCTTTTCTTACATTACATGCTGACAGAGAATGATCAGTGTACCTTCTTACAATTTTGGTTTGGGATTGCTTAGCTGTGCTCTGACTTGCATGAAAGTGCCCTTCATTTTGTTTCAGCAAAATTCTGATGCTTGTGTTATTTACCTTTCTAATGAACAAAGATTCGGAGTATATTTGAAATTTTGATGTATTTATAGGATTTTTATTTAATCCAACACTTCGATTAAGTTGGCATTAACTTTATACTTGAAAATAAATTTAAGTTGACAACATGTGTCTTTTTCACAAAGAAAATAAATTGTTCAAGTGAAAGGGGATTTAAAATTGAAATGTAGAATGTGATTGAAGCATCTATAAGCTCCATGAACGATATTTGTACATGCTTGGATTATGAATTGCCATTCTAGCTTGTGTTTGTTTAAGAATCCAAGTTGTATGAGTTTTCGGTAACTTATATTTTGTTGAAATGAATCTTCTGGTATACTCCAAGTTGCTGGAAGATCCACATGTCTTTCCATTTTGTTCATATCCTGCCATAGATGAGATTGCAATAGCTTTCTGTTTGATGGGAAAGGCTGACGTGTTATATCCAGTGAGAACTGTTTGTCAATCCTGGCTGCTGACGGTCCTTAAGAAGGATCTGTAGGTGCTAAGGTATAGCATGTTAGATTAATATGCATGCTAATTAGTCTGTACCATGGATTTAAGAACTCTTTCTGGTCCGTGTGGCCTGTATATTGTAACCAGTTTCAGTAGACTATCATCAACGTATATAAAAAAAAAATTCTCTGAAACTGCATGGTATTAATCGAATTCTGGATGCTGAATGAATAAGTTTGCTTTTTCGAGTCTGTACCAATCAACGTTATAACACTATGCCAAAGCTTTTCATGATACTGTTCTGTATCAAACTTAAATGACTGCAGTCTGGTATACTAGAATAATAACTCTGGCAGGTACATGCAGCATCAGTGGATTAATTTTTGAACAGGTTAAGACAAAGTTTTAGACCCCATCTGATGCACAAACCTGATATGGCCCTTGTTGCTCAAAGCTCACCTTTCCTGTTGATGCTGCAAAAACTCATTCAAAACTACTATAGCATACGTGGAATATATTATGAAAGAGTCAACATGGGTTTTCCCCACAAACCTGACTGGACTTTCTTGATTTATTATCCCAAGACTTAAAGTTTACCGTGAATTCTTTCTCTAGACGATAAGATTTTTGTGTACGTGTTATACTTCATATTGGAGAAACGATTAAATTGTTAATGATTTCTTACCCTAGATGTTCGATAAAAAACGTGGCATCAAAACATATTAGCTAACAAGGCAATAGACATAATTTAGTTATATTTTTTTATTTCAGATATTGTTGAAGATAAGTCTTAAAAATTGAAGTTTCTTTGTAGAAAGAAATTATACTTGTTTTGATGGGATGGAAAGAGAAAATTATTGAGAAATAATCTTTAATAAGACGAGGAATACAAGATTTAGCATCAGATTCTCGCATTTTGTAAATTCATTTTATTGCAAGTCTACAACTTCACAATAAATATATTTTTAAAAAATAAATAAATATTAGATTTATTTGCATAAAATTTTCAGCTAAAATAAATAATATTATTAATTTAATAAAAATTAAATACATAAATTATAACATCTCTAAATTAAGTGAAAAGCATGGGAAAAAAAATTTGTGTTTGATTTTTTCATTAACTTTTTGATGAGAAATAAATCACAAAGATAAAAGGATTGTGAGATAAGTTCAATAAGAAAAATTTATGATGTTTCAGTGTGATAGCCAAGTTAACATAGGGAAAAAATCTAACAAAAGAGAACTAACCTTTAAATATATTGAAGGTTAGTCATTAAAAAATGAAGCCCACTAGAAAAGAGATTAAAATTGCAATTACGAATAGATGGATGGTCATGGAAACAAAAATTACCCAATCATGTGGATAGCAGGATGTAGGACGGTCGAATGAATCAAAGGTTCCGAAGTTTTGCATAAGAGTGTTAATAATTGATCTGCCCTAGTCTCTATTAATGCTATAATTATCTCCCTTGGATGCCACTAAGTAGATGTGGTGGCTGATGTTAAGATTAGTGTTCCAATAGGGCTGATTTATTGATGCAATCTATCGTTGATGTCTACACGATGTTCTCTTGTGCTAGTGCTTATAGAGCAACCCTTTACACCAATATAGGGGGGTTTCACTTGAGTAAGGGGGGTTTCACTTGAGTAATCAATTTCATAAACACCGGGAATATGAAGTGGTTCTCCTCAAAATCACAGTCTTTAGAAGATAGTATTAAAAAACATGTAATTCCCAACAAAGAAATTAGTGCTAGAATTTATGGTGCTCCTAAAATTCAAGAAGATGGAATACTTATGAAACCCATTCTATATACCATCAATTAGCCCATCTATAAGTTAGCGTCCTTCCTAGGATCTACTTGATAGTTAATCCATTTTGTTGATATCACTGAAGGCAAGAGGGTAGGCGATGATGAAATTCTTGTTAATTTTGATGCGGCTTCAAAGGCTTAATTAATTATTAATAAACAGAAGCATTGACTATGAGATTACTACTTCGGTTGAACTCTTCTGCTTGAAATCAATTTATTTCACTTTTAAAGGAACTTCCTATGTTTAATCTGATGGGGTTATCAAGGCATCTCCTCTCTTCTGTACTCATTAACCTCTTTATGGAGCACTTTGATGACATCCCTCAATTCTTTCTTTTAAAACCAAGGTGGTAGAAATAGTACATTAATGATATTAATATTAGCTAGCAACATGACTTTGACAGTTTGAAGTTTTTTCATTCTCACATAAACGACATTATGATTAGTAAATTTTATGTTATGAATATTAAATTTTATGTAGAAGACAATGTGATAAAAAAATTACCCTTGACATTCTTCTTGTATAACATAATGGTCCCATCTCTTGCCACTTGTTCAAAAAAAACTCACACTAACCTATATTGTCATGGTTTCTCACATCATCATCCTACAATATAGGTTTCTCACGTCATCATCCTACCCAAAAGTGTCCTTAACAAGCTTTTTGATAGACTACAAAACGTGTAAAAAAAAAAAATAATGTTGTTGATGAAACAATGACCTTTGTGGCATCTCAAATAATATTTCTAAGGTTGTAAGAAGATACGCATGAAGTGCACCTTCGCATCACATTAGCAAGCGAGGAATGATTTTCTCTACTAAATATTAAATAGAACCACTTCTTAATTTTGATGTTTACAAAATTGATTGTTCATGTGAAACCCCTACATTAGTGAAATAAGTAACTCTAAGCACTAGGATAAAGGAATATGACACATACATCAACCATGGATGTATCAGTAAATTAGCCCTAGTGGAGCACTCATCCAACATAGGACACCAAATCTACTTAAAGCCAACCAAAGGTTCTAGTGAAGGAAGATAATTATTACAAGAGGAGATTATGAGAGGCTATAAAAATCAACACACCTAAGCAACTTAATATAGATGAGGGTGTGGTTTAAGCTACATCTAGCAACTAAGTATCAACTCTTAAGTGAAAATTGGACTTTGATTTTGTTTAACCTTCATACCTTTTGTACTCATTATTAGGTGTTTTTTGTTTTTTGAACCCATTTATCTCTCATTTTCGTTATGGTCATCATTAACCTTCCCAATTTCCCCCTTGTGCTTTTGTATTCTATCTCCCCTTTTCCTAGTTAACCTACCCCACTTAAACATAAACATCAAATAGTTCAAATGGTAACATTACACCTCGCCTATGCACAAAAGTGGTAAATTTAAGAAAGTCCAACCATCTCATTATTTTTGTTTATTCCTTTTATCCTTTTTTTTTTAAAATTTAGTAGTTTTATTTATAAATTGTATTATAATTTTTCTCACTTAAATTGAAACCTTTCATGTATGTTTATCTTTTGTTTTTGGTTTATTAATAGTTACAAATTTAATCTCTTTCGTATAATGGACCTTTTATTAAATTGTTTAAAAAAAATTATACTTCAATTTTAAATTTAGAACTTTAATTAATTTTTACCACTAGTTCTCCCTAACAAACTTAAGATTTAATTTTTGAATTGACCTTACAATCTTCATATCTTGTGTCATTTATTTCTCATTATAAGTATAATCTAAATATTGATTGAAAAATAATAGAAAGATTATAAAAAAATTAATTCTTCAAATATCATATTTTGAAAACAAAATAATTTTTATTTTGGAGGTCCCTTGGAAGAGATAATAGAATATATATGTCTTGGGATAGAATTCAACATTCTTAATCGAGAAATATTTAGAAGGAAGAGAATTTTAGGACGTTAGAGAGCACTTTTTTAATTGTAAAATAGAAGTAGAGAGGTTAAATTATGGGATTGGAAAATTCTTTGAGTTTTATTCACGCTATGGTTTGACTCCTAGGATATTTGAAAAAAATGAATAGATAAAGACAAATAGATGGCCATTAAGTTTTGAACAAAAGAAAAAAGACTTGGATGAACCAAAATAATAAGTAGATGAACAATACAATATCAACTTAAGTGCTTTCCTAAATAATAATAGACATAAGGGCATTTATGAATAAATTCCTCATGACTATATGAGAAAAATTGTTTAAGAAGAAAGAAGAAATATTATATTGATGAATTTAACCTTACATGTGATCACTACCAAAATGACTATAGGGCAAATATCACATAGAGAGAAAGATGCTCATAGCCCAATTGAGGACTGACTCACATCATCTTTTCTACAAAACAAGTCAACCAAAAGAAGAATACAAGGAGTGGATATTTATCTTTTGCACAATTAGAGCAATTGAGTCAAAGAAGCACTTTATGTTGGAGTGTGGTGTACAAGAACATCTTGTGTCTATTTTGACACATAATTCGATCCATTCTTCACTCCCCTAGAACTATATTATTTACCCCACTTTAAATCCTTTGCCCTTTTAAACCAGTCCCACTCTACCCGACAACCCTAACTACCTCTCCATGCGACCTAAGCCAACCACTTTGCCCCATCCTCTATTGCACAAGTTGTTTATTGACTTGTCCTCATTATGTCATGTGGGTTTCTATTGTAGCCACAATAGGAAGCGACTGTGTCCAGCTCCGTGAGCATCAATCTACCATCACTTTTGTTGTAATAGTTGGGTCTCAAATCACTAACCGTGCCCTCCTCCAAGCCCGTTGAAGCTCAAACCACACAAGTTGCTCCCTATTTCACCCACTCCATCCTGAGATGTTTTCTTTAGTAGTCCACTATGGCCTTTCTAGCCCACCTGTTCACTAAGTGGACTCAGTGTCCGCCCAGGCTACCCAGTCTTGAAACAAGACGACTTATCTAAGAACAAGATAGCTTGTCCCCAAGCTGCCCAGTCCTAGAACATGATAGCTTGTCTCATAGGCCGCCTAGTCCCAAAATGAGACAACTTGTCCCCCAACTTGTCCACAATCAAAAACATCAAACACAAAAAAACCAAAAAAAATCAAAATTAAAACAAAAACAAAGCAAAACATTTCAAATACAAAAAATAACAAAAAAATTGCTTTTCCTATAAACATTTTTTTTTGCCTTTTTTAATATAAATAGGCATTTTTTTGAGATCATCATAACTTTTGCCCAACTTGGCTTTTTTTTTTACATTTTAATAGGTGACTCAAATATGATTCCACCACCTTTGTTGTGGACTAAACCAATTTTCCTCATCTAACTAAACACAATTGTTATCTCATTTTGGATCATATGTTTGGATATTTTTCTAGTGACGTATGCTACTAATGTCTTGCTTAAAACATTTTTCACTCATTGAAGACATCTAGAACAAACTATTAACATATTGGTGATGCAACATGCTTGTCAAAGACCTCATTTTTTGTACTAATCTTGGGCACATTTCATTTCTAAGGGGAATCAATCATTGTGTGCTTTGTCTGTGAACATGTCATAAGTGTATGCTATCTCCTCGTGCCATTTGGTGATCTTGGAGATCAAAATATTTGACTTGATCAATCTTTTTGTCATTGTTAATCCTAAGAACCTAACGTGTGTATGTTCTCCCTTCACATTGAAAGGCAATCTTAGGGATCAAAAGCACCTAGGCTTCTTTTCTTTAGGGGTCTGCCTAAGGATTTCATCACCTTAAGGGATGAACCAAACCATGCTTTTCAACGAGGTATATCAAAGGGGGGAGAACGAAAGTTGTACCTCAATAGGATCCATCATCGTGTCTTTGGCACATCATTAGTGCCCCTTTTCACAAGAAGTCAAGGTGAAGTGGAACTTGCTTGCACTTATTCGACATGCTTGTAGACGAGATTCTTGTTCATGGATTTTGATCCCTCGTACCTCACATATATCAGGGACGCCCCTAGTTGCATTGTATAGCCTAGTTAAGACCTTTTGGCTATCCTTTTTTGTGGTGCACTATAAGCCAGTTAGGCTTGAGAAGTTCCTCACATCGTGCTTCCATGTGTGCTTAGATAGAACTAACTTTGGAAAAGCCTTTCACCTCCAAGGTAAGGGGTACATAGGTGGTGCATGACCTTGCATTCCCTAGCTATCTGTCACTTGGTAGATAGTATATTGTGGGCACATGAAAATTGACACACCCACTTGAATAATCTAGGTTGTTATTGTGTTTGGCATGCTTTCATTTGTCAAAACCCATGCACCCCCTTAAATCCCAAATCAAAATATTTTACAAACTTGTGCATGTTGTGTGAAAGTGATTATTTGCAAATTACCCTACAGTCAAGCATCAAGTCATCCAGCTCATCCAAATTCCATTTATACACCTTACCTCGTAATCATCCTACTCCCGTTGCCACATCATCCTTAATCCTAATCCAAATCAATTTGTCTAAACTAATCAAGGTCTTACTCATCCAATCAATCCACTTAATCATCTCCCTAATCACCCTCATCATCCCCTCATCAATCCCATCGTTGAGCTTAACCACATCTATCATCATTCTAATCACATCCTAATCCAACATCATTCCAATGGACCTGCATCCTAATCCAATCCCTAAATCGCATCCTCATCCCTCATCCCAATCCCATTTGTCATCCTAATCATAACATCCATTATCCATTCTCAACCTTAATACATCCTTCATCATCCATCATAATTTTATCCTAATCACATCCTAATCCAATCATTATTCCTAGTTCAATTTCCTCACTCATCTTGATCCTAATCTCACCCCATCCATCCCCTAATCCTAATCATTTCATCCCTAATCTCACTCCCATCCATTATCCTAAATAATGCCATCTACATTCATATCCTAATCCACTTCTTAATCACCATCATAATCCCTAGTCAATTCATCTACCCTAACATAGTTTCATAATTCATCCTAATCCCCTTGTGGACGAGCAAAATTGCATGAAAGATAAACAATCAAAAGATAACACAAACAATGCAAAATTATACCTTCTTTACCTCAATGCAACTCTCAACACTTTATAGAGCGGAAGTGGATGCACTTGCGAGATCCACCTATCTATGCTCTTGAAAGATTTGTAGTATTTAATATGTGGATTGCTCTATTACTTTGCATAACCTTAATTGTAATGAATGAATGATAATGGATGCTCAACGATAGTGGATATGAATGCTCAAAGTTCAATAATCATGGAGGGTTTGTGACTTGGAAGATGGACGAATTTACGGCTTTCATGGGATATTGATCAATGGTGGAGAAAATTTGAATAAATCAATGGACGAGATAAATTGATAGGACATAAAGAATGTGCAAGTGACATGTGTCCATGCAAAAAATCTTATTTTGTGAGTTAATTGCTTTCATGGATAATTGAATTGATTTAATTTTTCATAAATAGAATTGTTTTTTTTCTATTTAATGAATTGATTGATAAGAATTAAGATTTGAAAGCTAAGTTAACTCAAATTATGATTTACTCTTTTACATGCAAATGGATAGAATTAAATAAATAAATTATTTAGTTCATGTGCATGAGGAGTGATTTATGGAAACAAGATATATAATTAGAATTAATTAAATACATTTATTTAATTCATGTGCATGATAGAAGAAATAAAAGATAAATAAAATTTTGATTTTATTTATTTGTGAAAGAGGAAAATAGAAAGGATAAATAAATAAATTATGTTAATTTATTTAATTGTAGAGGAAATGTTAGCTAATTAAATAATTAAAAATTATTTAATTATTGTGGATAAGAGGAATGAGATAAATGAATTAATTAAATAACATGATTTATTTAATCAATAAGGATTTGAGAATTGAAATGGATGATTTAATTAAAATTATTTAATTAAAGTGGATTAGAAGAATAAAATTGATGGAATATTAGATTTAATCAAATAATTAGAAATTATTTCTGTTACCTAATTGTGCATTTCTGCCCAATAAGGTTAGGCTGGGACAACACTAATGTTTTATGCTTTGCAAGAAGAGACATGATTAATGGGAACTTAGGCCAAGTTGTCTAAAGCAGGAGGAAAAGAGGAAGAGTGGATAGGATGAAAGCTTGCAGCATTTTGTGGAAGGCCTACTACTCACGTAGAAGGCCTTTTTTAGGATCACTTTTACCATATTCATGTAGCAACTCAATAAGAGTTGCTACACAAACCAGATAAAAATGGAAGGCATCCTACCGGAGGAGGAGGCATCCTAGGGCAGACATAATTGAAGGGAAGACTAACCTATGAGTTGCAGATTGTTTTTA
Organism: Cunninghamia lanceolata; assembly: GCA_027924645.1. NCBI lineage: Eukaryota > Viridiplantae > Streptophyta > Pinopsida > Cupressales > Cupressaceae > Cunninghamia > Cunninghamia lanceolata. The sequence goes on along the minus strand of BSBN01000262.1, from coordinate 5,131,676 downwards.
TGGTCCATTCATTATAGTTGATTCAATTATCAAGTGAGAAAGGTACACAAAAGTTTGAAAAAATCTACTCATGATCATAAACAATTGTACCATGCAATAATTTTCATATTTTCTTTATACAATTGATTTATGAAAGGAGAAATAATACACAAAACATTGCATGAAATAATTGTTTATGTTCATAAAGAGAATTTGTTTATAGGCTCCCACATAAGCCATGGGAATTGACTATACTATGCAAGATAAAATAAAAGAAAGCATATACATTTGAAATGAAAAAAGGTAAATATATAGAAGGGGAAAGGGATCCATCATTGCCTGAATGGCGAACCCCACTAGCATCTGCACCATCTTCAAATCCTCCACGGAATGTCTTCACTAGTACCTACAAGGGAGAGAGATGAAGTCTGTTAGAGCTCAGGATTCTTTTCACTACTATATGAAACAATATCAAAATGTACATGCTACCTTTCACTAAGCATCTAATCAGAAAAATGAAGGGGATACACAATCCTCAGAATCAGATATACAGCTATGAGAGGATGCAAGAAGGGTCATATCATCATCAGGAGAAGCTATTAGCCTCTATGTTTTCTCTAACTAGTTTGTTGGTCATTAATGACATTTGTTAAAGTCAAAATGATAGTCCTAAATATATTGTGGGATAGTTGGTGGGATAGCAGTTATAAATGCAAAGGTGTAGGTGCTTGTAGAGATGATGAGGACAATAGCTATGTAGCATTATAATCAATCATCAACATTATGGAGCAGTCACTAAAGGAAGCATCAGAAGGTCTCAAGAGCAGCCATCAAAGCGAGATAGAATCTACAGCAGAGATCAAGATACGATGATAGTAAAAAAAAAAACCCTACCATAAAGTCAAGACATTATCAGGATACAGTTAAGGCAGGAAAAGAGCCTAATTGACATTCATGGAAAATCATAAACAAGAAAAGACAGTGAAGAATAGAAATTTATGTAGCAGGAAGGAGCCTTTCAAAGAACATACAACCCTAAACAGAGATCACAGCCTTAAGGACTATCTACAGTCACCTTGCCTTACATAGGCCTGTAAGATCATCTTTCATGAAACCCTTACACGATGGCAAATCTAAAGCAAAGTAGGAAGCAACAACATAAAAGAAAGAACATGCCAACATATAAGAATCTTAGTCTTCAATTTCAACAGTCATCCATCCAAAAGAAGCAGCCACATCTTATGGAGAGCTATAGGAGATATAAGCACAATCATACCAATAAAAGAGGCACAAGACCACACAGAGTCCTATTGCAAGGTCTGACTGTCACATGAAGACTGTCAAGAAGAATTGGAGGAGCAGTCATGAAGATGATATAGCAGTCTCTCAAGGGTTGTGTTAATCTTGATGGCTACCACACAACCAAAATGTTATCAAATGAGCATAATAGTCATGGAAGTAACAAGAAGTAGTCCTACAGGAGAAAGTAGAGATCTTCAAAGACAAAAGGTCACTACATTCCACAAATATGCCCGACAGTCTTTAGAATAATTATAGATTTGTGGTTTCTCGAAGATAAGAACATGGATAAAGAAAGAGACAATCATTTTTAATTGATAAAAGGCATAAGAAGCAATTAGTTTTGGACTGTCAGAAAGCAAATAGGGAAAGGACCTGTATACCTTCATGATGATAGAGAAGTACAGTCAGTAAGACAAATCACTTTGAAGGAACAACATGCATTTTTGAGAAGTAGCCAATCTAGGACAGTAATGCATAATAGCTGAGGAAGCAACAACAATGGTATGCTCAGTCACAAGAGGCAACAAAATGGAGCAGTCACCTTATAGGTTTAACAAAAATACTAGAGGGGCAACCACTATGATGGGACAACCACATAGTGAAATGCAATAATCCTAAAGGACTTTAATACACCTTGTTAGATGACACAGTCTAAACATACAAAAAAGGGAAATCATCACTATGGCAAGAGAGTATGTCTTGCACAAAATAGAGAATCATAAACAACCCAATGAGCAACAAACCCTATCCTCATAACAAACCACAATGACTACTCAAACCCTATTCCCAGAGGACAGTCATTGGACTGTCAAAAGGCAGATAATCAGGGCACATATAAGGGAGCAGTCACTAGACTTTAAGTATGCACATGTTTTGTTTTGAATTCTAAAACTCTCAAATGCTACTACTGTTCATTATGATTTTATGCATAAAGATAGAAGTTTGTAATAGTTTTGGTATCCACCTTTAATCTTCATAAAGGAACAGCAACAACATTATAGAGCCATAGGGTATCTCAGTCATGAGTTTACTCACAGCCATCATACAGAGAAGCACATTTACATACAAAGGTTTTATATATGCACATCCATTGAACACCTTTTGATCACTGTTTGTAGAGAGGTAACTGTGCTAAGCTATCTTTAGTAAAGGCAAATACCAATCCTTCAAGGTTTTCACCGTTTTCTTCAAAGAAAGAACAGGAAGGAGGCAATTTTAAGGAGAGGAATGTCATAGTTTGTCAAGTAAGGAAACAATGGACTCTATAGCTATAAGACAAAATGAAGTGTGAAGCCACAAGCAAAGGCCCAATCCATAGCAGGTTTCACTGTTTCTTGGCCAAACAAAAGAGCCACAGAGGAGGCCAAGATAAAGATGTCTTCCATGTCTTTTGCCTGAAGAGGAAAAGAATGAACAGAGAACGAAGATACATATTGCACTTTTCCATCAGAGAAAGAAATACACAGATTTTCATGTCAGAAGAAGATAAACAACAGTATACTATCATCATGCACAGAAAGCAAACTTTTTCATCATTTACAACAAAGCAAGGGTTTTTCCTTAGTTTTTTTCATCAAGGAGAGTCACAGCAACCATGAAAAGACATAGAGATCATGAAAAGAAGTAATGGATCCCATAGTTAACCTCAAAACAACAAGGGTTTTTTGCCTTTTTATCATCAAAACCTCATAACAACAAGTGTATAAATGACAAAGAAAGGTAGCTTTTTACCAAATCATTCATAGTGAGAGTATGAGTAGCTATAGATGAGAAGAGAAGCTTACCAGAAACCTTCAAAAGGAGCCCTTCAAATCCTTCTTGGTGGCACACCAGAGCAGAGAGCCTTTAAATGATGAGAAAGAGTATACAAATGAAGTTGTTTAGGGTTTTCAAGGTCTTTTGTCATATGTGTTCGAGTTCTAAAAGTCTTTTTTTGACTTTTGTCATATGTGTTCGAGTCCTAAAAGTCTTTTTTTGACTTTGGTTTAAAAGAAATCATCAAAAATCAAATGGAGGCCAAGTTCAACACTTGTTTAAGTGTTAAAAGACTAGGGAAACATGATGAGCCCATGAGAGAGATAAGGAAATAATGAGATTTTGACCTTTTTGATATTATTAATGTTGAAACCAGAGTGCTATGATGGCCTTTTAAGTCTTTTCATGTGACTTAGGCTATTTTTTGCATCATTGAGCATGTTTGGGGTCTTTTCACAAGCTAAGGGCAAAAAGGGCAGTATCATAAACCTTATAATCTTTTTGTAAGGGTTGGAGTAGAAAGACGAGTGTAATTGTGATATGATCATGTAACCTCTTTATCTTTTGCATGAGTAGAAACCAAGTATATTGTATTTTAACACATATTAAGAGTAATATTTTATAAATTACCTTAATATTTGTTTCATAAAACCAAAGGAGATAATTACAAAACACTTATTAAGTTAAAACATACATATGGAATATCCTTAATATTTGTTAAAATAATGTATTTTTGCCTTCCAAACATGCAAAGGAGTGAAGAGGAGACAAATAGGAGTTGGAAACTCATGTAGGAGGCTATTTTGTTTCTATTTATGACTTTTAGTCAAACAGGTATATTTTTGACAGTCTTTTGGGTCAACCACCTTTACAAGAGGAGTTCACAGCTAAAATAGCTCAAGTTGGAGCGGCTATGAGCCCTCTAATTTAGGCATTTTCCTCTTGCTCGCCCAACAACTGAGAGTTGACTATTTATGAGGTTGAGGATCTTTTTTCAACCTATTCATGCATCAGTTGGAGTCCAATTAGACAGGAGATGACTTCCCTTTGGTTTTTTGGAGAGATTTTGTATTATAGGAGAAAAAGCTTGTGCTTTTTTCTTAGTTCTTGCTCTAATTCTTGCCTTTGCACATTGCACATTGCCTCTACACCCCTAATCAAACCTTATCCATTCCCTAATCCTGATCATTTCATCCCTATCTTAATCCAATCCACTATCCTAATTATCTCATCATCATCTATTGCAATTCCCTTTCTCCATTTAATCCTCTTCGATCAAATTCTAATCCAATCCCATTGGTCCTTCATCCTACATCCATTCTCCATATATCCATCTCAATCACAACCAAATCCAACACCAAGACACCTCCATTGCACCAATCCAACATGGTTAAAAACTTAACCCCTTTCAACCCTGTCAATTCTATCCAAACCCCAATCACCATAAAAATCCTTCACCCAAGGGTCTTGATCTAATCCTTCATCATCCAAACTCATCACAACTCTAAACCAAACATAATTACTCCATTTTGTTTTGATGATTCTCCTCATCATAACCATCCCATAAATCTTTTTAAAACTGATGATGATGAGAGTCTTATTGATCAAGACGAATATGAAGTTGATCTTGATGATGATAGTCTTGTTGATCAAGACGAGTATGAAAATGATCCCCTTGATAACATCATAACAACCAATCTTTCCATAAGTTTCCATCGCCCAATCATGCATAATCCAATGCCTTTTGACCAAGATTTGGATAGCACAAGCTATCTCACACCTCCTAAATGCATATCTATTGGTCACCCTTATGGATCCTTTGATAAAGGAATTCTATTTTATCAACCACCCATATCCCACCACCCCTCATTATGCAATGCTCATGTTGCCTCCAACTCCTATCTATATCCTTCATCCTATTATCAATCACTACATAAATCTAATCCCCAACCCAATCTCACCACATCTACATCCACCCTTTTGGGTTTTCTCTAAGGACTCCTAGCAACGAATCTCAATCCATATCACAAAAGTGACATTATGGATCCATACTTCCCTCTTAATCTAATACCATCTAAGTGTGTCATTGATGATGTCGTCAACCAACTCACACCCATCCAAGTCATCCAATATTCCCAAGAGTCCATCCAATCCACCATCCATGAGCATACAAAACCTCTTGCACATCCATGTACACCACTCAAGACATCTATCCAAACAATCAAAGCTAAAAACTCCTCCCCTATCACATCATCCAAGAAAATCCAAGTATGCTAAGCACTTGTTCTAAAGCAAGATGAAACATTATCCACTCCCAATCAAGATCTAAGAATCCACACTAATCCCTTCCATGATCCCATACCTATACATATCACCTCCATCCCCAAATCATCACCATATCACCTCATTCCCAATACCTTTCTTTGTGGTGGTTCTCTTGTAGTAAAAGAACAACTTGTATTCACCGTCACTCCCTCCCCATCTAACGCTGGACTCACATCTTGTTTCCAACCTGATAAGCATCCCATTTCCAGTTGAATGCTCCAAAACATGAACTATCAAGGAAAAGGCATAGGCCTTCACAAATAAGGAATATTAGAGCCCATCCATGTCAAAGAACATCGATGATCGTAGGGCCTTGGCTACATATCGCAAGGCACACAATCCACAAATTTTGGTACTTCCTTTGCCAAATGTAAGAGAGATTCTAATCTCAAAACATATGCCTCTTGGTGCTCACCTAGAAAGTTTGTTTCCATTCACCTTCTTCATAATACCACTCCAAAAAGTTTTCCACCATCCTCCTCCTTTATCATACCAATCCAAAAAAATTTCCACCATCCCCCTCCACCATCATACCCATCCAAGAAGTTTGCCACCATCTCTCCTCCTTTATCATACCAATCCACAAAGTTTTCCGCTATCCCTCCTTCCATGCACACATCCACTCCTCCTTCCATCCATAAATCCCCTAATCATGATCAACACACGCACACATAATTAGACCTATTCCAAAATGATAAAGCTATCACCCAACTCATGGGCTTACATGATGAAACCTCCCCACGGGACCACCCCATTGACTTTGGAAGCAATTTGGATGCATCTACATATGAAGCGAAGAATTCCCACAAATCTAAAGATCGCCATGTTGCAACACCTTGATGCAAAATCAAATTTAAATATGATACACAATCCTAATGGACCACAGAGGTGGCATCAACCCACCACTAAAAAAGGCAACACACAAATGATGTGGAACCCAAAGAACAAAAAAGTCAACACAAAAATGTTATGGGTCCCAAAGCAAATAAAAACAATAAATCCAAGTGGAGGATCCAAATCCGCACCCCCAAAATCACAATCCACCTCTCCAAAGTCCCACTTCATACCCAACACAACAATCCCAAAATCCCCCATCCCAATCCAAAAATATGAAATGAAGAAATATCACACCAAACCTCAAAATCCATCATCACATCCCATGCAAATGCAATCACATAATCCCTCGTGGTGTGTACAAATTTTGGTCTTAGTTCCCTCGGTCCCATGCACTTTCCTCATACCTCTATCCTCCCATCCTTCCCTAATTGCATCCATTATCCCCCATACATCCGTCATCACATCCCTTTAATCCACACCTTTGCATAAACATTATCACTTCATCCTTCATCTAATCTACCTTCCATCCCCATTCCATGGAAAAATCCTCTAGACATCAGAGCTATAGTGGTACCATGTTTCCATTTTGGTGAAGCCCACTTCGCAACCAATAAGGTCTCTATCCACATCCATGAGCACAATGACATTTGACATGGTCTATATGTAGCAGTCCTTTAAGATGGGATACTCTCAACTTAGTATGGAAATAAAAACTTGAGTCCTCCATTCCCATATCCAAATCCATCCATTCATTCCCTCTTAGCCTCTAATATCCAAAAATTCAAAACATTAGAAAAATCCAAAAAAATAGAAAAACAAAAAATCAAAGAAAATAAAAAAAGAGTAACAATGGTGAAACCCACTCTCAAGACACCTTGGGCAAGTACCAAGATGAAAATCCCTTTTACGACATCATGTGTAATTCACTATCAAAAGTCACCCTAAACTTGGGGGCAAGTGACATCTATCCTCTCATTCCCATCTATTGTCTCCATATCTCCCCCTTCTATCCAATCCATTCACCCTTCCCCTTCGACAATGATAGGGGCATCATTGTTAACACTTTATTTGGACACTTCTTGGCATATTAATGAAATGAGAGCTGGAATAAACATTCCTCACATCTATTTTCGCACACACACAAACATAAATTAAACTTGCAACAATTATTTGCAAATTTGGTTTGCAACTTGCAACCAATCTTCATACATTCATCCAACTTTCATAAAAGGAAATTACATCAGTCCAAAAAGGACAATGGGGCTGCAACAAGCCCTTACAAATCTGCAAAAATCAATTACAAAATGGTTTGCTATAGTAAACCAAAGTTTCACAAAACTTCACCTTCTAGCTCCTGCAAAATCACAACAAACAACTATGCAACTGTAACTAATTCTCTTGGAATCTCAATGGCTGTACAATTAGCCTCAAATCTGCAACAACACAATCCAAAACCTCTCTTGGAGGTATGCCATGCATCCTCTTTGTCTCTCCTACAACCTAGAAAAACTAAACTTCAAAATGAATTCCAATTTCTTTTTGGAATGAAATGTAATTTCAATAAATTTATTTGCATTTCAATACATTTCCAATCCACTCTCCAAAATGCAATGCATGTCTCTTGGAAAATCCAATTTAATTTATTTTAATCAAATAAATTGACTATAATAAGCCATTCAAACTTTGTGCCTTGCCATGCTTTGTGGTGGTGCTATTTTTGGCTTTCTTGCTTTTATGCATTAAAGCAAAAATCTGATTTCCTTATCTTGGGCATCCACTCTCTTCATCACTACTTTTTAGGGATTTTGAAACCTCAAAAATGATATATTAAATGCAATATAAAGTCTCCAAAAATCCATGCTCCTTTTTGCTTTTTTTGGATGTTGTGCTTTCAAAGCACGATTCCCACTAGCTCCACTATCTCCACTTTTACCAATTTTAATTCCAAATTGCAAATTTAATTTTAAAACATGACATAACATCCAAATGCACATCGAAATGAATTTCACAATACAAAATATGAAATTCAAAGCACCACCAAAAATGCAACAGAAAATTAAACAAATTTTGATTGACACAGGATTGGCACTATGCCATGGATGCTCCTGCATCAGACACCCATGGTAGAAGAAAAGTGATCTCATCGCTTCTCAAGAGGATATCCAAGACGAATAATCTCAGCCTCAAATAACCATGAAGTATCCTCCACAGGTCTCCTAAACCATTTCACCAAATACTCCATGCATTACTTTCTTCTAGTGCTTCTTTTCACCCTGCTATCAAGAATTGCTTCAGTCTTTTCATTTTCTAAAGTAGGTGTGAGTGCTTGTGGTTGTCTAATTGCTTCAACTTCATCATTTTCACCTTCATAAAATATGGTCAAATCTAAAATATTAAAAATTGGAGAAATATTAAACTCATTGGGCAATTCTACCTCATATGCATTGCTGGAATCATGCCTTTTCACAATCTTGCATAGTCCAAACTTCTTCATCTTGAGCTTGTTGTATGTACCCACTGGAAATATATCCTTTCTTAAATGCCCATCACTTCATCTCCAACCTAAAACTCCTTATGTCTCCTTTTCAAATCAACATTAGTTTTATAAGAAAAATCCATTTTGCTAATATGTTTTCTCACCTCATCATGTAGGCCTTTCATATGCTCTGCAAAATGCTCTACATCTGCACTCTTTTTCACATCTTTACCAATCTGATTTAAGTCTGAAACAACTCTTGGGATTCTGCCATAAATAATCTGAAATGGTGATTTACCTGTGCTTATGTTGGTCGAGTTATTGTAGGCAAACTCAACTTGTGGTAGGATTAAATCCCACCCTTTCAGTTTGTCTGCAACCAAGCATCTCAACAAGTTTCCCAAACTCCTATTCACCACCTCCATTTATCCATCTGTTTGAGGGTGGTATACTGAGCAAAACTTTAATTCAGTCTTGAGCTTCATCCATAGAGTCCTCCAGAAGTAGCCAACAAAATTGGTATCCCTATCAGAAACAATACTCTTTGGAAGTCCATGAAGTCTCACAACTTCCTTGAAAAATAAATCTGCAACATCCATAGCATCATTAGTCTTATGACAAGGAATAAAATGTGCCATATTGGAGAATCTATCTACCACAACAAAGATGGAATCATGTCCTCTTTGTGTCTTTGGTAAACTAAGAACAAAATCCATACTTGTGTCCTCCCATGGCCTCTCAGGTACAGGTAATGACTGATACAAACCAGTTATTTAACTCACACCCTTTGCGATTTGACAAACCCTGCAACCTTGCACATATTTTCTCACATCTCGCTACAATTGAGGCTAGAAATACTTCTCACCTATAAGTGCAATAGTCTTATCCATCCCAAAATGACCTGCAAGACCACCACTATCCTTCTCAATTAGATTCAATCTCACATAACTCTTTGGAATGCATAATTTGTTAACTTGGAATAACATGCCATCTTGGATAAGATAATCCAACCATTTTGTCCTATCTATTGAAATAGGATTCTTGTGAGCTCTCCAAGCTTCTCCAAAATCTGGATCCTCCTCATACAAATCCTTCAACTCCTCAAATCCTACAACTTCCACCTGCATTTCAACCAAAAAAATTTTGCCTCCTACTCAAAGCATTTGCAACTCTGTTAGACTTCCCACTCTTATGCTTCAAAACAAAAGTGTAACTTTGTAAAAACTCAACCCATTTCATGTGCCTTTGACTTAGCTTACCTTGGCTATTCAAATATTATAAAGTTTGATTATCAATATATAAGACAAACTCCTTGGGAAAAAGATAGTGCCTCCACTTCTTCAATGCTTGCATAATAGCATAAAACTCTTGGTCATACATAAAATATTTATTTTTAGCATCATTTAACTTCTCACTAAAATAAGCAATGGGTTTACCTTCCTGACTCAAAATAGCTCCAATGGCACTACCACTTGCATCATAGTCTACTTGAAAAACCTTGTTGAAATCGAGAAGTGCTAAGACAGGTTGCTATGCAACTTTTGCCTTCAACACGTTAAAACTTTTTTCTGCCCCTAAAGTCCACCTAAAATCCTTCTTATCACCTCTCATAGTTTCTGTTAGTGGGCTGCATATGCTACTAAATCCTCTAATAAACTTTCTGTAGAAACTGGTTAAACCATGAAAAGATCTCACCTCAGTTACCGTTCTCGGTGTAGGCCATTCTAGAATTGGTTTCACCTTCTCTAGATCCATCTTAATGCCTTCACTTGACACCACAAAACCCAAATACACCAATTCCCTCTTCACAAAGATGCATTTCTTAAGGTCAATCAACAATTTCTCTTCTCTAAGCTTTTCTTGAACACACACCTAATATGTATCAAATGCTCCTCTAGTGTCTTATTCAAAATGAGAATATCATCTAAATAAACTATCACAAACCTTCCAAGAAACTCTTTCAAGACTTGATTCATGAGTCTCATAAAAGTATTGGGTGCATTGGTTAGCCCAAATGGCATGACTAACCACTCATACAAACTTTCTTTCATCTTGAATGCAGTCTTCCACTCATCCCCTTCATGTATCCTTATTTGGTGATACCCTCTCTTCAAATCAATCTTGGTGAAGTATTCTACTCCACTCAAGCAATCCATTATGTCATCCATTTTAGGTAATGGAAATCTGTACTTTATTGTGATCTTGTTTATAGCTCTGGAGTCCATGCACATTCTCCACACTCCTCCCTTCTTAGGTGCCAATACTGTAGGCACTGCACAGGGACTCAAACTCTCTCGAATCAATCCCTTCATCAACAACTTTGCTACTTGTATGTTCAGCTCTTCACTCTCTATTGGTGACATCCTATGGGCTACCTTGTTGGGCAAACTTGCTCCTAGAATCAGATCAATTTGATGACTGATTTTTCTCACTGGTGGGATTCCTTCTAGTGCATTATCAGACACAATGTCTTGGAACTCCTGCAACAAATCTACAACTTCTATAGGAACATCTTCAACAACTTCACTGTTAGTTTTTGGAATAAGAGCAAAACAAACCTTCTCATGCTTCATACCATCAAGAAATCTCCTTGCATCAACTAAGCAAACTCTAGCATTACCACAAACTTAAACCTTTTCCTCCTTCAAAGGCTTCAACTTATGCTTCACTCCATCTTTTACAATTGTGTAGGTATTGGCACACCCATCATGTATGGCCTTCCTGTCAAATTGCCATGGCCTTCCAAGCAAAATGTGACAAGCATCCATAGGGATGATATCACATAGAATGTCATCATGATAATTCCCAACCTTAAACTTCACATTGCATTGTTCATTCACTAACAACTTCTGATTATCTTGCACCCAAGCAATCCGATATGGATTTGGGTGTTTCCTCCTCTCAAGATTCAACTTCCTCACCATTTCATCAGACACAAGATTGTCTGTGCTTCCACTATCTATTATGATGCTACACACTTTTCCTTCACACTTGCACCTTGTTTTGAATAACTTCTTTCTTTGCATATGCTCACTGTCTTCATTCGGGAGTGCTCTCCTTGTCACCAAGACCTCTCCCTCTTCTGCATCTTCAGATTCTGAGGAAGGCGCCTCTTCCTCATTGACATTTGCTGCTCTTCCTTGGTATTCTTGTCTCCTTCTTGGATTCTCCTCTGCTTGTGGACAATCATAGGCTCGATGCCCTTCTTCTCCACATTTGAAACAAGTGCCTCTAAATGGGCCTCCACCATAACCACGACCTCTACCTTTTCCTCTCAAATTTTGGTCTCTTGAATTTTGTCCTTCTTCATATTTTTATGTTCTATGGCTTCCTTCTTCATTCTTGGAGCTCTTTTTCTTATTATTTTCATTCTTTTAAGTTCTTCCTCCTACCTTGCCTCCACACCCTCTTCCTTTCTACTTTTTTTCAAACCTCTTATTCATCCTCTCTTCTATTTTCAATGTTGTTTAGTATGCATCCTCCATTGTCACAACTCTGACAAGTGCCATCTCTTCTTGAATGCTTGGTCTTAAGCCATTTATGTATCTTGCAACCTTTTCCTTAGTTGCCTCTGAATGTCCAGTCCTGATAAGAAGTCTGTGGAATTCTTCAGTGTATTCTTTAACAGTCTTGCTTCCTTGCTTCAAACCTTGCATCTTCTTGAGCAAATCTAATTCATAGTCTACAAGAATAAATTGCCTTTTCATTTTCTCCACCATTTTGTCCCATTTGGTAATTCTATCTTTTCCTCTTCTTCCTCTTTCTAATTGAACCTCCCTCCACTATATTGAAGCATGTCCTTTCAAATTTGTCTTGGCAAATTTCACTTTATCAGGATCTTTTCTCTTCAGATTCAAAATATTCTTCCATATCATTCAGCCAATCTATTAATTCCTTTGGATTCAAACTTCCACTGAATGTAGGCACATCCATCTCAGGCCTTTTTCCTATCCTTGATAATGCAATTACTGAAGGATCATGAGCAATTGCTATTGCTACTGCACCTTGGCTTCCATCTTGACTAGCATTCTCAGTGCTCTCATCATCACTTCCTGGGTCTCTCATTCTTGCAAAACCTCTCCTTATATCATCTTGTAAAGTCTCTACCTACCTTCTCAAGGCTCTAAAATCATCATCTCTGACAAAATTATCTCCTCTTCCTCTTCCTTTACCCCTACCTCGTGGGGCTCCTCTGGTAAACATCCCTGCAACACCACAACTCACAATTCAGAAGTTTGTCTACACACTCAGGATCAAACTTGCTCTGATACCACTAATGAAATGAGAGCTAGAATAAACAACCCTCACATCTATTTTCTCACACACACAAACAAAAATTAAACTTGCAAAAATTATTTGCAAATCTAGTTTGCAACTTGCAACCAATCTTCATACATTCATCCAACTTTCATAAAAGGAAATTACATCAGTCCAAAAAGCACAATGTGGCTGCAACAAGCCCTTAAAAAGCTGAAAAAATGAATACAAAATGGTTTGCTACAACAAACCAAAGTTTCACAAAACTTCACCTTCTAGCTCCTGCAAAATCACAACAAACAACTATGCAACTGTAACTAATTCTCCTGGAATCTCAATGGTTGTGCAATCAGCCTCAAATCTGCAACAACACAATCCAAAACCACTCTTGGAGGTATGCCATGCCTCCTCTTTGTCTCTCTTGCAACCTGGAAAAACTAAACTTCAAAATGAATTCCAATTCCTTTTTGTATCTCATCTTTTTTTTGGAATGAAATGTAATTTCAATAAATTTATTTGTATTTCAATACATTTCCAGCCCACTCTCCAAAATGCAACGGACATCTCTTGGAAAAGCCAATTTAGTTTATTTTAATCAAATAAATTGACTAAAATAAGGCATTCAAACTTTGTGCCTTGCCATGCTTTGTGGTGGTGCTATTTTTTGCTTTCTTGCTTTTATGCATTAAAGCAAAAATCTAATTTCCTTATCTTGGGCATCCACTCTCTCCATCCCTATTTTTTAGGGATTTTGGAACCTCAAAAATGATATATTAAATGCAATATAAAGTCTCCAAAAACCCATGCTCCTTTTTTCTTTTTCTAGATTTTGTGCTTTCAAAGCACGACTCCCACTAGCTCCACTATCTCCACTTTTACCAATTTTAATTACAAATTGCAAATTTAATTTTAAAACATGACATATTATCCAAATGCACATCAAAATAAATTTCACAAGACAAAATATAAAATTCAAACCACCACAAAAAATGCAACAGAAAATTAAACAATTTTTTTATTGACACATGATTGCCACTATGCCATGGATGCTCCTACATCACATATACCCATCTTCAACATATCCTACAACATCCATCCCACCTAAGCATCATAGAACTTCATTATGAGTCACATATATAGAGTGGGTCATGTTATTCGTCTATGACGTAGTCCTTGGACATCACATCCTGAACCCCTAGATCTCCCCTCCATCCCAATAGCTATCAACTAGATCCTTAATCACCTCATCTAAATCACCTCACCATCCCTCACCTCTTGCCTTGATTTTCCCAAGTTGTCATTGGTATCAAGCAAAAGGCTATTTACACGTAGTCTAATGCAATCATCCCGCTTATCAATCCAAATCTCCCAACAATCCAAATATCGCAAGAAAATCCTAATCCATGTATATCAAGCTAGCAATCTATGTGCAATCATCCAATTACATCCATTGGTCTTGTTCCCAACCTTGCTACAAGCCTTGATCAAATTTCCTCATCTTTGGGATGTATCATTTCCAATCCTCATGTTGTTCTTGGGATATATCGTTCCCACATCAACAACACTACAATCATCCTTATCAATCCATCAATATTTAGATTTTTAGCTTGACCAGGGGCAACATTGTGTTCATCTTTGAATCATTTTGTGCATGCTTGCTTGCTTTTTTGTGTGTATTATCATTTTATCTTGCATCTACATTGGTCAAGTTGTAACTTACTTGTCACAATAGTATTATAGCCTTCCATATCATGGTGCTATATGATATAGGGTTTTTTTGTTACTTCGTCAGTTTTACCATCACAATTCTCACCAAGGTCATCCAAAACCTTGTGATGTGTTGGGGCATAGTTTTGTCAATCATATGCATGGGATACATCTTCACCTTGGTTCCTTATACCCTGGTGCATAACATCTCATTCTATATCAAATAAGGTTGTTCAACCCAATGCAACATGATCTATCATCCAATCCCCTCCATTTCTTCACTCAATGATTTCCGTCCACCCCACTTAACCTATTCTCTCCAATCCTCTATCTCATAATTTCCCTCTCTTCATTCCTTTCAAGAGCACACTCATGTTCTTCTAACCTGCCTATCTTCTTGAGGGGGCATCTCTTATCCATTTACTAACACCATTTTCCCTTAGGTGACTAAGACATCTTCCCTCCCCCTTCATCTCATCAAGCACTATATTTTTTCTTCTTTGAAATGTTGTTACTTTTCTTAGTCACAACACCATGTTACTGCTCTGGGCAATACTATTGAGCTCAATCTCCAGCTTCAGGATTAGATCCCAAGGCTTGGAAACAAGCACTGCTTGGGGAAAATGGCATGCCTGTCAAAGATTCTACAACCCCAATGCAGTCAGAGCATGTGAATCGAACGAACTTCTAGATCCTAGATCTGATGATGGATAAAATAACCTCTGCCTTGGAATTATCTTTGGTGGGTATGTTCCAAGCCTTTAGACCCAACATTGATATGGTTAGACGCTGGGTAGCCTCGAGATGGCACCTCAAAGGTAGCGTGGTTACTAGTTCCATGATAGGTGGTCTCTTCCTCTTTAAGTTCACCGCCAGGGAGGACTTGGTTGCGATTTTGGCTGGCGGCCCTTGGATGTATGGGAAACACAACCTCTGCCTCGGGTGCTGGAAACTAGGGTTTGATGCGGCTATGCTCAGCAGGTCGGCTCTAGTCTGGGTCAGGCTCCCTGGACTCCTGCTTCAGTTCTAGGATGAGGATATTTTCACATGGATAGGGAACTCTTTTGGACATTTCATTGCTCTGGATAGTACTACCAAGCATAAAAACATGTTAGTGTTTGCTAGATTCTGTGTTAGTGTAGATGTTCATAAAACTCTACCTAATACCATTAACTTAAAATCTAAATATGCCTGCTAGGAGCAACACCTAGAGTATGAAAATGCTACCACCTTTTGCCAAAATTGCTCCAAAAAAGGGCATCTTATCAAAGAATGTAAAAAATTAAAGACACAAAAAGGCAAAGAGGCCTCAGAGGAGAAGAATATAGTGGAGGACTACTCGTTCAAAGAGGACCTGCTTGATATCATCAAGTGGCCTTCAATGATACATCGGGAGAAGTCCCAGGCTCAAGGAGACCCGGTGGATGAACTTCCAACTTCAACCAATGAGACCCCACCTCTACTACAGAGTCAACGAGTTTACGAGGTCGAACAATTGACTCTAAAGAATGGCACTTCCTTGGGCTTAGTTGAGACAAAAGAAGGTGAAATCCTAACCCTCAATGACTTGACACCCTTGCCAAGGACTGAAGCTCCTGGTTCTTTGGTGTCTATTGAGGAGCAGTCAGTTAGCTCGGGGACTGGGGATCCTATGGCTGCAGCTCTGACAAGTACTGAGAAACCCATTCTTTCCCCCACAAGGACCCTTTCCCCTGGGTTTGGTTCTAGTAACCAAGAGGGGTGGATTACTCCCAAAAAGAGGGGAAAAGGCAAGAAGTCAGCGGATGTGGGGACAGAAGGACAGGCAGGCAAACTGTCCTAGAGAGAAACTAGAAATAGAGAGGCAACTAAAGAAATAGCCAATGGGAGACAAAGCACGTTGGAGGCTATCTCTAGAAGACGTCGTAAATAAAGATCATCACATGGAATGTGAGAGGGCTAAATAGCCCTCACAAACAACTCATTATCAGGAGCTGCATTTTTTACAATAAGGTGGATATCACCCTTCTCCAAGAGGTTAAAGGATGTCTAAAGATAACCTCAAAAAGATAGCTAATAATATTTGGCCCATGGGCGACTACATTATCAGCCCTTCCATGGGAGCTTCGAGAGGCCTAGTTACCATGTGGAACAAACATAACATCTCGGGTAGCTATTGCTCGCATGACAAACACAGCCTGGAAATTAAATTCACTATGAACAAGAAAAATTGGAAGTTGATCAATATATGCCCCCAACACCAGGAATGACATAAAGGAATTGTGGGATGACTTGATCCCTAAAATTAATGTTGAGAAAATGACCCTATGGATATTAGGGGGAAACTTCAACACCCCACTGTTCCCTTCAGGAAAGACCGGGGGCAACATGGACTTTTCGAACAGTGTGGTTGACCTGGCAGACTTCCTTAGTCATACTGGGCTAATCGATATAGAGATGAACAATCAACTCTATTCTTGGACCAATAGAAGAAGGGGAGACCAGCTGATTTAGGTCAAGCTGGATAGATTTCTGGCCTATGATAACTAGGATGGGGTGCAAAGTTCTTCCCTTGCTACCCTCCTTCGTACCATCTCTGGCCACAATGCCCTCCTCCTTTCTTGGACTGATGGTGCCCCCAAGGGGCCTTTTCCCTTCAGATACAAAATTATATGGGCCTCCCACCCCGATTTCAAAAAATGCATTGTTGATTGGTGGAGCATCATGATGCATGGATCTCCCATGTTCAGACTCACACAAAAACTCATCCATGTTAAGCACAAAGTAAAAAAGGATGGAACAAATTCTATTTCGAGAATGTGATGCACCAAAAGAAACACATCTGTGGTAGATTAATGGAAGTTCAAACCAACATGGCTAGGGGGGATGCGAGTGAGAATACTTATAATATGGAAGAGGCCCTACTCAAAAACCTCAAGGACATCACCAGAAATGAGGAGATCTCTTGGAAACAAAAGTCAAGGGTACAATGGCTGAAGGAGGGAGATAGAAATTTGGCATTCTTCCACTAGTCAACAATGAAGCATAGGAAGAGGAACATAATCACCAAGTTGCTTGATGGTAACAATAGAGAAATTGTTGAGGACAAGGAACTGGGAATTCATGCCTCCAATTAATTTAGAAAATTCTTGGCGGAGCATAGGAGCGAACTTGAAAAAAGTCAAGAAGATCAGTTGTTCGACATCATTCCCTCTATCCTAATGGAGGATGATAACTATGGACTGCTAAAGCTTGTTACTGAGGAGGAAGTTAGGGTGGTTGTGTTCTCCATGGGGGCCTTCAAAGCTCTGGGACCAGACGGGTTCCTCCTGACCTTTTTCAAGACTTCTGGGAGATAGTGAGTTATGATGTCACAACTGCTGTCAAGGACTTCTTTAGGACTGGCAAAATCCTCAAACAGATCAATGCCACATTCATTGCACTTATTCCCAAGAAGAGCATCACGGAATCCATGGCTGACTTCCATCCTATTAGCCTTTGTAACACCATTTACAAGATCATTACGAAGACCCTGATCCTTAGACTCCAACTGTTGTTGGGCAATATTATCTTAGACTGTCAGAAAGGCTTTGTCCCTGGTAGACAGATTATGGATGCAGCTATATGCACCCATGAAATCATTCACTCGATGGACATAAGTAAAACTCCAAGCATGGCTCTCAAGCTAGATATATCTAAGGTCTATGACAGAGTCTCCTGGGATTTCCTGTTCAAAGTCCTTAGGAAATTTGGGTTCAAAGATAGAATGCTTACTCTGATAAAAGAATGTGTCACCAACTTCAAGTACTCAATGCTAGTCAATGGTACTCCCCAAGGGTTCTTTGAGGCTTGTAGAGGTATCGGGCAAGGAGATCCCCTTTGTCCTTACCTATTTATAATATCCCGCCTGGATAGCCAGTCCCTCAGCGGGGTCAAAGTGACGTCCACCTTGGGTCCGTCTACTGTCCAACAATTTGTGTACGATACTATGCTCTTTAGGGCAGCTTCGGTGGTTTAGGCAAGAAGATGGAAATTCTTTTTGAACTCCTATGTAGAGGTCTCTCGATAGTGCATTAATTATGAAAAAATAATGTTTTCTTCTTCAACACTGACTTGGAGTTGCAAGCCAGGGTGAGAAACATCCTAGAGTGCAACATGGCTAATCTCTCAACTACCTACCTGGGTTTGCCTCTCACAGTCAAGGAGGTGACCCTGAATTTTTGGAACACTGTTCTGGAAAGGATCCAAAAGAAAATGGAGGGATGGAAAGGTAAACTCCTTAGTCAAGATGGTAAGCATCAATTGTTGAAGGGCTCTTTGCAGGCCATCCCTACCTATTTTCTATTCGTGTTTAAAATACCTAGATACATGGCAGAGAAATTGGAAAGCATCCAGAGAACCTTCCTCTGGACTAGAGTCAAGGATAAGAAGAGGATCTCACTGGTTGGATGGGACAAAGTTTGCCTGCCCAAAACTCATGGGGGATTAGGAAGCAAAAAAATACAGGTGATGAATAAAGCTCTACTTGCCAAAGTTGGATGGACCTTCCTCAAGGAGGAGAAAGGTTGGGTTCAATTTATGAAAGCCAAATACCTGCAAAATGGGGATAAATTAGAGGTTATTGACAGAGAGAGCCACCTCAAAGGCTCTATTATTTGGAATAAAATGATCAAAACTAGAAATTCCCTATCACAAGGCATTAAATGGAAGCTGGGCAAGGGAGATAAAATTAGATTTTGGGAGGACAATTGGCTTAGAGAGGGTCCTCTGACTAACAAAAAAACAATACCACCAAGGATAGAGTTGTCAACCATTTTAGGAGTTTGGTCAGCAATTTCATCACTACCCATTCCCACAGCCAAAGGAGGTGGAAGAAACTCTCGGATTGCTGGGACAATAATCATCCCGATAATCAAGAGGGTTAGGCTCTGCAAGCAGAGTTGAACAAGTACATAATTCTGATATTTCCTAGGGAGGATGAAATGCTCTGGGGTCAAGACCAAAAGGGGAACTTCTCAGTTAAATCTTCTTACATCCTGCTGACTAATAGTGGACAGGGGGGTTGGTTCTAGAAGAGTGTCTGGAACAACAAGCTGACCCCTAAAATAAACTTCTTTTGGTGGGCTGTTGCTCATAATAAAATCCTTACTACTGACATCCTCAATAAAAGGGGGTTCCAGTTGGTCAATAGATGTGTGCTCTGCCTTAAAGCTAAAGAATCCATTCAACACCTCCTTTTCCATTGTGAATTTTCAAGAGAATTATAGGGAAGAACTATAGAGAAACTTAACCTCGATTGGGTTTTCCCAGAAAACCTAATGGATTTTGCCCAAAGCTGGATTTCCCCTTTCTCGCACCCTAGGATTAGAGAGCTATGGAGACAAATTCCCCCACACTTAGGGTGGAGTGTGTGGAAAGAAAGAAACAATAGTATCTTTAGGGACAAGGCTCGATCTACTAATGAAGTCTTTCAGACCTTCAGTAGGATGGTCTCTGAGAACACGTCAGCCAACACTCTGCATGTGGCTGAGAAACCCCCTACTCCAGTGGAAGTGCGAACAACCATAAACTAGGGATTGACAAAGAATATAACCAAGATTGACAATTCCAAAAAGCTAGCCAGACAAAACACCCTTTGGAGCCCCCCCAAAAGATTGGACCAAACTCAATTTCAACGGAGCTAAAAAAAATGGGCTGGCTAGTGAGGCAAGGATATTCAGAGATAGTCAAGGTGTCTTCATTGCTTCTTATGTTGGGTCCATCAACATCCAGTCCAATAATGTGGCAGAGGGCTTGGCCCTGTTGTGGGGGCTCAAAATTGCTCTCTTTGTTGGAATGGACAAATTACAAGTGGAAGGAGATTCAAAACTCATCATTGAGGCAACTCTTGGCAGGTCAAATAGCGGCTGGAAACTGAAGGATATTATTGCTTACTATCTGGGTTCAAACAAATAGAAATTGGGCATGTTTACTGCGAAGGTAACAAAGTGGTGGATGGGTTGGCTAACCTTGGACAAAGCTTGGACATGTGGAGATGTTGGAAGAATAAGAAAAAATTACCTATCCAGATTCAAAACCTCCTTGAAAAGGAGCAAAGCCCCACTCTTGACCTCTCATGTTTGAATTAATTCCAAAGGAGTACTTTAGGTGCCATATGGGATCAAGTCTCGATTACCATCTAGTTTTGAGGTTTTTTGTTGAGGGGGGGTGACAGTTGCTTGCCAGCTCAGACTTGTCAGAAGTGGGACACACCACTGTATGAAAGATTGATTGCTTCCTAGTCAGACATGGGTGCCTAAGATGGGATTTCACATGATTGGGCACGTGACCAACTCGACGTCTCTATGCATAACCTATAATTATGATCAATTAATGAATGGTAATCATGGCAGGAAAGGGAGTGATAGTTTGCATATTACGAATTTAAGTAAGTACGCCACCCCTGTTGGCCAAAAAGACATTATACTCATTAACTAGAGTATGAATATTGGGGATTGGGAGATTTTCTGCAGTTCAAAAGTTTCTAAGTCTTTTGTTGTTTCCTGCATTGATAGTTTGTCTAGGAGAAATTAGGGTAATTTGGCCATGGGGGTGACAGGTCTCACACTGAGCCTGAATCTTGTGAAGAGATTAAAGGCAACAAGACCCTTTGGCACATTTGCCAGGAGGGTGAGGTGGCTTCCTACCTTGAATGCTTACAAGGTTATGATGAAAGCCTCTCTATGCAGTTCCTGTGTTCTTGGAAGGACAGAAAGGTTAAGGTGGGCAGTGGGGGATTTGCAATTTTGGAAGACGTGATTGGTATGGCGACAGGGATGCCCACAAATGGCACCCACAAATGGTACCAAATACCCCAAAAAGAGCAAAGTTTATGACCTTGAGGGAATGACTTGTTTTCTGAAGAAAGGGGAGGTTCTTCACAATCTGCATGGGGGATTTGATCATGAGATGCTGCTAAAGCCATGGGAGGAGGTGTGTTACATGCTCATAAAGTACTTCACTCTAGAAGGTAGATTCAAATGCTTCTTCAATTATCATTTTGATTTGCTCAATCATTTTCATTGTAGCAAGGTGATAAGTTTTCCTTTTTATTTGCTATTGTCTCTGGAAGCCTCTATTTCATCTGCTATTGAACAACATACTGTTGACCCCAACAAGCCCCCAATCTTGCTCCATCAGGGGCTTATCCTCAGATTGTATAAATTCCATTTATCCCTCTGCCCCCCTAAATCCCTCACGACTACTAGGGTTGAACCTCCTTTGCTGTCCTACTCCAATCCTGTGGTGTCTAGCCCTGTGATAATTATGAAGGTCACTCTAGAAAAGTATGCTAAATCCCTAAAGTCTGACAAGAAAAAAACTACCATCGGTAAAATCCCAGAGACAAAGACCAGGGACTAGAATCCCATGACCTCTGCGAAGGCCTCTATTAAAAGAAAGATTTGACCTAGTGATTCTGCCCAGGGGACCTCTCAGAAGAAGAAAAGGGGTAGTTTGGAGGAAGGAAGTGGTACAGACAGTGAGAATAAGGCCAAGAATGTTTCTACCATGGTGGAAGAGGTTAGCTTTGAGGAAGATATTGGTGGTAGTGACAATACTGCTGACGAGGATTATACCTTGATGGAAAGTAAACCCCGGGTGCCGTCGACTAGGAGGTCGACGAGGCTTGCAACTAAGCCTAGTCCTGTTCTCCACAAGAAGGAGGTCACTAAGTTGGAGGAGGATACTGCGGACCTAGAGGGTGATGGTATTTCTGACAATAATAACAACAAAGTGGAGGCTATCATGCCTGAGACTGAACAGATGGGTGGGGAATTTTCTGTTAACAAGGAGACCAAAAATGATAATGTGGAGGTTGAAGTGGATGATGGGCCTAGTAATTTCACTGAGCTCAATGTTAAGGGATTTGAATCTATGAGTTCAGAGAAAATGGTGAAGGAGTTGGGCAAGAGGAAGAGAGAGGGCAAGGCTACTGCTAAAGATAAGGAGATTGCTACTTTCTCTGTTAGGATCACTGTGTTGGAGAAGAAGTTCCAGACTTTGGCCAAGTTCTCTATGAAAGTGATGCACAGATCAACTACGACCCTTACTGTCCTCCAGGATGTCGAGCTTACTAGCCAGGGACTGAAGGATAAAGAACTCAAGGAGTACCGTTATCTCTACCAGTTTCTGTCAGAAGATTGGGACTGAATGTTTAATTAGCCATCGTGGCTTCTCTGTGCCTTTGGTTTTTGTCTGCTGTTGGTCTACTGTCAGTTTGTTGTGTCTCGGTCCTAGGTTTCTTTTTGTCTGTTTCTGTTGGTTTGTTTTGTTTCTACTTTTTGGTTGTTAATGGAACTTTGGTGCACCTTTTTGGTTGATATGTAATGGGATCGACACCCTTTTACGTTGGTTATTATATCAAAAACACCATCTCAAAGAGGGGAAAATGTAGACACCTAAAATTAATCATTACATTATAACTAAATTCATGCCATTAACCTCGTATTCATTCATGCACTAATTAATTAATTAATTAATTAGGTCATCCTTCCCCCATTAGCTAATTAAATAAATTTCATTAAATTATCTTAGCTTAACATTAGCTAGTATTAATTAATTAAATAAATCATTTTATTTAATTAACTAGGCTAAATCCACATCATCTATTTCCCCTAATTAAAAATTCTCATCCCTAAAATCTACATCATTAAACAAATTTTCATCTTAGCCCTCCATTCAATATTTTAATCCCTACGCTCCATTTCACACATGTGAGAAAGTCCATGTCACATTTACTCTTCCCTATGTCTCTCACACATGTGTGAGAGGATCACTTGTCACATCCAATCTTCCCCATGTCTCTCACACATGTGTGAGAAGTCTCATCACACATCCTCATGTTTCCTCTCACACACGTGTGAGAGCTTGCACAAAATCCTAAGATGTACCTTTCAATCATCAACCTCCATCTTCTCCTAGAAAATCTTGTCCATTCATGTCCTCTCAATCCAATCCTCATCATGAGCATCAGTCAAGAGATACCATTTGGAGGCTTATCATTCACCCTCTCCTCTCAACCATTCTCATCCATCCAATCCTTATCCCAAAAAACTATAAATCTGATCGCCCTCAAGCCATTTCCAACCACCTTCAGAATACAAGTGCATGCTGCTGGGATTCAAGAAACCAACATCAACACCATCAATATCATCCATCATCCATTGGAGCACATCATTAACATCAAATGGGAGGTATAACATTTGTGTTTTGAATTTGCATTTTGCTAGTTTATCTTCCATTTTATGTTCTAACCTTGTTTGGTGTAAGTCTAGAATAGGAAGCATAGTTTGCTTATGTTTGTTTTTATTTTGTTATATTCTAAGTTTAGATATTACATAGGCCATTTGCAAAAACTTGGGAATGCTATATATACTTGGTTGTGAGTTGTTTGAAAGAAAGGGAGGAAGATAGGATAAAGTAGGAGAATAGTGAGTGAGTTTCGACAACAAGGGAAGGAGAGGAGTGATGTTTGAGAGGCAAAGTGAGGCGATATGAGTATGATGTGTAGCACAATCTTGAGGAAAGTGGACACTGAGGTAGGAGATTGACTGTGCAACACATAGTGGGTGTCATTATAGTAAAGTGGTACTTAGTAATGTAGTTGTACTTGAATTATCATTGCATCAATAGTGTTGTAGGAAGCCTGTTGGGGTGACTATTCATTTGTGAATCTTAGTTAATAATTAAATGGTTGCAACTTGGCATGTAAGAAGTTGACTGTGGCAAATTGTGATGGTTGTAATCATGCAAGTATGAAATCAATGAGAATGTTGTTGCATTTTTTGTTAAATTCTATGTTATTGTGGTTGTTTGTTGTGTTGGTTGCACGATTGTATAGTCCTTCGTTAGACCTTCCTATTATGACTGCATCAAAATCTATTAATTAATTTACAACTAATATATTAACATTAAGCATAAGATATGGATATTAAAGATGTCTAATCAATATCGTGTCTTAATAGATTGGGGGATGGTTTGATTTGTATATTTTTCTCATTGATTTGTAAGAGTTGAGTATATACATTAGAGAAGTGATTGGTATTTGTAATGAACCTTTCATTTTGCCTTATGTATAATATTGCATAGATTTATATAAATATTATCCATTTTGGAATTGCTATTTGTTTATATGTTTCCCCACCATCATTTTGCTCCTGTGGGGGCATTGTGTTGCACTCTTGTCTTTTGCATTCAAGCTCTTGTTCATCCAATACACTTGTATCTCTACATTAATGTTGTGAATTATATTAATGTTAAAAGATGAATATCGTAAACTATCCATTAGGTTAGCCTAATTAGATTGTATCTAATTTAAGTTTGGTTGGAATGTTAGTTGCCCTTTGTTTTTAGTCATGGTTCACCCACACATTTTATAAAAAAATAATTATACATAGAGTTGAAATACATTCGTTATACTATTATAATGATATAAAATAGATATTTACAAATACAACGAAACATTATTTAAAAAGCATGATAGTGATATTTGAAATTAAATATTATAGCTTTATGGTAAGCTTATGTAACATAATCTTAGAGGTTCAAAATTGATGCAACAAATCAAAGAATGCAAAATGGCTTCTTACTCATGCTAAGAACTCGGCTTTCAATAATGCACACGCATCTATCTACTCCTTGTCTCATTCTTTGCTTGTATTTAGAAGTTAAAATACAACTAAAAATGAACCAATCAATATGAGACTTTTGATACCTTCCGAGTGTTGCCAAAAGCTCATAATGGTTTGTTTCTAGTGAAAATATCGGGTAAACAATGTCCAATATACTAATGGTTGTTCGAAATCTAAGATGGCCTATTACGTCTTCATGCTCATGGCCTATGTATTCGTTTCGTCATGCTTGGATATTTTCCCAAGTAATCTTTTTAAATAGAGGAGGATATTTGATGCATAAATTACATCAAAGAAAGGTGTGCAAATCTATGAATATTAGTACAAAGGCGAGCCTCAACACTAGATGTTCTTTTAATCAATAACGCCTTTGGCCTATTTATCTTTTATGGGCTATAAATATTCAGGTTAATCATAAGAGGTTAATTAAAAAGTGAAAAGACAAATGACATTAACGAAAATAAATAATCAAACATATTAAGGAAAGGAAAAATTGGTCTAGCTTAAGTTCAAGGGATAAATTTACAACTAAAGATATACACTTAAATACGTTACTCTATTTCTTGATAGGAGGTAGTGAGTTTATGTAGGAAAGAACATTAAACATTTGGTAAAATAAATAATTTTCTATCTTCAATACTACTAAACATCTATATGTCCATTATTGAATAATAAGGTTTTTTGGATCGTATATTGATTGTATAAACCCCTCTTGCGAGAGGAGTATCAATAAATAAGGTTGAGTTTGGCATGGGCTTAATAGGCAATTATTCTTGTGCAAAGCATCATTGTTAATAATCTTAGATGGGATGTAAGATAAGGTGTGCACGTAGGATTTCTAGACTAACTCATAGTTTCTATGAAGCCTTTTGGCAAGACGAGACTTAACCTTCAATTTGCATAAGGAAATAAAAAGTGCTTTGCAGTGAAATGGAAACAAAAAGGCTTTGCTCCGATGTTATTCTAACTAAGGCATCTTGTAAATGCACTTGCAAATGTGCAAGTAGCAAGTAAGTCAATTATCATGCAGTTTTTCTTGATAATTTCCTTGTTCTCACTTGGAGGTCAAGTCACAACATAAATATTATATAGTTTATAGAGACAGAAATTTGAAAATAAATAGACAATACGAGTGTGATACTTTGATGAGCATAAAATATAGAAAACTATAGAAACTTTGAATCATCTACCTATAACTTTTGCATTCTCATTTTCAAGCATTTAATACTAAAAAATTAAGAACATGATTGACAAAATTAAAGTTTTATTGTTGATGGACATAAACCTTATTAATGGTAACTTCATCACTAGTGAGTGAAATATGGATTTATTCTATGGACAACATAAAACTACAAGTTATGTTAGGGATTATGTAAGAATGTTGGTTGGATTTCTGCATATAGTAGATTATTATCTAATTAGTTGGAAATTCAATGTGAAAGGTGCTCGTCTAGAAAGTTTAAATGAATCTACGGGTTAGTTCACTTGTAATGTCCCCTTGTCACAAGTCAAAATCTCTCAACCTTGTTCACAAATTTCAACTTGCAAAAAGAGAACATTAGTATACTAAACTCTTTTATATATGAAATATTCAAATCTCATAAGAACATTGTAATTATAATCTCTATGATCAACATCAATTATCATTTCATATCTTTATTTCATATTCTTATGATCACTATCAATTCACATTCTTTAATACTATCTTATAGTCATTTTCATTATGTATTTCACATGTTCCTTCTTAAGTTCTCTATTCTCATATATTTCACTTTCTCTATCATGACATTTCACATGCTCTATTATTTAGTCATGATCTTTATCAATGTATTTTTCATAATTGCTATCTCTTTTTCATGTGTTACTCATTAACATCATATGAGAGAGATCAGATGAATCTTGCCACTATCTACCATGGGGCTATATCTCCTATCCTTAGACTCAAGTAGTACCTTTTGTACTCTTAGAGTCAAGGCCTATATGAGATTCCTTGGTACTTATGATGCCTTTTGCACCATTGTAACCAAGGCCACTATATCACCTATCCTTTGCACTATGGGTACCTTTTGTACTAGTATGTGACAAAGGCCTTTATGTGATTACTATCCTTTGCACTGTGGATACCTTTTGTATCAGCAAGTGACAAAGGCCTCTATATACCCATGAATGGCCTCTTAGGCATTTCATTCTCATTCTTTCCCATATGGGGTTAATGTGTACAACATATGACTGATTGCATATAAGCTACAACACTTTCATTATGAAACATTTATGATCACATCTTATAGAATCAAGTTCTAAGAATAATAACATTCAAAATGAAATATTAAATATACAGCCATACCTGTATATTAAAAGGCTGTATGTTGCTAATTCGATCCAATGATATTTCTAAATATGAGATGGAATAGAATTTAGATTTGATGATTGCTTGTTAATATATCTTGATTGCAGCGGGTATCTCCTCTATATAATAATGCTTTAAGTCTTTTTACGACAGACTAGATGTATATTCAAATGACTGGGATTATATACTTGGAAGCTTGTAATTGTTTAATGTTTTATCTTGCAGATCGTATCTCTGTATATATATTCTTGATCGCTATATGCCAATGATTTCTTCTTTGGCGAATAGACTTTGATAACTAATTTTTTTACTTCGAATGTCTGATCCTCCTTTTGCAAATAATTTCCATCATGCTTAAATATCTTTCGGACTGGTATCTTTTGGGAACGAGTATGTCTTTTGGGAGGATCGATGCCTCCTCACACAAGGATTATCACTAAATAATATTGATCGGCCTTCTTATGTAATTGCATGATTATGACTTGATTGGTTAGTCAATTTTTGTCTTATTCCTATTTTTCTTTTCTTCTTGGCCTCGATTTTGTCTAAGTATGGGAAGTAGATAGAGAGTCTTAGGATAGGAATGGATTATGAATGCTAGTCTTTTCCAATCTTCAATTGGGAAACATCGAATCATCACATCACCAGGGGGAAAACATTATGAATATTATTTGAGGACTCGATTGTAAAAGTAAATGAAGGAGATACAATGTTAAACAAACTTGGGAGGCCTTAATGGGTGAAAATAAATAATGGTAGAATGCAAGGGATGTTGGAAAGTTTGAAACTCATTTTATTCTTGAAATGTAGTTATAAATTTTTTAAACCCTCGAGGGTGTACTTAAGATGGAATTCATTTTAATTTAATTAGACATCTTGCCCACTAAAGTCTAAACCAATAAATCTAGATGGAGTAAAAAGAACTATAATATTATGATTGATATATACAAAAATTCAACTAGCATTACTAGTCGTTGTATAAAACAAATAAAATAAAATATATTATAATGAATTAAAATTATAGGCATCATGAAAGAAAAAATATTTCATATTAGTTTGTGGTAAGGGTTATAGTTTTAACATGAGATGGAAATTAAAGATTCATTAACAATATCTAGTAAAAGATCACGACAACAAAATCACACATCAAATGCTAAGATGCCTGGTAGCATCTAGTCACTATATGAATGCTCCAGGATACTCAAAATTGTATTCTATCCTTTAGGACATGGAGAACAAATTCACGTAGTAACACTACCTTTATTATCTAAGGCAATTCAAAAAAAATATTAATGGACGAGATTTGGAAGAAATAGGCAACATTAAAAAATCCTTTGAATGCATCATAATCACTTATGTTTAGAGAGAGGAATGAAAAAGGGGATGTGATAACAATTTACTAAAACACATCATCATTAAGGAAAAAAATAAATAAATAAGGAAAATATATTATAATTAATTACTAATTTGTGTAGTGTAAAAGAATTAAATCTAATAAGGGAATTACTGAAAAGTCAACATATTATTATTTGTTTAACAAATATTTTTATTATGCACCTAACAATTTGTTGCAGAATAATTACAAATGAATTGATTTAATTGGAGTTTGGGCAATGGGAGAGACAACAAGAGTAGGATAGTGAATTTCTACAATTTATATTGGTTGACAATTTTGTGATGTAAAGGTGGACGTTATTGCATATATTTATTATGTGCATTCGAAGCTCTCACTTATAATCTCCTTAAGGTGATTGAATTCATTAAATATTTCTACATTAAAGTTAAATTTGGTGATATTGTTTGAATGTGATTAAGATATTATTAGCCTCCACATATTTTTTATTAGATTGGCTCAATTATTAAATTTATACAGCAACAATTTCTTACAATCCCTATAATCTTTGTAACATTACAATGAGTTGTATTGTATGTTTTTAAATGATAATCTTCTTGACCTAGCACACATTTTTGAAGACCTAATGGAGTTGATTGGTGACATGGCATGAAATGGAGGTAGTTGAACAGTGACATGGCATACCATATACTTGGAACTCAGGTAACTAGGTAACTGGGCATTCCACATTCATGAAGGTGATGTCCCATCATACTAGCCATTAATGCACATAATATTAGCACATGCATGTAGTAATTATTCTTGTTTGAAGTGAAAATAATCCTTTTGATATACTTACTCTAATAATTGGATACACATATTATTCGACAATCTTGATATAGTGAATTGTTGATGAAAACTATGACATGTCCATGTGGATGTTTGTTATACCTTTTAGCTCTAAAATGTTATCTGATGGTTTGAAATATGTTCCATGGTGTGAAACAAATATCCAATCTTTTTTTAGGCTTACAAGTCCATTTAAAAATTCTATTGACTAATTTATTGGATTTTAATCCTCAATATCTTCATCCTCTAGGTACTCCTCTCCACTTATCCAGTAATTTGTTCAAATTCTTGATCTTTTGGGATTGGATTGTATTTCTTATGCCATGTACGTTGCTCACATTTGAAGATCCACCATGCTTGGATCTTAGTCTCACTTTATCCTAGGTCTCCAATTTTGGTTGCCTATAACTTGTGTTCTTTCCTAGGGATTTCATACCTCATACAAAATTTATAGAATGAATGCCATGGAGGTACTTGATAGCTCAGAGACTTTGTTGCTACCTAAAAATTTGAAGCTTGTGCCAATATAGAGGTAAGGGCCATACTAGTTCCTGCATTTATAAATGTTTAGCCTCAATTGGTGCACATATGAGGCTCTTGGATCAATTTGTTTCAATATTTGGGCCTCTCAGGATTAGAAACCCGTTTATCACCATACTCATTCAAATCTAATTACTCTAGTTTGTGTTTCATGTATGTAAATGTTCTCCTCCCTCTAATTGTACATAAGGAACATGTGATAGGAGGGTTGAAGTATCTAGTAAACCTGTAACAGTGTCATATGGTTGGTCAATGATATCAATTTACCTTAGATATTCAAGGGGTCCTTATTATAAGAGTGGGTCCTATTAGGCACATGTTTAGGCAACATGTAAGGGTTATAGTTAAATCTTTACAACTTGATGATTGTACCCTTTTCAAAAAAATCTTGTATGCACCTGCCTACAACATGTATCTTGTAGTGTTTAATAGTTTGGGGATTTCTCCCTCAAGAATCTCAAGTGTTGGAACAGAAAATGTTCACTTAACTCATAATATGAAGAGGAATATCTCAATTATGGTGTCCAATCAACTATTGGCAGTGTCACCCATGCATCTCCATTGTTCATTTTAATATTCAGTCACATTCCGGATGTTGATGAATAAGCAACCATACTAGGTACATAGAGTTCTTGAACTCTTTAACATCATTGAAGTGTTTCAATTGACTATGTACTTTACTTGCTATATACTTGGAAAAATCTAGCATTTTCTAGTCCATATGATGCCTATCACTCCATATAATAATGCTATTAGATAGTTATATGCATAATCATCATTGGGGAGTCTCAAAACAAAGGTCAACATGGCAAAAAAAAAATGTTGTGCACGATCATTAAACTCCCTTAATGTAATAGAAAACTTTGGTAGACTATAAATCTCTTTTAACTATGAATTCATAAAATCTAGAAGATGGGGAATCCCATGAGAATATTTTGCTTCATATTCTTGAGTGAACATAATATCTCTTATAACAAACTCAATCAACAACATATTCTTTATTGCATTAGTAGTGATTTTTCAAAAGTGTTGACCCTCTCAAACGATGATGATGGTTGCATACACAAGCTTGGAGCCTATCTCTAGTGGGGCCAAGGTAGGGTGCACTTGATGAACTATGGTTCATGCTAAATTAAACCTTTAAAATTTCCTAGTGTTTGAAGTCTATCCTACTTTTTAATACTCAAAGTATGTTGAATCTCTAAGTTGTTTAACCATTTTGTAAGTTCTAGGGTTTGCTTGGCATAATCATCTATGGAATTATTATCCATCTTGAGACTGAGGTCTTGTGATTGTGTGTGTAGTGGGTGTTGTATTGGAAGAAGAGGATGGTGAAGCAGAGTTTTGTTGAGTAGGAAGGTGTTATTGGTTGTGCCATTAGAGGCATTTTTCTTGTTACAGATGTAGGAACTTGAGGAATAGTAGAAGAACTAGAAGGGTTTTGAGTTACCTCAACGCTTATCGTTGGTTTGGGAGGCTATGCAACTATTGATGTGCTGCCTAGGAGTAAGACATCACAATAGTTGCTAGAACGAGCCTCGAGATGATGACTTTGTACCAAACAAAGGGTCATATATGAGAATCAATCCTTGAGGCAATTAGGATAGGTTAATACTCTTGCTCTAGCTCCATTATAGAAAGGGCACCCATGCGACCATAGTAACCCCCAACATTATGTAGATGACAACTACAAGCACATGAAAGTAGTGACAAATAGTATGATGCAAACAAGAAGCTTTTACTTTGAGCTCTTAGAAAACAAACACTTAAAACTATTGAAATTGATAAAATGTAGCAATTTCAAGTTGTTGGGAATTCACTCAAATTTGGAGAACTTTGAATCAAACGACATCATGCATAATTAAGTGCAAGTCATATCAAATTTGTAAACTCATTAAGCCAACGTTTCAACATTGTATTTGACACTCATGTTTGCATCAAAGCACACATAAGGGGTAATCTCAATTTGATTCCTCTTAGAGGTTTCATTCTTCAACTCGTTGTGCCTTTTATCTCACATGTGTCTACGTTGATTAAGTCAGTTCAAATTCAACTCAATTTCTAACTCACAATTAATTAACTACAGAAAGTGGGTGGGTAGTTGACTGACAAATAAATATATATGGCTCAAACTTAGGCTATGGTCCCATAGAGGGGCTTCCTAAAATATTTCAGTGGGTGTTGTTGAGAATTTTTAGGAGTATTTCACAAGGAGACGGTCCCATGATTTATAATAATGAACAAGCTTAAAACTTCAAGTTCATAAATTTTAGGATGTTGGTGATCTCATATTTTTTTCAACAACTAATACTAAAATTTAGTTGAATTATTTTTTTTAGCAACAATTAGTGCTAAAAATTGTAAATGCATGAGTATGACAATTTTCTAAGGTGGAGGAAATTTCAACCCCATTTAAAGACCCCGTTAGAAATTGAGAACTAAAAAGTAGGGGCTCCTATTTTCAAAGACTGGGTTTCAATTTTTTGTAACAGATTTTTTCATCTCACAAGACTTCCTGTCCCATAAAAATAAACTCTTAAGCCCCATCCATAAGACAAGCATCCTTATAAACATGCAAATAGAATAAAAAATAGAACTTGAACAGCTGTACAGAATACACATGAATCAAATGAAAAAAAAAAACAGAAAATTTGAAACAGTCGATGGTTATCAGTCCAAATCAAAATTTGAAACAGTCGATGGTTGTCAGTCCAAATCAATGGGGTCCAAAAAAAAATGGTAAACAGCCCAAACGACAACGCTGTTTACGGTGGAAAAAAAAAACAGAAAATATGAAACAGTCGATGGTTGTCAGTCCAAATCAATGGGGTCCAAAAAAAAATGGTAAACAGCCCAAACGACAACGCTGTTTACGATGGAGCTTCAAGGACATCAATGTGTGCATAATATACAAGCAAAGCAGGATTTTAAGCAAAATGTTCTATATTTGCCTGTCCATCCACCGGTTCAAAAAGAAATAGGTAATACATAAAATCATGGAGACCTCTGAAGGATGCGAGCAGGTGGAGTCCGATTATCACAGACAACAGCACTTGCAATGCTCAGGCAGTGCATACGCGTTGAGCTCTTTCCAATACATGAGTAAGGTGCAGATTACTTCTACACAGTCATCGATCTGATAAATAATCACCTGATCGAATGACAAGTAAATCAAAACTATGATTTTTCGAAGGAAGCGCGAGCCGGAAACGAAAAGATTACAACTGCTGATTGGCCGGGGACTGAGTTACTGTAGCTGATCGCTACCCGACATTCAGAAATTAACAGAAACTTAACCTCTCAGATATAAAACGATTTTCCGGCATTTAAGAATATCCGAGTCAAAATTGCACTAAAAACGAATATTCGGAACCGAAGTTCCTAGTCGGTAAAAGCTTATTGGCTAATTACTGTTAAAGTTTCAATTTGCTGTACCTAAATGTCAAACAAAAAGCAACCGGTCTAAAAAGTGTATAATAAGCTTCGATTGTATTTAATGCACAGATGTCACTTGTTAACGGTATATTTTTCCTCCTCCCTTAAAAAACTCACATTTGTACAGCTTGGTCCGTGGCGGTTACATACGAGGGCTGTTTGTTAGCCCCCTTCCTCCTTTCACAGTTCAAACTTTTCTACATCCACTGCTAATCTTCACAGTTTCTATTTCATGGCCACAGAAGGGTACTGTATTCTCTTTTCCTCTTCTCTTTGCATTGATTAGGTGTTTCATTCCTCATTTTTGCTGGGCATCAATATAGAATCGGTGAAATATGCAGATAAGTACAATTATTGGGTATAAGCTTTAAAGGAGGAGCATTGTTGCCCAATATCATCCATTGCCCTTGTTGTCACAGGTGATCAAAATTAGCTCTGTATTTATTGCTTTTCTTGTTTCTGCTATCAGTATTTTTAGGTTTTAATACTCTCGTCTTTGTAAATGAGTAGGTATAAAGAGAAAGCTGATCATTTTAGAAACTGAAGCAGATATATTGTATTTAGTTAGAATTGGTAAAGAACTACAGCCTGATAAAATTGATCGCATAAAGATAGGCCTTAAAAGTTCACATTTTTCAAACTTTTTCTGTATCAATGCATTGGTAAATAGTCTGCTTTCATATTACCTGTGGGAATAATAAGGTTCAACGTACAGTTTGCAAGATGAAACTTTGGCGACAGAATGTTGTATGGAAATAAGGGGACCGTTTCATAGGTTCCATACAAGATATGCCATAATGTTTACCCGAAAATTACATAAGCCCACTCACGTATGCCAGGAGTTCTTTCCAAAGATTTACTCTAACATCTACCCAAGCCCGCTCCATTGTCTCTGTTACCCTAACAATTTGTGAGTTGAACTATGGTTTATCGTGTCACTAGCCCATGTTTAGTTCTCAACGTTTTCTGTAAATCCCTAACACAACATCTTCTTGGGGTTTTGATCTTCCTCCGCCAAGCAAAATGAGTTCATCGATCCAAAAATAAGAAAAAGGAAAAACAGAAAAAAAGGGGAGCTTTATACTTTTATTCCGCCTAACGAGAGTTGACACTGAATGCCACTTTCATTCATTCACATCTTAGCTTTAGGATATTTATATTCATGTACTAATGAGAAATAAAACAAGTTATAGCTCTAGAGACATGTACGTATCTACATGATTAATAATTCGTTGGTATAATCAAGTGTTAAATCCAAGGAATTCACATCCTCTGTGTGGAATAAATCAAGTTACAGGGTTAGGGACACGTATTTATCTACACTGAATTAGCAATCAATTATTGTAAAGAGGTGTTTATTAAGGGAAGGATTACATGAATGTAAAATGTACATGATGTGCTTATTAATTTTTGGGTCAATAATGGGTTTGTAATGTTGTAAATGCACAGGAGGTTGCAGTCAACTGTCATATGTACCATCTCCTTTTCATCCTGTGTATGGTGAGTAGATACAATTCAAATGTTAAATCAGAGGAGTTGGACCACCTAGGAATGAAATATCTTGGTTAATGAAATTCTTTGTCAATTCCATAATGATCCTCATATGATAATTCGAGCAACAAAATTGATAATTTGAATGGAAAAAAGATCTTAATATTGTGAAGATAGTGTTGTATTTGTGTGACGATTGGATCCATAGCATAAAAATCAATTACAGAGGTCAATAAATGAGAAGTCATTGGTGTCCTCCTTGTTAGTTTTCAGACAATGGTAAGCAGATTCTGCACTCAGAAAATTTAGTCCTAACTGCAAAGAGGTTAAGATGAAAAACTCCAATCGAAACAACATATCTGAGTATGCTAATCTACAAACATATATTGCTGAAAATATGAACATCAAATAGTCGGAGATCTGAATTCTCAATACTGCACATATCTTCAATTAAAACCAAAAAGAAATACACTGAACTAGAATGAAATTTTAGAAAAAAAGATTCTATATGCATCATGCTTTAAATTAGAATATGCGCCCTTTAAATAGAAGTGCATTATGAATCTAACTAAGAGAAACTAGATAAGGTGTCAATTAAAGCTGCAAGTTCAGCTTACAACTCATTGGAGTGACACTCAGTTTGACTGAACAATTAACTAGTTTGACTAATCAATCAACCTAGTCTAACAACTAATAACTCCTAATCAAAGTAGTTGAGACTAAATTATATCCACAAATCACTCAAGTCTCGAACAGTTAACTGGGCACCAATCTCAAATATGGTTTCCTACATAGCTGGGCCATATTATCCTATATAACTATATTCTCTCCATGCTGATCTCTCTGCTGCAAACAGGTCTGGATCAGCTGTTGTCATTGTTGTGCAATCACTGTGAGAACACTAGCCGAGCAACAATGTAAAAACTCTTTAACACTCCTTGCTTACCTATGGTAGGCATTGAAGCAAGAAGAGAAAATGTCTACATTGAAGCTGTGAAAAGTCCACCTTTGGAATTATGAGGAAATTGAGTAGAATCAGGACGTTCTATCCATTGAGGGAGGGTATGAGCAGTATAATTCTTTATCAATTCACATAATTTCTAACTGAACCAAGGAAGAAGGTGGATAGTTGAATAGATAGACTTCCTCACAAGTGGAATCTGTTGTATGACAGTTGTAGTCCTTAAAAAGCAATACCTGCACAATAGGTCATGTCGTTAATGATCCGAGTGCATGATGCCTCATGGTTAGGGTGCTGAGGATCATGTAAAAATGGTAGCAAAGGAGAATCAGCAATTACATTGACAACTATAGGAATTGAAGATGAATAAATCAGTTGTGTATGTGGATCCAAGCTGCTAGGTGGAATCAGTGTGGAGATGTGGTATGGGCACACGTGATTGATTTTGCAGAAGCATAATCTCAATCTGTAATACTCAACCATATGTTGCATTAGCTTGGTTTAGTTCCCAGTTTGTCTAGCCAAAATCTGTTCAAGAGCATGCATATGGCTAAAATTTAAATGCAATCTGTTCAAGAGTGTGTACTCACCAATTCCTACAAGGATTGTTTTGAGGATTGCCTTGTAGATTTTCAATCAGATCTGGGATTGAGAAAGAGAAGGAACCAAGGTTTTGTAGCCAATGATTTGGAAATAAAACCTCTAGGCAAGTAGATATGAAAATTTCCTTCTCAATGGAAGCCCATCTTCTCAACGTCATATATTCCTTAATACTTCTTGGAATGTAGCATGTGAACAGTTTTGGAAAGCTCTCAAAGAGTACATTTTGATGGTGAAAAATCATTATAGTCAGGTACTTTTAGTAGGAGAAATCTGCACTACAAGATAATGATTTTTTTTACCAAAAAGTCAATAAAATGACTTGAAAATCAACATAGATTTGAAAAGCTATTGCTTGGTGAGATTTTTTAGCATCTATTCAATGAAAAACATCAACATTGAAATAGCTACTCAAATTTGAAGGTTTGAAGAGAGTACATCTAGTGGAGGATAAGAGGTAGGAACCCTCAAGTACACTATAGCTAGTCACTAGTATCTTGATTGAGAGAGGCTTAATGATGTTAGATATAGGAAGGGTGAAAAATGGAAACCCTTGACAGGATTAGATCTAAAGGCCACAATCGAAAAGATCTGATACCAAATGATATGATCTAGTGGAGGATAAGAGGTAGGAATGCTCAAGAAGATTGGATGTCGTTACTTGATCACAAGAAGCCTGTATCTAGATGGACACCCTTGAGGTGACTAGATCTAGAGGCTGTAAGTCACAATGCTCTTATACCAAATGATATGACATATGAGCATGATTGAAGCAACAACAAAGAACACAGGGGATTGCTATAGCTGTACATGTTTGGTCGATAATTGACATGGATATTCCATTGCAAATTCATTAACATGGCTTTACATTCTATACAAACTATGCTTCTGCATACATGTGAATGCTTAACCAATCCACAAAGCCACGGTGCAACCATGAGTATGATTATGAACTCAACATACAGCTGTTCATGCCTGATTACAGCCAGTCTTTATCTACTTGTCCCACGAGATGTTAGAATACTTGCAAGGAAATAACATAAGTAAAGGAAAGCAATATCACGTGAAAAGAATATTAAGACTAGTTATTTATCCTGGAGAAACTTAATTAGGGAAAGATCTCCAGCAAAAATTACCATCAATCAAATTGTACAAGTTGCTCCCTTTATGAGGGTCATGTTGATGATTGTTTTTAGACAAGTCAACGATAGAGTAAAACACTAGAGTATCCCACTCTCTCTTGAATAAAGCTCTTCAAAGGCTGAACTATGTGATCCAGTGAAGGAACTCCAAGGTTCCTTTTTATGATTCCTGATGGGTTAACTCAGTGATTACATGTGATCTTGCTAATAATCACAAAGGGACTTACACAGACTCTTCTTCTTTCATTGAGCTTATCTTTACTTGGTGTGGATGATGTATTAATGATAAAGAAAAGACAAAAGATAAAGGTTTAAGGAATCTAATCTAAGGTCAATGAGGCAATGATGAGGTATTAAACAGACAAACTCCTGATTTAACCTAACTTCACTTTGCCAAGGATGTCTACAACTACATGAAGTTGGTGCAATCTCCTAAGGTTATGCGAATGGTTTTCAAATCATGATGGTTCATATGAGCACTCATTGAACGGCGCAGCTCAAACAAGCATCCATAAATCGAACTTAAGCAAATGATAGCTCAGACTAGCTTTACACAACACTTCACCAGTGATGAATGTTAAAAGCATGAGCTAGGAGTTGATCAAATATCCAACACATACATGCATTACATCAAAGAGCTACTAATCTATTTTTAGTCTACTTTGAAACATCTCTCCATTCATCAAGATACAGGAAACCATGTTATTTCACAAGATAACACTTAAACACCAAGTGAACTCCAATGTTCTTTGCATTAATCTTGAGATTTATTTACAACAATCTCCAAGTCCTCTCAGAGAATTTCGAGTCTCTCCTATTCTACTCCTACTTTCCTACCAACTGAACTACTGAATTACAAATGAGGCAACAAGGCCTTTATATAGAAGCCCAGGTTACAATGAATGGCTAAGATTGATTCGATAGCCAAGGGTCTAGATCGTGCCACCTCAGAGGTAGTTACAACAATTTGCTATTTTTAGCACAAAAGAGAGGCAATGAAGGCACATTTTCCAATATGATAAGGATAAGATGAAATCATTTAAAACATCCTCCACATAGGAATCCCTTTGGCTTCCTTTATTAAATGATACATTTAATGCTATTGAATTGATGCGACTAATATGATTGGATGATGGCGTGTGTCTGCCATGTAGGTGCCACTTCAGCATATCTTGAAAATTGTATCATCAATGTGATGTATTTGATGTGATTGCTTTTGATGATGAATACTTGAGATGTCTGGAAATGTATCTTGTTGATCTTGCCTTGATCTTGAATTGTAAACTGGATGTATGATAGATGTTGCTTCACTTGTGATGTTTCTTCTTCCTGCAGGATGTAGGAATGATCTTCTCTGATGATACTCCTTCTTGAAGAGTGAGTAATAGAGTAGATGATGATGATGTATACTTCCTTCATGTAAGAGTAGATGATGAAGCTTGCTTCATGAATCGGAGTAGAAGACTCTTCTCAAAGACTTGAAGGTTGAATGAATGTCTTCGCTTAATGTAGAAGTTGATGAAGTGATCTTGCACGATGATCTTCGAAGTGACCCTTCGGAATGTAAATAACAACACCTTCTTTGAATGTGGAGTAGATGACCTCTCAAGGATACTTGAAACTTGATGAATCTTTGAAGATTGGGAGAACTTTACTTGAAATTTGGATGAGTGAATGCCTTGTCTTTGAACATGATGCCACTTGATGAAGAGTTCCAGTAGATTGATGAAGAAACCAGTTGATACTTGAAGTGATGTAGATCTCTTAGAATCATGCTTCTTGGAAGATGGTCTTGAATGAAGTAGAATATATGAAATGCTCCAACTTGATGATAACACCTTCCTTATGATAGAGCAGCTAACTTCCCACGGAGACTTGAAGCTTAATGACATGAGGTTTCCTTGAAGTAAAGTGGATGCCTTTGGAAGTCTTGATTGATGAAGATGAAGTAGTTGATATTTGAAGTGATCGTATAGGGTATCCTTGAACTTCTTCTTCTGATGACTCCTTAGCATCATTCACATTCCTTGTTCCTGCAAACAAACAAAGAAACAACATCAATCTTCTTGATAAACATGATAATACTTGATTTATAACATATAAGAATCACTTCATGCATTTCCAAGCCAAGCGCATTAGATGCCACATTAGATCTTTGCTTAAAATTTCACTTTAAACCACTATTTTTTACTCCTTGTTCTAGGCGCATTGGATGAGGTGTTCAAGATCTTCCTAAAAATGAAATGCATATACCTTAGATCAAATTTTCACATCCTCAAAGGCTAGCGCACCGGTTGCCTATGTTAGAATCCTCTAGCATTTGTGCTTTGGTTAAGGATTTGAAATCCTCTAAAAACTTAGCATTTTTAAATCGTCTTCTTCTTAGTGGCACGTTGGATAGCGGTCTTGATTTCCTCTTGAAACTTAGCATTTTTTACCTTGGGCGCTTTGGATAGGGTATTCGAAATCCTCTTGATGTTGGCGTGGCGGTTAAGGTAAGTGAATTCCTCTTGATTTTTGCTTTAAAACTTGACTTTACTTCCCTCCATAAGGTGGCGCACTAGATAGAGGTTTTGGTTTCTTCTAGAATTAGCACACTAGATGGGTCGCATTGGATAAGGATTTCAAAATCCTCTTGATGTCGGCGTGGCGGTTAAGGTAAGTGAATTCCTCTTGATTGGTGCATTAGATAAGACTTTGGAGTTCCCCTTGAAATCTGCCTTTAATAGGTTCCACAAGGGCGCATTGGATTGAGAATTCGAGGTCTTCTTGTTTTTTTTTAAACTCTAAAATGAACCTTCTTCCTTGAGCGCATTGGATGAGGGTTTTGAAATCCCCTTGAATGAGCGCATTGGATGAGGATAGCTGATTCCTCTTGAATGTTTCTTGAATTTGCCTTTACTTTCCCCTAGATGGCACATGGGATGAGGGTTTTGAAATCCTCCTCTCTTCTCCCCCTTTTGGTGCATTAGATGAGGATTGCTGATCTCCTCTTGCTGTCTTAA
This sequence comes from Cunninghamia lanceolata, assembly GCA_027924645.1. Lineage (NCBI taxonomy): Eukaryota > Viridiplantae > Streptophyta > Pinopsida > Cupressales > Cupressaceae > Cunninghamia > Cunninghamia lanceolata. The sequence continues at coordinate 5,090,686 of BSBN01000262.1, read as the reverse complement.
TGCAATAGATCAGATCTTCATCCTCCTCATGAATTTCCTGTGGATGCATGAGTTCAAGGGCAGCAGATCAGCAAAATTGGATCTTCCTAAACTTAAGTCTGATTTCCTCTACAAAGTGGCGCTGTAGTTGAGCATTTTGATAGCCCCTTGATAAAGTCTTTGAAACTTGCATTGAACCTTTATCTTGAGGTGGCGCAACTGATGAAGATCTTGAACCTTCCTTATAATCTGTCATCATCAAGTGGCGCATTGCTTAAAGGTTTTAGAATCTTCTAAGGGTCAGCGCATTAGATCATGAAGTGGGGATCACCTCTTGAAAGGTTCTAAAATCAGACTTCATGCCATGTTCATTTCATCCTTAGAGGGGCGCATTGGTTGAAGGTGTTAAGATCTTCTAGAATTGGCGCATTGGTTCACACCTTTTGAATCCTCCTAGTTTGGCGCATTAGATAAGGGATTTGAAATCCTCTACCTTATCCCTCCACAAGGGCGGATTGGATGGCACTTTCGAAATCCTCTAGAAATTTGCGCAATGGATCAAGGTTCGGAGATCCTTATCTTCTTCTTTCCTTTTGGCGCATCGGTTGAGGCCTTCAAGATCCTCTAAAATTGGCGCATTGGTTCAAGGTTCGGAGATCCTCTAGCTTTTGTCGCACTAGATGGGAAATTTGCGCCCTCTCAGAAAATTTCGTTTTTTTAGGGTCCTTGAGGGTAAAGGTATATTGAAAAATATATTTAAGTATAAGTTTCTTCTACTTTAAATATTTTTCAATATACCTTTCAGGATGTTTGAGATAGGTCTCGAATCCACCAGATTTAACATGCAAAATCTAGAATTTGGAGGATCCACCGGATTTCAGACTTAGTCAAATTTTCAGGATTTCAGGCCACTAGACTTAGTCTTTTCAGGATTTTAAACATACATCAGGATTGATCTCAATGTTCATTACTTGGATGGAATTTGGTCAAAACTCTTCATTTTTAGATGAGACCTCCAGTTATGAAGCAAAAACCTTCTAGGAGAGAGAGACTTCTTGTTCGAATTGGTAGAGGAAACGAACTTAAGGCATCATCAAAACTTCATGGAAAACACCGGAGCTAAAAAAAAAAGGGGGTCCCCATTTGCAATGGGGCGATGTGTGATTTGGTCACAACAGGTCACTAAGGACACCAACAACAATGCATCCTCTCACATGCATCTGGTTAAGTTAACGACTAAAGCATAGTCAAGCTATCTCTAAAACTATGACAATTGATAGCAACCTTTAATTGCTAATCATTTAAGATAAGTAGTATTGGAATATGAATCCTTAATACACTTATAATTCTCAATGAGCTCCTATCTACCTCCTCCTCTCTAATGTATACTCAGGTGGTTCTAATTATGTTATAGGGTGAGTACAAGAGTTGACAAGAGGAACTGGAACATCTCCCATATGAAGAGACAAAAGGGGAACCTATTTAAGTTCTTGAAAGAGGTACGGCTCTATGTTTTTGTTTTACACGGGCTTTTGACTACTGCTGAAATGGTCTGTCATTCCTGTTCCCATCAGTGATGTTTTCGTCTAACCATTTCAGCCCCAGCCAATTCTGTCACTACTCGACACAATCTTCCCCATTTGTTCTTCCCCTGACCTGATTTTGATGCCTGATCCAGTCAACCAACTGAAACTGAATTTTTTCTGATCAATTTTCAATCAATGGGTACAATCATTTGTATTAGTGTATATAGATTACAAGGATGTACCAGGAAGCTTCTAGATGAAGGAAGATGAAGAGATGTACATAGAGATTTGCACAACATTTTAGGATATATAAGAAACTCATGTGGCTATGTAAAACATATAATAAAGTACACTAGTCCAGATTACTATATTAAATAGAATACGTTATTCCATGTTGATGTATCTCTTTATTCTTTATTCTTTTAATCCAGTTCTTACAGGACCCTGTCATAAATTGATGCTGCATGCAACTTTGGACTATATGCCAATTTGAGTTTTATTCTGGAGGAATAATAAACTGTACTAGAAATATAAGATTAAAAAGTCTTACGATCATTAAGTTGTCATAATTGACAATATTTTTTTTGGTATACTATAGTAATTTCAAGATAAGAGGACAATTCTACGGATCAAAAAAAAAAAAAAGATAAGAGGACAATTCTAAGGGTTACAATGTGAAATGTTTGACTTGTCCTAATGCAAGATATGTTTCATATTTTGGGATGCCATCACCAGAGGTGTTTGAAGGACAAGGAATGAGTGATCTGAATGAAGATAGAAAAATTATAGCAGCATAAAACTGAGGTTCTTGATTGCACTTATTTTATGTAGGTTAAATTGATAAGTAAATAGAGTTGATGTCCGTGTCAAATTTGCATTAATACATGCTTGTTGGTACAAGAGCTGCTCTTTACACCATTTTATTACTTTTAGGAGCAATCTTTTCCATGTGTTATAATCCTTGTTTCAGAATGTTAGAAAAGGTGTGTTGTACACCTTGCATAATGATATTTTAATATTATTATAATGTTAGTTCTCATGGGTTTGGGTGCCTCATTGGAGAGGAATCTTGAGATTCCTCTTGTAAGGTTGATCCCACCACTTGGTCTGTCTTCTATGACATGGGAGTTACATTGTGTAAGAGCATCAATGACATGTAAGAGGTGTGTAAGAGCATCTATGATGTGGAAGTTACATTGTAAGAACACTTATGATAGTGGTTACAAAAACATTGAAGAAAGGCACCTTTGACTAGCTAAATATAGCTGTGTAAGAGATTCTTGTAATGTGAAATCAATGCACAAAATTGGAGTGCTTGGATTGTATGAAGGAGTTTTGGGTCCATGTATCGGATACCATTTAGTGGTTTCCTGTTTGTCCCCTATCTATAAATCAAGTGCTTGGCATTGTGCTTGTTATTGTTGGATTGATCATAGAATTGAGAGCAACTCATAGGTGCATTGAGAGTAGGTTCTTTGAAGGTTAGATTGAACACAAGATTGAGGATGCACTTCAACACAAGTGCAATTTTCTCTATATTGTAATCATCTTCTTCTTGATAATATATTGAGTGGTGCTGTGTTTGTTGTTGGGCTTTTTCTCGAAAGAGTTTCTTAGGGTATATCTTGTGTTCATGTGTGTTTGCTATTGCTTTCCTCTATTTTGTTGCAATAGTTTGGATTTTGCAACTAGTTTAACATAGCTTCCCTCTATTACCTTATTTGTATTTCCTTTCATTTGGTATAAGAGCTTGATTTGCTAAGATTTGAGAGGGCATTTTGGCCCTGTGATAATCTTTTATTTGAGTGGGAGCTTTGTGTAGGTGAATCTAGGTTTTCTGCACATGGAATGGTGAGTTGCTTGTTGAAAGGAAATCCATTGGTTGCAAGCAGGTCTTAGACAAAGTTCAAATCTGAGGGTCTTCAAAATATTGAGGACATGAACCAAGTTGCCATGGTGTGCTTCAGATCACATGCATTGGAGTTTTGAGTAGAGACATGGTTGATACTACTAGAAGAAAGTCCATTGGTTTCAAATGGTTGTGTTAGAAGAAGTTCAAATCTTAGGGTCTTTAGGTTGTTGAAGGCAAGGTATTGTTTTATACCTTGGAGAATGCTGCAAGTTCTTGAAAGAAATCAGTTAGTAATGGGAAATTTGGTTGGTGCAGAAAAGCTATGGGTAGTGTTGCCCCTAGCTATTAATTCATGCTTGCTTTGTTAGCTCTCCTTATGCGATGTATACAAGTAGGAGATTGTTAGGAAAGGCGTGTTGTACACCTTGCATAATAATATTTTAATATTATTGTAATGTTGGTTCTCATGGGTTTGGGTGCCACATTGGAGAGGAATGTTGAGATTCTCCTTGTAAGGTTGAGCCCACCACCTGGAATGTCTTCAATGACATGGTAAATACATTGTGTAAGAGCATCTACGATGCATAAAAGGCATGTAAGAGCACTTATGACGGAGGTTACAAAGACATTGAAGGAGGGCATCTTTGACCAGTTAAATATGGTCACGTGTAAGAATCTTGTAAGGTAAATCAATGCACTAAATTGGAATGTGTGGTTTGACTAGTTGACTCCTTGTTTGTAGGGGTCAAGAGAATCTCCACAAGGGTGTTGGAATTGAATTCACAAGAAGTGCTTGGATTGCATGAGGAGTTTTGGGTCTATGGTATTGGAAATCATTTGGTGGTTTTCTGTTTGTCCCTTGTCTATATATCAAGCGCTATGAGGAAAGTGTTGTGACAGGTTTGTAGAGCAGGTATATGTTGTTGCATTGATCACAAGATTAAGAGCAACTCATAGGTGCGTTCAGAATAGGTTCTCTGAAGGTGCATGGTGTTGGATTGGATACATGATTAAGGCTACATTTTAGCACAAGTGAAATTCTCTTTATATTGTAATCATTTTGTTGATAATATATTGAGTGGTGCTGTGTTTGTTTCTAGGATTTTTCTGAAATGTTTATCCAGGGTATATCTTGTGTTCATGTGTGTTTGTTATTGCTTTCATCTATTCTGTTGCAATGTTTAGATTCTGTAACCAATTTAGCATAGCTTACCTTTATTACACTATCCATATTTTCTTTCAGAGAGGACAATTATAAAAGAAATGTTGGCTACTAGGGAATGCATGCAAGATGTTGAGCCATTGATCTTTTGGTTGGGGAACCTGATCATTGTATTGGATGCTTTCTAATATGTTCATTCTGTAAGATTTTTCTTTTTACCATTCACAAAAGTAGTTTGGTTCACTGATTAGCATTTTCTTGAATACACTCATACAATGGCTATATGTTATTGGAAGGCGGCTATCCATCCTTTTTCGCATCATCACATGGATGGCCATTGGAACTTTTATGTTTTTAATTTTATCTTTGATAAATTAAAATATGAACATGCATGAATATCTTTTTGGAAATCTGACTTGGTGCTAAGAGCTTGTGTGCCTTGATTCTAAGTAGGGTTACTTGAAGGTTCTGATCTCTAACAATGTTGATAAATTTAATGAAAACTTGCATTCCATATTTAGAAAAATAGCAACATGAACGTGCTTTTGGATATCTTGATAAATTCCAAACCCATATCTAGTTTTATTTAACTAGATATTTTGAGCACCGTCACATACCTAACTTCCTATATTCAATATTTGGTAGGTCCCGTTGATTCCTCATCTGCCACACCAACTCCATCATTTGTCCAAGCCACAGAGAAAGATATCCCTTTAGCTGGAGAATTGTACAGTATTGTTAGGGCCACTAGGGCATGGAATGGTGAATTGCTTTCATGAGGATCCAAGGTAATGGAAGACATTTCTGTTTTATGCAACAAAATTTTGAATGAAATCAATTCTAGGAGAGAATTGGAGGGATTGAATGTAGAATTGAAGATTTGGGAGAGGAATTACCCTTAGGTTGTGGAAATGGCTAAAGTGGACTTCCAAACTTGAATGGAAAAAGGCATTTTGGATGGAAGGGAGCCTTACTTGCATAAAATATGGGAGGAAGCACATAGGCACAAAATAAAGGCTATAAGAGGTGGCAAAAACAAATTCAATGAGCGTTGGCGCTGCCTCATAGTACTTTTGATGATATGCAAAGATTTGTAGAGGAGTTAGCATGTCAGTTTTATGATGAAAAATCATGATTTAAATTTTGTGGATGTGCTGAAAAAGCAATTTGAAGATCGGTGAATCTTCTGAAGAGTTTGGATTTAGTGCAGCATCAATAAATAGACTTATGAAGATAAAGACTTCTTGTGAGGATTTTGAGAAGAAAATGGTTGAATATGAAAAGGTGCCTCATAAATTATTGGATATTTTCATCGAAGTAGATGTCAAATTTGTGTATTCCAATGGTCTAAATCCAGATCATGTGAAAGTGGTGTTAGATAAATTTAGCTTGTATTTGCAAAAGGATCAAAACTTGAGAAAGATGTAGAGGATGGCAAAGAGGAGTTGCACAAGGAAGAAAGATGGGCATATGCATGTCAAATTTTAGCCTAGATGTAATAAAAATATTGCAACTTCAAAAGTGCAAGTCATGTGACTTTTTGCATTCTCTTGTGAATTTGTCTTTAAAACTTTTAATATTCGCTATCCATAAAACCTATAAAAATGTAAAGATATCTCATTTGTAAAGGTTGGAAACTAGACTTTTGATCAATACAATGTAGTTTTGCTCCTTTATTCATTCACTTCTTAATTTTCGTTTTTCCAATTGCTAAGTTTGTTGTCTTGTCCTTTATACATTTAATTCATGAGTATTTGATGAACTTGGAAAGTGTTTCATATTTCTGAGGGTTTGTTGATTGCAATTTTTCTTTTGTGTAATCAACCTGAACACTTTGGTGTAGCTGCAATATTGAATATCTATTTGGCACCTTTGGCTATGGGAGTTTTATCATTAATTTGCACTTGGAATAGGGTGGTTGTTGGTATTTCTGTCGTAGTTCATTTCCCTTTTGACAATTGCACCTTCTTGTGTATTGGTTGCGATTTTTCAGGCCAAACAAAGAACAGTTTCATATGAGATTTGTCTACTCACAGAATGATGTATAGGGCTCATGATCAACAGGCTTAGACTTTCTTTACCATTTTCTGTCTCACCCTTCTTTTACAATTTGTTAATACATTGTAAAATGATTATCTCTTTTACATGTAAACAGAAATTTGAATATTTATGTATCTTAAACCTGGGTTTAATTTTGACTTGGGATTAAATGCAATCTTGTGCACTTTTGATTTATGTATGAACATTTTACCAGCCCAATGATTTGTAGCCTTGTCAATCACCTTTGGTATTCCGCAAGAGCCCCTTGAACGGGACAACTAAAACACTTGCCTAAGCTATTCAAGTGTCTTTTTTAACTACAAAGTCACTTAGAAGACTCTTGCGGTTGATACCTTTCAAGTAGGGGAACGGTTTGCTGTTCCAACGTGTTGGCGTGTTAAAACACGCATCAAGAAGTTGGTTCTTCAGTTAAGCACATGTTGCAAGTACACTTGTAGCAAAGAGATCATTGTAGTTACTTTAGGCATTTTATATTGATGCAAGTACACTTGCAGCAAAGGAAAATCTCTTTAGCATTGCTGCAAGTGTCTAACAATATGTTGCAGGTGTTTTTTAAGCTACTGTAGATGTTTTTGAACATAGTATAGGTGTTATGTTTACGCTTCAAATGACATAGGGTCTTTTGGGGAGTTGTTCTTGACCTTGTGTGAATTGTTTGGGCATCATTTTTCTGTTGGAATCATTATTGAGAGCAATTTGTATTGCTTTCAACAATGTTGTGAGTGTCGGAAAGGATGGACAATGAGGGTGTTTGGAGATCGACTCTATGCGTGTCCTGGTGGTGGTTTGGAATGTCATCATGGGGCATGTGGAGTCAACTGTTCCATATCTATACTTGGTGCAGGTCAGTGCTAGACAAATAGGATCAGCTGGAAAGTCGTTTAGGGCAGAGGAATACAAAGGGACAATTGTCTTAGTCTTGGATGCATATTGTCATTATTGTTTATGGCGTGCTATTCATTTCTCTTGGAGGGTGTGATGGTTTGTTTGTCCCTTGTGGTGGTCAGCTTTACTTCTTCCATGTTGGCAGGCTGTTATGACTTGAGTGATGGTCATTTTAGTTACTTGCGTGGGTTGTGGGGTGAGCAGTCTTGGGGCAGTTGCAAGGGTGGCCATTGCTATGCCAAGCAACTATCTGTTGATGATTGTTTTTAGACAAATCAACAATAGAGTAAAACACTAAGTATCCCACTCTCTCTTGAATAAAGTTCTTCAAAGGCTAAGCTATGTGATCCAATGAAGTGACTTCAAGGTTCCTTACGTATGATTGGAGATGGATGAACTCAGTAACTCGATGTGATATTGCTGATTATCACAAAGGGACTTACACAATTGTTCAGACAACCAGCTTGTTTCACTTGCAGAAGATAAACACTTTGGGATTTCTAAGGGCTACAACTTTTGACGTATGATTTAACAATGACGTTCTTGATTCTAATTCCTAACAACGATAGATAAAAAAAGATGAAAAAGGTATAAGGTTTAGGAAACTACTCTAATCCTAGATGCAAGAAATGATTACTGATCAGGTGAAATCAATCAACTCTGCTTGGCCAAGTTAAACAACTACACAGGATTGATGCAATCTTCAAGGGTAATACAAGATGTTCAAATCACTTGTGTTCATGAAGATTCAACAAACACAAACAATCGAAATTAAGTTCATTTTTGTTCAGACTAACCATACACTGTAACTTGCAAGCCACAAATCACAAATGGTATGAACATATAGATTTCACCACGAAACAATAACAATCACTTTCATAAACATAACATTTGAAAAAGAAAACTTATTCTAACTTAATCTTTGTTTGAGGAAAATGGAAACCATGCAACACTTTGAAACATAGACAAAATCACCAAATCAATGAATCTTGTATTATCTCAAAGAGTCTTTGCAACAATTTTTCCAGAGTTTCTCTCGTTACAAATGAGAGCAAAAGGAGCCCTTATATAGACTTCAAAATACATGAATGGCCAAGATCAATTGGCAAAGCCAATGGACGAGATTGTGCCACCTCAGCAGGTGGTTACAACAAATTACTATTTTTAGAATATGAAAGAGGGAACAAAGGCACGTTTCCCAAGAAGATAAGGATGACACATCAAAGCCTATGAAGAATCACCATGTGAAGCATCTTTGCTGCTACTATGAAGTGCAATGAATCTGGACACCACTTGTTTGATATCATCAAGAGGTACACTTGGCACATTCTTAATGGTTCCTTCGGCTTCAAGAACATCAACTGTATAAGCGCCAAGTGTCTCTTCCCAATCGGTCATTCTAGCTTTGTTGGCACCAAGGTGGATGGCAAGTGAGAATATGTCGTCTAGTCTCTCATGAGAAACATCATCCTCCGGAAAGTAGAATGCTTGGACTTGTTCCTTCATGTGATCCACCGTCATCTCTCCAAATGGATTACATATCTTCACTAATGATGCATGTATACCATCCTGTATCCTTTGAATGACACTTCTTATTCTTGACATGTCTGTCTCAACTCCATCAAGCAGCTGTCCTTTGTTGCGAAAGCAATAGTACCATGAAGAGAAATCATATGTTGCTCCTTCCTCAATCACCTCAGCATGTATCAACTCATCAACTGAGACTCCCATCAAACTCTTCAAATGTGGCATATACTGTTCCTTGATGACTTTGAATTAGGCACAAGTAGTTAACAATGCAAGTACTCTTTTCTTAAGCCTACCGACCTTATCATATACTTGCATGATATCCTCTAGATGTGCATATGTTGTTTCCTTTGACCTCTTCATCCAATCTTTCAACTTTTGAGATGATGATCTCAATTCTTCAAGATGTGCCACTGTATCTGGTGGAAGGATGGATGGAGGAGTAGAGATCCTCTCCTGTTGACGAATAGGATGCATCAAGTGCTGTATGTAATGTTCTAATGCTTGACATCTTTGCTCAACTTTTATCCTTCCTTCTTTCTCTTGTCTTATCATAGCTCTGGCATTAGTAACTGAATCCTGAAGTTCTTCCTCTATTTGCGCTCCAGTCAAGGACCCAAATCAATTGTGTTGATATCGTAATCTTCAGGTACAATGTCCTCTACATTTTTGTCCACTCTTGGAACAGCTACATGAACTCTTCTTATGCCGGTTTCATCTCTAGTTATCTTTGAAAGAGTTGTTGCTTTCTTCTTTTGCTTCTCCTTAGACATATTGACAAGTACATCTTCAATTGGAACAGGTTGATACTCTTCTACTTCACAACTTTCCATGATTCTCTCTTGCAACCATTCTAGTAATGATGCAAGATCCCTTTGTCTCTGCACTCGCCTTCCTTGCATAGGCAGTGCTTCTTCTTGATTATTAGTATTTCCTTCATCAATTACTTCAGTGTCATGTGGACTTGAAGGTACTTCTTCAAACGGAATGTTTTGTCCTTCAATTTCATCTCCATGTAGAATCATGTCATTATTCCTTGGAGTTCGTCCTGGTTGTCTAGATGAAGCAGTTTCAACACTTACTTTCTTCCTCTTTTGACTTGACTCTCCTTGTGTATATTTAGGTTGTTTCCTTTTCTTTACTTGGCTTGAATCTTTTTCATTGCCTTTACTTTGTGAGTCTCTGTCAGGTGCACTATGTTGTACTTGCTCTTCAACTTCTCCCATCTTTCTATATGTGAGCCTTTTCCCTTCATCTATCAATGCTTGCACTTGATGTTCTGCACGTTCCTTAGTGATGGCGATGATTGGTTGAATCAACTCATCATCATATGCTCTTTCTCTTTCAGCCTAGTCAATTGTATATGGAAGGTTTCAGACTTTGTTATACTCATCCTCGGAAAGAGTCTCTTCATCATCCAGCTGATCAGGTATCCTCAACACTTTCGTGGCCCTTACCAAATCCCACTTCAATCTTGAACATTTCTGTACCCTGATATCATCATCACCAAGTGCATTTGCCTAGTGATCTTCAAGTTGCTCCACATGTTGATAAGAAGAATATGATTGCTTGATTGCTCCATGTGGATTGAAGTTCTCCCTCGAATCATGAAGGCGCAAATGATAGGCTTGAAGCTCAGTTTCAGAGTGTTTAGCTGCTTGCAATGATGGACATGAATAGTACTTCCCAAGCTTTAGAGGAAACTGTACCCCGGTCTTCTTTCTTGCCTTTTGCATCTTATGAAACTCTAACAGTTGTCTTGATACTTCCAACATCACCATCCTATTAGTAGGATACCTTGGCAATCTATACGGATAGGATGTGAAGCCTTGAATTCTTATATAGATGAACTTCTCATACTGAATGTAGTATCATCCATATTCTTTAATGAAGGACATGGCAACATTTGTTAACCTCTTCTGCAACTCTCCTCGCGACCTTCTTAGTATATGCATGGCAAATGCATTATTGAACCTCTTGTAATGATTAATGCTCTTGAGATGAAGCTGTGTATAGCATTGATGGGACAGGACCGGATTAGACTTAATGCCAACTTCTCCTTCGGCAGTCAATCCCTTGTAAACCACATTTCTTGCCAATATGTAGATGAGATAAGAAGTCATGTAGAAGGACTTAGACTCATTAAAATTTTCAAATTGCTCATCTATGCAGTGACCTATAACCCCGGCCCAATCAATCATCTTATTCTTTGCAAAAACATGATCAAGATATCTATACATCCATCCTTCAAAAGTCGATGATTGAGGCCTACCTGTCACTCTATTCAAGAACACGATGAAATAACTTATCTCTTGCTTGAAATCTATCTTGTGGTACCTTGGATCTTCGGGATTGTATATCTTTGTTGCCGGATCTGCCATCAACTTCTTCCTTACTTCTTGCATGTATTGTTTGGGTTTGGCTTCAAATGTCTTCTGTTTAGTTGTAGGACAAATGAATATTGACTTTTGATTCGGGATGTTGAAGACCTCTTGAATAGTGTCTCTTTGCAAATAAGCTAGAACAGTTCCATCCTTAGCCACAATTCGCTTTCCTTCAAAGTCATAACGTCTAGCACATTCCAACACCAAATCAGTACTTGGCAAGGCAGGCGGGAAACAAGCTGCTTGTAATGATTCCACTCCTAGCAATGGCCTTGATGTCTTCATTCCTTGTTGGCGAGAGCAAGAAGTCTTTGATCTCTTCCAAGTTGACATGTCCCATGTTAGTGTTGCCTATGTTCTTCCAATGCATCTCGATCTTAGACTCGGGCAAGGTTGTCTTGGCATCCATCTTGATCATCACTTGACGCTCCTTCGCCGTCATGCCCATTTACCTACAAGATGAACATGTTTCTATTAGTGGATTCAAATGATAAATTACCTTAATGATAACAACATGAAAACGTGAAATCAAGTGAATAAAAAGGTAGATTAATGAATTTTGGACATTTGAAACATACTTTTTGACAAATACTAATGCAGATTTCTATAGAAAATAGTGAAATATCAGCTCTAAATGACAAAAATCAGACCTTCTCAATTGCAGACCTGCTAAAGAAATCGCTGCGTTCTCCTCTTGAATTCGCTCCTAAAATGATTTGCACAATGAATGATGATTAAATGAAGTGGGCGCTTGAGTTTTTTATAGGCAATTTGCCTAGTGTAATGTGTAGGTCGGCTGGCTAGGTCGGCCTGATTTGGTCATTTAATGCATTTTGAAATTTTCAAAAAAATTAAAACAAACTCTTTTTATATTTGGGCGCCAAAAGTGATTGCAAAAGTATGAATTTGCACCTTATCTAGAAGGCTATTCCATGTCCAAACTAGGCGCACATTTGATGACAAAAGGTAAAAAGGTGCGCCTTGCTTCTTCAATAGTTGCTTACCTCAAAAATGATTGATGAAAACCTTCCATAATGCTAGGCGCTGATTTGAGGTTGCAAGAGTGGATGGGGTGCCTTGTCTTGGAAGGATACTTTTCAATGCCTTTAACATGCTTCCAAACTTCTGAGTCTCTATTTCCTTAGGCGCAGATTTGAGGTAGAACAGATTGGAAATTGCGCCTAACTCTCTCAAAGATACTTACTTCATCTTCATGCATCCAAACACATAAGGTTTCAATATGTGTGCTCCAATGCTTAACTCCTTGAAGTAGCTTGATGAATGCCTCAAACTCGCCTCTCCAACCCTCTCATAGACAAGGCGCACATGTAAGTCTCCTCAAGTGATAGAGTGCGCCCAACCTACTTGATGTATTCTTGACTCATGCAATCATACATGTGATAATCTTCTCCTTAGGCGCATATAGATGATCATTTGAATGTGAATTGGCGCCCAAACTTGATGAGGACCTCCTAGGCGCATCTAATGACAAAAACAACAAGAAATGGTGCCCAAACTTGAAAAGATGTTCACAAGCCCTTAAGGCGCACTTAGATGATGTTCAAGAGGTGATAAGGCGCCTTGCATTGATGTGATGTTTACTTCCAATTTTCATGACTTATATAGGTCCTTAAGAACTTATCTAACTCCATTAGCTTCAAGATTGATTGATACAAACATGATTTTTCTCTAGGCGCCCAAAATGAACTTCTCAATGGTTGAAATGCACCTAGATCGCTTAGCTTATTCTTAGGCATTATGATGATCTCAAAATCAAGGCATTGGTGCTTGAAAATCCCTTACTCCAAGGTGACATTGCGACTTGAGATTCTTAGCCTCTTATCTCCTAGGCGCATACTCCATTATACTTCAAAATATCCACTCTATATCAAGGCGCTCAAGGACGTTCTAGAGGTAGAGGAATGCGCCTAAACCTTCTTAGGTGATCTTGTTCATGTGAATTGGTGCCTAGGATGATCTCAAATCTCTCTCTACCCAGGCGCATATTGATGATGCTCTAGGTGTGATACAACGCCTTGGTAGAACTTAGCTTGTTTCTTGACAATCCAATAGCTTCAATCGCTTCTTTAAACTTGCAAGAGACCACTCTTCAACTGGGTGCTAGCTATTAAGACTTATATCATTTATTTAACATCCAAGGCGCCAAAATGAGGTTGCATCGATGAGAAAATGCACCTTTGCTAGATGTGACTTGAGAGGTTGAATTTAGGCAATTAGAATCATCCTGAGGTCCTAACTCCTCAGGGCGCTCACTGTCGACTACTTAAATCATTTTCTCTCTCAAAGCGCATCTTTAAGGTGTTACAGATGACAAAACACTTAGTCATTTCCTTCGAAGATCTTCATTCATCAAAGCACATTGAGTTCAAAATATCACTTACAAAGGCATTCAAACTTAGCTTGCGAACTCATTAACCGACTAACTCTGAGATAACACAAACAACTAACCTAAAACAACTAACCTATGAAGAAAACTGGGGGTCCTCATTTGCAATGGGGCAATGTGTGATTAGGTCACAACACTATCCATCTTCCATTGATGGGGGCGGCCAGAGAGTAATTTAAGACAACAAAGGAGTTGATTATTATAGAGCAGGCTGGCTTGAGTGAGAACTCTCATAATGGTTTGAACTTTGAAGGGAACATAAACAAAGAAGTGCAGGGTTTTTGATGCACAAAAGCAGAGTAGAGGTGTAGGAGTTTGTAGATTGTTAGAACAGCTCCAAATTGGCTATTATTGGCATCAAATGTAATATCCCTTGGAGTAAATTAATTTCAGATTGCTACAGGTACTTAGGGAAGTTCCAAACTCAGTAATTTACACCAGTTTACACTTGACAATGCTTGTAATATATATATATATATATATACTAAGTTGCCGGTTCTGGTGTGGGTGCAGGTTCGACCAAATTTTTTTTTTGGGGGTTGGGTTCATTTTTATATATATATATAAATATATGTATATGCAAAAAAATTAAGCATAGAAGCAAGAATTAAGTGTAGAAATGCAAGAATAAAGTGTAGAACACCACATAGCATCATATAATCAACAAAACCACTATCAACTTGAATATCATAAAACATAAAACTCGAACTTCAAGTTCAATAACAAGATTCAAAATAATAATATCATGTTCAACGATCAATTTTCATTGTTTCAATGTCAAATGACAAGTGTCAATCATCATATGGATTTGTTAAATCCTCCACATCATCATCATCATCTTGGATTTGGACAGTAGTAGCATCATTTGAAGAACCACAACCAACACCACTGCCACTCGCTGAAAAAGTGTGCTCCCTCTCTGGTCCCTCACGTGCAACATGTTGGGATTGGGAAGTAGAAGCATCCATGTCAATTTGCTCTGGCTCCACATCCCACAACTTTGATTCCCCCTCCTTATAGTTTTTCTTTTTGTGCGAAAGGAGGCGCAAGTTGGAATGCACATACACTAAATTCTCCGCCTTTTTGGAGTGCAATCGGTTGCGCTTTATCGAGTAGATAAAAGAGTACGTGCTCCAATTCCTCTCAGATGCAGAGGAACTAGCAACCTATGATGACAAAGTAGAGGAAAAAGTTAAAAATAAAAACTTACAAAGTTAAAACTTATAAAGTTACAAGTTATAAAATTTATAATAAATAAAAATTATGAAACTTCAAACTTTAAATTTTTAAAAGTCTTTAAGATAAAATTATAAATCATAAAAAACATAGAAATTTTGTAAACTTGTGATAAAACTTTGACTGCAAGAGGCTGTAACCGGAATTGTTGGCCATGAAAGTACCACCAATTGTGAGCATCTTTCTTGAATCTATCACGAAGAGCCTCAATGCTTAGACCATTGGAGTGTACAAAATCAGTGAACTCATCAGTGACCATATCATGCAAATTTGGATCAGGGAAGAGTCTACGAAATGCTACCTTGTACCCTTCAGACACTTCTAAATCTCTCCATGGGGGAATCCTATTTGTCACCGAAAGAATCTCACTGCTGTAATATTTTGGAGTCAATGCAAATGCAAGAAGATGCAGCAGGGTTGTCATTGTGTTCCATCTAGCCTCAATAATTTCATGCACTTGCTTGAAGAGAATTTCTTGGGGATCTTTCTCCTTCTCATTTATGATGTTCTTTATCTTCTCTATCATTGAATCAATGCCATCATATATCTCCCCCATGCAAGGCTTGTCCATGTCCGTATAACGAATCATGCTCAAAATGGGCTCGGTGAAAGTAAGGAGATACTCCACACGATCCCACCAATAGTCATTTAGGATCATCCCCTTAACATTTGCTGCCCTCTTAGTGTTGCTTTGCCTCCATATGGACCAATTAGTGCTTGTTACCATGTTGATAAGAGCCTGTTTGACCTTCACAAGTCGTCTCAAGGCAATTGTGTTTGAGGCAAAACAGGTCTCGACAACCTATTGAAATATCAAAAATAAAAAGTACAATAAATAAAATTTAATTTAAACATTTAAAAAATTGAAAACAAACTTTAACTTTTAAGAAGAAATAGAATATGTGAAGCTAAAAATTTAAAGCACTATGAAAAATTTAAATTTAAAAATATATTGCCTCACTTACCTTCAACAACTCCAATGTAGAAAATGATCTAAATATGCTTTGGGACATGTGGTGGTTGGTGACGAACATTCGTATATCCTCGGCCTCTGCATACAACTCTCTAATCCAATCAAATTTTTTTCCCAATCTTTTGTAGCATTAGATTGAGAGAGTGGACATCACAAGGTGTCCAAAAGATATGTGAATATCGTTCCTCAACCAACAACCCAGCAGCTCTACATTTTTTTGCGTTGTCTGTTATCACTTGAACACGTTACGAGGTCCCACATCCTCAATGGCTGCAATGAGGATCTGAGCAATAAATTCACCATCCTTCACCTGTCCCTCACAATCCACAGCTCTCAAAAACATTGCCCCTTTAGGGGACACTGCAATGACATTGATCAAGGCCGATTTCTTGCATCTTTCCATCCATCAGAGACAATCGACACTTCTGTCTCACTCCATGAATCCCTAAAGGGCTTCAATGCATCTTCTATACTCTTGAACTCATTCTCCAATAAGGTGCCACGCACCTTCTCATAACTTGGGCTCTTATACCCTTTTGGAGCCTCATTAATTTTTCTCACCATCTCTTGCCAATATGTTGAGCGAACAACATTGAATGACATACCATTTGCATAAATGCATTTGGCTATATGTTGGTCAGCAATATCTCGAGCCTCATTTTGAAATGATGTTTCCAAAGGTCCCTTTGGTCTCTTGTTTGTAGTGTTTGTGGGTTGCTCTTGAGGAGTGACCAAAAATGGGTGGCTCTCTATCACAACATTGGAACTAGGAATAGATGGAGGCTCCATTCTTTGATTTCTGCCTCTTTTCCTTGACATGTTTGCTACTGATTTACGGCCTGCTGCTTCATCTGCTGCTTCTTGCTCCATGATATATGCCAGCACTTGCTCTCGTGGTATAGGTTTATTATTCTTTCCTGGGCAAGCTTTGATCCCCATCCCAGGGATGTTACACAAATGGGCTTTCACTCGACTATATGAACTATTATATTGCACATCACAGCGATTGCATTTCCAAAGGTAACCCCCACCACCTGGTTGTTGTTGAATCATTTCAACATGCCTCCAAAGAGGTGAGTGTGGATCGATTTTGAATTTTGATTGTGATACTAAGCTAGAACTAGCTGCCATTGTGATTCCTGTCACCTGTGGGTGTGGCAATAAGTTTTGTAAACAAAATGGAAACAATGAAAACTCAAAAATTTCAAGAATCAAAACAAAAACAAAAGCATGGTGATACATTCATGATTCATATAAATAGTTTAAAAAAAAAACAAGTTGAAAAGAATTTGTTTGTTGTTCAAAAATGCAAAAAATAAATAAATAGAAAACCTACCTCTTTGCAAAAATCTCTTCCTTTGATCTTCTTGGCAGCCTCTAAACCGTTGGAAATAAGTAGGAATGGTGGAGCAATGGATTTCCAACCTTCAGGATTCAATCTTCAAACTTCTTTCTTCAACCACAAATTTTTTTTTGAGTTTAGCCACAATGGAAAGTTTTTGTGTTTTGGAATGAAAGAAATGAGTTGAAAATGGCAAAATTGTGTTTATAATGTCTTTTTAGGGTTTCATTTGCCTTTTACAATGTTTAAAAAATTAAAAAATTGAAGTTTAAGTTGAACCAAAAAAAAAAAAAGAAACCATTGGGGGCGTGGGTGCGTTTCGGGTACTTTGTTTTTAGACTGGGTTCGAACCCAGCGAACCCGGGTGCGTCTGGGACGCACCCTGCCAGCACCCACAGGCGCACCCCACCCGCACCCGCACCCGGGATGCATCGCACCCGCACCTGGGCCTTTGGCATCTGGCAGGCGAACCCTGCAACCTAGTATATATATATATATATATATATATATATATATATAGTAAACAAAGGATAATGAATACATCCAATAGTTGTTCAATTTCAACAAGATCCCACTACATTCAATATATGTGGAATCAAGGAGTAGCTACCTGACAGATTGGGGTAAGAATATGGTGGATGACCTAGTTCATAATACTTTGGATACCTTTGCAGACATTCCACAATGTTGTTGGGCTCAAAGGATAGGAGTCATGGACATTCCTCTAGCAACCAGCTTCCTGTAGAGTAATGATGAGACGGAAGTAGCTTCAGATGTTGTAATGATGAACGCGGTAGCGGGAGACTCCCAAATTTCTTCCAATCGGCGATTAATATGCTAAGGTGTTGTAAACACTCTTAGCATATATCACTATGTGCCTTCTCTTGGTCGATGATCTAGAAGTTGGTGTTCGCAGGGTGGTTTTCGGATGTGAGCGCCTTATTCCAATCGCCAGATTCCTTCCACTCTGTTCTGAAAAGATGTGTGATTTGTGTGGCTCAAGGTGGTGCGATTTACTTGTGAAAACAATTCCTTCTTTCTTGATGATGTCGTTCCAGTCCTGAAAGGATAAAATTCAATCAATTCATCATGCCAATCTCCAGAAATAGAAATCGCTCATTAAAATGCTAGGCAGGGGTTTTGTCCCACCTGGTAGAGATTTGCTCCTGAGGTTTTCGTCTCAGGTGCTTAAGTTTGAATGCAGTTGCAATATCCTGATAATCGATACCTCTAAAATTAGACTTCATCCTTCCTTTATACCTGTTCGAGAATGAAGAGGAAATGTAGGTCAGTGCTAGGATTTAAAGGTAAGTCGGTGCCAAAACATGAGGTAGTATTATTATTATTAAAATAATTAATATTATCATTATTATTATATAGATATTATTATTATTATAAGATTATATTATTATTATAGTGTTTAAAACACTTTTATAATATTAAAATAATGGAGTTACTTAATTACAGTGGAGGGGACATGACAATCCTCTCGCCCCAAATATTGCTTGTCCTCAAGCAATGACAACTCTGGAAGCACCATCCATTTCATGCCAAGGCAGCATAACATGGATTCATGCTCATCAATCTTGGGCACTGCAACCAATAAACTACCCTCTTTAGCAGTAATACTCTCTAATCTTGGCTTCCTCATGGTCTTTGCCTTCTCAATGACCTCATCATCATATGTGTAAGCTTCAACATCATGTGCATTGGTGTCATTAATTTTACCTTGGAATCTACAAATTCTGATCGTGATACCCGAAACTGCTGGTTCATAGCTGCACACGGAAAATTTGAGCGAAATCATCATACCATGGCTGTAACATTGTACCTTTTTGCTCTGTACCAGAGTTATAAAGGCTGGAAACCATCTTGTACCAGCTGTAAACACTTCATCACTGATTATGGATTGTAAACTCCTCCACCATGTGACTGAAAACTCTTCTTTGGCTGCAAGGAAAATAAGGGAGGTGCTGGAGATGTTGAGGACAGCAGATGCAAAATTGGGAACCGTACTCAAAATGGTCTTGTAACCAATACCTGCCCCAACCATGCCAAATTTGTATTCCTCAACCAAGAAGTTCCATTTAACCATTATCCTCTTTGGTGGCCACCTTAGTAGTGTAATATTGAGCATAACCAAAATAGTCCAAACACCATTATGATCAAGCACCTTACCTTTGAAAAAAATTGTGATTGTCATTAAATGATCTTTTTTCCATAGAGACATGGCAACTCTAGGATCTCCTTCTGCACTGACTTGAAGTGCTATCTCTTCTTTATTGAATTCCATCTCCATAGTGAGCTCTCCCATAGGATGTATTATGCCGAACTCTCCTTTGACATAGAAGTTGTTGCATTTCGCATGCCCATCTACTATGTTGGCAAGGTGCTGTGTCCACTTGTTCTTCTTATGTGGTGAAGGATCCCAAACATCTAGCTGAGCTTCATGGCTATACCCTTGAGCTGGAAATAAATCACCACAATTCACTCGGAATCTCATCCAAATCAGCGCTAGGATGGATGGAATGATTGTCCTCCATAATGGAACCCTTTCACCAGCATTTCCATGCATGGAAATCTTCTCAAAATGCATCAATCTACTGCTGTTTATGACTGGAAACATCAAAACCGGTACCATAAAAATAATGCAACAGCTGCAAATATGACAAACCTGTGCAAATTTTAGTCATGTGATCAATGTAGAAGCGATGGGCAGCCATACACAAACTGAAAACTCTCCATTAGAAGTTGCCAACTGAAAATTACTCTTTCCCATGGCTGGGAATCCTGCAAAATCACTTGTGTAAATGTCAATGAAGTAATGTGGTAGCTGATAACAAATATGACAGCAGTGTTAGGTCCATAGCTATCCTGGGAATGCTTCCACTGTCATACGAGGATAGCACCTCATCATTGTTCAACCTCCCCGTGCTTTGTTGGTGGTCCATCCCATTATGCTCATGCTGTGCTACCCTAGCATTCATGTGAATTTCTCCTTGGAATCTTCTTGTGGTTGCTCAAACTTTTTCAATAGGAACACCATGTCTCCTCAACTCATGATGATACTCTCTACTCAATGGTAACCCTGAAAATTCAAGCACCATGCAATGCTGGTCCAAATTAGGCCAAGTATAGTCACCAAAAGATGACTCACCTTCGGATGAGGTTGTGGTTGCTACAAATTGACGTTCCATTCTCCTTGCCATAAGAAATCTTGGGTTTCCTCTTTGATGCCTTGAAGCACTACCTCTTCGCTTTTGGTTTCCATTTTCATAATGAACTTTCTCATAGAATGCATCCATTTCGAACTCCATGTTTTACTTATCCCTCCAAAACCCATGATATAGAAGTCTTTGCATATCTCTTGTTCACCCAAAGTGGTGACCAAATGCTTTGCTTCCATGATGCTAGGAATTTGTAGTGTCTCATTCTTCACGAGACCTCCAACTTGCTTGTAGCTTGATACCCCGAACACCATACCAAACTTAGTGACAAAATCTTGAACATCAAAATGGCACCTATTTTTGCTTACCTTCATCTAGCATCAAGCTTCCCATGGTGACTATCTTCATTTGGCCATTACCCATGATCTTGTCTTCAATTGTGGTGTAATGTCCCCATTTTTAGGCCCTCGTGCAGTTTGGTGGTGCTGGCTTCTGGGGTGGTTCCAGCACGGCCAGAGTAGAGTTTTTGTTGCTCAGCAAGGTTCAGACGGACAATTGGAGTTGATCGACACTTTCTGCGCCTGATTCGGACAACTTGTCCAAGACTTGCTATTTTTAGTAATTCCCTATTTTTTAGGAGGTGTGGGATCAAGCCTTGTTTGACCAGTTGGGAGTTCCTATTTTTTAGGGATGTTTCTTTTGTCAGCAGTTTCTACTTTTTAGGAGTTACTATTTATAGTAACCTACTATTTTGGGACTTCGTGTCAATTGACCCTTGTAGGCTAGAGTAGATGGTTAAGGGGTCTTATTTTGGCAGTATTCGGTGTGGCTTCGCCTCCAGTGTTCAGTGAGAGTTCAGGTTTGACCTTCGTTGGACTCCGTTTGGGACACTTACTATTTATAGTAAGTTAATTTTTCAGGGAGTCGGGGTTTCTATTTATAGCAGGGCACCTGGACAGGTCTCAGATGCAGTGTCGACCAATGTTTGGGCCTTTGCAGATGTTTCAGGACTCAGTGGTGTGTACTTACTATTTATAGTAGGTCAGCTATCGAAAGTTGCTATTTGTGGCAGGGCGCCTGATCATTCAGTGTTTGGCAGTTTTGATGTTGGTTTCAGTTAGCGTAGCAAACTGATGGAATTTTAAGGAGATATTAATATTTTGATGTGTCATTAATGATGTTAATTAAAAGTTCATAATATAAAGTTATATTTTGACTTTATATTAAAAGGGGGCCAATGACACATGATAAAGTGCAATTAATGATATTAATTTATTATGGGCACAATAACCAAGGTACTTTTGAGGCAACTAAAGTAAAAATAATAAAATATTATTTTAAAAGCCAAAAAACATTTTGGAAAGTCATGCATGTTCATGAGAATATAAAAGCTCTCAAAAGCCAAATCAACCTCATTATTATTGAATGATCATATGAATTTGTTTTGTGGTTTTCTGGAGAAGACAAGGGTTTCAGTATATCAGCCATTGAAGAACGAAAACTCTTCAATGTTTATGCAATTCTGAGGCTGTGCAATACCAGCTGATATTATTGCCTGAGGAGAGCTTCATTCTGGAGTTCTATTTGTGCTTAAAGGTGAAAGATATCATTAAGGGTTTGAAGATTAATGAAGAATAATTAATTGCAGACTTGTAGCTTCATTCTTGGCAGCCATTTATATCAGATTTCAAGCTTTTTGTTGGCTGCTACAGTGTCGTGAACAGTGCCGCTACAGTACCGTGAACAGTACCGCTACAGTAATGCACTACAGTAAATGCTACAGTGCGTGAACAGTGTTGACGGCAGCAACATAGGTGATCAGGTTTGAAGGCAAATAATTGTAAAAAGCTTTTGGAAATAGTTTAATAAATCATTTGCAGCAGATGTCTTTATTTAGTTGATTTGCAATTTCCTTTGTTGCATTGTTCCTGGCATCTTACTGAGAAAACACAAAAAAATCATATATATTTCAAGAACCAAAACAAACATTCATCATTTGCAAAGCTTTGGAAACCGGAGAACTAGAGGGGTTCATTACAGTGGTATTAGAGCATTTAGAATTTTTAGAGAATATCCTAAGCGGGATATTACAGTGGTATCAGAGCATTTAGAAATTTTAGAGAATATCCTAAGCGGGATATTACAGTGGTATCAGAGCATTTAGAAATTTTAGAGAATATCCTAAACGGGATATTACAGTGGTATCAGAGTGGTTTCCTGCCATCCTGTTGGGAAATCAGAAATTTGAACAGTTGCATGTTAGTTTTTGCAGTTGCATGTTAGTACCCAGTGCTTGCATGTCAATTTGGAGAGCACCCATATGCTTGCATGTCAAGTTTTGAGGTTGCACGTTAGTGATCAACACTTGCATGTCAGTCTTAATGTTTGCATGTGTGGTTTTTAAAAAAAAATATTCAGTTGAATCAGCTAGTTAATCATGGTTACTTCAAGTACCCAAAAGCAGTGGGACAAGAATATGGAGAAGCTTAAACAAAGTTTGAATAAGTTGGATGAAAACCAGAAGAGGATGAATGAATTCTTTTCACACCCTGCAAACATAGACAAAGCAGCTCGGTTTATGGCATCCATTTTTAAAGGGTCTACATCACAAAACAAAAAGGAGGAACAAGAGGTCTCTACAGGTGAAGTATCTAGAAACCTCTACAATGAATTTTCAGCAGTTAGTGACCAACATACAGCTGATCGTATGGAGAACAAAATGGACAAAGATGATGAGTCCCTTAATGATTCCTTTGGGGCTGATGTTAAATGCACTCACGAAAATCCAGAGGGAAAGGTAACAAGTGAAGTGTGGACCAACAGTATTGAGACCAAGTCTATTTCAGTTGATCTTCACCCAGTTGATGTTACAGAAGGTAGAGAGGAAGAAACAGTGGATCCTACAGGACAGGGTTGCACGAGTCTCCTGGTTGGTGACATGGAGGTTATGATTGGGGACTCTTTTGATAGTCCTAAGAGTGATCTTACCTCTCTGCATGAGGTTAGTGATTCATCATCCATTGAGTCTATTTTTTGGAGGGATGATTTGAATTTGGGTTGGGAACTACTGCTGCTCTAGTTCCAAACCAGCATGAGGACACTTCAGAAGAATATTTTTATGAGAGTCAAGCTCTCCATTGGCAGCCCACAACTTCAACTAATGAATTTTCCTTGGTCCCTAAGTCTAATTTGGAGAACCAACTAAAGGTTGGTGAAGACAAGATTGTTACAGCGCTGTCCCATTTTGATCATTCCCACAAGATGGTGGAAATTCATCTATGGAAGGTTCAACTTGAGGGGAGACATAGAGGTGTTGAAGAGGCTTCATCAATCTCTGATTTGCAAGCGTTTAAAACAGCCACGGAGATTATGAAAAATAACTATTTAACTCTTCTTTCCGATAGAGATCACCTACTTAAATTGGGTGTCATATATTCAGATGCATTGAAGAGGAAAGAGGAAGAGGTTGATCAACTCACCACGGAGCTAGTGAAGACTAGAAAATATTTGGAAGACTCGCAAATGGCTCTCCTTATGGCGGAAAATCAGATTGAGGAGTTGAATGTGGAGTTGAGTTTGGCTCATGCTTCACCAAAGAAATCAGAAAATCAGTTTTCTATTGTAGCCTCTTTGGATGGGCAAGAATTTTGTGTTGTGCATGTGATTGAGGGACAAGGAAATGAGGGAAAAGAAGAGCTACATGACAAGGTTCAGGAAGGCAATGATGCATGCTCACATTGTGATGTTGATAGCAGCTATGTGCATGATTTAAAATCAGTTTTAGTAAACGAGCATGTTGCTGATTTGGAATCAGATTTTGATGAGGAGTTACTCCTCATTAATGATCCCAAACTTCATGTTGTAGAGGCAGAAAATCCACACAGTGATGCCACTTGCAGCCGTGTAATCCGTGCTTTGGTAGAGAACATGCATGAATTGCAGCATGCTACACCTCTTGGCTTATTCCTTGGGGATAAGTATTCAGCAGAGGAGGAGGTGGCACGAGTCTTAAGCCGATATGGTAAGGTAGATAGATGGATCGAGTACCTCATTGGGCTAGCCCAGTCTGATGGAGCACTAGATGGGCCTAAGTATGGAATCTCGGCATCCAGCTTACACTTGGTTAGACGTGTGCTTGACAGGATGAGATCTGATGCCAAGCAGTTGCTTACAGATAGAGGTTGTGCTTTCATGCTTGCTAGGCAGTTGTATGGTGCACTCGTGAGGGAAGAGGCACAAATATCCACTTCCGTTGATGCTGAGAGGGATTAGCCCTCCACAGTTGCATTGATTAGTGCAACTGGCTTTATGAGTTGGTGTCAAGAGCACTCTTCTTCCAGCTTTGGCAGTTGGAGTATTATGGGGACACCAACATTTGCAGATGAGTTAGGAGATACTCATCTTTTTTGGCAGTTGTTTGGGTCCATAACCCACAAGCCCAGTGGTCAGTTGCATTGGGGGTGGTTTTTGCACAGGGTGACAGGATTTGACAGGATAGGAGGATACTGTTACTGCAGGACAGTGCAGAGATTTGACTATAGTGCTTTCCACCAGGTCATTTGGGATCCTGGTAGTCTGCCAGATAATGTCTTGGTCATTGCCATTGATGAGGGCAGTAATCCAATTCAGTGGTGTGGTCTATCTAGGTTCATTTTGGACCCTAGAATTGTTCGACACACTACCTCTTCAGGGCCACAATACGTTGCTTCACATTTTTGGCTTGATATTGTTAGTGGTAGCGTGAGGCAACAGAGGATTTGGTGCAGGTGGTCCAGCTTTGTGGTTATCACTATTCATCACAGGTTATTAGATGAGTTGATGGATAATGTGATGGAGAATGGAGTATCCAGTGTGCTTGATTGCAGTACTTATGCAGGCTTTTGGTTGATGGCACCTGGATACGTTGATCTTTTGCGGATAGAGGCAAAATTCTTTTACTCCAGCCCTTGGAGGATGTTTGATGATGGTATCTTCATGTTGATGGACTCTTATTGCATCGCCTGCCTCAGGCATCAACGATTGATTTGGGATCCAGGCATACCATGGATTGTTGGTTGGAGTTATTAAAGTGTTGAGATGGCTTGGGGTCAAGCAATTTTAGGGAGGGCAGACTGTAATGTCCCCATTTTTAGGCCCTCGTGCAGTTTGGTGGTGCTGGCTTCTGGGGTGGTTCCAGCACGGCCAGAGTAGAGTTTTTGTTGCTCAGCAAGGTTCAGACGGACAATTGGAGTTGATCGACACTTTCTGCGCTTGATTCGGACAACTTGTCCAAGACTTGCTATTTTTAGTAATTCCCTATTTTTTAGGAGGTGTGGGATCAAGCCTTGTTTGACCAGTTGGGAGTTCCTATTTTTTAGGGATGTTTCTTTTGTCAGCAGTTTCTACTTTTTAGGAGTTACTATTTATAGTAACCTGCTATTTTGGGACTTCGTGTCAATTGACCCTTGTAGGCTAGAGCAGATGGTTAAGGGGTCTTATTTTGGCAGTATTCGGTGTGGCTTCGCCTCCAGTGTTCAGTGAGAGTTCAGGTTTGACCTTCATTGGACTCCGTTTGGGACACTTACTATTTATAGTAAGTTAATTTTTCAGGGAGTCGGGGTTTCTATTTATAGCAGGGCACCTGGACAGGTCTCAGATGCAGTGTCGACCAATGTTTGGGCCTTTGCAGATGTTTCAGGACTCAGTAGTGTGTACTTACTATTTATAGTAAGTCAGCTATCGGAAGTTGCTATTTGTGGCAGGGCGCCTGATCATTCAGTGTTTGGCAGTTTTGATGTTGGTTTCAGTTGGCGTAGCAAACTGATGGAATTTTAAGGAGATATTAATATTTTGATGTGTCATTAATGATGTTAATTAAAAGTTCATAATATAAAGTTATATTTTGACTTTATATTAAAAGGGGGCCAATGACACATGATAAATTGCAATTAATGATATTAATTTATTATGGGCACAATGACCAAGGTACTTTTGAGGCAACTAAAGTAAAAATAATAAAATATTATTTTAAAAGCCAAAAAACATTTTGGAAAGTCATGCATGTTCATGAGAATATAAAAGCTCTCAAAAGCCAAATCAACCTCATTATTATTGAATGATCATATGAATTTGCTTTGTGGTTTTCTGGAGAAGACAAGGGTTTCAGTATATCAGCTATTGAAGAACGAAAACTCTTCAATGTTTATGCAATTCTGAGGCTGTGCAATACCAGTTGATATTATTCCCTGAGGAGAGCTTCATTCTGGAGTTCTATTTGTGCTTAAAGGTGAAAGATATCATTAAGGGTTTGAAGATTAATGAAGAATAATTAATTGCAGACTTGTAGCTTCATTCTTGGCAGCCAATTATATTAGATTTCAAGCTTTTTGTTGGCTGCTACAGTGCCGTGAATAGTGCCGCTACAGTACCATGAACAGCACCGCTACAGTAATGCGCTATAGTAAACACTACAGTGCGTGAACAGTGTTGACGGCAGCAACATAGGTGATCAGGTTTGAAGGCAAATAATTGTAAAAAGCTTTTGGAAATAGTTTAATAAATCATTTGCAGCAGATGTCTTTATTTAGTTGATTTGCAATTTCCTTTGTTGCATTGTTCCTGGCATCTTATTGAGAAAACACAAAAAAATCATATATATTTCAAGAACCAAAACAAACATTCATCATTTGCAAAGCTTTGGAAACCGGAGAACTAGAGGGGTTCATTACAGTGGTATTAGAGCATTTAGAATTTTTAAAGAATATCCTAAGCGGGATATTACATGTGGTGCTTGGTTCCCACGATTGATCTATAAATTGTGAACATCGATCCTTCACAAGGTGGTTAGAATGCACAACGAACCCTATGTGATCCCTCATAAACCCTCTTTTATTTCGAATGCAAAGGATGCAGAACTCAAAAGTAGCACCAATGCCTCTATTACTCGGATCCCATATGCAAAAACAATTTGGAACTTGAAGCAAAGAGTCCACGTGCCCCATATTGCAAGTTGTATCTCTTAGTCTATCACCCTCTTTTGCATGCCTCCCATGATGACAGGAATTCTGCAATGTCATAGGAAGCAACAAATCTGAAACATTTCATACCTTTGGCTACGAACAAAATGCTCATCCTCATTTGCCAAAGGAAATTTTTTTGAGATATCAACAACACCTTCATTTTTGTGACTCAAAACACCTGAATTAGGGTTAGATATACTCTTCTCAAATGCACATCTGTCCACAATGATACTTTGAAATTCAATTAGTGGCTCATGCTTTGGAAACTCGGAGGACATTGCATTATTTGGCGCATCTTCCTTCAACTTGAACTCTTCTCGCCCAACAAGTGGAGTCTTTTCCACCTTCACATCATCGATCTTTCGCCAACTCACATGATCGTTAAAAACCAACAAAGAATCTTCATCTTCAACTTGCTTGTTGGATCCTTATTTTTCCCTGGTTACTACCCTAGCCATCTCTTTCAGTTCTGATTTTTCTTCCTTCTTCAGAAACATTCTCTACAACCTCGGATGATTCAACCATGCAATATAATCCTTCTACCTTGCAATATAATCCTTCTGATATTCTAGCAATTCATGTAACCTCTCTAGCATGGATTCTTGAAATGTTTTCATCTTTCTGAAATGCAAATACTAAAGATTGATATGCAACTATAGAAGCATGGCATGCAATGGGTGTAATCTACCATAAAATGTTAACCTCCGATGATTCACAAGCTGGCTGGATTCCAGCTTTGATACCACTGTAATATCCCTTGGAGTAAATTAATTTCGGATTGCTACAGCTACTTAGGGAAGTTCCAAACTCAGTCTTACCGGGTCAGTTTATTAATTACACTAAGATCACAATGATTAAACTAGTTTACTCTTGACAATGCTTGGAATATGTAGATATATATAAATGTAGTAAATAGAGGATAATGAATACATCCAATAGTTGTTCAGTTTCAACAGGGTCCCATTACATTCAATATATGTGAAATCAAAGAGTAGCTACCTGACAGATTGAGCTAAGATTATGGTGGATGACCTGGTTCAGAATACTTTGGATACCTTTGCAGACATTCCACAATGTTGTTGGGCTCAGAGGATAGGAGTCGTGGACATTCCTCTAGCCACCGGCTTCATGTAGAGTAGCAATGAGACGGAAGTAGCTTTAGATGTCGTAATGATGAATGCGGTAGCGGGAGACTCCTGGATTTCTCCCAATTGGCGATTAATATGCTAAGGTGTCGGAGACACTCTCAGCATATATCGCTATGTGCCTTCTCTTGGTCGATGATCTAGAAGTTGGCGTTTGCAGGGTGGTTTTTGGATGTGAGTGCTTTATTCCAACTGCCAAATTCCTTCCACTCCGTTCTGAAAAGATGTGTGATTTGTGCAGCTCTGGGTGGTGCGATTTATTTGTGAAAACAATTCCTCCTTTCCTGATGATGTTGCTCTAGTCTTAATAGGATGAAATTCAATCAATTCATCATGCCAATCTCCAGAAGTAGAAATGGCTCATACAAATGCTAGGCAGGGGTTTTGTCCCACTTGGTAGAGATTTGCTCTTGAGGTTTTTGTCTCGGGTGCTAAAGTTTGAATGTAGTTGCAATATTCTAATAATCGATACCTTCAAAATGAGACTTCATCCTTCCTTTATACTTGTTCGTGAATGAAGAGGAAATGTAGGTCGACACTAGGATTTAAATGTAAGTCGGCGCCAAAACATGAGATAGTATTATTATGATTAAAATAATTAATATTATCATTATTATTATATAGATATTATTATTATAAGATTATATTATTATTAAAGTGTTTAAAAACACTTTTATAATATTAAAATAATGGAGTTACTTAATCAGAGCAGAGGGGACATGACATCAAATCTCTAATAGCACTGAGATTAGTGATGGGATGCTAGTTGCATACCCTACTTGGAGTTCTTCACCTGATTGGGTTTTCTTGAGAGCGACTTTGGTGTTATGTGTTTCTTGCATGTTGTGTGCTCTGTTTGTATGTTTATTTTTCTTTCTATTATTCAAATATTTCATGTTGCTGCAAGTTGATAGAACAATAGGGCAGAGTATGCGGAAAGTAGAAAGAGTAGAGCTAGCTTAGGAATCCATTGTTGCTGCAACACGAGGGGTATCAACCTAGTGGCTTATAGATTGTATTTATTTTGAAATATTTTTCCATTGCTATGGATTTGAAGGACTTTCCACATTTTTCCTAACTGTGCAAGAATTTTAAACTTTTTAATATGTTTTTTAATGGTATATTGCATGTTATTTAAGATTATTTTACAAATTTATGTATTTTTCTACTATGTCGAGTTTTTTCCGAGGTCTTTAGTGCGAGTCGTTTTTTTGGCTTGCTAAGTTTTTGTCGAGTTCGATTTTTTCAACTATGAATAATGTGATGTCCCTGAATAATTATGATGGTTTTCCTTAACTACTGCTTCAGTTCAGAGATTATCATTTTCACACAGTTGCAAATAGTCATGTGAAAATTACAGAAAATCAGAAAAATTCAAATCCGTGCAACATAAACATCTCACATTCAGTATAACAGAGTTTCCCCAATGTAATTACTCTGGTAAAATAGGATTATCATGCAGGATTGTGGATGATACTAACCAAGAATGATATCACAGTTATGCAAGCGCTGCCTACAGATTTCAACTGGATGTTCAACAAATAAAGTCTTTCACAATATCTCAGTTACAACGCAATCCAAATTAGGAATAACATATACTTAGAAGTGTAACAGTGTCGGTGAGCTCATACTTGATGCACAGGTCGCTAAAAGTTATGATTCTCAGATCTGGAGGAGAATATGATATTTAGCTTGTGATGGCATGCACCAGGTGCACCCTCCAAGTGGTTGACTTCTGGCAGGGATCTTGCCTTTAGTTTCAAATGTGATACTTGGGTCCGCCTAGGAGTTTACTATGCCTTGAATCGATAGTGTCAAGGACAGCTAATTGATTCAAAGTTGATTGCTGCGACACCTTTGATACCAGTTCTCAGACTAGCACAAGAAATGAAGAGGCTAAGACCGTTGCAATCACTTGTTCTCCTTGTTCATTGCTTCAATTGATACTCCAGTCTTATCTCACTGTCTTGAAACAGAGCAGAAATCACTTATTACTTCACAACTTCCCCTCCACGGGTTGATATTCGAATTAGCACTTCTCAAGATAAGGTTTTCATTCTATCTAGAGATACCCGAGCTGAGGTTTTGTCCCAGTCAAGGTGCATAGTTTGCAAATAGCAGATTAGAATACATAAAGTCTGATGCCAAACTTCTTCCTGGGATCTTGCTTATGTAGAGATCGCCTAAACCCCTTGCTGGGTCGACCTTCTTGTTTGAAAACATACTTGGCGCCATCATGAGCCGGCTTAGCAATAGGAATATCATTATTATTAAAATAATTGATTATTATTAGTATTATTATAATACTATTTATTATTATTATTATAATTATATTATTAAAATAGTGTTGATAAACACTTTTGGCAAAAGTGATGTCGGCTCAGGCAAAGGGGATATGACAGTCCTCCCGCCCAAAATGTTGCTTGTTGTCAAGCAATGACAACACCTGAAACTTCCTCCTCTTCAAGCCAAAACTGCATAACATAAATTCAGGCTCATCGATCCTGGGCACTGTAACAAATAAACCATCTTCTTTAGCAATAATACTCCCTAATCCTGGCTTCCCTTTGGCTCTTGCTTTCTGAATGACTTCATCATCATAGGTGTAAGCTTTAGCTTCATGAACCACTGTCTCTTCACCTTTACATTTGCTGATTATGACATCCCATGCTGTCCCCTCTAGGAAATGATTTAGGTCAGACCGTATGAGTGCAGATAAGTGATCGCAGCAGTCATGTAATACCCCAAATTTCATTCTTAATGCTGCTAAAAATGCTGGTACACAAGTTCTTAGCGCTCTCCACATGTGGGACCACTTTCCCACCTCATTAGATTTGGAAATTTTCCTTGTATCTGCTGGCTCAAGGCTGTCCAATGGTGTTCCAATCAGCTGAAACACCTTATCAGGATTGTCCCCCTGCCTTCCTTTGCTCAGGAATAAAACTAAAAACCCCTTTATATAAATCTCAAATACCTTTTTGAAAACAAACACACCTTCCTTGCAATCAACCTCTGCTCGGCGGCTGTCCAAAAGGGATAAGGCAAACTGAAAATGTAGGAAACAGCAGTTCTGAGATGGAGAACAGCACACATAAGGATCCACGTATTATGGTTCTTACCTTTGAAATTCCAAACAGCCATGCTAGGATGATATTTATTCCTCAAGAGTTCCTTTTCCTCCAATACCTCATATGGTGGCCATCTTTGGTGTGTTCCCATGAACGTGTTCAAAATGTACCAAACACCAGCATAGGGGAGTATCTTACCTAAGGATAATCCCTTGGCTTCCATAATTAACTCTTCAATAGGATGTAGCCTTGCAAGACCAAATTTTTTCTGATTCTCTCTAGATCCATGATATAAAAATCTTCACATACCTTCTGTCCTTTCAATGTGAGAGTAAGTAGTCATGTCTTCACGGTGCTAGGAGTGTGTAGTGCCTCCTCTTTCATAAACCTTCCAACTTGTTTGTAGCTTGATATCCACAATACCCTAACCATCTTAGTTATTTAATCTTGAATACCAAAATGACACCCATTTTGCTTACCGTCATCTAGCATCAAGCTCCCCAGGGTGACTATCTCCATTTTGTCTTCAAGTGTGGTGGGGTGACAATTTGGTGAATTCATCCATTGTCCTTCAGTGTCCTCGCTGGTTTCTCCTAGATCCATCATGTGCGAACTAAAAGTCTCCTTCTCATGACTATAAACTAACCCATCAATGATCTCATCGATCTTGGAACAAAGGAGTTCGAATGTTTCTTGGTCAACCTCCATGTTGTCGGTGTGTGTCATCATGGAGTTTCCTTGATAAACTTGCAATTCCTCCTCATGGGGGTCCATCTTAGTCAAATCTTTCTTCACAATAGCACAACTAATATCTTGCATGTCATCATCACATGGTCCAATTATTTCCATACATTGCAAATCATTATTACACTGTTCAATTACTTCCATACCTGAAAATTGGGTGGATGTTTCTTGTACATTATTTGCAATTACTGACACATCTTCAACATACATTATTTGCAATTACTGACACATCTTCAACATACAATATCGGCTCTTCTTCCTTGGGTTTAGCAACTTCTTGTGATTTTGATCTTGACTTCTCTTCTGCTGTCATTAATGATTCTTTTGGATCTTGCTCCTTGATCTCCTCCTTAGCCATTTTTCTTACGTATTCGTATAGACCTTTTTTGTCAGGATACTGGTATCCGAGTACCTCCAAGTACTCATCAAAGGGAACACAAGTGTTTGAATGATCTGACAACCTTTGATACTGGTCGACAATTTTGCGGGCCTCAAGTTTGTACAATAACTCTTGAATAAGGTCCATGTCCTCTTCCTTTCGTAGACCTTCAAGTCTCTGGAATGCATTCAAAATGATAGCCTTACCCTGCAGGCTGGCAGAATCAAAGGCTTTGATATCATTGTGATATCCTAGGGCAGTTATTCAGTTCAAATTCCAATCACACCACAAATAGTTCTCACACTAGTATGATATACATATATAGATGGATTCAAACAATAAACAATTTCAAGAGGCAGGTCGAATTCACATCCACATAGAACGGTATTATATATATAATTGTTCAACACATTCAAATTTTCACCAGTAGGGTTTATGCAATCTTGCTCAAAATTACACATCATACTTTCCACGAAATTGACTTACAGATATGCAAATTAGGTGCTGTAATTGGTTCAGATTGCTGTGTATATATGCCCCTGTGGCAGTGCGCACATCTAGTGATGCTCAGATCTGTATTTCTACATGCAGTTTCACACATCCTGGTGGTGTTAGTGATCCTTTGGTCCCGGTCTGAAGGTGTTTCGTCCCTTTTTCTTTAACAAAATGCTCAATTATTGGGCCTAAAATTTCATTTGACCTGCTCCTATAGTGATTGTGTCTGATGACACCTAATTGCTTCAATCCTGCTAGATCTGGGGTGTTGAATTGAGTTGATGATGATTTCGTATGAAATAACCTGCAGGTTTGCGATGTATAAAATCAAGAGTTGTCCCAAATTCTCAACCTGCCACTCCCAGAATTACTTTCAATTTGGATATTTAAATGCCTGAAATGCAAAGATGTGCCAATTAGCTTCTGTAGGACCCCACTTGAGGTAAATAATTAATTAGTACTCCTTTATTGAAGGGTTTCGTTTCACTTGGGCGTTTGGCATAAAGGTAATATCAATTTCAATTGTTAAAGCATCCGATTTCATAATATTTCATACTATCAGTTGCTGCTCGCAATCTACAGAACGAATTGGGACGAAAACCCCACTAAGTTCGCCCAGGTGAGACGAAACCCTTACCTGAAGGAGTACTAATTAATTATTTACCTCAACTGGAGGCCTACAGGAGCTAATTGGCGCATCTTTGCATTTCAGGCATTTAAATATCTGAATTGAAAGTAATTCTGGGAGCGACAGGTTGAGAATTTGGGACAACTCTTGATTTTATACATTGCAGACCTGCAGATTATTTTATATGGAGTCATCACCAGCTCAATTCAACACCCCAGATCTAGTAGGATTGAAGCGATCATGAGTCATCAGACACAATCGCTATAAGAGCAGGTCAAATGAAGCTTCAGGCCCAATAACTGAGCATTTTGTTAAAGAAAAAGGGATGAAACACCTTCAGACCAGGACCAGAGGATCACTGACACCACCAGGAGGCGCAAAACTGCATGTAGAAATACAGATCTGAGCATCAGTAGACGTGCGCATTGCCACAGGGGCATAAATACACAGCGATCTGAACCAATTACAACACCTAATTTGCATATTTGTAAGTCAATTCCGTGGAAAGCATGACAATGTAATTTTGAGCAAGATTGCATAAACCCTACTGGTGAAAATTTGAATGTGTTGAACAATTATATATACAATACCATTCTATGTGGATGTGAATTCGACCTGGCTCTTGAAACTGTTTATAGTGTGAGAACTATCTGTGGTCTGATTGGAATTTGAACTGAATAACTGCCCTAGGATATCACAAATAATGCAACCTCACACTTTGTGCTTTGATCTATCTATCTAGCTATATAGCTTTTAAGCTTCCACTATCCATTAATGGTAATATTTTCAGTCACACTTTGTGCCTGACATTAGGAAGAGAAATGTATCAGGATTGCAAATAAGGGATTCTTATATGGATAACCCTTAACATTTACATGAAATCGGGTAGGCTCTAATCAAAACTAAAATGTAATTAACTACTCTCAACCATAAACCCAACAAAAAAGGAGCACCATGTATGAAACACGCATTTAGTATGCCTGAAGAGCAAAAATGAAATAACTAATTAATTAAATTACAAAATATGTCGGGTCCAATCCTAAGCCTACAAATGCCATGCATCCTAGAATGATTTCAACTTAGGCCATCATCCCTACTAAAGTTGTTTGGGTGTTTTTCTATTTCCAGAACTTTCCTTAACTGAGGCTTGTTGAGTGATTGCCCTCCACAATTACCATTGAATGCTCGATGCAAATTTGGTGCAAACTGGAAGATAAGTGCTCTGCCAAAGTCAAATTTTTTGACTTTGTTTTACTGTAGAACTCCACAAGGTTTGCCAAATTTTTGACAGTTCTTGTTTTGAAGAAACTACTTGATTTCTTAATATAAAAACTAGGGATGAGGTATACCCCACTACGGTTTTTTGGGTCAATTGGGTTCTTTGCTAATTTAGTTGCCTTCATTAGAGCGCTCCTGGGAATAAAAATTGACCTCATTTTCCCTCTCTTTAAGATTTTGGTGTATTTTTAGGGATCCCTTCAGTGTATGGTAAGAATGCTCGAGGTTGGCTGCTTGAGACTTTTGGCCTTTGTTGGTGATTTGGATCCTCTAAGCATTCTAGAAAGCCTTGTGAATTTGTTTTCCTTAGCATTTGTTCCTCCGGAACACATTGGTGAGGTGTGTTGTGACCAAATCACACATCACCCCATTAGGAATAGGGACCCCCCTTTTTTTTGAGCTCTGAGCTTTTCAGTGAGTTTTCAATGAGTTTTCAACGAGATTTTAATGATGACTTGACTCATTTTCCTTTGTCGATACGGTAGTAATTTCCTTGCCTACGATCTTTGGTTCACGATTAAGGGTAGATGAACTTGCAATAATGAAGAATTGTGATAAAATCCTATCTAGATATTGAGTTTTGAGGTCAATCCTTCGGAATGTTTGAGACCCTGAAAAGACTAAGCCTGGAGCCTGAAATCCTGAAAATCCTGAAAAATGGCTAAGTCTGAAATCTGGTGAATCCTCCAAATTCTATATTTTGCATCTTAAATCCGGTGGATTCGGGACCTATCTCAAACATCCTGAAAGGTATATTGAAAAATATTTAAAGTATAAGAAATTCAATCTCTAAACTTATACTTAAATATATTTTTCAATATACCTTTACTCGCGCGATCCTGAAAAATGCTTGACGAGTTAGAGGATTCAAAACACTGATCTAGTGCGACAGGGTACTTAGGTGGCGCAAATCTGGGCGCAAAATCACGAAAGAGAAGACACTTGAGCCAGAGGATTTGAAAACTCGATCCAATGCGCCCATCTACACCTTGAGCCAATGCGAGAAGTCAGAGGATTTGAAAACTCGATCTAATGCGCCCTTCAATACTTTGATCCAGTGAGAAAGTCAGAGGATTTCGATCACTTATCTATTGCGCCCAAACCAAAAGGTCATTTCGAAGGAAAAGATGAGGATTTCAACGCCTTGATCCAATGCGAAAATATCAAGAAGAATCCAATCTTTCAGCCAAAGCGCCAAGTGTCAAGAGGATCTCAATCCTTCAACTAGTGCGAAATGTTTAAGGGGAATTCTATGCCTTGAACCAATGCGAAATCACTTGAAGATTCTACCAACTCCATCTAGTGCGACTTACAGCCAGAGGATCCTAAGCCTCTAACTAATGCGAAACATGAAGGAGGATCATCAAGGAGTTAACTAGTGCGAAATATTGAAAACAAGTTTTAGAGTTTCAAGACAGCAAGACAAAAGGATTCCATGAAGGAGACTCCATTAGATCATCCGAGGCAAAGAGACTTGAAGATTGTTAAAACCTCAGGCAATGCGAAATATGAAGTAAAACTCGAAGACCTCCATCCAATGCGAATTGCCAAGGAGAGTTTCAATACTTGATTTAATGCGAGATTAGGAGGATGATGAAGGAAGAGCATTATGAAACAAAGATAAGAAGACAACAACATGCTGATCCAATGATGTTTTAATGAAGAAGACATTTACACGAAGACCTCAACTAATGCAAAAGAGATCTGAATTTCTGATCCTATGCGCTTGGAGGAGGAAGAAAACGTCCAACAACAAGAAGAAGAACATCAAAACTTTATCCAATGCGTTCACAAAAGAAAGAAGTTTCAAACATTTAATGATTGCTGCCTTCGTGAAACGTGAAATGCATTCATTTAATAAAGATCAAAATTAAATTAAATGTTTGTGCATGAGGTCGGCCTAGGAAGAAGGAAAGTTTTTTAAAGTGAATTATATATATGTGCCTCATTTCTTTTTCATTTGATTTATTTTCAAGAGCAGATTTGTTCTCCAAAAGCAGAATTTTCTTCAAGGAGCAGCCACAAGAAGTTGATTTTAGAAGTATAAATTTGATTTTATCAAATTTTGTCAAGTGGGAAATCAAATTGCAAGGTATCAAATACAAAACAGCTCATCAAGTAAGTCTGATCTGAGTTTTTTTTGATCTGATTTTCTTATTTTTCCTTCATTAAATGCATTGAAATTGTTCAAATATTAGTAAAATTCAAGAAGGACAAGTGGATTTTCATGGATTTTCATAAATTCCTTGAATCTAGATAGCAATATTTCATAATTATAAAGGAAAATTCCATAATTTAATCCACTAAGGTTGCTGAAGTAAAGTATATTACTTATTCGCGTCAAGTTTGCAGGAATGTCAATGATGCTAAAGAGTCATCAAAGAAGAAGAAGCTGGAACCACCTTCATGCTAGGAGTAAAGTCAACCAATTGTCATGTAGGGAAGACATCAAGTAGCTGCTCCACCATAAGGAAAGTGTTATCATCAAGTTGGAGCATTTCATATATTCTACTTCATTCGAGATCATCTTCCAGGAAGCATCATTCTAAGGAATCTACATCACTTCAAGAGGTAGCTGCTCCAAGACGTCACAGCAAGATATATCTCAAGTCCTCTTCATCAATGACATCATGAAAGATCCTACGTCAAGTTCCTTCGAGCTTCAAGATCATCTTCAAGGAATCATTTCATCAATTATATCATGATCATCAAGAGCAAGTGTTTGAATCACTTTCACCTTGCGGAGGGAACACTACTCTAAAGGATTATACCTCAAATCTTCTACATCATCGAGTTGGAACACTTCATTGAAACTTCCAAAGGCATTCATCCATCTAAACTTCAAGACTCTTCAAATTTCCAAGTCCAAGAGAGTCTCCTACTCTTCATGAAGGAATCAAGTGTCATCATCTACTCTCTAGCCTACATGAAGATACATCGAAGAAGATTCACATCAATCTATCTACAAGAAGAAGAATCATAAAGTTAGTCAAGTGAGGCGACAACTATCATACATCCAGTCAACAAGAAGAATGAACAAGGCAAGATCCACAAGATGTATTCCTAAATATACAAGTTCAAACAATCACATTGAATACATCATTACAAGTTGATACAATTTTCAAAGTATGCTGAGTTGGCACTTATGTGGCGAGTACACATCATTTAATTTTGATTAGCCACATTATTTAATGCATGCAATGTATCATTTAATGAAAGAAGCCAAAGGGATTCCTATGTGGAGGAATATTTTAAATGCTTTCGCCTTACCTTATCACATTGGAAAACGTGCCTTCATTGCCTCTCTCTTTTTTGCTAAAAATAGCAAGTTGTTGTAACTACCTCTGAGGTGGCATGATCTAGACCCTTGGCTATCGAATCAATCTTAGCCATTCATTGTAACCTGGACGACTATATAAAGGCCTTGTTGCCTCATTTGTAATTCATTAGAGGAATAGATTAGAGATTAGAGATATATTAGAAGGAGATCATTAGTAGTAGTAGAGAGTAGATTTTCAGAGTAGAATAGAAGAGACTCTCAAAATTCTCTGAGAGGGCTGGAAATTGTTGTAAATATTCCCCAAAGTTAATGCAAAGACATTGGAGCTACTTGTTTGGTGTTAAGTATTATCTTGTGGAGTAACATGGTTTCTGAATCTTGATGGAATTAAGAGATGTTTCAAATAGCTTAGAAATAGATTAGAAGTGCATTGATGTAATGAATATGCGTAAAGATATTTGATGAATTCTTCCGGTTCATACTTTTCGTGTATTGTCGAAGGCAATCCACTTTGCAAAGTTAGACTGAACCTTCATTTTCTTTAGTTCGGTTGCGAATGCTTGTTCAAATTGCGCCAGCTGTGGGTGTTTGGATGGAGATTTACAACATGAAAATCCTTGAGTTTCCTTAGAAGATTGCACTAGCTTCGTGTAGTTGTTGGTTCTCATGGCGAAGCGAAGTTTGGTTTCATGAGGAGTTTGTCTATCTTTACATGTTTCATTATCTCATTGTCCTTAGATTAGCCTTCTAAACCCTTACTCCCTTTTTCATTTTCTTTATCATAGAAGCTTTGTATATATGTCATCCACATCAAAGGAGGAATAAGTCGAATGAAAGGAGAAGAGTCTGCGTAAGTCCCTTTGTTGATTAACAGCAGAATCATACTTAAACCATTGAGCTGTCTCTTACTGAAATTTAAACATTATTAGAAGGAACCTTGGAGTTATCTCGTTTGATCACTTAGTTCAGCATCCGAGAGGCTTTGCTCAAGAGAGAGTCAGATACTTAGTATTTCACTCTATTGTTGACTTGTTGAAAAACAACCATCAACATATTTGGCGCTAGAAGGAGGGCATCTTACAAGTTGTTTCAGATTAAGGAAGAACATCCTGGAGCGAATTGGTTCTTTCTCGCCAGAGAGGCACCAAAGAATTCTAAGGTCTGCACCAGGAGCATCCAAGGACTTTTCTGAGTTGGGGTTCCCGTCAAAGTCGAAGAAAGGAAAGAAAGGGACTTCAGCCAGCCAAGGATCTCCAAGTGGGGGTGATACTTCAAATTTATTTCAAACTCCACCTCCGAAGAATCAAAATCAGGGAGTTGTTCAACCAGGCAACGTCCAAGTAACCACCACAGGCACTCCACTTCAGCAAGGAGCTACTCAAGCAGGTCCAGGACAACCCAACATTCCAATGGCAGCACCAGCACAAGCTTGGCCTTTGGGAAATGTCTCACCCCTTGGGACTTTTACCGATTACCATGATATGCCCAAGAATCCCGAACATTTCTGTTCGAAATTTCATGTCAACGATCCGAGCAGGACAGCTGAAGAGCATATTAAGATCTTTGAAGGTACTCTGGTAAATCGGAGGATTGAAGATGAAGATGTAGCATGCCGGCTATTTCCCTACTCTCTCGAAGGAGACGCTACCTTTTGGTATGTCAACCTACCGGCTGGATCTATTACTACCTGGGAACAGATGAGAACCGCTTTCCTGGAGAAATTCAAGATTCTCATCACTCCTGCAGAACTCTATAAGCAATTCATCGAAGTTCGAAGACAGGAACACGAGCCTATTGCCGCTTTTAATCACAGGTTCCATAAAGCATATTCTAGATTACAACCTCCTTATGATATCACTCCAGTAATGGCGATGGAGATTTATTATGCTGCATTGGATCGCCTTACTTCTATGTTCGTGAAAAGAGCAACAACCCCGCCGACCACTTTGACAGGAGCATATGCTGAAGCCGTTAAGGTGAACACAGATTTGGGTATGAACACGCATGGGCCACTTAATCACATAGGGCATGTGGCAATGCCAAACCAGATTCAGGGAATCAATCACGCATTGGCTCAACATACACCTGTAATGAATCCAGTTCCTGTTTCCACTCCTGCTAATCAATTAGTCTTGCATCCAGGAGTGCCAATTTCACAAGTTGTACCGGAAAAGCCAGTTTATTTGCAAGGATCTTCATCTTCTGCGAAGGCTCAGGAGGAGAAAGATGAAATGAAAGAGCTGATTGATCAGGTAAAGAAATTGTCTACTGAAGTTACACATTTACGAAATCAGAACAACTATCTGCAGAAGAATTTCCAAGGTAATCAGGGTGGATACCAAGGAAGCCAAGGAAATCAAGGATACAATCAAGGATATAATCAGGGATATAATCAAGGTTTTAGAGGAAATAATCAAGGCTTTCAACGACAAAATAGAACCTGGAACACTGCACCGAATACCGGCACAGTCCCTTCACCACTTGACAATCCACCAGCTTCTGACCCAAAACCTGCAGAGAAAGTATTTTTAGCAGAAGCTGCACTATCTACATGGTGCCGGTTGCATAACACCAATCAGCATTCAGAACTTCAATGTCCCGAATTTAAGATAGCAGCTGACATCTTTCAACAGGAAATGCATGGTACGCAGGTACCAGAAAATCCTCCAGTCACCGGATATGAAATTGTGCCCACGCAGAGGTATGATCAAGCTTTGATGATTGAAGATTTCACTTTTCCACCTATGATGGAATATGATATGACAGAATATAGCGGAAGATTCCCGCCAGCCTCTGCAAATGAACCAGTTGAGGATACATACTACACTCCGCCATTCGAGGGTGATTTCCAAACCCAAGAAGCAGATGAAGTTCAGGCCTTTCAGCAATCTGCTGGCAATGCACCACAAAGAGTTTATCAGCGGAATTACCGGCCACAAGATCCTATTACCACGTCCACTCCTCCTAATAACTTGCACACCCCGCCAAATCCAAATGCAAGTAACAATCCAAGCTATCCAAGGGATGCACCCGAATACAGACAGCGAAATCCAGTTCAGAACGTTGTCCCAGCACAAGAAGTTCAGCAGCAGAATGTCTC
Source organism: Cunninghamia lanceolata (assembly GCA_027924645.1). NCBI lineage: Eukaryota > Viridiplantae > Streptophyta > Pinopsida > Cupressales > Cupressaceae > Cunninghamia > Cunninghamia lanceolata. The sequence continues at coordinate 5,049,070 of BSBN01000262.1, read as the reverse complement.
TACAAGGATCGATCCAGTCAGGAAGGAAGTTCCTAAAGAGGATTTAAAGAGATTGAGTCAATGTGTTGTCGAAGAACTCAAGAAGATTAAAATCAACCTGCCATTGACAGAATTGATTCGAGTACCTGAAATTAAGGAAGCTTTTCTAAGAGGTGTTGATGATACCATCTCAAAGGGTGGAAATCAAAATGTGCAAGTCACCACAGGATCAGCCGGTCCATCTACTTCAAATGTACCAAGAGCATATGTAGGTCAAAATACAAATCCAACTCAAATGAGGCCACCTCACCCACAAGGCCAGACAAATGCTATTTTCATTGCACAGGAATCATCCAATATAACAGATGGTAAGACAGTTACGGTAAAGGAAGAGCCTGCAGAGGGTAACAATACGCCGAAAGTTCAAAGTTCACAAGTCAATTCGGATCCAGTAAATGACCGATACAGTGCCCCCAAGAAGAAATCAGTCGTCTTCTATCAAGGAAAAGATGAACAGCCTCCTTTCTTGATATCAGTTAGAATGTTTGGCAAATTATTACACAATTGTCTAATGGATTCAGGAGCCTCAAGCAACGTGATGCCTTTGGGTATTTGCAAGAAACTTGGCCTCATCCCAAAGCAGACAAATAAGAAAGTTACTCAATTAGACAAGACCGAAGTTCCAGTTATTGGAGAGCTACATAATATTCACATGCAGTTAGCAGCTGATCCCAGGATTCAGCATTACATTGACATTTCAGTAGTAGACATACCTGAAGGGTATGGGATGCTGTTAAGCAGAGATTGGTTGAAGAAGCTCAACGGATACGTCTCCACCGACTTTTCGCACATGTGGCTATCATGGAAAGGATTACCTAATCAAATCAGGATAGATAGCACTCCACGTCTTAAATTGATGATTACTGAATATGGTGAAGACAATGAGATCCTTTTTGTACAAACAGACTTAGGTGTTTACAAGCCTAAGGTTGAAGAGATTCTAATGTTTCATAATTCGACAGAGGTCCTCATAGAAAGTGATCACAGCGCATCATCAGATGAAGAAGGGGAAGGTATGTTTGAAAACTTCCGGAATTTTGTGATGAGACATGTGAAGCAAGGAGTAGAATTGGGAAGTCACGCATCCGTTCAAGATCTATTGCTACCTAATTGGTGTAGGATACACAATGCTTTCCATTCCGAGTTCTCTTGCTCTATGTGCATAGTGGCCTTAGAACAAGTTAGAAAGAGAATTCCAGAGGCCATGGGCTTGGAAATTCCAAGTATGATGAAACTAAAAGAACCAGTTCAGGATACCGCCGTTACAGATGAAGCAAGCACTTCGGCATCAGCAACAGAGCATACCCAAATTGAACCTACAAAAGTAGATCAAGGTATTGATATGTCAAATTCAGAAGATAATCAAGTATGGACTCTAAGATTTGATGGATCGAAATCTAAGCAAGGATCCGGCGCTGGCTTTGAATTGATCAGTCCGCTGGGGGAAGCTTATTTATCAGCTTTAAGATTACAGTTCCCATGCACAAATAATGTTACCGAGTATGAAGCTCTCGTACACGGGTTGCTCTTGGCCATAAAAAAGAAAGTTAAAATTTTGCATGTGTTCGGCGATTCAGAAATAGTTGTTAGACAAGTCAGGAAGCAATATGTGTGTCATGACAAGAGACTAAAGAAGTACAGAAACAGAGTATGGGATTTGATTGAAGACTTCGATGCTTTCAACATCAAGTCAATTTACAGGTCAACAAATCGAGTAGCTAATGCACTAGCACAGGCCGCAAGTTCCCTTGAGCCATTGGCTATGGAGGGATTAAAAAAGTTCACAGTGGAACTAACATCAGTACCATCAGTACCAGATAATATCACAAATTTTCAAGTGTTTGATGACGACAAACATATACTGGATTTCTCGACCAATTCAGGTATCTTCACCACCCAGGTCATTGACGAAAGCGAAGTTGAAGCTGAGTTTGATCCAGATGGGATCATGAATCTGAAGGACAATAATATCCCAAAGGGTATGATTGAATTAGAAAGACTCTTCGATTCAGATAAGTTGGGCACTCCTCCTCACCACAACGAAGATGGAAATAAATGTGAAGCAGTCAATCTGGGAACCAACGAAGATGTAAAAAATGTATTCATAGGGAAAGTTTGCACACCCGAAGAAAGAGAAAACATCCTCAGTAGTATGAGAGAATTCCACGATGTTATTGCTTGGGGGTATGATGATTTGAAGACATACGACACATCCATCATTACACATACTATCCCTCTCAAGCCAGGAAGCAGACCTTTCCGACAGAGGCAGAGGCCGGTCAATCCTTTATTGGAGCCACTTATTTATCAGGAAGTCAAGAAGCTGCTGCAGGCAAAGATCATATTTCCGATCAGGCACTCGACGTGGGTCGCCAATTTAGTTCCAGTTAGAAAAAAGAATGGAGAAATAAGATTATGTGTTGATTTCAGGAACTTAAACAAAGCATCAGAAAAAGATAATTATCCTTTGCCTTCATTGGACGAAGTGCTACAAATTGTAAATGGTTCACAGATGATGTCTTTTCTGGATGGATATTCAGGGTATAACCAGGTCATGGTTGAAGAAGAGGATCGATTGAAGACCGCTTTCACTACCAAATGGGGTACTTATGCATACAGAAGGATGCCTTTTGGCCTAATCAATGCAGGAGCCACTTTCCAGCGAGCTATGGATATTGCTTTCAGAGATATTATTGGAAAATGCATTATTATTTATATGGATGATCTTACGGTGTTCTCCAAGGTCAGAGCAGATCATGTAGAGCATTTAAGGAAAGTTTTCGAATCTTGTAGAACATATGGAATTTCCTTAAATCCAAAGAAGTGCATCTTCGGGGTGACAGAAGGAAAGCTCCTGGGTCATGTCATATCAGAACACGGTATCTCTATTGATCCAGATCGGATAGAAGCCATTAAGAGAATTAGCATGCCTGCCAGTAAAAAGGAATTAAAGTCATTCTTCGGCAAGATTAACTTCGTCAGGAAGTTTATTACCGGATTTGCAGAAATTATTAAGCCATTGAATGATATGTTAAAGAAAGATGCGAAAGTTGAATGGACTCCTCCAGCAAAGAAAGCATTTGAAGAAATCAAGCAAGCAATTGCTAGGGCTCCTGTCCTCATCAGTCCAGACTATTTGAAGCCGTTTTATTTATATTCTTTTGCATCTGATCACACCTGTGCAGGGATTTTGACCCAGAGGGTAGATGATAAAGATGAACACCCCGTTGCATTTATGAGTGCCCCTTTTAAGGATGCTGAGCTGAGATACCCGGCAGTGGAGAAACAGGCTTATGCTCTAGTAAAGGCTATCAAGAAATTTCGGCACTATATCTTGCGGAGTAAAGTGTATGCTATAGTTCCAGATGCCGCAGTAAAAACACTACTAATGCAAAATGAACTAGGCGAACGAAGAGGCAAGTGGGTCGCCACTATTCAAGAATACGACATCGAAATTCAACCAATGAAGTTGGTTAGAGGACAAGCATTGACTCAGACTATAGCTCTCGAAGAACCTGGATTAGTTCAGCAAGCTTACGTACTTGAAGCAGTATCACCCGATGAGTGGTACGATGATATTGTTTATTATCTACTATCTCAGAGATGTCCAGAACATATGAGCCCAACACAGAGGAGAGCATTGAGATACAGAAGTAAACGTTTCATGTTGCAAGGATCAGTTTTATTCAGACAAAATCATGAAGGCATCTATCTAAGGTGTGTTGGGAGGAACGAAGCTAAAAGTATTATGGAACAATTTCATGATAAGTTCGGAACTTGCCACGGTGGTGAGCTAGCAACGGCAAATCAGATATTAAGGGCAGGCTACTATTGGCCAAAATTGTTTCAAGATGCTCATCAGCATGTCAAAACTTGCCATATTTGTCAAGTAGCAGCTTCAAGAGAACGAAACCCAGCTATGCCTTTGCAGCCAGTTGTTGAATTCAGACCTTTTGCTAAGTGGGGGTTAGATTTTATTGGTATGATAAACCCACCATCTTCCGCACAGCATAAATATATTTTGACTGCCACAGACTACTGTACCAGATGGACAGAAGCCCATGCTTTGAAGTTTTGTACTTCTGAAGTAGTGATCAAGTTTTTAGAAGAGAATATAATTACCAGATTTGGTTGCCCCAGTGCCCTTGTATGCGACAATGGCCCTGCATTTTCATCACTCAGATTTTCAAATTGGGCCTTTGAATATGGTATAACCCTGAAATTTTCATCGAATTATTATCCACAGGGAAATGGCCTAGCTGAGTCCACAAACAAGAACCTTTTGAATGCAATAAAGAAATTACTGGATAAGAATCCAAGAGACTGGCATACACAGCTGAAGTTTGCTCTTTGGGCAGACAGAACTCGAGTTAAGTCTTCTCTGGGTACTTCGCCATATCACCTGGTTTATGGGCAGGATCCTATCTTCCCAATACAATTGAGGATTCCAACCTTGCAATTCATGCAAGAGTATTTAGATGAAGATGAGCAAGTACAAGTAAGATTATCACAGCTCCTGCATCTGGAAGAAAAACGAGACATTGCCTTAAATAAATTTATGAAACATCAAGGAGTGGTCAAGCGTTGGTTTGATCGACAGGCAAGAGTGAAAGCCTTCAGAATTTCTGATCTGGTTTTATATTGGGACAAAGCACATGAACGGCGAGGTGATCACGACAAGTTCGATTATCTCTGGAAGGGCCCATATCAGATCGCTGAGATCCTAGGAGAGAACGCTTTCAAATTGAAGACTCTGACCGGAGAAGATATTCCATTGCCTGTCAATGGGCAGTTTTTGAAGCACTATTTCCAGCCATGAATTCTTCGGAACACTGGTTTGTACATAATTAGATAGGATTTCCTTTCAGTTATTTTGTTTTTTCTTAGATTAGATTTGTTTGTCTTGATGTCATTTGACTCAAGAATTTTTCAAGAAGTTTTCATAGTTTAGTTGTTTTTGTTTTGCTTTCGTTTTTAGAGTAGTTGTTTTTGAAGGGTTTTAATTCTTGACAAGGTGGTGTGTATCCAAAACACATTTGGTATACTTTCACTAGGATATGTTAGCTCATTTCTTAAACATTTATTCACGAAACTCTTAGGATTGATAGATTATTGTTTTCAATTGTTGACGAAGCGAGCACTGAGCTTGACTGGGACATTAATCATATATTGTGTCTTGACACCATTATCTTCTGAACGTAATATTTTAAAATGTCAAATCTAATTTTACGAATTCTTATTTGTTCTTTTGAGAAACTTAAGTCATGATTGATGGATTTCCCGTGGACTCCATCGCGAGTATTAGATAGCGTGACTGCTCGTTCTTAGGAAACGAATCAGTTGTTCGGTATTGACTGAAGTATTTTGAGGTTTCTTACACATCTTAATGATCCCGAAGTTCCTAGGAAAGCCTTTGTAAGCCTGGATCAAGTGAAAATCATAAGGTAATTCATGCTTCCATTTCCATTCAATAATAAAGTATTTTGCATACTTTCATATCCGTCATCCCATTTACCACATCTCATATTACAATAAAATTGTCCATCCATTTCATTTCAATACAGTTAAACCTCCATCTGCATTGCATATTTTCAACCAAAAATGAATTCGAGTCTAATGACTGCATCATTTATATGATTCTGTGTTCATTATACTCCAGAAGGATACGCGTTGAAGTTGAAATCAAGTATTTGGAGTATTTTCATTATCCACTGTACAGGATAAAATCAAATGTTGGTCTTCCCACTCCATTCCATTTGAAATCTACTTCCTATATTCACTTCACTTTTGTTACTATGCAAAGTCTCAAAGCATGTAACTATTCATCCATTTTACTTCCGCCTTCCAATCACATTACTATCCACACCTTTTCACCCCTCTCCTAATCGTGATTGATGAATGTGAGTGTCGTCTGAATGAGAAGCTTGCAATTCCTTCCGCCCATTCCCCCATCTTTCCATAAAATAAATATTTGGATGCTTTTACCTTTTAAGCAAAGAGATTCCTGAAAATCCAAAAAATCTCTATGTATCATGATATAAATGCCATAATTCCTAAACAAGGCACGTTCAAAAGTATATTTCGTGCTGTACTTTCAAGTCAAAGAATCCTTGCGAAATAAAGTTCTAAGTACTTGTAGCCGAATCCAAAGAGGCTACCGCATCCAATCCATCCATTCCATTTCCATTCAATTCCATTCCACATACTTCACCCCGCGAACCAAAATTAAAGGGAGAAATCCTAAGTTCGTGAAGGACATGAAGGTATCATTACTAGTTATCATTTATTCCCGTTCCCTACTTACATTCCCTTTTCCACTTGCAAGCTTCGAAGTTTAGGTTGATACAAACAAACGTTGATCGTGATTTCATTCCGTTTCATTTTCCTTATTCACCGTCCATATTTGTTTCTTGCTGTTCAACATATCCCATCATTCCTTTGGTTTATGGTTGAATACGCTTTCACACAGTCATAATCCGCCCTCATCTCCGTTCCCTTTATCCCATCATTTCCTACCAACATTTGTAAGTATCAGAACTTGACATGATTTTATGTGTGGATTATCGCGTCCTTCGCAGAATCAGACTCTTGAGTTCTTATCATTCGTTACCTCGGTGAAAACCTGGCAAACAGGCGCCGTGTGTAATGGTCATTATCCTAAAAAAAGAAAAAGAGAAAAAAAAAAAAAAAAAAACAAAACAAAAGGAAAAATGAGAAAAAATAGTAAAGAGAAAAAATTTCGTTCACTGGTGAAAACCCGGCAAACGGGCGCCATGAATAAGTATCTTGGCGAAAACCTGGCAAACAGGCGTCATGATAGAGCCACATTGTTTCATTGCATTTTCACTATCATTCCATCACCACTCCATTTGACATCACTTACTTGTCATTGCATATTATCATTCACCTATGTCATCCATATATATGTCCGTCCATCCGCTTTCATGAATATACCTAGCTTGATACAGGTCAGCTTAGTCGATCCTGGTTTCTAAGGGATGGGAATGAACCTAAGTGCTTGCACTTCAAACCTCAGATATGGATAGTCGCGCTGGCAATTGATTTTGATTCTTTGATTGAGTAGTCGTGTTTATTTGATCTCGTGTGTGGGTGTACATGGAAATGTTGAAACTTGACGTTTGTTTATCTTTAGCACATTCAAGAAGTTGTTTTAATTGAAATCAATCTTTAATCACACATCAGGAGATGCATTGTCTTGATCCAATTTATGATTCCTTTCCCTTTTAAGCTCGTTTTGTATAGTTTACGATTGAGGATGATAATTTGATATTCTTTGAGTGAGCTTTTGCATTTTTGTTTGAGAAATGTTCAGGAACATTCCTCCAGTGGAGTCGCCAGATGTTGTGACCAAATCACACATCACCCCATTAGGAATAGGGACCCCCAGTGAGTTTTCAATGAGTTTTCAACGAGATTTTAATGATGACTTGACTCATTTTCCTTTGTCGATACGGTAGTAATTTCCTTGCCTACGATCTTTGGTTCACGATTAAGGGTAGATGAACTTGCAATAATGAAGAATTGTGATAAAATCCTATCTAGATATTGAGTTTTGAGGTCAATCCTTCGGAATGTTTGAGACCCTGAAAAGACTAAGCCTGGAGCCTGAAATCCTGAAAATCCTGAAAAATGGCTAAGTCTGAAATCTGGTGAATCCTCCAAATTCTATATTTTGCATCTTAAATCCGGTGGATTCGGGACCTATCTCAAACATCCTGAAAGGTATATTGAAAAATATTTAAAGTATAAGAAATTCAATCTCTAAACTTATACTTAAATATATTTTTCAATATACCTTTACTCGCGCGATCCTGAAAAATGCTTGACGAGTTAGAGGATTCAAAACACTGATCTAGTGCGACAGGGTACTTAGGTGGCGCAAATCTGGGCGCAAAATCACGAAAGAGAAGACACTTGAGCCAGAGGATTTGAAAACTCGATCCAATGCGCCCATCTACACCTTGAGCCAATGCGAGAAGTCAGAGGATTTGAAAACTCGATCTAATGCGCCCTTCAATACTTTGATCCAGTGAGAAAGTCAGAGGATTTCGATCACTTATCTATTGCGCCCAAACCAAAAGGTCATTTCGAAGGAAAAGATGAGGATTTCAACGCCTTGATCCAATGCGAAAATATCAAGAAGAATCCAATCTTTCAGCCAAAGCGCCAAGTGTCAAGAGGATCTCAATCCTTCAACTAGTGCGAAATGTTTAAGGGGAATTCTATGCCTTGAACCAATGCGAAATCACTTGAAGATTCTACCAACTCCATCTAGTGCGACTTACAGCCAGAGGATCCTAAGCCTCTAACTAATGCGAAACATGAAGGAGGATCATCAAGGAGTTAACTAGTGCGAAATATTGAAAACAAGTTTTAGAGTTTCAAGACAGCAAGACAAAAGGATTCCATGAAGGAGACTCCATTAGATCATCCGAGGCAAAGAGACTTGAAGATTGTTAAAACCTCAGGCAATGCGAAATATGAAGTAAAACTCGAAGACCTCCATCCAATGCGAATTGCCAAGGAGAGTTTCAATACTTGATTTAATGCGAGATTAGGAGGATGATGAAGGAAGAGCATTATGAAACAAAGATAAGAAGACAACAACATGCTGATCCAATGATGTTTTAATGAAGAAGACATTTACACGAAGACCTCAACTAATGCAAAAGAGATCTGAATTTCTGATCCTATGCGCTTGGAGGAGGAAGAAAACGTCCAACAACAAGAAGAAGAACATCAAAACTTTATCCAATGCGTTCACAAAAGAAAGAAGTTTCAAACATTTAATGATTGCTGCCTTCGTGAAACGTGAAATGCATTCATTTAATAAAGATCAAAATTAAATTAAATGTTTGTGCATGAGGTCGGCCTAGGAAGAAGGAAAGTTTTTTAAAGTGAATTATATATATGTGCCTCATTTCTTTTTCATTTGATTTATTTTCAAGAGCAGATTTGTTCTCCAAAAGCAGAATTTTCTTCAAGGAGCAGCCACAAGAAGTTGATTTTAGAAGTATAAATTTGATTTTATCAAATTTTGTCAAGTGGGAAATCAAATTGCAAGGTATCAAATACAAAACAGCTCATCAAGTAAGTCTGATCTGAGTTTTTTTTGATCTGATTTTCTTATTTTTCCTTCATTAAATGCATTGAAATTGTTCAAATATTAGTAAAATTCAAGAAGGACAAGTGGATTTTCATGGATTTTCATAAATTCCTTGAATCTAGATAGCAATATTTCATAATTATAAAGGAAAATTCCATAATTTAATCCACTAAGGTTGCTGAAGTAAAGTATATTACTTATTCGCGTCAAGTTTGCAGGAATGTCAATGATGCTAAAGAGTCATCAAAGAAGAAGAAGCTGGAACCACCTTCATGCTAGGAGTAAAGTCAACCAATTGTCATGTAGGGAAGACATCAAGTAGCTGCTCCACCATAAGGAAAGTGTTATCATCAAGTTGGAGCATTTCATATATTCTACTTCATTCGAGATCATCTTCCAGGAAGCATCATTCTAAGGAATCTACATCACTTCAAGAGGTAGCTGCTCCAAGACGTCACAGCAAGATATATCTCAAGTCCTCTTCATCAATGACATCATGAAAGATCCTACGTCAAGTTCCTTCGAGCTTCAAGATCATCTTCAAGGAATCATTTCATCAATTATATCATGATCATCAAGAGCAAGTGTTTGAATCACTTTCACCTTGCGGAGGGAACACTACTCTAAAGGATTATACCTCAAATCTTCTACATCATCGAGTTGGAACACTTCATTGAAACTTCCAAAGGCATTCATCCATCTAAACTTCAAGACTCTTCAAATTTCCAAGTCCAAGAGAGTCTCCTACTCTTCATGAAGGAATCAAGTGTCATCATCTACTCTCTAGCCTACATGAAGATACATCGAAGAAGATTCACATCAATCTATCTACAAGAAGAAGAATCATAAAGTTAGTCAAGTGAGGCGACAACTATCATACATCCAGTCAACAAGAAGAATGAACAAGGCAAGATCCACAAGATGTATTCCTAAATATACAAGTTCAAACAATCACATTGAATACATCATTACAAGTTGATACAATTTTCAAAGTATGCTGAGTTGGCACTTATGTGGCGAGTACACATCATTTAATTTTGATTAGCCACATTATTTAATGCATGCAATGTATCATTTAATGAAAGAAGCCAAAGGGATTCCTATGTGGAGGAATATTTTAAATGCTTTCGCCTTACCTTATCACATTGGAAAACGTGCCTTCATTGCCTCTCTCTTTTTTGCTAAAAATAGCAAGTTGTTGTAACTACCTCTGAGGTGGCATGATCTAGACCCTTGGCTATCGAATCAATCTTAGCCATTCATTGTAACCTGGACGACTATATAAAGGCCTTGTTGCCTCATTTGTAATTCATTAGAGGAATAGATTAGAGATTAGAGATATATTAGAAGGAGATCATTAGTAGTAGTAGAGAGTAGATTTTCAGAGTAGAATAGAAGAGACTCTCAAAATTCTCTGAGAGGGCTGGAAATTGTTGTAAATATTCCCCAAAGTTAATGCAAAGACATTGGAGCTACTTGTTTGGTGTTAAGTATTATCTTGTGGAGTAACATGGTTTCTGAATCTTGATGGAATTAAGAGATGTTTCAAATAGCTTAGAAATAGATTAGAAGTGCATTGATGTAATGAATATGCGTAAAGATATTTGATGAATTCTTCCGGTTCATACTTTTCGTGTATTGTCGAAGGCAATCCACTTTGCAAAGTTAGACTGAACCTTCATTTTCTTTAGTTCGGTTGCGAATGCTTGTTCAAATTGCGCCAGCTGTGGGTGTTTGGATGGAGATTTACAACATGAAAATCCTTGAGTTTCCTTAGAAGATTGCACTAGCTTCGTGTAGTTGTTGGTTCTCATGGCGAAGCGAAGTTTGGTTTCATGAGGAGTTTGTCTATCTTTACATGTTTCATTATCTCATTGTCCTTAGATTAGCCTTCTAAACCCTTACTCCCTTTTTCATTTTCTTTATCATAGAAGCTTTGTATATATGTCATCCACATCAAAGGAGGAATAAGTCGAATGAAAGGAGAAGAGTCTGCGTAAGTCCCTTTGTTGATTAACAGCAGAATCATACTTAAACCATTGAGCTGTCTCTTACTGAAATTTAAACATTATTAGAAGGAACCTTGGAGTTATCTCGTTTGATCACTTAGTTCAGCATCCGAGAGGCTTTGCTCAAGAGAGAGTCAGATACTTAGTATTTCACTCTATTGTTGACTTGTTGAAAAACAACCATCAACAAGGTGCTTCTCCTATTGGAAGTTTTCAAGAAAAGTTATTAGTGGCAATGTTAGTCAATATTTGCTAACTTGTCTAATCCGTTTCAAATCATATAAAATCGTCTTTTTGATGCTCCTGTTGTAGTTTTTAGTGGTGTTCAATTACATTGTGATGAAGAGATAAATCCTAGTACTACATACATTCCACTTACTACCACTTTCGTTGGAGGCGAAGTTTTTCTTCCATTATGGGCTTGCAAGACCCTTTAAGATGTCCATCTAAATATTGTTGATATGTTTGACTGTAAGAAGATTTAAGAACATAAGTGTATTAACTTTGAACTCATGGTGCAAATTATGAATTGTTGTGATTCCTTAGCTTATAACACTCGTGGTAAGCTAGAATAGGTCAATGCTACATTGTTAGTTTATGTACGTGGCTGGGTACAGGTTCTCTGGTATAGCAATTTTTTTCTTGGGTTTAGTATGATTAGGTATGACTGTACTATATTTATAATTTGTAATAGAATCATAAATTTATATATAAATATATTTTTGTTAATATATTTATTATAATATATAATAAATATTTTATTATAAATTAATAAATTATAATAAACCACCATTGTCTAAATCCCCAATTGTTGGCAGGCCATGTCAGTTATAAGCCTGCAACCTTCCAGGTTTATTGCACTATAAAATCGCATGTTGAGGCACACCACATCCATTAACAAACAATTGCATCGTAGACACCAAATCATAGTCAAATTATACGTACACAGCAACGACACGACAAACCAAAAGTAGAAATGGAATTTGATTACACCGGTTTAAAATGGGAAAAACACGGCAAATTAAAAGACGCTAAAATACTCATAAAACACAGAAAAAAATTGCAAATGTTATTTCATGCCAAATAGAGTGCATAGAAAGAGAAACAACGTCCAAAGTTCAAACACTTCAATTAAGGCCTATTTACCTTCAATTTGGCTTATCAAAACTAGACTGAGATTCAAACCTGTGACTACCAACAAACCAATGCAATAATACTTTGGATACAAACTGTATAGAACTATATTGTACATTGACAAAGGATTTGGTTCAATTGACTCCTTACTATCCCTTGATGATGATCACATGCTGAATTTTTTATTGGTAATGTTTGTCTCAAGCCAGATTGGGTTATGAGCATGCTGACATTATTGTCATAAAATCATGATTCAAAGAATACTATTCAGTGTCTTTGTAAATCCCATTTGACCTGCCAAGCATTATTCTGAACTTTTGTCTACCATCACATAGATATTACCACTTAAACAATCTTACCAGTAACAACACTCACAGATTTGGCAGCCCAGTGCAATGAGGGATATGACAGCCACTAGGCATGCTCAATGAGACATGAACTCACATTCACATGCCTTTGAGGTCTAAGGCCCCAAAGAGGTGTTGATACCTTATAAGACTTACTTCATCGGCCGAATCTTACATTACAAGCATGCCTAACTTTAGATTAAGAAAATATCATAAAAACAAGATTCAAGAACCTCCTAAAATGTCAAAAGAAACAAGTTAGAGGGCTTTATAGAGAAAAATCCATGGGCTGACTGAAAAGACCGGTGTTGTTTTTTGAATTGCACATGTATAAAACAAATTTTATTATTTACTCGTGTTTTACTCATTGTTTGACCTGCAATGACCTGGTTTTGACCAGTTTTGATTGGTTTTTTGCTAAGTTATTGGGTACCCCTGATAACCCCCCCATCCCCAGACTGGGACGTTTTGGGTCCTGGTACAGGTCCGGGACGCCCAGGGGTTCGCTCGAGGTTCTGCCTGGGCGCTTCAGAGAACCCATTTGAAGAACCCATAGAGAACTCGGGGCACCTGGGCAGAACCTTGGGCGAACCTGGGGGTAACTGTTGGCGGACTGTGCTAAAAAGCTCTCATTTTAATTTTTTTTAACATTTTTTAACACTAAAAAACCCTAAAAAGCAAAGACAAAACAAATTTTTTATAATTTTTAATTTTTTAATTTATATATATTAAAAATTATAATTTTAAAACATATAAATATATATGTTTTATATAACTATAATTATAATTTACAATTTTCTATATATATAAAATAAATAAATATATATATATATATATAAATTAATTATTTCAATTTATTAATCTATATAGTTATATTATATATTAATTTAAATATATATATATATATATATATATATATTTAATAACTTATATATAACTATATATATTTAAATTATATATAAAATAACATATTATTGTATATTATATATAAATTAATTATATATATATATATATATACCCGAGCCAAAAAAAATTGTCGTATTCGCGTACCCGAACCTTGTACCCGTACCAGGATCGACAGCTTAGGTTTTTTTAATTACCTGGGCATGGCAGGTTAGAACAATGTGGTTTTGGTGTCGAGTACATTTTAAATGCGGTTATACACATTTTTTTGTTATTATGCACCAAATAGAACCACTTTGCATTGGTCACTTATCCATCAACTATCATTGAAACCTCTATCACTTCTAAATTGATGTTCATGAGCATGGGGAGACCACACAATTCTTGATTTGCAGTTGTTACATCAATGAGAGAGGACAAAGAAGCCCATTTCAATGCACTTTCCTCGTCTGTCAAATCTTGAGAGCCCTTGTAGTAGTTGTTAACCTCATGGATGATATTATGAGGCATTTTCCTATAGAGTCCTTGCTCATATACTCACCCCGACCAAATGTAACAAAGTCGCCAATATTTTGTGGTTTTCCATCAATTTGAATACAAACGTACAATAATCTCTATACCTAGACCCTACCACCATGCCACAAACCCACAGGGATTTCGAGGTGCCTAGGCCGGACCTTGGGTAAACCTAGGCCTGTCTTGGCCCTATACTCGGAGATGAACCAAACCCAATCAATTCGTGGGCCATTTCTACCTAACCTAGCTTCATAGGGTGAATTGTATGTTGGCTGAATAAGAATTGGGAGGTGCCTACTCTTCATCCATGGAAGAATCTTGTGGGTTGTAAATGAATGTACAAGTAAGAAGATAAAATTTACATCCTTTTGTAAAATTGAGAATTACAAAGCTCAACTTGTTACTAAGGGCTTCTCTTAGAGGGAAGAATCTTGTTTTTCATGCACAAACCAAGCATATTGAGGTTCATGATCATTACATTTGCCAATTGATTTATAGTCAAATAGTTCACTTTCAATTTTGTAGGACAAAAAATCATTTTGCAAACATCTTTACAAGGACCTTTGCAAAAGCCAAATTTGTCAAGTTGTAAACATGCTAGTGTACAAAGGATTTGTTGTTAAGGGATATGATGGTGTTTTGATCCATCCACACTAGGGTTTCTTCGTCTTTTTTCCTCTAATTAAATATTATGTTGGGGAGGGACGGGGAGGTAGTGGGGCAAGGGGACGGTGCTGCTAATTACGCTGAGAGGTGTAACCTATAGTGTCAACAAGAGGTGGAGTGTAATGGTGTGTCCGTGTTCACAAAAACTCCTCATAGCTGACAAAACAAATATTAAATAAAAACCTTTGTCAACCCACAAATAAAAAGTAGAATCACAAGTTTTATATAAATATAGAATATTTACTACCCTTTTCGAAACAAAAACAAAACAAAATATTACCAAAAATATATAGCACAAGTAGTAAAGAAGAAAACAAAGGAAAAAATAGTAAAAAAAAAAAGAAAAGAGCAACCCTATTGAAATAGCTATTTACTTCAGTAAATAAAATACTAAATAAAACTATTGAAATATATAAGTAAAATTATTGAAATAATTTGTTTTCATTTAATTTTTTGAAAACTTTTGTAATCACTTTGTACTCAACATATCCACTGATGTAGATTATATGAAACTTGAAATGTATGTGTCCATATGTGTATGTAGTAGTTTAAATTTAAATTTATCTTCTTATTTATTTATGTGTCCATGTGTGTATGTAGTAAATAAAATAAGTAAAATAAAAAAACAACTGTTCTTTTTTATTTATCTAAGTACTTATTTATGTGTTCATGTGTGTGTGTATGATATTATAAATAGATAATAAAATTTAAAATTCATATACAAAAATAAAATAGTAAAAGTAAAACTAAATAATTTATTTTCATTGAAATAGCTATGTACTTAAGATATGCAATAAATAATTTGTTTTCGTTTAACTTTTTGAAACTGTAGAAAAATAAAATAGCTCTTCAAGCAAAATTTATACATACATGAGTGTATGTAGTAAACTAACAGAAGTATCTTAAATACATCTGTCTAAAACACATCAAGAGATATCAATCTCAAGGTACCTATCAAATTCAATATAGGTGCCTCAAGATTGATATCTCTCAGCATCTTTTAGGAGATGTATTTAAGATATCTATGCCAGCATTTACTTACTGTATAAGCAGCCATCATATATATATATTGGAGAATTTTTGATATGTATATTTGCATGCTTCCAGTTATGCTTGCGCACACTCTTTGAAATCTCAAGTCTAGATACTAAGAGCACTTACTCTTATAGTGCATCTCTTGGATTCATATATTGTAGCATGTACTCGAGTCTTGAAGATTATTTTGTATTTGGATACTATTGATATCTACCTTATTTCAGCAGTCCTATTTGAGTCTATGCTTTTATCTTCTGTATTTTTCCATTTCAACTATCTGTACTTTGCCATTAAACACATGTGACAGGAAATGCAGACTTCCTAACAAGTTATGTTCTTTCTATTTTCTAAGGGGATGTAATGATTATAAGATTAGCTAATGCATTTAATGCAAGAACTTTACCATGGCTGGTAAAAATCTCTTTATAATTCCGTCGTTATTACCATGGCTGGTAAAAATCTCTTTATAATTCTGTCTTGCAAATGGAATGCTTAGTGGTTCAAGTGTAGTTGTGATGTAGTGAGAATTGGTCTGCTTATCATTACAATTCACATTACAAACAAATCCTAGATGAACAGTAACAAGACTTGAATCTGAAACAGAATTGTGATGTAACAAATATTGTGCATTTTATTAACCATTTACAACGAAATAATGCCTCAGTTCTTTATGAATGATAGTTTGCATACAAAAATGCAATAACCTTTCTCATAGGCTTGTTGGCCTTGCTTCATGCCATTTCATGTCCTGCAGTTGAAGTCTATGTTGGGTTCCTAGTGATTTATCTATGTTACTGAAAAGGCAGGGATTGCTGTAGGATTTTGGAAACAACTAGTTCACCAGATCCGATCAAAAGGAAAGAAGTATTCCTCAAAGTACTGAAAAACTCCATGCCAACAGAGCTCCCACCTTGACCCTTGCAGACTTCATCCAATATCCATAGGCCCTAAGTAACAGGATAACCAGTATATTATATATCTGGTATTTACATATTCTTGAATATGTCCATCACGCGACTAGAAGAAATCAAAACAAAGACTTCAAAACACCAGCTACCAAAGTCCAACCCATTGCCTAGAGTTATGCCAAAAAAGAGCATGCATACGGAAAGGCTATAGGGGGGCAAGTTACAATGGCCCGCCCTGTAGCAGAGTCTAGTTTAGAAACAGAAAGGAAACAGGGGAAGGGACAAATTATGCAGGGCCCTCCCCATCCCTGCCAGCACAATTATATTTAAGACATTTGCTTCCATTCTTGAGAGGAGGAGAAAACACAAGAGCCGCCTTCAACTCAGCGTTACAACAACACATAGGAAATTTGAGACTAGCTTTTGCTAAGAGTGTTACCTTTAGACTGGCTGCTAGCTCCTTAATTGCCATACGTGTTCTTTGCATGCTCTCCTACAACCCATGAATATGGTCTAGGTGATAGTTGTAAAAGACCTCCGCCTGGTTTTCGACCCCCTCAATATCATCATGAATGAGATATTTGCCAGCCGTTGTGGAGAGCATGGAAGTGCGGCTAAGAATCTGAGTAGTGTCAAAGACATTCCTTCTCCCCATTGACTAAAGAGGTTCCAGGAGGAGCAAAGGCTTCCCTAATTCCAACACAAGGGGCTTTTTCTATATCCTTCGCTAAGTCAAAAATCTGTAGCACCCAGACCTGCAAGTTAGAATTTTGAGACTTTTGTTTCCAGAAACTCCACAAAGTTGTTGATCATGTCCACCCTTTCACCCATTCCTTCCTCCTTCCACTGCTACTACCCTTCCCCTTGTCCTCCACCACCCTCCGCTAGCCCTTGTGCTCATTCAACGATGCCATCTGAAGGAGAAAGAAAAACAACACGCTGAAACCCCAAAACAGCCTCTTCGATAATTGAAGAAATCACCTCACAACCCACCTCAAAAATCTCCATGACGACCCCACCATACTGTGACATAATTGCTTTGCAATGTGAAAGATGATGAGAGTAGCCTTCCCTGTTACCTACCACCCTCATTACTCATCTCTCCTCATTCCTAAGTGTGGAGATTTGCAAGTGGATATGCCACCTTACTGTTAATTTTTCTAAATCATGGTAAACAGATTCTGCATTTTGTAATCTAATTCCTACAGGAACAAAAACACAGAAACTAGACCTATCAAAACAGCTTTAACTTAATTTGATTCAAGAATCTATTACACATACTATAGAAAACAATAAATATAACTCAATGAATGACTGTCAAAACCTTATCTCTGGTTTTCATTAATTCTGAAACTGAAATCTGCTACAGGAAAATAAAATAAACTTCTCTCTGAATTCGTACCTCTGTCCCTTCAATTTATAGATCTGAGAAGGGCGTACATAGGAGTTATTAATAGTCAAGCTCAACTTCTAAAGATCTGCATGAAGGGATGAGGTAGTGTGCTCCAGGAGATGGTTCATCTTCTCTTGGACTCCACGCCCTAACTCACAGTTCAACTCAAACAAAAGAAAACTGAAAATAGACTTTACTAAAACTCAACACTAAAATTGAAACTAAAAGATACCTTATTCTAAAGCTAGTGCCCTAAACTTAGACCTGAACCTCAGTCTTAGTTAATTGCAGTTGCTGAAGAATACTAAGTGTTGTGCTGTAGAAGATTGAGTGAGGTTCAAGAAGCCTGACTGCTGCGCTCTGAGAAGGCTGGCTGAGGTACACTACATATTCTAACACTCCCTCTTGCCGAGTAAAGTATTCGCCATCACGCCAAGGTATTCTTTGAACATCTTGAATTTTCCTTTTGAAAGAGGCTTAGTCAAGATACCAGGACTTGTTGATCTGTTGGAATGTACTACAGAACCACAACTCCCTTTTGAACCATATCTCTGATGAAGTGGTACTTGATCTCAATATGCTTGGATAGATCATGAAATACTAGATTTTCAGAGAGTTGGATACAACTCTGATTCTCACAGTAAATCATGATAGTGTCCAAACTGAAACTAAAAGATGACCTTATTCTAAAGCCAGTGCCCTAGACATAGACTTGAACATCAATCTTAGTTAACTACAGCTGCTGAAGAAGACTGACTGCTTCCCTCTAAGAAGACTGATTGAGGTACACTGCATATTCTAACACTTGTGACACCAACTTTCCTGAGCTCTTTCTTAGAATTTCTTTTGAGATCTCATTGGAACTTTGTTTGGTGCTTTTTTCCACCCACAATTCATATGGTAGCTGGAAAAAAGCTTCCTGTAAATTTATTTCAATGTTTCATCACATATTTTAAAGGTTTTTGTATGGAATTAACAAGGATTCATATATTGTAGAATGTAATCTTGAATCTTGAGGATTATTTTTGTATTTGGATATTATTGGTATCTACCTTATTTCAGTGGTCCTATTTGTGTCTATGCAGTTCTCTTCTGTATTTTTTCCATCTTGACTACCTGTACTTTGTCATTAAACACGTGTCAGGAAATGAAGACAAGCTATAATTAACAAGATTTTTTCTTTCTATATTCTATGGGGAAGTAATGATTATAAGACAAGCTAAAGTGTTTAATCTAAGAACTTTACTGTGGCCAGTAAAAATCTCTTTATAATTCTGTCTTGCAAATGGAATGCTTAGGGCCCAGGGGTTCAAGTGTAGTTGTGATGTAGTGAGAATTGTTCTAACTTCTGCTTATCATCATAGATTCACATTGCAAACAAATCCCAGATGAATAGTAACAAGACTTGAATCTGAAATAGAGTTGTAATGTAACAAATATTGTGCATTTTATTAACCATCTACAACAAAATAATGCTTCTGTTCTTTATGAATGATAGTTTGCATATAAAGACGCAATGACCTTTCTCATTGGCTTGCTGGCCTTGCTTCATGTCCTGCAGTTGAAGGGTCTAGGTTGGGTTCCTAGTGATTTATTAAATTTGTGTTCATAGACCTATAAGAAAATCCTCACATTCACGAACAACAATATACCTTTCTGTCAAAAAGTAACAAAAGAGAAGCATATGGCTGTTCACACTAATGATCATAGTTTGTAGATGCCCCAAACTTCCAAAGGATCAACCCTAGTGATTTTTATCATGTTATAATTTATAAACAATAGGGACTATAATTCAGAAAGAAAAAAAACTGTACTTGCTAGGTACACTCCATGTTTGAACATTTATAGTTGTTTTCTTAGAAAGACATTAACCTGGTGCAGTAGTAAAAATGACCAAGCTTCGAATCTGATTAGTACTTTTGCTGTGACTGTCATCCTGATCTCTTTTGTAGAATTTCTTTTGAGATCTCATTGAAACTTTTTTGGGTTTTTCCCCCCCACAAGGTAGCTTGATAAAAGCTTCCTTTAAATTGATTTCATCACATATGAAGGTTTGGGTATGTAATTAACAAAGATAAAATTGCTTGATTGATGATAATAATTGCCAAGGATCCTTATCATGCAACAACAATAACCTGGCAGATTCAAGTCAAGATAGCACAGTAAAATATAAAATACTGTTGATCTAACAGATGTACGTTTTGTATACTATTAAATATAAGCAGCTTTCTATAATCTAATAGGTCCCCAATTACATGTGTCCTGCATGTTCAGGGTGTCCCCTATAAGATTTGATTCTTGTAAGTTGTAGTGGTTGCCTTTGGGAGAGCAATTGTGTTGTACCTGTTTGTTACTACTAAATAATGTGGCAAAGTGAGTAAACACTGAAGAGAAAAGTTACCGCCATTTCTTTCTTTAGGTCCTGCAGGTTTTGTGGCTGAATTGTAGTAAAATCTTTTGACTTTTTCATGATTTGCTCTGATTAATTTTAGCATTGCAGGTACACCAATGGGTTTGAGGCAAAGTTGCTCGAATGGTGAGGATTTAAATGCACACTTGCTGAAGGATCCTGTTTCGTTGTCTGAGGATGAGGAATGTGGTATTTCTGGGAAGATTCTATACAGGGCAACATTTGATGAGCTTGAAAACAATTATGTGAATTATGACACAGTGCTATGGGTCCTCATATCTTTGCTGTTGATATTGGCATGGGGAGTTGGAGTACTTATGCTTATTTACCTACCCATCAGAAGATATATTTTACGAAAGGACATCCACTCGCGTACTCTTTATGTGACATCTAATGCAATAGTCTATAAGGTTTGTTTCTATTCATCATGTAGTAATGTTCCATGGACTTTCGGCAGCCAATAGTTTATATGATAGAAGCATCTTTCTCAATAATTTATTGGCAAACCAAAAGAGATATTTTCAATTTCTGAGGACAATACCAGGAAAAAACTGAGCAAATATTGAGAACCCAGAAAATGCAGTGAAATTCAGAGAGAGAGAGAGAGAGAGAGAGAGAGAGAGAGTAGATTGATCTCATCAAGGTTAATTAGTTGATCTTTCTCAACTCTCCCTGGTATAATAAAATCGATGCATTGGTTTCTTACCTATACAAAATATGTATTCTAATTGCAAATTGCAAAAAAAACAGTAATTAATTTACAAACAGAAATGCAAGTTTTCTTTGAATTTTTTAATCTGAAAGTGGAGGTTGTGGTGGACAAAAGCCAAATCATTCATATGTTGCGTCAAATGGTTGTGTTTCTTAGAGTGTGTGTTCAAACATATTCTAAGAACACTCAGAAATAGATGAACTACATGGCTGACTCCAAATACACATCATCCATTGTAATTCTTTGGCAGCTTTGCCAAAATAATTCCACTAGTTGACTAGGGAAAAAACAAATTTAATCCACATCCTATTTATCTAGAGAATTTCAATCTTCAAAACGAAGTAAAAAGCTTTGAACTTTATGTAGAAAAGCTGGTTGCAAATTGCCAAATACTTGGTTTTAAAGTGGTCCTACCTTCTATGACACAAACAATGGCAAAAAACCTTTTCCTTTCTGATATGTGGGCAACTTTGCCATGGCTGCCCACCGATCCTATGATTCAAGGAAATTCTCTCAATGTATTGGAAGAGGCACTCATTCACCTCTTTAGTGAGATTGAAGGAATCACTGTAAGACAACATTGGATTTAGGAATTATCTAGTAGCATGGAGGGTGCAATGCATTTGTTGATCCCATCTCACATCGATGATATCAGATATTGGTATGTACTTGTTCAACTCATGGTTCAACTTCGCTTTGGTAGCGTTTTTATCTTCATTGACTAGCTTTAAAACTCTGACTAAGGGCTCCAAAAATAACACAATCTCCCATTCCTTTGTCCAAAAATTGTTGGCAAAAACATAATCTACCAAGTTTTGATCATCTATAGTGTCGACAAAGCCACACTATAACCACTCATTGGAAATGAACATACATTTCAAATTTATCTTCTGGCCACAAAGAGTCTGCAATGCAAGGAAGTGTGTGGCAAAACTTGTCATCCTTGGACAAAGAAGTTCCTTCCCATTTGTGAAGGTGCACATCATATGTAATACCCTTGTCTGATTGTAGATGAATTTCATGATGATTTTGACTTCGTCCAATATAGTTTAACCCATTGCATTTTCCTAATGTCTTCTAGGGTTAAATCGAGACAGTGGGTCATGCATGGACTCCAAAACAAAGTGGGATACTTGTCCATCAACAATCTCTTCGTGGCAACACATGTAGCAACATTATCTCGACCTTCCAGTCTGGATACGGAAAAACAAAGAATGAATAGTGTTTGTGCTGATTTGACTCTATATGATTCATCCACTTATCTTAGAAACATGTTGTCGAATTTTGAAACAACAAGAAAATTGATGAGTACAATTCCTCCCATCTGTCCACTCATCCGACATTATCACGCAACTTGTCCTAGCCCACTCTTTGCAATGATCTACAAGGATATTGCTCAAATCCTCAATTGCATTTGTTAACATGTTCATTTTCAATGTCTTGTAGGAGGGGGCTTTGAACCTAGGGCCGACAATTGCAATAGCATCCACCATGGACTACTATTATGGAGACTTGGCAATATAGAACAAGTGAGAATAGTAACAAAAATTAGCATTGGCCTTTTTCACTTGCTCATGCATAGTCCTCTTCCACCATGTCCTCTATAAAGATGGTTTCTCTAGGTGTAGTACATGGTGCAAAAAAGACATTAATGTTTTCCCCTTGTGTTAGGTCTCTGTGATTTAGAAGAAGGCACAAAACAGTCTCTATCTGATGCAATCTGTTGTGATCGCTCTACTTCATCAAAGTGATCAACTTTGGCCTTAGAAGAAGTCAATCCAATTGTTGCACCCATCCTTGCTTTCTTTGAATATTCTTTTAAATAGACTTCAAAAACTCTCAATCCCTAATGAGTAACATTTGTAGGGCACTTATTGCAAGGTTCCATATCATGGCTTGTGTGATGGGCTTAATTTCCAAAATACTTTTATTGATTTAAGTTATATTTCAACCATTTCATTTCCAGATTTTGCAAAAGACATGTTTACAATGAATTTTGTTAACAAGATAAATACAATAAGTATTCAATTATCCAAATCAACAATCAAATATCACTCATTAAAAACATTTAAAATATTCCTTTATCAAGAGGGTGTAAATACATGTTTGAGACAACTCTCTGGAACAACAACTACTCTCATCTAGGAAAATCTTAGTGATTTTGGCTCTTTTGGCTATTGCACACTCTAGGAGGAATAATTCTATTTAGAACACAACATGTAAAACATGCTCGATAGAGCATCTGCTCAACACAAAGCCTTGGCCAAGACAATCCCAGGTGTACCCTATACCTTGTGTTGGACACAACCTGTATGCCCCTTATCCAATGCCTATAGCCCACCAAACCACCTTCTTCCTTGAATGGATCTCCATGCCATTTCCAAGATTCTTACATAGTATAATGTCTCAAGGGGTGGCGTCCAAATCTTTACACCCTTTTACATCACAATCATAATATTATTATTTAATCAATTCTTTTGCTTTCTTTTTTTTTGGGATTATTCACTCTTTGCTTTTCACTCTATAATTATTGGTTTTCAAAACTTTTCCAAAGATAATTGAACATTTTTCCTTTTACTCCTCTTTCCAGTTAAAAATAATTACATATAAAATTTATTTTTATCTCCCTTTTAATTCCGAAGGGATTTATATATAGAAATAACTTGCTCTTTTCACCCTGGGGAAAAAGTCCCATAATAGCCTGGTTTCTTTGCCAAATGCCATTTGAAGTGAGAAATCCTTCCATTACACACAAGGCCACAAAAAATGCACTTTACTTCATTTGAATTAGGGACGAATTTGTCATTTGTCTATGTAGAGTTTCTTTGAGTGGCAGGATGACCAAACTTGTACAAAAATTTTCCTTATCAATCCAAGAACAAACCCTTATCACTCCAACTTTACCACTCATGCTTTTCGATATACCTATATCTACAATGCCAAACCATCCGATATACCACATCTCTATATATATCTAATAGTATGTGGAAGAGTGATATATCAAACTTTTTGGCATACCATACCTCCACATACACTCAAAGGTATGTGGAAGTAGAGATGTATCTGATAGCAGAGTGCTGTACGAGAGTAGAGTGACACCAAAATAAATGGTGCATGAAAGGTCTCAAGTTTGTCTAAGGCTTGAGTATTAGAGTAGTGTTGTGACCTCATCACACATCGCCCCATTGCAAATGGGGACCCCCTACTTTTCACTTAGTTTTTGCTTAGGTTTCATTAGGTTTTCGTCTCTTAGCTTAGGTTCTGGTTCAAAACACATGCAAAAAGGGACATAGGACAAATCAAACACCTTTCATGCCTTAGAATTTTTCACAAGACACTTTGAATGATTGAGACTGGAGTTTACAAGATATAATCCAAGCCCTGCCTCCAAACCCGCCCTACCTGGGCGGCCTGGGCATGGAGTCATGGATTCAGTTTCCTGCATGTACATCTCTCCAGTTAGAGTCTCCAGATGCGCCCTAGAAGGATTGACATGAAGTTTATAAGGTTTTAACATTGAGAAATGATGAACTTCAGGGTAAATTTCATAAGTTTGAGTGATTGTGGGGCATCAAAAGGCATAATCCAAGCACTGCTTCCCAGCTCGCCTAGCTTGGGTGGCCTCATAGAGTCCTCTTGGACAGTGTCAACACCTTTAGGAGAGTTTGTCCAAACGACACCCTCAACCCTGCCCAAGGAGAAATTGGTTAAGTTTTCAAGGTTTTCTTGCACAAGGCACTGAGAAATGATGAATTTCAAGTAAAGTTTATAAGTTTGAGGGAAGTTAAGTGAATTTCAAGCAAAATTCCATGGGTCACCTCTAAACCTGCCCTACCTGGGCGACCTCAAGAGGTGCTCATGGACTGTGTCTCCTCCCACATGAAACTCTCCACATATCGCCTCCAGGACCGCTTAGGGATGTAGGTAGCATAATTTGCAAGCTTACTTGATGAGAATGATGAAGATGACATCAAGCATCCCTTAAACTCCCAACAAGGATGAATCAATTGGAAAGAATGATGAAAAATCACTAAGTCTTGCAAATGGAGAAGAGAAGAGTGTCAAGGTCAAGAAGTAAAAGGGTTCACATTGCAAAATCCAAGCAATACCTCCAAAGACGCCCTAGGACATGTGGACAAGATCACCTAACATTCGAGATGTGTCTTTCAACTTCACAAACATCTCAAAATTTCACTAAGTCTGGAAGTTGGAGAGAATGGAAGGAAATGAGCATCAAGTGAAGTTTAGAGTTGCAAAATCCAAGCCTCACCTTCCAAGCCGCCCTTCGTGGGCGGCCTTCAACACCTTGCTTGGACTACATGTCCTCCACAACACATTCTCCATGCACTCCCCTCAAATCCGCCCATCCTTCTAGGGTTTTCTATAACATTCAAAGAGGTCAAATCATCAATGAAACAAGTGAAGAGGGTCTTAGATTATCAAAATAAAGCCCAAAATGCTTAAGTCATGCAAAATCATCACACCCCCTTGAATCCCGCCCTTCCTAGGTGGCCTTGAGCATTTCACTTGGACAATGTCATGTCCCTCACAACACATTCTCCACCTAACATCTCCAAACCCGCCCAAGAAGGGCGCTCCTAGCATATGGGCGTGGAAAACCTTCAAAAACATGAGTTTATCTTCTTCCCAAGACGACCACCCTTGTCTAGGCCGACCTACCTTGGATAAGTGCAGCGACTTGTATAAATGAAGGTTCAATCTTGCAAATTTCATCCAAAACAAATCAAATTTAATTCTGATCTGCAGCAGAGCAGACCTACTTCACCAAGAAGTAGCAGATTTTTCAAGAGGAGAAGTCAAAAAATTCAAGTGTCTTTAGGAGTTAATTCTTCCCAAGTTCTGATTTTATTCATAAATTCTTATTTTTCTAAGGTATGTTGTTTTAAAATTCATTGTTTTTGTCCCACATGCATGAGGAGATGAGTTAGGTGTTAGGAGAGTCTTTATAGTAAGTGTCACATCAGCCTTCTAACACGTGTTGTCTTCTCTTGTAGGAGGTAGATGATGAATGCCAAGGAAAGACAAGATTTGATCAAGAGTGATAAGCAAGGAGTCATGCCGGAGATGAAGATCATGTCCAAGTGGAGGAACGTGAGCGACACTAACTTGGGCCACATCGACATGGAGGAGATCAAGAGAGAGCTCTACAAGCCAACCCGCTCAAAGGTCGTGCATGAGATGCTTCGCAATGGAATCGTCCAAGCCGCATGTTTTCCGCCCACATTGCCGAGTGCCGAGCTTATGTAGGAGTGCGCCAGTCATTACAACTAAGAGACTAGATGTATTGAAACATCCAATGGAGAAGTCTTAGCTCACATGAGGAGGGAGGCCATCACCGAAACGTTCAATATCCCGAAGCATAGGAAGGTCACCATCTACACTCAAGAGCAGGCTCAAAAGGTATTTGAAAGAGCGATAAGTGAATGTAAGCAGGAGATAAATGCCAATTGGGTAAAGCAACCAAGAAGTCATCATAGCAAGTTGCCGAAGAAGTTTCACAAATCGGATTTCATCCTAGAGTTTGGCTACATGGTGATCTTCTTGAACAGAATCATGGGTTGTCAACAATCATCGACATTCGATACGTGGATGTTCCTATTCATGCAAGAGATCGTCAAGGGTGAGGTGACGATTGATTGGGCCGGCATTATAAGCAACAACATTCATGAGCAGATGATCAAGCTACAAGCAACGAAGACTTTCTACATGAGCTCATATGTTATTTATGTCCTCGCAATATGTGGAAGATATGATGGATTGAATTGTGAAGGTGACATAGGATATGGCCCCGGACAACTCAGTGTGTATGATTGCTACCCACAGTTGCAGCTTAAGTCCATTGCCCATTACAAGCGCGTGAATGATGCATTCTTCATGTTCATTGTAAGGAAGCTTCAAGGTGATGTGCATAAGAGGTTGTCGAAGGATGCAAAGAGATTGATTGGCAAATATGGATGAAAGTATATCCAATTTCCGAAGTTCACCTACCTGAGGATCCAAGGATTTTCATCTTATCCTTACCGCTTGTTGAGGTATCCCACCGACAAGATGGTACTATTGGAGGTGATGTGGCAGCTGCTGGCTTGGGATAAAATCCAAAAAGATAAGAAGAAAGCCGAAGTTAGCTTCCCAATCGGTGTTGGAAAGTTGGAGACTTGTCCGACACTGCAAGTTGCACAACATTCAGAGTATGAACTCCAAGCTTACAATCTAGTGCTTCACGATACGAGCCGAGACTGCTTTGATCCATTCAATACAATTCGGAAAGCATTTGGGAAGAGATTTAAGCATAGAGAGCATCAAGAAGATCACTGGGTAGATGCAGCTGATGATGAAGACATTAGAGAGAAGAGATGTTCAAGGATGGCTTGGGACTTGGTGAGGTCATGTAACATAATGCCTATTCCCGATCAGCTGGAGGAGACTGACAGATTCCTCATGCAAAAGTTGTTTGATAAGGAAGGACCAATCACTATCAATTGGGCTGAAAGAGAAGTTGGACATGATGATTGGATACAGCGAGTCGTGAGCATCACAAGGAAGTATGCAGACCGTCAAGTTCAGAAACTCAAAGATGCAAATTGGGATCTCACATATAACTTGATGGGAGGAGCTGACTCGCAACAATCACAGGATGTGGATGATAGTGAATCTAGCAGCAAACACCACAGTGAGTCCAGTGGGTATAGTGCAAGTTCCAAAGAAGAAGCTCAGCTTGACAAGAGGAAGCATGTGGATGACTCATGCGGAGAAAGTAGTCGGAAGAAGATAAAGTTGAGCTCACGACCTGAAACTAGTACTTCTTCCAGACAAGAAGGTCCTTCTCAAGATATGAATATGACATCAGCAGTGGAGAATGAAGAAAGAGAAAATCAAGGAGTTCCACAGGCATTGGATCAAATACACATGCATGAAGTTCTAGTTGAGGAAGTTCATTCGAGCCCCTCTAAGGATCAAGATGCTGTCACACATGAAACAGACATGCACATTGTAGTGTCTGATGAGGAAGCATCGCCATTAGAGTTGGAAGTTAGAGATCAAGAGCAAGATGTTCAAGAAGATCTGTCTGCCTTGCCCGAATGGTTAAGGAGAAGAGTAAAGGAGACTTCAGTTGTAGAAGTGGCGCCAGAAGTTAACATAGAAGAGTTGTTGGGTAGAACAAGGAGAGATAAAGGAAAAGAGAAGGCGACTAGATTCTCTAAGATTACAAGAGATAATTCTGGGTCAAGTACACATTGCAGTACTGAGAGTAGATAAAACAGTTGATGATATTGCTCTTGAAGACTACGATGTAACCACTATGGATTTGGGACCAACAACCGAAGAGCAAGAGTTTGAAGAATTGGAGGAATCAGTTTCAGTTGTCAAAGAAAGATGGAGGCATGAGAAGGAGAGAGGAAATCAATTGGAGAAAGAAAACCTCGCCTTCAAGCAATATATTCAGCAACTGATGAATCCAATTCGGTAGCGTGAAGGGACGTCTACTCCAACTCCCATGCTTTCACAAGAATCCATTGTTCATCTAGAAGGTATGAGATCACAATCTCAAGAATTGAAAAGCTGGATAGGGAGAGTCAGAGACCAAACAGATGCATTTATTGAAGAACTAATCCAAAAGTATGAAAGCGTTGCTCAGTGGTTGGAAAGGCTTTAGGGAGTTTTAGTAGCATGTTCCAAGTTCGATGATGTCAAGAGAGAACACATGCCATACTTGCAAGATTTGATGAACGCTCCATTGTTAGCATTGATAGAGGGAGGAGTGGTTGAAGAAGGTTCATCGTATGGTTTCTCTACTTGGTATTTCGCTATGCATATGAGGGAGCAGCTTCTTGACAAGGTTAAAGTGGATTGTGTTCGAGTAGATAGTGTACTTCAGAGGGCTCACAACAAGATAATGGGTGTGACTGATGATATGTGTGATCTCTCAGGAGAGGTTGCGATTCAGGATGTGAAGAATTACATACACTCGCACTACTTCGACACTTCTCACTTCATCTCTGGTGAGCAGTTGAATAGCATCTATTCCTTGATCTCATTTGTTGGTGGAAAACAGATTGGTTTAGCTGACTAGGAGAAGACAATTGATGAGCATACACAAGATGTGATAATGGCAGAAGGAATAATTTGGAATGTGGCAAGTGTACCAGTGGGTGACATGGAAAAGATTGTTCCACAATTCGCGGCATTGGTCAAGAAAAAGAAACATAAGAAAGAAATGCCACATGGGCAATCCACATAGGCTCCAAGGTGTCACCTTGAAAAACGTGCCTTTATTGCTTCTTGTATATTTCTAAAAATAGAAAGTTGTTGTAACCACCTTTGATGTGGCATGATCTCGGCCATCGAATCCAAATTGATCTTGGCCATTCATTGTATTTTTGAGGTCTATATAAACCTTATTCCTCATTTTGTATGATGAGTTTTGAGCTAATTAGAGCTGTTGTGAGGACTTTGCTAAGATTAATACAAGTTCATTGTTGAGCCATTCATGGTGATATTGTGTTCTCTTTGCAAGTTGCATGGTTGCTAAGTACTCACTCACATTAGATGTTTTAACTTAGTTTATTTTCTTTAAAGTTTGTTAGTTCTAGGTTGTGGAAGTCGTTATCTTTCAATTTGTTGGTGAAATCTCTCTATGTTCATACCTTTTATGATTTGTCGCTAGCAAGTTATAGTGTAAGGTTAGATTGAACACATTACAAAGCAATTTGAAAACCTTTCGCTTACCCTAAGAAGATTGCATCACCTTTGTGGAGTTGTCCTCATGGCGAAGCAAAGCGTGGTTGAGATTTCCCTAAATTGATGATAATAGCTTGCATCTAGATTAGATATTCTCTCTACACCCTTGTCTTTTGCACTTTTTTTAAACACATTGTTAGAAGTAGGATCAAGAGCTTCATTGTCATATCATAAGTTTATCATAGCGTGTGTAGCCTTGAAGCAAGCATTATCACCTGTGCGAGTGTAAACGGTATTTTCCTGTCGTTGAACAGTGGGTGTAAGTCCCTTTGTTGAAACAGCAACACACATCTTTGCCACGAGTTATCCTCATCAGTCAAATGAAAGGAGATATTTTGAACCTTGGAGTCCACTCAAGTTGATCATTTTGGAGTGACTTTTCAAGAGAGGATAACACATCAACAAGTAGCAACACCCCTCATTTCACTAGACTCTTTATGGGGAGCCTAGCTTAGCCAATAACAATAGACAAACAAAATACGAAAGAGAAGGATATGTAAAGAAGATAACTATTGGGAAAAGTATTCGTAGTCACCTTATTACTCCAACTTATATAGCCTTCAAATATACCTTTGGAGCATCACTTGCTAGGTTAGGAGAGTAATCTTACCGAATGTTGTGTTTGGTGCACTATAGATTTGGCTTAAGAACCAAATTTTTGTTGCTATGTATATCAAGTGTCCTGCAAATAATTTATTACTTTACAACAAAATAAACATTTAGAGTGTTACAATTACACAATTGCTAAATATCAGGGTTTTTTGGGTTAGTAAGTATGCCCTAGCCCTAACCTATCCCTAACCCTGAACCTTGAAAAGTCAATTTAGGGTAAGGTTAGTGTGTAAAAACAACTAATTAAAAAAACCTATCCATAACCCCAAACCTTAGGGGTAGGGTGTAAAAACAACATACTAATTTAATAAAACATTAAGCCTGAATTTCGGGGTTTAGAGTTGTAGGAGTTCAGGACAACACTGAGAGGGGGGGTGAATCAGTGTTGAATTAGTTTTCAAATCTTTTACAACTTTTTGCAAACTTTCTCTTACAGAACAAATAGAGAGGAATACATTAATGATTTGTGCACAAGATTAATAATGAAGGATGTGAATAAAACTTAATAAGCAAAGCACTAATATACACACATACAGATGAAGACACCATGAAACTTAACACATGCTTTTCACAAGTGGAAAACCCTTCTGGGGTAAAAAACCACTCAAAACTGCCTCACTGGCTTAACTGATAAAACATGCCTCACTGGCTACAAAGAAGCCTCACTGGCTACAATATGTGTCTCACTGACAATTGAGAGGTCTCACTGACCTACAAGCCTCACTGGCATACTGTTTAGAAGCATCAACTTCAAGGAGCACCAACCCCTAATATTTTAGAAGCACCAACTTCAAGGAGCACCATCCCCTAATACAGAACAAAGTAAGAACTCAGAGGGTTTCTCTGTTTCAATACAAAACACTTCTTCTCTCACATGTGTCTGTCAAATGGCCATTCTATTCATCAACCCAAATCATATTCAAAACTTAGATATTCAAAATCAATTCTTTATACTAATCCACTCAACAACACTACATTTTAATCCATCTGCCAAGCCAATATATACAAGATGACTTTTCATGTTTTGTCTTCTCTCCTCAACTGTTTCAATCCTTGATATTTTTGTATTTGCATAAAACCTTTTATATTCTGCACAAGATAATTTAGTGATCTTCAATATTGCCCCTGTCAAAAATAAAATCAATCTGTTATAAAGAAAACATTTCACAATAACCCTGCAATCAATTGATCTTTCATTTTTATTTCTCTTCACACTCATAATTTCACCTGCAAGAAAATATTCCTCAGTCTTTTCATATTTCTCTCTGCATTTTAAATTCTTCAATAAAATCTAATCAATGCTCTGCAAATAATCTCTGAGAACTTTTCATCTTCTCAAACCCTTTAATCTGCAAAAATAAAATCATCTTAAAGAAAAACTTTCATGCTTATTTTCATGTTCTTCCAAAAATCCATCTGTAAGCCCATTCATATTCCCTGCAAGAAACAATAAAAATAATCTTTTTCAAAGGCATTTTCTTTCCTCTATTTTTCATATCTCTGTAGGAACTTCAAACTTTTTATCTTTTCCTTCAAATTCTTCATTTCTTTTCAACAAGACTCTTCATATCTCTGACAAAATCTTTTTCATCTTCTTCAAATATTCTTCAAAGCACAAAACCTTTCAACTTCTTCCCACACAGAAAATAAATCTTCATTTTGCAAAAGACTTTTCATGTTCATGCAATCTCCTCTGCACAATATCTTCAATAATAAAAACTTTATCAAATAAACTTGCTATAAAAACTCTCCTTTAAAAAAAATTCTTTTCTAAATAATTCCTTAATTCCCATGAGTGGGTTACTTCTTGTTTTAGAAAAAGAATCTTAAAAAATATTTCTAAAACCCTTAAAAAATTGTTTCTAATCGGGCTCAAAACATTCCATAAACTGCCTCAAAAAGATGCTAAAAATAAACAGTCAACTTAAAGTTCTGACGTTCATATGCACGTCAATGTGCATTGTCGAGGGAGGTGACAAGTTTAAATTCTGACCACTGATCTGTAAAATCGCGCCCAAACTACATTCAAATGTAACCTTAGATTAGTTCTTGGCGCCCATGCGCTTCACCATATCACTGAAGGAGCTGGTCTCACTAGGCACAAGGGACAGTTTCCACATGTTCTTAGAACCCTTAAGCAAGTCACCTTTAGTGACTTAACCGGTTATAGGAGGTCGACCATAAAACATAACATAAAGTGTATTAAGAGTATGACGGGCAGATAAGGAGGCTTAAAGGATGACTTAGGTTTATGTTCAAGTCTTTGATGCAAAGTGACAAACAACATTTTGCTTCTTAAAAAAAACTTTATTGGTGATCTTTTTCCTTTTTACAAACTCAGACACAATTCTCAGTCACTGTCATTAAAATGATATTAAAGCATGAACAAGATCTAGACTAGGGCATTAACAAATTGCTAAGAACATACAATTGATAGAACCCTAGCACACTAGGATGCAATACTAATAGCAAAAATATTTTTGTCTGAGACAGAAAGAGGATATTTTAGGTCATGATGACACTGTAACACAGGGAGGTTCAAGACAAGAAGACACAAGAATATTTAAGATATGATGACACTAACGGAATCATGAACACATGAAGACCTTGACATGAGAATATGAAGACATGACTTGTAAAAGACTTGAAAGCCACTGTATATTTCTGCATATGACACAACTGCAATGCCATTGTATATTAGATATCGACTGCAATGTCTGTCAACTACAATGTAACGTATATCAAGAGAACATTGATATGTTACCATTGAAACTATGAGCATCAACAAATCGACACTTACTCATCTTTTGATAACCTTTGAATAGCTCCTATCTAGATGACATCCTGAAAGAATCTTTGCAACCTCACCTGAATTTTCACAACTTCAAGACATATAAACTGATCCATCAAATTGAAACTCAAATGATCAATCATGCTTTACCAAATGATCAACCGAGATCTTCTTTGAACAACAACTATGGCAACTCTTGTATTGCACCATCTCCTCCTGATATGAACACACTTTTGACATCAATGACAACCTGTCACCATCAAGAGTTAGGGTTAGCACATAGAAAATAGCGTATCAGTTTAAAAACCCTATCTCCAATAAATTCAGGGTGTAGGGTAAGGGTTAGGGAGTAAGAACAGCATACTGATTTAAAAAATAAACCTAACCTTAACCCTGCACCCTAATTTTTTTTCCAGGGTTTAGGGTTAGGATTAGGGCACAAAAACAGAGTTTAACAAAAACAATTTAAAACAGTTAAAAATTTCAGAACTTTACCCAGATTTCAAATATTTCAGTCCCACTTTAGAAGGCGGGTTCTGTTGATCTGATCAATGCATCCTATCAAAGTGGAATCTTCAAAAATGCTGAATACTGCGCTCAGAAACCCTACTGATTTTTTTTTCAGGATTTAACGTTAGGGTTAGGGCGTAAAAACGTAGTTTTAAATTTTATTTATTATTAAAATTTAAATGATTATAAAAGATAAGTTAAAACAGTTAAAAGTTTCAGAACCTCGCCCAGATTTCAAATATTTTGGTACCATGATCTAATCAATGCACCTTCAAATCTGAGTGAATCCTCGAATGTTTGCTGAAAACTAAACTCAGAAACCCTAGCCTGACCCTGAAAAAAAATTCAGGGTTATTAGAGTTGGGGCGTAAAACAGAGTTCTATTTTTTTTTTTAATTATTAAAATAATAAAATTTAAATGAATACAAAAGATAATTTTAAACAGTTAAAGTTTCAGAACATTATCCAGATTTCAAATATTTCAATGCCAATTTAGAAGGTGGGTGCTGTCGATTTGATCAATGCACCCTCAAATTGGAGTGGAATCCTCGAATGCATGCTGAAAATCGTTCTCAGAGGCCCTAAAAAATAACTGCTTTTTTTGCAGAAAGCCCAAGGCTTCATAGAAAAAAACAAACAAACAAGGTTTTGGTCAAAGAATCGTTGACTGAGAAATTGAAATTCTCATGATATTTGGATGAATTTCATATTGGCAAGATATTCGGCCAAAGAAGTGTTGACTGAGAAATTGAAATTCTTGCAACATTTGGATGAATTTCTTGGGATGCAGTCTGAGAAATGATGTTGCGAGAAATTCATGAGAAATGCTTGTATGGTTTATACGGTCCTAAAGATCTTTAGAAACCTCATGCCTATAGCATTTGCTTTTGTTTTGCAGACCATATCACAGATCAATCCTCTCAACAGTGTACAACAAAACATGATGAAATTTTGTGAACGAAGTATTTCTAGTTCTTTTAAGCATACATCAGTTTCCAGCTTGCAGGGTCATTCTAGACTACAGTGAATATAATTTCTGATAGCGAGATGGGATCAAGTGAGGAAATAAAAGTTGATTGTTCTAATAGGAGAACTTTGTCTTGGCTTGGGATTTTTAATCTAGTGTTCTATTATTTCATTTAGCCTATATGCCCTCAAATGTGTAATAAAGTTCTTTGAAATTTGTAGGTTACGAGACCTGCATTTCTGCCTTGTTTAGGCTTCACTACAATTGAAAAACATGTGCTTCTACCACTTGTCACGGATGTGATCATTGAACAAGGTATATCTTGTATGCCGTACTTTTTTAGTAATTTGTTTTTATGTAGAGAGCCATGAAACCTATATTAGGATATAGTTATTGAAGTATTCTTATTCAGTGTTTGGGATCTCTGTGAATGCGAGTAAGATGTTTTCCTTTGAATGGTTTCAAAATGGCGAAAATTTTGTTTAAATATATATTACAGGCTGTTTGCAGGCTGTTTATGGAATCCACACTATAAGAGTTGAGAATTTGGCCCGTGGAAAGGCCACACCTGTTGACGAATTCCAGATTCAAGGAGTTGTGAATCCTGGACTTTTTAGGAAGGTAGTGTTCTTTAAACTGTCAATTTGCTATGACGAGTAGCATTTTTGTACACAACATGATTTCAAAGTTATTTAATCCTATCATATGCTCAGGTGATCTTAGCCGAAGCTTCAAAGTTTGGGATGGAAGCTGATATTGCTGGCAAAACCGTGTCTGAGATTGCTGGCAAAACTGTGTCTGATATTCTTCATGACCGGGATAGTGCACTTGCTGATTTCTCGCTGGAAGATGGTCAAAATGTTCACAGATCACAGTCATCAAGCTTGAGGGTGTGTTTTCTCCTCTCTTGGAAGCATTCACCAAGAATGGTTGTTCTGACAACTTAGTTGAAATAATCTAGTCTATTCCATTTGAACTTGAATTTTTCTTAGTGTATTTTATTGTTTAGTTTATTTTATTTGATAGGTGTTTTGTAATAATTAAAGACAGGGATGACTGTGCCTGTTATTTTTGCTAGACCTTGGAAGTGGTTATATTTTGAGATGACTTCCAGGACACCCTCACAGCATTATTCTTAATTAATCACTTTCCTTTGATTGATTGACAACATTCCAATTAGCACATGACTGGAGGTTTAAATTCTTATTCCAGTAGCCTTAGAGGAATTCAGGTTGACGTAGTGATGCCATTTAACTCTCTTGGCAAGCTGTATAAGTCAAAATTGGTATCAGCACATTTAGAGATCAAGGACTAACATATTTTATTAGTATTTCAACTTGTTAATTTCATTGCAATCAAAGTTGTCACTCATAAATGTGTGGATTGCTTTTTTTTCATTTGGGATTTACTGGACATTTATGGATTTGTCTACTGCATCAGGTTCCTCATTCAGCTGAAAATATTCTGACCGGGGCTGGTTCAGTAGGCTCCAGTGAGACACTGTTGCTCCATAAACTAGATGAGGTTGAGCGTTCAGTTAAGGTATGGAAAATATCTTTCATGCTTCTAATTTTGGAAATGCCTCTTTTCAAGTATTTGTAGGAGCCTCATTTTTTTTCCTGATGGACCGTGTTTTCTGACTCAGAGGATTGAGGCCTTGGTGGAACATTCACTATCTTCTGAGGCATTGCCACGGTTGAGTGCACCATTGTCCTGATGTATTCAAATTTGTAAAAAACTTAATTCTTTTTAATGTTTACATGCAAAATGCCTGTATTTTATGGCAGACCTAATGGGATCGATTTTAAGTCCTATTCGGTGCCTATTATGATACTACAGAATTCAAGTCATGGTTTTGTGTTTTTCCCACTTTCCAATGCTCTGGAAAGATTTTATTATAAATGTTGCCCACCCTTCATGAATTTGTACATGCAAAGCTTTCCCTCGACACATGGGAAATTGAATGCATTCACCATTAGTAGTGTCATGGAATAATTCAAAATTAATTATAGATGTTGACAGTTATTAAGGTAATAGAAAAATAACAGTTTCCCAATAAAATAGGATGTAGCGAGACATACATATAGGAAATTTATTCAAAAAAATATTTTTAACAATTCAACTTGTAAAGTGAGTACTTGGGCTTAACAGAAATATTTGTTGATGTCTTGACTGTGAGCGTTGACACGGGGAATCCTCGTGCCAGTATACTATAGAACTATAGAAACGATTCTGCTATTTGATTGATTCCAGTTGATGTCTCTCAAACTACTTTTCTACGCTTGCTTAATAGTAAAATATCAAAACAATTACAAAAGAGTGATGAAATTCTATAAAACATACTTTCTGTCAACATCGATAATTTAACTATCTCTTTATCGCAAATCTATGTAATTAAAAAAAATCAAATGGAAAAAAAAGGATGAGCATAGTATAATTATTTTGTGTGGAAGGTACTTTGTGTATATGCAATTATTTCTTCTAAAGTCAAAATTAAATAAAATATTTTATTTAATTAAAATCTTTCAAACAATTAAATAAATCTCAATTATTTAATTAAATTAAATCATTCTTCCAAATTTAAATAAATCAATCCTCTTAATTTCTAAAAATAAAATATAATTAAATATTTTATTTATTCTTCCAAAATTATTCTAAATTAAATAATACCAATTATTTAATTGTTTCTCCCAATAATATCCTCTTTAAATTTAAATAAATCAAATATTTATTTAAGTTGTCTATTTCTTTTAAATTGAGTTATCTTTAAATATAATTCAATCTTTGTGTACATGCAATTGAATATTCTAATATTTAATTGAGCTAAAATATCTTTTCATCCTCATGCAATTTCTATTCTTTAGTTTTATTATTTTAACTAATTGATTTTTTTTTAATTGATTAATCTTTTCAGTTAACTCATTCTTCTATTTTATTAATTCTTCTCATGCAAAATATAACAAGACACTTGTCTTCTTTTTATTCGTGTACGTTCCTCAACCGTTCTATACCGTTGATTTTCATTCTCCCAAGTCTATAAACTGAGCTTTATTCTATTTCATTCATCCAAGTTTTAAATATTGTTACTTTGGAGGAATTACAGTGCGCCCTTGGCACCAATTCCTTCATTGCTTGTAATCACACTTGTTACCATATTACTACCATTGTTGTGAAGCTCATCTTCATTAGCAAAGAAGTGCACTCTCTGAGGGCCTTATTCCTATATGCAAGATTGATTGAGATAGGCAACCAATGGAAGCTATGAAGCTTTGATGTTTGCAAAGGTTTTTGAAGTTCTTTTGTTTGGTTAATCTCTTTGTTTTTGTATTTCGTTGAGTTTTAGGTATTTTGATATTGATATATTGATTATTCATTTAGATCCAATTTTTCGTTAAACACCTTGTGTGAGGGGGAGAATGTGAGTTAGTTCAAATACATGAAAAAAATAAAAACCCAAACACTAATAGAAGTTGAAAGCAAAGAAGATAAAAACCAACACAAGTAAAAATACTTACAAACTCATTTGCCTATCGTTTTCCATTGTTTGCCTATCTTGCTTTGATCTTGATTGTGAAGCCCTCAGAAGCTTTCTTTGCTTGTTTGCTTGTTGAAGATGACAAAGGAAGAATGACTTTTGTACCTGTTTGTGTTGAATGTGAGCTTCAACACACAATAATGGAGGAAACTAGAAATAGAAAGAAGAAGAGAAATTTGGGTATAATGATTGTGCAAAAATGAAGTTCCTCTCTAATGGCTTAGAAGAGGGTTATATTTATAGATTTTCTGAAAATAGAATGGAGGGTGAGGATCAAAAGATGAGATCAATGGCTCTCATTTTTTGTGAATCTTTAATTCATAATAGGTGAATTAAATTTTTTTTACTTAAGAATAGTGGATTATGACAATTGAATTTTCAATTAGTGGAGGATAGTGGGGAACATTGAATTAAATATTCTAATTGGTGAAGGCTAGTGGGGAACATTGAATTAAATATTCCAATTGGTGAAGACTAGTGGGGAACATTGAATTAAATATTCAATTTTGGATTTTGGAGGATATTAGCTAATTAAATATTAAGAATATTTAATTAAATGTGCAACATGGTGAGGTGGAAGAGATGAGGTGGATTTTGGACTTTAGACATTAGAAGAATTTAGGGAATTTAATTGATGTGAGACATAAGAAGAATTTAGGGAATTTAATAAATAAAATGACTTTATTTAATTATGGGATAATGAGCCAATTAAATAAATTTATAATATTTATTTAATTGACAGAAGAAAATAGGAATTAAGATAAATATTAAAATATTTACTTAATTCGACCCGAGCCAACCTTGTATTGTTGAGTGGACAAAAATTGAATTATTGTTGTTGATTATATGCTTTAGTATGTAGAAATCATATAACCACAATTGTTTTATTGTTGTCTTAGATTTCAAGCAATATCTTATGATGTACTAAAAAACTCAATTTAAGTATGTAAGAAGCAAATAAAGTCTATTAAAAATTGTTCGTGATTTGGAACGAGGAATAGTTGATAAGGGCAACCTCTACTTACGAATCTATGAAGGTGAATAGTTGACTAGTATATTTATATTTAAAAAAATATATTCCATAGTTTATTTTTTCCATTGTTTTTATTTTTTAATTTTATTATTATTATTTTTTGATATTTTTGGTGATTTAAAAAGAAATTGATAATAAGAAAATCATAAAAACTATGGAATAAAAAAAATCAAAAACTAAAAAAAATGGAAAAAAATAAAAAATAAAAACTAAAAAAGAAATTTGAAAAAATAAAAAATAAAAACCAAAAAAATTTGAAAATAAGAAAATCATAGAAACTATGGAACAAAAAAGAAATTGGAAAAAATTAAAAATTAAAAATTAAAAATAAGAAAATCAAAAAAACTATGTAACCAAAAAAAAAATTAGACAAAATAATAATTTTAAAAAAAAAAATTATTTTTTGTTTTGTTTTTAGATTGGAATCTTATTTATTTTAATTTTTAGATTGAAATCTTATAAAATTACACGAAATCTTGGAATCTTTGAGCTCTTCAACTCCACCCTTGTTGTGAATGTAGGAACGCCTCTCAGTGTAACAAGGAGAAGCTCTAATCGCTTCATCTAGATGGTAAAATAGATAAAGGCAAATTCAATTTGTTCATCAAAACATTACCCTGTCCCACTTCAAGGTATAATAGTTTTAATTTTTATTTTTTTAAAATGCACAAATCAAGACATGTACATTTAACAATTTTTTAAGATATTATATTAGGTATTCAAACTTAATTCTCCACCATGAGAACCCTATGGCCTTTTTATTTGAGCACAGCCCCTTTAACATGAGCATTTAACAATTATTAGACATCATAATTCAATTTTGATTGGACAATTATAATTTGAAACATGAAAACTCAAAACTGGTGGACACACTACTATGTTTTTGCTTAACATCTCCACATCTATTGAAAGCCTTCTCCAAAATTAGACAAAAGGAAGAAAAATAGTCATTCTTTAGATATTAACTGTAATGTCCCCATTTTCGCGAGCATCAAAGTTTGGTGGATTAACCTATCCTATTGACCCTCATAGGCTAATACTCTTGGTTAGAGGGTCCTATGTGACAGTTACTTGGTCTTTTGGTGGCACTATTCTTCTAGAGAGTAGAGTAATGTTTAGGTTTGGCCTTCGTTTGATGTTTCTAGACTCATTTATACACACTATTTATAGTAAGTCACTATTTCAGGACAATCAGGGTTACTATCTATAGTAGGGCACCTGAACAAGCTTCATTTGTAGTGTCAATCCCTTACACCATTGGTTTGATCAGATAATGAGGGATTTACTATTTATAGTGAATTTGTGGTTGTAAAGATGGACCCCTGCTATTTTTGGTAAGGCGGTTGGATACACAAAGGGTACCATGGTGAACCTCCTTGTTCAGACAGAATTGAAAAATCATAAATATTTAAGGAGTTATTAATTTTTAAAGTGGCCTAAATGATATTTAATTATAAAAGGTATATTATAATGTTATAACTTAGCCTTATGTAAGTGGGGCCATTTTAACTTTAAAAGTCATTAATGAGTTATATGACCTTATAATATATGGTTCATTTTATAACATAGGGTCATTATTTAAAGGGGGCTTTATTATGGAAAGTGATATAAGGGTTAAATAGAAATTAATAAAGTGATCTATTTAATAATACTTTATTAATTTATATGTTAGAAGGGAGACATAAGGACTTAATTAAAAGAGGGACTTAAATGATTTAAAGTATATTTTATGCTATTAAGTTATGCATCATAATTAAAAGGGAAATGAAACTAAATTGAACGAAATGAATTAAAAGTGACTTTGAGGTGGAGTATATAAGGCATTGGGAAAAACAAATCATTCATTATATACTTATGCATTTTGAAAGCTTTTGCTGGAGAGAAGAAAAACCCAAGGTTTTTACATTATTTTTGGTCTTTGAGAACGTAGCCTCTCATAGATTCAAGGGTGGCTATAATCAGCAATCATATTTGTGCATATTGTGCTTCATTGTTGTTACCAGAAATAGATTGGAAGAGTTTGCATTCAGTTTTGGAAGAATTGATCAAGGGTTAGAGCAGATTTTTATTGTGAAAGCTATGCATCATTGGTCGTTGTTCAATTAATTGTTGTGCATAGTTCTTAAGGCTGTACCATTCCATTTATGCCAGTCGTACTGACCTCCCAAGCTAGGCGTGTGAGATAAAGGCAAAAACGCCTATCCTAAAGGGTTGCCTCCTACCTTATATTGGGCATTCAGACTTTTAAAGCATTTGATGTGAATATTGGCTTGGAGAAATCATTCTCAGTAGTAGATCGTTCATTCCAAAGTCATACAGTTTGCTGTTACAATTTTTAGAATCCAAGAAATTTCAATCTTCTTCTTATTCGGGTATGGTTCATTGTTTTAGCAATAAAAAGAATATCAATTTGGATTTTAATATTTATTGTATATGCAAGCCATGTATACTCAGATATGAGTTTGTTGCTCATTATTAAGCACATCTATTCTTACAACTGGAATATGTTATTTGCATTTCTTTATATATCTTGGCATTTATCTCTTTGAAATCAAAACCAAGCAAAGAAATTTGAAACCCCAAGCAAATTAAACAAGGCAGAAAATTATTAAATTCATATCAGTAGTGTCCAATTGCATTGTGGGAGAACAAGGGTTCTTACAGTGGTATCAGAGCGGTTTCCTACCATCCTATTGGGAAATAAAAAATTTGAACAGTTGCATGTTAGTACCTAGTACTTGCATGTCCATTTGGAGAACACCCATATGCTTGCATGTCAAGTTTTGAGGTTGCATGTTAGTGATCAGCACTTGCATGTCAGTCTTAATGGTTGCATGTTTGTGGGTTAAAACAAATATTTAGTGAATTAACATCTAGCATCATTTGAGTGACCAGCACTCATCAATTCAGTTATGGGTTACTATAGTATTGTAGGGAAATCCAGAGAAGAAATTGAACAAGACGACATTAAGTTCAAGGAAGGCTACGAACGGGAAGCCCCTCGACTCTTCGAAGACTATCAGAGTATGCGAGATGCTTTTAAAGCATGGTACTCTCTTAATGATTATTTGAACTTTGTTGTCATTTTGAATCTCGAAAAGATTAGATTGGTAAAGTATATTAGGAGGGTGTATAAGGAGAAAATTTCATCCAAAGGGGCAAAATTCAGTCATGGTCACAGTGTGAGCAGGTATGATGGAACCTTCAATTCATATAATGATGATAGTTCTACATCTAAACTCAATGAACAAGTTACAGGACCTCCTAATATGAGCAGGAACCAAATGAGAAGACAAAATCTATGCTTCTCATGCAAAGGATTTTGGGAGCCTAACCACCAATGCACGGATGAAAAGGTGAAAAAACTTGAAGTAGAAAAGTCAATCACAAAAGAAGAGCCAAAGGAACAATCAGCAAATTTGAAGTTCACTAAATCAACAAGTAAGGATCCAAAGATTGATTTTTACGATGTTAAGGAAAAAGAACCACTAGATGCTACTACAAGTGAAGTGAACACGAAATTCTACATTGGTGATGTAGTGATTGTTCTTAATCAACCGCATGAAGGTTGGGATTCACTTGATGATCCATTATTTGAACATGGCATTACCTCATCAGCTCAACATTGTAATTGCAAGGAATCAGATTGTGAGTTGGGTGTCTTTGAAGATGTTATTGTCAAGGCACATGAAGAAACCATAAAGGGGTATGACAACGATTTTGATTTTTGTAATAGCAGTCATATTCCTTTGCATTAACATCAGCTAGCAGCCCTTCCATGTGAGGATGATGGTTGTGTGGAGTTCCCTAACAGTGACACTCAAGATCTGGGTGTTAAAAATGAATTATGTGATGCACATTTAAGCCACAACAAGTGTAATTTTGCGAATCAGACCTTAGAAGATGTGGACAAGACACAAGTTTTGTGTGATGGGTGGTTACAAAGAGCTAAGAATACCTTACATCATGATAGTAGTTTGACAGAACCCTAGGATGACATTTTCAGCGCTCATGAAGTTGATATTAGCATTGAAAACAAATCTGATTTAATGTTGCATGGCGCTGATTGCAAATCAAAAAATTTATATGAGGCTGATCAATCTAAGGAGTCGAATCAGTTGGCAAGACAACTGAAGGTGAATGAAGGCCAGATTAGTGCAGCCATTAGATGTTTTGATGACACCCTCATGATGATGGCCAAATGTTGTTGGATTTCTGTAGGAGAACATATGGACCCTTATGGAGAATTCCCCCTTTCAGATGCACAGGTGCTTAGAGAAGCGATAGTAGAGATGAAGACCAATTACATGCAACTACTCTCAAATAGAGATCACCTACTCCAGCTTGTTGAGATCTACTATGAAGCACTTAAGGGGAAAGAAAGGGAAGTGGATAAGCTTACTGATGAGCTTATTGTCATGGAGGATTCCTTGAAGAGCACTTAAAAGGCCCTTCAAGAATCAAAGGTTCAAATTGATGAGCTCTGCGAGGAGCTG
Source organism: Cunninghamia lanceolata (assembly GCA_027924645.1). Classification (NCBI taxonomy): domain Eukaryota; kingdom Viridiplantae; phylum Streptophyta; class Pinopsida; order Cupressales; family Cupressaceae; genus Cunninghamia; species Cunninghamia lanceolata. The sequence continues at coordinate 5,005,167 of BSBN01000262.1, read as the reverse complement.
AGCTTGGTTCAAGCTTATTCATCCACTTTAGATATCCAGTCTTCTACTATTGTTATGACACATGTAGATGGTAGTGGCATTCATGGTTTGTGGGGAGAACCCCTAACGGTGGTTGAGCACGAGGAGGTTTCAGGGTTGCATGAGCTTGAGGACAGGAATGATTATGACATTCCTGAGTTTTCACACAGCTTGTACCATTGTGACCATGAGTCACCTTTGAGGGAGAGATAATTGAGGGCACATGATTTATATCATCCATTGTGGGATGGAGTGCTTCCATCTTCGAAAGATGGAACCAGAGATTGTGGGTATCTAACTCTATTATTTTCAGATGGTTGTTTATAGGGTCAAGGATCATATTTTCATCATGCTGATGTGTCCTTGGTAGAGTTTACGACTTCCTTGTTATAGGAATGTCCATTGGAGGTGATGCTACATGGAAGTTGTGGTTTCAATGAGCATGATGGCTTTGTTAGTCTAGCTCGCAGTGACAGAGTTCTACTTCATAAGTTGGTAAGGGACAGTTGTTCTATTAATTTGGATGAGGATTTTATTCATAATTTTTTGGAGGACATCTATACTTGAGTTTGGAGGAGAGTTGTATCATCTCATCTTTGGAGAGTGGCATAGGGTTGGTACTCTGGCATCCTATGATCCTGTCCGTTTTGTATGCATTCCCATAGGTTGGATATTCAGTCTAGAGGGTACTGATCTATTTTATATTAGCAACCTAGGAGGAGTTGTTACACCATTTTTAGCACCTATGAGGGATACTCATCACATCCACGGGAGATTTATAGAGTTTGGAGTGGGGTGTCGTGATGTTGGTACTTCGAGTTACTTCCATCTCCTCATGTTTGATGGATGTGAGGTTTTCGTGTGTTGGGATCCAGGTGGTGATAGGTGTGGCATGACAATTCAATGGGATTCTGATTTCTTGCTTCACCATTCTCGGCATGGTGAAGATCTTATCAGAGTTGTGCAGGGGAAGTCAACGAGTAATGTGTATAGCAGACTTTCATTCTGGCTATGGGATCCAGGGATTGATTTGGCTGGTGGATTGCTTCTTTCTTTTGTCAGGGTTGACCTAGTTACAGGATACATTGGTATCATGTTGACACCACAGGATTTGGATGGGGCATTCTATAGGATGATCTGGGATCTCGACATTCAGCTGAGCATTGATCGCAGAGTTTGGGATCCTTCTGGTGCATCAGGATTCCAAATAGAGCTTACTAGTGATTGGCACAACATGTACAGTGTGCAGAGAGTGTACAGTTTCATCTTGGATTTACTTGTATATGTTTTGATTTCGATGCACATTCCTTATGCGCATGTATTGGATAGTTGGTATGATGTTTATCCTTGCGCAATTTTGATTATGTTGGTGCTTCAGGAGTTAGTTAGAGATGTGCAGGACATTTCACAGTTCTTCCTTTGGGCCTCCAGTGGAGAGGAGTTTCTTTGCAGTCGTGATTGCTTGGGGACAAGCAATCTTAGGGAGGGCGGACTGTAATGTTCCCATTTTCGCGAGCATCAGAGTTTGGTGAATTAGCCTATCCTATTGACCCTCGTAGGCTAATACTCTTGGTTAGAGGGTCATGTGTGGCAGTTACTTGGTCTTTTGGTGACGCTATTCTTCTCTAGAGCAGAGTAATGTTTAGGTTTGGCCTTCGTTTGATGTTTCTAGACTCATTTATACACACTTACTATTTATAGTAAGTCACTATTTCAGGACAGTTAGGGTTACTATCTATAGCAGGGCACCTGAACAGGCTTCATTTGCAGTGTTAATCCCCTACACCATTGGTTTGATCAGATAATGAGGGATTTACTATTTATAATGAATCTATGGTTGTGGAGATGGACCCCTGCTATTTTTGGTAAGGCGGTTGGATACACAGAGGTACCATAGTGAACCTCCTTGTTTAGACAAAATTGGAAAATCATAAGTATTTAAGGAGTTATTAATTTTAAAAGTGGCCTAAATGATATTTAATTATAAAAGGTATATTGTAAGGTTATAACTTAGCCTTATGTAGGTGGGGCCATTTTAACTTTAAAAGTCATTAATGAGTTATATGACCTTATAATACATGGTTCATCTTATAACATAGGGTCATTATTTAAAGGGGGCTTTATTATGGAAGGTGATATAAGGGTTAAATGGAAATTATTAAAGTGATCTATTTAATAATACTTTATTAATTTATATGTTGGAAGGGAGACATAAGGACTTAATTAAAAGGGGGACTTAAATGATTTAAAGTATATTTTATGCTATTAAGTTATGCATCATAATTAAAAGGGAAATGAAAGTAAATTGAATGAAATGAATTAAAAGTGACTTTGAGGTGGGTATATAAGGCATTGGGAAAAGGAAATCATTCATTATATACTTATGCATTTTGAAAGCTTTTGCTAGAGAGAAGAAAAACCTAGGGTTTCTACATTATTTTGGTCTTTGAGAACATAGCCTCTCATAGATTCAAGGGTGGCTATAATCAGCAGTCATATTTGTGCATATTGTGCTTCATTGTTGTTACCGGAAACAGATTGGAAGAGTTTGCATTCAGTTTTGGAAGAATTGATCAAGGGTTAGAGCAGATTTTTATTGTGAAAGCTATGCATCATTGGTGGCTATTCAATTAATTGTTGTGCATAGTTCTTAAGGCCGTACCATTCCATTTATGCCAACCGTACTGACCTCCCAAGCTAGGTGTGTGAGATAAAGGCAAAAATGTGTATCCTAAAGGCTACCTCCTACCTTATATTGGGCGTTCATACTTTTAAAAGCATTTGATGTGAATATTGGCTTGGAGAAATCATTCTCAGTAGTAGATCATTCATTCCGAAGTCATACAGTTTGCTGTTACAATTTCTAGAATCTAAGAAATTTCAATCTTCTTCTTATTCGGGTATGGTTCATTGTTTTAGCAATAAAAAGAATATCAATATGGATTTGAATATTTATTGTATATGCAAGCTATGTATAATCATATATGAGTTTGTTGCTCATTATTAAGCACATCTATTCTTGCAATTGGAATATGTTATTTGCATTTCTTTATATAACTTGGCATTTATCTCTTTGAAATCAAAACCAAGCAAAAAACTTTGAAACCCCAAGCAAATTAAACAAGGCAGAAAATTATTAAATTCATATTAGCAGTGTCCAATTTCGTTGTGGGAGAACAGGGGTTCTTACATTAACACCATTAGATTTGAAATGTGCTCTCCCACTCGAGCCTTGTGCCTTGAACCTCCATGGCTCCTTGCCACACCCTTGGCTTGGTTCAACCTCTTTGTTGTGCGACCAATTTTTGTCATTGCAATCCTTGACTCCGCTACTCCTCTTGACCCCTACTATTGAAGGGATTTTTGATTTTTCTGACATAGGCATCAACAATGGTGGGGATCATGTTGCTATCCTTGTGGTGACTAGGGTTCTATTTTCTCTCTTGCTCATGGTAGCTTGCCTGTTGGTTCATTGCAGGACTTGGGAGGACGTGATTCTTCTTCTCTCCTCGGTGAGGTCCTTGCAAATCTACACACCCCTTCTTTTGTAGTTGTGGTTTAGAATGAGATTGCTTCTTTGGCCGCCTCTACCATGTCTCCTAAGATTGTGTTTTTATATGCCCAATCTATCCCTGTCGTTATACGAGCGAAGGATGTGATAGATAATGAGACTTTATTTTTTGAGAAGTGCTTGATTTGTAGATTTAATCGACTGTGGCCATGACTTTTTGATCTTAATATGTGGATTTTTGAACATTAGCATCCTCTTATGGACAGGAAAATTGAGATTTACCCTTGTGCTAAGGGTTTCTTCGTTGTGGTCTTCAACTTAGCCTTTGACAAATATGTGGTATTGGATGGACATCTATGGTTATGGGACCAACAATCCCTCATGCTCAAGCCTTGGTTTCCCTCTTTCAACCCTCTTATAGAATCCTTCAACATTAAGCTAGTATGGATTTGTCTTCCTAATCTTCCTCTTCATTTTTGGTGCAATTCTAGTTTTGAGGCAATTGGAAACTCTTTGGGCATTTCTTGAAGGTGGACTTGGCCACTACTCTTTTCTCTCATACTACCTTCGCTCGTATCTTGGTGGAAATCAATTTGTCTAGTCCCTTTTGATGGAGCTTGTTTTGAAGGTGGAAGACTGGTCTTGGAGCCATCTTCTTGACTACAAGGACATCCCCTTTCGATGTCGATGGTGGTTTGCTATAGGACATTTGGCTTCAGATTACCTGTGCCATAAGGTCTCGAGATCTTCTTCGTGGTGGAAAAATGCTCTTCCTGAACAATGCACTACTGATTATGCTAATGATGACTCTTCTTCAGAGAGCCCTAGGCCTCTTCTTGGGGTTGGTATAGATCCTACGGAGTCTATGGCGTGTAACACACCTAAATTCTTGTCACAACCTCTTCCCTAGTTCATGCAATTGTTGCGCCCTCAACAAATACCACACCCCCTATGGTGGTTGGTGCTAGTGTTCTTACAGTATCTCTGGTTGTGGCTTCCATTTGATAGTTGACTTCTCCAATCAAGGGTTATCTCCCCATGCAATGCCCTCGGTTGGGGTGGCAAATATGGTTTCCCCTCCTCTCCTCGGTCTAAGGATTTGGATAATTATGTATCTTGGACTATCATTTAGAGGAGGAAGAAAGGTCTTCTTAAGTCTGTTTCTTAGTCCCACACTTGGGTTAGGGGTGTACAGATGGTTAGGGTCTGGCATAGTTTAAGTTGGGTCTTGAGATTTTGTGGTTGTTCTTGGCAACTTGGTTGTAGTTGTATTGTATTTTTTCCTTTTGGTTGTTCCATTCCTCGTGGAACTTGTTTTGGTCACCTTTGGTTGTTTTGTTATAAAAAGGTTTAGGCCCTTTCAAAAACGCACTTTTACCTTATAAAAACATTCTAAATTGTGTACCCTGAAAAAATGTCAAGTGTGGCATACCGAAATGAGCGGGAAGCTCATTTCATTTGAGGTTTGAATGGAGCGTCCGAGTGGGAAGTTTGTTTGTAGGCATGTTTGTTTGGAGCATCTTTTGCTGGTTGCAGGTTCTGAACGCAACCTGCTTGCAGCATCGCATTCTAATTCTGGGCCGAGAGAACAAATCTGATCTCAAGATCTGTGTGCTATCTTTCTAGGGGAAGCTACGACTTTTTCAAATGGTGAGTGTGAAGTTGGGTGGGCAAACACCTCTTCTCCTATTGAATGGAAGGCTTTTTCAAATAGGGGTCAACCTTCTATTCATAATGAAGGGGTTGCGACGGGATCTGGTCTCTCTGCACCTAATAATATTAAGAAGGTTCCATCTAAGCCAGCTTCGGGAGGAAATTGTTCTACTCAGGGGATTAGAGGTGCTTGGGCCGATGCCCCTGGCCGCCGTTAGAAGTCATTTATTGATGTTGTAAATAGCTCAAGAGCTTAGGGACACTCATCACAAGCTAGGGTTAGGCCATTACCTTGTGCCCATTCATCTTTAGTGATGGTGTGTGGTCCAGAAGTTTCAAAAAATGAGGAGTTTTATCTTAAGCTTGGAGTGATATGCCGATTCAACGGTTTATGGCCCTCTCTCCTTGATCTACATGGCTAGGTCATGGAATCCTGGAAACCCCTTGTGGTTGGACAAATCAAGCTTTATCCCAGCACAAGGGATTTCTTCATAGCGACTTTTGCTTCCTTCAAGGAGCAGGACTTAGTGCTAGATGGTAGGGTTTGGTTGTGAGGCGAACATTCGCTCTCCATCAAATCTTGGGCTCATTCCTTCAATCCACTCACCAAGCCGCTTAATATCAGACCAATATGGGTTCAATTCTCAAATCTCCCTCTTCAGTTTTGGGAGGATTCTTGCTATGAGGCCATTGACAATGCTAATGGTCACTTCTTGAAGGTAGACTCTATGACCTCAGATATAAGGCATACAACAGTTGCTCGCATATTAGTTGATATTGACATCTCCAAACCCCTCCATGGAAATGTAGTTTTGATGGTCGGGGAAAGGCCATGGACGCAACTATTAGACTATGAGGGTATCCCTTTTAGGTGCAGAAGATGTTTCTCTATTGGTCACTTGGCTTTCGGTTGTCGTCACTCTTCCTACAAGGGTGCGACAACTTGGTGGAAGAATGCACTCATGCACTCATTGATCATTTGACTGTTAGTGCTTTCTCAGAGGATGGTTCCTCCTAGAAGGGCAAGCCTTCCTTGGAGGGTGGCTCCTCTTAGGAGGATGATCCTTCCCAGGAATCCTTGCCCATCTTGCCTGCTCCCTCTCTAGGGCCTATGGAGGATAGGGTGGCCATTGTTTCTGATCATGTTGGGTCTCCTTCTTTGGCTCTTGTTGGACCCTCGACTTCTCTAGTTGCTTCTGATAGACCTTCGACTCCTTTATTAGCCCCGTCAGCTTCAGGTTGGATTGATAGTTTGTCGATACCTACTTTATCTTCTACGTTGTTGGCTTCTGGTTCAGCGCATGAGTTCTCTTTGGCCGCGGTGTCTGTAGAGGGTTCCTGGATAGTGGTTTAGTCAAAGAAGAAAGGACTCTCAAATCTGTTGTTGCTTCACAACCGAGGGTTAAGGGAGTTAGATTTGCTTCCTCGAGATCAGGTGTTGTTTAGATCCCTTGTTTTGTTCTACAACAGGGTTGTTTTTTTTGTTTCTATGTTGTTGCTGCCCTGTTTGTGGCCTATTTTGCTCTACCATGGGGGCTTTTGTGTAAAGGGATCAACACCCTAGTTTGTTGCTTATCTTAATCAAAAACATTATAAATTGTAAATTATTGTCATTCTTTGGATAAGACTGTTGGTAGGTTACAATGTTCCCTAAAGAAATTTCGCTTCAAGTTGCCTTGAGCAATGGGATCTATTATTGTTTTTGGGCATTAGCCTAGTTTGTTCTTCATTGCCCCTACTAGTGGGGTGTTGCTAGTTTGTAGTTGTTTGAATGCTTTTTTGCTGTATGTTCCTTCTTGTTGCTCTTAGCCAGTGTTTTGGCTTCTTCATTTTGTCTCTTCTAGTCATTGTACAAGGGTGGGCACCTTTCAAAATCCATCATTCCAACAATGACTAAAATTTTTGTCATGTTAACCATTCAAGGAATGTATTCCATATAAATCATCCAAAATGCTAAAAAACATATAATATATAGAAGTTTTGATTCAAAAAGGTACAAATATGGTTTGTTTAGATATTATAATTGTTGTTTTTCAATTGCATTTATGCCTAAAAAATAACTTATACTTTTACCTTTTAGGGCCCTACGACCTATAAATATTTTAAGGAGTTTGTTGGACATTGATACAATGTCCCACGATTTAGATTAGCTAAAGAGGTTAAATACCTTCATAAGTAGTACAAATTACATTAAGAACAAGCAATGCGTGAATTGCTTGTGATAACCAAAAGTAGTAAACTTTCATTACCTATAAATAGGTGTGACGAATTTAAGTAGGTTATTGCTTGGGTCTTTTGTGTTTTAGAGTGTATAAGAGTTTCAATAGGTTTATATTCTTGATGATATGTTGTGTTATCAAACCTTGATTTAAAATCTTGCAAACCAATCTTGTTAAAGGATTAGTGACATGATTAGACTTTTTAATGGAACAAAATTATTAAACTAAGAGTAATTATGATGCAAGAGCATCCCTAGTTCAAGAGCAATCTTACATCAACCAAAAACATTTGCATTTGAGTTTATTTCTTTTCATTTTCTAGTTTTGTTCATGCAGTTCAGTCAGTAGCAAGTTTTGTATTTTGGTCTGCATTCTATCGCAATTGCATTTTAGATCTTGCAAAGCTGGACTTAGCATCTATATTCATTCATGCACAACATATCCAATTTTTAGAGCATTTGGATCAAGCACCAGAAAGTTATCGCTATCAGAAGATCGACTGTTTTCTTAGAATAGAGCATCCTGATAGTCTCAGACAATCAGCTAAAGGAGAAGACTTGCGGAGAATTTCACAATCTTTGAAGCTTAATGACACATCATTCCATGTACTTTGGGTTTGTGGCTGACTGATGTAGAGGCAGTGAGATAGTTGGAGGATAGGAAACTAGACAAGAAAGACAAGGTTCTATTTCACTCCAAAAGCCCAAAATCAAAGGTCTTTACACAAAAGTGGGAACAGAAGAAAGAAACCCATGGATCATCATGGAAAGGTCAGTTTGGGATGTTAGGGGACCCATTCCATCCATTAGCTAAGGCAGACTAGACTCAAGATTGGTACTTCCTTCACAAACCCCCAAAATGGCTTATAGCCCTTCAAAATGAGAACAGTCCTAATAAATTTTGACCCAGACATCCAAATGCAAATTTTAGACAATCAATAGGTACCCATTATGGCCCCCTATCACATATCCCAAACTTAGCATAGGTTATTTTGGACGGAATATCTCAACCAATAGCCCCTCTCAATGACCTAGAGCCCCAATTAGGCCAAAATTACAAAGAGACCACCAAAGAATGCAAGCCCAGGACTCAACCAAGGGTTTGTGAAGTTAGAATACATTCAAAACAAAGGATTTTGTGGGTTCCAGACTTCTACTCTTTGTTGTTCCCAAAAATGCACCTATGGTTGCTTCAATGTGCTTTCAAACATCACCTAACACATGGTTTTGTTAGGTCTTTCAATGAAAACTCCTCCTCTGCAAGTTCTCTACCAAGAAAACACCATAATATACTAATACAGTCTTACCACCATCCATCCCACTGATCACAAGTAGATCAAATCAGTGGAATGGCAAAAGAAAGCATGTTCTCCTATCAAAACCCTAGAGGAGGGTTTTACAAACCAAATCTAAAGAAAACCTTATAACTCCCTTCACTACAACTTTCAAGACACCAAATCACTTTCAAATAATAGATAGTTATCTATATTCACCAATCAAAACATGATGAAGTGATGATAATTTAGTACCTTCCTGCAGTACGGCCTGTAGGAGCGAATTTCTCAAGAAAAATAGAACTCTGTCAAAAGCAATCCTAAATCAAATGTTTGTAGAATGCTTTATCTTCAATGTCATAACTTCAAACCACACTTGAATGAGAGTGGATTCACTATACTTCACTTCTAAATATCCTAGGACTCATAACAGTTCCATACAGCAAAGAAGTACGACCTGTTTCTTCATAAAATTTAGAAAATGAGATAGAAACAACAGAGAATGGTGTTTTTAGTGTATTGAAACTTCTTCTTTTGCATACAATGATCATGTCCAAGGGTATATAGACTTGCATACCTCTTGGTAACTTCCTTGAAGTAGTTTTGGTCAGTCTTGGGAGCCTAACTACTTCAAATTCCTTTGGTAGTTTTTGGACAATTTGCAAACTCCAACTAATCCTTAGTTTGTTTGCATAGCCATTGGTGTTTATGAATCTTAAAACACCTCTACAATGTGATTAGACCTTGAACAAGGTATTCAGGCTCCTTGACACCACTTTAGCCTCCTTGACATGCCTTAACAAGGCTTACAAACATGAAGATTTACATGACTGCCTTTTATGGCTTTATGACAGTAGTTTGTAGACATTTGGACATAGTCCTTGTTACAACATGGCATCATAGCCTTGTTACATCATGAGAATGGTCTCCAAGACCTTATGAAACCAACAAAACAAAATGAACAACAAAACAAGATATGAGTCTTTTGATTCTCCTTGGTGGTCCTACACCATACTCCCCAGGTGGAAAGAGAACTCAAGTCTCTTGAGGAAGTAGATCAACAATTGTGACACCATGTTTCAAGATGTCTTCTTTAGTCATCCAAGTGGCATCTTCAATAGGCAAGCCACTCCATTTGACAAGAAACTACTTGTATATCTTCTTCCTAGTCTTCTTCAAGACCTTGGTGTCAATAATGCATTCCAACTTCAATGGTTGATTGGGTGGAAGACCCTTGACCCAATCTTCATCTCCTGTTGCTGTCATATCTACCTTTGAATCTACATTAAAATCACCTTTGAATGGAAACAAATCTGAAACATTGAGGATAGGAGATATGGCCAAGCCTTGAGGAAGTTCAATCTCATAGGCATTGGGCCTAAACTTGTGCACAATCCGGCATGGTCCTATCTTCTTCATGAGGAGTTTGGTTGGTTGCCCCTTAGGAAGTCTTTCTTTCTTCAAATGTGCCATGACGAAATCCCCAACCTTGTATTGTACATCTCTCCTTCTCTCATTGGCTTTCTCCTTGTACTTGTTATTGTTCTTTTGAAGAGTTTCTTTGACATTATCATGGATGTCCTTCATGGCTGATGCAAAGTCTTCACCTTGAGCACTTTTCCTTTCCAATCCATGGAGATCTCTCAATTCAAGAATACCTCTTGGATGAATGCCATAAACAATCTCAAATGGACTCCTTCCTATGCTTCTATTGGTGGAATCATTATAGGTAAACTCTGCTTGAGGGATGATCATATCCCATGCCTCTCCATGTTGTTTGGTAAGACACCTGAGAAGGTTTCCCAAGGACCTATTGATCACCTCAGTTTGGCCATCAGTCTGAGGGTGATAGGCTGAAGTAAAGGACAATTGAGTGCCCAACTTCTTCCACAAAGTGCGCCAAAAATGGCCTACAAACTTTGGATCCCTATTAGTCACAATGTTAAGAGGCAAACCATGGATTCTAACAATTTCTTTGAAGAACAAACTAGCAATGTGAGAAGCATCATTAGTGCATTTACATGGCAAGAAATGAGCCATCTTACTGAATCTATCCACCACAACAAATATACTATCAAAGCCTCTTTGAGTCCTAGGAAGACCCAAAACAAAATCCATGCTAATACTTTCCCATGGCCTATTAGGAATAGGAACTGGCTGATATAGACTAGCATTAGATGAAGTACCCTTTGCCCTTTGACAAATACTACAACATTTAACAAATTTTCTGATATCTAATTGCATCTTAGGCCAAAAATAAAACCTCTTCACCTGATCTAATGTTTTATCCAACCCAAAGTGACCTCCTAGTCCACCACAATGTATTTCCTTTATGATGTCCTCCCTCATGGAACACCTAGGAACACATAGTTGGCTGCCTTTGAATAACAACCCCTGCCGCAATAAAAACTCAGAAAAATCAGAATGATAAGAGTCTGAAAACTATGAACAAACTTCATATACCTCCTTGAAATCTTCATCATCTTGATACATATGTTTGAGAGCATCAACCCCTACACTTTGCAACTGAATTTCTTGGACCATACACCCCCTTCTACTCAATGCATCTGCCACTTTGTTAGCCTGCCCCTTCTTGTGTTTGATTGAAAAGGTATAGGCTTGGAGTTGCTCAACCCATTTCATATGCCTATGATTGAGTTTCTCCTATGAATTCAGAAAACTAAGTGCATGGTTGTCAGTATAAACAATAAATTCTTTTGGCAAAAGAAAGTGCCTCCATTTTTTCAAGGCTTGTACCATTGCATACAATTCCAAATCATAAGTAGAATGCTTTCTCTTAGCATCATTCAATTTTTCACTAAAGAAAGCAACAGGCCTACCCTTTTGACTTAGGACAACCCCTATAGTAAGATTACTAGCATCACATTCCATCACAAACAACTTATTAAAGTCAGGCAAAACAAGTATGGGTTGTTGTGCTACCTTTTGTTTCAGAATTTCAAAAGAGTCATTGGCTACCTTTGTCCACAAAAACTTACATTTCTGCCCCCCTTTGATGGTATCCAAAATTGATGCACAAATATGACTAAAACCCCTTATGAATTTCCTATAAAATGTTTCCAAACCATGAAAACCTTTCACATCACTTGTTTTTGGAGTTGGCCATGACAAAATGGCTTCTACCTTTGTTGGATCCATCTTCAAACTACCTTGTGAAATCACAAAACCAAGATAGGTGGGTTCTTCCTTCATGAAGACACTCTTTTCCATGTTGATCATCAATTGTTTATCATGCAACTTCTTCAAAACCTGATCCAAATGTTGCAAATGCTCCTCCTTAGTCCTGCTAAAAACAAGAATGTCATCCAAGTAAACCACAACAAATTTGCCAATGAAATCCTTCAACACTTCATTCATGAGACGCATAAAAGTACTTGGAGCATTAGATAGACCAAATGGCATCACCAACCACTCATAAAGACCCTCATTTGTTTTGAATGTTGTCTTCCATTCATCCCCTTATTTGATTCTAATTTGATGATACCCACTCTTAAGGTCAATCTTAGAAAAGTATCTAGCCCCTCCCAAACAGTCCATTAGGTCCTCAATCCTTGGCATAGGGAACCTATATCTTATGGTAATCTTGTTAATGGCTCTAGAATCTGTGCACAACCTCCATTTACCATCCTTTTTAGGGGCTAGGACTATTGGGACAGCACATGGGCTAAGGCTCTTTCTTACCAATCCCTTATCCAACAATTCTTGTACTTTCTTGGCAATCTCTTCATTTTGTGAAGGTGTCATCTTGTAGGCTGCTTTGTTTGGCAAAGTAGATCCCAGTATGAAGTCAATTTGATGGCTTATGTCCCTAATAGGTGGCAACTCATTAGGCATTTCTTCTACCATAATCCCCTTATACTTCTCTAGCAATTGTTGCACCTCATTAGGAACTTCTTCCTTACTAGGAACATGCAAACTAGGACTATTTTTAGGTTTCAAAATCAGAGCATACCCTTGGGTTCCTTCCTCCTTAAGGGCATCCAAAAACTCTTTACCATTCACAATCATGACACTTGGCCCAACATTCTTCTCTACATGCTCATTAGGTAATGGATCGATTCTATTCTTTCTACCATTCTTAGTTATGATGAAAGGATTAGTTTTACCACCATGTTGTGATTGAACATCATATTGCCATGGACGTCCTAACAGCAAATGACAAGCATCCATAGGAATTACATCACACAAAATTTTGTTCTTATATTCTCCTATCTCAAATTCAACCCATGATTGTTCATCTAACAAAACTTGTTTCCCTTTATTCAACCATGATACTTTATAAGGACTAACATGAGGAAGCATTTTCAATTTCAACTTGTCTACCATTTCAATGGAAACCAAATTTTCAATTGAGCCTGAATCAACAATTACCTTGTAAATCTTACCATAGGCCTTGCATGTTGTCCTGAACAATGTCTTCCTTTGAGGTGGTTCTTGTGTTTGAGGCACCTTCAACATGGTTCTTCTCATCATCAAAGTTTCTCCTTCATGAACCGGGGCTGCACTTCCAATTGGAGAGTTGACACTTTGGTAATCTTCCTCTTGGATCAATTGGTTCCTTCTCTCTTCTCCATGAGAGCTTGAGGCTTGCTTTTTAGGACACTTGAAGGCTGGATGTCTCACTTGGTTGCAATTGTAGCACCTTCTTGTGAAGACATTAGGACCTCTCCCTGGTCCACCAAATCTACCTCTTCCATTTGGACTTCTTCCTCTAAAGCCTCCTCTAGAACCGGATTCTCCACTTTGCTCTTGGGAACTAGATTCCCCTTGGCTTTTTTGGGACTGATTTCTACCCCCAAAACTGCCCCTACCTCTGAAATTTCTGCCACCTCTTCCTCTACTTTGCTGCTCACCTTTCCTCTTCAACTTCTCTTCAGCCCTTAATGCCACTTGAAAGCATTTCTCCACAATTTCAGGGGTTAATAAACTAATTTCATCCTAGATATTAAACCTCAAAAAATTTAGATATCTTGCCACTTTAGCTTTTTCATCCTTCATGTACCCACAATGAAGAGTGTATTTGTGAAACTCCTTGGTGTAAGTAGCCATGTCCAAATCTCTTTGCTTGAGATTTTGCATCCTCTTGTATATCTGCACCTCATAGTCTGATGGAAGGAATTGGGACTTGATCCTCTCCAACATTCTGCTCCATGAAGAGATCATAATCTTCCCATTCTTTACCCTCTCACCTTGGGTGTAATTCCACCATGTAAGGGCAGCACCTTTGAGTTTAGTTTTTGCAAACTTAACTCTCTTACTTTTAGGAACTTCCTTGTATTCAAAGTAGTTGTTTAAAGCCTCAATCCACTCCATGAATTCATCAGCATTCATCTTCCCACTGAACATGGGAATCTCCATTCGAGCCTCTGAAGAATCCTTGCCAATTGCCTTGATGGCTTCAAGGAAATGCTTTTGATCAGCCGGTACTCTACCTCTTCTTTCTCTTCTTCTTCCTCCTCTTTCTCTTCCTCTTCATCTAAACCTTCATCTATCCTCTTCCCTATCCTCAATGCCTTGAACTCTACTTGGAGTGCTTCCTTGACTCCACTCTTGATCTTCTCTTCCATCTCCTTGAACTTCTTGACCACTCCGGTGGTCATCCCCTTTGGAGGCATATTGCTAGCCTCTCCTTCACTCTCCTCTGCTGACATAAACCAGGCCAACAACAGAACCTTTTATGGCTCTAATACCACTATGATGTAGAGGCAGTGAGATAGTTGGAGGATAGGAAACTAGACAAGAAAGACAAGGTTTTATTTCACTCCAAAAGCCCAAAATCAAAGGTCTTTACACAAAAGTGGGAACAACAGAAAGAAACTCATGGATCATCATGGAAAGGTTGGTTTGGGATGTTAGGGTACCCATTCCATCCATTGACTAAGGCAAACTTGACTCAGGATTGGTACTTCCTTCACAAACCCCCAAAATGGCTTGTAGCCCTTCAAAATGAGAACAATCCTAATAACTTTTTACCCAGACCTCCAAATGCAAATCTTAGACAATCAGTAGATACCCATTATGGCCCCCTATCACATATCCCAAACTTAGAATATGTTATTTTGGACAGAATATCTCAACCAATAGCCCCTCTCAATGACCTAGAGCCCCAATTAGCCCAAAATTACAAAGAGATCACCAAAGAATGGAAGCCCAGGACTCAACCAAGGGTTTCAACAGTTAGAATACATGCCAAAAGAGAGGATTTTGTGGGTTTTAGACTTCTACTCTCTGTTGTTCCCAAAAATGCACCTATGGTTCCTTCAATGTGCTTTCAAATATCACCTAACACATGGTTTTGTTAGGTCTTTCAATGAAAACTCCTCCTCTGCAAGTTCTCTACCAAAAAACCACCATAATATGCTAATATAGTCCTACCACCATCCATCCCACTGATCACAAGTAGATCAAATCAGTGGAATGGCAAAAGAAAGCATGTTCTCCTATCAAAACCCTAGAGGAGGGTTTTACAAACCAAATCTAAAGAAAACCTTATAACTCCCTTCACTACAACTTTCAAGACACCAAATCACTTTCAAATGATAGATAGTTATCTATATTCACCAATCAAAACATTAGGAAGTGATGATAATTTAGTACCTTCCTGCAGTACGGCCTGTAGGAGCGAATTTCTCAAGAAAAATAGAACTCTGTCAAAAGCAGTCCTAAATCAAATGTTTGTAGAATGCATTATCTTCAATGTCATAACTTCAAACCACACTTGAATGAGAGTGGATTTACTATACTTCACTTCCAAATATCCTAGGGCTCATAACAATTCCATACAGCAAAGAAGTACGGCTTATTTCTTCAAAAAAATTAGAAAATGAGATAGAAACAACAGAGAATGGTGTTTTTAGTGTATTGAAACTTCTTCTCCTGCATACAATGATCATGTCCAAGGGTATATAGACTTGCATACCTCTTGGCAACTTCCTTGAAGTAGTTTTGGTTGGTCGTGGGAGACATAACTACTTCGAATTCCTTTGGTAGTTTTTTGACAGTTTGCAAACTTCAACTAATCCTTAGTTTGTTTGCATAGCCATTGGTGTTTATGAATCTTCAAACACCTCTACAATGTGATTAGACCTTGAACAAGGTATTTAGGCTCCTTGACACCACTTTAACCTCCTTGACATGCCTTAACAAGGCTTACAAACATGAAGACTTACATGACTACCTTTTATGGCTTTATGACAGCAGTTTGTAGACATTTGGACATAGTCCTTGTTATAACATGGCATCATAGCCTTATTACATCATGAGAATGGTCTACAAGACCTTATGAAACCAACAAAACAAAATGAACAACAAAACAAGATATGAGTCTTTTGATTCTCCTTGGTGCTCCTACACCATACTCCCCAGGTGGAAAGAGAACTCAAGTCTCTTGAGGAAGTAGGTCAGCAATTGTGACACCATGTTTCAAGATGTCTTCTTCAGTCATCCAAGTGGCATCTTCAATAGGCAAGCCACTCCATTTGACAAGAAACTACTTGTATATCTTCTTCCTAGTCTTCTTCAAGACCTTGGTGTCAATAATGCATTCCAACTTCAATGGTTGATTGGGTGGAAAACCCTTGACCCCTGAAGAGTTGATTGACTGGATAAATGACATGGAAGGGTACTTTAAGTATGAAGAAATTGAAGATTTAGAGAAGGTGAAATTTGCAAAAACAAAGTTGAAAGGACATGCTGCTATATGGTGGAAAGACGTTCAATTGGATAGAAATAGAAGAGGGAAAGAAAAGATTACAAAGTGGGACAAGATGGTAACAAATTTGAATAATCAGTTTGTACCTACTGACTATGAGTTGGAATTGTTGAAAAGATTGCAAAACCTGAGACAAAAGGAGAAATATGTGAAGGAGTACACTAAAGAGTTTCATAAGATGATCATAAGGATAGGACACAGTGAAGCAAGCAAGGAGAAAGTGGCTAGATACATCAATGGACTGAGATTGAACATTCAAGAAGAACTAAGTTTGGTAAGGATGACAACATTGGAAGAAGCATATCAGTTTTCCTTGAAAGTTGAAGAGAAGTTGAATAAGAGACATGATCAGAGACAGAGAGGCAGAGGAGGTAAATTTTAGAGAAGCAAAACACTTTCTGGAGGATATAGATCATATGCTGAGCAAAACAGACAAGATAACACATTCAAGAAAGAGGACAAAGATAACAATGCATACCAGAGAGATGAAATTTCTACCGCAGAGGAAACCCTAGTCCATACCAGAGTGAAGGATACATAAGAGAAGGAAGAGGGCCTGATAGGAGAACATTTAGAGGAACCCGTTTTAAGTGTGGAGGTGAAGGACATAAAGCATTTGAATGTAATCAGGGGAGTACAAGCAAGAGGATAGACAACAGTGGAAGAGCAGCCTATGTGGAAGAAGAACTTGTTGGATCAGCTAGTTTGATTGGTAAACCTAAGAAAGGAGAATCACTTTTAATGAGGAGAGCACTATTTCAAATACAGACAAATGAGGAACGACCACAGAGGAAAAGTTTGTTTAGAACCAGATGCAAATCAAGAGGTAAATGTTGTAAAGTTGTAATTGATAGTGGTAGTTCTGATAACCTAGTTTCAAAGGAGATGGTGACAAAGCTAAAGTTGAAAAGATTGAAACACCCTATGCCCTATCAGATAGCATGGATTCAGGATGATCATAAGGTATTGGTGAGTGAACAATGTTTGGTGAAATTTCATATTGGATCATATCATGATGAAGTATTGTGTGATATTATGCCTATGGATGTTTGTCACAGTTTGTTGGGTAGATCGTGGTAGTATGATAGGAAAGATATACATGATGGGAGAAAGAATACATACACTATAACATCAAATGGAAAGAGAATTACTTTGATTCATTTGGAAGATGATCCTAAGAGTGAAGTATGTGGGAATGCTAGAATCTGTTTGGTAGATGGAAGAAAATTTCTGAATGGTTTGAGACATGAGAATGTGTTATCCCTTGATTCCTAAGAAGCTTGAAACATTAAAGGAGACTGAAGAATCACAACCAGAGGAGATAAATGAATTGCTAATAGAGTATGAAGACATCATTTCAGACAATGTACCTGAAGGATTGCCACCAATCAGGAGTATCAATCATCACATGGATCTTATACCTAGAGCTAGTTTGCCTAACAAAGTAGCACACAAAATGACACCGGTAGAAAATGAAGAATTGAATAGACAGATACAAGATTAGTTGAGGAAAGGTTTGATCAGAGAAAGTTTAAGTCCTTGTGTAGTACCTGCAGTGTTAGCACCAAAGAAAGATGGAGAATGGAGAATGTATATAGACTCTAGAGCAGTCAACAAGATCATAGTTAAGTATAGATTTCCTTTACCTAGGATGGATGATATCATGGATTGTTTGAGTGGAGCAAAATATTTCACAAAGATAGATTTGAAGAGTGGATACCATCAGATTAGAATTAGAGAAGGAGATGAATGGAAGACTACTTTCAAGACAAATGAAGGACTGTATGAGTGGTTAGCGATGCCTTTTGGATTGACAAATGCACCAAGTACTTTCATGAGATTGATGACTGAAGTCTTGAAGAAATTCTTAGGTAAGTTTGTTATTGTATACTTGGATGATATTCTAATTTTCAGTAAGACAAAGAAAGAACATTTGCAGCACCTTAGACAAGTATTGCAGAGACTGAGAGAGGAGAAATTGTTGATAAATATCAAGAAGTGTAGTTTCATGAAGGAAGAATTGGTATATTTGGGATTTGTGATTTTTGAGGAAGGATTGAAGATGGACCCTCAGAAATTGAGAGCAGTTGTTGAATGGCCTACATTGGAGAGCATTGGAGAAATCAGATCATTTCATGGATTGGCTAGTTTCTACTGGAAGTTCATTAGAAATTTTAGTTTAGTTTGTAACCCTATAACAGAGACAATGAGAGGTGACAGAAAATATTTCAAGTGGACATCAGGAGCAGACAAAAGTTTTGAGTTGTTGAAACAGAAGGTGATAGAGCAACCTGTTTTGGCATTACCGAATTTCAATAAGGTATTTCAAGTAGATTGTGATGCAAGTGGGGATGCAATATGAGTAGTGTTAAGTCAAGAAGGTAGACCTGTAGCATATTTCAGTGAAAAGTTGAATGATGCAAGGAATAGATATTGAGTGTATGATTAAGAGTTCTATGCCATAATTGAAGCCTTCAAGAAGTGGAGACATTACTTGTTACCTAAGGAGTTTGTGTTGTATACAGATCATCAAGATTTGCAATATTTGAATAGTTGAGGTAAGTTAAATCAGAGACATATCAGATGGGTAGAGTTCATGCAGAGTTATACTTTTGTGTTGAAGCATAGGAGTGGAAAATCAAACAAAGTTGCAGATGCATTGAGTAGGAGAAGAAACTTGTTGACAGAGATGAGAGTTGAAGTGTTGGGATTTGATGAATTGAAGAACATGTATGAGGAAGATCTTGATTTGCAGAACCTTGGAAAGCATGTAAGGAACTTGTTGTGATAGATAGGAGTAAGTGGCTGGATTATTTCATTTAGGAAGATATGTTGTTCAGAGGAAATCAATTATGCATACCTAGAAGTTCAATGAGAGACATTTTGATCAAAGAGAAACACAGTGGTGGATTGGGAGGACATTTTGGCATTGATAAGATAGTGGCTTTGGTGAGTGAAAACTGCTTTTGGCCTTAGATACAGAAGGATGTTAGGAAATTTGTGTAGAGTTGTAGAATTTGTCAAGTTGCAAAAGGGAGTAGTCAGAACACTAGATTGTATAAACCTTTGATAGTATCAGAGAGACCTTGGGAAGACATAAGCATGGATTTTGTAATGGGCTTGCCGAAGACACAGAGAGAAAATGATTCAATATTTGCAGTGGTGGACATATTTTCAAAGATGGCACATTTCATACCTTGTAAGAAGACAACTGATGCAGTGCATGTAACTGACCTATTTTTCGAGGAGATTGTGAGATTGCATGGATTACCTAAGAGCATAATTTCAGACAGAGATACAAGATTTCTAGGATATTTTTAGAAGACACTTTGGAAGAAGATGAAGACAGATTTGAAATTTAGTTTATCATTTCATGCACAGACTGATGGACAGACGGAGGTAGTGAATAGGAGTTTGGGAAACTTGTTGAGATGTTTGGTTGGAGAGAAGGTAGGAAGTTGGGATTTGATTCTTTCACAAGCAGAGTTTGCATACAATAATTCAGTGAATATGAGTACTAGAAGAACACCTTTTGAGATTGTTACCAGAGTAAACCCTAAAGGAGTTGCAGAGTTGAGAGATATCAATATGGAAGACAAGAGGAGTGTAGAAGCAGAAGAATTTGCAGGACATATGGAGGTAGTACATAATCAGGTGAAGAAGCATTTGGAAGAGATGAACAACAAATATAAGGAAAAGGCAGATGAGAAGAAGAGACACAAGGAATTTGTAGTGGGAGATGAAGTGATGGTGTATTTGAGAAGAGAAAGATTTCCAGTTGGGACATATAACAAGTTAAAGATGAAGAAGTTTGGACCTTGTAGAATACTCATAAAATTTAATTCATGAAATGCATATGAAGTGGAGTTACTAGAGACATTGGGTATATCACCTATTTTCAGCATTGCAGACCTATACCAGTATCATGAAGCAAAGTTCAGTAACAGCATGGCAGACGACTTGTAGAAGCAGTTACCACAACAAGCACCAGAGCAGATTGAAGATATTTTGGACAGCAGAATTGAATGCAGCACAAGAGGAAGACAATACAAGAATTCCTTGTGAAGTGGAAAGGCAGACCAGAAGAAGATTCATCATGGATTTCTCAGGCTGAGGTAGACCATCTTGGTTTTCCTCTAGCCACAGCAAAGTGAGGAACTCACTTTTTCAATAACCTCGGATGTTTGATGCAAGAGCATCCCTAGTTCAAGAGCAATCTTGCATCAACCAAAAATATTTGCATTTCAGTTTGTTTGCATTTTAGTTTATTTATTTTCATTTTCCAGTTTAGTTTAGGCAGTTCAATCAGTAGGAGTTTCTATATTTTGGTCCGCATTCTACCGTAGTTGCATTTTAGATCTTGCGAAGCTGGATTTAGCATCTATATTCATTCATGCACAACATATCCAATTTTTAGAGTATTTGGATCAAGCACCGGAAAGTTATCACTATCAGAATGTTGATTGTTTTCTCAGAACAAAGCATCCTAATAGTCTCAGACAATCAGCTAAAGGAGAAGACTTGCAGAGCATTTCATAATCTTTGAAGCTTAATGACACATCATTCCATGTACTTTGGGTTCATGGCCGACCTTCGTCAAGATCCGCACATCATTCCATTCATTTGCGGAGGAATCCTATTCATTTAGGTCCGACCTATCCGTGTACACACGTTACAACTCTTAATCAGAGTTTGTGACCTTCCTTAGCCGATGTGGAGGGATCTTATGTTCTAAACATGATATATATTGATGTAATAGACACCTAGGAAAGTTGTTAAGTTGATTTACAAGTTCATATAGTTTTAGATTTTGTGCGAAGGAGCTTCAAAGCTATACCTTTTGCATATTCTGATATTCTTTAACTAGGCCTGTGAGCCCTAATTGTAAGCCCACATGTTGCCAGCCAATTTGTATTTAAATTCTATGAAATACTGAATGACTGAATCTGCAATTGCTTTAGATCTTTGATTTTTTTTCATTGTGTTACTCTAGCCACACAGTCTGGATTGTTCTCTTTGAGGACCCTCCTAACCATGACTACACCAAATTAACACCAATCTTCAATGTTGACAGATTTACCCTTGGACTAGTGTACTCGCCCGTCAGTTGATGTGTCCACAAATTCTGCTATACCATAGGTTTTGGTGTAGCATTTAGTTTCTCTTTCGGCACCTGTACAGACTTAGTTCGAGTCAACGACAGAGGCTAGCCTTCTCCTCTCCCCTCGTTTTTAGACTTTAGAGGATGGCATTTTATGGAATATTGTCCAAAGAAGGAAAAGAGGTCTTCCTAAAAATGCTAGTGTGTCCCACATCCGAGTCAAGGGTGCTCGAAACACTAGGATGAGGCCTGATGTTGTGTAGGTGGTTGGTCTAGGTTTGGTTTGTTTGGCTGCTAGATTGTTGCTTCTTTGTATAGGGTTTATATGGTCCCTTCAAAACCATCACTACCCTTGTGTTGTTGGGGTGTTGTGTTTGGCAGCTTGGCTGCAATTGTTGTCTATGTTTTAGCTATGGATCAGTTGTGGTCTTGTTGGCATTTCACCTATTGTAAAGGGTTTTCACAACCCCTTCAAAACTTGCTTTTTACCCCTTTAATAAAAATATCAATCTTGAATGTCAATGGTTCAAATACAATGTTTTATTTTTAGTATAAATTTTATAATTAAAGAACACAAATGGGTTTGTCTTTAATAGTTGTGTCTATGATATAATTCAAAAGGTATCTATAAAATCCCAAATAGGTTTCTATTATAGTTCATTTAAAACAATAATTTGGTAAACGTGTAATATACCATCCTCATTAGATAAAGGACTAGAAAACTATTTATACTCTAAAGAAGTGTTTTCATTCCAAAATACTTAAGGTTTATCTTTATCCTAAGGATTTAAATTCCAAACCTATATGATTGGTTAAGAATTCAGTGATAGGTTATCCATTTTCTTCATCCAAGCATTATTGTGATTGAGGACAATTATCGCAATTCTAAGGTTTCCTTGGTTAAGACTTTAGTGACTCGATTATCCATTTTCTTCAACCAAACAATATTGTGATTTAGGACAATTATCATAATTTTAAGGCTTCCTTAGGAAATTTAGTGATAAGATTATCTACTTTCTTCAATCCAAAAATATTTGTGATTAAGGACAATTATCTCAATTCTAAGGTTTCGTTGACAAGTAGGGTCCAATTTCTAGGGTAGATTTATTTTTTGATAACATAAGTAGGTTTCTTTTTATAGATTTGAGACAAGATCTATGAGTATGATGTAAGAGTTTATAGCAAAAACATATTTCCTTAACTCCGTAATGAAAGTGTAAAAGAAGCCTTATGATCAAATAAGTCGTAAAATTCTAAATAGATGAATAAAACAAGAGAATCCTTTCCAATCTTGTAAAAAAATTGACATGTATTTAATTATGTAATATTGCCAATTCTACTTCCATTGTATACACAAACTTTGAAAATCATAAGGCCTTCATTTATATTTTAATCAACATTTCACAATGTTGAATGACCTTCTAAAACAAAAATAATTTCCATTCTAATTTGGATTATAAATGAAAGTTGGCATACCCTTGTTTGTAATCAAATTTTATATTCCCAAATCTATTATTTTATATAAATTTGAGGTTGTCAAAGAATACTCTTATTTTCAAAATTAAACTATGATTAGAAAACTATTATAGAGACAAAAAAGCTCATATTTCACACTTTTCCACCTCTTTTTGCTATTGATTCAGTGTCCCCCTTTTTAGACATTATTCTTGGCTATTTTTAACTATTTAGAACCCAATTATTTCTTCTAACTCATGCCACACACCTAAAACTAAGTGTGCATCAATTCTACATTTTCTTGTGTCTTATCCTTGATCATTCACATACCTTGGACACTAGAATGTTGTGCTCTTGTCCCCTAGATAGGATTGCATACGATAGCATTCTTCAAATTTGAAATCTTATTTTCTCATCTAGATGCTTTGCTCTCTCCTTCACAAGTCATAATCCAGCTCCAAATGATAAAAACAACCACAAATTGTTTGAAAGGGCAAGATCTAAAGGAAATGAAGAAGAATGAGACATTAGGAAAAGAGCACAAGCCCAACTCAACACTTACACACTTTCCTAGGGCTTCGTGGACATCTCAAACTTAAAAAATCTCTATTAGAGCTCCCTTGACACCTCTATTAGTACACACAACACTTCTTTCTTAAGCACTCAAGCCGCACACACTCTGTTGCAAGTATGTGTAATTGGTGTTGTCATTGATTATAACAAGCTTGTGGTGTCATTGGTGTCAATTGTATGAGCAAGAGGATATTGCAAGAGTGTGAGCAAGTTGGTGTTGAGTGGATGTTGTCTCTGATGATGAGGAAGTGTTGAAGATGGTGAAAATATGTTTTCGGTGCTTGGTTTCCAAGTGCTTTTGAGAAAATTTGAATAAAATAAGAAAATAGTGTGTGGCAATGGTATCTAGTGTTACAGAGTAGCATTCTAGTTTTGCTCCACATTTATTTTATATTGAATATCTATTTGTATAGTTTGGATATGTTGTATAGAGGTGTTTAGAGATGCTACATTCAGAATTTGGCATGCTAGATCGATGTGCAGA
This sequence comes from Cunninghamia lanceolata, assembly GCA_027924645.1. Lineage (NCBI taxonomy): Eukaryota > Viridiplantae > Streptophyta > Pinopsida > Cupressales > Cupressaceae > Cunninghamia > Cunninghamia lanceolata. The sequence goes on along the minus strand of BSBN01000262.1, from coordinate 4,981,148 downwards.
GGAAGATGTGTTCACAAGTCTATGAATTGTGTTGTGCAGAGGTGTCTAGGAGAAATGTTTTTGCTCCGCATTTATCCGCAAAATGGTTTAAGGTCTTGCGGTTCTAGAAGTGTGCTTATAATGTTCATATCTATCTTCAGTTGAAGTTATTCACAATTTGGTGCTCCGCAAGTTGGTTTCTTGAGTTACAATGCTTAATAGAGATATTTGAGCATACTGGGTAAACAAAATAAGTTTGTTCAAAAGGTGAAAGTTGTTGTGGAGGAATCTGTTGGATTTCAGGATGTTTTTGGAATACTCTAGATTGTGTTCAAGCTTGTGGTTTGCAAGTCATCTTTGGTTTTGAGGAAGTGTGTACATAATTGTTTGTGGTGTTAACACATGTTTGATCGACCTTGGGTGTTTACACTAATTACGGAGTTGCTTCGATGATTGTGGAAGCATGGTGTAACGTGTATGAGAGGACTTAGGTCCAAGATAAGGTGTGTTGTGATCCGCCTTCATTTTTTTCCACTACGGGAATGTTTTGGTGTCGATCTAATTTGAATTTGCATGATTAAGGTACTTCACCAACATTAGAGAATGTTCTTAAGATTGAAGATGGTATAAATAAGTGTTGAGCCATTGAAGGATGATAAGATCAAAGAGTATGATGTATGTAATGTGAATTATAGATTTATAGAGTGTGAATTTGTGTAGTGCAATGCGAACTTTCATGTGTTAGATTACTAGATGCAGTGAGCAGAAGGTGTCTACAGTTCTTCAATATAACTATGAAGGTGATGATGGCATTGTGGTGGATTTCTCTATTGCATTGAAGTAGTTTTCTCCTTATAACAATCTTCTCTATCTTCTTCTCTATTCTGGCAGTGAGACTTTCTTTATTTTGGGCAGTGAGCCCTCTGGCAATGAGTCTTTTGGCAGTGATCCTTTTCAACAGTGAGCCCTATTGTATTTTGATGTTGATATTACATTATATTGTGAGATAATTGTCACCATGGTTTTTTGTTTTTTAGGTTTTCCATGTAAATCTGGTGTTCTCCTATGTTTGATGTTGATTTGATTCAGTTTATGTTATTTGCTTTCATGCTTAATCATCTTAATAGTTTAAGGGATTAATTGAATCAATGTGGATCTAAATGTGTGTGAGGGTTCTAAAGTTTTAAGTTACAACTGATTCACCCCTCCCTCTCAATTGTCATGTGCATTCAACATTTGGAATCAGAGCCAAGTTCCTTGGAAGAAAGCTTAACTGCTTGAGGTAGTTCTGGGATGGTGCACAAGAAGGATGTTCCCCTGTTTGATGGAACAAATTATGCATTCTAGAAAATAAGGATGGAAGGCTATCTGATTTCCAAGTGCTGCAATCGAGATCAAGGCCTATGAAACCAATGGTAAAACAAGGTATGCTCTTTTAAGTGGTCTTACTAATTCTGAATTGGTGAAAGTCATGAATTTGGAAACTGATAATGAAATCTAGAAAAAAGTTTAAAAAGTATTTATGAAGGAGATGATAAGGTCAAGCAAGCTAAGATACAAAATCTGAAGATCATGTTTGAGACCATGTGAATGTCGGAAGATGAAAACATCACAAGCTACTTGCAGAAGGTGGATGAAGTTGTCAATAGCATCTGAGGTCTTGGTGGAGAACTGGAAGAAAAAGAAGTGGTAATGAAGGTACTTAGAACTCTTCCCAAAGCTTACAATCATAAAGTTTCTACTATTGAAGAATTACAAAATTTGGACCAATTTACCAGAGATCAGTTGTGTGGTACTTTGACTGCTTTTGAAATGAGAGAATTTGGTACAAGTAGTGCAAAAGTTGAGACTGCTTTTAAGGTTGGTAAATCAGAGAAGACTGTGGAGTCAGATCAAGAGGATTCTGATGATATGGAAGCTAACTTTGTGAGAAGAATGAAAAAGGGTATTGGTAAGTATAATGGTAATTTGCCTTTCAAGTGTTTCAATTTTGGCAAGATATGTCATTATGATTCAATATGTCCAAAAATAATTTTGAGAAGAAAAAATAGGGAGAACAAAAGTAAGGTGTTTAAGAAAAGCTATTATGTTAGAGAAGATGCAAGCATATTTGATGATGAATTTGATTATGAAAATGATGAGGATAGTGAATGTATGTTCAGAGATTTAAAAGATGATACTATTCTACTAACCTTGAGGAATGTGTGAAGGAAAGGGCTCTGAAAGTAAGTAATGTGCTATGCTTGGTGGATTTATTATGGCTTGATTGTCAGTTGATGGTTCCTAAGACCCTTTATGTAGAGCTAAAGTGTTCAACCATAAGCTTAAGAAAATGTTCCATTATCATTCTCCTGATATGCTTTGAGTGGTAAAAAATATTTTATGCATTGAAGGGATAGGTGATATGATCTTGGATGAGTTTATATTGAATTTGGAAAATGTTGTCTCTTTTCCCAAGGTATAGGAGTGGTTGGTGAATTTACTAATTTTACAAGAGGAAGATGAATGCAGTGTGGCAGTTCTTAGTGCTTTGGTTGCACCCCCTCTTTTACTATATCTATAGATGAGGGGTATGGCAACTGACTTGGAAGTTCTCACAAAGTTCAATTTGGAACTTTTAATGGTTATGAAGCATATGGTGGTCTCTAACCACAAGGACTTGGTCAAGGTCTCTAGTAGCTATATTATGCCTTGTTTAAAATAGCGAAAGCTTATTCAGTCTATGTGTAGGGTTGAATTTATTAAGGGCTTCTAGTTTGATAATCTTGAGTCGATGGAGGGTGATGAAAAAGATGAGAGAGAAAAAGGGGCAAGTAGATTTGAAACCAAAACACTCAACAATAGATCATGGCATTACTTCATATTATTGAAAAAGAGGAAGCAAATTCTTATTTTGTGGACTTCAATAAAGCTTTTGACATGGCTCCTAAGAGTAAGTTATTGAGCAGAATGAAGGATCTTGGCATACCAAAGTAGTATAGAGTGGTAATCTATAGACTTTATGAGGAGGTTTGAGTAAAAATTAGAACTCAACTAGGCCATTCATAAAGCTTTAGGAGTGACATTCCAGTTAAGAAAGGATGGCCACTACCCCTACCTTACTTGGCATATATATTGACAAGCTAGAAGAATGGTTAAATTTGAAAAGAGGGGATGGTGTTCTATTGGGAGATTATGTTGTGAGGCTTCCTTATATGTTGATGATTTCATTTTGATTTCAAGGTCTACTTAAGGGATACAAGAGTACTTAAACACATTAGAACACTTTTGCAAGGAGGTGGGTATGAAAGTTAGCCCCAACGAGACCAAGATCATGGTCTTCTCTAATCAAAATAAGAAAAAAATTAGCTTAACTTTTATTTTGGAGGGGTTATCCTAGAAGAAGTAACATAGTACAAATATCTCGAAATAAACTTCAACAACAAACTTAGTTGGGAAGCTTGTAGAAGGAAGAGAACTTTAGGAGATTGGAGAATAGTTTTTGCATTATAAAAATAGTAGAGACTTGATTGAGTTATGGGATTGGAAAACTATTCAAATTCTATTTAGGCTATTAGTAATTATAAGGGTGCTTTGTAGGTGTGAATTGTGGGCCAACAACACTTTAGAAACAAAATGAAGACAAATAGAAAGGATTTAAAAATACCCGATCACAAGCAAAATCAAAACAAAAGCTTTGGTTCCTTGTGAGGTTCTTCTAGTAGAAACATGTACATTATGTATTTATGCAATTACTATGGTTCATCTCTTAAAATTTCTTTAGAAAATGAATACATGGAGTGAAAAAGGTGGGCTAGGGTTGTCACTAAAGAAGTTTTAAACAAGGAGAAAAGACTTGAATGGAATAAAACATCAAATGGATGAACAAATGGAACATCAACTTAAATACATGTTTGAATAATAACAAAGAAATAAAGATATTTGTTATGGATAAATTCCACAAGTATATGTGGGAAAAGGCATTAAGGAGAAAGAGAAAATATTATCTTGATGGATTTAACCCCACATATGATCATCACCAAAAGGATTATATAGGGGCAAATATCACTTGGAGAGCAAAGATACTTGTAGCTCAATTGAAGAGTAACTCAAATAATATTTTGTGTAAACCATGTTGATACAAGAGGCCAAAAGAAGAATGTGTCTTTTGCATGACTAGGACAATTGAGTTAGAGAAAAACTTTATTTTAGAGTGTGAAGCTTATAGTGATATTTGAGCTAAATACATGAGTACTTTAGCAACAATTTCTTTGTAAGATCTATTCACAGAGGAGAATATTTTTAAAAAAAGGGAGTCCATCATCAAAATAATCAATAATGCATAAAGCTAGAATAAGTAGGTCAATTGTCCCTTAAATTGTCTTTGGCCTCATGGGCATTAAAAACCTTCTTTTCTATTCTATTCTAAATCAATACTAGGTGGCAATTAGGGTAACAAGGTTTTTTTATTATTAAAAAGGGAATCAACAGGGTTCAAACTAAGAGAGTTCTTCTTATAAACCATTTCTTTATAATTTTTCTCTATTTTTAGTTGATAGGCTTTAATGTGAGAATCAAGTCCAAAAACCATCAGTAACTTTGTCTCGTGATATTTTTTCATTTGTTAGATTTTTTAAGAGTTGTTGGATTTATTGCCTACCATTTTCTCATTTTAATGCCATCTTTTCTTTTGTCTATTAAATATTGTAGTAGTTTGGAGGTGGTTCAGACATTGCTTTAAATGCTAAATCCGGTTTATAAATTCTTCAACACAAATTTTTAATGTATTCACCCAACAATGAATGTAACATCCCACCACCAAACTCTCATTGCCCAAACTACACCATCTTGATTCCACTTATTCTAAAGTAGAGTTTATCCTTCATTTTTAGTGCAACGGCTTTAATCAAAAGAATTTGTAGATATAATGTAGTCTTCAACTATGTTCATTCTTTTAGATAGTTGATTTCTAATTATTATTTTTTATTTAATATGTATAAGTTCTATATAGGAATCTGAGACAACTTTCCTACATGTTGTTAATAAATAGAATTCTATCCATAATGATTCATAATGATTCACTAGGCTTCAAAAAATGAAAATAAAAATGGAAAGATGATCTATTGAAAGGAAGTTTGAACATATTTGTGTAATTGTAATAAATAATTATTGTTTCAATAGTTTCTTTTTGTTTAATTTAATTTTATTTTATATGCTATCGTTTCTATGCTATAAAGTTTTGATCAATGGATTAATAGTGTGAGAGTATCTAATATTTGTCATTCATGATGTTCTACCTTTGATTTTCATAAAAAATGAGTTTGGTTTTCAATTTCTGAGAGATTTAAAAATATTACTTCTAATTTCTAAAGAGAGTTTGAAAATCATAAAAGCTTAGTGGCGCATTTCAAGAAAGGACAAATTTGTTTATGACATTTTCGCGCATGGTAGCATAGTTTTTAATAAATTTGTGGTGCTTGCCACACAATTGTGCAACCATTTTTAAGGCAAATATTTGTTGTTCTTTCACTTGTTGGTCATGGGTTCGAATCCCCTCATGCAATAGTATCTTGCCAAATTTATCTCCTTCCAATGTAGGTAAGAATAGTTAAGGTTTTCCAAATTTATGGCTCTTTCCAACAAGTTTAGTTGCTAGTGGAAAATAAAAAAGGGAGAAAAGAGTTTAAGTGCAAAGCATTGCAAGGATTAGAGGGACTTGCATGCTATGTAGCATAACAAAACACCCAGTTCCACATTGTGCATCTAGCAAACACAACATATAAAACAAAGTTTTTGATTTCTTTGATATGATGTGAAGAAAGAAATGTGTATATTATTATTTTTAACTTTATTCTTAGAATATATACTTCTAAGACCATAGATAAAATTTGAAAATAAACATTAAAATAAAGAACTTAACATAGTATATATAGTTATAAATAATATCAGCATTAGTTTATCAATAATGTTAACACAGGTTTAAAATCTTTTTATTTGAAACAAGTGCAAAGTGGATTTACTTTTGTTGTAGACTTATTTATTAGTTCTTTTGTTTGTTACATTTCTTACATGTTCACTACTTATACTCAAATAATCAATGACAAATACAATCTAAAGGTACTTTTAGCAACTTATTTCAAATTAATTGAAACTTATTTCTTTATTATACTAAGAAGAGGTTGAATTTGTTTATTGATGTATCTAGCTCGAATTGTATGCACCCCTGCTTATTCTAATTTATAGGGTCATTTAAACATCTTATGTTGAATGTTTTGGATTCAATTTTCACTTATACTTAGAACACACATTATATTTTTCTATTGAAGTATCAATTCTAAACTTTATAAAACATTGTTTAGTTTGATGTGCTCCAAACTTTATAGAACATTGTTTTGTTTACTGTGCTCTACTTGTCACCACCTTCTCTTTTTTTAAAATTTTTTGTAAGGTCTGCTTTCTTTCAACATTATCTTTTTGGGAGAACTCCAAAAAAATATTTAGATGCAATTACTCTTCTAAAGCCTCAAAATGTTTCATTAAATAATCCCCTTTATCATTACAAGCTACTTTTTTAGTGGACTAAAACTACCAAATTTTCAAAGTTTAATTCATGCTTACCAAATAATCAATAATCTTGTAATATTTTATTTTGGATTGTTGTTTCAATTTTACATAGAGGAAAATATAATAGGTCATATTCATGTGAAATATAGTTCTCAATTTGAGGAAATTGCAAATACCTTCTAACTCTCTTGATATATTTCAATCTAAGAAATAGTTATACAATATATATTATTCATCTTTATGCATTTTCTTTAGAGTATTAAAGATACAAACTTACATTCACTTTACAAATGATGAATTCCACACTAGAAGAACCTAACAACCAACCCTCTCATATTGAAATTGTAAATCAATAGAGATACAAAAGAAGCCAATCATATTATGCTTGTCATAAAGAGCAAATAAGTGTCCATCATAGTATGCAATGCATAAATAAATGACTACTACAAACAATATATCCACCACCAATTACCAACCCAATATATGGTCTTTCAAACCAAACACAATAGGTAACTCAATACAAGAATTTAAATTCCAACAAGGAGTTTAATTGGTCCACGAACTTCATGGCAACATTTAAGTTTTTTTAGCATAGAATAGATACACTTTTAAATTTATAGAGATGCATTGTATGTAAAGATAGTTACTTTGATATGCATGTTCATTCATCAAACAATTGACTTATTTGTAACATATGTTTTGATGAAAAAGGCATACATCAATCCTCCACATGTAACAATATGGACCTAGGTGAACAACCAAGAGCATTGAGCAATTTCAAGTAGAAGATATGTTAATAGTACAAATAAATCCAATATTATAGGTGACCCATGCTTATGGAGGGTTGTACAAATAGAACGGTCACACAATTAGCTTCCCTCGAGATATTAAAATAATAGCTAAAGATCTTACACATAGAATTAGAGACTTAGATGTATTAATAGTTAGAAGATTTCATACACATGGGAAGCATTATGACTACTATGTAAGTTGAAGTCACATAATATAAAGCATTCCAATACAAGATCAGATGTGATCCATCTACAAAGACATTGAAATCAATGAAGAATCCTTAGAACTACTCCCTAATACAAGTACAAACATTTCATACATGGTTCATACCATTGAAATTAAAAATGAAGAAATAGTGGTACCAAACTTTGAAGCAAACACTGTTCAAAATAAAATTGATGATCAATCAGAGTACTCGACATTATTCATGATGAGACTACCAAATAGTTAGATCATGAGTTACAAATCATTAAAGAAAAAATATAAATAGAGGATGAGAATGATAATATCATTGAGTGGATCCAACTTGGTTAAATATCCCCCATAAGTGAATACAATATCGTGAGACTAAGATATATGGCATATACTACTCTCTTTCTAAATGTAAGCACACTACAAATGTAAGCTTGAATAAGGGAAGTCCAAATGCATGAACTTGCCTTACACTTAAAGATTTTTCATGACAATAGATTTTAAAGGTATCCAAGATTTTGATACTTTCTATTGAATATTATGGCGTACCATGTAAACAAGCACTTGCCTTAGTGTTTATTAAGAAAAATGTAGAAGACACCATACCGACACTACTGAAAACCTTTACATCCACTTACAAAATGTACTAAAACATTAACTAGTTGAGCAACTAATGTCTTTTGGCTCTTCTTTACAAGAGAAAAGATCACATTGGAATAAGTGTCATGGTGAATGAATAACTATGATAAACTAAATAGGATATTCAACTTTATTCTTCATATTAGGTGATGCAGATACAAAATGGCTTGATTTACACATTTTTTGGAACAAATAGAACAACATCATTCCAATAAACATTACATCAATAATGTAATAAAAAATCCACACATCAAATCTATATATCTACATCAATGATTCACTATCTTTTATGAGAAGGTTATAGAGAAACTACTCTTTGGTAAAGAGTATTGGTATTTGTATGATTGACAACATTGAGGCACTGCACATGTACATGAATTCCTTTGGCTAGAGGATGCACCAAATAAGGAAACACTTGATTGGGAAAATTATGCAAAAGTGGAAATAACAAGAAAGCTCTTTGACCAATTTACCACAGCTTGGAACCCTTGTACTGCATCTATAAGGAACAACATAATAAATCACTATCCACTAGATGATTCACACTTGCTAAACACATATGAGATATTCTCTACCAATCCCATAAATAATTATTAAGAGTTGGTTAATTGTGTCCAATACAAACCAAATATAGTGAGAGAACATGTTTACATAAGAAGGGCCAAAATATAGAATGTCAATAAAAAGTTCCATGGAACAAATGAATAAACTTTGCCTTATCATGTGATGATTCTAGCAAAAGACTTACAAACTAGAAATAAATGATGGCATATTAAACATCCACAACCATTAGATGCTTTCAATATGGAGAGTTAATATAAATTGCCAACCTGTCATCTCAAAAACGTGTGTTTGTTGATATATTGTAAAGTATGCATCTAAAGCTAAAATGATTTAATTAGAAAGTTGTGTGAATATGTTAATAAGGATATGGACAAATCAAGGATATAAAGACTAAGCTTTGACAACATATCAAAATTTCATTATAGAGACTATTGTAGATTACGAATATATGGTTACAAGAAAAATGCCATATGCTCCAAAAATTACTTCTTAGATTATTTGCAATCAAAATTTGATATTGTTAAATGTTGGTCACAATGTATTTCCTTGTCTTACAAGAACTACACATGAGACCCAATTGTAGTCTAACTACCTACATCCCTATAGGCAACAACCACCTAACCTAAAAATAGTAACACAAATTGAACTGACAAAATCATTCTTGTATACTACTTGTAAAAATGATGCAAATGGAAAGAGAGGAAAGAAAAATCAATCATGGATGTATCTCCATATTTTGTACCATTCCACGAGAAGACTCAATTTTTTTTTTAAACTTTATGTTGGAGTGACCTACTTTTGTACAAACACTTTTGTGATATAAGCACATATATAGGTCTCAAGAAAGAAGAAATAATAAAAAATGGGAAGCACATGGGAAAAAGACAAATACTATTTGTGGCATATCAATCACACAAAGCAAAGTGATGATAACCATGAAGAGGACAAAGATATTGATAATGAGACACACACAACAAATAAGATAAACATGTCCAAGAATGATAATTTTTATGGACTTACTAATAGTGTCAATTTAAAAGAAGTTGAAATGCTTGGTGAAGATAATTTTGATAACAACCACATATGGGAAAACCATAGTATTCCCACACATTTATACAATGTTGCAATTAATTCATAAACACAAACAAGATGTCTCGACAAGAAGATCACTCGCCCTCAATTTGTATGACCAACTCTATACATTGTCATCAAAACAACATGCATCACTTACTATCATTAAAAAATACTAGATATGGATTGTGCTTCAAAGAAACCACTGTATATGATCATTCAAGTAATTGCAGGCACATGAAAGTCATACCTAATTAGTTACAACAAGAGTGCACTTCAAAATTTAATATAAAAAAAAAAATAATCCACTCCTTGTACTCTCTCCTATAGGAATTGCTACATTCAACATGATGCATGTCTCACTATACATGCAACCCTATAGATTCCAATTAAAAAATTGCAACCATTATAGAGAATCATTGTCAATGTTTGAAGAAGTCATAAAAACATACAATACATTCTTATCGATGAGGTTAGTTCTATAGGACCAAAGCTACTAATACTAATAGACAATATATCATGTGAGACATTTCCCTACCAACAACACCTTTGATTGATGGAATATCTATAATTCTTATAGGTGGCCTTGCCCATCTACCACATGTTATTAACAAACCTATATAGACTTCAAACTCAATTGTGCAAATGCTATGGAAAAAAAATATATTGTTACATTGGAAATAATATTTTTAAAATAGAGTGACAATCCAACTCAAGCCCAATTCTGTCACACATTATAAAAAATAGGAAATGTTTCAAGCCAACACAACATGATTGAGAAGTATAAATGAGTCGCACAAACAAAAATCTAAGAACATCTAAGAAGCAAGCTTTTGACCTCTCAATACACTTATTTGTCACAAATGATCAAGTCACATTACACAACAAAAAGATTCTAAAATTGCTAAATGTTTCAATTGCACTCAATGTTGCAATAAACACACAACATAAATCAAAAGTTTATAATAGTGAAAAACACCTTCCCTAAGAATTCCTACTATGCATAGGCCAAAGAATAATGATAGCAACCAACTTATGGATTTAAACTATCCTTATTAATCGATCACCCAGAGAAGTCAAAAATATTGCTTACACGCAGTTGGCTCTAAATCACTAATGCATGCCATGTTAAGATTTGAAAACTACAAAGGTCCAATATGGGACAAAGAAGACCCAACTAGTATACTAGTAATACGCGAAGATGAGAAAAGTTAGAAACATCAAAAACATGAAATAAACTCAAAACAAATGAGATCTTATACCTTCCAATGCTTCCAATCTCCTCACTCCTTCATAGGGTTGAGGAACTTGCACCCACTAGTTCCTTGCTCTACCTAAACTAGGATTAAGAATGTGAAATGCTCTCAAATTCAATGCAAATTTCAACATAGCCTAGTTAAGATTGATGAGAATTGGGAGAAATTTGGACATTATAAACTTGCTCTAAAATTGGATGATGAAATGGCTTGTGGGCGCTTGTATTTATAGGCAAATTGGAAGGAATTTTGATCCAACGGTGGAGATTGGATGTTGAGATCAATGGATGAGATTGATTGTGAGATGGAGGGCTAGGATTTGATCATCAAAACTGGATGGTGGAGAATAAAAATGAATTTAAAATTCATTTTGAGGAGGACTTTGCATTAAATGTGATTTTGATGTGTGAGGAAATTAAAAATTAATTTCCTTGGAAGGAGGTGGAATTAAAAATTCTATTTTATGTGGGAATGTGAAGGTCATGTGACACATGCACATTTTTGGGGCCTTACATTTGTAAGCTAAAAATGTGGAAGATGTTTTAGCATGAAAATGACAAAAATGAGTTGGAGGGGTTATGTATATTTTGTAATTTTTAATTTGTGTGTTTGGGAGAAGGTGTTAAGCATAATTTGAACAAGTTATTCAGGGTGATTAACTTAGTTAATTTGGCTGATAAAATTAGTGAGTGGACTAATCAGAGTTTAGGATTAATTAAATAATGATTTATTTAATTAATCCAGGTCTAGGGATCATGTAGGCTAGGGTAGCTAATTAAATAATGGCTATTTAATCAACTAGGCTAGGTGTAGGCTAATTAGTAGAGTGAATTAATTAGACAAGTATGATTTACCTAATTAATTGAGTTTAGTAAAGTGGAAAAATTAATCAAATAAATATTTGACATATTTATTTAATTAGTTGGGATAATGTTAGTAAGGTGTAATGTTAAATTAATTAAATTAATTCAATTTCAGGGGTTAATAGATGAAGGATGAATGGATGGTTCAGGGATTAGATAGGTTAATTAATTAATTAATCGGATGAAAAATTAGTGGTATGGATGATGTTGAAGGGTGGTCGAAGGGTTAAGACATTTTTAGGTGTCTATAATACTAACATCATGAGACAATTGAAGCCAAATACCACTATCCATGGTGTGGACTATTACTATATATAAATCCCAAGGACTTACACTAAGTAAGGTCATAATTGATATTGATAAAACTAAAAGACAAGGATCAAGAGTTAAAACCATTAAAAGGATCCACATAAAACCATCATTCTTTTTCAACCGCTTTTCTAGAATGCAAAACAATCCCTCCAACATTATATGAAAGAAAGAAGGGGCTTACCTATAATTAATATCTTCATAGCAAATGCAAATATGTAAGCATATATATTTGTTAATTAAAATTACTTGTATTAATCTTCTATTGGTCATTATGTTATATACAATACTCATTAATAACTACTTTATTACAATGTTTGTAATTTGTAAGTGGATACTAAACAATCAAAAATTATTGCAACAAAAGATTTGTCCTCATCAAAAATATTTTTTTTTTTCTTTAATTAATTTACTTTATAAAAAAATAGAACATCATTTTCTATTATATAATCTTATGATAATAACAATTTTCTATCTAATGATTTGTGTGGAATGTCATTCTAATTGAATTCTCAAGATCAAAAGGAAATTCAAATGCAAATATTTAGTAGGTTTAAATAGCAAAATATCAACATCATATGCAAAAAGCAATCAATAGAGGGAGAAATAAAGACCAATCTCAATCTTTTGCAAGAAATTCATCAAAAAGTGCATACAAGTATATATCCAAAAACAATACTTTAAACTTAATGCACTACTTTGAATAAATAAAATTAATAAAAAAAAAATACATCTTCTAATTTATTTCCATTTATTCTCTTTAACATTTTACTTAACACATAATTACGCCCAAGGCATTCCCTTTGGCAGATGAAGCTCTAGCTTAACGGATCAACGGCTGACAGGGCGTCCGACGCATGTAAGATAATTGAAATCTTCTTGTCCGTTGGATTTTATAGTTACATTCTTTCCTTCCCCACCGTTTTTCCCTTCTTCCCTCCCGCTAAAAAGTCAGGGAAAATTCTTGCTACTGTTGTAAGCTGAACGCAAACCGCCAAAGCCTGAGAACATTGATGTTTTCCAATCGTGAATACTTTATGTATTTTAATTTTACAAGTCCGCGATATTCAATCCATCCAGCTATGTTTTAAGTAACAATTTTAATGTTAGTAATTTCTCTTTGGCTAATGTTCTTTTTCCTAGATGTGTTGCGGAATGTGTTCCCAGCGTGCAAATACCTCCCATTGTTTTTTAAACATACAAACTATAATATTCACTATTATATATTATATTTATATATATTTATATATTTAATGTTTATATATTTTAATATATATATATATATATATATATATATATATTTCATATTTATATATGAATATACAATATTATAGTTAGTCAAATATTTTATATATAATATTTATATATATTTATTATTTAATTTAATATAGATTTTATATTATATATTTATTTTATATAAAATATTTAAATATTTAATATATTATAATTAATTTAAATGTACAATTTTAAATAATATAATATTATTAGTGAAATAATTTAATAATTATTATAATATCAAATATATTATATATTAATATATATAATTATTATATTATTATTTCATATAACTAAATAATAAATATTTAAAAACATTAAATATATAATTTTATAATATAATATTATACTAAAATACATACATATACTACATTTTGGTTTTGAATAATTAATGGAGTTTTGAGCTTCAATACAAATAATATCTCTTTTTTTCAATGTTAAGAGGGGACCCTCTTTCATATGCAGTGACTTTTTGAATTGATTTGGAATAAAATATACTTCAGCCAAAATTTCTTAATATAATATTATAAAATAAAGTTACATATAATATAAAACATATTACACTTACTTATTACTTATTTTTAGTATAATATTATAATATAAAATTGAATATTATATTATAAAGAGAAGGATAGAGGGAGGGAGAGAGAGAGAGTTTTGGTCAACCATTTCATGCCAACAATCCTAATGATTCAAGACAATAGAAATGATTTAACCATTCTTTGTTTGTTCCAATGTGGATTATGGAATTTAACCATTCTTTATTTTTTACAATGTGGATTGAGGATTTAACCATGGATAATTTGAAAACTGATGAACATTAAAAAAACACTTAAAAGTTAAAATTCATTTCAAATTGCCATTAATGTACAATTTACACCTATATTCATTTATGGCTATGGTTTATGTATTATAGTTATAATTTTATAAACTTTTATGTAAATGTTTATTTTTGTTTAACTTTTTTCTATTAATATTTATAACTTTATAAACATTTAAGGTTTAGGTTTTCAATCTTTTATTAATATTTATAACATTGTAAATTATTTTTTATATTTCATATATTTAGGTTAGATTTAAATTTCAAATTTTACATAGATTTAATGTTGTCATTTTAAATAAAATAAAATATATTTAAATTTAAAAAATGCAGATTTATATTATTCGACTTTAATCACAATTTAAAAAATTATTGGTTGACAAACATGTTTTGATTTTTTCCTTCACCCAACTCGAACATGAATCTTGTGACATAATTTCTAAGTGTTTATTGGGTCAATTGAAGCATCTATATCTAGTCAATTTTTGTCTAGTGTTTGAGTCACTCATTTAAAACTCTTCTTGCTATATCTCAATGGTTTGAGGTCAAGTTCAAATTTTGAATTGACCAAAAAATAGTGGAGACCCTAATAAAGGAATGTGGGATGTCAAATTACAAAAATAATGTACAAAGATGCCAATGTAGTTTGCAGGTCTCAATAGTAACCTTCAAGTCAAGGCCTCTAATACACTTTGTGGGTCAAAACCATAATTTGCAGGTATTTCTTGTGGAAAAAGTTCAAGAACACACTTTATAGGTCAAGACCATATTGATAGGTTAGGACCACAATATTTGCAAAATTGTCTAAAAATGCATTTTTTGAGGTCGTGAGTGACAAACTTCTAACTTTATTGATACATTTGTCATAAAACAATGAATACTTCCCTTAGTAGAATCTTCCAAAAAAATTGGGTTTGAAGTTGAGATGTTTATTTAACTTTCCATAAAACTAACTATTTTGAGTCTTGGGGGTTTGAGAGAATTTGTATAAGCATGATAATCCTAGTGCTACAACCACACTTAAGTGTTAATTTGAACCTAAGATGTCTTGTTTCCTAGAATACATACATGCAATTAATCTCTCATAACTACATCACATGCATGCAAAGTTAAATTGTGAACATAGGAAGTCATGTTTCCTAGGATACATAGATAGAGATAGTATATCTCACTATATACACACTACATCACATGAGGACATAGTGTAATAGAGTATAGAGGGCATAAGAATGAATCTTCCATAACTATGTATACATCTACAACTATCTCCTAAGAGATATTTGATTAATGAAATCCTATAACTGAGGTTTTCTGGAATGTATTCCAAGGTTCTACCATATGGTAGGGGTCTACCCCCAAGGGTAGGGTTCTATATATAAGGATAGGGATGCTCTGCAAGTGATAAATAGTTTGTTGGTATTCATTTCATCTAGATTAGTGATACTTTTATAGGGATACCAACTTAGGTATTTCCAATATGTAAGTGTGTCGATTTGACAACTTACAAGAGAAATGAATGAGTCCTTGTATGTCATGTTGTTGGGCTCGAACCTAATGTGTTAATTGGGTCAATCCAAAGGGCATGCTTTGCTATTGGTTGAACTCGATGGTTCATTGATTAACCAATAAGCATGATATGTGTTGGTGATTTGTGATATCTCTATCTCTCCCTCTTTGTCTCTCTCCCTCCCTATTTATCTCTCTCTCCTCCCTTTTTCTCTCCACTTCTTTGTTCCTCTCTCTAGATCTTTCTCCCTCCCTCTCTATCTCTCTTTATCACTATCTCTCTCTATCACTATCTCTCTCTAACTTTCTCTATTCTATATCTCTATCTAGCTCTTTGTTTCTTTATATCTCCCTCTCTCTGTGCCCCTCTTTGTCTAATTCTCTCTCTATTCACTCCTTTCTATCTCTCACTTATCTCTGTCTCTCTCTATATGTCTCTATCTCTCTCTACATCTCTCTTTCTTTCCAACTTTGGATTATTAACATTAGACGATTTATCAAAAGTCTCTCTCTCTCTCTCTCTCTCTCTCTCTCTCTGAAGCAATGAGTACGTCGAGATATTGGGAAATGTGTTAATTGGGTCAATCCAAAGGGCATGCTCTGCTATTGGTTGAACTTGACAGTTCATTGATTAACTAACAAGCATGATATATGTTGGTGATTTGTGATATCTCTATCTCTCCTTCTCTGTCTCTCTCCCTCCCTACTTATCTCTCTCTCCCCCCTTTTCTCTCCACTTCTTTGTTCTGCTCTCTAGCTCTTTCTCCCTCCCTCTCTATCTCTCTTTGTCACTATCTCTCTCTCTCTCTCTAACTTTCTCTCTACTCTATTATCTCTATCTAGCTCTTTGTTTCTTTATATCTCCCTCTCTCTATGCCCCTCTATCTAATTCTCTCTCTCTCTATTCACTCCTCTCTGTCTCTCACTTATCTATGTCTCTCTCTATCTGTCTCTATATCTCTCTTTCTTTCCAACTTTGGATTATTAACATTAGACAGTTTATCAAAAGTTAGTATCTCTCTCCCTATGTTTCTCTCTCTTCTCTCTATCTCTCTACACACACACACACACACACACACACACACACACACACACACACACACACACACACACACACACACACACACATATTAACTCATATAATCAAAATAATGTTCATACAAGTCTACAATTGGCAACATCCATACTTGCAATTAGTCCCATGTTGATTGTGCAAACAAATTTACTACATAGAATCAAAATAATAATAATATCCATAATTTTCAATACTTGTTTTAGTAGCCTCTTCAATTTGGGTGAAAACTTCGCTATGAAAAATAATGAATTTATAATCTATTGAGTTCCAAATTAGTACAAAATGAAGGTTTCATTATTCTGTCAAGTTACACTTGAATGCATTGCATGCCTTAAATAATTCACAATCCATGAAAATTCATATAAAATAGTGGAATGCTTCCCCTCTATTTACTATTTATATTTTTTAACTGCATACAATAAATATGTAATATATAAAATATTTAATACAACTATATATAACTAAAACTATTATATAATTGTTATTTAATTTCATATATATTATGATTATATCTATTACACATATTATATGTTTACTTTTTATATTTTTGAGTGTATACAATAAATATGTAAATATTAAAGCTATAAACTATTTAATCAATATAGTATTTTACCCAATAGAAACTATTTCAATACATTTAAATTTTATAGAAGACATTTAGTGTTGGAAGGGGAGATCTTTGAATGTCATATGTAGATTCCAATTTTAGATGAGTTGTTGAATATCATACATATTGAGAGTTGAAAATGTTGAAATTCAAGAGACTTGTCATGACATGTTTCATATTTCTACACTGTGTTTGGCTTGCAATAAGTTAGGGTTGAATCTCTTGTACTGGCTAATGCCATCAACACATGGGGAAATTTTATACATGTCTAATCATAATCTAATTTATGGTCTTGCAAGGCATAAGAAGAATTATCAAATACCAACTTGTTTATTTCATTTGTCAATTACATTTTCTTGGAAGTTTGTAAAGCCTTTTCAACAAATCCATTTTGTGCATATACTAAAATCATTGCAGTCCATCAAGACACATCTCATTGAGGCATTCTATCAAACAAATAACGTGTCGTTTTGATAGTTCCCCTTTTTGCATATGTGTCTACTCTAGAGAATTTCCAACTAAAAGATACAACAAAAATCCCCACCAATCACAAATCATTGTGGTTAGTGGAACCAAACAAAGATTTCATGAAATTAGCTACGGTCTAACATCACCCCACTATGGTTAATATAAATTGCAACACATTGTGCACAAACCTTGCAGATAGGTAAAATAATTGGATGCGGTTAGAATATGAGTAATTCAAAAGAAATGGAAAATAGGCAGAGACTATGGAAGGAGAGGGCTAATAAGAGGATGAAGGATGATAAGATACACCATTTGAAAAAGACAACAAGGTGCCAATACTATGAAGAAGATTTTTTCGAATGCAGCACCCACTAATGTCTTATGTAAAAGAGTAGTCAAGTGTTCAAGAAATTGAGCATGGGTATGCATGTCAACAAAAAATTGTCTAGGAAGAGCAAGATCTTGCTTGCCTACATATCTAACTAGAATTTTTTTAATTATTTTTAATTTGTCAAAGAGTTGAATTTGTAAAAGATGCATATTTACATTAAATCTATTATATATATTTATATTTATCTATATTTATTATTGAATTATATTTACTTTATATATAAAATTTAAAATATAACTATATTTATTGTTATTATATATTATTCTTATATATGAAGTTTCTTGCTACTAAATGTTAGTATTTGTTATTAATTATAAACGTTATAATTAATAGAATTATATAATTAATGGTTTCATTTACTTGCAACCATATGGACATCATAACTCCATGCAAGATTATTGGCTTATTCTTTGGCAATATCTTTGATGCACCAATAGTGTTTTTAGAGTGTCATTTTGAAAACATAGGAAGAGAAAAACATAGGGAGAAAGAGATTTCATAGAGAGGAAGTGTGTGTGAGAGAGAAGGGGTGGAGATAAAGATAGAGAGAGATAAAGAGAAATAGAGAGCTAGAGAGAGAGAGAGAGAGATTGTTGTTTCTTGTAAGATTATTATAGGGGCTTCCACCTATGATTAGATCAAAACCTACAATTGAATTAATTATTTCATCAATTCTTTCTTTTGTCAAATTCTACATTAGATATAGATACAACTGTTTCTCATCATGTTTTTTCTTGTTTGTGTTCATTGCTTCCGCTTACAGTTGTCATTTCTCATATATACTCTTACCCAATGGTCTATGAGTTGGCTTTGCCTCAACATCTAGGAGTTCAAGTTCAAATGAACGGTTCCTTTTCGATCCCTGAACCCTCCTAGATGACGCACTTAAATTTCCTTTTCCTAAATACTAAAACCTTTGTATTCCAACCCAGTTGATGCCAATGCATCTTATCCCACTTGTGTATGGAGTTCCTATATAATTGTCAAACGTAATCAACCTTTGATTCCACATCACACCAACATAACCTATTTTATTCATTTGGGAAGGTTTGTGACAACATACACTTTTTTTCATCTAGAGTGGTGTTTAACCATGGTCAAAACTATCTAAATTTTATAATTTTTTAGAGTACAATTAAAAATTAGGAATACATAAAAGGGGATATCCAAATGATGCAAAACAACTTCTGCACCCCCATTTCTAGAGAACAAAGAAAGGATATTGACCCCCTTTAGATAAACAGACTTCAAAATAGAAAGATGACCTAGTATCCTATAATGAACAAATCAAAGTGATACATTTTTCCTCTTCTCACCCCCAATTCTAGAGAACAAAGAAAGGATATTGATCCTTTTTAGATAGATAGGCTTCTAAATAGAAAGATGGTCTCCTATGTTGGTGTGAACAGGGTTATCACCTAACCGGTTTACGCTTGTGTGGCTAATTTGCTTAACTATTTACTAGTTAAATAATAGTCACACATCACACATAATTCACACATGTTAAGTTGACTTAGTGAGTCTTCTAGGTGTTTCTAGTTGAGTTTAGTTGTCTGTTGAGTTGTTGATAGTTGGAGTGAGTTGTCTTATCCTCCACATGTGCAATTAATTATCATCCTCTAATTGTCACATGTTGTAGGAATATCTCCACTTTCCACTCCACCTTTCTAGCTCTCACCTTGCCTTCATAAGTAAAGCTTTCTTCATGTATTGTAATCTAAGAACAATCTTGTAATCTTTTGCATTCATTGATAGAATAGCATTATTCTCTCATTTGATCTCTCTTGTGCTTTCATGAAGTTCTAGATCCTGGGTGGCTCCAATCATAGCCAACTCCAACATGGTATCAGAGCTCTAGGAAGAATCACTTTGTGTTAGTCATTTATTGAGAGATCTTGAGTGCAAATTCATGGTCGATCTTGATAGTTGAGTATGCTCTTCTCTTTCATCGAATGATGACTTGGAGAATCAAAAACACTTGATAGAATACCAGTTTTGTGAGGGTTTCCTCTTTGTGGCCCTGTATTGCAGGTTCATTTTGGAGCATGTTGCTGCAAATCTGAGCACACCATTGTGTTTAAGAGGTCTGATATAGTCAAGATTGGCTTTTTTTTTATCCAAATCAGACATCGAAGGCCAAATCTATAGCGTTTTCAATCTTGAGGGATGGATACCTGATCCGAGAGGCATCTACAATTTCAGAGCAGTTTGGGCAAAAATTGACCCTACCATCATGCTTGGGATGCTCGAAAACCTATAAATCGACTGTAAAATCATCCAAATCAGAGAAGTTGCAACAAAAGGCAAAAACATTTAAGCCCTCAGCCGTACAGAATTTTTGCAGGGAATATTCCCTGTCCCAGTCGGCATATTCCCAGAATATTTGCTCAGTACTGTGTCAGCCGTCGAATCAAGGGCATTTTTTGGTCACTAGGTACATAAAATATTCAGTGATCGTGTTTTTTTGGTCTACGGGTTTAAAAGTATTCTTTGCGTTCCTTTTGATTCGAGGTACATACCTTGTCACAAGGTACTACCTGCGACGACGTACCTGTTACCGTAAGTACAAGATCTACGGCCACATTCTCCACCACCCGCTTCAACCATTGCTAGCTCCAAATTGCAGCAAAATATCCACCCGTTGGCAGATGTAAACACAGGCATCTCAAATCTTCACAGTCGTATTCCTTCTGCGGTTATTAAAACTGCCCAACAAATCCACAGGGTCGGCATTTAAACTATCGGCATCATATTTCTTGCAGCATATTTTGCAATACGACGGTCATTCATTAGAGGCTACATGAGCATTCAAGTGCTTGATATTGTCTCACGTTGTTAAAATAAAAATCGCCAGGAAAATTTCTATACTCGTCGTGTCGGTTGTTCCTACCAGTGACCGACAAATCCTTCACACGACGATAAAATCAAATTTGACGATCGGCTGCTAATACCTACCAGCATTCTATGACCAGTGGTCTTTTGAATGTCATTCAGAAATCTCTACATATCGATCGACGGTCAATATCTGCGGACGACCTTCCTATGCTCGGAACTGTCATACACTGTAAGAAATTCATGCTGAAAATTTTACAAACTGTAGGTTGTTCCTATCGACATCCATCAATATGCCACTGCCCGCGTTCAACATCCTAGCAGCCCTTCAAATAGTCGATGGTCATAAACCAAACCGCCAACAGGGCATCCAATGGTAAAATCAAATCGATGGGGTTTTTTCATTGCGGTAACCACAAAACCACCACCTTGCGATATGTCCAAATAGATAGACGACATTTTTGCGCCCAAAGATCATCAGTTTTGACCACATAAAAGATGGTTTCGATCCAAACAGTTTCGCAAGTTTTTTCAAGCCTGCAACAGTGGTTTTGCTATCCAAACCGGCGATTTTCCGCTGTTGTCAAGCGGTTTCCTACAAAATCCCACGGTTTTGTTTTCAATATAGGTGGTTTTCTATCATCAAGGTGGTTTCATAAAGTCATCCATGATTTCAAGAAATTTTTAGGATTTTTGACCCCCCACAAACTGTTTCCTACCTATACTTTGGTAGTTTCGTGCCCAAACCAAGTGATTTCCAGAAAATTTAAGGGTGGTTTTGACTTTCAGACTGTGGTTTCAACCTTTTACAAGCGGATTTCGGCTAACATTGGTGATTTTTCAGTACAAACTGGCATTTTTTTGTAGACTGGGAATATTCTAGCATTTTTGAGAATATTCTGGCATTGAAAGGAATATTCTATCGCTAGGGGGCCATTTTTGCCCCTCAAAGCCCTAAATGGGGGCTTTTTTTATTTTTTTCATAACTTTTGCCCACGGAGGTGAAATTGGGCAAACAAGATATCGTCAGAAAGATGACAGAGAACTTCACAGTGGTGTAGGTAGTTTTCTAAAATTTTACTACAGGTGCCAGAAATCGTAGTTTGAAGATAGATCTTCGTTTTTGGCTTCTAAGCTCACAACTTTCTACCACGATCTTCAATTTTTGCGATTCTTGTGTCATCAGAAAGGTCTTCAGGAGTTCTTCAAATCCATCCATGCACTTTTCTTAGATTCAACTCTAGGTTCATTTTATTTCATTTGTCCATTTTTTGGCTTTTGAGTGATAACTTGGGCATTTTGACACTTGAGGAAATGAAACTTGTTTTGAAGGGATCTGTTTGTTGTGGTAAATCAATGTGAGTGATTGTAATCTCTCTTGGATATTAGTTTTAAGAATTTTCATGCTTTCCCATTCTTGGTCCCTTGTGGACAATTGTAAATCGCACTAAGTATAAAGTGCCACAATCATTCTTCTTTGGGGGTGATCTCTTTGATTGAGTAATAAGGGGTTGCACTTGTGTTATTTTTTGTACTCTTGCATCATGGATCCAAACAAACTTCCTCTACTCACACCATATAATTATCATGAGTGGAAAACTAAAATGGAGATTCATTTAAGAAGTTTGAAAATTCATAGAGTAACAATGGGTACAGAAATTGAACCTACAACAGCTACAAAAAAGAGAAAGTGGTACAATATATGTGATCAAGCCTATGGAACACTATGCTTATCTATCTCTCTTGATCTTCTTTTTCATATTGAATCATGTAAAACACCTAATGAAGTGTGGACTACCTTAGAGAATCTCTTTGGTAAACAAGATACAATGAGAGGTTTCAAATTAGAGAATGAATTAATTGGTTTGAATCCAACCAACTTTGCAAGCATCCAAGACTTCTTTACAAAACTAAAGTCACTTAGACTACAGCTCAAACAATGTGGAATTAAGAAAGAGGACACTCAATTGATTATTTCAATCCTTACCAAGCTTGGTCCTGACTATTCAGTTTTTGTTTCTACCTTTTATGCTACTATGGATGAACTTGGGAAAGCTTTCACAATGCCTTCATTTGATGAGTTTGCTGCATCACTCACAAGGGAGCAAGCTAAGTTAGTACACATGGGCACATTGAAGTCTCCTAGAAATCAAGCACTTCTTGCTAGTCAAGGAACAAAGGATCAAAAGGCTTCAACTAGCAAAGGCAAGAAACATAAAATATAAGGATCTCAAGAACAATAAACAAGCAAAGGAGTCAACCAAATCACCTAAGTCCTCATCCTCTCCCAAGGAGGAATCATCTAAGAAGGAGAGACCAAAGTGTACATTTTGCAAGAAACTAGGACATGATGAGCATAAGTGCTATGAGTTCTAAGAAAATTAATGAGTTGACTCACATTATTCAAAAGTACGATATCCAAATGCCATCATCATCACCTAGTCCATCCTCTTCTTTGACACCATCATCATCTACACATATAGGGACAACATGCATTGCTAATGAGACAGACAAAGGAAAAGGACAAGCACTCCTTGCTTCTACAAGTCTTCAGTCAAAGAGATGGCTTCTTGATTCAGGAGCTTCTCATCATATGGCATCTTCACAGGGGATGTTCTTTTCATTTGAGTCATGTACTTCACCACCTATCTCGATGGGTAACAACACATACATGCATGCAACTGGTAAAGGAACCATTGATGTTGGTGAGAATACATTCAATAATGTGTTGTGTGTACCTTCCTTGTCAACCAATCTCCTTTCCATCTACTAGATTACTCATTGTGGTGCAGGCAAGACAGTCGAGTTCACCCCTGATTCAGTGATCATATGGGACTTGGAGAGCAGAGATATCATTATTGTTGGGATGGATGATCATGCAGATCGCTTGTATACATTCTCCCATTTTGTTTCTTCTGATGGTGTAGATCCATTGATTGAAATTCACACTCATGCATCAAGTGTGAATCATGTTTCTGAGGAGAAGTTTGGTCACTTGAACCTTAGCGTTCTTTCATCTACATCAGTTCATGAGACTAGTACCGAGCTTCCATCACTTCAACCTCTTGCTTCTTCAAAGATCGACATCGACAAGGTTTCATCTACTTTAGTTGAGTAGGATCATTCAGGTCTTTTAGACATAGCTTTGTGGGATACTTTCTTGGCAGGTATATCAGACTTGTTTTGTGAGTCTCATATTGTAGATTTGGAGGACACACTTGAGGGGATAACTCTCCTCTTTGATGACAGTTACAGTACAACTATTATCCCATCTACTTCATCTTTGGAGGTTGTTCTTCATGAGTCTACCCAGGATTTTGGATTGGTCACACCTCATTGCATTATGACATTCCTTGATTTTGACATGTGGAGATTTCAACAATTTTCAGAGACACCCATCATGAGGCTTTTTCCCTCATACCTTGAGATGGAGTTTCTTCTACATTAGCCTTTGGATTGGTTTCTTCCTAAGGGGAGGAATTTTGTTTGCAGGTACAAGACACTTTACAGCGTTCATATTCAGGCATTCACCATCGGCACAGGAGCTACTTCATTGTGGGGGGACCTATAGTCTCACTCTTGCTCTCCTATGGGGGGTATTTGATTGTACATATGTGATAGAAGTTGTCCTTGGGGGATCATGTTGAGTCCTTCTACTATCACTTCTTTCACTTTCATTATTTCATGCATTCTCACTTTTGGAGAGGAGTTTTTTCCCATGAGGTTTTCTCCACTTGAGATTTGTTGTATATGGGTATCAAACATGGCCTAGTAGCTGGGACCCATCATCACCATCCATCATTGCATCTTGCTTTAGTCAACTACTCCCTAAGTTGCACTTAAGGTGGGTGTTGGTGTGAATAGAGTTATCACCTAACCGATTTACCCTTGTGTGGATAATTCACAATATTTAACTATTTACTAGTTAAATAATATTCACACATCACACATAATTCACACATGTTAAGTTGACTTAGTGAGTCTTCTAGGTGTTTCTAGTTGAGTCTAGTTGTGTGTTGAGTTATTGATAGCTGGAGTGAGTTGTCTTATCCTCCACATGTGCAATTAGTTATCATCCTCTAATTGTCACATGTGAAAGGAAGCTAGGTGTGCGGAAATCACTTCCTACACTAATCTAATGAGGAGAGATGAGTGCAAATTCATTTTAACCTTTACAATTATATAATGTTTAACACAACAACAGAGATATGGCAGCAGCAAACAACATAAGAATGTAAGACAGAAGAAGAGAGACACAAGATATACGTGGGGAAAACCTTTATTGGGTGGAAAAACCCCACACTCCAAAACCTGCACAATGTATTATCAAAACTATAATGGTTTACAATACACTTGCAATGCAATCTCTCAAGAATATTTGACACTCGTATCTAGAGACAAACTGACATCATAACAATACCTGTTAATCACTCTCAACATCTCTCCAAGCACCTACTTATATTGAAGTTTTTAAGGAAAAAATGAGCATATCTTGGAATGGGCGTCCAACTTGGCCTCATGGCCCAAAACCCACGCCTAGGTACACTTGTCCAACACTATAGCATGGTCATGACACGTGTCATATCACCCCATCCCAAAATGGTTGCCTGTTCCCAAGTTGGGCAATGACAGATGCTCTTACGCACCAACTGACTATCATAGAATTCGTCATAGCTGTCATATCTTACAGTTGTAAGAGAATCTGTCATAAACAAACTATAAATAACATATTCTCTTACAACATGTCATAACCCTCCTTGGGGCCCCCAAAGATGCCTTGTGGCACATGTCTTCACTTGTCATAGAACTTTTTATTTCTGACTCTTACATGTCATAGATTATGTCATAGGAACTTGTCATAACCTTTTCAGTCAAGATTCACTTACACACTAGTCAAGATGCCGACACATGGCAGAAAACCTCCACCACACAAAAGGGATGGCTATCTCCACATGGAGTGAGTTGACCATCCTAGTCACCTTACAAGTGGAGTGACAACTCATCGTGCCACTTTAGACTAGATGACAAAATAGGATGTGAAACAAAATTACAACATAGGCTAAGTAAATAAATTACATTACAATAATAAATGCAAGGAATTACCAAGGTTGAGACACCTTAATTCCCAACATTCTCCCACTTGTCGAACACCTTGTAAGAGCCAATAGAAATAACATGATTTAATTGCTATAGGCCGAGAGGCCCATAGACTCTGAACACCATCTGAACTTCTCTGTGCCCACTCGTTTCGTTAATGCACCTGCAACATTGCACTCTGACTGTCACAACATATAGTAATATGTCCTGCATCAACACCAATATTTGAACACAATCTCTTAATCCAAATGGTTTTCTTGCAAGCCTGAGTAGCTGCCAAATACTCAGCTCTTGTCACAGACAAAACGACCATAGATTGCCACTTACTCATCCCAACTGAACTCCACTATGCTCACTAGCTTTACAGAAGCACCTGTAACATCTTCCAAGTGATCACCAACATGACAAAAGATTAGAATTCCAAAAATATGATGAAACACTAAATGCCACATAGCCACACCAATGTATCCAACTTCAAACCTGTTAACAGAACATAACTCTAAAGTCCAAACATCTTCAAAACAAGATCGAGCACATATGCTCCAAAATAGTTAGAACAACAACCACAGCTAGTTGTTTACATCCAACTAAAAAACCACCATTGATAGAACTTTTGCACATGACATATTCAACCCAAACTGCAACTCTCATCCTTGTATAATCCACTGTCCTACTCAAAGTAACCATCTCCCATGATAACAAACACACCAAAATAAATGATGTGCAAAAATCTGAAGACCTTTGATACTGCAGTCCAATGAAAAACTATCTACCAAAGATATAAATACATCCTAGGAATCAAACTGCATGAGCAATGCCAACCAAAGCAACTCAAAGTCTACCAATCAACACTTACATAAAAAGTGGCTTATAATACGACATATAATACAAAGAACAATCACAATGATCTGCAAACTACAACCAACTGCTGCAAAATAGAGCATACTTCCACAAATAGTTTTCTACTCACTCTCTACCTATGATCTCGTCCACTTCTCCAAAGTCCTCCACATCTCAAATGATATACATTAAAAGGAACACATACTGTTGTTAAAAAAGAATAAAGTACAACAACAGTAAACAACCACAAACACAATGATCATACTAAATGAATAAGAACCTCTAGGAAGAAATATGAGACCATAAAGAGAAACTGTAAACCATAACATGTCCTTCTGCCAACACCACCAAGGGGTAAGTTGTGCCAAGTATGATCTCCTTCACAAAACCCCAACTGAAAAGCCTTAACAACACCCAATCATTCAATCTCATAAGATCAAATAAATATATGTAACATGTAATCAACATGGATGTAAGCCTCTCTAATCAAGGTAGATCAAACTCATAACCATTCCATAACAAGGAATAAGCCCAATCACATCTCCTAAACTCCTCATAAATGAACATCATAAACCAAATCATATGAATCAAGAAGATAACCATGCTAACATCCCTCAAATGAAACCTCCAGAACCAATAACTATAGCTCAAGATTCATATCCATGAGAAATCAAAGCATAAAACAAAAAAGAGTCTGAAATAACCTAGGCAATACCTATCAAAACATTTTCTGCCAAGTGAATTGAGAGTGGGGAATGAGAATGATCCACTGAGATACATCAAGTCTCATATACTCTCTCCAAGAACAATCTCCTCTCAAGTTCAAACATGAATTCATATCCATAACAAGGGAAGGCTCCTCGGTCTTTCTGTTGAAATTTATCATTCCAACACATGATCCCTACAACACGAGATCTCAAGCCTCACCTCAAGTCTCTCTAGTATCCATGAGCATCCATCAACCAATACATGCCAAATTCAAATGCATCCTACAAAATCATGAAGCTGCAAGCAAATGATTAATACTCAAAACCAAAGAGAACAAACAAGATCACTGTCAAAACTCCCACTGCACATCTGCATGATCAAGATTCGCCCATCATGACATCATCATCTAACCATTTCCTCGTAAGAAAGTCACATGCAAAAAAGCATACAATGATGCATACAACCTGTCTCAAGAGAATCTGTATCATGCCAAAAACTTTAAGCTAGCATCAAGAGTAAACCATGACATAATAACATCTCTAAGTGAAGGATAAACATGTCAAACTAACAAATCATAAACCCGACACCTCAACTAAGATGTCAACATCTCCAATCATATGAAGATAACTATCTCCTTACAACTAAACTAAAAAATGTCAAAGAACTCTCACAACCAAGAGCTCCTCCATGACACCAATATCCATTGCAGAAGATCATCCATCACATATGATGAATCCAACATCACTGCTGAAGCTCCCACTGAAACTATGATACTGAGCTTATCAAGGCATTATGATAACCATCCTCTCAAATGAAGATCATCCATGGCTCTAACACAATCTAACAATTGTCCTGTGCAATCTCATCAACACAAAAGAATAAAATAGAACCAAGATCTCCAAGTCAAGAAGATAAAACCATCACTGTCAAAATCTCACACTAAATTGTCTAACCAAGCTATCCATGACATTGTGATAAACATGCTATAAGTCCCAATAACTGACTATCCATGCACTCTAATTATCCATCCTCTTATCCCAATGCAACATACCAATACACAAATGACCACAGACAGGGCCAACATTGAAATAATCTCGTGGATAAAGACAGTCCACATTTGAGTCATCTCACTACAACTAATGGGTAGCTAATCCATAAACTACATAACTGAAAGATAAAAAAAAATAGATGTAAAATGCAAACTCATCATTACATTAGTAACCTGCAAATTGAGATATCAAAGAAGACAACTAGTAGACTTCAAGACTCAAACACCAAATCATCACTAGATTTGATTTGCCAAACAAGTCCACATATGAGTAACCATAGTCAAGGAACCCATCAAGCATATACTATAGAAATGATGAGTGACTAATCACATACCAACATCTCCACATTGAGAAAGCTACAAACTTCCTCACACCATGCACAGAGCATACATGCAAACCTGTAACTATTTTACATCCAGAAACACCCCCAAGGAATCATAATCTGAAAAATAGTTTGTCCGCAGATCTACAAAACCACAAGTTTTGATTAACCGTGTAAAACCTGCAAAACCACCATGTCACTGACATACATGCAAATCCATATCCACTTATCATCTGGAAGAGCCACAAGTCTGAAAACCACCAAAATAGTTAAACTAGAATAATGGAATAACACAGATAAGCATGACCATAGATTTTGAACAAAAAATATACAAAACCCTCAGATCAAATCAATATGAAACTAGGACATGCAAGTACAACCAACCAAATGCAAGAAGAGGTCCAGGAACTCTAGGCCCACTTGTAGGCCAACTCCACAACCACCACAATGTACAAGCATACAGAGGAGCTAGGTTGTTCCAGAAGCTTTCAGATCATTCAATGATCAACTCCACAACCTACATGCATTTGAGGTTAACAAAACAATGCCTTCCAATGCCAGGGACTAAAACCAAGCACCCAACATAAGCACATCAAACCATAGTCATGACAACCCAAGTTTCTCCATGTGATCCGGGAACCAAGAATATACTCCCAACATGAATACTCTGCTGTAAACGACCATAGAATGATAGAACATAACCACCATGCATGAGGGTTATTGCATACTGTCAAACAGGAGCTCCAGATCAATATCATATTAAATGTAACCACATGATCAACTCCATAAAACTCCATCTTAAGTTTTCGTGACTCAAAATTCATGCCATTAAACACCTCCATCTCTATTCTTCTGGATGTGCCTGCCATCTCATTCCTGCAACAAGATTACAGAATACTCTACACAGACTCCCACTCAACCTAAGATTAGTACACAAAACCCTTATCCAACAACGAGGACCAAAGAGAACTCAACTCTGATCCTAATTGAAAGGAAGCTAGGTGTGTAGAAATCGCTTCCTACACTAATCTAATGAGGAGAGATGAGTGCAAATTTATTTTAACTTTTACAATTACAGAATGTTTAATACAAAAATAGAGATATTGCAGTAGCAAACAACATAAGAATGTAAGACAGAAGAAGAGAGACACAAGATATACGTGGGGAAACCCTTATTGGGTGGAAAAACCCCACACTCCAAACCTGCACAATGTATTATCAAAACTGTAATGGTTTACAATACACTTGCAATGCAAGCTCTCAAGAGTCTTTGACACTCATATCTGGAGACAAACCGACAGCATAACAATACCTGTTAATCACTCTCAACATCTCCTCTCCAAGCACCTGCTTATATTGAAGTTTTCAAGGCAAAAATGAACATATCTTGGAATGGGCGTCCAACTTGGACTCATGGCCCAAAACCCATGCCTAAGGACACTTGTCCAACACTACAGCATGGTCGTGACACTTGTCATATCACCCCATCCCAAAATGGTTGCCTATTCCCAAGTTGGGCAATGACAGATGCTCTTACGCACCAACCGACTGTCATAGACTCTGTCATAGTTGTCATATCTTATAAACAGGCTATAAATATCATATTCCCTTACAACATGTCATAACTATGATGTCCCCTTCTAGTAAGCTAAAATTTTCCTCGACCTTGCACAATTTCAACTTACAAAAAGAGAACATTAGAGTTCCATTTTTCCTTTTTAGTTATCTAATCAATATTCATTCATACTTATGTCCTTGTGTTATGACCTTATGTCCTTATAATCCCATAGTCATTTTTATATTCACTTTCATATTCATATTCATATTCATGATCAAAGCCTTATGCTCTATCCTTGAGAGGATCATGTGTTGCCCTATCATTAATCCATCTCTAGCTCCATAGGTATGGTTCATTAAGGAGCCATTAACCATCCCATACATAGGCCCAAAGGCTTCACTCCCACATAGAGTTCTTCACCATTTGGCTTGATGGAACTTCATGTCCACAAAACATTCTTCATCCCACCAAGAGTCACCTCAGGTCGGGCACATTTAACATTGATGAGCTCATCATTACCATAGGTCCAAGGATTTCACACTCACATAGTGTTCTTCGTCTCTTGGCTCAAGGGACTTCACACCCACACAATGTTCTTCATCCACTTGAGGGTTACCTAGGTCCAACATAAAATCTCCTAACTTATCCATACACCTAGGATAACAAGACGATTAATGAAGAGGCTAATCCTCCTCTTGGATATAGTACAATCTTATGATTTCTAGGTCCTTGTTGATATTTTCATATGATGTCTTATGATTTTCACCCCATATCATAATTGGTCCTGGTGGTGATCACCTATGTTTAGGGTTCTGAAATTAGGTTGCAGGTATATGTTCTTGTCCCTTCAAGCCCTTGGTGCCTTAGGCTAGGTTGTTCCTCGACCCACATGCAGTGTTTTATTGCTTTTTCCTATCACACTTGAGAAAGTGTTAAGTTTTTGTATGTGCAATTGCAAATGTATGTTGGCGGGTTTCTGAAATCTCAGTCGGCTTTTGAAAATTGATAAGAAATTGAATTATGTGCATTTTAGATGCATATCAGGTTGCATGTGCAAAGGGCGAATCTATCGCAAATCCCTGGAATATTCACTATTTGTATATTGGGTCTGCATGTATATTTGGTTTGTATGTTCAGACATACAATGGTTAGATACATTGTAGGTATATTCCAGGAAAGATTTCTTGTTTGTATGTGAAAGGGTAAATGTATGTTTGGACATACAAAGGTCATATGCAAGGAAAATATGCAAGGCAGCGGGATATACATTTGGTGGGGTTTGCCGCTTGAATATTTGTGGTTGTATATTTAAACATACACCCGAATATACAAAGGATAGAATACAAGCCAGACCCGAAAATATTTCAAAATTGTTTTATGGGCCCCTGGCATCCGCTGCTTGTATGTATGTGAGTGTTGTATGCCACGGATATACAAAGTCCGGATTTGAAAGTTTTTCAAATCCAATGGATAAGCGGTAGGGATCCGCGTTGTATGTATCTCGCATTTGTATAATGTGACATACAAGGAAATGTACAAAGAAAGGGAGATGCAACCCGGATGCGTAGACAAAATCCAATGCAGCGAATAATCTTTTGGCGTTTGTTGGATGTATAAGATGCTTGTATGTGCGGGTATACAATGAGGATATACAAGGGATTTTTAAAGGTGAACAGTGGTGATTGTATATGCATTTGTTTATGCATATACAAGGCCAAAAAGGGGCAAAATGGAGAAGCGAAAAGTCAGCAATAGGAACATGGAGTGCCTACGTGGCATGTAGTCATTGGTTCTTGGCTTTTCTGTAGTTTTTGGCACCGATGGTCTCAGCGATGGAATCAAAATCAACGGCCAGGTTTTAAAGTTGTGGAGTTGGTCTTCCTTGCTTCCTCAGGCTTGTTTTGAGAGGGAAAACTTTGGATGTGCTCGTTGTTGCATCTCACGGGTAGCTGAATCTTTAATGGCAGAAGTGCAAAGGCACGATGGATTGAGTGACGGGCCAACTACCTGTTTTATGAGGAATGTCCCCAAACGGCGGCACGGAGCTCGAGTCCAGCTCCTCCTCGCCATTCCTTCTACCTCCTGCATTAATGTTTTGTGCGCCATTTTGTGGTGCATGGTCTTGCAGATTTTGATTTTTGCCTTGTAATTAATGCTGAGTATACAGTCTTGGTATAAAAGCCAAACGGTGTTACTCATTGTTGTTGTTGAAAATTGGACAACTTTTTTGGTGCTGTAATCGGATACAATCTTATTGGCGGCTCTATTTTGGGTACTTTGTGAGTTTATGAGTTGTATGTTGAATGTCTTATATACAGAATTTTTTAGTTTCATGTTGATTTAAATAAGTAATGCTTTATAGCATGTATTTTGTTATTTGTCTCCAAATTGAATATGTTCTTCTTCTGAATCTGAATATCTAAGGGGTATTAGTGATTCTAGAATATGGGTTTGCTATATTAAATGCCTTAATCTTTTACTTCTGCTCAAGGAGTGGATTAAATGTTCTGGGTTAAGTGTTGAGAAGAATATATTGCAACAAGGATATTTGTAAGCAAAAATAACCAAATACTTTATCTTGTGTATTGTCTGAAAGGCAGACATTACATAATCCCCTTGAAATCTGATTGTTGTTTTAGGTCTGTGATAAACATTCACATATATATGTCTATTAACTCTGAGCCCTGGATAGGCACCGATCTGGTCTTGTATTTTGGTTGCAACCCAAAGTCTCAGTTTTGCATCCAAACACAAAATCAAACTTAAACTTTGAATCAAACTATTAGGACTTTAGAAGTAGTTTTAGGACCAAAATCCTCTGTCTCACAACTAAATATAGGCCCAAAGCTAGCCCCTTTGCACTTATTCCACAGTTTTAGTCTACATAAAAGAGGATTTATCTGCTTTGTATCAACATCCAAGTAAGTTCATGTGCATGTGTCATAGGTGTTGAATAGGGAATACCCCCCTTGGTTCTGCAGAGCCTAAAGAAGAAGAGGAGATATTTATAGAGTCTATCTCCTATACTGTTGGCCCCTGGCCCGGGAATCCTATTGATCAATGATGGCTACCTTGTAGGGATAACTGGGAACAAGCATCCGGTCTGGGAAAATAACCAACAGATTTGGCGACTCCGCTGGGGATTCATAGTGAAATTGTTATCTTTTCATCCATGGTAAATTATTAACAATTCCTAGTTATAGGTGGTGACTCCGAACCAATCTCCCAACTGGTAAAGTAAAAATTTGTATGCTAGGGAGAAGATTCCTGCGCAATTCTTTGTCTGAAGAATTACCTAGAAAAATGATGTACAGAAAAAAGGGGACTGTTTAAGCTAGTCAAGAGGGTTCTCCCAGAAGTAATGATAATATTCAAGACAATCTGGGATCTTCAGAGCGAACAATACCTTATTTTTCAAATACTAAGGCTGAAATCCAGAATGTATATGAAAGACAGCAGGGTAGTGGATTAAGAATGAGATCGGAGGTGTTTCAGGAATGCCCTTTCCATGATTCCCCTGATAGATTTGAAGAAGTTGAATCCCCAAGAGATGATAATGATGATCAGAATATAATGAAACCATCTTCTTCCATGCCCAGAGAGGAGGAATTAGCTGAAGAGATTAAGAGCTTAAGAGTAGAATTAGAATATCTGCAGGCAGTAAAAATCAGAGATGACATGAGACAGAAAGTGCAAGCGCTGAGAGTTGCTCAAAATGATTCAATTCCTACCCTTGAAAATGCAAATATGCAGAGAAATTAACTAAGAAATGAAGTCCAGGATCAACAGAATGATCAAAGACAAAATTCAAATAATGCTGGAGTACCGTTAAATAATGTAAGAAATCAGAATGCAAATAGAAATGTAAATGTTAATCAGTTTGATAGACAGCCGATGCAGCTGGACAGATTCAGACAATTTGTTTTTGATGGCATTCCTGGTTATCCAAATGCTATTGACAAACATGTGAGGCTGTAAGTGCCTAAGTTTTTAGGAAATAATACTGTGTCAGGAGAAGACCACTTAAAAGCTTTTCAGAATATCATGGACAAATTTGAGGTTGAGTATGAGGATGTTTTTATGAAGTTATTTATGCAATCCTTAGTTGATGAGGCTAGAGAATGGTACAAGGGTCTGCCTGACAGAAGTATTTCATCATGGGATGACTTCAGGAGAATATTTAAGGAACAGTATGGTGACAAAACTAATCCAGGTTTCTTCATTAATGAATTCGCCGGCATTACCAAAGGATCAAATGAGCAGGTTGTTGATTTCAATGCTAGATTCACTAAGGTGTTGAACAAATTGCCACATCACCTGAGGCCTAATGAACCTATGTGCATAGTGTTGTACATAAATGCTTTTGATGCCAAGACAGCTTATGGATTGAGAGATAAGGGACCTCACAGCCTTAGGGATGCTTTCAAAATAGCAACAAATATTGAAAATAACAGAAAAGCGTCTGGTAAGACAAACATAAGAGATGATATAAAAATTCTGCAAAATCCAAAAACTAAATCTCAGAGTGTTCAGAGCAATGCATCTGCTTCTAAGGATAAATTAGAGAAATTGACAACTATTGTCAAGGACCTGAGCTATAGAATGGCTAAAAATGAAAAAGGGGTTGGTCCTAACAGACAGGTTTACCAAAGGCAGGAAAGAAGACTATCATTACATGATATGCCATATAATACCAATTGGCATAATGGTAAACCCATTCTTCCAAACAGTAATACAAATTCAAGGACTCAAAATGGAAAGGAGACACCTGATCCTTTGAAGAAGGCTGTTAATATTGTTAATGACACCCCATGGTGCATAATATGTTAGATGCCTCACTCACAATTACAATGTATGATTGCTCAGTCTTTATATAATAATGTTGTTGCCTGTGATGAATGCAATGAGCTGCATTGCATGGAAGATGACAATGTCAATATGCTATCTACAAACAGGGAGTATCCCTTTCATGATGCTGATGCAATCACAAATAATGAGATTCAGGTCTGCCAACAGTTTCCTTGTGATGAAGATGATGAAGATAATTATGCTTATGCTCAGGACTCACATAATTTTTTGAATAATTTGAGGAGACCATCTGATGAAGAAATTAGAGCCTTCATAGCTGTAGTAGTGGCTCAAGTCAAAAGCAATTACAATCTCAGGGGTAAAGCTCAGGTAAGTAACTCACACCAACCAAAGAATACTTTTGCAAGTCAGCCAATGCACAGTCATAAAGGGAATGAAACACAAAAGAAACAATGGAGCAATAATAAGCAAAATTTTAAGCAAAAAACAAGTCATGATTCTCAAGGACCAAAAAATAGAATTCCCCAGGTTGAGGACCAAAACAAAAGTTTTTAGATCAAAGATGACAGTCAAAGAGCCATAAAAATTAAAGCTGGATCATACCAAAACAAAAATAAAACTATGGACTAGGCTATAGCTGTTATACAAAATTATGCTCCGTTTGACATAACTCAGGTCTTGTCCTAGGTAAAGGTTTATGTTCCATTGATGGAGCTGATGAAGGTAGAAGAATTCAGAAATAAAACATTGTCCCTGATTTCAGGAATACCCTGTCAAGCTAATCAGAGTATTGAGACTCGGGATAAAAAACAAGCTATGTATATTGAAGAGGATGAGGTCCCTGAAGTTTATTTGTGGATGACCATGACAAAATGCCCTTCACAGGTTGAGCCATTCTATGTCTCCCTTGTTATAAATGGAAAAGTGATTAAGA
Source organism: Cunninghamia lanceolata (assembly GCA_027924645.1). Taxonomy (NCBI): domain Eukaryota; kingdom Viridiplantae; phylum Streptophyta; class Pinopsida; order Cupressales; family Cupressaceae; genus Cunninghamia; species Cunninghamia lanceolata. The sequence goes on along the minus strand of BSBN01000262.1, from coordinate 4,944,649 downwards.
ATTGTATGCTTGACTTAGGAGCATCAACGAATATCATGCCTTTGGCCATTATGCAGCAAGGTGGGTTAAAGATAGATAAGGCATGTGGGAAATGCTATGCCATGGATGCTAGAGAAGTACCAGTCATTGGAATTATGAAAGATGTAGATTTCAGACTGGTAGCATATCCTAAGAAGACCTACAAAATGAACATAACAGTTGTTGATATCAAGCCACAATATGGCATGTTGTTGTCAAGAAGATGGGTGGCATTAATTGGTGGGAATATGCAATTGGATTTGTCATATGCTATGATCCCTATGAATGGCAAGGATGTCAAACTGATCAGAGAAGAAAGGTCACCAAACAAAGTTGAAGACCAGGAGTCAAAGGAGCATATTTGTTTTGTGGACACTGACTGTGATAATTTTAGAGTTGTCTCAGATGATAAAGAGGATAAAGGGAGAGATGTTTGCATTTGAGAGCTTGACCAACAGGGCCTCTGGACCATGTACTTTGATGGAGCTTGTTCAAAGGAAGGCTCTGGTGTTGGAATTGTGTTGCTGTCTCCAACTGGTAAGCTTCTAAAATTCTCTTTCTTGCTGAAGTTTGCCTGTACAAATAATATTGCAGAGTATGAAGCTCTGTTGTTAGGATTGAATGTTGCTTTGAAGCACGGAATCAGGATGCTCAGAGTATTTGGGGATTCAGAGTTAGTTGTTTCCCAAGTCAGAGATAAGTATGCATCAAAAAATAAGAGGTTAAAACAGTATAAGCATGCTGTTTGGGATACAATAGAATTGTTTGATGCTTTTTCAATAAGCTGGATAGAGAGATCAAAAAATGTCAGGGCAAATTTTCTAGCTAATGTAGCCGTAAGGCTAGATGATGTTACTCTGATAGATGTTACAAATGTTGAGGTTAAACTTAGACCTATAATGCCAGATAATATATGCAGCTAGCAAGTGTTTGATGATGATAAGGATTTACTAAGATTTCTACATTGCATTGATGAATATGAGAACCAAGAAATAGATTTTCAGAACTTTGTGGAGGTTGTAGATGGGAAAGAAACTCTCTTAGGGAAGGAGGTAATTCAACTCAAGACAAATAAAATCCCTAGAGGGTTGGTTGCTTTAGAGAGAGCTTTTGACAATAGGGACCAATTTGTTACAAAGGCATCTCCAACAAACAAGAATGATTTAGAAGAGATAAACTTAGGGACATATCAGGCCCCCAAGAAGGTATACATTGGCAAGCAGCTCAAGCCACATATCAGAATTATGCTGATTGCACTACTGAGAAAATATAAGCATGTTTTTGCCTGGTTGTATGAGGACCTGAAAGCTTATAGAGAAGATTTATTTCAGCATGAAATCCCTTTGAAGCCTGGGGCTAAACCGTTTAGACAAAAACAAAGGCCTATCAACCCAACCTTACCTCCAAAAATGCAATAAGAACTTACGAAGCTTAGGGAGGCTGGAATAATCATGTCTATCAGACACTCGACTTGGGTGTCCAACCTTGTTCTAGTTAGAAAGAAGAATGATGACATAAGGCTTTGTGTGGACTTTAGAAATCTGAATGTATCTTCTTTGAAGGACAATTATCCATTGCCAAACATGGAAGCCATGTTGCAGAAGATAACTGGTTGTGAACTTTTATCCATGATGGATAGATGTTCGGGATACAATCAAGTGAAAGTAGAAAAATTAGAACAGTTCAAAACTGCCTTCACCACTCCATGGGGAACTTATGTATATGTGAGAATGCCATTCGGACTGACAAATGCAGGTGCCACATTTCAGAGGGCTATGGATGCCGCTTTCGCATGATTAATTGACTCAATCTTCGTTGTGTATCAAGATAACTTAACTGCCTTTTCAAAAAAGGAGGAGCAACACTGTATGCACTTGGAGCAGATTTTTATTAGAGCATTAGAGTATGGCATCTCACTCAACCCAAAGAAATGTGCTTTTGGGGTAGTGGAAGGAAAATTGCTTGGACACATTGTTTCCAAGGATGGAGTCAGGATTGATCCTGAAAGGGTGGCTACAATTGACAAAATTCAGATCCCGAGAATAGTGAAAGGTGTTCAGTCCTTCTTTGGACAAATTAATTTTGTTAGGAGATTTGTTCCTAACTTTGCAAAGACCACAAAAGATATTTCTAAGATGTTGAAGAAAGGTGCAACTGTCAAATGGGAAGATGAAGCAACTAAGTCATTTCAGAATATCAAAGAGGCTATAAAGATGGCTCCTGTGCTAAAATCTCTTGATGTTTCTAAGCCATTTCAGCTGTTCTCATTTGCTTCTTTCCATACTATTGCTGCATGTTTATTGTAGAAAAATGCAGAAGGTTTTGAACAACCTATAGCTTTCTTTAGCAGGTCATTACAAGCTGCTGAATTGAAGTATGACATCATGGAGAAGCAAGCATATGCACTGGTTAGAGCAATCAAAAGTTTCAACCCATATGTAGTGGGCTCTCAGACAGTTGCATATGTGCCCCATGCAGTAGTCAAAGATATATTTACTCAGCAGGAAGTAACTGGGAGGAGATGCAGATGGATAAACAAATTACAGGAGTTCAACATTGAAATACAGATCACAAAATTGGTAAGAGGACAAGGTTTAGCAAAACTAATGACAAAGTCAAATCTAGGGGCATGCCAAGTGAATGTAGTGCATAATGAAATTATAAATATGTCAGAATCTAAATGGTATAAGGACATTTTTACATTATTTGCAAAATTTGAATTGTCCTACCCACCTCGATGATGATCAGAAGAGGACCTTGAAACTACATGCTATTAAATACATCATTGTTTAAGGAGAGTTGTATTGGAAAAATCCCAACAGTTTGCTGCTCAGGTGTGTGAATGAGAATCAGGCTAAGGATATTCTAAGTGATATGCACAATGGAGTGTGTGGTGGACACTATGCTGCCTATACAACAACCCATAAAATTCTCAGAGCTGGCTACTGGTGGCCAACTCTCTTCTCAGATGCACAAAAAATGATAAGAAAATGTGATCCTTGCCAGAGGTTTTCAGGAAAGCCAGAATATGAAGGTGCATTGCCCCTTAGGACTATAACTGTAGAAGCTCTATTTCAGCAATGGGGAATTGATTTTATAGGGGAAATCTCAGAAAAATTAAGTGGAGGACACAATTGGATTTTGGTTGCTACTGATTACTTCACTAAATGGATTGAAGCCATTCCAACTAAAAAGGCTACAAGCAAAGTGGTGATGGATTTTATTCTAGAAAATATTATTATCAAATTTGGAGTTCCAGCCAAATTGGTCACAGATAATGCAATGTGCTTCAGGTCTGGTGAATTTATTGATTTTTGCAGCAATTATGGAATAAATTTGTTACATGCATCACCGTATCATCCACATGGAAATGGTCAAGCATAGTCAAGCAATAAAAGCCTCATGAAGATTGTCAAAAGGATGGTAGGTAAAAACAAAAGGGCTTGGGATTCAAAGCTGAAAATGGCATTATGGGCTAACAGAATAACTGCGAAGAAAGCAACTAGAAGGTCGCCATTTGAACTAGTATATGGTGCAGCAGCTAAATTGCCTATGAACAACCTCCTACCAGTCTATAAATTCATACAGGAAAATGAGGAGGAGATTGAGGACTCAATGACTAGAAGATTAAATCAGCTAGTTGCACTGGATGAAGTGAGGAGGGAGGCATGGGAAACAAATATCAAGAGACAACAAAAGGTAAAATATTTGTTTGATAAAGGGGCTACAGAAAGAAAGTTTCAGATAGGTGATTTGGTCCTTGTGTGGAATGCAAGGAACCAGGATAAGGGCAAGCACAGTAAATTTGAACCCTTATGGGTGGGCCCGTACCAAATCAACGACACTCATGGAGAAGATTCCTATTTTCTCCAGGCCCTAACTGGTGAACCACTAGAATTGCCTGTGCATGGACAGTTCCTGAAACCCTACTTCTCATAAATGGGTAACTTTTGTGCACACTGTAAACTAGATGTGAATATTTTGTACATGCCTTGTATAGTCGGTCGTGTTTTGAGTTTTGGGTTTTATCTGGTCTGCCCCGGAGTAGTTTGGTTCTCGCTGCAGTCTTGCGTCTGCACATCCCCGGTCGGAGCCACTGGTGGTGATCACCTATGTTTAGGGTTCTGAAATTAGGTTGCAGGTATCTGTTCTTGTCCCTTCAAGCCCTTGGTACCTTAGGCTAGGTTGTTCCTCAACCCACATGTAGTGTTTTACTGCTTTTTCCTGTCGCACTTGAGAAAGTGTTAAGTTTTTTTATGTGCAATTGCAAATGTATGTTGGCGGGTTTCTGAAATCTCAGTCGGCTTTTGAAAATTGATAAGAAATTGAATTATATGCATTATAGATGCATATCAGGTTGCATATGCAAAGGGCGAATCTATCGCAGATCCCCAGAATATTCGCTATTTGTATATTGGGTCTGCATGTATATTTGGTTTGTATGTTCAGACATACAATGGTTAGATACATTGCAGGTGTATTCTAGGAAAGATTCCTTGTTTGTATGTGAAAGGGTAAATGTATGTTTGGACATACAAAGGTCATATGCAAGGAAAATATGCAAGGCAGCGGGATATACATTTGGTGGGGTCCGCCGCTTGTATATTTGTGGTTGTATATTTAAACATACACCTGAATATACAAAGGATAGAATACAAGCCGGACCCGAAAATATTTCAAAATTGTTCTATGGACCCTTGGCATCTGTTGCTTGTATGTATGTGAGTGTTGTATGCTGCGGATATACAAAGTCTGGGTTTGAAAGTTTTTCAAATCCAATGGATAAGCGGCAGGGATCCGCGTTGTATGTATCTCGCATTTGTATAATGCGACATACAAGGAAATGTACAAAGAAAGGGAGATGCAACCTGGATGCGAAGATGGAATCCAATGCAACGAATAATCTTCTGGCATCCGTTGGATGTATAAGATGCTTGTATGTGCGGGTATACAATGAGAATATACAAGGGATTTTCGAAGGTGAATAGTGGTGATTGTATATGCATTTGTTTATGCATATACAAGGGCAAAAAGGGGCAAAATAGAGAAGCGAAAATTCAGTGATAGGAACATGGAGTGCCTACGTGGCATGTAGTCATTGGTTCTTGGCTTTTCTGCAGTATTTGGCACCGATGGTCTCAGCGATGGAATCAAAATCAACGGCCAAGTTTTAAAGTTGTAGAGTTGGTCTTCCTTGCTTCCTTAGGCTTGTTTTGAGAGGGAAAACTTTGGATGTGCTCGTTGTTGCATCCCGCGGCTAGCTGAATCATTAATGGCAGAAGTGCAGAAGCGCGATGGATTGAGTGACGGGCCAACTACCAGTTTTATGAGGAATGTCCCCAAACTGTGGCACGGGGCTCGAGTCTAGCTCCTCCTCGCCATTCCTTTTGCCTGCTACATTAATGTTTTGTGCGCCATTTTGTGGTGCACAGTCTTGTAGATTTTGATTTTTGCCTTGTAATTAATGTTGAGTATACAGTCTTGGTATAAAAGCCAAACTATGTTACTCATTATTGTTGTTGAAAACTGGACAACCTTTTTGGTGTTGTAATCGGATACAATCTTATTGGCAGCTCTGTTTTGGGTACTTTGTGAGTTTATGAGTTGTATGTTGAATGTCTTATATACATAATTTTTTAGTTTCATGTTGATTTAAATGAGTAATGCTTTATAGCATGTATTTTGTTATTTGTCTCCAAATTGAATATGTTCTTCTTCTGAATCTGAATATCTAAGGGGTATTAGTGATTCTAGAAAATGGGTTTGCTATATTAAATGCCTTAATCTTTTACTTTTGCTCAAGGAGTGGATTAAATGTTCTGGGTTAAGCATTGAGAAGAATATATTGCAACAAGGATATTTGTAAGCAGAAATAACCAAATACTTTATCTTGGGTATTGTCTGTAAGGCAGACATTACATAATCCCCTTAAAATCTTATTGTTGTTTTAGGTCTGTGATAAACATTCACATATATATGTCTATTGACTCCGAGCCTTGTATAGGCACCGATCTGGTCTTGTATTTTGGTTGCAACCCAAAGCCTCAGTTTTGCATCCAAACACAAAATCAAACTTAAACTTTGAATCAAACCATTAGGACTTTAGAAGTAGTTTTAGGACCAAAATCCTCTGTCTCACAACTGAATATAGGCCCAAAGCTAGCCCCTTTGCACTTATTCCACAGTTTTGGTCTACATAAAAGAGGATTTATCTGCTTTGTATCAACATCCAAGTAAGTTCATGTGCATGTGTCATAGGTGTTGAATAGGGAATACCCCCCTCAGTTCTGCAGAGCCTAAAGAAGAAGAGGAGATATTTATAGAGTCTATCTCCTATACTGTTGGCCCCTGGCCTGGGAATCCTATTGATCAATGATGGCTACCTTGTAGGGATAACTGGGAACAAGCATCCAGTCTGGGAAAATAACCAACAAGTCCATCACATATTCATATGATCTAATGCTTGATCACATTTCATTATCATGTTCATCCTTATATACATATTTATCATACTAGTTCTTTCATGCATATTGAATTATTTTAACATTCAATTATTCTACTATTCTATATGTAATCAAGATTCCACATTCATGATGATAATATATTCTATATATATATATATATATCTTGTGTCAATTATTTGATCAATCTCATTAATGCATACAAAAGACATTATTATGGATAATTGCATATGACTATCTATACTTTACATTGTTAGCAATGGTTGCATATAAATCACAATACTAACATAATGATACATGTATGAATTAATAACAAGCAAGAAATTTAAATATGCCTTCGTACCTGTATGGCTATGACAGTCCGATCAAGAATATATTAAGAATGATAATGCATAGATTCTTACTTGCTGATATAACTTCTGGACTATATTTGCTTCAAAAATCTTGATGGCGGATTTGATATAATGTCAGATATAATTCTTTAATGTTGTCAATACTGAAAGATACTATTGTTATCCCTTGATTGGTTTTGTATCTATTGTTATGACTAAAAGATATTGAATGGTATTCGCTGGATATACATGACAATGAATGTTCTTCGTTGGATGACCCTCATTCCCTCTGATGCACTTTGATCATATATATGACTTATGTTTATGAAGGATTGTGTCTTTCCCTTAAGCAACTGATCGGTCAACACATTCTAATTAATCATCATTTTAATGCCTTTATCCTTTCATTTGTCCTTGGTGCATATGACTTATCAATTATTATCATGCTTAACAATCTTTATTATTTATTGTCTTCTTCTTTACCTATGGCGACAACATGAAGGATTGATACTTTTTTTTGATGATCTTCATAGTCATTATACTAAGGGGATATCACAGTCCTCCCCACTCGAAGATTGCTTGTCCTCAAGCAATGACAACTAGTTCTTTCATTACCCTATACTTTTAACATCTACCTTACAATGTGTTGAGTTGAAATCATGGTTTTGATCTAGACTAAATGTTGCTTTAGTGAAGAGAAAATGATTGCAATTTCATGAAAGAGAATTTGTGACCAAAGAGCATTTGTTTGATGTTTTGAATAACGATGTGATACAAGTATCATAGATGAAGATGAAAATATTCCAATGCTTGAGATTCCAAGATTCCAATGGATGATGAGGACATCTTGATCTTTGATTACAAAATTTGGTCATGTACTTGTCAGCTTGTAGTTTGACCTCTTGATATGTCACTGACATCAAAATTGATAAGAGTCGTGTTCTTGAGGAGTAATTGATTATGTGATTAAGTAATACAAGTGTTATAGATGAATGCAATTCCAAAATGAAGACATGAATGATGACGTCATCTTGAAAATTCAGAGAGATAAATTTGGAGAGAAGGTGAATTCAACCATATAAGTGATTAATAGATGATGATATGATAGCTTGGCGATAATCAATGATGAAGAGAAGATCCATGTTGTAGGATATGATATATGAGACACAAATCATAATACACATCTAGTACATGAAGCTTATACACATAATACACAAAAGTATTTGAAGCATGAACATAGTATGTAATACAAAGTATATGCACGTGATACAAGAAACACATAGCATACACTTGATACACAAGGCATGAAACATACAAAGTGTACACAATACATAAGGCATGAAGCATACATGTAACACACAGTTATAAAGTATACCCAAAGTCACTGAGAATACAAGTCATAGAGCATACATTCATAAATCATACAAATACAAGTCATAGAGTATGCAATCACAAGTCATGTAAATACAAGTCATAGAGTATGCAATCACAAGTCATGTAAATACAAGTCATAGAGTATGCAATCACAAGTCATACAAATAGAGTACACAATCAATTACAATTACAAGGCATGGAATCATACACTCAAATACAATCATAGAGTATTCACTCAAATATAAATACAATCATAGAGTTTATACTCAAATACTTAGTCAAGTCAAAGTACACACTCGAATACAATTACTCAAATACAAATCATAGAATACACAAATACATTAATAGAGTACACACTTAATTACAAGAGAATACACTTACATACAATACAAGTCATACATACAAAGTCGCACATTCGAATACAAGTCACAAATTACAACTTTGAATACAAGTATAAGTCATGGAGTATACACTCGATTACAATTACGAGTCATAGAGTACACATGAAGTCATAGAGCATACAAATACAAACCATACTTAAATACTGTAGAGTATAAAACTCTACATTTTGTTTTCAGCAATGCTCCCGCGAGTTTCAGTTATGTGTCTGAGAATGGCCGTGAGGGTTTTACTAGGGTTTCATTTTACTGTTGCTGTGGGTTTCTTTTGCTAATGCCGTGGAGTTCGCCAAGTGTCGAGTCCCATTTTCAAGCCGCTTTTGTGTCTAAGTTATAATTTTAACACAGCGTGTGCCACATAGCGGAAGATGTTCCCTTTTGTTTTAATTTACTAGCTACGAATGGCACCACGTGTCATCAACAGAGGCACTCCCTAAATGTTTCAGCATGAACGCAGATGGAGCATGTGTCTTTTGTAATAGCTGCGAAGCTTGCCAAGTGTCAGCTTCCGCAGGTTGGTTCTTATATGTTTTAATGATAAGTGAAGGATAAGGGTGGGCCCCAGTATAGAGTCTCAGAGTAAAGCAGATCGTGCCATATGGAGTAAATGTCTCTAATACATTATAGGTTGAGACCCTGCGGAAGACGCCACGTGTTGCCTACGGAGACACAGTTATAAAGTTTCATAGTGCCTGCGGAGGGAGCCATGTGTATTTTATGATAGCCGTGGAGTTTGCCAAGTGTCAGCTTCCACGTATCTATTTTTGTATCCTTCGATGCAAAGTAATAAATGGAGGTGGGTCCCAGTGTAAAGGTTCAGTGTTGCGGAGAACGCAACATGGTGGATGCGGCGCCCAAGTAAAAGTTGTTGCCCCTTTTTCTCCGATGACAATAAATATTTCTCAAACGACGCGGAGCCCGCCATGTGTCAACCTCCGCGTGATCTCAAATGGGTTTCTAATGTTTCAAGAAGGCTGCGGAAGCCACCACGTACCAATTAATTGTTGCTGTGGATGCTGCCACCTGTCCCTGTTTGAAAGTTTATGAGCGAAGAGTTGTGGGTCCCTTTCCTAACAGTGTCTTTAGGTTTGAAAGCAGCGGATTGCAACAGTTGTCACAAGTAGGGGCCACCCGAATATAAAAGACACAGTTAAGTAAAATGTTGCGGATAAAGACACGTATCTATTTCTAGTTGCTGCGAAAGCTGCCAAGTATCTGTTCCTTATAGAAGGGGACGCGCCACACACATTTTGCCACAGCCAATGGACTTGCAGTTATTGTAACTATTTGCAGATCTGAAAGATCTTAAGTGTCAGAGACTTCCAGTTAGCTCCAGTTCGGTTTGGCCGTTGGGATTTGATTGTGCAGACAATCTAGAGTCGATCCTGTGCTATAAATATGCAACATTGGTAATAGATTGTCATTCAGATTCATTCATACATAGGGATTCATTCATAGATAGTTTTTGCTAGAGATATTTTTCTATCAGAAGATTCAAGAGAGAAGTTCAAGACTTTTGCTGTGTCCAGTGACTCATTTTGCCTTTATTTTTTTTATTCTTGATTCAGAAAGTAAATGTAATTGTGCATGTATTTGTGCCTCTTATGTTGCTGGAAAATTAATGACAAAGACAGAGTTCTGTGCCTTGGTTGATATTTTCTATGTCATTGTAATTTGTCTATTCGTGAGCCTTTAAGTTTATTCATTATATCTGTTTATGTTAATCATGCAACATTTGCTCTTTAACGTAACTGAATCTTGAGAATAGCTTCACTGTGCTTAAGTTGAGAGAGATACTTATTATTTAGGCGCATCGCCATAGATAGATTTGCTTTAACTGTATCTTTAATTCTGTTAATTTCTACTCTTTTCCCAAAACCCATACAAGATAGAGAAGAGCCATCTTCTTTAAAATCTAGAGGTTGTTTCAGGTAGTAAATCCCCATTCCTGAAACTTCCCATGTTGGTGTTGGAACCTGCGCAATTTTACACATCAACACATAACACAAGGACATAAGTATGAATGAATATTGATTAGATAACTAAAAAGGAAAAATGGAACTCTAATGTTCTCTTTTTGTAAGTTGAAATTGTGCAAGGTCAAGGAAAAAGTCAGCTTACTAGAAGGGGACATTACAAATGGTATTAGAGCAGTCATCCTGCCATCCTGTGAATAATAAGCAATTATTATTATTAATTGATTATATATATTGTTAACATTGGTGATTGCAAGAATTAAATATGCATGCAATGGTAACATTACATTCGTATTAATTATTATTTGATGATTCTTATACAACGACTTCATTCTTGTTTACATGAGAAGGAATCAAGGATATCCTAAAGAGAACATTATAAGATCTATATGACTCCTACCTTGTGTGTTACTTGTATTCTTGTTTTAACTTCATTACTTTACTTATATGCTCTTTGTGTGTAGTTACATATCTTTTTGTGTGTTTTTGCGTCATGCTTTATGTTTGTATTTATGTATGTTTTTACGTGTATTATGTCTTATCTGTGTAATCTTGTGTATTTATGTGCATTTCTTCTTACTTGCATATATGCTTCTTGCCTTGATTGTATGTGTGAGCCACTAGGATATTTATGTGTGTGTTTGGTGTGTACACCTCATTGAGTGTATTTGTATGCCTAACTCATGTCATAATTCTTCATGTGTACTCAAGTAAGATGCTCCATGCCTACATGTGTATGCTTATACCTTCTTACTACATGCTTCATAAGTAGTCATACTTGTGCCCTCGTGTTTGGTGTGTATTAGTGTATTCCTATATGTATATGAACTCTTCAAGGGTTAAAGTGTATTTGCTAAGTTTATGACTATGAACTTGTAATTGTATTGTATTTAAAAATTGAATACTCTATGCTTTGCATTCAAGTATGATTATGAATTTGAGTGCATACTCTATGACTTGCACTTGTATGCTTTGTATACTTTGTCCGCATGTATACCTAATGTGTGGTGGATGCTCTATAAAGTGTATTTGTTTCAAGGGTATGCTCTAACATCCATCTGTATTCAAGTATACTTGTATTTGTAATCGAATATATGTGCCATGGCTTCTACTTGAGTGTATACTCAATGATTGTACTTGTATGCAAGTGAATACTCTATGACTTGTATTTGTAATTGAGTGTATATTCCATGACTTGCAATTGTATTCGAGTATGCCATGTAATTGAATACTCTATGATTGAATTTGAGTGTATATTCTATAACATGTGTGTAGTGTGCACTCTCTGATTTGTATTTGTATTCAAGTATCTACTCTATGATGTGTAAAATTGCGCAGGTTCCAACACCAACGTGGGAAGTTTCAGGAATGGGGACTTACTACCTGAAACAACCTCCAGATTTTAAAGAAGCTGGCTCTTCTCTATCTTGTATGGGTTTTGGGAAAAGGGTAGAAATTAACAGAATTAAAGATACAATTAAAGCAAATCTATCTATGGTGATACGCCTGATTAATAAGTATCTCTCTCAACTTAAGCACAGTGAAGCTATTCTCAAGATTCAGTTACATTAAAGAGCAAATGTTACATGATTAACATAAACAGATATAATGAATAAACTTAAAGGCTCACGAATAGATAATTTACAATGACACAGAAAATATCAACCAAGGCACAGAACTCTGTCTTTCTCATTAATTTTCCAGCAACATAAGAGACATAGATACATGCACAGTTACATTTACTTTCTGAATCAAGAATAACAAAAATAAAGGCAAAATGATATTCACTAGACACAGCAAAAGTCTCAAACTTCTCTCTTGAATCTTCTGATAGAAAAATATCTCTAGAAAAAACTATCTATGAATGAATCCCTATGTCTGAATGAATCTGAATGACAATCTATTACCAATGTTGCATATTTATAGCACAGGATCGACTCTAGATTGTCTGCACGATCAAATCCCAATGGCCAAACTGAACTGGAGCTAACTGGAAGTCTCTGACACTTAAGATCTTTCGAATCTGCAAATAGTTACAATAACTGCAAGTCCATTGGCTGTGGCAAAATGTGTGTGGTGCGTCCCCTTCTATAAGGAATAGACATTTGGCGGCTTCTGCAGTAACTAGATATAGATACGTGTCTTTATCCGCAACATTTTACTTAACTGTGTCTTTTATATTCAGGTGGCCCCTGCTTGTGACAACTGTCGCGATCCGCTGCTTTCAAACCTAAAGACACTATTAGGAAAGGGACCCACAACTCTTCGCTCATAAACTTTCAAACAGGGACAGGTGGCAGCATCCACGGCAACAACTAACTGGTACGTGGTGGCTTCCACAGCCTTCTTGAAACATTAGAAACCCGTTTGAGACTCACGCAGAGGTTGACACATGGCGGGCTCTGCATCGTTTGAGAAATATTTATTGTCATCGGAGAAAAAGGGGCAACAACTTTTACTTGGGCACTGCATCCACCACGTGGCGTTCTCTACAACACTAAACCTTTACACTGGGACCCACCTCCATTTATTACTTTGCGTCGAAGGATACAGAAATAGATACGCGGAAGCTGACACTTGGCAAACTCCGCGGCTATCATAAAATACACATGGCTCCCTCCGCAGGCACTATGAAACTTTATAACTGTGTCTCTGCAGGTGACACGTGGCGTCTTCTACAGGGTCTCAACTTAGAATGTATTAGAGACATTTACTCCATATGGCATGATCCACTTTACTCTGAGACTCTATACTGTGGCCCACCCTTATCCTTCACTTATCATTAAAACATATAAGAACCAACCTGCAGAAGCTGACACTTGGCAAGCTCCGTAGCTATTACAAAAGACACATGGCTCCATCCGCGTTCATGCTAAAACATTTAGGGAGTGCCTTCATTGATGACACGTGGCATCATCTGCAGCTAGTAACTTAAAACAAAAGGGAACATCTTCCACTACGTAGCACACTCCGCGTTAAAATTATAACTTAGACACAAAAGTGGCTTAAAAATGGGACTGGACACTTGGCAAACTCCACGGCATTAGCAAAAAGAAACCCACAACAAAAGTAAAATGAAACCCTGGTAAAACCCTCGCGGCCATTCTCAGACACATAACTGAAACTCGCAGGAGCGCTGCTGAAAACAAAATGTAGAGTTTTATACTCTACATTATGACCTTATATCCTTATAATCCCATAGTCATTTTTATATTCACTTTCATATTCATTATATTCATATTCATATTCATGATCAAAGCCTTATGCTCTATCCTTGAGAGGATCATGTGTCCCCCTATCATTAGTCCATATCTAGCTCCATAGGTATGGTTCATTAAGGAGCCATTAACCATCCCATACGTAGGCCCAAAGGCTTCACTCCCACACAGAGTTGTTCACCATTTGGCTTGATGGAACTTCATGTCCACACAACATTCTTCATCCCACCAAGAGTCACCTCACGTTGGGCACATTTAACATTGATGAGCTCATAATTACAATAGGCCCAAGGACTTCACACCCACACAATGTTCTTCATCTCTTGGCTCAAGGGACTTCACACCCACACAATGTTCTTCATCCACTTGAGGGTTACCTAGGTCCAACATAAAATCTCCTAACTTACCCATACCTAGGATAACGAGACGATTGAGAAAGAGGCTAATCCTTCTCTTGGATATAGTACAATCTTATGATTTCTAAGTCCTTGTTGATATTTTCATATGATGTCTTATGATTTTGGCTCCATATCATAATTGGTCCATCACATAGTCATATGATCTAATGCTTGATCACATTTCATTATCATGTTCATTCTTATATACATATTTATCATACTAGTTCTTTCATGCATATTCAATTATAATAACATTCATTTATTCTACTATTCTACATGTAATCAAGATTCCACATTCATGATGATAATATATTCTATATATATATATATATATGTATGTATCCTATGTCAATTATATGATCAATCTCATTAATGCATACAAAATACATTATTATGGATAATTGCATATGACTATCTATACTTTACATTGTTAGCAGTGGCTGCATATAAATCACAATACTAACATAACGATACATGTATGAATTAATAACAAGCAAGAAATGTAAATATGCCTTTGTACCTGTATGGCTATGATAGTCCAATAAGGAATATAGTAAGAATGATAATGTATAGATGCTTACTTGCTGATATAACTTCTGGACTATATTTGCTTCAATAATCTTGTGGCAGATCTGATATAATGTCAGATATAATTCTTTAATGCTGTCAATACTGAAAGATACTATTGCTATCCCTTGATTGGTTTTGTATCTGTTGTTATGACTGAAGGATATTGAATGGTATTCGCTAGATATACATGACAATGAATGTTCTTCATTGGATGACCCTCATTCCCTATGATGCACTTTGATCGTATATATGACTTATGTTTATGAAGGATCGTGTCTTTCCCTTAAGCAACTGATCGGTCAACACATTCTAATTAATCATCATTTTAATGCCTTTATCCTTTCGTTTGTCCTTGGTGCGTATGACTTATCAATTATTATCATGCTTAACAATCTTTATTATTTATTGTCTTCTTTTTTACCTACGGCAGCAACATGAAGGATTGATACTTTTGTTTGATGATCTTCGTAGTCATTATAATAAGGGGATATCACAATAACCCTCCTTGGGGCACCCAAAGATGCCTTGTGACACATGTCATCACCTGCCATAGAACCTTCTATTTCTGACTCTTACATGTCATAGATTCTGTCATAACCGTTTCGGTCAAGATTCACTTACACACGAGTCAAGATGTCGACACATTGCAGAAAACCTCTACCACACAAAAGGGATGCCTATCTCCACATGGAGTGAGTTGACCATCCTAGTCACCTTACAAGTGGAGTGACAACTCATTTTCCACTTCACACTAGATGACAAAACACGATGTGAAAAAAAATTACAACATAGGCTAAGTAAATAAATTACATTACAATAATAAATGCAAGGAATTACCAAGGTTGAGACACCTTAATTCCCAACAACATGTTGTAGGAATATCTCCACTTTCCACTCCACCTTTCACTTCACCTTTCTAGCTCTCACCTTTCCTTCATAAGCAAGGCTTTCTTCATGTATTGTAATCTAAGAACAATCTTGTAATGTTTTGCATTCATTGATAGAATAGCATTATTCTCTCATTTGATCTCTCTTGTGCTTTCATGAAGTCCTAGATCCTAGGTGGCTCCAATCATAGCCAACTCCAACATCCTATTACGAACAAATGAAAGTGATACATCTACAAAAACTAGTCGACTCAGTACTATATGAAAAGCATTCAAATGTTTGGTTACAAAGTATCCTTCATGCATCTATAAAGAATACAAAATTCTTTTCAAAACTAACTTATTTACAAGACACTTAGTTTTATATAAAGCAATAATTTTATCTCATAAAATCTTAGCAATATTTTGAACTAAAACATTCATCAAGTCCGAATTAGAAAGACAATCTAATAGTAGATCCATCTCTTCTATCCAACTTGTCCCATTCATCTTGAGCCATTGTTGATGGTAGAAAATTAAGTGCAATAATTATTATGATCCACTAATTTATGTCTCCACTAAAATATCTTTAACCTTCAATTTCCACAACTCAAAGTTTTACCTACTGGACTTCTCAATTTCAATTGTGCAGATGTTGGCCATGACTTCTAAATTTCAAATGTTATTTCAAATCCACATGAATTATCCCACAACAAGATAGAAATCAACATAAAAATGTATCCCTTCCTTCACAGGATCAATCCAAACAAAACTTTGATACCAAATGTTGGTTTTACAATGCTTATTTCTCAATTAGGAGAAATAGAAAGTAAGAAATTTTGTTGATATAAAACACATGCTACCTTAACTAAACATAGAATAATAAGTGAAGGAGATAGAGAAGATAAGATGAGATATATACTTGGGAAAACCCTTATGAGTAAGATACCCACCACCAAAAGTAAACCTTAATATATTAGTGAAACATGTTATTTGCTTAAGGACTTAATAATTCACCTTTAAGACCTCTTTAGTGTACCCATTGCATATTGAAGTATGGCTATCTCTAACAATAGCAATATCTCATCTCCAAGCTTCATTCATTCATACATGGCATGCCCAATACAATTGGAAACAATGTCTTATTGAAGTGGCTAAAAAATGGACATTTGCAACAACTAACTCGAAAGTCTAACAAATGAAAAGAACTCTTAACACCAAGTCTATCAAACAATGAGGCACTTTTTGCTACTATGTTTATGTAGTTAAGCTTTGTTTTGTTTCCTTCATGCATCTTTAAAGAATACAATTTTTTTTTTCAAAAATAACATATTTACAAGACACTTAGTTTGATATAATGAAACAATTTTATCTCACAACCTAATAGTAAATCTAAAAATATTCATTCATACGAAGGTTATGTATGTAGCCATGTTTTCTACTTGAAACTAAAAAGTACTTTGAATCCATAAATTTTAGTTACCCTTTGACATACTATTCACATATTCAAAGTAAAAGTATGGTGGGACTTGCTCAAAATATTTAAGCTTCCAGTACTAACCCACAAGGTGATCTAGAACTCCAAATCTAACCAATCCTTTAAAATGTTGTGGTAAACAAAAATTTATACATACTTTCTTTAAGATTTATCTTCTAAAATGGTTTCTTGTGATGGATTTCATAGTAATCATTTTCTAGATCTAAGTGTTTTCCTTTATGAAATTTGATTTTTTGCAATCCTCAAGGCTTTCTTTCACTCCTTGCAAAAGGAAACCATGCTTAGCATTACTAATCAAACTAATAACCTTAGAATTTTAATTAGCAACATTCAAGCCTGCAATTAGTCCCATGTTGATTGTGCAAACAAATTTGCTCCATATAATCAAAATAATGCCCATACGAGTCTACAATTGTAAACATCCATACTTGCAATTAATCCCATGCTAATTGTGCAAAACAAATTGCTACACATAATCAAAATAATAATAATGTTCGTAATTTTCAATGGTAGCCTCTTCAATTTGGGTGGGAACTTGGCTATGAGAAATAAGGAATTCATAATCTATCGAAGTCTAGAATAGTACAAAATGAAATAGAAAGATAAAGAGATATAGAGAAATAGAGAGATAGAAAGATAGGCAGGGAGATAAAAATATCTAGAGAGAGGTAGAGAGATATAACGATAGTGAGAGAGGGCAAAGATAAATTTAGAGAAGTAGATTGATAGACAAGGATGAATAGAGAGAGAGATAGAGATAAGATATATATATATATATATATATATATAGAGAGAGAGAGAGAGAGAGAGAGAGAGAGAGAGAGAGAGAGAGAGAGAGAGAGCTCTCTCTCTCTCTCTATTTTTGTAAAAGTGTCATTTCATACCAAGCTCCACTTTTTACATTGTAAAAGTGTTATAGCCTAATCTTTAATATAGGGTTTTCCATTAGAATTATTGACCGTAGCCCCCAGTATATCACACAATGTAACTTTTTCCCACTATGTTTTGTAGTTAATCTTAGTTTTGTAATCCCATGATGGTGAATGATATAATTTTGTGTTTTCAGAAATGTATCAACAACACATATCACTACATTATTTCAATTTACTAATAGATGGACAACAACCATTCACCACCAACAAAATTGTATGCTCTCTTCTCAAGAAATTACTTATTACTTTTTATATACATACTATCTCGGCGTACCCATTCCACACTAAGGTGCAATTGCTAGTTTACTATCCATGTAACTTGTGCACCTCATTAAGGTGCAAGTTTAGTCATTAACCCAAGGGGACCCTTAATCAAAGGCTACATCCATCTAGGAGGAGTAGAAACCGAAAGGAAAAAACATTTCGAAAAAAAAAATATTGTTTCAAATATAAATGTTTTAGGAAGTGGTGCATGGAGCTAGGGGGTCCCATGAGAAGAATAAAATTATGCTACTAGATAAATTAGAATCATGTACAAGAAAATTGGAGCCCCTACTTATTAGATTTAGATTTTAAGGGGGCATCTTTGGGGTGGTGAAAGTTTCCCCACTAGCTTATTAAAATTTTGTTCCCAAATGTCATTGAACTATAATTTCTTTAATACATGCCAATAATTTTTTAGATTTAGCTATATAATTGTAGATTTAACATTCTTTGTTACTAAAAAATAATTATGAGACCACTAGCTTGAAACTTTGGAGCTTAAAGTTTTAAGCTTGCCATTATTACAAAATCCATGGGACCACATGCATATAAAAACTCCTAAAATTTGTCAG
Source organism: Cunninghamia lanceolata (assembly GCA_027924645.1). Classification (NCBI taxonomy): domain Eukaryota; kingdom Viridiplantae; phylum Streptophyta; class Pinopsida; order Cupressales; family Cupressaceae; genus Cunninghamia; species Cunninghamia lanceolata. The sequence goes on along the minus strand of BSBN01000262.1, from coordinate 4,925,772 downwards.
TGACACCCACTAAGATATTTTAGGAAGCCCCCCACCCCATGGAATCCTACCTAATGCCATGGTCCCATGCATAAGTGAATTTTCTATTTAAATTTGAGTAGGAGGAATAATCCCATGCAAATTTTAGATTATGTGTAGAGGATTATTTAGTGTCTTTCCCTATTATTATGGAACAACTAAATTTTAAAAAAATTATATGTAAAAAACTTACAATTTAAAATAATTACTTAATTTATTTTAAAAAAATTAAAAAAATTCATGTGACCACTAACTGCACAAATAACTCCTACCCTGTCATAAGCTAGCCAAACTAGCAGGGGATATGGCCATGCGGGGACACCTTAACCACAGTATATTTTCATTTCAAATCATTGGGAACATTGCCCAGCAACAAGAAGCTGCAAAAAAACCCTAAAAAACTCTACAGCTCAACGTTCTAGCGACAGGTACAGCTAATTTAATTTCTTATTACGTATATTTAGTGATTTTGTACCTGCTACATCAATTTGCCTCCTTCAGTTATCAATAGCGTACTAAAATTTATTTGAACTTACGAGTCTGTGAGAGGTAACCTAATCTTAGCTTAGTTTGTTTATACTCTGCAAATCTTATGTTCGATTTTTTTTGTTTGGTGAATTCTCTTTAGTGGGTAACATTGAACTTGTTGACGTGAGAGAGGGTATCTTCTCCTTCAAATTTGAACTGTGCCTTTAAAGCCCCATGCTTTTATCACTTGAGTTCATCCCATTTTACCGTTAATCTGCGATGGGCTTTGTTCAGCATATGAAATTTAATTCATTTAGAATCCCAAAACATGTCCGTGGTGTTGGTTTTTTCCTTGACTGGATGCTCATTCCCAGATTTCCCTACAAGGTAGCCATCAGCGATCAACAGGATCTCTGGGCCAGGGGCCAACAGTGTAGGAGATAGACTCTATTTTTATCTCCTCTTCTTCTTCAGGGTCTGCAAAACCTAGGGGGGTATTCCCTATTCAATATCCATGAGAATATGCTTGTGGGTTGGCTTAGGATGTTGATATAAAGTAGATAAATCCTCCTGTGTGAAGACCAAAACTGTGAAATAAGAGCAAAGGGGCTAGCTTTGGGCCTATGTTCCATTGTGAATCAGAGGATTTTGGATCCTAAAACTACTTCTACAGTCCTAATGGTTTTGAGTTGAAGTTTGAGTTTGATTTACATATGGATGTGAAACTAGGACTTTGGGTTACAACAGAGATACCAAGCCAGATCGGTGCCTATCTAGGGCTTGGAGTCAGTAGACATATATATGTGAATGTTTACCACAGAGATAAAACATCAGATTTCAAGGGGGTTCTGAATTGTCTGCCTTACAGACAATACCCAAGAAAGAGTATTAGGTTATTTCTTCTTACAAACATCCTTTCTGCAATGTATTTTCCTCAACACATAGTCCAAAACATTCAATCCACTCCTTAAGCAGAGGTAAGAGACTAAGCATTCAATATAGAAAACCTATATTCTAGAATCTATAACACCCCTTAGATGTCCAGAATCAGAAGAAAAACACATCCAGTCTGGAGACAAATAACAAAACACATGCTATGAAACATTATTCATTTAAGTCAACATGAAATTGATAATTCTGTGCATAATACACACAACATACAACTCATAAACTACTAGAGAAACCTGAATTTAGGATCACCAGAAAGTTGTACTCCTATTGCACCACCAAAATTTGTCCAAGTTTCTAACAACCGAAATGAGTAACAGAGTCCCTCTAATACCACAGGGAACTGTACCCAACAATTAATTACATGGCCATTTAAAATTTGCTAGATACAGTACATGAGAACAATGGCGCTTATCAAAAGTAAATGCAGCAGGTATGGGAAGAGACAGGTGAGGCCTCGAGCCTTGCGCCGCCACCTTGAAATCCTCATCCACAATCAGGCAGTTTGATCATTCACGCCATCGCCCACACCTCTGCACAACCGTCATTAAAGGCTTCAACCACCCGCAGCCATCAGAAAATATAGCAACTGTGCCTTTGAAAACTTCCCGCCAAAATGTATTATGCTTATATTTCAAAAATGCAGGAAGCATTAGTCCCACATGCACCTCGCGGAGACTTTCCTAACACTTTATAAGCATGGCCACGAGCACATTAAATGTCAAGCATTTTGCCCCGCTTGACCCACGAACCATCCACCAATAGCCCATCGCCCTGACTCCCGTCGACATCGATGTAACATACACCATCGGAGCAAATGAAAGACCTTTCGCCGACATCCCGCGTCACACTGATGGCTACACCACTTCCAAATCTTCGGCGAGACCATAGACCATCGGCTCGTCCAAAATTTCTTCCACCGATACACCGATCTCACTGACGAAGCCTCCGCACTCCTCCGTCGGCCAGACACCAACCATCGACGGACCTGCGAAATCTCCTGTCGATATTACATGTTTCCTCGATGAACACCCTTCGGCATAACACCACCTCACATTCCCCCGTCGGCCAAACCTAAACTGTCGGAGCAACACTTCAAACCAACGCCGACTCAGAAAGTCACGCCGACGCCCACAAGCCAATCCATTGGGCAGAGCAACTCCATCAGACCAACGTCCTGCGATCTGCCCGACAAGCAAAATCATTCTGATGGCACCCTCCATAATACCTTCGTCGGTAAGACCCACGCCATCGGCCTAAATGAAAATTCCCTCGCCGATACAACCACTCTCACCGACAGGCCCACCTTCGGCAAGGCATGCGCCATCGGTGAATAACCTACCTGTCTACCTGATACGCCGATACAACCCGATCGGTGACACCTGCACTATCGGCCAACTCAGAACTCCTCCCGCTGACACCTTCGGTCATCCCGATGAACACATAGCCTAAAAAACCTCAAACCATTCGCCATCGGCAAGAACAACCCTGTCAGCTTAACTCTCCACAGTCCGCCCGATACACCATGTCATGCCGATGGCACATGCAAACCAAACTCCGTCGGTAAGACCTTTCACGTCAGTGAAACCAAAAACTCCGTCGCCGATAGCAATACACACACTGATGACACTCCCCATTGGTATGACTGGAAACATCGGAGGGCCATAAAAAAGCTATGCCGATGACACAAGTCATCCCGATGGCACATCACTGCTACCAACCTGATCGCCAAAACACATGCAAACTCATGCCGATGGACAAGAAGACCTAAGGTTTAAATGAAAAACCTTGCAAACATCCAAGCTCAAACCCTAGACCAAAATGAGTACTAACACATGGCATGGAAGCCATGATTTAGTGGTGGCAAGTTGGAACGATTGCCATGATATCACTTGGGTTTTAACTATCCTAACTTTGAGAGTGCACTTCCTATTGATTGTGAGTGGCTTCTGATTTTTGAAGCAAATAAAGTACTTATGGTGGAAGCTTTTGTGCTAGTGTCTAGTAAAACTTTAGTCAATCATGCTTGCTTTCTTCTTGAAATCTTTTGAGATACATATATGAATTGTGATCTTGAATGTACAATGTATGTTTGAGTGATTGTTGGTATATACTAAGTCGTTTAGGGTTCACCAATTTGTGTTTAGCCCCCATTTGTTAGACTCTTCTGATCCCCACTTGTATTTTTTGATATTTTACTTTTGGTTTTTCTTTTTAGCACTCTTGACTTGCCATTAATTTGTTGTTCTCTTGAGTTATATCGATCTGCTTTGATCGTTCACGGACATTAATATAATTTCTTTTTCCTTTCTCTGTCAATTTGGTATCATCTCCAAATAATATGGAGGAATTTATGGGTTTAATTTTTGAATGAATGCTGGCTGTCTTTCTTGTTTAGCACTCAAAATTTTTATTGCTCACCTAAATTGAGTTCAGTGGGCTTGCTGGTACTAATACAGTCCAAGTTACCTCGTCTGTGATTGTATTTCGATTCAATGAGGTAAAATAGGGCTAACGTTTGGTAACACTAAAATCTGAGATAATATTCATAATAATAGCAGACAAATAGAAATCTCCTTTCTTTCATAACATAATACTTTGAAAGAAAAACAACTTATTGCAACAGATGATAATCATAAAAAAGTTGGAGATTGTGTATTAGTTTGGAAAGACAATTCTTTGTCCCTCCCAATATTTTTTCCATGGGAAAGCCAAAGATGTACTCCGGGGGTAGGTGGATTGCAAGGTTGGGTTTACTCTTTAACTTGGTCTTGAGGTCAGAACCTAGGGGTGCACAATTTGATTAATATAGGGTAAATGGAAAGAATTTTTCTTGTAGGAGCCTAAAGGGGCTCTCATACACCAAATTGGTGGTTGGCTTGGGCATGACTTAAAAAAACATTTATCTGTTTGAATCCTGGCTTCTTCCCAGCAAACCGTATTGGGAATTGTAAGCTTTTAAATCCTCTTGCTCAAGCTGTCCAAAACCACTCTATGATTCTTCTCAAATTACCCTTACGCAATAAAAACAATGGAAGAATAACCATCCTCCATACTGGTCACCCCCAAAAAATTGATGCAGCGGCAAACTCAAGAAAGTCCAAAAATGGATCAAATTCATTCTCCTCATATTGTTCCTATAGGTTTCAGGATAAAAAAACTTGCTTCTTTGCAGCTTAAGCTTAACAAATCAATGTACGGTCTTATCAGCGTAAGCTCAACAAATCAATATACCTGCAATCTGAAGAAAGTAAAATGGGTCAAAATCTAAAATCTTTCCTGTAGTGGAAAATGCTAACATGCTTGAAACTTATCCTTGCTTATATCTACCAGATCCATTTTCCTTGTCTTATTGAATACAACTGATTTAGGTCATAGTGTAATTTTTTGGGTAAATTTCATCGTTCAAAATCATTTCCCCAGCTCCCTTTTTAAATCATTGTTCAAACATTAATCGAGGATTAAACGATCTGGCAAACTTCATAGCCCATTCTCTAAGTTTGCCAGAATTGAATTTATATGATTCTATGCAAACATGGTGAGGTTACTTCTGCTGCATTGACTTTGTGAAAATCTAAATATGTTTTATGCCTCAGATTGGGTGACTAAACAAACTCTTTTCAAACATGTTGTGTTTAGGTTTCTAGCTTTCTCTTTCCCTATAAATTGTTAGGGCTTTGCCATTATTGGGAGACAATCGACAGCCACCTGAACCTCTGATGGCTAGCATCATTCCCTTCTTTTAAGTAGATCATACATTACATGGAATTTCAGTCTAATTTATCTGAAATAGGACATAAGTATATGTTCTCTGAAGTCCTTTGGTGATGCATTACTACTAGGTGAGTGTTTATAATTCCAAATCTTAATGCATGGACGACTCCAATGTTATCATTGAAATACTGATTAGCATATCCTACCTTCAACTGTCTGGTAAAAGAAATGAGAATGCGGAGAGGACATTGGAATTCTTTCATTAACATTTTATTTTTTGCTTCCTCTTTTTTGAGTTCTTCATTCAAAAGGTGAATCAGGAGAGGATTATTCCTCTTCCAGATGCCCTTTCCTCCACAACATCTATTTTGAGTTTATAAAAGGGTAGTGCAGCATACAAAATGCACCAAATGCATCCGATGGATCCATACCTATCTGCTTCAGATTTGCTGCTGAAGATTTTCTAAGTTTTTTGAAGTGGTCTTGTCATCTTTTCTTGTCATGGCGTGCTAGCAGTTCAAGATTTTCCTCAGATTTTTGAAAGCTTGGTATGGATCCATCGGATGCATTTGGTGCATTTTGTATGCTGCATAGACGCTGCTCTTCACTTGAATGAATGAATGAATTTTAATAATGTCCACGAGACCAAGCAGTCTAAGGGACCAAGAGTTGCAGCCCTAAGACATTTTCAAGGTCTTTTCAATGTTCGCCCTTCTACTATGAATCATGACTAAGAAGCTATCCATTATGTGAAGCCTTGTTTCCTCAAAGAGCTCGTTTAGACTGCCCACCTTCAAGTTGTTTTCATATTGAATACGGAGATCATCATAAGCAGCACAATCAAAGATAAAGTGCCATTCATTTTCAACTACTCTTTTGCTGTAGAAAATGCAAATCTGATCTTCTCAATCTTCCTTGGGGACCGTCCATCTACTAGTTTTGCACCTAAGATGATGAGAACTGGTCCTCAACTGTGCAATTAAAAGCCTATCCTTACCCTTAAGAACAGCGCACAAGTAGGCTTTTTCACCATGCTCCCAAGTGGGGTTGAATTTTTTGACATAATGCGATTTTTTGGCCAATCTGTTTAGCCCACATGGCAGTCCTGATTTTTTCTAACAAACTTTTTTTATTTCCTCTTTAGTTTTAGGACACTCTTGCAAATTAATATCCCATTTGCTCACCCACTTGCTGTTATGCTTCATCCATGTCTTTTTCCTACTATCTAACTCCTCTACCACCAATTTAGGCCAACGATGATTCACCATGCTTTCCACCTTTTTCAAGTAACATAGTAACGGAATTTTTGTTGATGCCTCCATCAGGAAAGTGCTTGCTTCAGCCAAAAGAATCTCATAGGGGGTCCTAGCTTTGACTTTAAGACTACTAGTGATAAGATGTTTTTGAATTCTCTCTAATTGTCTCCATTTGTGATTTGACATGCTACTCCCCCAGATCTCACAACCATAGAGGGCAACTGGCATGACCAACTAGCTAAATAGGGTCTTCTTGGTTTCCAATCCCATAGCTCCACTTTCGTACACATGTTCTGGAGTAGGTAAGATGCTCTCCAACCACCTTGAATCCTTTTCATTCTACAAGTTTCCCAGCTGAGCCTATTGTGGAAAACCATTCCAAGGTACTTGTATTCTTCCACAATTTCCAACGAGCTTCCTTCAAAAATAAAGTTAACTTGCCGCTCCTTCTTTTTTAATGAGAGAAACATGACTTTGGTCCTGCTAGTGTTCACTTGCATCCCGACCTCTTGGCAAAAGAGCTCCAAAGCCTTCAAATGTTCTCTCAAATCATGGGCAGTTTTTACGACTAGAATAAGATCATTTGCATACAAAAGTAACTTCACCACAAAACCTGCGAACTGGACACCTCCACCATCAGTTTTGTTTAACCATTCTTCAAGTTTATCAATGTATAAGCCAAATAAAGTGAGAGATAAGGGATAGCCTTACTTGACCCTGATGTCGCTACCAAAACACTTGACATACCCTCTCTAGTTCTGATTTTAGCTCTAACCTGTTCACAAAGTTTATGCATTGCTGCCTTATACTCGTATGGAATCCCAAGTTCTTCCATCTTGTTCCAAAGTTTGTCCCTAGGTACCCTGTCAAAGACTTTTTAAAAATCAACGAAACAACAGAAGGCTTCCCCTCCCTGAGTGTACCAAATTTTTTCAATCAAATGCCTAAAAGTGATGCAGTGATCAATGGTAGAATGCCTTGGTCTAAAACCAGCTTGAGAACATATGCCAATTTCTCTCATCTCATTCTTTAGTTTCTACCAATATCAAAACCCGGTTGAATTGATTGTACAGATTTCAAAGTAGCTGGAAAGAGAAGGTAAAGGTGCCAGAGGTCGTCTAAAACATTGTGAGTTTTCAAAATCAGTCATGGTTTGTGAAATCAAGCCATGAACATTTGAAGAATTGCAGGATTCCTAAGGGCGACGTTTACTAATCACATATCTGCAGGGTCGCGGCCATTTTTTTTTTCAACACAAGGCGGGTCTGCAAGGTCGCACGGTGGCTAGGGTAGAAAAATAACTGCGAAGGGACGTGTTCAGACTGCAAATCCGTGAAAAATCAGTACAAATCGTGGCCAAAATCCAGGCAGATGAGTTTATTGAACTTCCATAAAAAATCACGGGCAAGTTTCCTCATTTTTAGTAGAAAATCCATGAAAAAATAAGTTATTGGTTCGCCCCCTTGGAGCTGTCGGTTTGGGTTCGATTCGGGTTCAGTTCGGTAGGGGATTCGAGCAGGGTTCTGTAATTTCCCTGTGGGTTCGTCTGAGATGAACCCGTCACGAATTTTGCTACTTTTCTTTGCTGCTGCGACGAACCTGTTGACTTTGCCCTATAAGTCACGTTTTTTTTTCCTTTTTTTATAGAAGGGTTTCGGTTTTATTCTAGTCGGATTGCTGGATGTGTCCCTGACGGTTGGGCGATTGGCTACGGTCGAGCTTGTCACTGCTATTAATTCACAAAGTTTATCAACTATGATTAGTAGGATTTATCATTTATAGATGATAATACTAATAAGTCAAAAAGTTCGATTATTAACTATCTTCTATGGTGAATTAATAGTTAATACCAAAAGTCTGTAAAGTCTATCGTGAATTAATAGTTGATAGTTAATAGCTTGTGATAGGATAGCTAATAATCATTCTATACATACCAAAATTCATTCACAAAGTTACGTTAATAATATTTATTATTATAAAAATTTATTTAAATAAATGATTTTTGATAAGTTTTTTAAAATAAATTATTAATACTACTATTAAGTTATTAATAATAAAAATTTAATAGTTATTTATATTAATTAATTTTTATTTAAATTAAAAATATATTAATATTAATTTTTTTTATAAAGTTATTATTATATTATAATACAATATTATAATATAAACTTATAATTATAAATATTGTTATACATTAAAAATATATGTATGTTATGTCTAATATTTTTATTTTTAAATAGCAAGTATGTATATATATATATTTTTTAATGATTTTGTATGGAGGAATCCAAAAGGAACCCACACCGAAAATGTTTTTTTGATCCAATACCAGAACCAGGTTTGGTAACTTCAGAAAAACATAGTTGCACCTCTAATAACAACAAGGAATATCGTGATTTTCAGGGGTCACGATTTTAAGGTAATAGAGGTCACGATTTTCAGCATTTAAAAGACGAAATTTAGCACCATTTTTTTCTGAAAATCATCAGTTGCCAGGCCACGCGGGTCAAAGCTAGGGCACGTGACGGGATTTGACAGCGATTTTTGGGTATTTTTTTTTATCATTTACAGTTTCTCTTTAACCTTTTCATAAAATTAAAAAAGGTGTTTCAAATACTTGTGGATTTTTTAAAATTTTCTGGGTCATATCCATAGAGGGTTTCAAATATTTTTCTGGAAGTCATATTTGCAAGTTTTTTGGGAATCAGTATATTTCAAAAGTTTCAGAAAAAGTTTATTTTTCAGCATTTAAAGGTAATAGAAGTTATTTTATGGAGGTATTAGAAGGTAATATGAACTATTCTTGATGTCCTTTACATCTGTTATTGGAACAGTTATTTTATTCTCATTTTTGTATGTAGATGATTTACATTCCTTAGGTTTTCTGCATTCGAATGGACAAGGTTTTCTGAAGTGTGTACCTTAAACTAGCAACAGAAACTAGAAATTGTCATGAGTATGGGAAAGCAGTGTGAGACGTTTTGCCTGGTTGAACATATTATTGATTGTGTGGGGCATAAGGAATATTTTTAAAGGTTTTTTTTTAACAAAGGTGACAAGTTACATAATACTGGATTACTTTCAAACCGATCAGATTTTTATTTTTTTAAACGCTCCCCTCAATTTTTTGGTGGGGCCTTTGCTTTGGCTTAGACACCACATCTGAGGACTACCTGTTCCGTCAAAACGCCCAGGGCTTACATGGCCTTGATTATTGAGGTATGTCACATTCATGACTTGCCAAGGTCATCAGAACTTCCATAGGGTCTTGAACATGATAGCCATGGATTAAATGCCATAAACATAGCTTGCAGGACTTTGGGGATTTAAACTTGAATGTTGAGAGTCGAGACTCAATACTTCCTGCCACTTGATTTAAGAGCTGAGCCATAAACCAGTAAGAGTCAAATCCATAGGGTTTTGTATTAAAATTCAACACACGGTATGCAGATTCTGCACTCTAGGGCTTGAATAAATTGACGAATCTTGACCTTCAATAAAACCCACAGTTGGAGTGCCTTAACCTGCATACACAGAAAACTGAAAGTATGAAAAGCTAAAACAATAAGCTGAAATCAAAAGAAGCCTGCAATCTAGAAGAAACTTAAAAGATATGTGTTATTCTGGAAAATCACAACAGAGTTTGGATTACAATAAAATAGCGATGCCAAGGGTGAATAAATAACCTATGCTCCACAGCCTTTTGGGAATGGAGACGGCGGGATGGCAAGGTACACGTTTTGGAGAGAGAGAGCAATAAAATTAATCATGATAGCAGTGACAACAGCAACAGTAGTATAACAGCAATACATATTAAATCTATGAACACAAGGTGGACAATGTAATGCTAAAATTCACATCCAAAGTTCAGTGTCCTGGCGGTTGAGAACATGATCAGGGTTCTTAGTGGCTCCTCAACACCCAAAGCAACCTACTTTGAAACAATAGGGATTTTGTTTTGGATGTTTTTGCCATATTTGATATAGTTCAGAGAGAGAGAGAGAGAGAGAGAGAGAGAGAGAGAGAGAGAGCAGCAATAAATATATCATGACAGCAGTATAACATCAGTGTACCAGCAATAAAATTAATCATGATAGCAGTGACAACAGCAACAGTAGTATAACAGCAATACATATTAAATCTATGAACACAAGGTGGACAATGTAATGCTAAAATTCACCTCCAAAGTTCAGTGTCCTGGCGGTTGAGAACATGATCCGGGTTCTTAGTGGCTCCTCAACACCCAAACCAACCTACTTTGAAACAATAGGGATTTTGTTTTGGATGTTTTTGCCATATTTGATATAGTTCACTTGGGTGCACAATTATCTTCCAATGAAAGGTATGCCATGGATCTGAAGAAAGTCACAATAGGGTTTACCAGCCTCCATGCTTAATTGCAGAAGTGTAATTTGAAACTCATTATTGATTGAGCTATAGACAAAATCAAAGTTTTAATGAGTCCTAGTTGATGCTATTTTTTGGCTGTTGATTCATTGAACCCTCATTAGATGCTGCCTCAGAGTTATGAAACTTAGTTGCAAAAGAAGATGCACATTTGTGTATTGAAACATTTGGGAGCAAAACTGTGTCACTACCTATTACTTTTTAATGCAATATTGTTCAACATTAGTATATAATTATGGAAACTGTTTGCCACTGTCATATTAGCAGGGTGACTTATATGACTTACTATATGCGGGAAGTATACATACCCCATGGTACTTGGCAGGTGGACAGATGAGCAATGTAATAGATTAATTTGTTTGCTGAATATATTCAAGGTGTATGCTTGCATTCTAAACAATTCCCAGAAGTGTAACATAAGCTTTGAGTACTCTTATAAGTGCTTTGTAACTTGCAAGATCTTGATATCATGCACTTTTACATTTCATTTGCTCTAGCATCAAGTCTAATTTCAGATATTTGGGATCTTGTGAAGTGCAACAAATGGTAATTTTGTATGGAAATATTCCATTTTCTGAATATAACACACACACATAGATCGTCTAGAGTTTAAAATTGGATAGGATGGCAAGCTCATATAAGAACATACATGTTTTATCATAGTTCCACGGAGTTTCGGGGACGGGGACGGGGACGCGGGGACGGGGGGGGGGGGGGCGCGTTTCCGGGACGGGGGGGCGGGGGGCCTAAATTTGGGGATGGCGGCGGGGGAGCGGTGTGCTGAAATACATATAATACTTGAAAAATTAGTTATAAAAAGATGTATAACTATAGATGCATAGACAAGGCACGTGAATTGTTTGACAGAATGCCTCAGAGAAATATGTCTCCCATACAAGTTTCTTACAAGATTTTGACCTATTTGTGTTGTAGAGGCACTTCTGTGGTTAAGCTGATGCATAGAAATTGAGTCTTGACATATCAAATTTTCTGAAATGTTTTGCTTGAGAGGCTTTATGCAAAACAAGTGTTAAGCTCACTTGAAAGTTGAAATGCATTCTAATTTCTGTCAAACATTCCGATTGAGGCATTCTGTCAAACAGTTCACACTTCACAAAGTGCCTTGTAAGTTGTCTATGCTTCCACATTTTGCATACATGTCTATGCTTCCACATTTTGCATACATTTTGCATACATGTCTCATTGTCTAGTCTCAACGACAAAGACTCAAGAGTCCCAGGATATCCGATATGCACAAGCCACAAAACTCGAAATGAAATGTTAAAAATGCATATGATAAAGTTAGGTTTTTATTTTTGATGATTAAAAAAAAATGATTAAAAAATTAAATTCGGGGGACGTTAAGAAGTCTCCCTGACGGGAGATGTTTGGGGGGCGGCGGGGGGGCGTTTCGACGGCGTCTCCCCGTCCCCGGGACGTCCCCCCTGGGGGACGGCTGATTTTTGGGGGGGGATGCGTCCCCGTGGAACTAGGTATTTTATGTCTTGCCTATCTTCACTGTAGTGAATATCATGGTGTATTTTATTTAAACATTATAAAAAGTATGACTGCCATCGGGGGATGTCTTGCCATCGTCGGGACGGTCAAGTGACATCTCAGACGTCCCCAATTGCCTTGGGGATGGCCAAATGTCCCTACGGTGTTTCCTGTCCATATATTGCATTTCCAAAATGTTTTGCCATTTTCAAAATTTTTGGGGATGGCTAGGGAACGTCCCCTGCTGTCTCGCTGTACTTGAAACGCTGTTGGGGACAGGGACGCGTCCTTGTGGAACACAATAAATAACACATGAACTAGGCAAACACAATCTACTTATTTTTAGATTGTTTTAAGCACCAAAATTTGACCTAAAAATATCCATCCGCCCCCCCAAAAAAAATATTTAGAAAAAACTTGAAATAGGTACTATAGTCCTAAAAATAAGACAATAAACACCTAAAGGAAAAAACAGCTTTATTCGCTAAAATAAGTGCCTAAAGATAAACCGAACTTGCACTTATCAATGGGACAAAAGTGTTGGTACCCATATGAAACTCAGCTTTCGTACCCCTTTTTGTCAGATGTGTTATTAGTTGATCTTCAAACTTGTGTCAATACCAAGTTGATTGTGGTCCTCCCAGTCAGTTTACAAGGTCATCTTATCAGCATCTATGTAGTTCAACTAGAGATGACTGCCTCAAGTTTGATAAGGATTAAACAATGATGATGTTCAAGGGCAAAAAGAGGAGCAGAGAACGATAGAGCAGATCAATAGAAGGGCTGTATAGAAATGACATTTAAAAGATTAAACATATCATAAGTGGCAATAACTTAGCATTCAAGGAGATGAAAAATCAGAAACAAAGGTGTACGTGTTTATGGGTTTAGCCCAACCAAAAACTCTGCCCAAGTATAAATAGATTGGCAATGTTATAAGTGAAGTGCACCCAGAAAAGGCATGGAGGCATCTCATTGAGTCTGATGCACATTCCAAGTGGCTTTGCCATGAGAGAATCCCTCCAGCAGTAAGAAAGAAGTGGCTAAGAGGTGTTTGGCATGCGCCTAGGGTGGCTCTGCCACATTGAATCTCCTCCAAACAACACATAAGAGAGCAGCGAATTGTTAGTGATGTGTGCTTAACACAAAAGGAATCAAAGATCAAATTCAGGCGCAATTTTTGATGGCAAAAACCAGCTAAAGTTCTGCCTAAAACAGCAAAACTTGGCAATGTCATAAGTGATCCGTGCCAGCAAGTAATGAGGAGAAATAACAAGTTACATGAGTGCACATTTCATGTGGCATAACCCACCTTTTCTTCCACCAAAGATTATAAAAATGGCAGTGAGATCAGTGATCTCCACCAAATAAAAGGCATAATCATGTCATAATGCAGGCACACCTTTTGGGTGGCTCTGCTACTAAATATTTCTACCCAAACATGTCAAAAAGTGGTAAAAACTTGGATGAGTTATGCATGGGTATTAAAGCTAAGATGAGGTGTGCTTTTATGATGGCTTAGCCATTTGATTTCTCCTCCAACACACTATTTCTTTGGTTTTGCCACCTAAAAACTCTGCTCAAGTGTTTATCTAACCTGAGAGTTGGCTTTGCCATCATATAATTCTGCCTAAGTCAGTTTTGCATGAAGAAAGTCAGAAAAAGAAAGTCACCTTTCTATATTCAGTTGGATGAAAGCAAAAAACAGGACAAAAGCATGCAAGGGCTCAACGCCTATATGAAGGCAACTATTCATTGTTCAAACTTCACAAAGCAAGTTGCCTCTGCTGTTCACAGCAGAAACAGGGCCCTTTGTCCTTTCTTTTATAGGTTTGTGAAGAAATTTCAGCGCTATTGTGGAGATTGTTCAAGGGCTATAGTAGGGTTTCAGTGTTTTTCAGAAGTTTTGGAGGACTCGGTAAGTTTTAGAAGACATGAAGATCATTCATGTGTAGATGGCTGTTTTTAACAGCGGCCACATCCAATAGTGGCTATTTCTGGGTGTCCTATTTTTGGGCAGTGGATGAGAGCCTATTTTAGGCCTTTTGTATTTTATATTTGTTTTAGGATTCGTTTGCTTTAAAGTTGTTTTCTTTCCCCCTTTCTTGCAACCTGAGGATAGTTTTTCTGTAAAGTGGTTATTTTTGGAATACTTAATTATTATTCTTAAATCCCTAAAAGCTCTTTGTTGTAACCTATAAATATGTGGTTTGAGCATATAATATCTCAATGATAGTTGAAGTCAAGCTTATGCTGCAGGGATTGTCATTCAAGCATTTAATTAGTTATTGCATTCTTGCGTAAGGCTTTTGCAATTGAATCATAGTAAAGAGTTGTGTTAAGCTTAGTATTAACATTTATCTTTCATCCTGGAAGTAACTTTGCGTGTTACTGAGTGGTTCACTTTCCTTAAATCTTGCACTGTGATTTTGTTTAGTAGATTAGTTTTGTTTAATCCCCTCTTGTTGATGTGGATCTGATGGTCTCTCCTTTAGCTAGTAGTAAGCATTCATCTTTCATATTCCTTTGTTACAAACTTTAAATATAAGAAACCTCGTTTGTGAGATAAGTACTTTCAGGTCTTGTGCTCAACCTTCCGAGATCAAAAAGTTAGGTCAGATTTACTTTTATTCATTTCCTTTCAGGCAAACCCATTGATAAACTTGTATAGTGAACATAATTGTAAACTTGTTCATAGCTTTAAGTTATAGGAATAATTTTAGATCTTAGGGAGCTTCCCTTGTTAATTTGAAGAAAGTTTTTACCTTATGTGCTATTCCCTTTTGTGTTGTCTCGCAAGAGACAAATTAAAATACTAACAAAAAGCAAAGACTGTCAATAAGTATTTCAATGCCTAGAAAAGCTACATAGCTTCGCCTAGAAAAGCTTGTCAAAAATAGAGTCTAAATTCTGAATTATTTAATTCTAACTTTCTAACTATTGTGCATGTGCCTAGAACAACTGTTGAGCAACCAGTAGAAATTCTAAATCTTTTTCTTCATGAAGAAGGTGTTCTCTATTAATCCCAACCTCTTTCTCAATATTTCAAACTTCCCTTTTGGTAGGGGCTTTGTCAAAATTTCTGCAACCTACTCATCTAAAGCAAAAATCTCAACATAATCAACTTCCTCTTTCGTAGAGAATCCTCTAGCAATTGAAGTAAGAGTCTCATCAAAGTCAACTCCCTCTTTTGAGAGAATCCTTTGCCAATAAATTTGTCCTGGTTCTCTTCAATACTCTTGTAAGTTGCATGCATGGAATCGATCAATGGTTCCGCAATAGTTTTAGAATCTATCTCCATAAAGATAGGACACTCCTCCATCATGGCATCTTGCAATGCTTGATTAATTCAACAAGTAGCTTGTAAGGGCCACCATCTTGAACTCCTTTGGCCAAAACTTGACCAGGTTTAGGGCTGTATTTTCTAATAATCCCTTGTTGACCATCAAACTTAGTGATACACTAGAGATTTGTCATGCAAGAAATTGAAAGAAGCATACGAGACATCATCTAGCTCAATAACATCACCTAGAAGCATGCAGAAGGAGACAGAGCTCAATCTAGTAATTGGACAAGTGGTATCATTGCCCAACTCCACCTTTATGCCATCCTCTCGTTCTTCAAGTCTATTGAACACCTTTTTATTGAAGGTCTTTTGTCTGGATGCACCAATGTCCACGTACCACCATACACCAGAAACAATGTTAGTGGATAGGCACAACACCATGGAGAGAGTTGTCTCAATTCTAGATGCTAACTCATCTACTTCAACTGAAATTTTTGCATTGCCTGCAAACTCTTGTTGTTGCTATTGCTTGGCCTTGTTATCAAGACATTGAGATGCATGGTGGCCCATCTTGTGGCACTTGAAACACTTCACGTGATTCAAGTCTTTCTTCCCTTGGTTCAAAGAATCTGATTCTACCTCCTTGCCTTTCTGATCCTTTCTTGCCACTTTTCTTCTTCCCAATGAGAGCTTACTTCTGACTATCTTCCAATTTGATTGAAGTAGCTTCGAGTTAGGTTTCTTCTTGAATAAAATCATCCCAAAGTTTCTTAAAGGTAAGAAGCTTCTTACAAGCACAAACACCTTGAACAAATGGTTTCCAAGATGGAGATAATCTATTTAGGGTTGTGGGTACCAACTCTTCATCCTCTAGCTTAACCCCAATTGCTGCATGCTGATCATGAAGTTTTGTGATCGTCATTAGGTAGGTGGCTATTGCGTCTGTCACTTATGTGTGTGGCACTGAGTTTATTTTCCAATAACATCTTATAGGAAATGTTTACATTTTGATAAAGAGTGGTCAAGGCATCATACATCTCCTTTGCTGATTTCTTCATAACAATGTGATGAATCAATTGATCCTTCACAAAATCCAGGATGACATGCTTTGCCATGGTCATCTTCTTGTTATGTTTAGCCAACTGAGCAAGATCAGTTGGAGGTGTCAACATGGTTTCCACAAAGACCCAAAGACCAACTTCTTCCAACAACATCAACAACCTACACTTTCAAGGAGTGAAATTTAAAGCTCCCTCTATGCAGTCACACTCTCTGCAACTGAGAGTGGTCATGTCTGCAGTTATTGGAATGTGCTGAAATTGAACAAATCAGTTAAAAGACATAGGATCAACCATAGAAGCATAAATTGCGTAAAAAACGCGGTTTTTTGAAAAAATCGCGAATCAGCCAGAATGCCGATTTTTTCCCTTGTTTAAACCGGAAATCGTTGACTGGCAGTCAACGATTTTTTCAGGCGTTAAAATCGCGGTTAAAATCGCGTTTCATTTTACTCGGGTGTCGTGAAAAAAATCCTTCGGTTTTTACCCACGCGTTTCCGCCCCGCTGGTGCTATTTTTATGGGTTTTTTTTTGCATTTTTCATCAGATAAAATTCTACTCGGGCATCTACAGTGAGCTGTTGAAGCAAGATCTCCTGCGGCCTGGTCTGAAAGGCCTCTGCGTCGGTTGTCACGCTGCCCACGCCGTGTTGGCATTGAGGGAAAACGGAATACCTGACGCCACGGGAATCGATTGCGGGTCGTGCAAAGGCAAACTTCGTCCGTTCCAGGTACACAAATTCGCCCATTCTTCATCATCTTCATGCAAAATGCTAGTGTAATGGATAGCTAGGGCACATGATAAGATCCTTGCTTAAAGAATGATTGTTAATGCCACAAGGAAAGAGATCGTCTTGCATGGAATGAACAAAGGAACATAGGATCTTCAAAAGCATAGGATTTGGATTCACTAACAAATGAAAGGAATGCATCAAAATCTAAAATAAATCTTCAATCACTGTCCATGTTTTCCAAATGTTCAACAGTCCAATCAATTACTATATCTTATTTTAGATAAATATCACATTTATAAAAATACGAGTTTAACTGAATCTGTATTCTCCCATCACAGGAAAAACACACAACCTCGTAGCAATCGTAGCATATTTTTTTCCTACGATTTCATGAACTTCCCTTTTGAACTCCAATAAACCTTTTTTTCCTCCATTGTTCCCACCTCACAATGCTTTAGAACTCAATGAATGTTTACTAGTAAGGTTGAAATTACAATGATTCGGCCATTCATTTCTATTCCTTGGGAAAAATAGATAGAATCATATGTAGAAAAAATTTAGGATGAAAACATAGCATTCCCACTATTTGCTAATGCACTTTCAAGTGTGATAAGAAAATAAATGCTTGATAGATTGTTGAGTACAAGACCTTATTTACTGTATTCGAGTTTGTATAAGGTCTATAAGAACTTAAGAAGTATTTGCTTGGGAGTTTGTATAAGGTCTATAAGAAGTCTTATTTTTAAAAATCAAATACTCCTTATATATGATAAATTTACTGTGATGTCTCTTAAAAATGGACCCATAAGTGGTGGTACCAAGTTGTCTTTAAAAGAGTTCATTCTCAATATCACCGAATTCACTCAATCTGTAGTCTATAATATGAAATTATGAATATCCTCTTCCTATAGTAGAATAATATGAGATGTGCATGTGTTGGAATTGTCTCGTTAGCACTGAAGGTATGATGGAATTGTGTGTTGGAAGTGTCATTAATTCTAGATATTAAGAAACTGCTATAGTAGATCGTATCTTTATGATGATTAGTCATAAGGTTAAATATAAACACATGAAGCTGTAATAGAATTCAGAAACAAGAAAATTAATTTAGATGTATGTGAAGTTGTGGTGGGTCCTGATGAAAAGGTCATGGAAAATACTCATCAAGAACAGTTAGGCCTTCATTTTCAAATATTGATATTGTTCTACCAAATCCAACTACTCTAATCCGTATTATTTTTTGTGTCATGTAGGATTAACGCTTTCTTCCCACTCTACTTAAATATCATCCATTTCAATTTAAATATCATTCATTTCAATGATCAAACAGTCCATAACAACCTCTTCTTTCTTACAAATAGTGTTATTATCATTGAAAAATTCCATGACTTCAATGCCCAAAATGCCCATATCTACTTTAGATCATGTCAAAATAAGCATGTTCACTTCAAGTAGATGATATAGTTTCTAAACATGCAGTTATTGAATAGTTGGCATCCAAATTGAAGATGAAGCATTTAAATAATGTTCCCACATCATTGATTTATCATGAGAAACCTAGAGTTAGCACATCATTTTCGTGTAGAAAATTATTTATCATGAAAGACTGAATTCAAATGCTTTTACAGCTTTGATCATAATGCCACGTCCAAGAGACTTTGTGTGGACTCATTGCACATCAATCTCGGGTACAAGCAGGGTCAAATGCAATTGGTGTCAAACTGAAGTACCTGGTGGCATTTATTGCTTCAAATGGCATTTGGCAAAGGAGGTAGGACATGAGACCATTATTTGCAAAGGTTGCCCTGCAGATGTCACATATCAGGCAAAACTAGCTCTTGGGGCGATTTCTGATAATAAGGCAAAAAGGGCAAGAATTGGGACAGAAATGACATTAAATTCTACATATGCTAAGAGCAATCCTTCGAATGAGGCAAGCAGTGAACAAATGTCTTTCAAGGAGTCTGTGTCAACGCCTTCTTCTACAACACATGGCCCAAACACAGGTGGAGGAAACATTAATTCTTTCTTTGCACCTCGTACTACACCAGGATCACAGACCACTTTGGAGAGTACAGGATGGAGAAAGAACGTCCATGCACATGCAAAGAAAGCAATTGCAAATTTCTGGTACTACTCTAGCTTGCCGTTCCATGTTGCCAGATCTCCATATTGGCAAGGTATGGTGGATGCGATTGCAGGTGCAGGTCCTGGGTTCAAAGCCCCATCTTATGAGACATTGAGAGTTGGTATGCTCAATGATGCAGTAGAGGATGTTAATGATGTTGTTTCTGAACATTGACTAGCGTGGACAAAGACTGGTTGCACCATAATGTCAGATGGATGGACAGATAGAAGGAACCGAACCCTCATCAACTTCCTTGTCTCTTGTGATATTGGCACCATTTTTTTGAAATCTGTGGATGCATCAGATAGGATCAAATCTGCAGCTGAAATGTTTGAGTTGTTTGATGATGTGGTCAAGGATGTAGGGCCAGAATATGTGGTACAATTTATTACAGACAATGCTGCTGCTTGTGTCGCTGCTGGGAAACTCCTGATTGACAAGTATCCCTCTATGTTTTTTACTCCGTGCGCGGCACACTGCCTTGATCTAACCCTAGAGGATTTTGGAAAACTTGAATGGGTGATGGAGGTATTGCAACAGGCTCACACAGTTACCAAGTTCATCTACAATCACACGAGGTTGTTGTGTCTAATGCGCTCCTTCACAGAGGGCAAGGAGCTAATTCGGCCAGGGGTGACATGATTTGCTACGCACTTCCTTGCATTGCAGACTCTTTGGCAACAACAATGAAATTTGAAGCGAATGTTCCTTTCTCCTGAGTGGATAGAGTCTGGCTTCACAAGGCTAGCAGATGGCAAAAAGGTGGTACAGTACATTTATTCTGCAAGTTTTTGGGATGCAATTGAACAAGTTGTACAATTTTCTGAGCCTCTAGTCAAAGTTTTGAGGCTAGTGGATGGGGATAAATCCCCCATGGGCTATTTGTATGAGGCCATGGATAGGGCTAAGGAGGTGATGAGGGGTAGGATGGAAAATGACAGGGACAGGTACATGCCATTATGGGACATAATTGATAGGAGATGGGATGAACAGATGCACTCCCCTCTCCATGCTGCTGGGCATTATCTCAATCCATCCTTGTTCTATAGCTCCTCATTCAAAGATGATGATTCTGAAGTCACACGTGGCCTATTCATATGCATGGAGAAAATGTTCCCTACCGCAGAAAAGTTGCACGCAGTAATGGCAGAGTTGCCAATGTACGAGCAGGCGAGGGGTGTTTTCTCAAGTATGGCTGCGGTGCAAGGCAGGAAGACCTACCAACCAGGTACACTCTATTAGCTTTGGACAATTTCTCTTTATTGTGGACATGTAGATTAAAGATGTTAAGATTTTAATATATCTTACATGAAATCATCATGGTAATAATTTGTTTTTCAGCACAATGGTGGGATTTTTTTGGTCAAAATACCAAAAATCTTAGATGGATGGCAAGGCGCATATTGAGCCAACCATGTAGTTCATCCGCTTGTGAGCGTACTTGGAGTGTTTTTGAACACATACATTCCAAGAAACGCAACCGTCTAACACAAGAACGGATGAATAATTTGGTGTTCGTTCACCACAACCTTCGCTTGAAGCTAAAGAAAGCTCAAGGTTAGACTTCTAATATACTTGCAATCATAGTTATAATTGTATTCATTATGTTTTTCACTTTCTATTGCCACGACTAATTTATATATATGGACAAAATCAGGTACTGTTGAGGATGATGCGCCAATTGACCTTGATGAAATTGATCCAGAGTCTGAGTGGATTGCAGCTGATGATGATGATGATGATTTTCTTGACCCTGACGATCTTGATATCCTAATGGAGAGCAACATGAGTAGTGAATTGCTTGAACGAGTTAGGACAGGCTCTGACCCAGGAGCTTCATCATCAAGACCTACAACTCTCTAGTGTAGCTCTCTTTGCAGTAGAAAGACTCATTGGCTACGTCTAGTTTTTTGGAATTTTGTACTCAGTTTCTATATTGACATTGTATAAACTGGATTGTAATTGAAATTTTGTCAACTTTCAACATCTAGTTATTAGTTATGCACTATGAAGTATGCTTTGTGCAATGCAATGTAATCAGTGATTCAGCGATATGAATATAAACAACTACAATCTATATTTTACAAGTCATGGGCAAAACTCTCGATTTTATTTGCTCTCTATATCTCTATGTTATGGAAATGCCTTTAAATTTAAAATACAAGAAGTTTTTGTCCCTTCTACATTTTTTATGGTTTTTTTGAAATCCGATTTTTTTCCGATTTATTCCCGTTTAAATCACGATTTTTTTTGAAAAAAACTTATACTTTTGGTTTGCCGATTTTTACCCCTGCGATTTTTTCCCGAGTTTTTGAAAAAGTTTTATACTTTTGGTTTGCCGATTTTTTCCCTAAACGATTTTTGCTTCCTTGGGATCAACAACTTAACTAGTTGCAGATCAAAACTCCAGTCATTGGAGCAATTAGAGCATCCTACCTTACAACCTCTTATAGGCTTAGATCTCTTCAATCCGCCACAGTTGATTTCATTTGCCAATTGACAAGGTCTAAGGGTTAGCAACAGCCGACACAAAGGTTTATTCAATACTGTTTATTCATATGCACATTTTGTTCGTTATTTTTTATTTGCTTTCATCATTAGAAGTGTGAGTGGGATAGGGGAGAGAGGCAATTTTGAAGGGATTCGGACCTGGAAAACCATCCGTTGCTTCAAATACAACTGGGTTGGGATATTCACCCCCTTCCTCATAGTAGATGCCATTTCTAGATCGAATTCCTTCTCATGCCAGCTGCTTCACTTCCGAACCCTCTATCCAAAGTTAAGTTGTTAATACGTGTATAAGATACTTTCAATTCCATTCAAATATTTAGCTTGCTCCGCGAATGAAGACATATTTGAAATGCAACACTGGTTTAAACTTTAAAATCAACCTTCCAATCATTGGAAGATCCTGGGCATCAGACCTAACAAACTATCATAGTTCCTTGTGCCTCTGACAAGCAGAAATCAGCTTCAATTATTGAAACTTGGGCATCACAACTCCTGAAACCCTCAAACAACTCTCTCTCACAGGCAGCAGCCGTTTCCATCCATAGAAACCTTGGGAGATTCAGATTTTCCATTGTGATACCATGTTAAAATTCTTCATATGGTATGTAGATTCTGCACTCTAGGGTTTGAATAAAATTGACGAATCTTGACCTTCAATCAGACCTGCAGTCGGAGTGCCTCAACTTCAATACATAGAAAATTTAAAGTATAAAAACCTAAAACAATAAGTTAAAATAAGAATGATTTTTTTTAATTATTCTGGAAAATCACAGCAGCACTCCTCTACAGTTCAGATTACAATAAAATAGTGATACCAAGGGTTAATAAATAACCCATGAACTAGGTGCACACAATCTGCTTAATAAATATCCAGCTGTCCCAGAATAAAGTATTTTAAAAAAACTACTCAAAATAGGTTATGGTAGCCCTAAAAATAAGGCAAAAGCTCCTAAAGAAAAAAACAACTTTATTCACTAAAATAAGTGCCTAAAGATAAACTGAACTTGCACTTATCAATAGGACAAAATCAAAGACTATCAATAGGTATTTCAAGTTTCAGCACCCAGAAAAGCTGCATCACTGCACCCAGAAAAGTCTGTCAAAAATAGAGTTTAAATTCTGAATTTTCTAACTGCTGTGCCTGTGCCCAGAACAACTGCTGAACAACCAGTGGAAAGTCTCATTTTAAATTGGTCTCTCAACAGGATTTTTGCCATTTAGTTCCTATATCTTGTTTCTTGATTTCTGTTGTTTGTAAACACTTAACTGTAGCTTGTATTTGTCGGTTTCTTTCACCATATCAAGAGTAAATTAGATCTCTACTCAATGTATCCTCTTCTTGATGGTAGCTTGATTTCTGGTCATGGAGTCAATATTTAATTTTTTAGAATTTTTTTATGTGTTACAAATACAAGGGAAATGATGAGCTGTATTCTATATTTTCCTCCTGGGATTCTATAGAGTTTTATAGTACTTTTTAATGCTTTCATAATTCAATATATGGAATCTAATATTACAAGAAGATGTATTTCTTCATTGTAGTGCCAGTCGTTATTTGCCATGTTAATAGGCATTGTAGTTCACAGATCATTTTTAAAAAAAATTACCATAGTTAACACATTTTTTTTCTTGTGCCGCTCAAGTTTGATCTGGGGAGATCTAGTAAAGCTTATGATTTGTGCTGCAGGATTTTCAATGAATAAGCCAGTGGTAGGTGGTGTGGGAGGTGCAGGTATTGGAATAGGTGCAAGAAGTATTTCTGGTCCCACTGCTGCAGCTGCTCAAGCTGCAGCTCAGAAGCAGAAAGGTCTCACACAACGGGCAGATACAGACATAAATACTATCCTGGACAACTTTTCTCACCTTATTAAAGCTGCAAGGGTAAGATGCCTTATATAATTCCCATTTTTAATTTCTGCTGTTGTGCTAAAATTTCATATCCATAGAGGGTTGAAAAATCAAGGAATTATCATGAGTTTCTAATTCAAACTTAAAATTAGCAGATGGAGTTATATATTTATTTATTTTCTATCATATATTGTAGTTGACCTAAGCATGAGGCTTTTTTAATTTTTGTGGCATCACATTTGGCATCATATTTATAGCCAGATTTGACATCAGATTTAAATAAACAGATTTGGCATCAAATTTAACTAGCCTTGAAGATTTAGGTAAACGACCTGTATCACTTACCTGTAAATACCATGTGCTTGCTTGCCATAGCTAGTATCATGGTGGTTTAGGATTTAGGAGTTGCATCGTTTTAGTCTTCCAATTCTTATCATCTTGAGACAATTTAATGTTTACACTGCACGGAACAGCCAGCTTCCATCTCATCTCGGATGTCCTGGTGCTATCTGATCATGATTGTGCAGTTGCTAGTAGCCATGTAATTTTTGTATATTTTTCTGTTATACTTATTTGTTGGTTTTCTTTGCTACTTGCTATCTTAATCAACTTTTCCTTCCTCTTTTTT
The DNA here is from genome assembly GCA_027924645.1 of Cunninghamia lanceolata. Classification (NCBI taxonomy): domain Eukaryota; kingdom Viridiplantae; phylum Streptophyta; class Pinopsida; order Cupressales; family Cupressaceae; genus Cunninghamia; species Cunninghamia lanceolata. Next base: position 4,901,272 of record BSBN01000262.1, on the reverse strand, counting down.
GTGCTTTTGGCCAGGCCCTTTCCTTTTTCATGATTGTGTTGGCTTATATGGCTTTATTTACAAACATTTGTAGGGATTTTCTTCTTGTCAGGTTCTTTTGCTTCATAGTTGTATTCTTTAATAGTTGCATTATATGGCTTTATTTACTAACATTTGTAGGGGCTTTCCTCTTGTTAGGTTCTTTTGCTTCGTACTTGTAATCTTGAAAACTTTAAATTTGGTTGTTGCAGTACCTTTTAGCACTTCTGACCATCTTTTGTATCTTGCTGTAATCTTGAGTCCCATTGATCACCTTAGGTCATTTGTGGATATTTATATAATTTAATTCTTCATTTCTAGTCATTGTGTTAACATGACCTTTAATTCCGTCTTGTGTCTTGTATTGTTGAAAAGTAGTGAGTTCTGTGCATAATTCCTTCTTTTCTTCTTGGCCTGCTAACAAAAATACATTTCAGTCTAGGACAAGCTATCTTACTTGTGCTATATTAGATCTTACTATTATCCACATGTTTGTCCTCTTTCTAGCTCTGAATTGGTGCTTTAATCATTGGTCAGTTGTTGCAATAAAATGCATCCAACCAGAGGGTAAACTTGTAGCCACTTAGAGGGTCCAAGTAGAGGATAAACCCTAAGCACTGGTAATGCAAACGTAATTTGGAGCATTGCTACAGATCTTATCTTGTCCATATATCATTGTGACTAAGGCAACATGCAACTTCCAACACCACCACATGACATAGGAACCTTGGGAGTGCAACAAAGAAGACAACCCATCAACAAGAAACACATGGGATTTATAAATCCAATCACAATGAATGAGATTACTACTATCTATAACTTGTGGTACAGGTACTCCATATTACCCTAAGTTTTGGGACACAAGGATGTGTGGGTAGACACTCCCAAATTTCTAGTGATGTCTAGGTTCTCATTGTGGACTAATTCTAAATAAATAAGTGCAAAAATAGGAATTTCAAAAAGTTAAATATTCTTGTAAGTTAAATAAATTATGTATAACACAATGAAAATAATAATCATTAAATCAAAATGAGTTAGTCATTGTATTTCTTGTCACAATATCTAGATGAAGTACAATGGTAGTAGATGGTTCGTGCATTCAGATCTAATTAGAAGATGCTTCATCTTTGTTGTTGTTTTTTTGAAGCATTTCTTTTGGCTTCTTTTCACCCCAATTTATGATTTGTTTTCAATTTAAAACATGTGGAAGCTATTGAAGGGTCATCAAGATGCTTTAATCAATAAAACACCATAGTTGCTCAAGCAAAGAAAAATCAAGGGCCCTCAACTAGTGTAGGAGGTTGAGGGGCTTGACTAATAGGGAGCTAGGCGAGTGATAGTAAACCATTTAATTGTACTTGATTTTGCAAAGCTTGGTAGAATCAAGGAGCTTTAGGTACTTGTTTGATGTTCCGAGACCAAGGACCCTCAACTGATAGGGAGAGAGGTGGGTGATAGCCAATCATTTAACAGTACTCAAATTTGTAAAGCTTAGCAAAATTGAGGACCTTTGCTAACATTAGACTAGGGCCTTCAATTTTGCAAAGCAAAATCGAGTGGCTCGGCCAATAGAAAGAGGGGTTGAATGGCAGCAAACCATAGTTTTTGATTTGCAAAAGTGAGGATCCTCAATTGATTTTCATAAAGGTGGAGGAGCTTGACAGATAAGGAGAGGTGATGAATTATTTAACAGTACTCAAATGTGTAAGGCTTAGCGAAATCAAGGACTTCTAGGTACTCAACCAACTTTAGGGGAACAAGGGTGTAATGTCCCCTCTTCGAAAGCTCCAACAACCGCCAACAAAGATTTAGCATGGATAGTAAGAGAGCTGCTAACATGCAAGGGCATCAATTTCAATGCCTTGAAAGTTAAAAAGAAACAGCACTTGATGAAGCAGAAAAATCACATTTGAAAGTTGCATCAGAAATTAAAAATGCTACAAATAGTCGTCGTACCATTAAGATCCATTATTATTTGATATTGGCTATATAGGGGACAAAGTCTGATATGGTGGGGCCCAGAGCTGCAAATCTGTACATTGAGGGGTTGAGGGTTTGTTTTATCATAATATTTGAACTTGTTTGGTGGGACCCATAATATATATTTTGCTGCCTTAATAGTTGATGCTTTAAAGGGAGACAATGTCTGACACCTTCTGCCGTTCTGTCCCTTTTGTGGGATGCACAATATGAAGTTTAGCATTCAAACTCACTGTGGGATTGCATATTATAAGGAATCGCAGCATCTTTGGGTTAAGGGGACAAGCCTTGACAAAAACTTATTTTGGTCTGCCCTTTCAAACCTATCGCAGCAAATTAGGGAAGTGGGATAAGAGATTGCAGCATACATAAGTCCCCCCTTAAATTCAAGATACAAGGATAATTAATATTGTACAAAAACTGGAATTAAATAAAGATTTAAGTTGTTTAGAAAAGTCAACAATCCTAAGAAGCGTTGTGTCTCTTGAAAGGATAAGGTATAAAAGGAAGGTCATTCAAGGAAGAGGAGGCATCAAATGAAGAAGACAATTTATATATAAATCTACTCCTTGAAGGAGCATGAAACCAGATTTAAGAATCTGAGGACGAAACCCCTCATGATTATACAATTAAGGATGAAAATGCTTAATTGCCATTGCTGAGTTGGGAACGAAAACCCCTGCCATAGGCAGATCTAAAAGCACTTTCAAAACAGACACACAAAGAGGAAAGCATCTCAGTTTGGAGAAGAAAAAATAGCAGATATTAGGATAAGTTTATTTCTACAAAAGAAATACATTCTAAATCTTAATTCTGTATTACATTGAACTATTGCAACTACTATTTTTAGACTGATTTCGTGTTTTCAGTTAATTTTGCAATTATTATTGTAATATAGGGTTATTATATTTTAAGAAATAAGGAAAGCTTGCTCCGCAAATGAAGACAAATTTCAATGCATCAATAGTAAATTGTTATAATATTTATATTTATTATTTTATAATATTAATATATTATAAGTTTATAACATATTATAAATAATAATATATTATATAATAATATATTATAAATTTATAACACAAGATTATAAATATTATATATATATGCAGCCTATAAAATAATTAATTTTAGAATACCATACATCATGCATATGCTAAACAAAACACCATAAATATTACAAGTTTCAAAATTTGAAATACAATATACTAATTCGTTAGCAATTTGTCAAACTTGAATGTTATGATAGATAATCATTGTTTAGTATTAAAATAATACAATTAGTAATCAACATCATATGGGTCATCATTAAGACCAACATCGTCATCATCATTAACATTAGATGATGCAGGTAGATTAGAAGAACCACATGGAACCCCATTTCCATTTAGATGTAAAGTATGCTGGCTACTTGACTCCTCAAAAAGTGAAGATTGTGCAACACAAGAAACATCCAAGTCAGTTCACTCTGGGTCTACATCCCACAACTTCCTTGGCCCTTCCTTGTACTCATTATCTTTGTGGGCAAGAAGGCATGAGTTGGAATGCACACAAACTAACTCCTCTGCTTTACTTGATGCGCTTCACTGAGTGGATGAGTATGTACTCCAATTTTGTTCAGATGAAGAAGAACTAGCAACCTATTGAATCAAAGTGTGAGAGTTAGAGTTGTTAAATTAATAAATTGTAAATCAAACTTGTAATTTGAAAATAGTAATTTTTAAAATGAAGAAAAAATAAATTTAGAGAGTGTGGTAAAAATTAATAAACTTACTTGTGATAAAGTTTTGATTGCAAGAGTCTAGAGGTGTGGCATTTTATGGCCATTGAGGTACCACTAGGCACTAGAAGTGAGCATCCTTCCTATACTTGTTACAAAGAGCAGAAACACTTTGATCAGTGGAGGCTGTAAAGTCAACAATCTCACTCATAATTGCATCCTACATGTCAGGATCAAGGAAGACTTTAGTAAGTGCTTTCCTATACCCTTCGCTGACTTCTGCATCATGGTATGGTGCCACCCTTGTCGTCATAGCAAGGATCGCTTTGCTGTAATATTTGGGAGTCAATGCAAAGGCAAGAAGATGGATGGGGGGTGGTCATTTTGTTCCACCGCTCAACATAAATTGACTGCACCTCTTTGAAGGAAGATTCAAATTCTTGCTCTTTTTCGTTTATGATGGACTTCATCTTCTCAATCATTGACTTCATGCCATCGTAAACGTCTCCAAACACGGCTTATCCATGTCAATGTAAGATCCCCTACCAGATTTTATCTCAAATTTGCAAAAAATTCTGATTTTAAGTGTGGTGGCATTTCTTCAAACACTTTGCAATATGTTAAACAAATGTGATTTCTGAGTTTGTGTGATTTGTTGCAACTTGTTTAAGATCTTGAATCATTTATCACCCACATGCATCTCAAAGTCAAAGATAAACAAGAGACATTTTGACATACAGTTTGCATTACATTGTATGTTGGAACACCTTGAAGATCAATGTATATATTGCTGTTGTAAAAATCAGAATAACAGAAATTAACAATACTCAGATCTAACCTCAAATATTTCTCCAAAACATGAAGTCCAGCTCCAAAGATAGGCGGCCAGCTCCCAATACGTAAGCCTCCCTTTAAGGGAGCACATTACTCTAAATAAGTCAGCGCCACATTGACCTTGCCCAAATGCGCGTGCAACCCAATCACAAAGCAAACTTCCCTTTTAAACATGCGGCTGAGGTCTTTGTTGCTGCAGATATTTTTTAGGAAGTTGCGGCTTAAGGGAAAGGGTCCCTCACAAGTTGCGACCACCAAATCTGATTTCTCCAAATGCTGGATGCTAGGAAAAATTAGGGAAAGAAACCCTAACCAAATCCCTAACAAACTTCAAGAATATTCAATAACCTCTACAAATTTATCATTGCTTGCAATCTCAATAAATTTGACAATATCTCTTCCAGGAAAACATATGCCAAAACCTGTATAAAATATATCTTTCCGCACAATCTTCGAATTTGCAACAATCTGCTCACTCGTGAACCTTAAATAGATTCACCTTTGGATTGACTATGGAAGATCTTTCACTCCGGAAAGCAATATTCCCAAGGGTTTTCATCCTAGGGTTTTGCCGAACTAAAAGCTCCAACTCTCAAAAGAGACTCCAAAATAATATGTCAAGAAGAAGCAAAAATGAGTCTCCAACTTCCTTTTATATTTTCCTTTGGAACTTTCCCGAAGATATGATTTAAAATTATCTTTTTAATATACCTTCAACACAATATAAAATGACTTATAATATTTTACTTTTTGGCTCCAGCTTAAGTCACTTTATAATAACATTATTAATTAAATACAAGTTGTCCGTAAAATTATAATTTGAGACAACTTTATTTAATTAAATGGATTATGCCCTCTCCGAAACTCCAAATTAGCCTACGGGAATAAAATAGGCTAAATGGTCATCTTCGACGGTTAGGCCGAAGAAGGGGACATTACCGTCAATAAAACGGATAATGCTCACGATGGGTTCGATGAAACTAAGAAGATATTCTACATGATTCCACCAAGTGTCATCTAGTAGAATAAAACTTACGAAATTGCATTTGAGCAGCAGCTGCATGATGTTAAAAGGAGATAAATCTTGTCTGCCGTCCTGTACAGTCATTTTCGGATTTTCCCCTCCCATGGCAAATAAAACTCATGTTATAACAAAATTGCTACCGTTCAGGGCTTTTCTGGGTCCAAAAAGTTTAAAAAAAAAAAATATTAAAAAACCTTTGAAAATCACATCTGCCTCTGGAATCGCTCTAGAAACACCACGTCATCACTGGAATCAGTTGGGTTTGATTGGCAAAGAGTGGAATCATTTCCAATGGGAAAAAAATTAACCTTGGTCAAATCCACAGGCGATTCGAACTAGGATCCTATTTCGGAATGTTTCATACCTACAATTGACCTGTATATCTGCCGATTCGGCAACCTAGATATTGGTTATACCTGTAGTAAAATTGACAAGGATTGCTGAAAAAGAGCAAAGTAATTTTGAACCCTCCTGTAGTTATAGTTTTGAGAAGTTGCTAGATGAAAGTGAAAATTTTAACAGGCCCCTTACTTGAGCTGTTTGCAACAATTTATTGCCAAATCTCTACCCTTTTACAGCATTATTTTTTTGGGGAAGGGCAGTTCAGTTAATTTTGTTCCAAATCTATGGTTTTACTTTACTAAATAGACAAAAGCCTTAATAAATGACTGCAACAGTTGAATACATCTTGAATGCGCAGATCTAGATGTAAAAATGATTTTATCATTCCCATTTCCTTTCCATTTTGCTGATGAATGGGAAAAAAATGATCTTTCTTGATGCAGATCAGGATCAGGAACCAGTGAAGGGTAGCTAATCCTAGCAGCCTAAACACAACAGCAACTCACACATGCATTATGGAAGCAGCAAACTTCAAAACACAATCCTTACTCATCAACTTGAGATTACAGCCTTGCCTTAAAGGCATACATAGTCATGCAGTCCTATAGGGACTGATCATCACATACAGACAACCAATCACACCTCTCAATCTGTTACAATCAGCTAAGGAGGAAAACATATCCTATACTCTCCCAATTCTTTCTTGACATCTTTCTCATAGCTACTGAGGCCCTTTAAGGAGGAACTTATCCTAAGAATTCTCTGTTACACTCCTTCCATCTTCTTTTCACAGCCTAGGAGGAAAATATTCTGTATTCTTATTCTTCGCATCTCCCTCTCTCGTCACGACCTTCACTCTCTTTTTTTTAAATTAGGAAATCAGCGCCTAGAGAAGCTGTCGCTAGCCATAATGTTTATGGCCAGGGGTAAGCAAAAGCTTGTCAATTGTTTTGTTTCCCTTTCAGAACAGCAAAAGAGATGCCCAACAAAGAAATGATCATCATCTACTAAGGGCACGACCACCACCATCACCTGACAGAAGCAACAAAGGATTGCTGCGATAAAAAGAAAATGTCTAGCATTATGAAAGCAGCAAACTTCAAAACGCAATCCTTATTCATCAATTTGAGATTACAGTCTTTCCTTAAAAGCATACATAGCCATGCAGTACTATAGGGACTGATCATCACATACAGACAACCAATCACACCTCTCTATCTGTTACAATCAGTTAAGGAGGAAAACATATCCTATACTCTCACGATTCTTTCTTGACATCTTTCTCATAGCCACTGAGGCCCTTTAAGGAGCAACTTATCCTAAGAATTCTCTGTTACACTCCTTCCATCTTCTTTTCACAGCCTAGGAGGAAAATATTCTGTATTCTTCTTCTTTGCACCTCCCTCTCTCGTCATGACCTACTCTCTTTTTTTTAAAAAATTATAGGAAAGCAGTGCCTAGAGGCCGCTAGCCATAATGTTTATGGCCAGGGATAAGCGAAAGCTTGTCAATTGTTTTGTTTGCCTTTCAGAACAACAAAAGAGATGCCCAACAAAGAAACGATCAACATCTACTAAAGGTACGGCCACCACCATCATGCGACAGAAGCAACAAAGGATTTCTGCGATAAAAAAGAAAATGTCTGACAGGGACATCAGCTCCCACAATCCTATTAAGAACAAAGAAGATATGGCGGGTCCTAGCATAGGAATCGACCAACAATAGTTTTTAGAATGCCCAAAGAAGATATGGTGGGTCCTAGGTTATAAGTCTAGGAAATGCTGAGTGCCATGCAGACCTAAATAAATCACAGTATTAAACTTTTGAAGATCAGGCCAAGACAAAAGGAGTGCGGGCCCCTCCTAGCAGTATAGTCCAAAGAAAAAAATGACAAAGCAAGTGACACGTCCCACAAGAGACCAAACAAGGAATGGGGTCATTTTGAGATTGCATGGGTCCCAACCTCTATATGCCAACTAAGCACGTGGGTCCTACCAATGAACTATCGAAACCAAAGAAACCTGAAATTGGGGATGAACAATCAGATGCCACCAAGACTGCAACAAGCCAACAAGAAATAATCTGGAAACACACACCAAAATTAGAGTGGAAAACCCAAATTGAACTATCACTGTTTTTGGGTGATGCAGGATTCCCTGTGGACCCGGATGCTCCTACATCATTTCCCTTCCTATTGTCAAAAAGCTCTAATAGATGCAGCTACAAGTGGAAAATGTTTTCCTAATCAACTCAACAATAAAAGGGTAACTAAAATTCATGCCATACAAGTGGGTTTTTGGTGCTGCAGGCATTACATTCAATGCTTCTACAAATTGTGGGGGTCTAGGAGCCTGCACAAGGGGAGAGGTTTCAGGGACTTGGGGATGTGAAAACAGAGGAACATGTTACAGAGATGTTTGGAGGGAACACAAATTTCAGGGGACATACAATGGATGTTGGCCCAAAAGTATACAATCATTATATTTATGCAGAAAAACATTTGTTTTTTAATTTTAACTTATAATAAATTATGGATTGATATAAATAAACTTTGCTATCAGAATGCAACATGTATTTCGTTATTAAATTTCACATAATGGACTATGCATAAAAGTTTAAAACAATGCAAATGTCAAAAAAGGGTAATCATTGAGTTTTAGATTTTTTGAGCTTCACTACAGTGCCATTTCAAAATGAAATATAAAGATACATCACAACTTAAGACTAAGGCCCATGGCTAGCGGCAAATACTAAAAATTACAGAAGAGTGTTGGTAGCCTGTGCTGCTTCTGCTTCAGTGCACCTCAAGAGTGCTTCATGTAAAAAAAAATATAATGCCAAGATCAACTACTGGACACTAAATTACAAGTGAAAAAAACAACATGAAGTCATACCACAACAAAGGTGAGACGAGATTTTTAAAGTGCGGAATTGTATGATGGAAGAAAATCCCACATGCATTAATGAAGATGGCAATTTGAAATCTTACAATACTTACAATCTCTCCACTACAAGAAAACATGAGAGTTTCAATATAACAAGGTAACTAAGTACTACCATAAAGGAAAGGGAAGAAGAACCCCTATTTATAGAGGTGAAAAGAAGAGTTATGCATTTAACTCCAAGCTTCTATATTTTCCACCTTGCATTAGTGTGTTCCTATGTGTCCTATTTCTCATGACAAGAGGTGTGCACATGTGCAAAGAAAATGAATCACAATCCAATATTCCTTGAGACACTTAAGAAAGGAGTTACATTCCAAGAATCTTAGCTAAAAGGAAAAAAAGAAAAAAAAAGTGTAGGATAATCTAAATTAATAAATACAAAATAATAATAATCCTAGCCACCTTACCAAGGACAGAACCTCCTTAAATATAGGAAAAATCCACAAAAAAGAAAAGAAAAGAAGGTCAAGCAGGAATTTTGCATATAAAATAAATAAATCTATCATATGGCTCTAGGACCTAATAACTAGGAAGCCATTTTGCCAAGGAAAGATTAATTTTAACACTTCATAATCATCAACCTCGTGGCTCTGGGCACCAATATCAGTATTATTATTGTCAGAATCATTTTGATCGGCCTCACTAAAAATGCTTTAAGGCAGCTTGACCAATGCCTTTGTTTATGTCTTCACCTTCCACAATTACTTTTATAATGAAATGGACGTGGAGGATGCCCAGCTGGTCCATTGAGTCAAGGAATGTCTAACTGTTTCCCCTAGTCCCTAGGTGCCTGGGAAATGTCCCCAAGACATCTAGAAGTATTGCCCTTCTCAGCCGGACATGCCCTGGACATTTCTGCTATGTTCCCAGTGTTTGGGAATCCTGAGGGATGTCTGTTACATGTACCTGCATCCTGGAAATGCAAGAAAATGGGGAATGCATTCCCTACAAATACTAATCAGTTTTCTTCTAGGACGAAATCACTCTCTCAAAAGCTTCAAAATGTTTGCTAGCTTCTTTGTGTTTATATGCACATCCTGACAAATTTCTTCACGGACTTCCAAAGTCTTGCCAAGTCAGCATGGAATTTCTGAGAAGAAGCTAACACAGGTCATTTACAGACTGAGCTGAGCCAAGCTTGTGAATCTTGGTGAGGCTGAGGCAACTCTTGTGGCTATGCCTATGTCGCTGATTTGTATCTTGCATCAATACATGGTTGATAAGCACAAACCAAAGCTGTAACATTTGGCCAAGCTTAGCCCCAATTGGATGATGTGGAAGAGTGCAAGATCTGATAAACAAGGTAGGATGTCCTTATCTGACAATCTAATCTCTAGCAGCAGAGCTTCTCCATCTATCACTTCAAAGAGAATATGGAACCTCTTGAGTGCAAAGCTCTGGAACAAAGGATTTAATGTCACCAGTAATTGGTAATGCTATATCAGACCACATTCAAATCTGCTCCCTATATGTAATGTGTAGGTTACTACATCTTTTTGCTGAGGAAGATGCCAATGTGGATTTGTTGCAAAGCTGTACTTTTAGGACCATCCCAAACATTCTACAACTTGAGGATGAAGCATAATGTGAAAAGTTCACCAACTTCACATCCTGAACCTCCTTAAAGATTTTGGCAGTAATGTGAGCCTTAAACCCAACTTAATCAATTGTTAAGTAGAACAGTCAAGGGGTAATTGCACTGGGTGTAAAAGAGAAATAGACAACTAAAGGGAAAATATCTTGCTTGCAACAATTTAGCTAAATAACCTTCTCTTGATTGTAAACATATTCACCAGGCAGTTCAAACTGTCAATGCGATATTGAAACGTTGAGCCTATGGAAATTTGTTGGTTTACATAATATCCACTAGTAAACTGGATTTAGTTTATGGTTAGAAGACTTAGACTGCACCAAAAGTCCCTTTGACCATTAAATAATACTAATAGATTGAGGCATAAGAACAAAGGTAACTTGCTAAAGCTTGAAGAATAGATGTAACGAACCTTATAGCCCACAAAAGAGAGAAAGTATCCTACCCATATTTTCACCATAAACATATACTTTAGTTGATTTCAATATTCTGTGATTTCTCTTTTTGGTTTTCAGGGCTCATTCAGGGTGGTGTCTAAGTTATACTAAAACAAGACATGATATGATGTAAATTATGTTTTTTTTAGTTGTGGGATCTGCTGGGATGAACCATGAAACCCATGTTCTAAACAGATTTTTGACATTTGTTTGTCCTTGTGGGTTATAGTTGTGTGGTGAGCCCCATTTCATAGATTGTTATATGATGTTTGTGGACTGTAATTTTTCTTACAGACTACGAACCATTGTTGATAAGTTTTAGAGACTCTAAAAACAAGCCTGTTTCAGTCCCTGTTGAAATTGAATTATATAATAATAATGTCAAGTGTCAACAATCAGCCATCACTGATCAAGCATCAGTGTTATATGGGTTTTCAAAAAAATCATCATCATCATCATCCATATTAGAATGAGTTTTATGTTTTGCTTTCAAAATGAGGTAAATAGTTGTGTTTTTTGTCTTTAAAATGCATTGGAAGGAGTTTTCTAGGGTTAGGGCAAAGTTAAATGGTGGTCAAATGAGTTATAATATAAAAAAAATGCCAAAAAAAAAGTGTTCACCTATCAAAAGTCCGGATTCAGCCCGGATTCGCCTCAGATTTGCCCGGGTTTGTCCCGGATGAATCCACAGGCCTTCTGCCATTTCCTGGATGTTTCCCCCACAGAATCTAATCCGAATCAGGATCAGAAATGAATCGGATCAGGATCTGGGCGCCCAGGGGAAGAATCCGGTATCATAGTATATAAGCTTAAAAGATTTATGATTTTTTTGCATTTTTTATAACATAAGATGTTCTGGGACTGTTCTCTCAAGATCTGCATTTTTTATCGGCAGAACAGGAATTTAGGCTATGTTTATCGTCTGTCAGAAAAAAATGTATTTTTATTTTGAAGTAATCAAATCTTGAATTCTAATTGGCAAATCTTTCTGGTGAAGAATTTTTTATTCAGTTAATAAGGAGGGTTTTGTTATGGGGTCCAAAGTAGATGCATTATCCTGTTTTAATGGTCCATACTTTCTGACTATGTTTTGACCTTTGTACAGGCCTGATCAGGAAACAATATCCCACTACAGGCATCTGGACCCTCTCAAGAAAGATTATGCCATGAAGTCTGGACAAATCTTTTCACAAATTAATTACTGAGCATAAAGGAATGACTGATCAAAATAAAGAATTAGGACACTTTAATAGAAACAGATCCCTGAGCAAAAACGAAAATCTGACCAAAAAATATCCCTGTAAGAGAGATGCAATGTCATTTCTGTGGTATTCTCATATCGTATCTTAAAAGGATCTTTGTTCAGCCTAAGAGCGTTTAGAAGCATGCCATTTTAATAACCTCAATTTATCCATCTCCATGAATCTTGAATAAAATTCTAAGGCTTGCCTGGGCTTAGTCTGAATTCTGATTACACATGTAACTTTAATTCCACCCTTGGTCTGAATTTTTATTATACCTTTAATTCTAACACCACTGGCATCTAGATTTAGAATCTAGAAAAGTCTAGAATTCCTTATAGTAGTATAAAACACCAAAAAAACGCATTTACACATGGGTAATCAGTGCCTGATACCTGGGCCATGCTGATTCAAATCAGCATTCCAGGATTTTCATATGCCTGGTCAAACCCAGAAAAAAACGGGTTATTCCCTCCAAAAAAAGTAAAACCCTCTGATTTTTGCTTATAAATTCTTGTTTTATTAATTTTTGCAGTATTTAAGCATTGTTTTTTCTTGATCGGTGAGTTGTGGGATTGGGGCCCACTCCCAAGTTATAAAAAACATTGAAAAATCAGAGAAGAAAGCTTCAGACCCATGAATGGGGAGCACAAAATCAAAGAGCTAACTCGGAAGAAAAGAAAATGACTAAGGGAATCCAACTGAATCTTTGAGGTAGCCTGGAGGTAGCAAGAAACTGCAGGAATCTTAACAGAATGAATCTTCTACCAAAAGAAAAGCAAGCCTTCAAGCCTGTTTGGCAGTGCCCTTCCGCCTACTTCTAGTAAGAAGAGCATCCATTGTCCATTGAGTTCCATCATCGACTGAATCCTGACCTTCTATCTGGAGTTTTTCAGCTTTTGATTTTTGTCCTTTCCTCTTCCCAGGAACTCCTATGTTTGGCTTAGAGATGTGATTCGTGGTTTGAGAGATAGTGCAGTCGTAGAGGGGAATAGCCACATCATCATGACACAAAATCTGAAAAAGCCTTATCCCGATCCTCCATGAGGAGGTAGAGGCCCTCATCAATCGTGAACTGTTGGTCACCCTTACCTTCCGAAAGCTGGTTAATGCCCCAGAATTCTTCTCTAGGAGGGCGTGGAGACGGGATGGGATCCGCAAAAACAGTGGCAACCACTGGAATCTCTGACTCAGCACTAATCTCATCCTGGGGTTCCATAAATTTTCCATGATTACGCCAGAAGTATTTAAGCATTTTTAATTTGCTGTGTTTTTCACATTTTAAACCTGTGTAATTGAATTCCATTTACACTTCAATTTGCTATGTCATTGCCATGTAAATGTAATGGTACTATGGCTTGAATATTCAACACTCCAATGCTCTGCATTCCAAATAATGCATATGCATATAAAGATATGTAGTAAGTTGGTAACATATAGTGTCTGAAAATCTATCTCTAATTGATAGTTTCTCAACAGAGAAAGCAACTTGCCATTGTTAAATACATGTTTTCTCTAATGACAATAAATATTGTTGACAGGTCAATGATGCACCATTTCGAAATTCACAGGAGGCATTTCAAATGGAGATACATGCTTCACGTGTGGTGAGACAATTTCCAGTCTTCTATTTTCTGTATTGTCCTCTCCTCAAAAGGCACCATTTCTCAGAGGAAATATTTATTTGTTTCAAAGTAGAAAACATATAAATGGGGTGCTTGTGAGTCAAAACCTGAAAACAACCAAGATGCTTGTGTAACTTAGTATTTGTGTCTTCTGGTTTCTCAGAGTATATACTATAGCTTGGATTTATGTAGTCAGATGAAAATTGCACTTCTCCGATGAATAGTTTTTCCTCACAGTTGAGAAGCAACCAAGAATAGTGCCTTCTTTCCGATTGCACATATTTCTTGTTCAGCCTCGATTGATTCCTAAATTTTACATACAGGTTCAGGCAGCTGACTCACTCTTGAAGCTTGTTTCCGAGCTAAAGCAGACAGCTGTTTTCTCGGACTTTGCGTCTTTAAATGAGCATGTTGAGCAACGTGTTGCAAACTTTGAGCAGCAATCTGAAGAAACAGACCGACTTCTTTCAAGAGTAGCTGAACATGCTGCAACTAGTTTAAAAGAGCTTGAATCTCATTATTACTCATCCATTTACAGGACACCTGAATGAAAGCTTTTGTTGTTAAATAGAAGACATATGTCCTGGCATTCAGCATAGTCAGGGTTCCCCAGCTACTCACTGTCTTCATAGAGGGCGATCTTGTAAATCCTATTGAATTAGGTATTGTATGGCAGCCAAATAAATCAACATGGCTTAACATGTTTTGATGGACATACAGTTCAAACAAGGGCAATGTTTGTCTTGCTTCTATTTTTAGCTTCGCATTGATAACCTTGGACTCTTCAATTCTGATACACTAAAGCTAACCAAGCCAGTGTCTTTTCAACTTTCTAACTCTGTCCTGGGCTTGTTTTGCTCACACTTTTGAGTGTAAATGATGACTGGTTGGATGACTATTTTGTGCATTGCATAGAATGTATATCACCTTGCATGGCTGTGGATGAAAAACATCATATTAAACAGGTTCATTTCCGTCTAAAAGAATTGGGCATATTAATTATGTATATTGTTTCATGGTGTGGCCTTTGGTAAAGGAGCCGTAGAAGATGACCATAAGCAAGTGATGCCTTTCAGCAGAAGAATTTAAAGTTCATTTGGTGACTAAGAGGAAAATGGAATTTTAGCCCGTTATCCACCAGTCAAATCTTAAAGGTTAGTTTTATTGGCGTTTTTTAGTAAATACATGATAAAAATACTTGACTAGGGCACATTGCCCCACAGGACATTGGACAAAATAAAGATTAAGAGTGTATTTTCGTCACAGAATTTCATGTTCTAAATGACCATCTAACTTATGTTAGTAGCAGCAAGTAAATTGATTGAATCGTTGATGTATTTGGATTTGCATACTTGTAATGGTGAAAATCACATATCCATGCTCTTTTCTCTTATGTTTTGGGTCTGCTTTGATTCGAGTGTAGTAAATGTAGTAATCACTTTACAAACAGTATAATTGTTTGTGAAATTGGTTCATGACATCCCATATTCTGATCTGCTTTATCATTGATTCTTAAATTTGCATTCTGGATCCCTAGATCCATCATTTGCCACCTTGGATAAGATCCGCAAGTGTGAACTTGACTCAGTAGTCATGGATCTGAACCCCAAACTTTTAGAGTCAAATTTTATAAAATGAGTCCATATTTCCCTCCCATACTAGGCACTGTGAACTTGGTTGTCATATTTAAGGACACTTATTTACGTATTTGAAAACATTTGAGAATGTGAAAAAGAATATCTAGATTTAAGAGCTTAAAGGAGATCCTACTTTACATTTGTGTAGTTGTGAGATCATCGTAGGTTTGTTGTACTTGATTGTTTCATTCAGAGTTATAAAGTTGATCTGTTAGAGGTCTAACTTAGGATAGCATCACAATTTTTTAGACTCTCCAAAGGTGTTTATAAACATTGGCAACTCTTAGACCAATTCATACATCAAAATCAAGCCAAATGAATTGTACCAGTTAACATTTAGTTGGTTCAAATCCATGAGTACTAGTTCAAGACTATGTAAGAGATCACATCCACACTTTTGGAGATTGGTCTGCACTCACCTATGTGAACCTAAACAAAAACTTATTTTGTAGAAAAAAAAATCAATATAGAACATTAGCAAATTGGTTCTTGATATTTGAGATATCATCATCAATTATTGAACTAAGTATCTCATTCAATTCATTAATTTTTTTCTAATAAATTTTAATATTTTAAATTATCAGCTCTAACTATATGATCTGAATTAATTATTACTTGATTAAATACATTTATTTAATTAACCTAAATTTTATTATCTATGGTTGTACAAATCATCTTATATTATGGGGGCTTTGTTTTCATGGAAAATGTTGGAGCTAATAATGTTTTTGACATATAGTTGGTGTTTTAAGTATAGTAGTGACAGATATCAATGATCATTTGTCTTATCTTTTGGTTAAGATATGTTAGTTTCTTCGTGAGCCGACTAAATAGACAAATGATCATTGATATCTATGAATAATAGATCTACTACTTATAAAGGGACTTTGTCACATCCTGCGTCAACCACCAATAGCTTTATCATTTTACGAAAAGCATGCTTTGCCTTTGTCTAGTTTGAGAAACAAAGATTCTAAAATTATAGAGAAGCTGCACTGCAGTACATAAATTTGCGACTAAAGTGGTTGGCATATCTTATCCATAGTGTGAACCCCAAGACGGTACAAAGGATAAGACAACAATCTAGCAAGCTATTGAGCTACAATGAGTTTGTATCATGTATGTTGGATTTGTGACAATAATAGAAAGTAAAAATCTGATCTTAAAAATCTACTTTTTCTTAAAGAAAAAAACAACCTTTTTCTAAATTTGACGGTGGGGTATTTTAAAATATTATATATCTTTGTAGTCTTGAAAGGCAAATTCATTGTAATGGCAGCTATGTGAAGATTCGTAATTTTTCTTTGAGCAATAAGAATACCAATATTTTGTCTCGTGGATATTACAAGGATTTTACCACATAAATACTTGGTGTTTTTTGATGTGATTGTTTCTTTTGTTTTTGATTAAGATAAGCAGTTAACTAGAGGTTGAACCCTTTACAAACAAGGCCCACAGGGTAGAACAGCATAAGTCACAAACAAGTCAGAAACAATAAAACATAACAGAAACAACAGAGGAGCAACCACCTAGCTGCAAATCAAAACAAGGGATCTAAACAACACTCAACCTTGAGGGCAAAATCTTAACACCCTTAATCCTCTGTGATGAAGTAACAACAGACTTGGGGAGTCCTTTCTTCTTTCTCTCAACAACAGTCCAAGAAAACTCTGAGTCAAAATCCTCAGAGCGAGGTGAGAGGAGAAGCCCCATAGTAGACACCGCAGCCAATGAGAAATCTCATGTTGAGTGAGCAGCCGACAACGCAAAAGATGAATCAGGGAACGTTTAGGAAGAAGTTTGGCCCATAGCAAATGGGGCCAAAACGGGAACTGAAGGCCCAACAGAGGCAGCTAGAGGCGAGGATTGGATAGACCCGGTAGGAACAACAACAGCCCTGGCCGTCAAGGGCTCCATAACGGGCAGCAACAAATCCTAGGAAAGATTGTTCTCTTGGGAAGAATCACCTTTTCGGGGAAAGCTTCTCGACGGGGAAGCGTAAATAGTCAAATGATCAGCGAGTGCATCCTTCCACCAAGTTGCCGCACCCTTGTGTTAGGAATGAGGGCAACTAGAGGCTAACTGACCTATAGAGAAACAACGCTTGCACCTAAAAGGGAGACCCTTATAGTCTAGTAGTTGCGTCCAAGGCCTGTCCGCAACCATCAAAACATCTCCATGAAGGGATTTGGAGATGTCCATATCCACTAATATGCAAGCAATCGTAGTATGCCCTAAATTCGAGGTCGTAGCGTCCACCTTCAAGAAACGCTCTATAGCATTGGCAATGGTTTCATAGCAAGAATCCTCCCAAAACTGAAGGGTGAGGTTCAGTAGTTGAACCCATACTGGTTTGGAATTCAGTGGCTCGGTGAGCGGATTGAAGGAGTGAACCCACGGTTTGATGGACGAGTGATCTGCCCACATCCACACCTCCTCATAGGAGGCAAAAGTTGTTATAAAAAACTCCCTTGCACTAGGGAAAAGCTCAAGCTGACCAGCAACAAGAGGTTTCTAGGATTCCATGACCCAGCCATGCAAGTTGGGGAGAGAGGGCCAAAAACCATTGAACTTGCAGATCACTCCATGCCTTATATAAAAACCCTCATTTTATATTTTTATTTTTTAAATTTGTTATTCTGTTATTTTTATTTTCTTCGTAACTAATTTGTGTTGCATTATTATATGATTTTGGAGCTTTAAGTTTATCATTAAAACAAAGGTTTCTTAACAAGTGGTATAAGAGTTTTTATTTTGTAGTGATTGTGTTAGGATTTTATCACCATCAAATAGTGAAGGTTTCGAATGTAAGGTTCAAGGTGGAGAAATTCAATGGGAAGAATAACTTTTGAGTCGTGGAAGCTCAAGATGTGCGATTTGTTGGTGCAACAAGGACTGCACAAGGTGTTGGTAGGCAAGTCAAAGAATCCTGCGAATATGACTGATGAGGATTGGGAAGATCGGGATACAAGAGCTCTTAGCACAATTTGGTTGTGTTTAGCAGATGATGTTCTTTTCAATATTGTTGGAGAGGAAACAACACCAAGCTTATGGAGCAGAATGGAGTCTTTACATGACATAATCCTTGACAAATCGAATTTACTTAGAGAGGTAGTTGTACAATTTGTGAATGAAGGTACCAAAATTGATGATCATTTAAATGTTTTCAATACTCTTATGTGCCAATTAACTAGTATGGATATAAAATTCGAAGATGAAGACAAGACAATCACATTATTGTGTTCACTACCTGAATCTTGGAATCACTTAGTCACTTCCATTAGCTTTAGCATAATTGACACCCTTCAATTTGATTCTATTGTGGGAGCTTTGTTGTCTGAGGAGGTGTGGAGGAAATCTAATACAAAAACCTCCACATTAGAAGCAATGGTGGCTAGGCGTTGATCAACAGAAAAGGGGGAGAATTCAAAAGCTACATCATGATCTTAGTCAAACGACAAAAAAGGGTAAGGGGAAATTTTTGTATTGCAACAAATCAGGGCATCTCAAGAAATATTGTTGGAATAGGAAAGAAGACAAGGATGACTCCAAAAAGGAAGCAAATTTGGTTGAGATAAGTTCAGGTATGGTTGATAGGTACTATTTGTTTGTAATATCTCACAATATCATTATGAATGGTTATTAGATTATGGTGCTTCACATCACATGTGTCCACATAGGAGTTGGTTTCCTTCTTACCAAACTATTGATGGCGGTGTTGTTCTTATGGGAAACAATGTTTCTTGTAACACTGTTGGGATTGAGAGCATTGAGATTAAAATGTTTGATGGTATTGTGAGGACATTGACAAAGGTAAGACATGTACCCGAACTCAAAAAGAATTTAATTTCCTTGAGAGTTTTGGATTCTAGAGGTTATAAATTTACATGTCAAGGTGGAACATTGAAAGTGTCCAAGGGCTTTATGGTGGTAATGAAGGCTACAAAGATTGGGAACCTTTACAAGTTACATGGAAGAACTGAAATAAGTGAAGCAGTGGTATCTGAAAATGTAAACGAATCTACTCATTTATGGCATCAACAACTAGGCCATATGAACGAGAAAGGGCTAAAGGTATTGGTAAACTGTAAGTTACCTCTAGGTTTAAAATCTCTGAATTTAAAATTCTGCAAGTATTGTGTCTTTGGGAAGCAGTGTCGACAGAAGTTTAAAACAAGTTGTCATACAAGTAAGGGTATTTCAGATTATATTCATTCGATGTTTGGGGACCATCCCCTACAATTTTGTTTGGAGGATCATCATATTTTGTGACATTATACATGATTACTCTAAAAAGGTGTAGGTCTATATTTTTAAAAAGAACCCTGATGTGTTTACTGTATTTAAGTAGTTTAGAGCTTTGGTTTAAAAGAGTATTGGTAGGTCAATCAAGTGTTTAAGAACAAATAATGGGGGCGAGTTCACATCTTTGGAATTTGGAAATTATTGCAAGGAAGTTGGGATTGAAAGGTATAAAACCACATTTTACACTCCTCAGCAAATTGGTGTTGCTAAACACATGAACAAGACTCTTCTAGAGAGAGCAAGAAGCATGCTCAGTGTAATGTCCCCTTGTCACAAGCCAAAATTTTCAAAATCTTGAACACAATTTCAACTTGCAAAAAGAGAGCATTAGTACACTAAACCCTCTTGATTTCATTTATAGCAATAGATATATGAAATATTCAAAGAACATAAGCACATTGCCTTTATAATCTTATAAACTTATGTTCAACATCAAATTATACATTTCCTAACTTCTATCCAAAATCTTATGATTACTTTCAATACTCATTTTCTATCACTAATCTTATAATCATTACCAATATATATTTCACATGTTCCCTCTTAAGTTCACTATCAATATGTCTTTTATATTCTCTATCATGATATTTCACATCCTCTATCATTAATGTCATAATCTCTATCAATATGCATTTCCATTCTCTATCACTTTCCATGTATTAATCATTAGCTTCATATGAGAGAGGTGAGATGACATTTGCCACTATCCATCTTGGGTCCTCTATCTCTATCCTTAGACTCGAGGGGTGGTTACTCACCAACTGGAGTCAAGGCCTCTATGATATTCCTTGGTACGAGGGGTGACCTTTTCACCAACTGGAACCAAGGCCACTATATAATAATTCTTTGGCAGAAGGGGTGACATTCTCACCAGCTGGAGCCAAAGGCCACTTCCACTTGTCCAAGGGGTACCTTTTGTACCAACTGAGACAAGGACCACTTCCACTTGTCCAAGGGGTACCTTTTGTATCAACTGAGACAAGGGCCACTATATACCCATGAATGACCTCTTAGGCATCCCATGCTCACTTTCCCATATGAGACTAATGTATTACTTTAATGGCACATGATATTATATCACTGTTATGGATTTCACATTTTCTTTATCATATTTGGATTCATGCATTGATCATTAATTCCATGTGAGAGGATGTGATAGAATGTCTCATGCCAATTACCATTATGGGTCCTCTATTCTATCCTTGACTCGAGGGGTGCTTACTCACCAGCTGAGTCAAGGCCTCTATGGCTATCCTTGGTATGAGGGGTGACTTTTTCACCAACTTGAACCGAAGGCCTCTTCCACTTGTCCAAGGGGTGCCATTGCACTAACTAAGACAAGGGCCACTATATACCCATGTTGGCTAATTGTTCATTCCCATGCATCACACCTCTCAGGTAGAATTAATTCTATTATTCTAATTACTCTCATGAATCAATAAATAATAATATGTATTTCACATAATCACTAATCTTTATATCATTGGCCTTTTGCCTTTCAATCCTTAGTTAACACACACACTTTCTCATATGAAATTAATGCATTAAATAAGTTTCACAATTATTAAATCTTATCTCATGTAACATCTAACATTGTGTTTCCTAAGAGTTTTTACTTCTTATGCTCATCATATCATGAAGTTTAAACAACATATAATGCAATAACGTCATATTGAATATAAATCACATACCTTGGAATTACTCTTTGCTGTATATGGTGACTGACCACTGCTCCTGTTATTTCCTATTGTAGAGAGAAGTGTGTTGATCGATTAATAATATCTCTGCTCTTGATTTTCCTTGGTTCGCTGATGTATTCTTTTCTAATCTTTTCCCGTTCTCTCTTTTTCCTTTCTTCCATCCTAACAATGGGTAGGAGCAGGCCTTTTAAAGACCATGAAGGGGTCTCAATGGTAAACGTCACACCGATCAGTCAATGGGAACCTCCATTTGCTGTTATTAATGTTTTCTTATATGGGATCGGGACTTATTTAGGAGACCCGATCACCATTATACTTATTATTATTTTAATATATTAAATCATATTAAATCATATATATATACTAGATACTTATTGTATTGATAATAATATATGTATTTATAATAAATATTAACATTATTAATATTTATATTTATATATATTTAACTATAATATTTACATTTATATTTATATAATTATAATCATAATATTATCTTAGGATAATTATGATTATAATAGTATCGAATTGCTATTATTCATATAATAATAATTTTATTTTAATAATACTCATATTATTTTGAATTGATATTTTACGAAGGCACTTTCGCCCTTTCTTTATCATGATGTTTAAATCTTTAATTCAAAGAATGCCTTAATATGGGGACATGCCACTCAATAATGCCAAGTTGGAGCAAGAGTTGTGGGCAGAAGCGGTCAATACAACATACTATCTGTTCAATCGGTCACCATTAATTGCAATAGACTATAAGATACCTGAAAAGGTATGAACAGGTCATTCTTGTGATTACTCAAATCTAAATTTTTTTAGTTGTGATGCTTATGCTCTTATTTCTAAAGATCAACGTTCTAAGTTGGACCTTAAATTAAAGAAGTATATCTTTGTTGGTTATGGTGATGGTGTTAAGGGATATAGATTGTGGGATCCTACTGCCCACAAGATCATCATTAGCAGAGATGTAGTATTTGATGAATCTTCTCTCATAAAATTAGACATAGTAGAAGTTGAAATGAAACAGGAACAAGTACCACAATATTAGTAAATTCAATTAGAGATTCAACCATCTACAGAAAAAAAGGAGTAGGAAGAAGCTTTTGAAGATGAAGATGAGGATGGAAAAAATATACAAGAAAATGTGGAAATGCCACAACCAACTCTAAGGAGATATACATGGGTTAGAAATCTTCCTAAGAGATATGATGATTATAGTTTATCTATTGCTTTGGTTTATGGGGAACCTAGTTGCTATCAGGAAGCAAGGAATGATATTGAAGTGCTAAATGAAAAATAGCAATGAAAGAAAAAATGGATGTCTTGGAAAAGAATAAAACATGGGACTTGGTAGAACTTCCAAAGAGTAGGAAAATTGTTGGTTGGTTGAAGAAAGGTGTTGATGATAAAGTTGAAAGGTACAGAGCAAGACTGTTAACAAAAGGGTATGCTCAAAAGGAAGGTATTGATTTCCATGAATTTTTTTCACTAGTTGTTAAGCTTGTTTCTATTCGGGCAGTATTAACACTAGTTGCTTTACTTGATCTGGAGTTAGAGCAACTAGATGTTAAAACAACATTTTTACATGAAGATTTGGAGGATATATATATGAAATGACTGAAAAGGTTTTTTTTGGATTGCAAAAGAAAATTTGTTTGCAAACTCAGGGAGTCATTGTATGGCTTGAAGCAATCACCTAAACAATGGTACAAGAAGTACAATTCCTTCATGGTGAACCAAAATTTTACAAGGAGTATAACCATAGTGTTTACTTCAAAAGTTTGGAAAATGGTTTATTCATTATCTTGGTGTTATATGTTGACGATATGTTGTAGCAAGTAAAAACATGATATAGATCAACATGTTATGAAGGATGTAGGAGTAACAAAACAAATTTTGGGCACGGAGATACATAGAGATAGGAATCATGGTAAACTTTGGTTATCACAACAAAAGTATGTGGAGAACATCCTCATGAGATTCGGTATGAAGAATGTGAAACTAGTAAATATCCCTTTGGCTTCTCATTTTAAGCTTTCTTCAAGCTTTTGTCCTAGTAATAAAGAAGAAAAGGATTATATGTCTTGTGTACCATATACTAGTGCAATAGGAAGTTTAATTTATGTGATGGTATGTGCAAGACTAGATATTTCACA
Source organism: Cunninghamia lanceolata (assembly GCA_027924645.1). Classification (NCBI taxonomy): domain Eukaryota; kingdom Viridiplantae; phylum Streptophyta; class Pinopsida; order Cupressales; family Cupressaceae; genus Cunninghamia; species Cunninghamia lanceolata. The sequence goes on along the minus strand of BSBN01000262.1, from coordinate 4,877,711 downwards.
TGCAGTTGGTGTTGTCAGTAGATACATGGAAAATCCAAGTAAAGAGCATTGGGCAACAGTGATTATTGTATTACATATAATGGTCGCAATTATTTGGTTTGTGGATATGTTGATTTAGATTTTGCATGTGATTTGGACAAAAGGAGATATACTTTAGGTTATGTCTTTACTCTTGCAAGAGGACCTATTTGTTGGATTTCAAAGCTTCAAGGAACAACTGCTTTGTCCACTATTGAGGTAGAATATATGGCTATCTCACATGCATGCAAAGAGACAATTTGGTTAAAGAGTCTTTTGGGCGAGTTTGGAAAAATGCAAGATAAGGTGAATGTATTATGTGATAGTCAGTGCTATTTATTTGGCTAAAAATCGAGCTTATCACAACAGAACCAAACATGTTGCAGTTAAATACCATTTTGTAAGATAGAGTATTGATGGAGGTGGAGTAGCTTTTGAGAAAGTCCATATGCAAGAAAATTGTGCAGACATGTTTAGAAAACTAGTATTGTTAGAGAAATCCAACAATATAAAGCAAAAATCTTATCTTAAAAGTCTACTTTTTCCTAAAGAGAAAAATCTATTTTTGTCTAAATTTGATGGTGTCGGTTATGTTGAAGATATATATCTTTGCAACCTTGAAAGACATTCATTGTAATTGCAGCTGCGTGAAGATTTGTAATTTTTCTCTAAGCAATAAGAATATTGATACTTTGCTCTATGGATGTTTTCCTAGCATATTGCTAAGATTTTACCACGTAAATCCTCTTGTTTTTTGATGTGATTGTTTATTTTATTAGTTTGTTATTTTGTTGTTATCTCTATTTTCTTTGTAACTAATTTGTGCTACAATATTGTATGATTCTGGAGCTTTAAGTTTATCATTAAAACAAAGGTGTCTCAACAATGTAACCAGTAAATTGTTACATTTGAAAAGATGTGGATAGTCGAAAAATATTTTTTAGTCTTGATGATGGATAACTGATGTGATATGAAATATAGACAAAAAATAATTCTCCACAATTTTTTACCAGAAATATTTTTACATTATCTAATAAACTGTGGAAATATCATATCTTTGACCAATACTCTTTTATTTAATTAGAATGAAATAGTATGATAGAAATGTGGACAAGAGAGTATGAAAACTAAAGTTTGAGAATAGAGATTCCCATTATCAAAGAATCGAGGGAAGACTTTTTCAGTTGATTTCACCAAATGTCCAACATGGATTCAATGGTTCATCTATACCTGTTTGTTTTTGGAGGGCAACTGAAATTATATAAATACAATTATGAAAAAGACAGTTATAAAATGGTTCATTTTTGTAAGTGTTGATGGTAATCTTCCTTTAGGTGCGACAATTTTCTCCCAAGTAAATCTTGGGCAAGTAGATAAACATATGTAACTTGGAAGCATGGTTTGACATGGTATGAAGGTTCAACGTTGTCGTTCAGCTACGCAATGAAGCAATCGAGCTAGGTGTTGGGTGAAGTGCTATTCTACATCGTGCCAGTTTGTTTGTGTGATACAATATTAAGTAAGTGAAGGTTTTATGGATGTTTTTAATTAGATTTTATTTATTTTTTAATGTTATTTTAAGATATTTTTTGAGTTTTTATCGTATTAATAATTTTCTTCTTATTTATGTTTGTAATAATTAGAAAGGCCCCTCTATAATGGTTGTGAAAGGTCCCTCCTCGTCTAAAGGAGATGGAGTAAGAATATAGGTACATTTAAGGATTTGTTAGTGGGGGAGAGGGACAATAGATGTAATTTATTATTTTGGGTGTTTCACCTAGTTTCATTTCCCATTAGCAAAGTTTTTAGATTATGTAATGTTTACAAGTCACCTTTGTCTTATAATTCTTTTTTTTTGATAAATGGTAAACAAAGGGTTTTTGAAAGGGCCCCAACCCTTTTACAACCACGAATAAAACAAAATGGCTATGTGACAACACAATGTCTGCACAACAACAACTCAGTTACATCATGAACCAAAAAACAACAAAAGGTCAATTTGAGGTTCTAAAAACAACAATCACAAGCACCTACCTCGAAAAAGAGCAAGAAACAAACTAAGAGTCTAAAGATTCATGACGACTTGAAATTGAATTGTTCTAGAAATAATTGAACTTTCCCTTTGAAACCCTCGAAAGAGATTCTAGGGATGCTTTGAATCCAGTCAGGACATCCATCAATTGTGATTGACTGATTTGGACATTTCATCTTCATGTTCGAAATCTTGTTCTCCTTAAGAGGAGAAGAACCTCTAGGCAAAGGACGGTGAAAGTAGGGAGGGCAACTGATAGGGAAAATCTGAAGCTCATCGCTTCACACCTCATTGCCAAGACCATGAATTCTTCGATTAGCCTCTGAAGGAAGCTCACCAGAGACATCCTTCATAACATCCAAATATCGAGTAGGCATCCCTTTACATTGAGGAAGGCCCAACACTGAGGGATCTTTCTTCTTTTCCTTTTGTTGTGACTGCCTAGTAATCCAACGACAAGAAGTGGAATGGCCAACCATACGATAGTTTTGACACATAACCATGGATTCCTCAAAAATCTAGTTTCTCCCATTTACCTAGTTTGGAAGATAGGGTAATAGAGGATGAGAGCACATTACTCATATTTACATACACATAAAATCTAGCAAACTATAAGCGTTTCGTAGAATTGGTTACCAAATCACGGGCAATGAACCAACCAATTACAGAAGCAATCCCTTTGAAGATCTCATTGTCCTAGTATTCTAGAGGCAAACTTGGAATTTTAACCAATACAGGGACTTTGTTGAATCTTTCCTTCTTTGGATGGAAACTTGGAGTCAACTTCCATAGGAAAAGCCTAGATCTTCCCATAAACCATGGAGCACCCAACTAATCTTCAACAGAATCTTCATGGCTTGAAAAGGAAATCAGAAAGAGGCCATTTGTTATGGCTGTTATCTCCACATGGCCACAGTGAGACCATTTTCTTAAAGCCCATCTCTCAAAGGCATCGATGTTGGGCCTTGTCCCCAAAAACCTTCCAATGAGAGAGTTCTTTTACTGCAAGATCATTCTGTCAACAATTGAATTAGGAATCAAAACTTGGTTCATAGCTATAGTCATAGAGGAAAGGGGTTGAGACTGCTCTTTAGCAACAACATCAACCCTAGGCATTTGATTGGACTACTCAACATAATATAACTAAGCCTCCTTAATCGGTAATAGAGGAAGCACAACTACATTTTCATGAGTTGTAGGCTACAAACAAGAGGAGACCATTAGGCCAGCATGAGATCCCCCCACAAACTATGAGCTAGAAGTGGTTGTAGAGGGGAAAGAGCCCTTGATGCCGAACATGATTTTGGCCCAACTAGGGCCCACTAGGGAATTGCGATCCAGGAGAGACCGCTAAAAGAGCATTGCCCAAGGCAGGAGTAGGCATTGAAGGAACCTCCTTTGAATCCCCATCCTTCCATAAAATAGGAGACCTCTGATCATAACTAACAATTCCCCCAAGTGCCAAATCATGAGAGCCCATTACAGGGGAAGATTGGGACAAAAACAAGCTAAGGCCAATGTTGGGTGAGGGGGAAAGGAAGCCCCACCTCAGTGCCCAACAGAGCCCAACATCCCCATCAACACTAAGCAAAGAAGGGGGAAAAGTCTACCCTGAAGACACCTTTTGAGCGTGCGAAATAGAGTGCTAAGCCTCTAGCTAGAGCTAGAGAATGTTTTCATCTTCATCTTCATTATAGAGAGTTGCCATTCCTCAACATCATAACCTTATCCTTGTCGTCCTCTTCATCGCCTCCATCTAGGCCGCTCCCAATCCTACTCTATGTAGGATTTGAAAATCCTCTCCCGGTCCTGCTTCAACTCATTGCCAAAGTTATTAGGGGCAATTTGTCTTACAGTTCTTACAACTAGAAATCACACGATGGTGTGCAATGGGTATGCCGAAGAGTTATGGAAGTTTAATTGCCATGTATTTAAGTGAATAATGATTGTCCTGTATCCCTATGGCCCATGTCATTATCTAGTATTGAAAGAGATTTGTGGTATTTAATAAATCCAATGAACTAGACCTCGTGATTGTCCATAGTCACCACTTGAATATACTTTTTCACAAGATCATCTTTGTCAGCCAATGGATCTACAACCTTCACCTTTGCCATAGGTATCACCACCTACATACAATAGAAGTGACCAGTCTCCCTCACTTTACATAAATCGTGGGCTCCTACTATTCAATCCTGGCATTTCATTTGATACACGTAGGGAGTGAACGGTTTCAAACTTGTAGGTGTTATTCATTTGTAGCCGCCAATAGTTGGAAAATGTCAATCCAAAAGTTCTCCTTAATTTCCATGTGTACAGACGAAGGTATAGGGTAAAATGAACATGAATGATTATTTGAATCATCTTACATCACTCTAGTAAATTGTTAGTCAATCTCTCAAAATAGGTCATGTCATCTTTGGATCATTGGCATGAAATGACCAATTGAAATTCACTCTCTATTTTCTTTATTGTTGGATTATTGGCATGAAAAGTACCATTTCATGAGGCTCCAATGGAGCTAGGTGATCTAGACCAACCCATACCAAGATCCATCTTATTTAATGTAGTACTAACCTCCAATTTGGAATGCTGATTGCATGTGTCGTATTTTGATTATTGACTTGAAATGACTGATCAAAAGGTAGTCTCTCTCTCTCTCTATATATATATATATATATCTTCCTATGTCTCTCATTCTCTATTGTCCCTATCTTTTTTTGTTGCCTCTCTCTATCTATTATTTCTCTCTTTTGCTTTTTTTTAAAAAACTCTCTCTCTCTCTCTCTCTCTCTCTCTCTATCCACTCTCTACCTCTCTCTCCCTTTGTCCTTCTACCTTGCTCTTCCTTAATGTTGAAATCTAAGTTACCTAAATGTGAACCCAAAACCCAAAACCCAAAACCCTAAATATTGACACTAAGGCATTAAACACAAATCAATAAATTTTGATGTCAAACATTACTTGTTGAATCCATAAAGATGAAAGCCAAACATTGAATGACCTCTCTCTATCTCTCTATCTTTCCCTATCTTTATATATTTATATCTCTATCTCTTCGTCTATCCCTTCCTCTCTATCTCTCTGTCTCTCCATCCCTTCCTCCCTTGTTATCTATCTTTCTTTCTATAGTGCTCTATTAAATGTCCTATAAGAGAAGCAATCAGAATTGTATAGGGAATTCAAAAATAAAATCTCTCTCTCTCTCTCATGGAAGGTCAGTCGAGTTGTTAAATTTGATGTAGTTTAATTTAAATAGTATTACATATATTATTGTCATTTTTAGAATTGAATCAAAACTATATATGGGCCACAATTTACTTAAAGTATTCCCCCTCTCTGCCCCACTCTATTTATGGAAGGTAAATTAAATTGTTAGGTTTCTTTTAAGATAATTTAAATAAAATTATATATATATATACACACATTAACAATATATTCTATTATTTTTATATTTAATAATGTATATTATGTAAGTATATAATATATAATAAATTTAATTATGATATAGTATATTTATTTTAATAAATAACAAATAAACATAAATATTAAATATATATATTTTTATTTAGATATAATTTTACAATATAATATTGTATTAGAAATATATAGTAATTTATATCATATAAAAGATTGTATATAATAAATATAATATAATTAAATAAGAGGATAGGGGGCTTAGTTCTAGGATCGATGAATAAATGATGTCGATGTTCTTTTGAAATGGTAAATTTTCTTCTGTCCCAAAATTATTCAAAATTGTTCACCCCAGTTTGATAAATAGTTCAAGATTTGAATTAGTATAGAAACATTGCATATTAATTTCATGTCTTGCATGATCAATTCCAACTACTGTGTACTTGATCTTGATTGTTGAATTGATCTATAATACATAAGAAAGATTTTATAGAGTGATAATTATTGTGAAGCTTGATATATGGTTGAACATATCTAGTGAGGAAAATAATTGGGGGTTCCTATAGAACAGTTGTACAAACAAAACTTTGATAGAAAAATTGTGTTCTATAAGTCTTCTACAATTAATTTGATTGGGAAGATGATAGTTTTAAGTCTTGTTATGATAAAAGATTATAACAAACTATTTTCATAGAGATTGTGTCTTTGTGGACTTTAGTGGAATATTCCTTTATTCGTGAAGTATTTGGTTTTAACATGAATTTTAATTCTATTATTTTTCTTCTGCTTTGCAATAAGGATTGCATTTGTTTCTACATGGGATTATATAAAAATGAATAAGAGATTTGATTAATTTACTATATATATGTACAAACAAAATTAAGATAATGTCAAATATATAAAAATATGTGAAGGTAAAAATAAATAAAAATAGCTAAGAATTGAGAAAGAACCAAACTAGCCGATAAGGGCGTGGTTCGGTGGTTAAGTCACTCAGTTGTAGTTGCGGCCACCAGAGTTCAAACCCCCACTGGGCCAACGAGCTTGCAGGCTTTACGCCTTCACTGGGCCAATGAGCTCGCGGGTTTGAAGTGTTCTTGCTAGGGGATGAGGTCCCCCATGTTGTGGCCTCACCGATTCATTGCTCCGGGAAAAAGCATTCGCATGGAGCTGAAGGACGTGTCGCACCGACGTCACTAGTCACGTTAAAAAGTTTACAAGGCGCATTTAAAAAAAAAGAAAAAGAAAGAACCAAACATAATAAAAAAATACCATGTATCATTATATAATTATATTAAGACATCTAATTAAAAAAAAGTAATTACTAATTTACATGGATATTTAAATTTCATAAATTGTAATTATAAATACCTAAAATAAAATTTTTAAATTGAAAGTATACTATTAATCTTATCATTAATTAAAAAATGATGAATAATTTTTTTTCTATGACTACAATTTGTGTTAATGTTGTTTCAATGTGGAATTTGTTTTATGGATAAAGAGCACATAATTTGAAATGTCTGTGTATTTCACTTTCGCATTAAGACATTCACGGGAAACACCTCGAAGCAAACCGGTGAATAATAATACGACGAAACTGGTGGAAAAAAACACAAACAAAATAATAAAACCAGTGAATGAAAAGGAAAAACAACGAAAAAAAGACTTGGTGAAATCCAATGGTCAATGGCGTTTCGATCATCTTGCACGCCTCTTGAGCAGCATCAACCATTGATTTGTGAAGCCGGCTTGTTCACTTCACAAAGGGAACGCCTTCGACGTAAATATGGTATTTAATCCAATAATAACCCAATTATTTATTTTTCTTTTCATCTCAAGATGACATCCATGAGTAATCATTACACTAATCACATATTTCTAATTTATGTTAGTAATGTTTATAAGGCAAAGGGATTTGCTTAGCACACAAGTACCTTTAAGAAATTTTTAGTAGTGGGGACGAAAGGGTAAGTGCAAGAAGATGGGGGGCCAAAAAGGGGTCTTAAGTGGCCACTTTTTTTCTGAAATCAGGAAATACTGGCCTTGGATGAGAAATTGAGCATAGATACACTCAAAATTTGGAGATGCAACCAAAACAATGTTCATAGTGCTCCGAGTCTACTTTCTAAACTACTATTTTTTTTGAAAATGGCATAGATTAAGGGGTTCAAAAGAGGGAGCCACAGAAATTGGTGTTGTTTTTGTCAAAAAAATATAACATAGCATGTTTTGTGACTCCCTCAAAAGGTCAACTTTTTTTTAGTATTTTTAAAATCGCTTCGGTGAGAAATTAGCTAATAGCATGTAGTTTATGCCTGATTTTTCTGATAATTTTTTGATGAATATTTGATTTTTTACTAATTTTCAAAGTGGACACATCCTAAAAAATAGAATTTTGGCCGTGCTACCCCTATAAATTTTGAAAACTAATTGAAAATCATTTTTTTCTTTTTTTAATATTTGTAGAATTGAGTCTAGTTTCTAAATATGTAATTTTTTTGAAATTTCAATGAATAGTTAATTTACAATGAAAAAAAGACCAAACAATGGTTTTTGCCCAAAAACGGACACACAAACAAAAGAAATTAAAGATGAAAGGCTTAACATTGTTAAAATATGAAAAAAATCACATCGTTAAATAGCTAAGAGAAAGCCTAACATTACCTAGGTGTTTGATTTGTTCGACCTTGAAATAAGTGCAAATTTGAGGGTTAGCATGAACGAAATTATGTGAAATCTTGAAGAATATGGAAAAACACGTATGTGACTGTTCAAAAGGCACTCCAAGCCTTTGGGTTGGAAATCCAAAGCAAATCCCAAGCCCAAGGCTTGGGATTCCCAAAACAAGACATAACGCAAGCGCATTATAACGCGCTCGCGTTATATTTTGCTTTGCATTTTTCCTTTGTCGCAAGTCTGTTGTTTGTCATGTTTAACATAACGCGAGCATGTTATAATGCTCTCGCGTTGTGTTCCCCTTAAATTTTTTTACATTCAAGGCTATTAATCATGTATGTATGTATGTATGCCTATATGTATGTATGTATGTATGCCTATATGTATGTATGTATGTCTATATGTATCTATTTATTCCTATATGTATGTATGTATCTATGTATGCCTATATGTATGTATGTATAGTGTCGAGGGCAGAGAAGGGTAGAGATCGGAGTGAGCCAGATAGGGGAGGAGAGGGGTGGATAAGGATTGAGTGATCAAGGTTGAGGGTTGAGCGTTTAGGGATAGGATTTAGATTTTAGGGATAAGGGATTAGAGTTTAGGACCTTGAGGGATTAGGGTTTAGGGTTGAGGCTTTAGGGATAGCGTTTAGGGTTAAGGGTCGAGGGATTAGGTTTAAGGTAGAGTGTTGAGGGTAGAGGGATTAGGGATAGGGTTTAGGGTTGAAAGTTTAGAGTTGAGGGATTAGGGGTTAAGGTATAGTTTAGTAGTTCTTGTGGATAGAGCCAGTAAACAATGGGAGACTATTTGCCTGTTTCATAACAATATACCTTCCCTAAGTGTGGGGTGGACAACAAGAAACATAGATGTACCCTAATGCAAATCTTTTCTCATAATGATCATCCTTCTGATTTCAACTGTTAATTACTCACTGTGGATGTACCATACGCAAAGCTTTTCTCATAGGGTTTAAGGTATAGTGTCAAGGGTTGAGGGTTTATTGATAGTGTTTAGGGTTGAGGGTTGAGGGATTGGGTTTTAGGGTTGATGGATTAGGGTTTAAGGTATAGTGTTGAGGGTTGAGGGTTTAGGGATAGGGTTTAGGGTTGACGGATTAGGGTTTAGGGTTGACAGATTAGCATTTAATGTCGAAGTTAGGGTTAGAGTGTCGAGGGATTAGGGTTTAAGATATAGTGTCGAGTGTCGAGCGTGTAGGGATAGGTTTTAGGGTTCAAGTTTTAAGGGTTAAGGGTCGAGGGATCAAAGTTAAGGGTTGAGGGATTAGGGTTTGATGTTGAGGGTTGAGTACATTGAGGTTCGAGGGTTAAGGGTTTCGGGATAGGGTTGAGGGTCGAGGGATTAGGGTTAAGGGATAGGGTTGGAGGGTTTAGGGATAAGGGATTAGGGTTTAAGGTATAGTATCGATCCCATTGAGGGTCTAGGAATAGGGATAGCGTTTAGGGTTTAGGGATGAGGGATTAGAGTTGAGGGATGAAGGATGACAGATTAGGGTTGAGGGATTAGAGTTTAGGTATAAGGTTTAGGGTTAGGGTTGAGGGATTAGGGTTTAAGGTATAGTGTTGAGGGTTTAGGGATAGGGTTTAGGGTTGAGGGATTAGAGTGAAGCATTGAGGGATTAGGATTTGATGTTGAGGGTTGAGAGTTTAGGGTTTAGGGATAGGGTTGAGGGTCGAGGGATTAGGGTTTGACGTTGAGGGTTGAGGGTTGAGGTTTGAGGGTTAAGGGTTTAGGGATAGGGTTGATGGTCGAGGGATTAGGGTTAAAGTAGAGTGTGGAGAGTGTAAGGATTAGGGATAGGGTTGGAGGGTTTAGGGATAAGGGATTAGGGTTTAAGGTATAGTATCGAGTCTGTTGAGGGTTTAGGAATAGGGATAGCATTTAGGGTTTAGGGATGAGGGATTAGAGTTGAGGGATGATGGATTAGGGTTGAGGGTTGAGGGATTAGGGTTTAAGGTATAGTGTTGAGGGTTGAGGGTTTAGGAATAGGGTTTAGGGTTGACAGATTAGGGTTTAATGTCAAGGTTAGGGTTAGAGTGTCGAGGGTAGAGGGATTAGGGATAGGGTTTAGGGTTGAAGGTTTAAGGATTGAGGGTTGAGGCTTTAGGGATGAGGGTTTAAGGCTTAAGATATAGTGTCAAGTGTTGAGGGTGTAGGGATAGGGTTTAAGTTTTAAGGGTTAAGGGTTGAGGGATAGGGATCAGGGTTTAACTTATAGTGTTGAGGGTTGATGGTTTAGGGATAGGGTTTAGGTTTGAGGGATTAGGGTTTAGGGTTGATGAATTAGGGTTTAATGTTGAGAGTTGAGGGTTGAGGGTTGAGGTTGAGGGATAGGGTTAATGGTCAAGGGATTAGGGTTAAATAAGAGTGTCGAGGGTAGAGGGATTAAGGTTTAAGGTATAGTATCGAGCCCATTGAGGGTCTAGGAATAGGGATAGCGTTTAGGGTTTAGGGATGAGGGATTAGAGTTGAGGGATGCCAGATGACGGATTAGGGTTGAGGGTTGAGGGATTTGGGTTTAGGGATAAGGTTTAGGGTTAGGGTTGAGAGATTAGGGTTTAAGGTGTAGTGTTTAGGGTTTAGGGATATGGTTTAGGGTTGAGGGATTAGAGTGAAGGGTTGAGGGATTAGGATTTGACGTTGAGGGTTGAGGGTTTAGGGCTAGGGTTGAGGGTTGAGGGATCAGAGTTAAGGGTTGAGGGATTAGGGTTTGACGTTGAGGGTTGAGGGTTGAGGTACGAGGGTCAAGGGTTTAGGGATAGGGTTGAGGGTCGAGGGATCAGAGTTAAGGGCTGAGGGATTAGGGTTTGACATTGAGGGTTGAGGGTTGAGGTTCGAGGGTCGAGGGATTAGGGTTAAAGTAGAGTGTGGAGGGTGTAAATATTAGGGATAGGGTTGGAGGGATTAGGGATAAGGGATTAGGGTTTAAGGTATAGTATCGAGTCTGTTGAGGGTTTAGATATAGGGATATCATTTAGGGTTTAGGGATGAGGGATTAGAGTTGAGGGATGACGGATTAGGGTTGAGGGTTGAGGGATTAGGGTTTAGGGATAAGGTTTAGGGTTGAGGGTTGAGGGATTATGGTTTAAGGTATAGTGTTGAGGGTTTCTGTCATCAAATGTAGATTTATGGGTTTGATTATATTGATTGCCTCTCCAGTTTTGGGGTGTGGATGTTTTGGAATCAATCAGGAAGTCTTCAGGAGACTTTGTGGAAGTGGATTGGAAATCACTTGACAGAACCCCTGCTATTTATGCTTGGATAAGGATTTGTCACAAACTAGAACTTCTACTTCCAAAGAGGATCTGTCTTTCTTCCTCGATGGGCATTTTCTATCAAGAATTTGATTATGATGGCTTGCCCCTTCATTGTTATGGCTATCATATGGCGGAGCATCTGGCAAGCTCTTGTAGGAAACAGGAAAAGTTCTCCCTCAAAAACCTTATGGTCATTCAAGTCTGAAGGGGAAGGTTTGGAAAGAGATGTGATTAATGCAAAGGATGTGATCAATCTATAGCAGGACAAAACGCGAGCGCGTTATAACGTGCTCGCATTTTCTGTTGCTATAGAAACGGTAAAAAAGTGTTGACCCCCGTGATCTAGGCCCACATGCTCTATTTTCATACTGATTCTACGCGTGCTCCAACAAAAAAGAAGTGCTTTCATGCTGTTGGGAAGTTCACATGCACATTTGACACATTGTACCACCTTTGCATGATCTTTCCACCACCTTTTCTGCTTTGCCAACTTGAGGAGGAAATAACATAGTTTTCACACCAAGTTTGATATATATTTATTCAAGTTTCAATTTTTGTAGTGTTACAATGTTAATTGTGATTCAATTTTAGGAATTTAACATCATAGATTGGTTAATAGTATTGTTGTTAGTAATTATACTTGAGTGTTATTCAATTTAACATTGAAAAGGAAGCAAGTGGTGAAAAACTCAAATTGTTGAGGAGTTTGATGCAAGAAGAAAAAAACACTACATAATTGGGTACTCTCTCCATTCGAATCTTTATTTTTTTGGTATGTCAAGTCTTTACATGCATGTTCTTTACAACTTCCTTATTTCGGATTGAATTACTTTATCATGCTTTATCATACATGTTTAAAATAGACACATTCCCAATCAAGAAAGTAGCCTACAATCTCACATGATGCCATGTATATTTTCTACACTTGGGCTCTTTAATAATTATGTGTAATAAACAGACCTTAACATACCATGATGTCAAACTATACAAGAATAAATCCTTACAACATAATAAAAATACAATCCCACTATTATCTTGTATTTATTTCTTAGGAACTAATATTGGTCTCTTTATCATGCTACAGACAAATTCTCCATCATGCCGAGGAAACGATCAAGAATTAAACCAACACAGGAAGAGATAGAAGCTAAGAATGCAAAGAAAGTAGTGGCTATGAGGGAACTTCGTGAGAAGAGGAAATTGGACACGATAAATGAAGACATACCAATTGAAGAGGAACCACAACCATCACAAAGAGATATGGTATTGGCGGCACAAAAAGAACGAATGAAAAAACTTCATGGTACGAGAGATTTGAATACCATAGTTGGAGACACGTCCTCTACCGCAAGTCAACATGTAGGGACACCATCTACCACATCTCAAGTTGAGAGTACATCATCACTCACATGTGATGAAGGAGGTACGCCATCATTCCCACCTCAACCTCAAGGTATGTCATCTATTCCATCTTCGATCGAAGGTATGCCATCTAACCCATCTCATTTAAATATTGATGAAATTCCTAATGTTGAGATGAATTTACCTAACTTAACACCACCTAGAATTTTGCATAGAAAGCCAAAGTATTTGATTGATATTGATGAGAATATTTTGCAGCCAATGGAAGGTAAGATTCCAAAATGCACTTGTAGAAGATATGCTAATAAGATTTGGAGATTGTTCTTTGAAAAGTTAAATGAGACTGCAAGATGTCAACTATTCATTGAAATGATGCGAAGTATAAAGTATAGGTCTATCATGAAGATTCTTGGGTTGAGAACATCAGAGGCTTCAAGTGAAAAATCTATTGTCAAGAATATAATGAGTGCGTATGAGAGTGTGGGTAACACCTCACGCACAAAAGATAGTAATGCAACACAGCGTGTGATTACATCGACTATAGTAAGTAGTCAAATGAGGAAAGCTCGTCTCATTAGAAAGACAAATCAACAATTGAGAATTAATAGGAAAACTTTATCAAGAGCCGTTGGAAGACGCCAAAGAATTGATGACACTAATGCCAATGAATTATGGGCGTTCTCGGGGAGACTACCACGAAAAGATAAACCAATTGAAGACTTTTGGAAGAATTACACAAGGGTATTTCTGAATCAAAGGGATGTGGTAAGAAGGAGAATCGGTAGTCAGAACTGCGAGCCACATCCAAAGTATTTTTTGGATGAGACTCAAACACAGTTTTATGGTAAATTTCTAGAGACGTATCCTCAAATTAAAATTTGTCAAAGATATTTTGAAATGCTAAAACCTTTCTATGTTAAGATAAATCACACACGCGCTACTTGTTGTTGTAGATTACATATTGAATTTTCTAAACATTTTGATGCTTATAGGTCTATATGTTTAGATATGCATACTAACAATGATTTGCAGGGTTGTGCCATATGTGCCCCACCAACATCTTCAAGAGACTTCATATCAAGAATTTTATGTGAAAGAGAGGAAGGTCAAATATTCTACAAGAAATTATGCTTGGATGGCACATGTCATCGTTGCGGTGGCTTGCAACATTTGCCAATATGTGAACATATGGAAAGAACACATGCGGTTGGAAATGAACTAGTAGAGTTTGGCAAGTATAAAACAGTGGCATACAATACAAAAGATGGTAAAGAAGCAAAGAGGTGTGAATTGGTTATTGAAAAGATTCCAGTGTATTAGTTTATGCCTAGATTTTGTGACAACATAGTGTATGAGTATGCAAGACATGCCCATAGAGCTCGATGGTTGGACTTGCAATTCAAGTTATGCAAGGACACATTTCCGGTTGGTAGCATTGTTTCAATCATCAACTTTGCAGAGAACTACAGTCTACATCAACAGCGTGAGGTTCAGTCACAATGTTACAACTCCACACAAGTTTCTATATTTATGCACATCGCATTCATTCATGCGAATGATAGTACAGAGGATGACAGAAAGATCATAAGGGAGTATAATTTTTATATTAGTGATGATCACATGCATTCTACGGAGTTCATGCAAGGTTGCTTTCAGGTGTTCTACAATGATTTGGCTAGAAGGGGCATTTCGTTCAGTCAGCATATCATATGGTCAGATAACTGTGCGTCACAATTCAAGAACTCGTGGAATTTCTATTGGCTGAGTAGGAGGCATAATTTTACAGGTATTCAGCATATGTGTAACTTTTGTGAGGCCGGGCATGGAAAGGGGGAGCATGATGGTGCAGGAGCTTGTATCAAAAGAGCCATAGCACGAGAAGAGTTAAAGTATAAAGACAATGCAAAGTTGATAGATGCAAAATTGATTGTCGAGTGGTGTAATGCTTCCATGGGTCTAGGTAATGAAGGTAAGTCTTCAGTTCGTAGATTTTTTTGGTTGATAGATGATACTAACATTGCACCATATGAGGATTGTTGTACACTAACAGGATCAAATGAGATACACTCTTTCAGAAGCTCAATTGCAGGTTTATGGAGTATCCATACATGAAAGATGTCATGCTTTTGTTCTTCCTGTACAATTCAAGTCTGGGATGAGTGCGAGTCAAAGGAGTGGGTTGATGAATGGCAGTTAAGTTATCTTAGCCCACTTGACACATATCGACCCCTGACGGCACTGGAACTAACACAAATGGAATCATCAGTTGACTTTGACCACATATCAGATTTAGTTCAACTAGGTAATATAGGGCACGTATATGCATCTAATTTCATCTAGTTCAACTAGGTAATGTCATAGGTAATGTCATCTTACTTTGTAGTGTTTTTGTAATGTTGACTAATTTCATCTAATTTGCTACACATATCAATGTAGGGCACGTATATGCAATTATTGCAGATGAAGATAATGAAGAGGGAACAGATTATTACTTATGTTGTTGTGTTGAGGCCAAAAAGAAATTGGAGGCCCCTGTTACAGATGGAGAAAACATCGAATACCCTACAGGCTCAGTGGTTATTACTGGAACATGGCTTAGAAGGTACCCACATAAGAGTGTTAATATTTGGCTATTTCAAGACTTTGACACGCATCGGAAGATTCTTCATTACTCAAACCTTGTTGTGGCATCCAATGTTCATTTGATAAAATATCGGGGTAGACCTTTGAACAAAATCTTGTGGAAGGTGCGCGAGTCTGACCATGAAGCAATACTTGACACAATAAAGAGTAGAGCAGACCCGGATGGTTCATTGGATTAATTTGTAAGTATTCACATTGATTTTGTAAAGTCATGTTACATTGAGTTGTAAGTATGCACATTAATTTGTAAGGTTTGTCTTTTTTTATTTCCTCCTGCATTTTTACACATATACACATTTTTACATCATCATGTTATGCATTTTTGGTGTCCTACTCCTGATGCGACCAAATTCATAACTCACCCTACTTCCTCTAGACACCATTTGATGATCTCTCCAACACTCTGGATCCAGGGTGCCCAATCATGATGATGACCTATATACCATTCTCCCAAGGCACTCATAATGAATGAAAAGAAGACCAAGGGCGCCCAAGCTTAATAGACTTATTTTTTTCAATTTTGATGATCCAAACTCTTGCAAAATGACATCCACTTTCATGCCTTTAGATCTTCCTTCACATACAGGGCACCAAATCAGGTTAAAAAATCTACATAAGCGCGCCAAAATGGATGAAAGGAGACATGAAATGTGCCTTAGGACTCCATGCTAAGGTTTGAGCCATTAAAGTCTCTTGATATTAGGTGCTCATGATGATGAAACTTAAAGTTTTTTCCTTTCCTAGGCGCTCATCTAAGATGTTTGAATGATAAGGAGTGCCTAGTCCTCTATAATGTACATTGGGAACTAAAATTGAGGTGATTTTAAGTCACTTTGAGTCATTTGGGGTTAGTTTGAGTATTTGAGTCATGTTGCAAAAAAGTGTCAATGTTGTCAAGTTGCACAAAGCAACTTTTGCATTTTTGGTGTCCCACTCCTGATGCGACCAAACTGACTGTTCCAACGCATCTGAATAGGTACATTTATGCTAGGCATGGTCCTGTTTTTCACCCAAACATGTCGAAACAATCTGAGCTACATTGTACCGATGATATCCCTAAAGAGTCCAAAGTGTAAAAAGGCAGCAATCTTTGACAATATGTTACTCAAAACTCATGTCACTTAGAAACATTCTATCTGAGGCAACGCGATCACATAGAGTGCCTCTACAATAACCTCTCTCAATTTTTTTATATCTCTGAGACATTTGCTCGTGGTGAAAAGTTTTTTGCTGCCCCAAAAATCGTCAGGAGGCAGTTTAAAGTTGCAAAGGGGTGTAACTTTCATCTTGCTCCTGATGTGACCAAACTGACTATTCCAACGTGTCCGGATGGGTACATTTATGCTAGGAATGGTCCTATTTTTCACCCAAACATGTCGAAACAGTTCAAGCTACATTGTACCGACGATATCCTTGAAGAGTCCAAAGTGCAAAAAGGTAGCAATCTTTGATGAGATGTTACTTGAAAACCGTGTCACTTAGAAACATTCTGTCTAAGGAAACGTGATCACGTAGAGTTTTTTATATCTCTGAGGCATTTACTTGTGGTGAAAGGTTTTCTGCTGCCCCAAAAATCATCAGGAGGAGGCAGTGTAAAGTTGCAAAGGGGTGTAACTTTCGTTCTGCTCCTGATGTGACTAAAATGACTATTCCAATGCGTCCGGATGGGTACATTTACACTAGGCATGGTTTTTTTTTCACCCAAACATGTCGAAACAGTCCGAGCTACATTGTACCGACGATATCCCTGAAGAGTCCAAAGTGCAAAAATGCAGCAATCTTTGATGAGATGTTACTCGAAAACTGTGTCACTTAGAAATATTCTGTCTAAGGCAACGTGATCACATAGAGTGCCTTTACAATAACCTCTCTCAGTTTTTTATATCTCTAAGGCATTTGCCTGTGGTGAAAGGTTTTCTGCTGCCCCAAAAATCGTCAGAAGGAGGCAGTGTAAAGTTGCAAAGGGGTGTAACTTTCATCCTGCTCCTAATGTGACCAAACTGACTATTCCAACACTTTCAGATGGATACATTTATGCTAGGCATGGTCCTTTTTTTCACCCAAACATGTCGAAATAGTCTGAGCTACATTGTACCGACAATATCCCTGAAGAGTCCAAAGTGTAAAAAGGCAGCAATCTTTGATGAGATGTTACTTGATAACCGTGTCACTTAGAAACATTTCATCTAAGGCAACGCGATCATGTAGAGTGCTTCTACAATAACCTCTCTTAGTTTTTTATATCTCTGAGGCATTTGCCTGTGGTGAAAGGTTTTTTGCTGCCCCAAAAATATTCAAAATGAGGCAGTGTAAAGTTGCAAAGGGGTGTAACTTTCGTCCTGCTCCTGATGTGACCAAATGACTATTCCAACGCGTCCGGATGGGTACATTTATGCTAGGCATGGTCCTATTTTTCACCCAAACATGTCGAAACAGTCCAAGCTACATTGTACCGATGATATCCCTGAAGAGTCCAAAGTGCAAAAAGGAAGCAATCTTTGACGAGATGTTACTCGAAAACCATGTTACTTAGAAACATTCCGTCTAAGGCAATGCGATCACGTAGAGTGCCTCTACAATAACCTCTCTCAGTTTTTTATATCTCTGAGACATTTGCCCTTGGTGAAAGGTTTTCTGCTGCCCCAAAAATCGTCAGAAGGAGGCAGTGTATTAAGTCAGGATGAAAGCCTATTCACTCTAGGTGCCAATCTCAAGTTGCACAATCATGAATGGGCGCCTAGAGCAATAAGGCGCTACATCATGGTTCGAGGACCTTGAAATGGCGCCCAAGCATGTAGGAGGAATTTTCAAGGAGCCAGAATATTTTTGAAACTCTAAGGAACTAGTCCAAAGACTCTATGGCGCCATCTTGATACCATTGAGTCAACTTTGGAACTCAAACATATTGAAACAAGGTCTAGGAAGCTAGGCGCCATCTCTTGCCAGTTCAACCTCTCAGATGTGCCAACATTGGAAAGACTCTTAATGAGCGCCTAAGTTTGAATTGATCTTGTGATTGAAAGTTTGGTGATGTATTGGTGCAAGATGATCTTCAGTTGAAGCAATCTAAGTTCCAGGAAGGGTTTAGAAGTTATCAACCTCTTCACTAAGTTAGGTGCACTTTACAAGCTTTCTTACCCAAGAGTTGCACCTCATTAAGACAAGGCACATCTTAACCTCCGGGACTTTTCCAAAGAAGCACTTCAGTTTATTAGCACCTTTGGACCTTGTTTTGCATTCTGAAAGAGAAGGCGCACTTTGGAGGCATTTCTAACCCAGGTTGACGCCTAGGTATAGTCATCTCTCTGGAGCATTACAATGTGTTTTAAAATGAAGGAGGACATTTCATAAGTTGGGGAATTGATCACTGAAGACCTTGGAGTGTTTGAATTACTCTAAGCAAGAAGGCGTATTTCCATGGAGTAACATACTCTAGATAGCGCCTAATGCCATCAAGGCGCAATTCCACCCTCACTTTGGTGCCTATCATCGAGAAGGGGCATTGGGCATTCCTTGAACAATTCTGAGCATTTGAAGTTCATGAAATCACCAAGGAATGTTGGGCGCCATGTGTATCCTCAACAAGCTTGAGTTTGCGCCTAGACAAGTTGGCGCTTATTCATGTTTTAACTTCCCTCTTGAAGCACCTAACTTGGAAGAAGTTATCTTTTTGTTAGTCAAGTGTTTGATGTGTTTTGGAGACTCCAAAAGACTTCCTCTTGCTAGGTGCTCTTCTTGGCAACTACAACCTTCAACTGGCACCTAGATCCTAAAGAAAAACACTTGCAAGTGTGGGCACACTTTCCTTGTGATGGAGCATCAAACTGGTGCCTAGAAATCATAATGCATGAAGTGAGCGCCTAGGATCCTATTGGTCCAATAGGTGGTTTTGGGATCCGTGTCAAGTCATTGGATTAGGTTGCCAACTCAGAATGATTTTCATGTACTTAGACTTTAAGGTGCCAAAACTAGTAGGAAAATATTTGGGGGGAAACCACACTGATAAAAGTTGGGTAAATTTAACCTCCAAGTCTAATTAGGCTCCATATAACAACAATATTTATATCATGTCCCTTTGCTTTATGAAACAAGCAGTATGTGTCAAGTCATAGGGATAACACTATGGTCCTTAGAAATTTCTCTGTGACTTTTGATAAGATTATCTACTTTTATGTGGATGCTTGATAGTATTATCCTGATCCATTGGACTAGTGTGGCTATGAGGTTGGAAAGTGTTGCAACCTCCATCCTTTAAACTTCTCCACCTTGTTATGGGTTGTTTTGAGTATTTTCACTTGCTTTCTCTTCGAGAATATTTTCTAATGATACATGATGTGTCATAGATCATTCAACTTGATAAACACCATGGAGGGATTCTCATGCCTCCTATACTTCTTGCAAGTTTCTTTATAGATAGCTCACATCATTGTCCATCTAGTTGGTCATTTCCCTAAATATTATGATAAGATAATCCTGTTAATGAACTTTGATTGAATGAGAATCAACATGCTTTGTCTTGACTAGAATAGTTGGGATGGATAAAAATCTATTGATTCTAGGTTGGGTTGTTAAAGGTCAAGAAGTTTTGGTGTCTAATGCCCTCTAAATCTAAATATTCAAAATCATAGTGGTTCAATAAGTTACAACAAACAGTCAGGTAGACAATAGACTATAAGGAACAAGGACTACACATGAATCCAAAACAACACCAGTCAATAAGGACATCACAAGTAACTCAACATTACTTCCAGAGGTGTTCACAAAAACAAAGGGGAGAATACAACTAGAGAATGCTAGACTGTAGTAGGGATAAGTGTTTGATGCAGAGCACACAGTGGAAGCATAGAATTATCAACTTTTGAACCTTCGAACTCACTATTGGCAAGAAAACATACCATCGACGAGCTTAAAATTTCATCAGCCGATAGGCCGATGCCACCATGACTTCGTTTGATTTCACTTCTGACAAACATCCCATCATTGACTCTTATCGGTCAGACAGACCGCTATCGGTGACTTTATATCCTTTCACACCAATGTCTTTGTCACTTCGATACAAGACTCTAAGTCCTTCGCCTATTGGTAGGACTTAATACCATCGACACACTCAAAAACTCTTCTACCGACACACCAATCTCACCAATGACAACCTTCAGACCACACCTGTCGGTGAGACTCCAAACATCGGTGAACTCTAATCTCATTGGGCTGATACACCGATGGATTTTGACTGTCGATGTGACCCCCTTCATTGGCGAAGCTCTCACCTACTCTTCTGATGTGCCGATGGGATTATCTTTCGATACACCGATGTCTTCGACTTCAAACCACACTCGTTGGCAAGACAGACCACTATCGGTGAAGCCTAACCAAGGTCTGCCGATATGCCGATACGACCAACTCTTGACGTCGATACAAGGTTCTTTTGAAGGCAAAGGGTGCCTAGGCTTATGGGGCTCAATTTGATGTATTTATTGAAAGCTCAAGGTGAATTGATGCTTATTGAAAATGCCACTTAGTCCTTCATTTGCATTATAGGCACCATTTCCTATTGACTTATATACTCCTCCTCATGCTAGGGCGCCATAATGAAGTGGTTTAGACAATAGGTGCGCTTCACTTACTAGAGGCTTGTTCTCCTTCCACCTTAGGCACACTTTTATGGTGGAACAGGTGTCAATGGGCACCTTGTCTTAAATGAATGCTCTCTCCAAGTTGGGCGCCCTTTTGAGGCTTTATGAGTTGCAAATTGCACCTTAACCCTTCATGCTTGTTGCTCAATGTTTGAATGTTTAAGAAAGTCTCCTTTAGGTGCTCATCTTAATGACTTTTTCTCAAGGCGCAATCATCCTAATGACTTAGATATTCATCCTAGTGTTTTAGGCTATCAGTCTACCAGACTTAGTCATTTTCAAGATCTCAAACATAAAGAATAACATGATGATTCATTTTTTTGTATTGCATATAGTTGACATTGTATGCTACTCATAAAGAATATTAATATTTTCTGTTCAACATGATGATTCATTTTTTTTTAAATACAACTTTTATCTTTTAGTTCCAAAATGAGGTTTAGGTGATACTTGAATAACAATAGCTAGCTTATTGGATCAACAAACATCCTATGTAATACAATTGGACTTTAAATATTTGAAGTAGCCATCTACAAATATCCATTCAAACGTGGATTTATAATGCAAGTATGGATGCCATCAATAAAAAAGATTTGTATTAACCAAATATCCATATAGGCATACATCAATAACTGTCGATATAAGTATAACATATATACAAAATAGCCATATAGGCTTACAAGAATGCCATATAGGCATACAATGTCAACTATATACAATACAAAATATATGTCCACAAATGCCATATAGGCATACAACAAAGGAACACAATAAAAAGTCATTCCCCTCTGGATGGTGAAGAGAATAGATCATGGGTAGCCTTTGATCTTCTAGGGGATGGAGACGCGCATGTGGGTTGTTTACTACGAACCTGAGGGCTGCTCCTCCTATTTAGTTCTTCCTGCATCTTTACCTGTTACAATAAAAAGTAGACATTAATATATAGAAATTACATGTTATAAAAAATGAAACATTTAACAAAATAATCACTTACCGCTACCATATAATCTGTCTCCTCACTTGCCTTAGTAGCAGGAATAGGCTGTGGTGATGTCATGTCCTATAGAAACCATCTAGATAGAAATTAAACTTCAAATCAATAATCTTTTGATTTTTCAAAAATAGACAACTATAACAATGAATGTAAATTGAAATTTACTAATCTGCCTCATACCCCTGTCAATGCCATGGAGCTATGAATTGCAGAGGCCACATAGTGCTCCATTGCCCTATGAACATTGGGAGGTGTCTCCGTAGCCTGTATCATCTGGAAATAAAACAACATTATTCAATTAAAAAGACTATAATAGTGATGCAAATCATGGCTCCTAACATACACACACATTCATCTAAACATGGAAGTACACACAATAAAGCACACAAGTCACATACAAAAATCTAGTAAGTACAATTCATTCATTAAACTATTTATTTTATTAGCTCCGTAAAACTTTGAAGTCCACCACCGCTGGCAGGTGTTGCCGTGAAATCTCCAATATTAACCTATTCAACATCTAAAATCAGATATTAGAATACCATTCATATAACGATGCTATTCACATGTAATATTTATAATTATTTACTAGTTACATACCTCGACAGTAGATGATCTAGTGTAAAATGCAGGTGGAGAACCATTGAAAACTGCATCGACGCTATGACCTTGAAATTTTATGAAAATCATCAAACTAAATTAGTTAATCTTGCATTTCAAAAATAAAATTTAATAAATTAAATTCAATAATCTTGCTAATATTTACGTGAGTATCAAGGCCGAAAGTCTGACTTAGGAGAGTATCTGTCATCACCATCTGCTCAGCTGCAGATGTAGCCTGTGCACTTGTGTCTTGACTATCCATGGGGTCATAACCACAGGCTGAGCCGCAAGCTTGACAAGCATGGGGTGGGACCCTACTCCTCGTACTATCTCCCAACCCACTCTATGCTGCAGGACCGACATGCTCTATGATGCTCTGGGTCAAGGCACTAATGGACTGTAGTGTATCGACCTCAACACTCTCCTTCACAATGGAAGGGATAGAAACATGCTCATGGGTTGGTCTGCTGATTACTCGTTTTACTACCCGCTGTGGGTCAAGACGTGCCCTTGGTCTATCATGTGCTGACCCCCCACCTCTACCCTGGAAGTCCCGCATATCAAAATAGTTTGGCACTTTATTGAGGACAAACTCGTAGTAGAGTTCCCTCAAAAAGTATTGCGGGACCTCATTATTATTGCATGGAGGATGGTCAAAAACCATCCACCACCTCTGCCCAAAATTGTCCCTTATCGCTTGGTTGTTGCACCAATGGATAGGGAACCTCTTGCATGTAATGGGTGGAGATTGATTTGTTTGTGTGTTTGTGAAAATCGAACACAAGTCTAATTTTGTAATTTGTAATTTTTTCACATTTTGGTATGACAACTTGTCTGCATAGTAATCTCTAAACTCTCTCCTCTTATCCGTCCAACTAGTTATTTGCTTACTAATTGAATCTACATTTTATAACATAGATTCAAGAGATTCGGCAAGCGTGGACCTATGCAAAGTTGAAGTGGAAGGATCTTTCTACCTTACAATTATATCTTCAATTTCCTTTTTGTTGTTTTCAATTTGCTCCATTATATTTTCTTGTGTTCCAGGGGCATGTTGAGGAATGGATGGAGGAGGTTGTTGTTTCGCAGGTATTTCCTCCTTAGGATTTTGTGGATTTTGAGGAGGAGGAGGAGGTGCATTAACATTTCCTGACAATTAACGAAATATACATAAAAAATCAACTCAAACCTACCTATTTAGAAACAAATTCAAACAAAAAATAAATATAACTCACTCCTTTGGCGTGCTCGACATCGTGGCGGCATTTTGGTGACGAATTGATAAGAGCTTTGTGTTGAATTGAGTTTTGCAAAATGCGAGCGCGCTTTCTAGGGTTTGCAGGCCGCGCGCATAGAGGAGAAGAAAGAAATGAAATGAAATGAAACCTTTTTTTTATTTATAGCAAGTCAAAACGCGCTTGCGTTATGGCTTGGTTTTGACAAGCCTTAGGCTCGTCATTACCAAGCCATAACGTGAGCGCGTTATAAGGCGCTCGCGTTTTGTATCATTTTTTTTTGAAAATAATTTGGCCTCTTTTTGGCCCCCCATCTTTTTGCACTTACCCGAAACGGTAATGTGAACTACCTCTTTGGGTTTTTTATCATCTAGTGTCATTCCCATTGACAAAGCTTTGAGATCATGTAGTGCCTTTTTAGTCACTCTTGTCTCACAATTCTTATCGATATGAGACTAACCTAGTTACAACTCACTCATGTATTGAAGTTATGTGAATGCTTTCACAAAATCTTAATTAGATTTTTAATGCTTGTGGGATCTGAATAGTTTTTATTTTTTTTAATATTATGTATTTATGTTAAATGAAGCAAGGAGACTTTGACAATGGTGCAACATCTTTGAAGTTAACACTGAGGTTTATTGCCATTGTCATGGTGTGGTGTTACATTGAGCTGTGTGATAATACTTGTGACTAAAGTGAAATTATGATTGGCTTAGATGGTTTACCTTTTCATTAGAAGCATCGACTTGAAATATGTCTTATGTTATTGTGAGATGAATGCTATGTTGGTAGTTATACTACTTAATTAATTAGCATATTGACCTATCTTGACCGTTTAAAACAATTGATATGGCCCAGATGGGTACACAAGGTGACTATTGTTAAGGTGTTTAGGATCCAACTTCAAGGGATGTCGAATTGTTGTTGGTTCAAGAAAGGGTGGAAAATATGCACAAGGATCTCCATACAAAATACTAGATGAAGACCTAATTAGAGGGTAAATTATGGGTGAAGGCATTCTCTCTGGTTGCACCCACTATGGTGCATAGATTTTTTTAGCAGCAAATCTTTGTCAAGTGGTGAATAGTTTAAATTTAAGCTTTAATTTTTGGTGAATAGGACAAGTTATAAGGGAAACTAAATCATTGCATTTTTATGAATAATTAGTTCAAGATTGGTTAAATTGCTCAAACATGATTTTATTAAACTTTAAAATTGAATTGTTTTGCAACAATAAATGATGCGTGATTAGAGCCAAATTGGCTAAAATTTATAATACACATTACAAATCTAAATCCTATTTGCCATTAATAATCAATTCCCGCTTGTTTTTGGGGCCACATCGCCATTACTATTAAATTCTCACTTGTTTTTGGGCTATATTTGCTTTGAAATTAAAATTTGGTTGGATTGACCACTTGGAATTTGTATATAATTAAATTCTCACTTGTATATATAATGACTTTTCAACACTGTGCTATGATGCACATCACACGTGTTCTCCTTTCTCTCTTTTAGTACCATGACCTCTAATAACCAAGCCATATGAGTCCTCGAATTTGATGATCACAAAGAATACAAGTAGCTTAGAGTTCATGTACTAATACTATATTTTTATGTTTGCATGGATAAGAAATTGAGATCTTGTTTGCAATCTATGACAAGTATAGTTTGGGCCATAGTTGAGATAGCATTTGTCTACTTGGTGGCCCAACTTGGAAAGGTATTTATGATACACTATTTGAACATAGTTTGTTTCCAAATATCCTTTTCTCTTACATTGATTTCATTGTCAATTAGGAGATCACTACACAAATTTGTTAAGAAAAATATGTTTTGGGAAGGTTGTATGGAAACAGATCATGCCACATGGAGGAATAAATCTTCATTTTCCACCATCAATTTCCTCTCTAATATGACAATTTTAATTTCTTTCTAGGAAGTAATATGCATGTGCCATTTGAAATGATTACCTGTCCCATAATTTCTTTTGGACCACTAGATTATTTATTGATCAACAATTGATATTTTAGTAATGGTTGATATCTTAGTAATATACTAAGATATCAACAATTGAACAATAAATAATCTAATTGTCCAAAAGAAATTTGAGGATAGGTAAACATTTTAAATGACACATGCATATTACTTCTTGGAAATAAATCATAATTGTTAAATCATTAGGGAAATATAAGGCATATATTCATTCATAGCTTGGAGTATGGACATATATAAATGTCTTCTTTATATGGCATGAGATTTTCAAAATGTTTGGTCCACTATACTTTTAGTACCTTCTTGATAGTAGATTTGTGTTGGCTTCAAGGGATGTTGCCCCTCAACCCCAATCGGTCTTGTGATTGAGATTCATTCTTAGTATATTTACTAAGATATTAATCATTGATCAATAAATAATCTAATGGTCCAACATAAATTCTAGGAGGTAAACATATTAAATGGCACGTGTAGATTACTTCATAGAAATAAATCATAATCATTAGATCAATATGGAAATATAAGGTGTAGATTTATTCCTAGCTTGGAGTATGGACATATAAGAACATGATTTATATGACACAAGATTTATATAATGTTTGGTCCATGTGTGCTTTGATGCTATCCTAATAGTAGATTCATGTTGGCTTCAAGGGGTGCTACCCTTCTATCCCACTTGGTATTGCAACCAGAAGCATGGTGAGGCTAGTATCCGTAGACCCCATGAGGGGTGTTGCTCCCTTGACCCATGCAAGGGGTGTTGTCCCTTGATCGCACTAGTGGGTTTCATCCCCAACCCCTCGCTCAGATGTTATGGAATAAAAAAATAAAGTGGGGACTATGTTGACCAACTATATATAGATGGTTGGACCCATAATTTAGATAACATTTGATTTTATGTTTAGCCCAAGTTAATAATTACTTTTTTTTTAGGAAGAAATTTGCCAAAAATTATCTCATTTTTAGTATCTCATTAGATTGTTCACCAAATTGTTGAGATATTGTTGGAAGTTTGTCATTGAAGTTTATGTGTTGGTAACATGAGCTAAATGGAGAGACTGATGGATATAACAGAACATGACAGTGTATGGTGTTGTTATTGATGGCAACCCATTATAGAGATGCAGTAGTGTCGGTCCAGAGAAGACCAAAGCACCAATTGTTTTATAGATTTGTCTAAGTCCTAAAGTATAATCTTCAGTGTTCAATGAACCAGTTTTTGGGTCCACATTGCTCTGCTATGAAGAATTTTTTCATGCCTCTGCAAGAAAGGAGATTATACAAACCCATCAAAAGAATGCTAAAATTATTGATGAAGCAGTAAAAGTACTGCATGTAACGCCCCACAAGGAAACCCTAGAGAACAACTCAACTATGCTATACAAAAAGGACAATTTTTTTTTTAAGGAAAGAAATAAAAAAGAAATGTAAATCATATTTATTCATAACATCAAGTTAAGCTTATCCTCTAGGGATTCCATGACTGCATTACTAATTATTATCATGATCTTGTTAGTTGCCGTTGCACCAAAAGATCGACCTATTAATGCCCAATACAATCACTTGACTTAACAAGCACGGGAGGCGGTTAAGCCCTTGTCGCAAACCACCGCAGCATAGCACAAAACAAGGAGACCAAGGGCCACACCTTACAACAATCCCCCCTAGTGCAAGCGTGGGGTTTGAACACGTGACCTTGGCTTTGATACCAATTGTTAGATTCAAGACAGACAACTGAGAGGGGGGGTGAATCAGTTGTCCCAAAACTTCCTTCCTATTAATCACTTAAATCCTTCTTGTAATTCAGTAGCATAATAAAAGATCAATCATGAGAACATAATGCAACAATTCAAGAGCAGAAACACATTAACACATATGACACCAAGATTTTAACGTGGAAAACTCGGTTAAGGGAAAAACCACAGGGTGACTAACCCAAGATTGTATTATCTATTAAAAGAATAAGAAGAATAAATGGCACATGCCAATTAGGGCTCACTGCCTGAGCACACTGCTCACAAGAGGCCCATTGCCTACATGAGACACACTGTCTACAGAATGATAAATATTACATACTTGAACTGAAGAATAGTATCTTCACCAAGCTTGAGTTAGTTCCATTTAAGCCCAATACTTTTGCTTTGCCTTTCGCTCTGCTCCTCTCTACCACACACTCATCTCCGCCAAGATACCTTTGAAATGACTTCACAACTTCTTATTTATACAAGACATTTGACTTTGGGATAATCATCCAAGTCGGAATACTTTACAGAGAAAATACATAAATACAATATGACTAATTATAAAAAGACTTCACGTGGATCATCACACTGTCGGCTACACAGATATGAGACTTTAATCTTCTTTGAGGAACACAGCATACTTCATAGAACATCTTCAAGATCATCCGCAGGATGTGTAACTCATCTGGTTGGCCAAACTTAGGAAGAACATCATCATCCAGAAGTAATTCTTTAATTACGAGCTCAGTCTTCAATGTGGACCACCAACACGAACTAGACACAATCTAGAGACCTCCACAAGCTTGCCTGAATCACCAAGAACATCCACACTACTTCTGCTTACTAAAATCATTCTCTCCTTCATCTGGAACCTCAAGAACATAGTCTGTCATCATTGTCATATTGGAATAGATACTTGCAGACCTCAAGACCATGAACCAATTGAGTTGTCAATTCACATTGACTTCCTAAACACTCCACCATTTATCCATAGAACAAGATATTTCATTTTCGGATCTCACCGAACCTATTTGTGTCGCTCTGTCACCTCTGATCATTTGCTAGAACCAGTTTTACTCAAGTGGCCATAACTTCTTCAAATCTTCATGCGGACCTCTCAAATCTTTACTGGATCATCTTAAGACACATATCTATAAGCCCTTTGAAGCGTATCCTCTAATCTTCATCTTAGCTAGGATCTTCACCTTACTGTCTTCACTATTCTTCTATGTTCCTGATAGGACTAATTTTCTCAATATCCTCAGCATACAACTCATCCAATCCGTGTTCATCAATGCAACAAGAGTATGTTGACATCAATAACAACACCGGTTAGGCCCATACTTGCAACAATCTCCCCCTTTGTCATTGATGGCAACATATGATGTGAAAAACTATTTTGATCATTAAGACAAGAACTTCTCCTTATTGACTGACATAACTCCACCTATCAACAACAACCATTCACATGTCTTCTCTTCCTTTACTGCTCCCCTTTTGATCAACAACCACTTTTGTTTTTCACATGTCTTCTCTCCCCCTTTGACATCAATGGCAAAGGGCACATACTTGCATCATTTCAGAATCATACTAGCTACTCCCCTTGAGTAGCAGCTTCCCATCATCAATCCGGACCACAAGATGTGACTATGAGATCCATTGGACTGATGCACATCAGTACACCTTAATTGAAAACTAGAGGGGTAATAACCCCTAACTTCTCCCTGAGTCACTCAAAAGAGTCCTTAGGTAGAGGTTTAGTAAAAATATTTGTAATTTGATCCTTGGAGGGCACAAACTCCAATTTGACTTCATTCTTGTTCACTTACTTTCTCAAAAAGTGAAACTTGATGGATGTATGTTTTGTCTTTGAATGCAACACAAGATTTTTTGATATATTTATTGCACTTGAATTATCATAGAAGATTGTGATAGGTTCCTCATACTCCACTCTGATGTCTCTTAGCATTTGCTTCATCCACAATACTTGAGTGCAACTACTTGCTGCTGCAATATATTCTGCTTCTGCAGTGGACAGAGATATTACCTCTTGTTTCTTGCTCAGCCAAGAAACCAATCTTTTTCCAAAAAAGAATGCTCTACCACTGGTACTCTTCCGATCATCCACATCTCCTGCCCAATCCACATCTGTATATGCATGAAGAGAGAAATCATGATATCTAGGATACCATAAACCATACTCAACTGTCCCTTTTAGATATCTAAGAATCCTCTTGATTTCCATGACATGAGATTCTCTAGGATCAGCTTGGAATCTAGCAACAAGACCAACAACATTCATAATGTCAGGTCTAGTTTGAGTAAGATATAATAGTCCTCCAACCATTGACCTGTACTTTCTCTGATCAGCCTTAGGAGAGTCATCATCTTTGCTCAATTTGCATCCGGTTGCCATAGGAGTATTCATTGGTTTTGAGTCTTCCATCCCAAATTTCTTCAACAATTCTTTCACATATTTGGTCTGTGAAATGAAGATTCCTTTCTTTGCTTGAATGATTTGCAGACCCAAGAAGAAATTTATTTCCCCAAACATGGACATCTCAAATTCACTTTTCATTTGATTTGCAAAAGTTTTGCACATACTATCTCTTCCTCCAAAAATGATATCATCAACAAACACTTCAACAATTAAGATATTTTCATGATCAATTTTGAAGTACAAATTACTGTCAGCAGTACCTTTGTTGAAACCAATCTTCAAAAGATTCTTATCGAGTCTTTCATACCAGGCTCTTGGGGCTTGTTTAAGTCCATACAGTGCTTTCTTCAACTTGTAGACCATATCACCATGATCAAACAATTGGAATCCATCCGGTTGCTCAATGTAAACTTCTTCTTCCAAGTCACCATTCAGGAAGGCAGACTTGACATCCATCTGATATACTTTGAAGTCTTTGAAGGCAACAAAGGCAAGAAATAATCTGATTGCTTCAATTCTTGCCACTAGAGCAAAAGTTTCTTCAAAATCAACTCCTACTTGGGAATAGCCCTTGCAGACCAATCTGGCTTTGTTTATGACTACTTCACCATCTTCATTTAGTTTATTTCGGAAGACCCATTTGGTTCCAATCACATTTTTGTTTCTAGGTCTAGGAACAAGATCCCAAGTGTGATTTTTCTCAATTTGCATCAGCTCTTCTTCCATTGCTTTAGTCCAGCTTTCATCATTGCATGCTTCATTCACTATCTTTGGTTCAATCTTTGAAATCAGACAATACTCTTTTGAGTCTTTAGCAATCTTTCTTCTTGTTTGAACACCTTTGCTTTTATCATCTATGATTTGATCTTCAGAGTGATTCAGTCTTACATACCTGGGAATTTTGGGAATTTCTTACACTTCTGTTTTTTGAACAGGTTCATTCAAACTTATCTCTTCTCCCTGATTCTTCGGATCAATCTAAATCTGAATTTCAGAAGGGGCTTGGACTTCTTGGACCAAAACATCATTCTAATCATCTTCATCATATTCATAAAACCTTGAGGGTTTTTCAATACCTTCATCAACCTTCACATTTGTACTTTCTATGATATTTCTCAATCTCTTGTTATAACACCGGTATGCTTTGCTTTGAGTAGAATAACCCAAGAATATTCCTTCATCACTTCTAGCATCAAATTTGCCAAGATCATCTCTTTTAATATAACATTTGCTACGAAAGACTTTGAAATACTTCACAGTGGGAGTGATACCAAACCAGAGTTCATAAGGGGTCTTACCAGTATTGCTTCTGATTTGTACTTGATTAAGAGTATAGACAGCAGTGCTTACATCTTCTCTCCAATAGATCTGAGGAACATTTTCTTCCATCATCATGGTTCTAGATGCTTCTTGGATGGTTAGGTTCTTTCTCTCCACTACTCCATTCTGCTATGGAGTCCTTGGAGCAGACAACTGTCTCTTTATTCCATGTTTCTCACAGAATTCTATGAACTCCCTGGATGTGAATTCTCCACCTCTGTCAGACCTAAGACACTTTATTTTTAATCCGTTTTCATTTTCTACCATAGCCTTGAAGATTTTGAATTTCTCAAGAGCCTCAGATTTCTCTTTTAGAAAAGTCACCCATATCATTCGGGAGTAGTCATCAATTAATAACATGAAGTATCTATCACCTTGCAAGCTCCTGATTCTTGCCAGACCACATAGATCAGTATGTATTAAGTCCAACAATTTGGTAGAAGACTATTCCTTATTTTTGAATGTGACTCTGCTTTGTTTACCCAACTGACATTCTTTGCACAAACTATTAGTAGGTTTCACCAGTCTTGGAAGATCTCTTACAACCTGAGTGTTGCTTATCTTGATGATATTATCAAAATTCAGATGACACATTCTCCTATGCCACAACCAACTCTGATCAATTTGAACAAATTAGCAACTTTTACCAGTACCAACCAAGTGGAAGATATTATCTTTTGTTTGAGTACCAGATGCAATCTCTGTTCTGGAACTTTCAAAGATCTTACATTTTCTATTTTTGAATCAAAGATCGTAGCCTTTGTCCACCAACTATCCAACACTGAGAAGATTGTGCTTCAAACCTTCAACATACAGTACATTACTGGTTTTGTTCTTTCCATCAAAAGAAATAGTTCCTCTACCTCTGATTCTGCCAGCACAATTATCACCAAATTTTACCACTCCTCCTTCATATCTTTCCAAATCTATGAACTTATTTTTGTCACTTGTCATATGGTGGGAGCATCCACTGTCAATGACCCAATCATCCTTTTTCTTCAACTTGGGCAGCTAGAGATTTTTCTACCATTTTATGATTGATAGATTCAGAGGGCATTGGATCTTCTTCCTTGATGGCAATAAACACCTAGTCACTTCTGGATTTGTTTCCTGTCTCTGATTCATCATCTGTTACTCCTTCATCATCATCATCTTCATGAACATAGTAACATTTCTTTTAGAATCTTGATCTGTTAGGATTTGGCCTTGAAAATCTTTTCGAACACCTTGAGGCAAAATGACCAATCTTATTGTAGTTAAAACATTTAAAAGGCAATTTCCCTTCATACTGACTGGATCCTCTTGGTAGTCTTTTTGTAATAAGGGCTTCAAGTTGAGCAGCTTCTGCTTCATCTTCTTCCAAATATTTTCTTGCTTTTTCATACCATGATAGTTTCTTTGAAGAGTTCTCTCCCAGATCAAACTTTTGTTTTCCTTTTACAAAGGCACTAGCTTTGAATGCAGATTCAGTCTTGGAGGGTGCATCTCCAAACTCGGCCAATTCAAATGCAGCTAATTTACCAACCAATTGATCTCTTGTGATATTTGAAAAAGATCTGAATTCTTCAATATCAGCAACCTTGTATTTGTAAGAATCAGGAAGGGATCTGAGAACTTTGGCAACAATCTCATCTTCAGCTAAGATTCTACCAGCACATCTAATGCCACAAACAAGCTCATTTACTCTTGGCATAAATGTAGTGATATTTTCATCTTCTCTCATCTTCAGGTTTTTGAATTTTCCTTTCAGACTCTATAGCTTGGCACATTTAACATACTTGTCTCCTTCATGCAGAAGTTCTAGTTTTTTCCAAATCTCATGCAGTTTTTAGATCAATAAAATTTGTCAGCTCTAAATCAAATAAGGCACTTAGTAGAGCTTCTTTAGCCTGAAGATTGTTTTCAACATCTCTGATTTCATCTACAGTTCTCAGACCATTCTATGGAGGAACATACTTCTTTGAAGCCATGATCCAATATTGCATTCCCATACATTGCAAGTGACATTTCATGCGGCTTTTCCAATAGTGTAATTGGTTCCATCAAACCTTAGACTATCCTTCTTGTAGGATGACATCCTGGATCTCCTCAAGCGGTTAAGCTCTTTTAGAGGAACTTAGCCCTGATACCAATTGTTAGTTGCCGGTGCACCAAAAGATCAACCTATTAATGCCCGATACAACCACTTGACTTAACAAGCACGGGAGGCGGTTAAGCCCTTATTGCAAACCACCCCAGTGCAGCGCTGAACAAGGAGACCAAGGGCCACACCTTACAATAGATCTGACTAACAACCATCGTTCATTCTAAATCCAAATACATCAAATGAATCAACACATACATTTACTTCATTATATTTCATCAAATGAATAAACATCAAGATCCTGTATAAGTATTACAAGTACAAATACAATCCTTTACAATATGGAGTAGACATTTACATTGTTACAATATCTCCTTTCTGATTACAATATAATATAATTTTCCATAAACTTAAATTTACATAAAAACATCTATATTTAATTATTCATTAAAAGTGCCTTCTTAACTTAATAATTTTATTTTAATGTAACAACTAACCAAAGCACTAATCAAACAATTTCAAACTCAATAATCCAAATGTCAAACAATACGTGACCACTATGCACGATCAGAAAGCAAGACCACCACAACAATGATTGACTATCATGCCCATACTGACAACACTGACTAGGTGCAAAACTGGATACTCATCCTCTTCAAGGATGATGGCTAAGCTAGGGGACCATATGTTATCTCCGTTCAACAGTTTCCATTAGTTTTAAGGCATGCTCAGACCTGTCAATTCAGGTGGAGTTGATGCCTGATACCTGCAACCTGCAGCACACAATACGGTCTATGCACAAATATAATAAATATCAAACAGTCATGGAGTGAAAGAGAATCACAACATTGCTAGATGCTCACGAATGAGTGGTACGACATTGTCTCTTTTCACCCACACAATAATTAGATCATCCTATAATACAAAATCAGTCGCATAAAAATCAATTCTAACATATGACAATCATAGTAAGATCAACATCATAATCACCTGAATGTAAAACAATGTCAGAGCACATGAATTATTAGTGTGGCAACAAGGATTATCAATAAAACATGCTAACTGGCATATGAAACCACACATGAGGATAATTAGGAATGTCACCAATGTGAATGTAGCATCTACCAACATCATATAATGCACAACATCAACTGTCTAACATACCCTAAATATTCCTATTATTTTACCTTGATCTTCATGCTCCTTAGCCAGACTATCTGTACATCCAAGATGAGAATGGAGGGGCACTACATCCTCCCTCCCTAAAACTTGACTTACTCTTGGAAGTCACAGACTAGGGTGGAAACATAACATATTAGTATTGCAATTTTCTATTACCAACATATGCATCCATATTAAGTAATTGTTCATAAGACAAGCTCAATTGTTCAATAAGGACAAGAAGAACATCAATTCCTTACCTTTAAGGCGTATCATGTGACCTACTTATAACCAATCACAAATATTTTGATAATTTCAAACGATTTAGGGAATTGCATTCACATATTGATAAGGAAAAATACATCTCATCTCTTATTTCCACTATGGTTCCAACTAATTACCAAACATGCAAGTACAATTCTCCGCAGAGTCTTCCCTTGTACATACTATCAGAGGCTTGAAATGAACATGATAGAAACAACACTTAGCATGAAACGGGGCCAACAAAAACAAACATTCGAAATAGCCATCATAGAAATTAAAAAAAATGCAAACCCAAGTGGGGAAATAATCAAATTCAATCTTAAGTCATAAAATGCTGGCAATTTTCAACAATAAATCAAGTATAAAGAAAAGAGTTTTGGTGACCACTCCTATCATAAGAGAGTTCAAAGAAAACAAATTCACTGTTATCCCACCAACAACACATGAAGCAACTATCAAAAATTCCAAAATGACCAATATTACAAACAATCTACATCACGGTGTGACTAATTTTAGCCACAAAAGGGAGTATCCGCTACACAACACCCCAGGACTCAAAGTCTAGAATGCGTTTGAGAATGTACACCAAACACATGGACAACTAAGTTTTCTACATCTTCATATCTAAGGAACTTTTATACAAAAATTTTCTATCATTAATGCAATACAATTTCTTTTTACCAAGCTATGAACATATGCAATTACTTCCTTATGCATGAAGATATTTATAGAGGGAATGTATGATGTCACACACAAGAATAATTCAAAACTCTAATTGACTTACATTATCACATTCATGATCTCATGGGTCCAACACAAGCTCCAATTTGATCTCCTGCACACGGTTCTTACACAGGCATACACAATGATAACTTCCACAACAAAACTTCCACATGAGGTCATGGCCAACAAGGAGATGAATATCATATTATCAAGTAACCACACAAAGATACCCCACACACGACAACACCACATAATCCACATGACTCGCGATGCATGATGCCACCGAGTGATTAAATCTTTCCAATACTTACACATATAATGTAATTAACATAAAGATGGTATGGTGCTTCTACACCCATAGCTAAACATAACCCCCAAGTATGATTACTTCACCAAACCAGGGAACACAAAACACCACCGGCCTTTAACAACACCTCACACAGAATGGGTACATGATATTCACATCACTAGAGGGGCTAATACCACACTCCTAATTACATGCACTAATAGTAACCATGCTTCTTTCTTCTAAAGCACTAGAGACAAGAAGAGGAACTCAAGGCCTCAACAAATCAATAAGCACTAACATTCAGGAAACACATATTGTTAGATATAACATCACATTTTCAGAAAAGAAGGAGAGAGAACACAGAGTAGACACATAAGTAAAACAAGGCATAAAGAATTTATTTATTCCAGAATCAAAGAACAAGTCTATAAACTTATCAACCTTCTGATGTCACACTAAGGCACATAGGTGAGAGGTATTATTACCAACTCGCCACAAGGAGAAAAATGCTTAAGCTAGAGAAACAACAACAATCTAGAGGTCCCTGTGTTGCAACCTAGGCTCTGATACCAAATGTAACACCCCGCCAGGAAACCCCAGAGAACAGATCAACTATGCTATACAAAAAGGACAATTTTTTTTTAAGGAAAGAAATAACAAAGAAATGTAAATCATATTTATTCATAACATCAAGTTAAGCTTATCCTCTAGGGATTCCATGACTGCATTACTAATTATTATTATGATCTGACTAACATTCATGGTTCATTCTAAATCCAAATACATCAAATGAATCAACACATACATTTACTTCATAATATTTCATCAAATGAATAAACATCAAGATCTTGTATAAGTATTACAAGTACAAATACAATCCTTTACAAGAGGGAGTAGACATTTACATTGTTACAATATCTCCTTTCTGATTACAATATAATATAATTTCCCATAAACTTAAATTTACATAAAAGCATCTATATTTATTTATTCATTAAAAGTGCCTTCTTAACTTAATAATTTTATTTTAATGTAACAACTAACCAAAGCACTAATGAAACAATTTCAAACTCAATAATCCAAATGCCGAACAATACATAACCACTATGCATGATCGGAAAGAAAGACCACCACAACAATGACTGACTATCATGCCCATACCGACGACACTGACTGGGTGCAAAACTGGATACTCATCCTCTTCAAGGATGATGGCTAAGCTAGGGAACCATATGTTATCTCCGGTCAACAGTTTCCATTGGTTTTAAGGCACGCCCAGACCTATCAATTCAGGTGGAGTCGATGCTTGATACCTACAACCTGTAGCACAACACAGTCTATGCACAAATATAATAAATATCAAACGGTCACGGAGTGAAAGAGAATCACGTCGCTAGATGCTCATGAATGAGTGGTACGACATTGTCTCTATTCACCCACACAATAATTAGATCATCCTATAATACAAAATTAGTCGCATAAAAATCAATTCTAACATATGACAATCATAGTAAGATCAACATCATACTCACCTGAATGTAAAACAATGTCAGAGCATATGAATTATCAGTGTGGCAACAAGGATTATCAATAAAACATGCTAACTGTCATATGAAACCACACATGAGGATAATCAAGAATGTCACCACCATGAATGTAACATCTACCAACATCATATAATGTACAACATCAATTGTCTAACATACCCTAAATATTCCTATTATTTTACCTTCATCTTCATGCTCCTTAGCCAGACTATTTGCGCATCCAAGATGAGAATGGAGGGGCACTACACTGCAAGATAGGCTTCCTGGTGTAA
The DNA here is from genome assembly GCA_027924645.1 of Cunninghamia lanceolata. Lineage (NCBI taxonomy): Eukaryota > Viridiplantae > Streptophyta > Pinopsida > Cupressales > Cupressaceae > Cunninghamia > Cunninghamia lanceolata. The sequence continues at coordinate 4,839,978 of BSBN01000262.1, read as the reverse complement.
ATATTGACAACTCTCTATCTAGTGTGGAGTAGCTGAGATTACTAATTGTTTCCTTTAAGGAACATTCTACTGGATTAGAGGATAAGTTGGAAAAGGAAATAAATGAGAAGGTAAATAACAAAAGGTTTGCAGATGTTTCCAACAAATGCACTATTTCACATGGTAAGTTGCAGAGCAACTTAAAAGATATTTAGGATTGTGTTATAGAGGCAAAACCTCTATTTCAATTTTGTTTAACATGGCCAGTTTCCACTAAGAGCATAAAGGACCACATGGACTCAATAGAATCTCAGATTGCTCATACCTCTAGTGTTTATGATTTGATGGGAGATGGCAAATGGAACAACAAGGCTAGTAATTGAGAATCTGCACGGACAAATCTTTAAGCTATAGGAGCAAAAAGAGAAGATAATAATGTAGTACTGTCATCTCTGAGACATAGTAAGTGCAAGGGTTACTTCTTTGACTAGAATTTTGGTTGATGTAGAGACAATGATACAACAGAATCTGGTACCCAATTCTCTAGATGAAGGTGAAGAACTCTATGTGAAGCTTGAGAAACAGTGCAAAGTACTTGCCTTCGCTAAGGAGTGGGAAGCAACAAAGAAGGATCTAAAGGCACACCTTGCAAAATTTAAAAGGAATCTAATCAAGGCAGTTTGGCCTCCTCAAGCTAAGTTGTACATTTTTGTTCTGTACAAATAACTTTCCTTATTATAATGTACATACACGTAGTATGTTTTTGATAACATTGTGAAAAGGAGTCTTTCAAATGTAAATTGTTGAAGAAATGTTGAATATAAGAGTGAAGTAGTAAGGGGGAGTTAGTCCCATGTACATACATATATATTTTATAGGGGGAGCACTATACATGTCACCTAAAAGGCTTGATTTTAAGGGCCCCTTTGCCCTTGATTTCAAAGGGGGAGAAGATTGGAGAAGTTTGTGTAGCGTTGCCATCAATGACAAAGGGGGAGATTGTTGGAAGTTTGTCATTGAAGTTTATGTGTTGGCAACATGAGCTAAATGGAGAGACTGGTGGATATAGCAGAACATGATAGTGTATGGTGTTGTCATTGATGGCAAACCATTATAGAGATGCAGTAGTATTAGTTCGGAGAAGACCAAAGAACCAATTGTTTTACAGATTTGTCTAAGTCTCGGAGTACAATCTTTAGTGTTCAGTGAACCATTTTTTGGGTCCGCATTGCTCCATTATGAAGAATTTTTTCCTGCGGTTCTAAGGTAATTTTGGTACATATTGAAGGAGTCTAAATCCAAAGTTTCAAGGCTTAAAGTCCTCCACTATTGAAGATAGAGTTGATAGAGTATCAGACTCTATAATGACAATATAATGGTAGTGTTAGTGGTATATTGGAATGCTTCGCATTCCACCGTAGATGAATGTTTTTCTATGTAGTTTTGTGAATAAGCTTATAGATGTCAGAGATATGTGTTCTCCAAGTGGCAAGATTTTTGGTGGTCCATGCGTTGAGTTGTGAGTAAACAGTTGGTTCATTCTATTGTTACTTCACCAATGGTGCTGACCCAAAGGTTTTGAGGTTGTGCATAGTTAAGTTATGTATGGAGTAGAATTATGGGAGTAATTATAGGTTATGTCGACCTATCCTAATGTGTTGCTTTGATTCTTTCCGCAAATCGTATAGGATTGAGTTTTGTGCCGACAAATCAAGAAGTCGCACGGTACATCTATTATGCCAACGTATTTGATGTTTTTCTTTATTGCGGTATATATACAAGATTGATTTCTTGTGTGGAGGTAATGTGTATGTGAAAACAAAGCGTGTCTGTGTGTGTGTTCAAGAACTGATGTAGAGAAGGGAAAGATAAGATTGTAGTGAAGATGAAGTGTGTTAAGTCAGTATTTTGAGCTTCAATGGAACTGTATCTTCAACATATGTCAGATGCATTGTTAACAATTCTTATTTGGCAGTGAGCCACCCTTTCTTCTATCTTTCTCTATTCAAGACAGTGAGTCCTTTGGTAGTGAGCCACCAACAGTGAGCATTTCTCTTGTGGACAGTGAGTCCACCATTTTGTATCAAACTTGTAACTAGTTACATTATAATATATTGTGAGCTAATCCTTATGATGGTTTTTCCTTTTTTGGGTTTTCCACATAAAAATCTGGTGTTCATGTGTTATGTGCTTTGATAGTTGCTTTCATGCTTTCCTTTTACTACAAATTGAATATGCTATGTGGAATGAATGTTTAAATGTTTAAGTGGTTTCAGAGAATATTGATTGACCCCCCTCTCAATATTCTGGGTGTTCAACACAAATTATCTTGTTTTTTAGTATCAATCGGTAGTTTACAAGATATAAAGATTTATTTACTGATGTACATAAATTTTCTAGGAAGATTTTTTTTGAAAAAGGGAAAGATTCACCATGGAAATTAATGCATTCAATTAGGATTCACTAGTATTTTATAGAAAATTTTATAGGTCTTTTCTTAAAGTTATCCCTATTATGGTGTAAGGATCATAATGCACATGCTTGATCTTTTAGTGTGGACCCTTGAAGTGCTCCTCCTAAAGATGCAACTAGACTTTATTACCCATCTTGAATTTATAAAGTCCATGATATGTGTCATGGTGTTTTACTACTCCTATTGTTGGTGTGAGAGTATCCACTATAGTTGTCTATTAATATGCTTGATGTGTTGCAAAAAAATATTTGCCTTATTATCAACTTTCTTCTCTTGTTCATGTAACAAAGTGCTTGATGGCACATGTTAGGAGATGTCACGGGGAATGATTGGATAGAACATGAGACATCTTAAATGAACTATGCTTCCTAGAATTGTACAAATCTCTTTTGTAGGCATGTTGCAAGAACAAGAAGTTTTTATCCCAAGCACATGGATTTGCATCATTGTATAATTACAATAGATGGATTGTTGTGTGATTTCCAATTTTATCTTCCCATCTTTCATGTAGATTGGTCCACTTGAGTATCTAATATATTCCACAAGGAATGTTATAAATAACAAACCTTGGGTCATAGTCAAACATGATGGATGAAGTCTAAAATGAATCCACACAACTGAATAAGCATGCTAGTTTTTCTTGCACACAATCATGACAACTATCTTTGAAAATAAATCCACAATGATAATTCCAATGTTAGTTTAGTGCTTTTTTGTAGGCGAACTAGATGGGAAATCCAAGTTGATAGACTCACATGTGTTGTTGGAACCAACAATGGTGTGTACAATTCAAGATTCTTGTTGGTTGTCTTGGTGTTGCAATACATAATAGATGACTTGTTATGACACTTTGTCATTTTACATATGAAAACAAAATTAAGTTTGTTAAACTGTTGACAAAGTCTTGCTTACTTTGAACTGTCTTGCTATCTAGAATAGTGCATCTCCTATATGAGCCATTAGTGAGGTGTATTTGCAACAGACCAAGATGCTTGAGCTTGTAGAGATGCTAGGTAGACAAGTAGTGATTTGTAATTTGTTCACCTACATAAGAGTGACATAGGTTGGTGTGAAGTCTTGGCCAACTAAGTAGAGGGAAACCTACCATAAGGAGTTGTGATGTCTCGTGTCAAGCACTATGATGAATGCTTGGACAAAGGGTATATACTGTACTTTACAAGCTTGTTGTATTTTACCTTCTGTGATGAATGCTTGTACAAAGGGTATATAATGTACTTTACGACCTTGTTGTCTTTTACCTTATGTTTGATGACTAGATGGAACTACAACTCCTATTCATATTCACATCCCTACCCCTACTATGGGCATTAGTGGGTTAGGGATTAGGTTAGGTTAGCTAGTTGCAAAACTCTTTTTGATACAAATAGACAAATTGAACCAATCCACCTTGACCCACCTCCACCTCCACTTACACCCCAAACCCCACTTTATAGATTTGTGGTCAATTAGATCTCTCAAGGACTCTCTATATATCTTGTATCTAATACAACATTCCAAACCCTTAAATCTAAGATTCTAGATTTATATTCTATATACCTTCGTGCTAGTAAAAAAGAGTAAATAAATTAGTAAAAAAAAATGAAATGTATACTTAAATAGTCCAAAGTATCAGATTTATTTATTCTCCTTGTTGCAACATACTTCACCTAGAGTTCACCTATCTATAGTTATTATCCTCGTGGCAACTACACTTAACCTACTACCTACTACATAGAGAGATGGATTATTTCTTTCTTCCCATAGAAACATGATTACTTCGTAAAAATTAGAAACCATCTATACATCAAATAACTTATCCAAGAAAATGTAAAACAACTTGAACTTCACATACGCTAGTTACTTTTAGTCTATAATAATAGAAGAAATGGAGAAGGTGATCTAAACGAGAATATTTAAGTTTATAAGGATTGATAGGATATCGTAATAATGTTCCATAAGCAAGTTATTCTCTCCCCATAACAATTATCCTAGATAAGGTTTCACATAAATTGTTTCATATAATCTATGGCCTACATTTTAAGAAACATTATCTTCATTTTAGCATTTAGTAATTAATTTTTAATTCTAGAAGGATTTATTCTTACAAAAATTTCTAGAGCCTCTTGGGTATAGACCAGCACCTCTTTGGAAGAAAATGGGTTTGAAAGATTTTATATATTTAACTTTAATATAGTATTTAAAGTTTTTTTTTATATTTTAGAATCTACAATAGTAAGTCTTTTGGAAGCACAATGCTTCTACACTTTCTATTGATATAATGTTTAACTTTTTTAGTGAACATTCCAATGTTTACGTAAGTGAAATGTAAATGATCTCTTTATAAGTTCATTGAATTGTATAGAGGGGAAAGGTTTGGTTGATATAACAAGAAGAGGCAAAATTATGATACAAAAGAGTTCATTTTTGTATTCTTGACCTCATTCATTTTTGTATCCTTTACCTTATTTATTTTTGTGTAAGTCACTAAGAAACTTTTAATATGATTTAACAAATCTTAAAGAATATCTCTTATTACTATAAAACTATGTTATTTACCATAATTACTATAAAACATTGTTTTGTTTGATATAAACTATTTTTGATATTTTTCCAATAATCTATTTTGAGACACATATGCACCCTTAACATAACTTATAGACTCTCATCCCATTATCTATTTGGCCAATATCTATAATGAGACCAAAGAAAATGTCTTGCCTTTTGTCTTGTATTTATTGACTTTTTTGGTATTTTAATTCCTTTGTTCTCTTATTTCTTCCTTTGTTCTCTTCTTTTTTTCTTTTGTTTCCTTTTTTATTTGTTTTCTTTTTTATTTTATTTTTATTTTTTTCCCTCATTCTTTTATTTTCTTCTTCTTCTTTTGTTTGTTGTTTTTGATTAAGATAAGAAGCTAACAAGGGGCGGAACCCTTTACAAACAAGGCCCCCAGGGCAGAACAAAACAGGCCACAAATAGGGCAGGCACAACACAGAAGTAGTACAGACAAACACCAATGAAGCTGCAAGAAACAAAAAGAAGCAACAAATAGTGCACATGACACACACTGACAATAGGAAAATAAAATTAGGCTGCGAAACGACAAACAACCTGTAGAAAACACCAAATAGAGGATCTAAACAACAACAGATCCCAAACAAGCAAATCTAACCCCTTGGCCCTAGGGCATAAATCTACAACAGATTTGGGGAGTCCTTTCTTTCTACGCTGGACCACAATCCATGAAACCTCTGAGTCAAAGTCCTCAGAGTGAGGCGAGAGAGGGGGATCCTCCCTAGACACTGCAACCAAAGAAGTCACACACAAAGATACTGAACTAGAAACATGCATGACCGAAGATGTGACCAGAATTGTTGAAGTAGTAACCTGACCATGAATAGGAGCCAACATAGGGGCCTTGACGTTAGCAGCCATATCCACCGCCACACCCTTGGGAAACGCAGGGGGAACAAGCAAGGTATCTTGGGAAGAGTCGTCTCCCTGGGAGGAGCCATCCTCTAGAGAAGCACCAATTGTCAGGTGATCCATGAGTGCATTCTTCCAACAAGTTCTGCACCCTTGTGGCAAGAGTTCAGACAACCTGAGGCCAAGTGACCAATAGAAAAACATCTTCTGCACCTAAAAGGAAGGCCCTCATAGTCAAGCTATTGAGTCCAAGGCCTTTCCCCTACCATCAACACAACATCTCCATGGAGGGGCTTGGAGATGTCTATATCAACTAAGATTTGAGAATCTATGGTATGCCCAATATCTTGTTGGCATTGGTATTGTTTGTCATTGATGTCAAAGGTTGAGTTAGGTTGATGGCTAGATCACTCATGCAGAGACATCAAAGGTTGATGGTCATATCATAATGGTTGATCATATCCAAATGGTTGGATCTCTTTATAGTATTCATTTTTTATGTTGATGCATTCCATGGTACATTCATTTTTGGATCTTCTTATAGTATTTATGGTGTTGCTTATATCATGATTCATGCTTCAAAATCACCAAAGGACCATAGGGTCACCAAATGATCACAAGGAATTCATATACAATTGATATACAGAATCACAGGGTGTTGAGATATGAGCTATGATGTTGATGTTGGTCTGATATTGGTCATTTCATATCTTTGGTCATATTTTGAGTTGAGAGTTTCTTGAGTTCCTGCTAGTCATCTCATGATATATACAAAGGAGGAAGATCTTGTCTTGGTGGTTTGATAAGTTGGAGTGTCTAAGTCTTCATTATTGTTGATTAGGGCTTGTGTCCTTAAAATAGCTAAGTTGTTTTAACTCTTAAAACCTTAGCCTACCCGTATGTGGATTTTGTTCTTTTTGGATGTTGACCAAAAGAGTGGGTCATTCATAACTTAAGTGATGACCTTAAGTCACCCTCAACATTGAGTAACCGGCCCCAACTCCTAAGGGCTACCAGTAATAACAGGTTGTGTTTTAAGTGTGAGCGGGTGCTATATTGTCTTTGTTCATTTGAGCGGTAAAAGGAAATCAACGGTATACTTTGAATATTTGTGGAGTGCGATTTAGAAGATCTTTGGTCTCTTTTTAAACTTTGGATTCCTCCAACATTTGTTAATTTTGACATTCAAATGGCCGTCGAAGATAATGATCAAAGAGTTGTAAGAGGCAGTTTATTGAGTTTTTTAAGGAATTTTTTTTGGAAAATTTGTTTCTTAACCCGTGGCATCTAAAGGATGGTAATTTTTTTTTTTTAAAAGGCATCTTTTTGAATAGAAGATTAATGCCTTTTTGAGGAGCTAAACCTTCTAAATAAAGATGGATTATGAGAGTGGGATCTTATAAGAAAATTTATGGAAGTTTTTTTGCCAAATGGAAAAGTTTTATGAAAATGAAATTGTCTTTGCAGATAAAGATTTTTAAGGAGAATTATTTTTGCATATTGAGAAGATTTTTCTTTACAGACAAATTGGTATTTGCATAGGGCAGAATGTTTTTATTAAGGATTTATTTTACCAGAGAAGAGAAGGTGAAAAGTTTTTTTATTAACAAAATTTAATGGAGATAATTTGTCTTGTGAGAAAATCATATTGAAGATTTATTTATTATTTTTTGTTTGCAATGAGAGAATGTGTTTTTGCAGGAATATGAATCAAAATTGAAGAGTTTATTTGCAGGGGAGATGAAGAAAAGGAAATGTGTTTTTACAGAAGAAGATGAATAGTTTGGGAGAAGTTTTTGCAAGAGCATATTAAAATCTTTTATGGGATGATTTTCTTGAGAAGATAGAGTTTGATTGCAGGAATTTGCAGAGAAGGAGATTTATTTTCTTGATGGAAGATGAAAATGAAAAGACAAAATATTAAAAGGGAATTTGAAGAGAATTTAGGAGAATTTAATGAAGGAAGTTATTTGCAGATAGAGACAAAATGATTTCTTAAAGAATATCAAAGTTTTTCAGAGTGAAAGAGAATGCAGAGATGGAAGATAAAGTTGCTCAGAGAGTTTTAAGGGGCTGGTGCATTATTTTGAAAGGATTTTTTTTAAGATTTTCTTTTTGCAGAGAAGATGAATCTTTGAAAGGACAAAATGTTTTTATTGATCATTCTTTTGTAAATAAGAATTTCTTTTTGTAGATGGATTTTTGTGGGAAGCTTCAAATTGGAGAGTCATTTTTTATTTTTGTTTCATGCAAGAATATCAAAGAGAAGACAAAATATGAAAAGTTTTTGATGCAGGTGAATGGATTACAAGATTGGTTCATTGTAGAGCAAGAGGAAGATGAATGGTTATCTGATATTTATTGAGCTTATAGGTGCTTTGGTGGGTGTGTTGATGAAGAAGACATAGATGAAAAATATAGATGATGAGAGATTGAATACATATAACGTGTGTCAAGGTTATATAGATTAATGATTTGATGATACAGATGACCAATTTGCAGAGTAGAAGAAATATTGAATCAAGTTTTGATTGCAGTGATTGATAAAAGATTGATAGAGATAATTTGCAGAGAAAATTGTTTATAGAGATTTGTATATGGAGCTTGTTTGTAGAAAAGAAAATGGTCTTGATTTGAAAATCAAACAGGAGGTATAAGGTTGTATAAAATGGTGCAAATCTGATTGAATGACAATCATGTCTTGCACACAAAGTTTGATGTTTTGTTAATAGTGATTGTGTTTGCCAGTGAGGCACAGTATGCCAATGAGGCTTGTGGTCAGTGAGACCTTGGTCAGTGAGACCTTCCTCAGCCAGTGAGGCTTTGTAAGAAGTTTTTAAAGTTAAGCCAGTGAGGCACTTCATGAGTGGTTTTTCTACCCTGAGAGGGTTTTCCTCTCCAGAAATTTCTGTGTTATAATTTGTCTCTATGTGTGCATATTTGTGTTTTATTGATAAGTTTTTGGTTCACATCTTTGACTATTAGTCTTGAGCATATGAGATCAACATACCATTAATTTCTTTCTTTCTACTTGTCTTGTAAAGTTTGCAAAAAGTTAAGAATTAACACAACACTGATTCACCCCCCCTCTTAGTGTTGTCATTGACTCGTACATATCTGAGGTAGTAGAATCTACCTTCAATAAATGACCAATAGCATTACCAATGGCCTCATAGAAAGAATCCTCCTAAAACTAAAGAGGGAGATTCAGAAGTCGAACCCATATTGGTATGATATTAAGTGGCTCGATAAGAGGGTTGAAGGACCAAGCCCAAGGTTTGATGGAGAGCGAATGCTCACCTGACATCCAAACCCTACCATCTAGTACTAAATCCCACTCCTCTGTGGAAGCAAATGTTGGAATGAAAAAACCCTAGCACTAGGAAAAAGCTATATCTTACCCTCTGTAGACACTTAAAAATGTCCTGGGCTTGCGAACACTATTCTTGCACATAATTCATCCCAATTTCACATTCTACTATGAATTAAATAATTTTAATTATTTAATTAATTGATCTCCTCTTTGATACTTTTAATTAAATAAATTTTATTTATTTAATTACTTAGCTATTTTCTTCTGATTTCTTCTATAATTAAATAATTATTTAATTATTCATTGTTCACCTCACCCTATTAATTTAAATAAATACATATTTATTTAAATTAAAGGTCTTACCCTAATTAAATAAGTCCTACTTATTTAATTTAATCCCATTCCATTATCCCCTTCCTCGAATAAATTAAATAAATGTACACAATTTATTTAATTTAAAAATCATATTCCACCTCACCATGTCTTCAAATAAAAAATTATCTTGTCTTCTAGTGGCTAGGAACCCTAATCAATCACAACCTTTCATTTGGCTCCAAAGTCAACTCTTAATCACAACCCTCCATTCAAATTCCCTCCTCTATAAAACCACTCTTTCAACCTCATTTCTCATCTACCACTTGCACAATTTGACTTCCCTCTCTGACTTTGCTATTGTCAAACCCTTGAGCTCCTCATTGCATTTGCAGGTCTGCAAATCTAAGAGCAAGATTGAAGCAAAATCTGAGAGAACAATGGAGGAATTACACTATTAGCCTAGGGTTTCATGTTTATGCTTTTATCTGCTTGATTCTAGGTTATTTAGTTCTCTATTGAGTGGTTAGGGCTTGTATAGGACTATTTGCTAGTTTTTAGAATGTTTTTCCCTAACTTCATCTGGTGAACTCGACGTGAACGTCTGTACATTCTTGAATTTTGTGATTTTGAATTTGCAGGAACAATGCGACGTATAAGCTAGTCCATGTGATGCTTCAACTGCTTCGTGTGACGCATGGGCCATACAGTGTGATGCTTCCTCTGGAGTTTGCTATGCACCAGAAACTCTCTGTGATGCATGCAACTGTGTTTAGGACATAATATCATCATTTAGTTTTTATTAGCCTAACCCAGTTGATTTTGCAGGATTTCAGCTTGTTTCTGATGCTTTATTTGCTTTGTTGACTCTCTAATTATAGTTGTTTATCTCATTAGGGTTTTTTCAAAGCATTAGGGTTTGATTATGTTAAGGGTTTATCTAGGGTTTGTGTTAACTTGTTTGAACATTTGGGTATATCTTGTGAATGTCTAAAATTTTCTCATCTTTCTGGCATCAGGGGAACAACCTTACAATCTGAGGGTTTACCATTTATCACTGAAGTGCTTTTTCCATTCACTGTTAGGATTTCTTCTGCTGATTTTGGCTTGCAGATACAGTGCTACGCCTCCGCTAGTTCGTGGGACGCCGCTATTGTTTATTGCATCGCTGTCGCCATTCCTTGCAACACGGTCTCCATTCTGTGTGACATCTTTGCGGCCCTATATGATGCATCATTTTGACAATGCACCGCCTGTGCAACTCTGTGTGACGCGGTCGCCATTCCCTGTGATGTCTTCGCACCTTTTTACAATGCATGCGATTGGTAAAAATAGAGGGTTTTAAGTTATCTTCATTAGGGTTTTTTTTCTATTTTACACAATAGTATTAGGGGTTTTTTCTTTGTTACTGATCTCTGGTCTGCAACTTGTGGCATTGAAGGAGACCTTTTGTTGAAATCACTAATCTGTTTGTGCAGGGTTTTATTTCATTCCATGTGTGTGTGTGTGGTTAGAATAGGAACATTTTAAATTGGGTTTAAAAAAAGAACACAAATCTGTTTGTCTCAAACTCATTTGGATTAAAAAGAACCACACTCATTGGGCTAAAAAGAACAACAATCTTGCATATTCACATTTCATTGGTTAAAAAGAACAACAAATTTGTATCTTTCACGCATTGGGTTTAAAAAGAAAAACAATCTGCATATCACACTCATTTGGCCTAAAAAGAACTTGCATCTTTCATTCATTGGAGTAAAAAGAATAACAAATTGCATCATTGTTTGCCGTGTTTGGTGATTTTGTTTGTGTTGTGGAGAAGTGTATGCTCTTCCCTCGCACCCTTGGTGATCTTGGGAATCAAAAAATCTTCACTACACTTGCATAAATTACACCACATTTAAAATCTAAGGGTTAAATGAACATTGTCTAGTGTGGTCAAACACATGTGTATGCTCTCTCCTCGCATCGTTGCATGACGACCTTGGAGATCAAAAACATGTGTTTGTATTGCTTTTGTGTAAACCTTTAGAGAGGTCTGCCTTGGTGGGAAAAGAGGTACTCATCCCAAGGGAATGACCTTAAATGGTACTTTCATTCGATCCACTATACAAACTAGGATAAGGCGAAAGCCAAGTCTGAACCGGTATTAGTGCTTACTGTACAATGTAAGTTTAAAAGGAGGTGTACCTTGCATATATGATACTCCTAGTAGGACTAGTTAAAGCTTTAAGTGGCTTATTGGATGCATGTAATGTGCCGGTCCCCCGAATATTCACTAAGAACCACTTGTTTTAGAGGCCAAAAACCCTTTTACTTGTTGGTGCAGGAGGTTGGACCTCTGAAGCCGCCCTACGTGTACTATTCATTATGGAGATAGGAATTCCCTCCGTTCATAGGATCAAAGGGTAAGAGGTTTGGTATGCCTATGCCATGGAAGGGGAGCCAGTGTCACCAAATTCTCTAGCTGTCCACTTTGTCTTAGTATCTGGAACAATCCAAGTAGGGACTTAGCAAGTAGTATCCTCTGTCTAGCCTAGGATTTTGCATGTTTACAAGTGCTTTCAAACTCATCAAAGGTATAAACATCAAAAGCCATAGCCAAAATTGAATGCTAAGTGTTTTCATGTGTGATGTGTTTTCTGATTTTTCCAACAAACTGCCAAATAGATCTAGAGAATTGATTTTAAGTTCACCATAACTAGTGAAATACATCTACAACCCATTGAAACACATCAGAAGGACCCTGCAATGCATTAGCAAACTGTGAAATGCATCTGCAACATACTAAACTACCTCTGTAGCTTCCTGCAACACATCAACAAATAGTGAAACACCTCTGGAGGCCTGTGCAACACTTCTGCAGGCTTGTGCAACACATCCGCCTATAATTAAAAACTTTAGAGGATCCTTTGAAATACTGTTATCCCAATCAAATCTGACTGCAACTGTGTTAGAACATTTAGACTTGCTAGTCCCATTCATCCATTTTCAAATTCATCCCTTTGGGATGAATTTGCATAGTTAGTCCATCCTCTTAAGATTAGATTGCATAATCAACTTCATCCCTTTAGGATCAAATCACACTTCAATATTGCCCAAATCATTTTATCCAACCTTAGAACATTAGAATTTAGCCTTAGGCATCTATAGAGGACTCCCTAAATTAGTCTTCCTAAAGTTGAAACATAAGGAGAAACTGTCGAAGCTTGACTACATCATAAGTACAAAATTGGACCAAGAGACCTTGGTATTATTTCCATCAAATCAATCACAACGTGGGCTTAATACTCACTAGACTAGTTTAAGTCTATCTTTCAAAGTGAAGTCTCAAACTCACAAGCTCATTTTAATCAACCATTTCTCTCACATAGACATTCCAAGGTCTTGATAAATCCAACTAGTACTTTGAAGGTCATTAGTAGACAATAGTACCCTATTAGAGCTAAACTTTTTGAAGATTAAATTCATTAATCTCTACTATGGTCTTGGGCCCATTTCCTTAGTTGCATCTCAAGGCACCACATTCATAGACTCATTTCCTTAGTTGTATCTCCAAAATATCCCAAGAAAATACCAAAAACATATTTCCATAGACATATTTCCAACCTTAGTTGCATTCCCATTGTATTCCAAGAAAACACCAAAAACATAGCATAGATACTTTGTATTTTCACCCATAAATCAAAATCATTTTCCACAAACTAGCAAGTCTTCTATGGTCGAAACACGGTTGCTAAGGAAAAGAAAGGGAGAAGAAACCTTAGAACATCCTCACAATATCCTCACGACACAATGAGATTTGGCACCCCTTCTAACGAACAATCCAATCAAAACATGGGTAACCCTTTTGACAACCTCCTTTTACAAGACGATGAGCTAGGAGTTACCCAACAAGACCTTGACGTAGCCTCTCAAGATCCTAGGTTGTTGAGAATCCCAAATGAAATGATTGCCATGGACCCCCAAAGCTATCTTATGCATCTTTTACAAAACGAAACCAAACTTCCCGAAGGTGTCGACATAAGCATGCTTGTAGCAACATCCTCTAATATTGTCATACAAGGTCAAGGTCATGCCTCATCGTCTAATGGTCACACGAACCCAACACAAGAACTTGGCAACATACCCATAGGGCAAACCTCACATGAATCCATCAAGGTCAACATACCTCCCCCTTTCAGAAACAACAACGCAAGTGTCACACCTCAATCTTCAAATCCTTTTGTTTTCAAAGCAAACCCTATAGGTCACAATAAAAGAGCACGCAAAATACACATAGTGACCTCACAAGCCCAAAACCATGGTGTCAACACCATGCCAAATACAAACACAAACCTTGGGTCCCACTCAAATGCCAACATGAACAATCTCAATTCGGACCCCCTTAATCAAAATGTTCATGTGTCGAGCCAAGGTGTGGGCATGTCCTACATCCACACAAACCCTATTCAACAACAAATAGATCTTCTTGGGCTTAACAACAATGTGTCTAGTGCGTCACATGTTGATCCCATACAACAACAAGTGAATTCCAACATTTCAATCCAAACCTAAACACCACGATGCCATCTCATTATCGATACCTAATGTGTCCTTCATGGCAAACAATCAAAACCAAAACACAATACCATCACGCGCTCCCCTCAACATAAATACCAACTCGCTTGTTGGAAATATGGGAACTTATAACACGCCTAACACAAAGGTATTAAATCCCTACCAAAGCGCGATTGCTAATACTACCAACACATCCGTTGAAGTTATTACCCAAGAATTGGATAAGCTAAAGCAAAAATTCTCTAGCTTGCAAGTTTCAGGGACCAAGAAAGCATATTCTATGGAGGACTTATGCCCATATCCTTTTGACAAAAGCATTTACATGCCTCCTTTCCCCCAAAATTTCACCACGCCAAATTTTAACAAATATAGAGGAAAGGGGAGTCCCATTGAACACGTACGCAAGTTCCACATTGCTTGTCTTGAGCTCGCCTATGACCACACATACTTAATGAGACTCTTCCCAAGGAGCCTTGCTGGCCAAGCTCTTGAATGGTTCACACATCTTCCCATGGGGATATGAACATGGACTAAACTTGCAGATAAGTTCATATCACACTTTTCCTACAATGTAGAAATAGACGTAAACATTGCCACCTTATGCCAAACAAAACAAGATGGAGAAACATTCATCTCTTTCTTCCAAAGGTGGAGGAGTTTAGTGAGCAAATGCCTTTGTCACATCCCCAAGAACCAATTGGTGCCAATGTTCATCGAAAATCTTAACAAAGATCTCATGCATCAATTACAAATCCATTGTTGCACCTCCTTTGGAGAGGTTGCTGAGAAAGGGACATCCATTGAAAAGGCTCTAATCACCAAGGACATGATCAAAATTTTCAACAAAAATCAAAACACCTAAAACACACCCTATGATAAGAACAAACTTTGGGCTTAAAACAAGAATGTTACTAATGATGTGGTGGTAGATGCTAAAGCATTCAATAGGGTTGGCCCCGTTATCACGCTCAAAGCACAACCTATGACAAACAATCAACCACATTTTCAACAACAACAACAAATGCAACCACAACAACAAACAACCAACACAATCTAAAATAATCAAAGGAGACCACCTCTAAGGAATAATACCCCTAGATGCAATTATACACCTTTGACAGAGCCAATTGAATCAATCTTGAAGAAGTTATTGCAAAGCAACCTCATCCAACTACCGAAAGGTAAACAATACAACCCGACCTTCAAACGTCCCACGTGGAATGACAATGACTTTTGTGAGTACCATCAGATCAAAGGTCACAAGACATCAAATTGCTACAAATTGAACAATATCATACAAGAATTCATTGATAGGGGTGATATAGTTGTAGATAGTCCACTCGGTTCCTCCAACACTGACCACACCATCTTCACAAATCCCTTACAAGATCACGGATCAGGAAAAGCCTCCACATCAGGAACCAAACCGCATGATAATGTTAACTACAACAATGTGGCCTACGAATACACCGTTAATAATATCTGTGCATATGATAATAATGTCTCTATGATCACCATCAAACCTCGTCCAGAATGCGCTGCCACTATCTGCAAAGCCAAGATAACGCTGCAAAGTGCCCCCACCAATCTGTCCAATCAATCCAACACACAAGCAAAAAGCCAATATAACCTCTTGGATCATTTAAAAAAGACTCTGGCCCAAATATCCATCTTCGAATTACTTCACCTTTCACCAGAGTATATGGATATTCTGGACAAAGAACTTATAGAGTCCTTCATCCCAACGGACCTAAATGTAAACTCACATCTAGCCACCATCAACAATGTGACATTCACAGAACGTGACTTATCTCCACACTGACCTAATCATACCGACCCTCTACACCTTGAAGTTTTCATCAATAAACATAAAATCTGACGAGTCCTAGTAGATGGTGGAGCAAGATTAAACATATGTCCTTTAAAGTTGGTAATAATACTAGGGTATTCTGAGGCTTGCATTGATCCAACCAAGAAAATTGTCATCAAAGCATATGATGACGCCGAGCGCTCTTCTAAGGGAGTAATCACATTACCCGTAAGGGTGGGACCCGCCATACAAGATACCGTATTTCATGTCTTGGATCTCGAGCTCCCATATAATATCATCCTTGGTCGACCATGGATCCATGCCATGAAGGCTATCCCCTCCACTTACCACCAATGTATCAAATTCCCTTATAATGGCACGAAAAAAATCACTATCCCAGGTGATCTCGATGCCTTTCAATATTGCAGCCACTTAAGAGAGGTGCTTCAACATCAGGTACCTGTAAATAAGGGAATTCTACCATCCACTTCATCTCATTATATTGACTCATCCATGTTATCCAAATCCACCATCCCTTTCACTCTGCCAATCAATCCTAAAATTCAGATCCAAGACAAAGGATGCGGAGAATACAAGATGGAAGTTTCATACTGCATCGGAAAGTTGCCTACATCACCCAAGTCTTGAGGAAAGCCCAGCCACATTCAACCAAAACAAACTATTTCTACTACTCCCACCACATTCACAGAATGGGGTGAATTAAGTAAAGAGGACGTCAGTGGAGACATCTCCACATGGCTCTATAAGGAGGAAGATGAGGTCAAACATGTCAAATTGCCCTTAGAATAATATGGTAAAGGGTATGAATTTGTAAAACAACAAGGATACGACTGACATGGTGGGCTTGGGCCCAATAGGAATGGAAGAACTGAACCTCTTCAACCAACTATGTAGCCACACAACAAAGGGCTAGGGTATACCTCACAAAGAGACAATGCTCCCCATACTAAGTTACTTCTAGGTAGGGACACAAGTACCTCCAAGGATATCAAGATATCGAGGGATCCTCCTGAACTTGAGCCTAGATCTTCCACCCCAAATTACCCGATGGTGCCGCTTGGATCAATATCTTTTGGGATCTGGATAACACATCCGTATGCACTCTTACCCCCCTCTCTCTAAGCTTACTTGACACTGATGATGGCTTGCCCCTCATCCTCCTTGAACTTATAGACTGGGACCAGCAAACACCACCTAGCTTAGATTTATTCGAGAATGACGAAGCTATTGCTGAGTTCATGAGACTTCATGAGGGCATACTGCAAGGGGACCATAAGGTTGGTTACATCATGGAATTGGATAACTTAACATACTTCGGAGAGTCTCCTCCACCCTCCAGTTGCAAAAGTGAAAAAGAAAAAGAAGATAGGTCTCTAGGTGAAAAATGAAAGGCACCTTTAGACCATACAAAAGTACAAATAAAGGATGTATTTGAGGGTGAAAACCTCTCTAAGACACCCAAGGATAGAGGGTTGGATGTGTTTCCCATCACACACGAGAGATCACCACTACTTGTGGAACAAACTGTTGAGGCCAATGTTGGTACATAAGATGCTCCCAGGATAGTTCATTTTGCCGCATCACTGACTGAATAAGAAAAAATAGATTTTACAAATTTCTTCTCTGCACATCAGATTAACTTCACTTGGTCATATGTTGACATGCTAGGGCTTGATCCGCAGCTTGTTCTACATCATTTACCACTGTTACTGAATGCAAAACCTGTGAAGCAAAAATTGAGAAAGATGCATCCGCAGATAGCACTATTGGTGAAAGCAGAAATGAAAAAGTTACTCAATGTGGGATTCATATGCCCCATTGACTACCCAACCTTGTGCCAGTCACGAAACCCAATGTTCAAATCTAAATTTGTGAAGACTTCAGAGATTTAAACAAGGCATGTCCAAAGGATGATTTTCCATTGCCAAATATTGATATCATAGTTGACCTCACTGCTGGCTTTGAAATGCTTTCATTAATGGACAGTTTCTTGGGGTATAATTAGATAAGAATAGCCCCTGAAGATCATATGAAGATGACTTTCACCTGCCCTTGGGTCACATACTATTGGAATGTCATGTCCTTCGGTCTCAAAAACGCCAGAGCAACATACCAAAGGGCAATTACCACAATCTTTCATGATTATATGCACACCTTCATGGAAGATTACGTGGATGACCTATTGGTTAAATCAGTGAAAGGGAACACACAATTAGAATTATTGGACAAGGTCTTCACATGGCTCAAGGAATATAAAGTCAGACTGAATCCCAAGAAATGCATATTTGGAGTAACTTCAGGTAAACTGTTTGGATACATCATCTCTCATCAGGGAATTGAAGTTGACCCCACTAAAGTCAAATTCATTATGGACATGCCTCCGCTAGCAACACTAAAGCCATTATGCAGCCTACAAAGAAAATTATAGTCAATAAGGAGGTTCATCTCTCAACTTGCCGATAAAAGTTAGCCGTTTCAACATTTGCTTCGCAAAGGAGTCCCCTTTGTATGGACTGAAAGCTATCAGGATGCCTTCCAAAAGATTAAGGATTATCTAATGTCACCACCAGTTCTCATGTTCCTAATTCTAGGACAACCTTTGCTATTGTACATATCAACCACATCTTCAGCTCTGGGGGCACTGTTAGCACAAAATGATGAATAGGGAAAGAAAAGAGCCATCTACTATATCAGTAGAACACTAGTGGGCTATGAATTTAACTACAATTCTATTGAACACTCATGTCTTGTAGTGGTTTTTTACTACTCAAAAACTACGTCACTACATGCTGAATCATAAAACAAAGCTTGTCGCAAAGATTGACTCTCTGAAGTAGCTCAACAAAGTAGCCCTCACAGGACGTTTAGCTAAATGGGTCATGATACTAAGCGAATTTGATATTGAGAATGTAGACTGAAAGACAATAAAGGGATAGGTTATCACAGATTAGTTAGTAGAAGCACCCACACCAGCTGATCATCCTCTAATTGTAGATTTCCTCGACGAATTAGTATTTACCATAGAAATTCCTAATACATGGACACTATTCTTCGACGGTTCTTGTATGAATCATGGATCAGGAGCAGGTATTTTGTTCATTATACCTCAAGGCAATGCTATACCTAAGGCATTTCGCATAGCGTTCCCATGCACAAATAATATTGTTGAATATGAGGCTCTACTCACTAGGTTATGTATGGCTATCAATTGGAAAATAAAGAAATTGCAAGTCTATGGTGATTCCCAATTGGACATCAAATAGGTCAATAATCATTATGACACGAAGGATGAAAAACTTATGCCATACAAAAGAATGGTGGACAACTTCAAGTTGTATTTTGACATAGTTCTCTTTGATTAGATTCCTAGGGTTCAGAACCGAGCAGCAGACACAATGGCAACAATAAGATCTCTCCTGGACATTCCAAGTAATTAATGCAACCCAATTCAAGTTCTTGGTGGAACAAATCTTGGTTCTTGCCTTTGATATCCTAGAATCTGAGTTAGTTTGTGAAATTGTTGGTCCCACATCACCTTGGTACAATGACATTTACATCTATTTGCATCACCAAACCTTACCTGAAAACCTTACCTGCTGATTCTCATCTAACCAATGAAAATCCTTCATCCGCCAAGCTGTCAAATACGTCATCATCGGTGACACCCTCTATCACTGTGGCTTTGATAATACCCTCCTAAGATGTCTCGACACCGAGGAAGCACAAACAACCCTACGCAAAGTACACGAAGGTATATGCGGAGCTCACTCTAGTGGTCTGACTCTAGCCAAGAAGATCATTAGAGCTGGGTACTACTGGCCTACCATGGAAAGGGATGCCTACTATTTCATGAAGAAATGCAGACATTGCCAGATACACAGAGATCTTGTACATGCACTAGCTCAGGACCTACATCCACTGACATCTCCATGGCCTTTCTCTCAATGGGGACTTGACCTCGTGGGTAAAATCCACGCTACTTCCGCCAACGACCATAAATTCATCATCACTGCCACGAAGTATTTCACAAAATGGATTGAAGCCATTCCCCTGACATACATTACTGGCAAGCAAATTGCTAAGTTTATCCTCAATTATATCATATGCTGGTATGGTATCCTGCAATCCATTGTAACAGACAACGACCACCCATTCAAAAATCAAGATGTTCGAGAACTTTGTGAAAAATTCCACATTCAACACCACTTCGCCATGACATACTACCCACAAGGCAACGGTCAAGCCGAGGTGTCAAACAAAACTATCATAAAAATCCTCAAAAAGACTGTCAATGATGTTGGCCTTGATTGGCACATCCAACTTAACCCCGCCTTATGGGCCTATCATACCAGCATCCACACACCTACCGGAGCCACCCCATATTCCCTTGTTTATGGATTCGAGGCCATCTTACTCATTGAGGTTGAGTTTCCATCCCTGAGAGTGTCACTACAACAATTGGTTGATGATGAAGAATACAGAGTATCCCAGCTACATGAATTGGAGTTATTAGAGGAAAGGAAACAAAATGCGCTAACCCATCTACAAGCGTATCAGAATTGTCTTCACCGCAGCTACAACAAAAGGATTCGAGTCTGACACTTCAACATTGGAGACCTGGTCCTAAAAGAAAACCCCAAAAATTAGATGGAATAGGAGAAGCCAGGGAAATTTAAGCTGAACTGGTTAGGGCCCTATGTCATAACTATAGCCTATGGATCCAGTGCATATCAACTTGCCACTCCCGAAGGTGAACAATTACCAGAGCCAATCAACAACATGCACCTTCAGTGATATTATACTTAAAAAAGTACAAAAAAATTAGAAAAATAAAAAAAAGTACCAAAAAAATAAAAAAGCAAAAGATCGTCCAATAGTGAAAACCACTTTAGTGGTGCTATTGGACAAAAAAAAATATAATAAAGAAAAATAAATCATCCAAAAGTGAAAACCACTTCGGTGGTGCTTTGGATAAGTAGCATGGTGAAAACTTGGGAAACAGGCGCCAAGTGTAGTTAATCTTTGCTCCATTATCTACCATCACTCTATTCTGCCTTCCACTCTCTGCAATAAACCCTACATAATCCATGTCATGATTCGCAATAAACCATATCGTCCTTCTCATGGTTTGCGAATAAATCAACATTTAGCATCTTCCCTACTCCATTCCGCCTTGACTTTATCCTATACCTAACTGGGGGCAATTCCTAATCCTGAAATCAATGTTGGAGGACACCTCTTCAAACATTCAAAATCCAAAAAAAAAACAATCAAAACATGTCAAAATCCAAGAAAATCAAAACATGTCAAAATCCAAAAAATAAATATTCCCAAAAATCCAAAAACATCACAAAACATCAAAAACTACAAAAAATTGAATAGTCAACCAAAAAAATCCCAAAGTAATAAACTGTGTCAAACCTTTAAACCGAACTACGTCACCTTTGAGCTTTCATGTAGGCAAGGCCATCTTCGATGAACCCTTGAGGCATTCCACCTAGTTTTTAGGTCACATGGTCCACCCTTGTTGAACTACATTGTCTTTGAGCTTTCACGTAGGTAAGGCCATCTTTGATGAGATCCTGAGGCACTAGGTCAGTCCCTTAGGGCCCGTCGAGTCAACCGTCATAATAAGTCATCCTTTGATGAAATTGACACTTTGATTAGGCAAAACAATCAATCTTTCACATGAAAAAATAATCCCAAACAATTAACAAGACAAGCTATCCAATCAGTCAAACCAATCAATCACCTCGTGATAATCATATGTCACCATCAACTATCCTTGTCAACCATCACATATCCTACATAGAATGGGGCATCATTGAAACCAGGACTCTGCGCCTTATACGACATGCATCATTTCTAAAAACAAATATTATCAATCAACACATGCCAATCATCCTACAACTTGTGACATTCTCGAAACCAGACCACACGTCTTATACGAGATGTCCCAATCCTATCATCTACCATATACAGGTGGTTGCATTGCCAAAACCAGACTCGACGTCTTATACGACATGCTTCCTATCCTAAAACCAACCATTATCCAACCAATCATAATCAATCAGACAGACACATATACACTCAGCAATGACCTAATGGTTGTTGTCTCTATCTTATCTTTCATTTGGATTGTTTTCTTCGATCTCGTTCTTATGCTTCTCAAGGTAGTCCCTAAGTGATGAAGAGAAGTGAGGATAGAGCGAGATCTCTTTCTTCAATTTCTGTTTGCAGTTTGTCTTGGCAAGATGACTAGGGCAACTAGGTTCCTTGCGTGTGACTGAGACACCACTGGGTGTGAATCAAAAACATCCTATACATTGGAAGGACTAAATACTTCCTTGCATCAGGACTTATACACCTTAGGGTTCTCTCATCACATGTTTTGACAAGGTACTTTAGTAACTTAGTCCGAGTCAAGCATTCATTGTCTATGTTGTGCCTATTTCACAAGGGACCACACTTTGTGCCTTGACCGTGATATGCCATGGCATTTGTCATCCTTTGATATAATAAGTTCTATGATGATAAGCAGTAACTACATGAAAGAAGATCAAAATCTACCAAGGCAAAGTCTGGATCCATTCTTCTAAGCCAATCTTCATCCTTCGCGCATTCTTCATCTCCACTTCTTCTGACTTTCTTTGATCCTACTGTGACACACCAAAAAAATGCATTAGATCTCATAGGCTTGCACACACACATGTTAGTCCATCATATATCATCATTATCATAATCATCATCGCCATAATAAATCATCATCATCACCATAATAGATTATTAATATTGCATTAAATTGCATATACCATCATCATTTGCATACAATCTGTATCTAGCATATAAGCATCTACCACATACATATCTACATCCACATAAGCATAACATAGAAATATAATACTATTACAAAACATATAGCACCATCTCAACACATGCATCTAGGAGTAGCATCATACATCACATCATGAACATCATATAAACATCACAGCATATAGGACTGCATCATAAATCATCAATCATAAAACATAACGCATAAACATAGAACCATAATCATAAACATCCATCACATCACATGCATGAAGGAATAAAGAGATCATCATCTGAATAATGGTCCGTCTCATATATATCATCAAAATGTGTCATAGTACAATCTGAATATATGTGTCAAAAATGGAGCTCACAGGCTCAATAAAAAAAACTAGAGCACACAGGCTCGATAAAACATGTACATTAGGACCATCAAAATGGCCTAGCCAACACTATCATGACCTCCTGATCCTGCTGGCCTTGTGGGAGGATCCCTGTGCTCTGACCCCGCTCTAGACCCAGATGGCTTATCATACGGTGAAGCTTGCCTCTGAGAGACCCCCACACTACTGTGAGATCTCCGCGAGTGTGACCAACTGGCACTCCTGCTCTGAAAACTGGGTGCTCTCTGATCGGTTGACACCAAACCCTCATAAAGGCCTCTATAGTACTGTGCCTCCTGTGCTACCCTTTATAAGGCTTGTGCAAACTCTACTGCCAGCCCACCGATTGTCGCTATAAAATAGATGCTCCTTTTCTTGGCCCTCTAAGCTCTAATGATGGCCATGTCACGCTTGCCAGCCCTCTGTGTCAGCAGGCCCTCCAACTCCTAAACACGCAACCGTAATCCCTACATTTGAGCCATCAGGGCCTCTATCTATGCTTCCATGTCTCCTCCTCGGTCCCTGACATCCTCCTCCTCATCCCCTATCTCATCAATAGGCACCTCCTGTAATGCCTCCTCTCTGATCCACTCCTTGGCATCATCCGCCTCGTCATCACCCTCCTCCATCTCCTCTACACTGATGTCATCCCCACCGGCATCCTCCATGGCTACATCCTCCTCCCTCTCCCCCACCTACATCTCCCCCACTACTGTTGCAACCTGGCCAATGACTCCCTCTCCCTCCTTATGAATCAGGGTAAGTCAAGCACCCCTGCCCTGTCCATGTTGTCCTCTCCCCTGTCACCTCTCCCTCGGCCTCCCCGACCCCTATCACCTCTGCTGCCACCGGCTCCACCATCATCATCTCCATCACCACCATCTCCATCACCACCATCACCCCTACCTCCTCGGCCTCTACCTCGGCCCTGACCTCTAAACCTGCCTCTCGGCCCCTTCCCCAGCCTCTCTACTAGCACTGTCTCATCAGGATGAATATAAGGAACTGGCCTATGGGTGGCCCACCAAGTGTCATAGGTAGGTGTAGTACCTACATTAGTAACATCATCTTCACTCCACTATATCGGCTCCACCTCAGTGATCTCATCAATGGCCGTTTGAACTGCAATCATTGGCCCCAAATATGGAATCTCCTGAGTAACCTAGGCAAACTTTGCAATACCAGCAGGGGTATCTTGTCTCTCTTCGAAATGCCTCAATATGTGCTCTGGAAAATGGCACTCTATAATATGCTGGCTCTGAACAATCCTCCCAATCAAGTACCATGTATGTCTGCAAAATGGAAGATGCTCTACATCATCTGTCCACCTGGGGCAGGATCTGTATGGCCTCCACACAAATTGATCAACGTGATCAATGGCGTGCCTCCAATAGCCGACATCACCTATCCGTACCTGTAAAACTGCTCTAGTGTAGCTAAAAACATATGGCAGCTCCTCAAAAATGTCCCACTCAACTGGTGGTCTACATACGACAATATGCTCCCAAGCCCATATCATCAATAGGGTAACACCGCAGTTCATCGACTGCTCACCACGATAAGCAACTCCATGTAGCTGATGGTAAAGTGTCTCGAGAAGGTAGGGTCCCCAAGCATAGACCATAGCATCTACCATCATGTCGTCAAGCATCTCACCCCTACCTATAGGAAAACCATGCCCACGTCGAGTTGGGCACACAAGACCACCAATGCAAATACATAAGACCACTATCAACTGATCATACCGATCTGTCAAAGTATCCCAATGAATCTCATGATCCTTAATCCCTAGAGCATCGTCATCATCAGTCTCAAAAAGATTTTGAAGTGCATGCAATCCCCTCTCCGAGTGGTATATGACTTGATCTCCGTGAATAGGTAGCTGTAGAATCTGCTAGACATCCAGTAGGGTAACAGTTAGCTCTCCAATAGGTAGGTGAAAAGAACTCATCTCCTAGTGCCATCACTTGGCTAATGCAGTCAATAGGCCCCGGTTAGCCTGAATCATGGGCATAAATGTGACACCATACAACCCTAGTGCATCTAGAGTGTCTCACTCCCCTGCTGACAAATGATCCCACAACTGGTATCCCGTAGGATGGCTCTCACGTGTGTAAATAGGCACTAATCTCACTTGTCCCAACAAATGTAGTACACTGTCAATCTGAAAACCCTAATCAAAGCATTCATGGAAAAACAATGGCAAAATCAGGTTCCAAATGCATCTCAAAACTACTAGACAAGCGCATGCATTGCATTGTCAGATCCATGCATCACAGCTAAGATCATGCGTCACATTACTTTGTACAGGCATCACATTTCCATGCATGTGTCGCACCTTCACACATGTGTCTCGCTACTCCACCCATGCATTGCCATTTGGCACATGTGTCGCATTAACTGGCTCAGGTTGCGTACCCTACAGATGCGTGACACCTAAGGTGTAGGCGGCGCACTGGATAGCACATGCATTTCCAAAAACCACATGCGTCGCCCTTTCAAGTGCATGCATCGCACACGAAAGTGCATGCGACACACAAAAGTGCACCGCATGCATGCCCTATTTTTGGGCCCTAAAATCTAGCTAAAAACACAAAAATTGACAAGATAGGGTTAGATACATACCGCCGTGCCTGTCCCGGGCAACTGACCAAATGTCCCGACCCTCGAACCACGGTGTTGATGAAGAGGAACATGTGACATTTCGAAAGGAGCTCCACAAGAAATCTCAAACTAGCTGCTCTACTCTCTCTGAATTCTCTAAAGGACAAAGTGCACAAATGAGGATTATGGGCCCCTCAAAGGTTATTTATAGGACTCTTTGACCTAGGTGGGCCCCCTTTTCACAAAATTGACCAACCTGCGGCCTCTTTTCATGCACCAAACGCCTTTTAGGGTTGATTTCTCACTCCTAGACCACTTTTGGGCATCCCACACACCTTTTCAATTTTTTTAAAAAAAAATTTAAAAAAATTTCTTGAGGGGGCATAAGGTCATCACCCCTCACCTGAAATACATCGGGGCATGTTTAGGGCATATTTTTCAAATTTTTCTTTGACATAATGTTGGAATCGACATTGTATCAAAGAGGGGCAAAATGTAGACACTTAAAAATGTCCCAGGCCTGCGAACACCATTCTTGCACATAATTCATCTCAATTTCATATTCTACTATTAATTAAACTAGCATACCTATATTTAAAAAAATATATCTAAAGTACGCTGAGAGATATCCTTCTCGAGGCACCTATTTTTTAATCAATTTACCTCACATAGGTGGAATAGGTGCCTCACGAAGGATATCTCTTGGTGTACTTTAGATATATTTATATAGATTAGTGTAGATATCATTATGTGTATTTAGATAGATAAACCAAGTATAGGAACATGTGTATATAGGAGTTTAAGTTATCTCAATAAGAATAAGATCTATTGTGTGGATAAGATTCAAATAAATGCTAGGTAAAATGGGTTTGACTTTACACTTGTGAGTATGTCGTTTGTCATCATGTACATGTATCAAGAAATTATCCTAAAATAGGAACAAAACTAAATGGGAAAAGGCATCAAGATTCCTTTTTCACTATTATAATAATATATTATTTATATCATATTAGTAACTATCTTATTATTTTATTAATAATATCATATTATAATATAGTTTAATAGTATTATATTTTAGTATATTTTTTAAAATTATTTGTAAAGGTGGGATTTTGAAAGCGTCCAAACCCTTATACAATGAGGCACCAAAAAACTACAAATCCCTAACAATAGAACAAAAAGAGACCAAACTCCATGACAGATGGATTTCAAAAAGAAGAAACAACAACAAAAATTACCACAATAGACCATCAACAAACACATAGAAATAGAACACTTAATTGGTAGAAAACTCCTTTAGCCCATTGATAGATTCCCATTATTCCCCAAGGAGACCCAAATAGTCTTCCATAACTACATCATATAGGTCAGCAACCACCGACTCCTTTTGTATTTGTTGAAGTGGGGTCCTTTTGCTTAGACCATCCATAGTAGAAGCCTATCATTTCTCTTAAGGAAATTGCCATGCATCATGACAATGCTAGTTATAGAATTCTTAATGGTAGTCCTGCTAAGGGTGATGACCTTATCAAGGGAAACAATTAGATAATTTTGTTTCCCTTTTAGTCTCTACATTCTCAGTTTAAGATCATTGATATCTAAGAAAAAATGCTGAAGTTGCAGGTCTTGGCCCACTCTCATTTAGATAATTTCACCTTGACCTTAGGTTCAATATCATTCCCATTCACTTGTTTGAAAAGAGCATCCATCCTTAGTTTCATTTTTTTTTTCATTTTTAAACCACTTGAGGATGTAACACTACAAATTGAAACCATCCTCAAGGGATTTCATTTTTAGTTTCCAAGACATGGCAAGATGAGCACAAGTCTTGAGCTATTAGTATATCAATGAGATGATATATTATAATTAATAAAATGTAGTAATAATAATTTATAATTTATTAATATTATATATAAATTATAATAGATATTATATGATATTAATTAATTATATATTATATGTGTGTATATACACACACATATATAATAGAAGTAATTATGGATAAAAAATTAATATTTGTAAGGGTAAAAACACTTCATATGGATTAGTCTAGGTTAATTAAATAAATGAAAGTAATAAATCATAATTAACTAAAGCTTGCAAAAGTTTCCTCCTAAGGGAAGATGACTCTTTTGTTATAAGTATTGTCACCCTACCTTATGTTGAAGGCATCTCTAACAAGATTTCCAAAATCCTTTGTAAAAGGTGCCTCAAATATGCCTTCAAACCCTTCAATACAATAAGAAGAATTATCCTATCATCCAAGGGTACTAGAGATCTTCTTCACTCTGAGGTCTATAAGATTGAATATTTCTACAAGACACCTTATATTGGTTAGACAAGTCACTTTATCAACACTAGGATCAACGAGCATAGTGTAGGCATTAAACATGAACACATTTGGAAATCTACCCTTGGAAAATACTCTTCTAACACCCAACACCATATCTATTATGAGGCTATTCAAGTCCTTGCTAAAGAAGATAACTATTTCAAGAGAAATTTGAAAGAGGTGATAGAAATTGGTAAACACCCTAACAACCTCAATCATGATGATAGATGTAACTTAAGTTTCTCTTGCCAACCCTTACTAAATTTCCTTGAATTCAACCTCTCCACTCCTTTGACATCTTCCCCCTCCTCCCTCATTTTGTTTCCTATTTTCCCCATCCCCTTTTGTTTTCCTATCATAATTTCTTCTAGGATTCTTGCCTCATAACTTTCCTTCTTTCTTATCTTCCCTCCCTTCTCCTCTTTCTTCCTCTTTCCTCTCTCCTCATTTGTTATGTTCGATTACCACCCATATTTCCTTTTTCTATCATTCCTCTCTCCTTCTCTTTATTATTATTTTTCTTTCTAGCTCTTGGATTATTCATACCTTGTTCTCATCTAGCTATTCCATTAAATTCATTTCTAGTCTTCATTGAATTGGTTCCCCCCATATTTTAATTCTATTTTTTTTTTGTTATATATAGTTTTTATTCATCTCCCTTTTATCTATTAATTTCCTTAAAAAAATCTTAGTCCCTTTGTGTTTGCCATTAATTTGTGTGGTTTTTACTAGTAGTGTAGATATCATAAATACATCTATCTAAAAAACACCAAGTTATACATCTATTATTGATACTATAAATTAATTATTAAAATATATAACTTAAATTATTCTATTATGTTAAATAAATATAAATAAATTAATATTATTTTATAAATATATGCACATATACATATACATGTACATCTATACATACATACATACATACATGTGTGCATATATCTATGTATATGTATAAGTATATACACAAATGCATTTATATGTGCGTATATATATATATATATATATATATATATATTTATATTTTTTAAAGAATTATTTCTATCATTTTTGATTTATTTTTTAATTAATTTTTATTTTTTCTATTATTTTCTACTGGGTGACATTATTCCATAATGCATAGCTTTCACTAAAAATAAAAAAAATTCTATGATTTTTTGGAATTAGACCAGTAAATCCGCTATTTAGTGCATGGATATTTTTTGGTATTTTTTATTAAATATTTTATTTATTATTAATTTTGAATTAGTACTAACACAATTTTCAGACCTATATTATTCCGTAACACATTTCTCTTAGTATATATATCAATTTTTTTTTTCATTGAAACAAGGATATCTATGTGGAGTGCAATGCATTTTTAAAGATTTTTCTAATAATATTTGTTATTTTTCCTAGTGTCTTGAATAGAGGTCATTGTTTTTCATAATGGATCTACATTCATTATAATTTTTTTTAAAAATATAATATTCAAGAGAACATAATACATAGTATAATTTTTGGAAAGGTAATAAAAAGGGCTACATACTTACAAAATGCTATTTCCAAATGACTTCATTTGATCCCCAAAAGGTGAAGCAAAATTGTTTTTTGTTAGCATTTTGATAGGTGCAGAGGAGACTTTGTCTTGGGTTTGATTTAATCCTAGGGGGGTTCTATCCAAGGGGGTTTGATTTAAGGGTTTTGATCTAATCCCCTTCAATCAAACCCCCTTAGATGGAACCCCTCTAGGCTTAAATCATTAATTTTTTTAAAAGATGTTATTTCAGGTAAAAATTAGGATGTCCCACATACACATATACATATATATGTATACATATACCTATACACATAGTATATATAACTAAAACATATAGGATACTAATATAATTAAATTATTATTTTTTATATCATATTTTAAAAAACATTTAATAGTTAATTACTTATTAATCTTGAATTTCTCATGTAAATAATTGATCTAGTTTACATTTTGATTTTTATATTTACATGTTTATTGTGTAGTTGGATAATATTAATCAATTGTGTTTACCATTCACTAGGTTAATACATATGCTATTAATATACTTGGATAATCTAGTAAGATCAATGAAAGTTCTACTTTGTCTTTGACTATAATCTATAACATTTATATATTCTTAATATTCTCATTTATCCTATGTATTAGCAATGCGGTAACATGGTAATGTCCATTTAGTTTATTTTTAATTTTGAAATTTATAATTTTATGGTGTGTATTTTGATCCATTGATTAACTAATATACCTATATTAAAAAATATATCTAAAGTATGCTGAGAGATATCCTTCTCGAGGCACCTATTTTTTTAATAAATTTATCACACATATGGAAATAGGCCTTGGGAAGGATATCTCTCGGTGTACTTTAGATATATATTTTTAATATAGGTATACTAGAAAAAAAATAAAAATAAAAAACCAAAAAAGAAATTGGAGAAAATAAAAAATAAAAACCATGAAGGATAGAAAGGTGGAGAAAATTAAAAAAATGGAACAAAAAAAGAAAATTGGAAAAAATAAAAAATAAAAACCAAAAAAGAAATTAGAAATATTAAAAACCAAAAAAGAAATAGGAGAAAATAAAAAAAAATAGAAAAAATAAAAAATAGAAACCAAAAAAGAAATTGGAGAAAATAAAAAATAATAACCTTGAAGGATAGAAAAGTGGAGAAAATCACAAAAAAAGAAAATGGAAAAAATAAAAAATAAAAAATAAAAACCAAAAAAGAAATTGGAAATATTAAAAAACAAAAACAAAAAAGGAAAAAAAGTGAGAAAATCAAAGAGACTATGGAAAAAAAGATATCCCCAGCAATATTTAAAAAAAAAAATATAAATATAAAAATAAAAAATAAAAAAGAAATTAGAAAAAATAAAAAATAAAAACCAAAAAAGAAATTGGAGAAAATAAAAAACAAAAAACCATGAAGGATAGAAAGGTGGAGAAAATAACAAAAAAAATTGGAACAAAAAACGAGATTGGAAAAAATAAAAAATAAAAATAAAAAAAAAGAAATTTGTAACAACTGAAAAAAAGTGGATAAAATCAGAAAAGGTATGGAAAACACATATAGCAAGTACATAACCTCTAGAAGATATGTATGGGCATACTATTTGGTTTTTTAATAAAGATTCTAGGAATCTTATAAGTTTACATAGAAATTCCAGAATCTTTCAGCTCCCATCCATGCTGTGAATGTAGGAACGCCTCTTGGCATAATAATTTTAATTATTTAATTAATTCATCTCCTCTCTCATGCTTTTAATTAAATAAATTTTATTTATTTAATTACTTAGCTATTTTCTTCTGAATTCTTCTATAATTAAATAATTAATTAAGTATTTAATTATTCACTGTTTGCCTCACCCTATTAATTTAAATAAATACATATTTATTTAAATTAAAGGTCTTGCCCTATTTAAATAAGTCCTACTTATTTAATTTAATCCCATTCTATTATCCTCTTTCTCAAATAAATTAAATCAATGTACACAATTTATTTAATTTAAAAATCATATCCCACCTTGAACCATGTCTTCAAATAAAAAATGATCTTTTGTCTTCTAGTGGCTAGAAACCCTAATCAATCACAACCCTTCGTTTGGCTCCAAAGTCAACTCTTAATCACAACCCTCCATTCAAATTCCCTCTTCTATAAAACCACTCTTTCAACCTCATTTTTCATCTACCACTTGCATAGTTTGACTTTGTCACGTCTTGTTTTTACGAACAATATAATTATTCTAGATTAGAGAACAATAACTGTGAATGAATTTTACCTTAAGTAATTTTTATGTATGAAGGTAATTATTATGAGTTTATATTGATGAAAATTAGAAATTGATTTAAATGTTAAATAGTGTCGATATGATTACAATGATTTGCCTTGGCTATATTTTTGGAGACACTAACCTATTGGTGTCGAGTTGAGTGCGAATGAATGCAGGTGCTCGTCAAAGACGAGAACGTGGTTGAGGTAGAGGTGTTCTAGCCACTTGGCAAGAACTGATGGGATAGTTTACCTTGATGCAACCACACACACGTAGTTTCATATGCATTTGTGTTAAATGGATTTCTTATGCATCATTGTGTGGATGACAAGTGTGATTGATGGTTTAAAATATTTAGAAAATATTAAGTTTTAAATTGCTACAATAGTTTATTTTTAAATGCTTTATTTTATTTAATGTTGTGATCATAAAATCTCAATGGTATATTTAAATGAGTGTAAGTAAATTATTTAAATAATAAAAGTAAGTGCTTTTCTATTTCATGAATATAGACATTTGGAAGATAATATGTCAATTAGATTTAAACAAGTATATTAAATTATAATAGATGTATAGATATATTTATGTGTATATTATTCTATTATCTATGATTGATTTAAAACAATTGTGTTTATTTAAAAATGGATAATATTTATTAAAAATAGCATTATTATATTTTATCTTGTTAATAGAGAATTGAGTAAATGGAATGTCGTCATGCAAGTGACAAGAGCAAAATATTTAATTTATTTAATTTTAAATAACCTTTCTTCATGCAAACTGGAAAATCAATCTCTAATTATTAAAAAGCAAATTGGGGAAAACCTAATTTACAATGCCAATTTTAGGGAAGCTTTCTATTATTAATAAAAGGAAGAGTAGAAGAAAAAAAGGCACGACCACCCAGAATTCAGAGCAGAGAGGTGGCATGAAGAATAAGCAGTGAAAGGAAGTTGCAGGCTGCGTCAGGAAGTTTTGGTTGGAGCGACAACAGCTACAAATCCAACCTTCATACCAGCGTTTTCCTCCAAGTTTTTCTCCTAAATTTCTTTGCATTAAAAATACATTGATTTGAATGTCAAATGGTAGTTTTTAGCTCATTGTGGTAGGTGTTAGTCTTATCCATTTGGATCGTCCTGTCTTGCTAAACTGCCAGTCACCAGTCTAGATACTTCTGTCACCCATTTTTCAGACTTAAACACAGGCGATTACCTTATTTCTTCTACAACTTAGACATGAAATCATTCTTCCGGTTTGAAACAATTCTGACGCCAGTTTTAAACATCTAAACATAGGTGTTTTCTATATATTTTTTTCTTGCTCAGATCTGCGTGAATCATTCCTCTATGTATGTGTGTCGACTTGCTCAACAAATAGACCAAAAAGCTAGAGTTTTATTGGTTGTTTATCCTCCTCGTGGGTCCCTGCTAGTTAATCCTGTCACCAGCACCATAAACCTTCAGAGATTTGACTTTTGAAGCCAATCCTTCTATTTGTATTGAATCTTCCTTGAACATTATTCTTGTTCATGCGTTGACCTGAATATTTAGCAGATTGGATGTTTTCTTTTTCTTTTAGTTGGGTCGCTATCTATGAGCTGAATAAAAGATTTAGTTTTTGTAGCAGCTTGTAATGACCCTGTAACCATATAAATTGTCCTGTAGTAGATCTATTATTAATTTTGTAGCCTGAGAGATCAGTGCCTGTAGCTTCTTTTATGAGTGTTATTTAAGTTCTCTTAGCAGACTATATGATCTTCCTGTAGCAAAATTTAAGATCCTACAGCTAATTAAATTACTTCTATAGATCTGTTTAAAACTCGTTAAAACAATATGTTGGTTCAAAAACAGAGACATTAGTCACTATTATTGTTTTTCTATTAATGCAGATGCTGAAACCAATTATAGAGAAAAACTAAACTGTTTGGTATAATAGTGTGGAACTAGAACTGGATCATATTATCAGTATTATAATTATATTCCCGGCTGAATGAATTGATGAAAATGCTCTTTCTTATTGAATAGACTAAGATAGTTCTTGTCACTGATATGACAGTAAGATGGATTAATAACTTAGAATGACCATTGTATGATGAATTGTGACCAAATTTATGGATTAGAAATTATATCTATTTTATGAACTTATGGACATTATTATATGAACAAAAGATGAATGATTGATTGGAAAGTGTATTTCCTTGAATGATGTTTTGGGAAAGGAATTTTTAATGACTTATTCATGAACTTTGATCCTTTATTTTATCTATTTAATTATTGCTTTGTGGGGAAAGAAGTAGATTTTCATCTAGGAATGTTATTGGGCTACTTTCTGGGCTAGGATGCCAAATGTGGACTTTCAGAGATGGCTTTTCCTTTTTTTGGGAATTGAACCAAGTTACTTTTAAAGGATTAGATCTAATCGAGATGACATTGAAATAGATGTTTATTGTCCAGCAGACTTATATGTCTCTACCACATCCTATTGTGAGATAATCTGTTTTTCATTATTTAGAATTGCACATTCAGACATCAGGGTTGCATCGGGTGTTCCCTCCTGCCAGTTGTTTCCAGGTAGCTAGACATTTTGTGCGAGGTTGGGTTTCCTTCATTTCATGAAGGGATTCGGGGAAGTGTAATTACTTCATGGTTGGGTGGAAAAGCACCTAGGCCATGTTCCTGTCTCTTGGCTCGCAGGTGGTGGACCACTTGGTTCGTGCGATTGATGAGTGTATTGATTTATTGATTCTTGATGTACATGATTATTGTAACTTGAATTGGATTATTATGGTATGTTTGCCAATGAATTTTGTATATTATTCATAGTTCTTGTTACCTAGATTAAGCACACGATTATGTAAGATTTAATGACATTGTGATCCATATTTATGAGATTTATCTTTCATTTGAGATATTGTAATTAAGTGGATTAATTACACCTTTTTATCTTTGAAATGTTGTATGCAAGCGGATTATTTACATCTTTTTACTTTGGATATTGCGATGTTGTATTTAAGTGGATTATTTACTTCATTTACTTTTGAGTTGGTTTAATAGCTTTTACATTTACTTGTGAGGCTTTACAGACTTCTCTCTCTGACTTTGCCATTGTCAAACCCTTGAGCTCCTCATTGCATTTGCAGGTTTGAAAATATGAGAGCAAGATTGAAGCAAAATCTGAGAAAACAATGGAGGAATTGCACTTTTAGCCTAGGGTTTCATGTTTATGCTTTTATCTGCTTGATTCTAGGTTATTTAGTTCTCTATTGAGTGCTTAGGGCTTGCATAGGACTGTTTACTGGTTTTTAGAATGTTTTCCCTCGACTTCACCCTCCACTAAGGGTTTCCACGAATCCCTGACCCAGGAATGTAGATCAGGGAGAGAAGGCAAAAACCTGTTGAACCTACAGATCACTCCACGCTTCAGATAGAACTCATTCTTTGAAACCTCAGGGCCACACCAACCACAAGGGCAAAATGAGCACAAGGCAATGGCCTAGCCCTTACCTGTGATGGGCGGGCTTGAGTTCCTGAACTGTTAACAACCTCAATGAATGATTTCTAGGGGCAGCCAGAAGCTCCAGAGCCAAGCCTGGCCCCACCAGTCGCAAGATTTGCAGTGCAGTAACCAGGAATCGCCCTCTCCACAACACACCAGCAAGGTCAGATCGATCTTTTGATGGTTGTTTTCATTATTCTTTTGTTTAGTTTTCTTGATTATCTAATCCAAAATTCAATTAGAATTTCACTTCATCCTTGTTCCTTTTTGCCACCATCTATTTTTTTAACATTTAAAAATTGTTATGGTTTATGTTTATTTTGTGAAGATAAATATTCTTGAAGTCCCAAATTAGAAAGTTTCTATTTTTTCTATTTTATGTCCTTGAAGTCATTGGTGTTTTTTGTTTAAGTTTGTTCAACCCATCAACCAACCCATTTTTGAGCTAGTTTGGCTGGTTTTGCTTCTTTTTTTTTGTTGTATTTTTTCTTTAGTTCTTTTTTAAATTCTTTTTAATCTTTTATGAATTTCTTTTCCATTTTTCCACTTCTAAAATAGTTGTTGCTTCCAATTTTTATATGTTTTTTTCTTCTTTCTGTTCTCTCTTTCTTTTTCTTGTTAATTATGTGTTATTCTACTAATTTTTATTGTTTTTCTTATTCTCTCTTGTTTAAATTTTCAATCACATAAGCATCAATATCAAATTCCTTATGGCGTGCCTATGCGGACCCCTTGCATGCCCCCTCGTATGACCCATGTGCTGTGTCAAGGTATTCGTGCGGCCTCGGAACAACCAGTCCCGAGAGAGAGCACAACTAGGGCTCCTTGCAAAAGCGACATGTTGGAAGTTATGAATGTGGGTTAACTGTATATTGCCACTATTGAACAACCTGGAAGATTATTCGATGAGACATGTTTTTTGGGAAGCCATTGTTGCCGCCGATATAAACTCAAATTGGGCGATTGATCAGGATGTCAGAGCTATCGAATCTGACAAGGTGTCTACATGGGAACATTCCAGAAGTAGACCGTCGATGATTAAATGTTTCCAAAGCTCTTTTAACATTTTTTTTCTCTTTTGTTAAGGTTTGGAAAATGCAAAATTGGAATTTGTAATAATGATTCTTTGAAGTCTTTTGGGTAATTAGAATCCTTTTGAGCTTTGGAGTGGTAAAAATTATAGTACATCTTTTTCAATTATTTAAAAATTAGTAATAGTTTGATGG
This sequence comes from Cunninghamia lanceolata, assembly GCA_027924645.1. Taxonomy (NCBI): domain Eukaryota; kingdom Viridiplantae; phylum Streptophyta; class Pinopsida; order Cupressales; family Cupressaceae; genus Cunninghamia; species Cunninghamia lanceolata. Next base: position 4,803,450 of record BSBN01000262.1, on the reverse strand, counting down.
TTTGATTCTGACATATATCGTATTTGGGCCCATAATTGTCCTCTTTCATATAGTTCAAATTACTATATGATAAAAGATCACAACTATGATGTTTGATTCCATTTTTAGAGAAATCTCAAAAAAAATCTGAATTTTCCATTTTCCAAAGAAGATTTAAATTGAATCCATCCAAATTAACTATAGATTGTGTCTCTATTTCTGTGGTGTTATTTTGTACCCAATCACCATTTTAAATATTGTTCTAATCTTTTACCTTCAAATCTTGAGGCTCTTTAGAATCCAATATTCTTTGTATATCTAGGAACTCTTTCACACCCTTTTTTCATTAAAGGAGATGATGTTATGGATTGTGTTGATGTTGGTTTAGGAACACTAACTTGTGGAATGATTTATTCCTTTTGATAAGGGTGAGAATACCCTCCAAGGCTCACTTTATTGATTAAGGTGTTTGTGGGATTCAATCTAAAGTTATGTGGATCCATTTCTATTCAAGGGGTTGATGTTTGGACAAAACAAGAGTTAAGTTAACAAATAATAGTAGGCTTTAATGCTTTGATTACTCATTGATAAGACAAAGTCAAATTGTTTTAGGAGATGTTCAAAATGATGTTTAAAGGGAAATAATTAATCAAAGTCTAACTTAAGCCTACTCTAATTCATTGTTAAAATAAAATCAAAAGATAAGAAATGTAAGGAAAAAGACTTGTATGGCTAATGTTGTTACAACTATCCATTTGAACAACATAAATCAACAAACCAAATTTGAGACAATTAAAACTTGCACAACTTTTTAACACAAACAATACAAGCTTCTTTTAAAGGAATTATTTAAAAGAAAATGATTTTTCCTTATGGACTTACCATGAATGTGCTCAAAAATATCATTTGGAAATGTTGAAAAACAAAAACATGTACAAATTTTTCAATATAACATATGTGCAAAAGAACCAATTTTATTACAGATATGAACAATCCCAGTCTTATTTGGCAAATAAAACAATTTCTTCCTTGAATAGCTTTGTTGTTGCCTCTCTAGATCACTTAGGCTGATAGTGGAAACTGTGAACACTAATGATAAAAATATGGAAGATACATTGAAGAAATCAAATTATTGTTCATTGTGTGTAGTTTCAGAAGATTGTATAGGATTCATTGCCACAATTATCCACTTACTGCCCCTTTTCACAGAGAAACAAGTTTTGATTTAATTACCTTAAGGTAATGAAGGGGCAATTAACTAAATATTTAAGGATTCATCATTCATGCTGCATCTGTGAGGGAAAGAGTTTCTGTGGTTAAAATCTGCATACATTCCTCCTCTGTCAATGATGCTAACACTCTGATTTTTGATTTCTTCTTATGTGTGCAATTTTCAGAAGGTTTATAGATTTTGAAGAGGTCACAAACACCTTATACGTGTACACTACTTAAATATCATCCATTTTAATAGTCAAACATTCAATAACGATTTTACATCTTCCTTCATGGCCGGCAAATGTAACTTTATTTCCTTCCTGCACTTTTAATCCTCCTCTGATTGTGCCTGCATCTGGCACCATCACCATGGATTGCCCCGTAGATTTCTTATTCACATTTTCTTGTTCCCCGTAAAAATCACTTTCTCACGTTTAGCTTTATTGTGCCTGGACTTTCTCTTTTATCACCTGCGCATTTACCTTGAAAGAAAAAATAAAGATTAGAATGTATAAAAGAATGAAACTTATCTTTTCTTTAAGTTTCTTTATTTGTTTTTTTTTTTCCTCATATTTTGTCTTTGGCCTTTTTATTATTTTTTAATTTAACATTTCTTATTTTATTTTATTAATTAATTTATTTTAAAATTTAAAGTAATACTAATTTATTTAAATATTAAAAAAATTACAATAAATTTGGTTAATGAAATGGAAGCATTTATAGTAACTCTAAAAAATTAGATAAATTTAAACAAAGGAAGTACAATTTAGAATAAAAGTGAATTAGTCCTTCGGGGCACAACATGGTGGTGAGTTCACTTGTTTGTGGTGAACACCACTCAAGTTCAAATCCCTACTCGGCCAACAAGCTCGTAGGCCTTGTGCCTTCACTGGGGTGCCGTGCTCACAGGATCCTTCTCGAGTCCTTTGTTTGGCTAGCGTGCTCGCAAGTTGTGGGCCTTCGCTGGGCCAACGAGCTCGTGGATTTGAACTAAAGGGCGCTAATGCCCGGGTGCGGACCATGCTAAAAAAACAAAAAATCAAAAGTTAAAAAAACCTTTATTTGAAGTATTCCAAGCATCAACTAATTAATTAAACTAATTAGATAGTGTGTACATACATGTATTTGACACCTAAAGCAGCATTAGTCTACATGTAATTTGTAATGCATGCTTGTAGACAATAGCCAAATGTTTATAGCCCCAATGACGATACTTTTGGCCCCACTTTAAACATTGATATACTATCGTCCATGTGTCCATATCCTTTATAGAAATACCTAAATTACCCAATGAGATATCAATAAATTTTATTTCTTTTCACTCTCAATCGAATTTTTCATATTCTTTAGTTTGTTCAACATATAGCATAAAAAAATGTTCATGGACGATTATGTAAGATAGAGGGTAAAGCTGAAAGATGGGATTTGATTGCTCAACCATAATGTATCACTTAAATAAATTAAAATCATTAATGTTTCATGAAATAGCCTGATTGAGTAAAACACTTGTAAATCTAGAAAGTAATCTTAATTAGAATAAAATTAACTAACATTTATCATGTTTGATCTAAACCCATTTGAAGCCCCCCTTCACTGGAAATCTAGTTATAAACATCAAAACCTATAAGCCTAGAATTTTTTTTATTATAACACATCTAAAGTTGAGATAGAACCAAAAATGGTGTAGAGGGAAACATAATCAGAAATAGGTGTGTAATTTTCTAGGTTGGGGTCAAAAGTTATGTATCTCATTGGTCTCTAGGTTTAGCCTACTGAGACAGTTTGCCTACAATCTCTTCATGTTACAACTTCTTTGGAGGCCGATGCTCTGTCTTTGTTTCGTCTCTGACTGTGTTGGTCTTGGTTGATGTAATGGTTCCATTTCTCATGGAATCGTTCCTCTTGCCTCTTGGTTGTTTCCATGTAAAGGGAGTGGGCCCTTTCAAAACCCGTTTTTACCAATATCAAAAACATAATTAGAAAGGGGAAAACACAACACACACAAAAGTAAAACTAATTAATGAGAGTTGGGAGGGTGTGATATGATCATTATGCAGTTCTCCTATCATTATGTATATTATTCCTTCTATTTTAAAACATGAAACAAACAAGTAAAATAATAAATTCCTAATCTAAAATTTACAATAGATACAATATCATATAGGGAAGTAGGTCTAAATCTATTTCCTATTTTATTTATTCAATGTATATATTTAGGAGCAAAGGTTTACATGTTAGGGTCCTAAATCTAGCAGGTGCATTCTTGAATTAAAAGGAAGTAAGATAGTAGACACATTTCCAACACTAATTTTTGAGAAGAGAAATTCAAGAAAGGTACAATCTAAAACAATTTCGAAAGAGATATAATATAGAATTTACAATCACATAGATAGAGACACATCATATATCTTGAATAAACCTTTTAGAAAAAATCTAACCTCCAAATCTCAAACCAATTGTATTCATGACAATAACTTAATAGTTATTGTAGAGGTTAAAATTGGATCAAAACAATGCAAAGAAGATGTAAAACAACATAAACAAGTCTACAACCCAATATCAACACCTACTTTCAATTTGGGCAAATAATGGAAGCTAAAAGTATAATGCAAAATAGAAAGAAAGGACATTATACCTCCATTGTTGTTGTAGATGTGCTCCAATGATCAAAGTGGATGTGCTATGATGTAATGTGGGTGCTCAAGTGCTTGGATATTGTTTAATTTGACAACATATGGATACTATGAGGATGCATGATGCAATCCTTTGGGTAAGCCTCCTTAAATAGTCTTTCCCATGGGAAAATATGGATGCTTGTGATTGAGAGATGAAAATCAGATCCCAAGAGGATATTCATTAGCATTGTAACAAGTGGCATGCCAAGAGGCCTCATACAAGATGGATGGTTAAGATTTCCTTAATTTGTGGGATGAAATGAGATGCAAACATGTGGAAACAAGAGAGTGATGCAAGTGGATGATGGAGATGGAAGTGTATAAATCAAGGGTCAAGATTGACCCATGTAATATGCTCACACATGTGTGAGAAAAAAGTGGGGGGATGAGTCAAGGTTGAGGGATGAGGTGGAAGCCAAAGATGCTTCCAAGTTGGCAAGTTCAGACATGTGTGAGCAAGGAGTGGAAAGTTCACATCTGCGGGATCATGAGGTGGGTCGAGGTGGAGGGATAGCATGCCTCCAAGTTGGTGAGTTCACACATGTGTGAGCAAGGAGTGGGATGAATTAACATGCTCACACATATGTGAGTATTAAGGGGTTTCAGACACATGTTAAATGATAGACAATTTAGATCTTGATTCATGTAGATGGATTAGATAGTTAGGATTAAAAGGACAAGGATTAAGGGTGATGTGGATTATTAAATTAGAATATATGTTAAGGAGATTAAATAGTATTAATCATGGATTAATTAATTGATTAAGTTGGAGGAATTGGGAACTAAGGTTATTTAATTAAGTTGGTTTAATTAATTAACCTTAGGGAGGAATGGGAATGATTGATTAATAATTAGTGATTAATTAATCATTAATTAATTAATAATTAGTGATTAATTAATTAATTACAAAGAGACATGTTAAATGTAAGGATATTTAATTATATAATTACTTATTTAATTAATTTGTGAGAAATTATTAAGATAAAAATTAGTGGTGAATTTGAGGTGCCTACATTTTGCCCCTCTTTGAAATGGCATTAGAATAATGTCATTTCAAAGAAGATAAGTATAGACACTCAATGAGATGGGACTAGTGGTAGGATGCTCCAACCACTTAGAAGAATGGAGGTTAGGAAAAGGGTTAGTTGAAGTGGGACTAATGGTAGGATGCCCTAGTTATTGGAAGAATGGAGGTTAGTGAGTAGGTGGTGATTTCCCCTTGAGAGAGTAGGTAGGTTTATGGGAACCTCTAAGTGGCCTCTCAAAAGGAGAGCCATGTATAAAAGATGGATGGGAGGGATTTAGATAGATAAAAGGAAGGGGGGATGGGCATATTCATCAAGGTTGGGATGCAAGGTGATAGGAGAGGAGAATGAAGAGGATTAGGTTTAGAAGGGTGGATTAGGGTTTTGGCTGAGGATTGAAATGATGAAGTGGATTAGGGTTTGGAGTAAGATTGGGAGGATGGAATGGATTAGGGTTTGAATTAGGATTGGAATGATGGAATGGATTAGGGTTAGAAGTATATGAGTGATTAAGGTTGGATGGATAAGATAGATTAGGATTAGGAGGATGGACTGGATTAGGGTTTGGAATATGGTGAGAAGGATGGGGTGATTAGGGTTAGATGGATGAGATGGATTAGGGTTGGGAGGATGGAGTGGACTAGGGTTAGAAGGATGAGAGTGATTAGGGATAGATGGAGGAGATAGAATAAGGTCGAGAGGATGGAGTGGATTAGGATCTTGAGGGAGCATGATGGTGGTTGGACTTGGACTTTGATTTAGGTTAAGGGATTAAGGTCCCAAAAAGATTAGATTTTTGATGAATTGTTTTTTATGTTGATGGTTGGAAAGTTCATCAAATTATCTTTCCAATGCCTATAAGAACATAAAAAATAGAGTATGTATGCAAAAGTTATGCTCTTCAAAAGGAGGCCACCTACAAGTTGATTTCATAGACACCAAGGGGTGTGGTGTTTGCACCTAAGGGAGAGGTTTAAGCATGTACAAATGCTAAGGGGTGTGGAGTTTGCACATGGGGGTAAAGGTATGATAGATGCATATTCTAGGGAGTGTGGCGTCTATTATTGGGAGTGAGGATATGGTAGGAACATACACTAAGGGACGTGGCATCTATGCTTGGGAGTAAGGATATGGTAGGCATAGGTGCCAAGAGGCATGGTGTCTACACCTAGGAGTGAAGGTATAGTAGGCATATACACTAAGGGGCATGTAATTTACGCCAAGTGGTCAAGGTATGGTAGACATAGATGCCAAGGACCATGACATTTGTGCCTAGGGTTCAAGGGATGGTAGGCACAGGTGCCAAGGGGCATGGTGTCTACTCCTTGGGGTTAAGGGAGAGTAGGAACAAACACCAAGGGGTGTGGTATCTATGCTTGAGGGTAAAGGGATGGTAAGTATAAGCACCAAGGGGTGTGGCACTTGTGCCTAGGAGTTAAGGGATGGTAGGCACAAGTGCCAAGGGGCATGACATATATGCCTAAGAGTCAAGGGATGGTAGGCATAGATTCCAAGGGGCATGACACTTGCACATGTGGTTCAAGGGATGGTAGGCACATGCACCAAGGGGTGTGGCATCTATGCATGGGAGGGAAGCCATAAGGGAGGGGGACAATGGAAGTCATGCACGATTGAACATAGTGTAGAGATGGATGGAGGATGAGGCCATGTGCCATTTTGGATGACATACTTAAGAGACAACCTGATATGATGTATACACCATTATTTTTGTATAGATGATGGATGCGACATACTAATGGATGTAGTGATGTTGAGATGATGTGTGGTTAGATTAGATTGGGATTTTATGGGTGCACAAGATGTCTCATTATTTTGAGGTGGCATGCAAGTGTTCTTGTTTTGGTAATGGCACATGATTGAATGGATAGAAATGAATGTGATAGCATAGAAATGGAAGTTATAGTGGAATGAATAGAATAAGATGATATAATGTTATATAATAGATAGAAATATGATAATGAGAGAAATGTGATGGTAGAATATGACGTGATAAATGGTATGATATGATGTTATATATGTGGGTGATGACATGTACATGCTACAAAGACAATATCTGTGCAAGAAAGCAACCTAAATTTACTATAGCACTAGTGTTATGCACCATTCAATATAATGGATCATGATGATAGTACACCATGTGCATATGGACTACCATGAAAACACATGTTGTAAATAGCCTAGTGATCCAATAGGCATGTTCTCAAGGTGCACCAACGTATGGAGGATGATGGTGACCGCTATGGTGTGTTGTGTGGAGCATTAGGACTATTAACAATCAAACAGACACACTCAAGCACTCAAACACCCAAAAATACATGATCTGGTAACTTGTGCAGCTTGAAGCCAAGGTAGTGGATGGGAGATGGATGGAGGGATGTAAGTAGATTGAATGTTTGGTTTGAGATCAAGGATAAAAGGATGGGGTAGGATTAGATTTTTTCCTTGGTTGAGCTATGAGCTGTAAATTGATTTGATGATGATGATCATGGCATTGTTAATGGTAAGAACAATGAAAGGATATTGTTGTTAATGATGATAACAACACAGGGATTGGGAATGATATATCTTGATGATGATTGGATTATTTTTTAGGACTAAAGATGACTTGTAGTGAGATGTGGAATAAGATTATAGATGTTATTGGATGGGTGTAGGGTGCCGGGCGAGACTTTCTTGGATTTGGAGGGTTTGCATGGATGAGGTGTTTTAGGGACCATGCTTTAGATTTGGATTATGCTTGGGTAATAATTTGCTTGTGGTTACAACCTTAATGGTGGAAAAAGTGGCAAGGGAAAAGACAAGCTTGGAGACAAAGATGGAAGTGGATTAGATGAAATGGTTGAGTGATATGAGCTAGGGTAAGGTGGACAAGAGATGGATTGATGGATGGATGTAAAGGGAGATCGCCAAGGACTATATCACAATGGGATAACATGTTTTATCCAAGATATAGGCTTGGATAATGTTATGTAGGTGATGGCATGATAGTAGATGGTGAGTAGCCAAAGGATGGCCATGGTAAGAGTGTTACAAAGCATGTTTTAGGTTTTTTCCGCCAATCATTATCAAGGTCAAAGGGAGGATGGATTGCGTGGGATAAATGGATCATGCAGATATGATGGATGGATGTGATGGGAGGGATACATATGGTTGAATGGATGAGACAAATTTCCCCCAAGTGTAATGGTACACATATGGATTTTACTCATGATGCCCATGAATGGGTTTTCATCATGGTACTTGCCCAAGGCACCACAAGAAGCACTTTTCACCATTGGATGAATTTACTTCTCTTTACTATTTTTTCTTTTATTTTTCTATTTTTTAGTTGTTTGAATTTTTGGGACAACACTGGATGTCTGTAGCTTAAAGTGTTAAGCTCATGTTTATTTAATGTTTCTGCATTGGATGAATCTATCATGATGTGCCAATGATATTCTATCTTGTAGAGTTACTTTGCTGGGATCATTGCACTGGTGTACAATTTGCAAATCTAATGATGCTCTTTGATAGCTAGGTTGGCCTTGTCTTAATGTAAACATATTGCTAGAGTTCCTTCATAGGCCTTATGGTAGAGTGTGGCTATGAGGATGTGATGGATTTGAGGGTTTGGATTGTTGGACTTAGGATGAGGATGTATGGATTTGGCTTGCATGTTTGAGAATTGGGATTTGGGATTCAAATGTTTGGATTGAGGGATTTTGGATTGGAATGGGGGATTTTGGGATTGGAAGGTGGGGTTGAATTTAGGAGATGTGGATTTGGATATGGCATTAGTATTAGGATTAGGAGCAACAATCTTATTGGATCATGAAAATTTGCATGTTGAGATCGATAATAATTGTGGAGGTGGTGAATACCTATTGTATGCAATGCATGGATTTTGATTGATTGCTTTCCTTTGAAATTTTCATTTTATTGGATTTATGAATTCACTTTTATTGGGGTTCCATATTTATTTTTCTTCCTTCTTATTTGTTGGATGCATGTCATTTGTGACATTCATTTTGATTTTGTGCTTGATTTGAATTTTGGACTCATTTGTGCTTTGATGCTTGGTTGAAATTTTTTGATTCATGAGGATGCTTCACTTTGTATGATGGATGATGTTCTTGGTGCCAATAAAGGGGTTTAAGATTTTGGGGATGAGAGTTTCTAGTAGGCATGAAAGTGGTAGGGAAAATATGTGTGGCAGGAGGATCATTGGGGAAACTATGGATGGCCTCTATTTTGATGCTTTCAGTGGATGGGGTTACCCCAACTATAATTGAGGTATCATTATTTGATTGTTTTCTAGAAGGTGTGTAGCCAATGCCTTGATATCTCTGATTTGCATATATTGATACTAGTTCCATAATGCCTTGTTCATGAAGGCCTTAAACTTTTTTGTTGTAACCCGTGACTTGGAAAAATTATTTTTTGATGGGATATTGGTTGCTTTTGAAATAGGATGAAAATCCATCTTTAGACAACCCTAGCACACTACAAAGGTCTATTTCTCATCTATAATAAGGCCAAATCATATGAAGGTGTTTAAACCAAGTTGGTAAGATATTTGTGCGTTCTCCTTGTCAGCAATTGTGGTATCTTGACAAATGATATGCTCAATGTGATCAATCTTATCTTGTGCATCCTCATGGTTGATGGAATCCATGTCATTTATTTGATCATGTATGTGTCCAAGGGAGGCAAGCATCTCATCTTAGGAAATGGAGGTTGTTGGAGTATGGATGTGATCAACTTCAATTTTGTGGTCATTGATGGGATATAGGTGGATGAGGGGATCATTTTGGGCTTCTTGATCATAGATGGGATCTTGATCCAAGATTGGACTAGTTTGGATAGGATTTTGATCAAAGATTGGATTAGTTTGGATATCATGACCATTTATGGGGAATGTGTAGGTAATTTGATCTAGATTTAAAATGGAACTTGTTTTGCCATGCCTTGGGCTTTGCACTTGACATAGATCCAATGGTTTGAATAACAAGATCTGAGTCTAGATAGGGATGGGGGATTCTCAAAAGGGCTCAGGATTTTGGCATGACAATAATGGATCTTGGATAGGAAGTTGTTGAGTGGGCTTGATAGGTGGTGGAGTGTGTGATGGTATTGTAGACATGGAGTTCTTGGATTTGTTGGTTTGTTCTTTATCCCATGTGATTAGTGTTCGGACAAAGTCTTTAGTAGATGGATGCAAAACATCAAATTTCCAAGGATGGGTGGATTTTGGATAGGATGGGATAGAGGATTTGGATGAGGATGCGGATGACTTGGAAGATGTAAAGGATGTGAAGGATTCAAAATATTTGAGTGACAATGATTGGGAGGAAGCGAATGTGAATGATTTGGGAGATTTAATGGAGGTGAAGGAGTTGAAGGACTTTGGTGAAAATGATTGGGAGGATTCAATTGAGTTGGATGTGGGAGATGAGGGACATGACTCTAGGAAGGTGTTTCCTTGGAAAAGGATGACTCTTGAACCTTTGCTTTTGGTTTATGTAGTTGGAACTAGGGTGTCCTAGGTTTTGGAGGATATGGGTGTTTATAGTTAAGCATGGAGAATATATGGGAGGCTTACCCATGACTATCTTGGAAATGATGTTTTGGTCAATACTGTCATTGTCATCATAAGGGTCATATTTGGGCAGATTGACATCATCATCATGCTCAAAGGGCTCATATTTTGGTTGGTTGACATGCTCAAATGGGGTAGCAAGCTAAGTGGGCTTGATCTTGGGGGAAACTCCATGGTTAAGTGCGCTTGAGTTGGAGTAGTACTGGGATGGGTGACCTCCCGGGAAGTCCCGATGCTTCACCCCTGTGTGCATCACCTAGATGCAATGAGTGCTAAGTGGACCATTCATTAACATGAGAGATGGGTTCATGTGAACCACTACTCATGAAATATGGGTCATGTGTTTGACTCAAAAACTACACAGTTAAACCCTGAAATAAAATATCATAATCAAGACTATCATCATCACAATATGAATCATATCTTGGTTGATTAACACGACTGTTATGGTCATTGTGGTTGGCTTGATTTGGGAAGAGGGGTTGATCTATGGGGTTCATGGTGTTTGCTTTACCCTTGATTATGATCTTTGGCCTTGCTTTGATTGTGATTTTTGGCTTTGTTTGTGTGGGATATAGGTCCATTATTTTGGTTAGGTCCTAGGATTTTGATTGTTTAGATGTTTTAGATTTTAGATGATTTGGATTTTGAATGGTTTTGGATTTGACTTGGATAATTTGGATTTAGGATGACCCTAGGATTGAGGTTAATGTTGGAGACCCAAGGAAAAGATTTGTATTTGATGATGATTGATGCTAAGAATTAACCTTTGAATTAAGGCTGGATCAATTGGTCTTTGACCTCCGAAGGATTTATGTGGATGATAGGATAATGTGGATTAGGTTAATGGTGATTAGGATTTAGATGACAAGGATTGGAAGGTTTTGAATTATTGGATAGTTGAATTAAAATAGATAATGAATTCCAAAGGGAGTTCAAATGGGAATGGTAGCCTTAGATAATATTTCTAATGATTTTAGGGTGATTTGGATGGATGAATTAGATAGGTGATTTTGGATGGATGGTTTTAATAAATTGTAACTTAGACTATAACATGGTTCATCGTTGGATCAGGGATACTTAGGACTAATTAATATTGGCGGGTTTGGGTCGTAGGATGATTAAGGGTCCTAGTCGATAGATGGGATTCTTGGTTTAAAGGATCCAAGGTGGGTTTAAACTTTCCAAGATTTGCTCCTAAGAATGGTGGGTTTAAATTATGAAGATGTGAGGTTTGGATTAATGTGGGTTGGATGATTAAGGACATGGGATGTGGATTTATGGGATTAGGTTGGACTAGGTAGGTTGAGGATGAACCAAAGCGTTGGGGGGCTAGGTTGATTGGAGAGTGAATATGGACCAGGGCTCAAGTATTGGACTTGGTTTGGTGGACTAAGGCTTGTGTAGATATGGATGGGGAATGGGGTTTAAGGTTAATTTGGATGGTTAAGGAATGGTTGAGGTTTGGTTTGGATTAGGGGGGACAAGGTTTAGATTGGCTCGATGTTTGGATGAGGAACAAGGCATGATTTGGATTATGGATGGACCAGAGGATAGACTAAGGTATTGTGTAGGTTTAAATTTGATTTAGCTGGACTAAGGGATAAAATAATGTTTAATATGGATGAGTGATTAGGACAAAAATACCCATAGGATTCATATAATGTAAGGATAATGGGATAAATTTAGGATGAAAAGGATAATGGATGGGGATTATAGATTATGGACTCAAATGGAAAAGGGATGATGTGTATGAATTATGGAAAAATGATTAATGTATGGGGTGTTGGGATAAGGTGCCATTAACCTTGTAAATCCCAATATTGTATTATTCCATGTATTATTTGTAATTTGTAATTACCCATAAGGAGATGTACAAGTTTCACCAGCAGTGGTAAAAAGTTATTTATTGTCCACAGTAATTACAGAGTTACTATACAGGTAAGTTTTGGAGTTACCGACAGTAGTTTCAAAGTGACATTTACTATTGGCAAAGGTAAAAAGTCAAAGTAAATGAGTGTAGGTGCCACCCTTGGAGAATCTACTATTTTTGGCATGTATGACAACTGTCATAATGTTTGGTGAGTGAATCTATGATAGCTGCAAGTTGTCATAAGATTCTATGATTCTATGACGCATATGAGAGATATGGTTAGTTGTATATTTGCTATCTTTAACCCAGGCGCCCATCTTGGGAAGATGCATGTTGGAGGTATATATGATGGTTATGACATGTCATAAGATGCTATAAGATGCCATCTTTGGCCATGGGTGCCCAACTTTGGATGAGTGATATTTTGCCACTTGGAGGTTGCATTTTGGTGCCATTTTGATGCTTGCATGTGGGTTAACTGGAGGAGAGAGAATGTGGACACCTAGGATGGATTGGAAAACATTTCTATAAGTATTTTCCATGTATTTTGTTGCTATAATACAAATTTTAGGTACTCAAGTGCTGTTGAAATGCTGTCAGATTGAAGACTGAAGGAGAGATTAGTGGTATTATTGTATCATATAATCATTCAGATTAATACAAACATTAGGCCTCTTTCCTGTGTGGAGTTTTTTACCCTCAAGGGTTTTCTCCACATTAAACATTGTGTTATGTGTTCAATTTTTTATTTTACATCTATATGAAGCATAGTTTGATTTACATGTTACAATCTCCATTGATAATACATAGTTAAAGATTGCAAAAACTTATATTTGAATCAGATTTCCATTGAGTAGTATTACTTTGTTTTCTAACATTTGGTATCAAAGCCTAGCCAACTTTGACTCTTGGGTGGTAGTGTGGAAGCTGTAGTTGTAGTGGGAGATTTGGTTGCATTTATTTTTCAAATCTTGTGTTGATATTATGGCTGCATCCACCATTGCATCAACCTCTTGATTGGACATTGAGAAGTTCAACGGAATGGGGTATGAGTTGTGGAAGATGAAAATGGAAGATTTGTTGGAAGAAAGAAACCAATGGTTGTTTGTTCAAAAAGAGAAGAAAACTAATGATGTCTCTCTGGATGAGTGGGAAAAATGGATAAGAAGGCACGAGGAACCATCTGTTTGTGTCTTGTAGATTCTATCCTGCTGAATGTCACAAAGGAAGAGATTGCACAGTTTGTGGAAATGATTGGGTGAGATCTACCAAGCCAAGAGTGTTGTAAATAAACTTTATTTAAAAAGAAAATTGTTTTCCATGAAAATGCAAGAAGGTGAATCAGTTGAAGAGCATTTGAATTCTTTTAATTTGTTGTTGAGTCAGCTTGCATCCGTAGATGTTGATGTTGATGATGAAGATAAATGCATCTTACTTATTTGTTCTTTACCTGACTCTTGGGAGAATGTTATTCTTTCTATCATTGCTAACCCTGTGGAAAGTTGGATGCTCTTGTTGCAGTTTTATTGGAACAAAAATTGAGGAAGAAGAATTCAAATAGTTTAGGTGATGCTTTCAGTGTCAGGGGAAGGTCTAAGGAAAGATGACCAAAAGAAGATCAAAAAGGGGCTAAGGACAAGTCCAAGGGCCAGTCTAAGACTCTTGAGAAGAATAATAGAGTTAAGTGTTGGAACTACGGTAAAAGGGGACATGTGAAGGAGGAGTGCAAAAATCCCAAGAAATAATGGGAGAGTGCTTTAGATAAGTCCTCGAATGTAGGTGAAGATGTTTTACTTTATGCATGTAATGTTGTTTCTAATGATCACTGGTTGGTTAACTCAGGATGCTCATTTAATATGACCTCACATAAGGAATGTTTTTCCACATACGAAGAGCATGATGGAGGTAATATCTACCTTGGAGACAACTCTACATATCCGATAGTTGGGAAAGGCAATGTATTGTTGTGTTTCAGTGATGGGAGGATTAAAACCCTCCTTGGTGTTTTGCATGTTCCTGGATTAGCTAGAAATATGATTTCAATTTTGAAGTTGAATGATTTGGGAATGTATGTAACATTTGACAAGCATGACTGCAAATTGTTGAGAGGGAACTTGGTGGTAGCGAAGGGAAAGAGATTGGGAAACTTTTTAAAGCTTGAAGCCACTACAGTTTGTAATGCCTCTTATGTATCTGAGGCTAGTACTGAAAATACATGTATGTTGTGGCATCGTAGATTGGGTCACCCAAGCAATAATGTATTAAAAATATTAAGAATACAAATTTGTTGGATAGTTTCTCTTATTCTGATGAGCACTTTGATTTCTGTGAGCATTGTGTGTTTGGTAAACAAAATAGAAAATTGTTTCCTTCAGGAAGCAATAGAGCAAAAGAGAAGTTAGAGATTATTCATATGGATGTGTTTGGACTTGTGGATAATGATTCTAACAAAAAATATTGTTCTTTGGTTACCTTCATTGATGATGTATCTAGATTTACTTAGATTTATTTTATGAAACACAAATCTGAAGTTTTCACTAAGTTTAAGGATTTTAAAGTCAGTTGAAAACCAATTGGGATTGAAGATAAAAATATTAAGATCTGACAATGGAGAGAAATATTTTTTTAAAATGCGCCTGGTAAACTTTTTAATGTGACCGACAACGCTGGTGCGACACGCCCTCTAGCTCCACGTGAATGCTTTTGCCCGAAGCAATGAACCGGTGAGGCCACAACATAGGGGACCTCATCCCCTAGGAAGAACACTTCAAACCCGTGAGCTCATTGGCCTAGCGAAGGTGTAAATCCTGTGAACTCGTTGGCCCAGTGGGGGTTTGAACTCTGGTGGCCACCACTACTACCGAGTGACTTAACCATCGAACCACGCCCTTATCGGCAACAATGGAGAGGAATATTGCTCTAAGGAATTTGATGAGTTTTACAAGAATGCAGGTATTATTAGAGAAAAGACAACTCCATATACACCATAGCAGAATGGTGTTGTAGAAAGGATGAATCAGACAATCATGGAAAGATCCAGAAGTATCCCGAGTGATGCACAGTTGGATAAATGCTTTTGGGTAGAGGTTGTGTGTACTGCTTGCTACTTGATTAACAGGTCTCCTTGTAAGGCTCTTGATTTGACACCTTATGAAATGTGGACAGGTAAGAAAGCTTCTATTTCACATTTAAGGGTTTTTGGCTATGAGGCTTTTGTTCATGAGCCTAAGGAAAAGTGATCTAAGTTGGATCCAAAAGCTAAAAAGTGTATATTCATTAGATATGATGATAATGTTAAAGGTTATAAGCTTTGGAATCCACTATCCCGCAAGATTATCTTTTCTAGAGATGTTATTTTCAGGGAACTTAGAGCTATTTTTGAACCTGAAGAGCCAAAAGAAAAAGAAGAAAAGGTAAAGAGAGTGCACTTTGATTTAGAGCAGCAAGATGCACCTCAAGAAGAACATAATGATGGATTGGGGGGTGAAGAAGAAGAAGAACATTCAAGTATTTCTGTTGAATATGTTGTTACAAAAGAAGTTGGTACAAATGATCATGCAGAAGAACAAGTTGAAACTCTTACTCCACCCTTGAGGAGATCCACAAGACAACAAAATCCAATTGACAGGTATAGCCCACCAAATTTCCATTGTATATTTTCTTTATTAAGTACTGACAATGAGCCTAGATCCAACATGGAATCTATTCTTGCAGATGATAGTGAGTCTTGGTAGTTAGCCATACAAGAGGAGATGATGGCTTTAGACTTGTGTAACACTTGTGATCTTGTTCGTTTTCCCAAAGGAAGAAAGGCCATAGGTTGTAAGTGGGTCTTCAAGAAGAAGTTTGAAGTAGATGGTTCCTTAGAGAAGTACAAGGCTAGAATGGTAGCCAAGGGCTACTTCCAGAGAGAGGGAGTTGATTTCAGTGAGATTTTTTCTCCTATTGCTAAATTGACTTCTATTAGATTTCTTTTATCCATTGCTATATCTTTTGATTGGGAGATTGAGAAAATGGATGTCAAGACTGCGTTCTTGCATGGAGATCTTGAGGAAGAAATTTATATGCAACAACCTATAGGTTTTGAGGTAAAAAGGAAAGAACAATGGGTTTACAGGTTAAAGAGGTCTCTCTATGGTTTGAAACAGTCCCCCAGAATGTGGTATCAAAACTTTGATTCATTTATGTTGAAATTGGGCTTTGCTAGAAGAAAGGAGGATCATTGCATTTACATTCATTATATTGATGTTTCTATACTGATCATTGTATTGTATGTTGATGACTTGTTATTTTTCAGCAATACTAAGGGTATGATCAGTGAGCTGAAAGCCCAACTTTTACGTGCATTCAATATGAAAGATCTTGGAGAAACTAGGTATATTCTAGGTATAAAAATCAGGAGGAATAGAGGTAAGAGAAAGCTTTGGTTGTCTCAGAGTAAGTATGTGAATACCCTTTTACATAGATTTAATATGTAGGATTGTAACCCAATTATAGTTCCTTTACCCTTTGGTACTAAGCTTTCATTAGATATTTGTCCAAAGAATGAGGATGATTTTGAGGATATGTCTAATGTTCCATGATGAGGTATAAACAACCTCATTGTTATAACAAGCCATACAACCTATTTTCCTTGCCAGCCACCCTAACCATGCCAATTTATTTATTTTTAGAAGCAATACTTATCTATTTTTGATAAAATGATGTATAAATCTTTATTTTCCAATTGATTGAAATTAGCCACTAATGTTGACATAATTGCATGTAGAACTGTGTAATTATGTAGGGTTTCATGTATGACCTAATGGAAGGAGTGGACTTCAAAGCAGTTGAAGTCAACGTGCTAGAATTTGGGGGTGCTAGAAATCTAGGCATACATAATCATTGACTTTATTAGCAATTTTGTTATTTTTTTGTTGAGCATACTTAAGACTTTACGGCTCCACTCAGAGTCTTTAATGTGTTTATTTAATAGACATCCAGTTGGTTTTTAATTTTGTTTTTCTTTAAATACTTCTTTAGTTCTATTTACCCACCATCTAAAATTTAGGATTTTGAAGTAGTACAATATATATGTAGTTGCTCAAAACAAGGATATATATTATGCTATGTTATGAATGAAGACAATCTCTTGGGAAGTGGTAATTTGTAGCTATGTTCTGTGATACTTTATAAATGAATATCACCAATTTTGTTCTAAGTAATCTTTTCTGAGCAATGGAAATAATATGAATGTAATTTACTTTGGAGTTGTTGAAGTACCGAATGTGATTTGAATCGATAGTAGGATCTCCCAAGAGCTAGCCACTCGAGAGATTATAGAATAGATAAGTATATTTATTATTATGAATGGTGTTGTTATTTCTATTTGTGACTGTACTATTAGATCAATGTCACTTTGTGTTTAGCTTTGTTATGTGTTCCTACAGGTTGTGGTATTTAATTTAATGATCTTTGAAATTCTGTTCATTTGAGATTTCCAGAGCATCCACTTCATTCATAAATATGTTGTTAGTCATTAGTCCAAAATGTCAAATGTGTTTTCAGTTAATAGTTAAAATGCAAGTGTTGATTCCTAGTTATTTTATATGCTTTCTAGATTAAGAATTCGAATGCTTTCTAGCTTAAACTTTTTATGTTTTATAGTTTAAATGTTGTTTTAAGCTTTTCAAAAATTTAGAAAAATTGTTACTAAGTGAGATATCCAAAAATATTCCCTATTGCATATAGCCTTGGACACTACCTAATAAAAATAACTGATATATTTTCAACTAAAGTCTTAGGACCTTACGATAGCCTATCACTTTTTTTGGTGCCGTTCCCAGTGAACCTTCTTTTCTAGTGTTAATAAGGGATTATTCGGATACTTCTTTTAGTAAGAACACAAAAATAGTTGTTAGACTTCTTTTTCTGCATGGTCAAGAAACAAGGTCCACATGGAATATTCATACCAAGAACCCCCCCAATAGTAGTCCCAACAATAAATAGGGAGGTAGAAGTCTTAGCTGAAGAACATTTTTATGAATTGATCAGTTAGGATCAACCTGAGACTTCCCAGTACAACCCATAAATCTAGCCATCAAACCAAACCAGTGAAGAAGAAGAAATTCAATCATCAGACCAAATATTTGAAGAACAAAGCATTCCTTTTAATATCATGGATGATAACAATGATAATCCTATCAAAAAAAGGAGAGAAAACCAAGCAGATGGTGATAACCCATGAAGAGTAGCAAAGACATTTACCTATCCTATTGCTCTCAATGAAGATGATGATGCACCCATGAAAAAAATTTCATCTTCCATCTTACCAACCTTCATAGGATTATCCTCTGAATAACTTGACCAGTTCCTCTTTGAGTTCAAAGTCCTATATTAGACATATGGCTACAAAAATGATAACTAGAAACTTAAACTCTTTCCCTCTACCCTGAGAGACTCTGCCATGCGTTGGTTCATGGGGTTGGTCTTAGGATCAATATCCACATGGGATGAAATGGAGACTATCTTTTTACACAAATATTAGAGCTATTGTAGAGTTAGCAATAGGAAAGAGGAATTATTCAAACTAAGGAAAAAAGAAGATGAGGGATTGGAAGATTACCTTGATAGGTTTATTTTCTTAACCAAATGGTGTGGAGAAGAGACAATGAGCCCCAAAATTTTGAAGGCCATATTTCTTAAGGGACTTGATGAGGATGCCTGGAGGAACCTAGACTTGATGGGAAAAGGAGATGTGTCTCAACAAGAACTCGGTGATATCGCTGAGTTATGCAGGAATTTCTCTTAGAGTCATGGAGGTATCCGTAAATCTAGTCTTTTGAGGGGTTCAAATGAAATTGGCAAACTATGAGAGGAAATATCAAATTTGAAAACTAATATCCTAGTTTAGCTAAACACCACCTTAGATGGAATACAAGCCAAAACATGTAATCCTAAAACCTTATCCATCTACTATCCTAGGTGTCGAAACAAACATCCATTAAGAGAATGTCCTTTGGACAAAGCTGACAATTGTCAAATTTGTGAAAAGAGTCATGCCATTGACCAATGTGAGATCTTGAATGCAATAAAAAATTCTAAGAAGAGGTCATCTCACAACAAGGAAGAAATCAATTTTGTGGGCCAAAGACCTAGAGGGAATTTTGCCTATGGCTAGAATTCCAACCCATCCTAGCGTCCTCAAAATAATTGGAATAATAATCAATGGGTGGTACCTTGGCCTCTAACACCACCTAATTGGGGACCATACCCTTAGGGACCACCTAAGTGGGTAGATCAGTCCTGGGGAAACCCTCAGTGGCCAAATCAAACTCAACAACAATGGTATCTACAGAATCCTACCCCTCAATGGAATTAGTCTCCAAATCAGTTCTATCATGGATCAAGAAGGATACCCAATCCATAGCAGAACCTTTTGACAGCACCTCAAAACACTCAAACAAATGAGTAGGTCAACCAACCACCACTCCTAGTGCAACCTATTCGTAATCCAAAGAATAACCGTCAAACCACACCAGTGTATTCCATGGAACAAGAAAACATGGCTGGAGTTAATGCTATTTATTGTGGAAATTTGCAGTTGAGGTCTGGGAAAACACCCCAATAGCCTACCATAGTCGAGATCCTCCCAAATATAGAATCTATTGAAGCAATAGAGACACCTTCCATACCTTCAAATAAAGAACTAGGGAGTAACCAAGGAAAGCTTCCTCAACAATCCTCATCTAAAACTTCTGAGTTACCTTAGAAAGAGGTTCTCCAATGTTCAATAGATCTTCCAAAGAACGATTCCACCTTGAAGAAGAAACCTCAAGCACCATTTCTAGAGTGCCTCAAAGAGACCCCCTTCAAAAACTCTTTAGAAATGACCTTACCCACTGAAACCGTGTTAATACAAGAAATTAAATGACTCCATATCAAGATTCCATTGTTACAAGTGATTAAAGAAATTCTTGAACTAAACCAACTAGTTAAAGAGTTGTGCATAAAAATACTAGGAAGGAAAAAGAAGCAGATTAATACTGTTCATATCAATGGATACTTAGCTTACCTTTTGGCTAGAAAAATCTCAACCCCAAAATATGGTGACCTAGGAAGTCCACTCATAACAATGACAATCAACAATGTAACAATACCTAATGCACTCATAGACTTGGGAGCAACCATTAACATCATGACAGTGGACGTTATGGAAAAACTAGGACTCATTGATCTACATCCCACAACCACCATATTGTAAATGGTAAAGCAAACCATAGCTACTCCTAAAGGTGTCTTAGAAAATGTTCCTGTCAAGGTTGACAATTGGGAATACCCAGTGGATTTCTAAGTAATCCAGTCCCTCACATCTAAGGATAGTTATTCATTGACACTAGGTAGACCTTGGTTGGCTATAGTTGCAGCCAAAATTGACTGTAGAGTAGGAGGAATGACCATTTAAAATGGCCCTAATAGCAAACACTTATTCCTGTATCCCCCTGCTCAACCTGCTACACATAAACAAGTTTGGGTTGACAAACCAAATGGTTTTGACAAACAAGATAATCTAGCCTCACTTGCTATGGTAGTCATCAAACAACACGGTGAAGAATTGGAAGATTAATTTCAAAATAACATGCAAGATCTTGCCATAGATTCAGGTGATGAATAAATATTAGAGGTTGAAAAAATTTTAGGACCTCTGATCCACATTGACAATATCAAACACAGTTACACCACCTTTACAGTGCTGCCTTATTATCTGGTTAATATCATTCCAGAAATAGATCACTTCTTTGAACATATTGCTAGATTTCATAAAATTATACCACATAGCTGTCCTCTCAACACCTTGACAAGAGAAGTTCATACTGTCACCTCCAATTACTCTGAAACCAAAACTATCATGTTACTACTAGGAAAGACCTTAAATATTAACAACTGGTTGACAGAGGCAGATGTTCACTCAAATTATTTGATGTTTTGGTAAATAGATCTAAAGATTTTGCTTGCAATTATATAGACATGAGAGGAATACACCCAATTGTTTTTACCCATCACATCTAGACTGAAGATGTTATACCTGTTCATCAACCACGATGATGACTTAACCCTGCTCTCAAAGACATTGTTAAAATAGAGATTAAAAAACTCCTGCAAGTAGGATTCATCTATCCCATCTCTGATAGCAAATGGGTTTCACCTTTGGTAGTAGTCCCAAATAAAAATGGGAAGGAAAGAGTGTGCATTGATTATAGAGAGCTTAATAAAGCCACCCATAGAGATTACTTTCCTTTACCTTTCATAGTCCAGGTTTTGGATAATCTAGTAGGAAGTATTTCTCATTTTTGGATGGATTTAGCGGATATAACCAAATACAAGTAGCAGTAGAGGATCGGGACAAAACAACTTTCACCTGTCCTTGGGGAACATTTGCATATCGAGTTCTTCCCTTCGGGCTACGTAACACTCCTACAACATTTCAGAGAGCTGTTCTCGCCATCTTTGCTAAGCTTGTAAATGATTGTGTGGAATTCTATATGGATGACTTCACAGTGTATGGTTCCACTTTTGATGAAGCTCTTACAAATTTAGACAAGGTATTGCAGTGACGTGAGAACCATCAGCTATCCCTAAGCTATGAAAAATGTTTAATAATGATAGAACAAGGGATAGTGTTGGGACACCACATCTCAGCTGAAGGGATAAAAGTGGATCCTAAGAAAATCAAAGTGGTACAAAAATTATAAAGTCTAGAGAACCAAACTGATGTCAGAAGCTTCTTAGGATATGCTGGATATTATTGAAGATTCATAGAAAACTTTAGCAAGATTGCAGCCCCCATGTTCTCCCTTCTCCAAAAGGATATAGACTTTGTCTAGACAACAGAATGCCAAACATCATTTGAGATCATTAAAGAGAAACTTATTTCTGCTCCAGTCTTGCGAGGACCTAATTGGAACCTCCCTTTCCATATCTACATAGATGCTTCCAATGATGCCATTGGGGTAGTTTTAGGTTAGGAAGATGAGAATGGAGGGAAATATGCCATATATTTCATCAGTAATAATTTGACCCCCATAGAATGAAACTACACTACTACAGAGAAATAATTCATAGCTGTGGTTTATGCAATTAATAAATTTTGACATTATATTATAGGGTATAAAGTAACTGTGTTCACAGACCATTCAACTATCAAATTCCTAATGAACAAACCTACAGTAAATGGAAGAATAATCAGATGGTTATTGCTTCCACAAGAATTTAATGTGACCATCATTGATAAACCTAGGAAGTTCAATGTAGTCAAAGACTTCTTATCCCAGATCAAATACGACAATGGAGATTTTATCCCTGTACAAGATGAACTCCCAGATGAAAATTTATTTGCTATCTCCATTAAAACCCCCTAGTTTGCAGACATCACCAACTATCTTGCCACTTCTGAGTTTCCACCAAACTTTATGTTAAAACAAAGGAAACATCTCATTCGGGAGTGTGCTCAGTTCAAATGGATTAATGGTATGCTATTCTGATGTGGCCCTGATCTAGTATTACGATGTTGTGTCAGATCAGATGAAACATACAACATCTTTAGAGCTTGCCATGATGATCCATCCAGAGGTCATTACTTCGCGAAGAGGACGTCCCACAAAATTTTAGGTGTAGGATATTATTGGCCCTCTATGCATAAAGATGTAAACAACTATGTTCTCCACTGTGATGAATGCTGACAAGTAGGAAGACCTACGCCATCTAATGAGATGCCTTTGTAGCCGCAGGTAGTTTTTGAACTACTCAAAAAGTGGGGATTGGATTTCATCGGTCCCATAGATCCTCCTTCATAGGGTAAAGAATAAATTCTGGTTTGTACTGACTTTCTAACTAAGTGGGCAAAAGTCCAAGCACTGAGAGTTGCTAGGGAAGAACAAGTTGTAGACTTCCTATATAACTTGATTTTTCTTAGATTTGGAGCCCCTAGATCAATCGTCACAGATCAAGGACCCCAGTTTATGTCTAAAGTTTTGCTAGCCTTTACTGATCATTTCTAGGTAAGCCATAAGAAGTCATCTCCTTATCACCCATAAGTAAATGGTCAAGTGGAAGTCACTAATAGGGAGCTTGAAAACATTTTGACAAAAACAATTTCATCAGGAAGAAGAGACTGTGCCAAAAAATTACCTGAAGCCGTTTGGGCCTATAAATAAGAAATTTGGATAAATATAAGATAGAAACAATAAAATGCAAATACCTCTTACCCAAACCTTCTGAATACCTCAAAGTGATACATGCATGATTGATCAATGTAGATGATTAGATGTTGATTGCCCACAATCACAACATAATGTTGATAGGAGATGATGGAGAAAAGTTGCAGAGATAGCTTGACATAATAAGGATACTTAAAACTCAATCATCATTCAAATGACTTGTGAGAGGCCATATTTATAGACAAGGGATGATTTTTTTGATGTGGAGGGAAGAAGATAAGATAAGGATTGGATTTTTGCTTTATTAGACAAAAGAGGAAATAAAACAAGATAAGATAGGATTTTAAAAAGATAGAAGGATATTGATTTTTGCTTTAAAGGAAATAAATCCTAAAAAATGAGAGGAATAATAAATGAAATATCTAATTAAATAAATTAATTAGATATGCATAAGTTGCATTTTTAGAAAGAAAGCAAGAGGATATGTTTAAGATTTTATTAATTAAATAAATATTTAATTTATTTAATTAATTTTGGATTATGGTGAGAGATGATTTGGAAAGATAATTAAATAAATAAAATTTATCTAATTATAGAAAATAGATAAATGATTAATTAAATAATTAAAAATAATTATTTAATTAGAGGGGATAAATGGCCATGAATAATTAAATAAATCTTAATTTATTTAATTATAGAAGATAGGATTATGGGATTGAAAGGGGATAACATAAATTAGTCAAATAAATAAAATTTATTTAACTAATTAGGTGATGACATGGGTACCTAGGGAAAAACATACTAATGACAAGGTGTTGGACATTTTTAGGTGTCTACAGGGCCTATAACACAACCTAGAAATCAACTACCGGTCTTACTCCTTACGAGTTAGTCTTTGGGAAAAAACCTCTTCTACCCATTGAATTTGAAATTCAAACGCTTAGAATGACAATGGAGGTAGGCCTGGACCTTGATCAAGCCCAGGTTGAAAGAGTCCTGCAGCTTAGTGAATTGGATGAAATCCATTTGGAAGCCATTCACTATATTGAGTTAGTTCAGCAATAACGAAATGCTTGACATGATAAACATATAAAAGAAAGAGAGTTCCATAACGGGGGTTGAGCACTATTATTTGATTCTAGATATAAAGATTAGAAACGTAAACTAAGAACTCATTGGCTAGGTTCATATGAGATTTATGAAGTATTTCCAAATAGAGCGGTGCAGCTTAAACCCATTGATGATGACACTCAAACTCTCTTAGTCAGCGGACATCGATTACAAATTTACCACAAACCTATTAACAAAGAAAAATTTACGTGAATGGTAGAAATGTAAGTAGAAACTTAATGCATTGACTTTGCTTCAGTAAAGGCAGTATAATTCTGAGTAATATATATATGGTGTGTATGTTTTCATGATTATTTCAGAGCATTCTTATTTTATTTCATCTTTGTACTTGTCTAAATTTTATTTTTGTTTTACAGGACTTCATTTTGGATTAAGTACAAAATTTTGATGCATCTTTCAGTGATGCTTCAGAACTTTGTTCTTACATTTTAGCTGCATCTTTCAATGATGCTTCGAAACTTTGTTCTTGCATTCTGACTGCATCTTTCAGTGATGCTTCAGAACTTTGTTCCTACATCTCCGCTGCATCTTTTAGTGATGCTCTGGAACTTTGTTCCTGCATTTTGACTGCATATTTAAGCTATGCTCCTGAACTTTGTTCCTTCATTCCAGCTACATCTTTCAATGATGTTCCAGAACTTTGCCCCTTCATTCCAGCTGCATCTTTCAATGATGCTCTAGAACTTTGTTCCTATATTCTAGCTACATCTTTCAGTGATGCTCTGGAACTTTGTCCTTTCATTCCGGCTGCATCTTTTAGTGATGCTTTGAAAATTTGTTCCTACATTCTGGCTACATCTTTCAGTGATGCTCCAGAACTTTGTTCTTGCATTCCGGATGCATCTTTCATTGATGCTCCAGAACTTTGTTCTGGCATTCTGGCTGCATCTTTCAGTGATGCTTTAGAACTTTGTTCCTGCATTCTAGGTGCATCTTTTAGTGATGCTCTGAAACTTTGTTCCTACATTCTAATTGCATCTTTCAGTGATGCTTCGGAACTCTATTCCTGCATTCCAACTGCATCTTTCAGCAATGCTTCGGAACTTTGTTCTTGCATTCTAGGTGCATCTTTCAGCAATGCTCTGAAACTTTGTTCCTGAATTTTGGCTTCATCTTTCAGTAATGCTCTGGAACTTTGTTCTGCATTCTAGCTTCATCTTTCAATGATGCTCCAAAATTTGTTCCTTCATTTTGACTGCATCTTTTAGCGATGCTCCAGAATCTTGTTTCATATTTCCATAGTCATCTTTTTTGATGTTCTGGATTCATGATTCCCCTTCTTTGTAAATGCTCCGACATCCTAAAAAACATACCCATTGCCATCACCAAACTTTTCCATACCAGCACCACCTTAGAAGTTCATGCCCTATATTGCCATCTCTCACCATAATAAATGATATTATTGTGACAATCTATCATCATAATAATTATAACACATTTAGCCACCCCATCTTCATCAATAAAAATTACATCCCTTTACCATTCCACTTGAATCTAACAACACCACTATCTATGATGCCATTACGTTAGCATAAATGAGGTGACTTTCAAATCAATAACGGAACGAAAGGTACGTACATCTTTTGTCTTAAGTAGGTAAATTATTGTGAATAAAGTTAAATAAATTGGCACATTCCCCCTCTTTTCCAAATTTAGTAAATTATGCAAACTATACCTTCACTGAAAGAGGTGGCGGCCCATTCATTCCATTCTATGCAAGGTAATAATTAGGTACAGAAGCAATTGAATGCTATGAATTAATCCATGTCTTATCAGCATTATCAAGTATAAGTGGCCATAAAGACTGAGTTTTGCTGAATCTACATATCAGTTTGTCTGAAACAAGTGCTCACCTTGGGGTGCCACAAAGTTCAATAGACACTCAGTAGAATTTCCAGCAGGGGATAGAATGGGAGGAGCAAATCACAAATCAGAACCAAATTTCGCAAACAAATTATTAGCACTTAAAAACATTTCAGAACTGTTTCAAAGGGTGGGATGGCTAGAGTTCATGAAAAAGTTTGAGGGGCATAATACATAGCTAGTTAAAGAGTTCATTGAGAACTTCTCAGATGGACAATCAATTATGTGAGTAAAGAAATTCAAGGTAAGCCCCTAAACTATTTCTAGCTTATATGGTATTAAAAATGAAGGCTTGAATCTATCAAAAACTACAAATATTTCCTATCAAAAATTGATAGAGCTTTTCTTAAGGGAAGGGAAACCTCAACATTTAGTAGTTGTAAATACTCGGGGGCAGAATAAAGGGTTTCAAAGAATGTCTATTACAGAGCTGTGGAGAATGACGGTAGCCTAGATAATTAAGTATTTCACATGTGAGGAGCAATGTGCTACTATAGTCGGTCCTCCCTTTCGTTTGCTCATTCACATGAGCCATGGTGCCTAAAACCCTGAATTGATGGTTAATCTTCCTACCTTCTTAAGTGACTCCCTTATTCATATGATAGAAAGGTTCAAAATTGGGTCTGGGCCATTAAAATAACATGGCCTCATTTCTTTAATTTGCAAGCATCAAACCCTCAAAAAGATAAATACAGACGAGAAATGGCAAAAATTTCTCAGGAAATTTGAAACCCCAACACCCTTAATACATTTTGAGAGAGGTGAGTCATCTAGTTTAGTGGCAGAGAACCCTAGGGAACCTTCCCTTGTACCCCCACCTACCAGGGAAGCTTCCGAAGGTGAAGTGCTGGAAAATCTTTCAAACCCTATAGAACCCAAGGAGCAACCTAGACCACATAATGTTCTAGAAACTCCAGAAAAATAGGAAAATGTGGACTTTGTGGACTTTGAGGATGAAAATAGTTGGTTCAAAAAAAAGGAAAAGAGGCCTAAAATGAAATTGCAGAGACCTCCCCCTTTAAGAAGAAGTAAAAGATTAGCTTTCAATTTCAGCTATGCCGCGGCTTGTGACCAACCACATATTCCTAAGAAGAAAAGACAGGATAGGTAGCCAAGTGAAAACTTAGTCCAGTTGAGTGAAAATCAAACCCTAGGAAGTAATGATGCTCCTAAATTTGAGAAGGAGATTGATCCACCTATGAAGGATCAAGAGGGAATAGAAGAACAAGTCCCAAATTATGTACTAGTTGAAGAAGAAGAGGCTGAAGAGGATGAGCCTATGGAAACAATTTCTCCCACTCAATAGCCATCGGATAAACATAGAATTGACATAGTCCCTCAAATTGAATAGTCATCCCCTCTAAATACTGTTAATGACATAGAACAAGGTCTACTAGAAGTGAATGATGAAGCACATGTAACTAACAATGATACAATTATTTTTATGCCCCCTCTTTCCAATAATATAGACAATGAAAAATGCGATCACATAAAGGTGGAATTAGAAGAATTAAGAGAAAAAATTGTACAGTTGAAAATAAACTCCAACAAAATGAGGAACAAATAGCTAGACAAATAGACACACAGACAAAACTTTTGTAGTAGAAAGATCAGGGAATCAAAACTCTAGGGACTCAATTGGAACAAAAGGATAAATTCATTAAGGAATTGTAGTAAACAATGAAACAAACTGAGGAGAAAGATAAGGAACATTTGGTTAGTTTATCAGGAAAGGATGAACAAATAAAAAATTTGACTATTAATTTGGAGCAATTCCTTAAATCATTTGTAGAGGAATAGGAGAAACAAAAATTAGAACTTAATTCAACTCTTAGTAAAACTATAGAGTTGGAACAAGAATTGTAGGAAGTCAGTGTTAAGCCAACCATAGAATCAAAAGAAATATGAATTGACCCAACCAAAATGGAGTGGTTTCAAGTTCACATTCCTCCTATGTTGACCAAGTGGATGGAAAGATGCTATTTCCTAAGACAAACTAGAGTAGAAAATGCTAGACTTAAGAAAGAAATGATGTTAAAAGAATCTTATGACAGACTCTATCAAGCTAAAATTGATGCATGCAAAATTGGACAATTGTTATTAGCTTGTAGGAAGCCATCCAACTTATATTCTATGTTCCTTAATGAACAGTTATTGATATGGAAATTGTTACATCCCCAATTTTTGTCTTGCTATACTTTTACTTTTTACTTGGACATAAGTAAATTTATTATGATGTTTAGATTAATGACAAGGAAAGATATGGATTATATTGAATGCCATTTATGAAATTATAGAAAAGATTATGTTATTATCGATTTAATAATTGCATTATGAGATTTGATTTATTATTTGAATTATTTGAATAATGATGCACTGATCATATATTGTTTGGTTACAAGTTGAAATAGGAATATATATTCTCAAATGACTCTCATAGAAGAGAGAGAGAGAGTATCTTTCGAGGAGAGAGATATAGACCTCAGGTTATGAGTGGTTTATTTGCCAAATCGAGTATAAGTGTTTAACAAAAACGTGAACCAATGTTTCGTAAGAGCTAAGTCTTGTCTTGTTAGTTTTCTTTTGAACCTAATCGATAGGTAGTCGATATTATTTACAAATCTTTCTAAGTCATATTAAGTTGTAAGTAACGTTAATGACATCATTTGAACATGAATCAAGACCATTTATGTCTAACATAAAAGTTACGACATAATTATCGTAATGGGTAGTGTTTTTATTTTTGGGTCACTTAGTGTTTATTTGTCGACCCTTGAACGTCAAAGTGAATTCCATCAAGTTAGATTGATGTGTTTTTAACGAAGGAATGTGATGGGGAGGTAAACTCAACCCATTCACAATATCCGTAAATTGTTATTTTATTGCTATTATTGTTAGTGATTAAAGCATAACCATCGAATGAGATCGATGATACGTAAGCCTTATTTGATATAAGGAAATAGATATATTTATAAACCAAATGAGGATAATACCTCATACTATTTAATAAAACTTATCCATCGAATAACCTTGGGTATATTAATTATAACACCCACATTAATTCGTGTGATGGGATTTGGATCACTTAAGTGATCAATAATAATGACCATCGATAATTATTCTTGTGTCGACCTCTTTTAAGAGGGAGTGTGGTACTATGGTTGCACTCATTGAATTTTTTCCTTATTTTCTACTTTAATCAAAACATGTGTTTGTCTCTACTGATTAAATAGGATCGGTTGTAAACTGAATGGGGGAGTGGTCTATTACAATTCCAAATTACCTTTCAATTGAGGGAGTGGTAGAAACTAATTCATAATGAGCTTTGAAGAGTCATTAAATTCCATGACCCTTTATGAGTGAAGGCATATAGGATTCACGGGGGTAGAGAGGAAAAACACACATGGAGATCATGGGAAAATAGAGAGAAGTGATTGCTACCATAACACAGAGGTGTAGGCACCATCATACAGGCGAACTAAACATTATACTCAGCTGCAGATAACTCATTGAACCATCGCCAGGTATCACTTAGTATTTGTGTGATGATAATAATAGAATTGTATTGATTCATAACGTCTTTTGGTTGCATATTTAGGAGAATTGATATTATCTTTTAATATGTCTATGATATTCGATTCATAAACAACGAACTATAGTTAATGATTGTTTTCATTATGTTTTAAACCATTTGGAGTAAATGATATCGCCATTATAAGTTGGCTGGCCGACGCTCCCAAAGGCTAAATAGCCTGAGTTGAGGATCATTGTATTGTGTCGAAGTCTGTTTATTAAATGACATAACTGTAGAAATGATATTTTGTTCATTATATTCCAATACATCGTAGAGGGTCTTCTTTTTAAGTAGTCGATTATATAGAAAAAATAGTCAAATTAGAGAGAAGGCTCGATATTAAGATAGATCGAGAGTTAGTTATGAGATATTTTATACTGCTCTCATAGATATTAAGTTCCATGAAGAACTATGATAGGTTTTTAAACATAGATGAGTAAGATACTTAAATCTTTGAGGTGGTTAATGGAAGTATGAAACCATTTCTTGTTAAGTTTATAAATGTCTATGATGGTTTCTTTTCAAAGAGAACTTAGAAATCTTATTAAGCTTGGGAAGGTACCTTTTATATAAATCGAGTGATAGCTCATTGGAAATGTTATGATAGAGACATTAAGGTCCTTAGGACTATCCTTACAACGTATTCGGTAAATGAGAATAACTTTGTAGTAAACCATTATGATGTGATTAAACTAAGTCTATCTAGATAAGAACTTGAGTGGAATCATATATGAGTATATAAGAAGTGATGGACAATGACATCATGTGAAGGTAAGTTGAAAGTATTCATATTCATTTTGTATAGAAGTTATTATCCATTACAAAACCATAGTATTCTTAACCTTGGTTGAGTTAAACCAAAGGTCATTTATAAACCTTAGTCTTGAAGTTATGAGATAGGGTTATTTTGGATATAATGGATTATTCAAGGGTAAAATAAAACCCTAGTTTAACCTAGAAGGGTTAAAGATTATTTGATGACACCTTTCTGGATATAACCCGTTTAGTTATTTTATGGGGATAGACATTAAAGGTTCAAGAACCCTAAATAATAAATGTTCATATTTATCTTATTAAAAAGAGATTTGTTATTTGTCGATAATGTTTAACCTTAAGTAGAGGAACCTATTTGTTGGTTACAAGTCAACTTGAGACATAAGTCATAAGCCTCAGGTTTTGCAAGAATGCAAGAGGTACCATTAAATGGTTAGTCAAACATTAAATTCATTATACCTTTTGCTCACAATTTCTCTTAGCTTTTACTTCTCGATAAGTGATGAATCTCAAATGTTGCAAAGATGCAAAGAGATACCCAAGAATAGATAGTCATTCCATAAGGTTTATGGAGCAATGACAGTGTCTTATGAATCCACCTAAGTCAGAAAGACTAGGTTTGAGTTAGACAAAACTCTTTAGTTAAACATTAACTTGACCTAGATAA
The DNA here is from genome assembly GCA_027924645.1 of Cunninghamia lanceolata. Taxonomy (NCBI): domain Eukaryota; kingdom Viridiplantae; phylum Streptophyta; class Pinopsida; order Cupressales; family Cupressaceae; genus Cunninghamia; species Cunninghamia lanceolata. Next base: position 4,771,880 of record BSBN01000262.1, on the reverse strand, counting down.
GGTATTTATTTATATTAAATCATTGTGATCATTATGTAGATAGTGATTGAAGGGACAAGTACCCTAACTATGTATATTTATTCTCACCTGTAAGAAAGGAAATAATTTCCTAGACTATGATGCTTAACCTGGGTAAGGTAATTATCTTAGTCGTTATAAATCAATTTAAAATTATCATGAGTCAATAAGTCATGGACCTCGGGTATTGCAATGATGCAATAAGAATCCTTGTGAAGAAAGGTAGTTGATAAGGTCTATGGAATATAGATAGTAAAGGAAAACTTTTCTAGGTCGGGAAGACTAAAATGCTGAAGTTGTCAAGACTTTATAGTTATATATAATTGACCAAGTTGAATTGTAGGAATATGATAGTATCCAAGTTGAGTTGGGGTGGGTGAACATTATGACAACATTCATTGCGAATGCCAATTTATATTGAAACTATGGCCATAGTAATTCATATGTCTCTGCATGCATTGTTGTTTCACTATATCTGGATTACACAACCTATTGGAAATCATACTTAGCTAGAGGGTATCTAGGGTTGTATGATTGATAGAGTTGTGTAGGATACAACACTATGTACTCGGGAAGGCAAATTACCACTGGTCACCTTTGGTCTATATTCCTCGTGAAGGGTAGGGTCACTTCCTATGTGGAAGATGTGTGGGAGACCACCGGTCTGTGGATGGAGGTAAATCACTGGAAAGATACTCTCTCTCTAGAAGAAGACATGCCGAGGCTTGTGATAAAGATATTAGATTTCTGGATGTAGTATATCTTTGAGACTTGTGTTTATTGAGACTATGTAAAACATTATCTAATGCAGATATTTGTAATTGATTTACTTTTGTAAACATTGTACTTGAGAAAGACAATATGGTTTATTGTATTTTGTAATGAGAAATCTTTTAATTGTAATTACTTGATTATATGTTGAATAAAAGAAAAAATTTCTCTATCTCATTTTTACCTTGTTAAATTACTTTATGGTAAATTTTCTAGTTTTACTATGTTTTTAGAACATGGATGTTACATAAACTTTTGAGAATCTCTTGTACTTGCCCCATGATCCAGATGACAAACAATTCCTAGAAGCATTCAAGGAGGCACCCCCTATTCAGCAAAATCTTCTATATGAATTTTTCATACATAATCTGTTCCTAGAAAAACATAGTGATATGTCCATTAACCTCTTTGTGGGAGAAGTACAGCTCAGAGCTTTCATGTCTAATATGCAAAATCAACTCCACTGGCAAGATAGGACTAGAGAATATATTTAGGTAGAGAGAACTATAGGGCTCCACATGAGATACCCTAATCATAAGCCCATTGCCCTCAAAGCTCAATTTTGAAGGATTAAAAGCTATAAAGCTATGAAGGAAAAGTATAATAAAAGTATCAAGATTTGTTTTGAAGATTTCAAAGTTAATGGGCCACAATTAATAGACAGAGGATGAAGTGCCTATGAGGAGCGATATGCTCCCCTACCTATGTATCTCAAATGAAGTTAGATGATATCTCTAACTAATCTTAGATGGTCCTATAAAAGAGTAGAAGCTTTTACAGAAATACTATAGAAGTTCAAGACCAAGTGGATAGGAATGCGATATAGACCTCCATTGCTCCTTCAGCTAGCCCCTGCAGTTTTGATAATTGCAGAGAAAGATCCTAGGGACTTACATGCATGGTAGATGAGGATTAGATTGAACAAAGGTTTTCTTAAGTACCCTGGCCATTTAGGTGAGGAAGCAGAGGACATGTATGACCTTAGCTTGAAGTATGATGAACTAAACAAAAAGAGGGATGTAGAAAAGCAAAGAGCTCATGGTTAATAGAGAGTAGGAGGACCTGCTCCATCTTAGAGAAGGGAGAGTGATGAAATATAAAAAACCTCATTTTTATATCAAGCCATATAACCTATTTGCCTTGCCAACCACCCTAACCATGCCAATTTGTTTATTTTTAGAAGCAACATTTATCTATTTTTGATAAAATGATGTATAAATATTTATTTTCCAATTGATTGAAATTAGCCACTAATGTTGACATAATTGCATGTAGAACTATGTAATTATGCAGGGTTTCATATATGGCCTAACGGAAGGAGTGGATTTCAAAGCAGTTGAAGTCAGAGTGCTGAAATTTGGGGGCGTCAAAAATTTAGGCATACATAATCATGGACTTTGTTAGCAATTCTATTATTTTTTTGTTGAGCATACTTAAGATTTTACAGCTCCACCCAGATCCTTTAATGTGTTTATTTCATAGACATCAATTGTATTTTGTAATGAGAATAGTAGAATAGCCTTACATGGCAGTGTTTTGTGAATAGTAAAATGTTGAGGCCTTTAAGGACAATGGAAAGTTGTAGTAGGGTTTTTAGTTTCACAGGGAGCTTCTTAGTATATTTTTCATCCCTGATGTTGTCAGTTGATGCATTAATGTGAAAAGTGACTAACAACCTTCATCATCTTGTGATCTCTTTTCATGTTATTGTATCATGGATTTATAGTGGCAGTTGACATTTTGATGGATATGCTTCTCATTTTGATACTTTCATATACACAAAATTCTCTCTGCTCTTGTTTTAGTACTATTTTCTCTTCCTTCAGCTTTGGCAGTGTTGTCAAAAGGGGAAGAAATTTAGATGACACAATGGTATAGTGGTTCTCTTGATGTGGTACATTGGTATATACTGATGTTCCCTTAATACCTTCATTTCTTGATTCTTGATCATTGATATATAATGGATTTTGGTGCATTCTGGTGTTTTTTAGTTGGTTCCTGATGTTAGACTGTTACAGTGGTATATAGTGATGTTTGCATTGATAGTTTTTGTTTTTAATGACAATGATCATATCCATGTTTTTGCTCTTTGATGGTCTTCTAGTTCACATGTTTGGCATATTTAGTTGTTGTCCTTGATAGTACTTTATCTCTCCTATACATATTCATTTTTTGGTTTTGATAATGTAGTGATGTTTCAGGGCATTTTGGATACTTTGTGCTACATTGGCCAGTGATGGTATGATTTATATTTCCTATTTTTGCTTATCATTTCTTTTTGCAACATACTAGCTTATGGTTCCTGATCTATCTTTGAGGCAATTGTACAATTCTTCCTCACTTTGTCTTTGATGAAAAAAGGGGGAGAGAGAGTTGTGTTTTGCCATCAAGGACAAAGGGGGAGTTTGTTGCCCTCTCAGTTGTTGTCCTTGATGTCAAATACACAAACTCTCAGGTTTGTGGTACAATGACAGTTGCATCTTAGGTTGTTTTACAATGATCTTTTCTTGGCAATATAGCTATGTTGCAATTGAATGAGGCACTTGGTTATCTTCTCTTGATCCTTTATGCAAGTAATGTTCATTTCTGATATGGAAGGTTTCTTGTTTCAGTTTGATTAGTATTCAAATTCTTTAATGGTGTGCTCACCAAGTCTTGATCATATTTCAAAGTGGCACACAAACTATTTGATGACATCATTGAGGGGATTTCATTCTTGGTAATCTTCATGTGTCTTAACTTTGCAATTCAATGTTACCAAGGCATGGAGTTATATTTGTTATCATGACATTGATCATTCCTTAACATCTTTTATCTCTTAAGGAGGTTTCATATTGTTAAAAGATGTTAAGATTGTGTGAAGGTGATTATAATTTCTAACTCTAAAGTTAATGAAAGGCACCATTTGTTGAAAGAGTTTTGATTTGTCTTTTACAAAAATAAAAAATAACAAAGCTTGTTTTTGGGCCACTTAAGGCATGAACTTGCCCAACAGGTTTCAGGTTTGAGAAGAAAGTAAATGTTGATGCTTTTTGTCTATTGGCCACTGGGCCCTTTGGGGCACACTAGGACAAACAATCAAGAGATGTATATGGTGGAAAGCTTGTTTTTGGAAGCTCATTTTGTAATGTTAAACTTTGTAACATGCTACTCTCAACTTAGGGTTACAGTTTTATGCAAAGTATCTCAAGATTCAGTTGTGATGATGAGGATGATCTCCAGGATTTGACAAAGCAACAGTGAGCTTCAGCTTGACAGTTATCATTTGGGCTCAAAGACTTCATTTGTCGGCACTATTTAGGTGATATTATTTTCATTTGAAGGTTCATTTTTTATGGGTTTTTTGAGCTATTTTATGGTTGAATGAAGTCGTTATTTACTATGTTGACTAAGTCTTTTTTACTAAAGAAAGATAACAAGAAGAGTATTTTGTTGTGTTGCTTGGTTCTTAAGATGAAGTTCTTCTATTCAAGTTTTTGTTTAAGGGATTAAGGGTTTTTAACAATGATTTATTAAAGGAAAGTTTACATCTGTTATGAATAGGGTTTTATTTCTTGAGAAAGATTTATTAAAAATGCACAAGGGTTTATGGTTCAGTTATGAGTTTTATTTCTAAAAAATGCAAAAGGGTTTTAAGTTTCTTGGTCATGGTAGCTAAAGAGAAAATAATTTTTGTTATACCCATAACAAATAATGTTAGGGTTCTATTGTGTGGTTACACAACACGCCCCATTTTGACTTGGCAAAACAGGGACCCAACTTTTTTGGCTTTGCTTGTGTGTTCTTCTTGCTGGCGGTCTGGTGAAATTCAATCAATATAGATGATCTTGCATAATGGCTAGGGAAGTCATCATCATGAGGTTAGTTTGTCAAAGTTCATGTTTCATTTCATTAACCTCAAATTTGGAAAGAGCATTAAATTTCATGAAGGTTTGCCTTTTACATCACCCTGATATTCCTTAGGATGTAAAAGTTATGAACAGTCAAAATCTTGGTCAAGCCTGATATTCATAAAGGGGGGGTAAGTCATCATCATATTTCCCAATATCAGTTATCTTACAAAATATCACCTTGATCCAATACGTCACCTGATAAATTATCTGTTCGCGACCTGCGGACGTCATTTTTAGGTGGTTGTGATACTTACCCGTCAAACAACAACATGTATTCCGCGAGGATGTGATGAAGGGGGTAAATCATAAAACACACAATAATAGAAATTGAACACAAAGAATAGAACTTTCTTTTATTGATCTGGGCAACTCATTACATTACAGAAGCTTAATTACAATAAGAGGAATCAGTCCTCTATAGGCTGCAACACACTACAGCTACCATCACCAGGCTCTGGAATCTTCCGCCTTCTGTAACCCTCAAATCAGCTAGGGTTTATGTTTTCCTACCTATTCTTGACTCTACACTTGCCCCCTTAACTCTCCTACTGCCCAGGATTCCCAAAAATGGTTATTAATAGCCTTTTTGGCGGCCAACAACCTAATTTCGAATTTTGCATCTCCCTCTAAAAATAGGTCGACTTCCGAGAGCCATAACTTTTGATCCGGGACTCCGATTGACAAACTGTTTTATGCGTCAAAAATCTCGTGGAGTGCTCTACGTGGTAAGAACTAGCTCTGCCAATTCTGACCATTTTCAGGCTTGTACAGGGCTGTTTAGTGCCTCAAACCTAAGTTTGAATAGTTTTCAGACATTTTTCAGGAAACAGAAACTTTAATATCTTTCAGCTCGCAAATGATCTTCATGTGATTCCTTCGCCAAAGGTCTTATATTTCCATTATGTAACTTCCTGTAAATTTTGACTTCATTCCGTGCCCAAATGCAAACTTTCTAAAAATAGCAGTTTACTATTTTTAGCAGTTTGGGAAAACTGAAAGTTCTACATTATTATTCAGGCGATTATGCGACCAGAACCACAGATTTTGAGAAGAAATGGGTAGAACATCAACAATTTTGAAACACATTTTTTTTTGGGTGATGCAAGATTGCCCTTACACCACTGGATGCTCCTGCATCAGACACCCAGGGTAATTTGAAAAGTGACCTTGTCACGTCTCAGGTGTTTGTGTGAGGAAAACCCAAATGGTCAACCTCTACCTTAGACAACCAAGAAAAATCTTATACAGGCCTTCCTTTCCATTTCACTAGATATTCTTCATATTGCTTGTTTCGAGTACTCCTTCCCACACGGCTATCCAAGATCTCTTCTATCTCCTCTATTGAAGTAGATGCCGGAATACTCCACTGCACTTCTGTTGGTCCATCCTATGTTCCACCTTCATGATATTATGTTAAATCAGTGATTTTGAAAACAGGGGAAATGTTGATCCCACTCGGCAGCTCTACCTCATATGCATTTCCAGAATCATGCTTCTTCAGGATTCTGCATGGTCCAAATTTCTTCATTTTCAATTTATGGTATGTTCCAACTAGTAACCTTTCTTTTCTCAAGTGAACCATGACTTCATCTCCCACATGGAACTCCTTATACCTCCTCTTCTGATCTGCCTTAGCCTTGTACTGAGTAGTCATCTTATTAATGTGCTTTCTCACCTCTTCATGCAAATTCTTCATATGTTCTGCAAAGTCTTCAGCCTCGGCACTTGTCTTTTCTCCCTTATCCAGATTCCTTAACTCTGAAGCATTTCTTGGACTATTTCCATATACAATTTGGAATGATGATTTACCAGTACTCCTATTGATAGAATTGTTGTAAGCAAATTCTGCCTGTGGTAAAATCAAATCCCATCCCTTGGGTTTATCTCCTACTAAGCATCATAGCAGGTTACCCAAACTTCTATTCACCACTTCAGTTTGTCCATCAGTCTGTGGATGGTGTGCAGAACTGAACTTCAAGTCTGCCTTTAACTTCTTCCACAATGTCCTCCAGAAATAACCAACAAACTTGGTATCTCGGTCTGAAACTATGCTTTTTGGTAGACCATGTAGTCTCACCACTTCCCTGAAAAATAACTTTGCAATATGAACAGCATCATTAGTCTTCTTACAAGGAATAAAATGTGCCATTTTTGAGAATCTGTCCACCACCACAAAAATAGAATCATGTACTCTCTGTGTCCTTGGTAAACCAAGAACAAAATCCATACTGATATCATCCCATGGCTTCTTTGGTATAGGTAATGGTTGATACAACCCTGTATTCTAACTTGTTCCTTTTGCCATCTGACACACTCTGCAACTCTGCACAAATTTCCTCACATCCTGTTGCAACTGTGGCCAATAATAATTTTCACCAATAATAGCAATGGTCTTATCTCGACCAAAGTGTCCAGCTAATCCCCCACTATGCTTCTCCTTAATCAGGTTCTCTCTCATGGAACTCCTTGGAATGCACAACTGGCTTCCTCTAAACAACATGCCATCTTGGATAATGAAATCCAACCATTTTATCCTATCTAAAGTAACAGGTTCCAAACAAGCTTTCCAGGCCTCAGCAAAATCTGGATCTTTAGGATACAAACTTTTGAGCTCATCGAACCCAACAACCTCTGTCTTCATTTCTGTCAACAAATTTTGCCTTCTGCTCAAGGCATCTGCAACTCTGTTGGACTTCCCACTCCTGTGCTTCAAAACAAAGGTATAACTCTGCAAAAACTCAACCCATTTTAAGTGCCTTTGGTTCAACTTTCCTTGACTATTAAGATACTGCAAAGCCTGATGATTAGTATATAAAACAAACTCTTTTGGCAACAAATAATGTCTCCATTTCTTCAAAGCCTGAACTATTGCATAAAATTCCTAATCATAAATAGAATATTTTTTCTTGGCATCATTAAGCTTCTCACTAAAATAGGCAATGGGCTTACCTTCTTGGCTCAAAATAGCTCATATATCACTACCACTGGCATCACAATCTACCTGAAATACCTTATTGAAATCTGGAAGTGCTAAAACAGGTTGTTCTACGACTTTCTGCTTCAATGTATCAAAGCTCTTGTCTGCCCCTTTAGTCCATCTAAACTCTTTTCTATCCACTCTCATTGTCTCAGTGAGGGGTGCACAAATGCTACTAAAATTCCTGATAAACTTCCTGTAAAAACTTGCCAAACCATGAAAAGATCTTACCTCCGTTGCACTCCTTGGTGTAGGCCATTCAATGATAGCCCTTACCTTTTCTGGGTCCATCTTAAGACCCTCCTCTGAGACAACAAATGCCAGGTATACCAATTCTTTTTTGGCAAAACTACATTTCTTCAGATTAATCAGCAACTTCTCCTCCCTCAGTTTCTCTAGAACTCTTCTGATATGCATTAGATGCTCATCCCAAGTCTTACTAAAAATCAAAATATCATCCAAATAAACAATAACAAAACTTCCCAAAAATTCTTTTAGTACCTCGTTCATGAGCCGCATGAATGTGCTCGGTGCATTGGCTAGCCCAAATGGCATGACTAACCACTCATACAAACCTTCCTTTGTCTTGAAGGCTGTCTTCCATTTATCTCCTCTGATTTGGATCTGGTGATACCCACTCTTCAGATCAATCTTCGTGAAGTACTTGGCTCCACTCAAACAATCCATTATGTCATCCATTCTGGGCAATGGAAACCTGTACTTGATTGTGATCTTGTTGATGGTTCAGGAATCTGTACACATCCTCCACTCTCCATCTTTCTTCGGTGCTAGTACTGCAGGTACCGCACATGGACTTAGGCTTTCTCTTATCAATCCCTTCCTCAACAACTCCTGAACTTGTCTGTTCAACTCTTCACTCTCTGCAGGAGTCATTCTATGGGCTGCCTTGTTTGGCAAACTAGCTCCTGGTATCAAATCCATTTGATGACTTATCTTCCTTACTGGTGGTAAACCTTCTGGTACATTATCAGAGATAATGTCCTGGAACTCTTCCAACATATCTGAAACTTCTGTTGGTACATCTTCACAGTTCTCTTGACTAATGTTAGGAATTAATACAAAGCAATGACGCTCATGCTTCATACCCTTCAAAAAATTTCTACCATCTACCAAGCAAATTCTGGCAGTACTACATACCTTTTCTTCCACCTCCTTCGAGGGTTTCAACTTATGACAAACTCCATCCTTTGTCAGGGAATTTGTGTTTACACGGCCATCATGGACAGCACTCCTATCATACTACCACGACCTCCCCAATAGCATATGATATGCATCCATCGGTATGATATCACACAACACCTCATCATGGTAATCACCAATTTTGAACTTCACTAAACACTGCTCATTGACCAAAGCTCTATGGTTCTTCTGCAACCATGCAATCCAATATGGATGCGGATGCTTTCTTCTTGTCAACTTCAACTTGTCAACCATCTCCTCTGAAACAAGATTATCAGTACTTCCACTGTCAATAATAATATCACAACACTTACCTTCACATTTGCACCTTGTGCGAAATAAACTCTTCCTCTGATTGGGTTCTTTCTCTTCATTCAGCAAGGTTCTTCTAACAACTAGGGTTTCTCCCCTTTCAGCATCTTCAGAATGCTCAAAATGTGCATCTTCATCTACATGTGCAACTCGTGCATTGCCTTCAGGTCTTCTATTTGTCCTTCCTTGATGTTGCGGACACTCGTATGCTCAATGCCCGTCTTCCCCACATTGGAAACAGGTTCCTCTAAAACCTCCTCTTCCGGGTCCTTGCCCAAGTCTACCTCTTCCTCTTCCTCTTTGCTCACCATTGTTCTGGTCACGAGGGCGGTAGGCGTTATCCCCTCTCTGATTTTGACTAGTGCCAGCTTCTTCACTTTTCTTTTGATCTTCATTACGGCCTCCATAGGGCCTTCCACCAGTCATTCCGCCTTGACCTCTTCCCCTTTGCTTGCTGTCAAATCTTTTATTCAGCTTCTCTTCCACCTTCAAGGAAAACTGGTATGCATCTTCTATGGTGGTCATTCTGACTAGGCTCAGCTCCTCTTGAATACTCGGCCTCAACCCATTAATGTAACGAGCTACCTTCTCCTTATTGGGCTCTACAATATCGGTTTTGATAGTAATTTTATAAAATTCTTCTGTATACTCTTTAACAGACTTGTTACCTTGCTTTAGTCCTTGCAGCTTCTTCAGCAACTCCATCTCATAGTCCACAGGAATGAACTGCTTCTTCAGTTTCTCCACCATCCGATCCCATCTGGTGATATTTCCTTTTCCTCTTCTATTCCTTTCTAATTGGACCTCCTTCCACCAAACATTGGCATGGCCGTTCAATTTTATTTTTGCAAACTTGACCCGATCTGGGTCTTCTACTTCTTCATACTCAAAGTATTCCTCCATGTCATTGATCTAATCAATAAGCTGTTCTAGATTCAAATCTCCAGAATATGTAGAAACTTCAATCTTGGGCCTCTTTCCAATCTTTGAAATGGCCCTCAACAACCTAACTTCTGCAGGATCTCCTGCAGCTTCTTGTTCTTCCTCGGATAACTCTTCTTCAGCTTCATCTTCACTTTCCTCTCTCCTTCTCGGCTCAAACCCTCTTCACAGCTCCTCTTGCAATGAATCGATTTGTCTTTGCAGGGCTCTAAAACCCTCTTCTGTCAAATCATTCCTCCCACAATGGTTTCTTCGTGGAGGCATCTTGATTTTTGTAGCAAACCCACAACCTTAGGTCTTGGTGCAAACTGCCTCACAGTCGGTGATCTGTCTACACACTCAGGAACCCTTGCTCTGATACCACTTGATGAAGGGGGTAAATCATAAAACACACAATAATAGAAATTGAACACAGAGAATAGAACTTTCTTTTATTGATCTAGGCAACTCATTACATTATAAAAGCTTAATTACAAACAGAGGAATCAGTCCTCTACAGGCTGCAACACACTACAGCTACCATCACCAGGCTCTGGAATCTTCTGCCTTCCATAACCCCCAAATCAGCTAGGGTTTATGTTTTCCCACCTATTCTTGACTCTACACTTGCCCCCTTAACTCTCCTACTGCCCAAGGTTCCCAAAAATGGTTATTAATAGCCTTTTTGGCGGCCAACAACCTAATTTCGAATTTTGCATCTCCCTCCAAAAATAGGTCGACTTCTGGGAGCCATAACTTTTGATCCGGGATTGATTGACGAACCGTTTTATGCGTCGGAAAGCTCGCAGAGTGCTCTACATGCTAAGAACCCGCTCTGCTGGTTCTAGCCATTTTCAGGCTTGTACGGGGCCGTTTAGTGCCTCAAACCTGAGTTTGAATAGTTTTCAGGTATTTTCCAAGAAACAGAGACTTTAATATCTTCCAGCTCGCAAATGATCTTCATGTGATTCCTTCGCCAAAGGTCTTATATTTCCATTATGTAACTTCCTATAAATTTTGACTTCATTCCATGCCCAAATGCAAACTTTCTAAAAATAGCAGTTTACTATTTTTAGCAGTTTGGGAAAATTGAAAGTTCTACATTATTATTCAAGCGATTATGGGACCAGAACCACAGATTTTGAGAAGAAATGGGTAGAACATCAACAATTTTGAAACACATTTTTTTTTGGGTGATGCAAGATTGCCCTTACACCACTGGATGCTCCTGCATCAGGATGATATTCTGAAACATCACCTAATATGTTGAATATAACCTTATCTTCCAAAATATCATCCTATCACCAAATATCACCCTGGAGCCATTATCCTGATGACATCATCCAACCTAATAACGAAGAGAATCGACATGATGATGATGTCATCATCATTTTTACTCACAAAGGTATATTTCCTAAAATCACCCTTTCATAAAACATGACGATGACGTCATAGTACTTCAACGATAGATTGAACCAATATCATGGTGACGTCATCATGATATGCTGAGAGGTGTCACTTAAGCAATGCGTAAGGTCATCATCCTTTTCAAAATATCACCTGATATTTTGAACATCCCCTGGTATTTTATAACATGACCCGATGGTCCAAAGATAACCTGATATACCGACATATGTGTTCCCACTAAGACGCGGATGGTCATATTACGAGACAGTGATATTTTAAACATCACCTAATTTTAAAAACATTACCCGATATTACAAAAGATCATCCTCCTCTTCTTGCCGTGCGACATTGAATGCTTATTAATGAGGTAGGTGTTTCCCGCTAATGGCTAACGCGATGGTCACACCTGGCAACCTCTGGAGGTTTCCGTGCTGAAACTTAATGATTAAGATTGATTTAATTAGATTGTGCCCTAACTGACCAAATAAATGGGTTTAGAAGGAATTCATAACGTCATTATACACTTAACTCGCGATAAGATCAGTTTTTTATACAGAGCCGAGCTTTCAAACCTTCCTACGAACAACCTGTAGATGTATACAGCTTGAATAAGAACGAAGGACATGATTATCAACAGTATCAGGATTATCCCATATAATCATCATTGTAATTCAAAGGGATAAGCGCACTAGGTAAGTAATTGAAAGTCTCCTGCTGTTATTCTATACATGTCCAGGTAAAATGATGTTCATTGATTTGAAGCTAGGATTTTTGTATATCATCATGAAATAACTATTTAATAAACATATGCATGATGCCATAAAGATGTAGAATATATATATACATGCATGCATGAGATGAAGTATCAATCTTGAGACCATTTCTCGGCATTGCAGGAAGTCATGGTGGACAAAAGATTGATGAAGTCTGAGGTAGACTTTGTTAAGCCAATGTTTGCACAGCCTAAGGGTGTGCAATTCAAATACGGGACTATAGGTGACACTCACTAGGGTATTATAGATTTGGTTGCATGGGCAGACAAGATCAACATTAATAATGAGGATGCTCTGCTTGAGGCCGTTTTTGTGTCCGGGATGTGGAATGCAGCTGGTTTTCCATACTCCATGGAAGCTCCTGAACTGGTTATTGAGTGTGCCAGAAATTATAATCCCCAGACAAGGAGGGTGGAAAAGCATGGGAGAGTGTATGCAGACTTATCTATCAAGGGCTTTCCCACCATGTTCAATTTGCCACTAGGTAAGAATGTTGTCAGTATTGACCTGAAGAAGCTGGAAACAGAATATGGAGTTAATAAGAAGACTGCTAGGAAGAGAATGTATGGATGGAGGGCTAAAAATAGTTCTTATATAGCCGTAGCTAAGTTGCTTGTTCATTTATATAAATTTGACTTTGATGACGAGTATCAATTCATGATCACCCTACTCAGTCGAGCAACAGGACAACCAACAGTTGGAAGTTTCAAAGATTGGATGTATGGAGTCATCCTGATGTGCTTATACACTGAGAATAGGCCACTATGGGCCAAAATGATAAGTGTTGCTCTACATGAGCAACTAAAAACCCTAGGAGGTACAGAATGTGCTTTTTATATGACCTCATACATTGTTTATGCATGTGCCTATAAAGGTACATTTAATGGATTGACTACAGTAGGGAAGATCGGTGGCACCACTAATGATGCACATATCTAGGACCATTATCCCCAGTTGCTAAGGGTAAACTACCTCCAGGATTATAAATTGGTGAATGATGCATTCTCTATGCATCTAGTAAGAACCATGGAGGAAGACATAACTAAGAGACTGAGCATGGAAGCTCAAGAGGTATTATATAGGCATATAGCCTGGTTCATTCAATTTGCAACCTTTTCATACATTAGGGTTGAAGGATTTCAAGACTACCCTCTCATGCTCCCAAGATATCCAACTGATGCTGTAGTATTAATGGAGTTCATGAGGTAGATTGTAACAATATTGGATGCCTACAAAGCTAATAACAAGCTTCCTCCAGTATTGTTTTCAGTAACAATGGGCTGGTATATGTGCCCAGACAGTGAAAATATTAAGAAAGCCATAGCTGGCTTAACAATGATGAAGTTACAACCATTTCCACTAAAGAGACCATATGATCCTTATGGAAGGATGCAGAAGATCATGGGACAGCCCATTCACCAAAGGCATCTTGAGGATTTTTGGGCAGATTGCGAAGATGAAGTTGAAGCTCGAAGAAGAAGATATCAGAGGTTAACAATTAACCAAATCAGAACCTTTGGTTGCATTTCCATCCCAGCGCAAATGAAGAAGGATGATGGAAAGATAATGGCTGAAGAATATGAAGAGAAGAAGATATACAATGATACCATATCAGCCCTAGATCCTACCATACAGGAGGACATCTCCTTGGATCTATTCACGGGTAGGATATTACAGCTAACCCAAGCTTGGGTTGATGAGCAAGTAAATATACTGAAGAAAAAAGGTGTGGCCCTTACAATAGATAATAAAAAGAAAGGACAAGAGCTCTCTGTTGATGAATATGATGATTTACTGAATGAGAAGAGGAAGTCCAAGGGAGACAGGTTGCCACCTCAACAAAAATAGAGCAAAAGACCTCCTAGAGGCAAGAAAACTGCAGAAGAACCCAAAGGGGTCATTATTGAGAGAATAATAGATATTGCTAAGGAAGCGGTAGCATCAGGAGAGACGTCAGCTTCAGGCCAAGCTCCAGCATCATCTGTGCCTCCTCCGGTGGATAAGCAAAAGTTTAAGAAAATCCAAAGGGATGATGTAGTGGTTACTGAGACCTATGAAGAGGGTCAAGCTTCACAGAAACAGATGGAAGATGATATCCCTCTTGAAGAAGAACCTGAGGAAGAAGAAGGCCCTATATCATTCCAAAGGAAAAGAAAGGCACCTCAGGTGATGGCACCCGCACCAAAGAAAACAAGAACATCCATGAGAGGTGAAATAAAGCAAATCCCCATTATGCTAAGAGGGACAGGGAGTGATGTTTTTAGAAAGTAGTTACAACACAATGTACCACTTCCTACCATTGTGAAATTCAAAACTGAACAAGCTGAAGAGCAATTCAAAGAAACTTCTAAGGTAGTTCCAGGTGGTCTTGTATCGTTAGAGGAAACTATAGATTTATCTGATGATGACGTGGTTAAAGATGTAACTGCTCAGCAAATGGAAACACTTGCTGCAGGCACCCACATCACTGCTTTTGGGACCCCATCAATATAGGGAACTAAAGAAAAACAAGTTGAACAAGAAAAAGAAAGAAGCCCCAAGAAAATTACACAGTAGATAGGGCTAGATGAGTTAGTTGAGTAGGTCACCAGCCTTGAAGTGGTTGACCTTTCATATATAAAAGATGCGAGTCCTTAGCATCAGTCTAATGCACCTGATGAAGTGGATAAAATAGGAGAAGTAAAGTTGATCGAAGTAAAAATGAATACTCCAGATTTGGGTCAATCACCACAAGATATAACTGATGAACCCAAAATACTAGAAGTTTGAGGAAAAGATGAGGAGGAAAAGGTCATATTAAATGAGGATGTCCTCCAGACTCAAGAGACCTTAGGAGATAAAGTGAAGTCAGGTCAGGATGATCTAAAAACTCAGGAAGAGGTGTATATTTCAGATACATAGAAAGATATGATGCAAGATCAGGCAGAGGCAACTAAAGTATATGAAATAATATTCACCAATGTAAACATGCCTCAAGATGAGGAAATCAATAAAGTGGATGAAGTTAGAACGGAGGAAGCAAAAGATCAGGGTCATGATATTCATGATGATCAACAGGATCACCCTCTAGGAAAAGAGGTTCCTCATCAGGAAGATGTACCAAAAGATCACTCTCATGAGGAGCATCATGAGGAAGAAGGAAGAAAATCACCTTCTCCGTCAAACGCAGATGCACTTACAGGAAATCAAGGTGATGATCATGATGATGATGCAGGAAACCAAGGTACAAAGGATCAAGTTCCTCAGTGGCTGGAAAGAGAAATTGGCACTGAAATAGGTATGGAAATTCAAGAATTTGATGTGTCTACATTATTTTCATAAACATTAATAAAGCCCAAGAGGAAGGTCAGGTTGACCTTGGCCATTGGAAGGGATCCTACAACAGGTAGGAGGACAACACAAGTAGCACTCCCTACTGTAGATAAAGAGAAAGGTAAAATCACTCTGGATGAATTCTAGATCAGCACAGTGGATTTGGGGTTTGCTAATGAAGACCAGGAAGGTCAAGAAGGAAAAGACATAATTGATTCATTGATCCAGAAAATCAAACGAGAAAAGGATAATAATAAACAACACAAAGAGCACATTGTTAAGTTACCTACATATATAAAAGGGTTAATTAACCTAGAGGATACTTCAACTGATCATGCAGTCCCATTGACTGCTATTTCCCAATAGGAGGTAAATAAGTTGGATCTCATGAAACATGAGTCATCCATATTGAGAAGGTGGATGTATTCCACATTTGACATAGCGGAGGAAGTAGTAAAGGCCTCTTTGAAGAGGTGGAATTCCCTTAGTGGCTCCAAGAAGAAGGTAGATAAATTGCAAATGGAGATAGGGAAAAGGTCTTTCCAGTTGGAGAAGATATTGGCTGTCCTGGAAGAAATAAGGAGGATCAATCCTCAGATACTTATACATAAGCAAGTGCTGAATAATAACAATGCATTATTGATAGATATATGGTATAAAGACATCCAATTTGAATGTGATGTACTTAAAAGATGCAACAATAAGTTGAGAGAAATCAGTATGAGGCTACATGATATGATGTCTTTTGAAGCAGAAATTTTGGAAATGTTGGAAGGAAAGGTGGAAGGAAAGATAGATAATCAAGACGAGGAGTTTGCAATCCAAGCTCTACATAAGAACTTCCAATTCATTGCTGATGATCCACTTGGCCAATTGACAGATGAAGCTATGGATAGATTGGTGAGGACCAAGGTGAAAGTGGAAAATTATAATGAGACATTATACAACAGAAGGAATAAACTGGATAACATTCGAAGTAAATACCAAGCACATAAACATGCCATTATCAAAGCAAAGACCCAAGATGGTGGAGAAATAGATAAAATAGTGCAGTTGTATGAAAATGTTAGGGTAATTATGCTGGCTCATATACAAGGTCCCAGTCATCAGGATAATGAAGATACAGCAAGTGAATGCTCCTGATGATGAAGATCATGAATTCGACGGGTAGATAAGGATGTAGCATAAAGCAGATATCAGCATTTGACACTTAAAGAAAATAAGTATTTCAGATGGTTACCAGCTGGCAACCTGTGCCACATGATAATGTTGACTAGGTCAAAGAAAAATATAAACCGTAGATATTCATAGATAAATCTTGATCATAGATCATTTTTGTAAAAAATTCCTCACCTTGTTCTATAAAAGGTGCAGGGATGCCTCATTTTAAACATTCAAAACTTAATTGAAATCTGTTTGTTGAAATATTCAGGGCTCATTTCAAAGTTATTGTATACTTATATGTTCTTGCATACTTAATGAATGAGAAGACTGTTTTGATTACAATCCATCATAAATCTTGAGTAATCAGTGTGTGAATTCTGGATATATGCTTTGATTTGCTGCGTCCCTTGGAGTGCATATCAGCTTGCATGTGTTGTTTTCATACCTTTCCTTTGAAGTTAGCATCGACTGTATCTAGCTGTGGAATGTCCTGATGAACATATGGTTTGATTTCTTCTCTTCATGACTGTATCTGATGTATATGTGGCTTAATGGCTGAAGGTTCAGCTTTAATTTGAAGTATTTCTTTCAATTTCTTTCAATTTCAGAGCATTTCATCATCATCATTGCAAATAATTGACAATCTTAAGTAGATAATTCAAATATGCAGACATCCCATAGATAACTGAACATATTTAGCATATTTGAGGTTAAAGCATGTCAAAATGACAAATATCATGGAAGGATTTAAAGATAGACACAATATTTGAAGTATATTCGGTGTAGAAATAACTCTCTATGCAGCATCATTACAGGAAACATTATCTTACTGATGAGATCTATGTAAGGCCCCAAAATGGAAACAACAACACACATCAACCTCTGAGTAACGTCAAAAGATTAAGAACTAATCAACGGAGACTTGAGATCATGAATTCTCTGAATTCATCATATCTTTCAAGATGAGTAAAGGTTAATGTGTACTTTTATTCTATGTTTGTTTGTGACTAACGTCATGATCAACATAAATTGGTGCTAGAAGGAGGGCTGAGGCGAGGATCATCATCAGTAGTTTAGGTGATGATAAAGATTGTAAGGTAATACTTAGACACCACTAAATTTCTAGAGCTAGACATAAATATTTGTTGTTCTAGGTCAATATACACTAATCCTGTGTAAAGTTTCTGAAATCAATCATAAATATTGCAATCTTCACAGTAGATCAGCATGTATTTGCAAAGATCGGCCTCATTTCGAGTGGATTTGTCCAAGCTTTGAGGTATCCTACTTTAGAAACTCGATATCAACCTGCAAGTGTTGCTAAACCAAAAATCACCTCATATTTGCAGTATAGCTGCAAATATTCCGTAAATACCAGGTCAATTTCCAATCCTGACCATAAATACAGCCTTTGCTAGTGAATTCCAACCGATCTTTACAAAGTTCTAGCCAATTTGGCTCAAAATTGAGAAATCTTGGCTCACAGGATAAATACCAGGTCTAGACCTAGTGGAATCTTTGAAGAATTACCTGTTAGAGGGTTTAGACCTAGAACTGTAGACATCCATCGCACTCTAGGATCTAGTGCATCAGGAGCTTCACTAGAACCTCCTCCTATAACTCCTATTGGTTTACAAATACCTTCTGGAATATTTGTGACATCTCTTATCCAACCTCAACCCCAGGTTCAACCTTAGCCGACTGTACCATAGGGCCAACCTCCTCCGGTTGTGATGTCATTCTTTATAGTAGAGTCACCTTTAACCTTTACTGCATATCATTAGTTACCAAAAAACCCTGACAAACTCTATCCAAAATATCATCCTTATCAAGATGCTGATGATCATATCAGAACCTTTAAAGAAGCTTGCTGTCGAGCCATAATAGAGCATCAGGATGTTGTATGTAGATTATTTCCTTTTTCCTTAGGGGAAGAGGCCTATAATTGGTTTATTAGTCTTGGTCAAGGTTCTATTGGTTCATGGACTGTCTTAGAGAAAGCTTTCACTGATAGATTCAAGGTACCTATTGATCCTTCAATGAATTACCACCTATTTGCTACAATCAAAAGGTTTGAAGGTGAACCTATTGCCAATTTCAATGCTAGGTTCCAAAAAATGTTATCCAAGTTAGTTGCCCCATATGTAGTAATAGATGTTGCTGCCAGGAGTATCTATTATTCAGCTCTAGATCCATTGACTTCCATGTTCATTAGGAGAACACATCCTGAAATCACAACCTTGATAGGAGCTTTTCAAGAGGTTATCAAAGTTAATTAGCAGTTAGTCCTTGCTCCTACTCCAAATGTTGCATTCCCTACATTGCCTGGCATGTATCCAACATATCCTACACAATATCCTCCCCAACCACAATATAATGGAGCTATGGTACCTCCATTAGTAATGCCAGCAACTCTGCAGATATCTCCATTAAGCATCATGCCACCTCCTAATGGGAATGATCAAATGCCTCAGTATCCTATACAAACACTGACACCTCAGGGTGTGGATCAGAACAATAACACTGGATCCTCTTTCTTCAAGCCTCAAACTGAAAATGTAGTGGCTAAAGCTTAGGAAGAGAAAGAAGAAATCAAAGAAATCTCTGCTTAATTAAGAAAACTAACTACAGAGGTCACTCATCTGAGAAATCAAAATTTCTATTCTTAGCCTAACCAAAACAGAGGCTATAACAATGACAGACCTAGTTATCCTGATAGGGGGTATAACAACAATAATTTCAACAACAATGGTGGAAATAATAACAATCCTCCTAGACAGCCTAGAGTATGGAACTCTAGGCCAAATAATGGCTCACTACCATCACCTTTAGATAGTCAGCCACCTGGTGAAGCCAAACAGACTATTAGAGTCAATCTTGCTGAGGTAGCCCTCACCAATTGGTGTAGAATACACAATACAAATGCTCATGTAGAATTGGACTGTCCACAATTTAGAATTGTAGCTAGCATTTTCCACACAGAAGTGTCTAATACTTCTATAAATCCACCTCAGGTGGAGGGAAATGAAATTGTCCCTTGTGGATATGACTTTGCATTTGTATTAGAAAGCTACACTGATCAGCATCATCAGCAGACTGTGTCATCCCACCAGCATTATACCCAAGCAAGTGAAGAATCTGCCATGGCTTTTGAGTCAAATTATGTTTTCCCCTTTGAGGATGAGAACGATCCATCCAATGAACATGAAGAGGTGCATGCTTACCAGCAGCAATATCATGGTAAGCACAATTATACTTTGAGAAGTAGCTCCAATAGACCTACTGGTCCATTAACCAGTTCCTTGCCTCTGAATAATTTTAACACACCTCCTAATCCCAAGGCAAGTACCAATCTAGGATTTCCAAAGGTAAATGCACAATATCTATCACCACAAAACACAGGATCAAAAGCTATTGGCCTACCTCATGAATTTGACAAACTAGTCACATATCTGGCAGATGAGATGAAGAAGGTAAAGATCAGCCTGTCTCTATCAGAGTTGTTGAAAACTCCTACAATTAAGAGGGCATTTATGAAATCACTAGATGATCATGTTCCTAGAGAGGATAGTCATTCCCTAGGTTAGCCTAGTAATAGAGATCATGCTCCTAAAGATAACACTGTCAAACATGAAGTGCCAGCTACAGTCCAAGCTGCAGAAAACTCCCACATGACCTTATACAGGGACAAAAGTGAGTCACCACCTTTCCTCCTTACTATAAGGATGTTTGGCAAGAATTTACACAACTGTTTGGTGGATTCAGGTGCATCTACAAATGTCATGCCCCTGTCTATATGCAATGCTTTAGGGCTGCATCCTGCTAAATCCCTAAAGAAGGTGACACAGCTAGATAAAACAAAAGTAAGTGTGATAGGGGAGTTAACTCACATCCACATGCAACTAGCATCTGATCCTAGGATCTAGTATTACATCGATATCCAAGTAGTAGATATACCTAATACATATGGGATGTTGGTCAGTAGGGATTGGTCTAAAACCCTCAACGAATATATGTCTATTGACTTCAGTCACATGTGGTTACCTTGGAAAGGGATGCCAAACTAGATAAGAATAGATGCTGAGCCTAGAATGAAGCACATGATCACCGAGTGCAACAAAACAAATGAGATCATGTACATGAATGTTGAACCCGGAGTTTATGCCATTAGACCGCAGACTATTAGGATAGAAGAGATCCTGATGCTTGACTTTCATCATCATCATCATCATCATGATCATCAGGAAGACATACCAGCTATAGAACCTAATAGTAATTTTGAGAATGAGAATGAAATAGATCTCTTTAGAAACTTTGAGATGCATCTGTCCGAGCAGGTAAAACATTGTCAATTGTTAGATATACCTGTTCATGACATTTTGATTGATGGTTGGTGCAGATTACACGACGAGGCACATTTAGAGAAAACTTGTGAAACATGCTTAGATATGATGGAGCTGGAGAAGACATACAGTGAGGCATCATCATCACATTCTGAGGTAAGTTCTGCATCCAGTGATGATGATACTAATTCTTGTTTGTCTTCTGCAGGAATCATAGAAAAGGTGACAGATCACGACAGAGATCAAGTTTTGAGAACAGAAGAAATTCTGGTATATGACCAGATAAATATTAAGATGAAAGAGAAAATCACCCCAGGGAGTGATTGTCTAATGGAGTCAGATTATGAACTGTCTGATGAAGACAGAGGCAGTAACCTGACCATATTTGAAGAGTTTCTATCAGGAGAAATTAAAAAGATGATAGAACAAAAGAAGCATCCACAGGATGCACTGACCGAAAGATGGTGTAGGTTGCATGAGGCACCTCACTCAGAAACTACCTGTTCACTATGTTTACATATTTTAAAGAGGCATATAGGGCCTGATCCAGAGGATCATCCTCCTGATGATGAAAAGAAAGAAGGAAAATCAGCTTCACAAAAGAAAGGAAAGATGAAGTCTGAGAAGGCTGAAATTCCTAAGTTAAAATGGATATCAGATGGAGCAGCTACCAGAGCTGCAAAGAAAAGAGAAAACTCAGCTAAGCATCCTACTGAAGATAAACCCTGGATCCTTAGATTTGATGGATCCAAGTCCAAACAAGGAGCTGGAGTAGGGATTGATCTCATTGATCCATCAGGAAAATCCTGCTTAGCTGCCTACAGATTATAGTTCCCCTGCACTAACAATGTGACAGAGTATGAGGCTCTGATTCACGGGATACTATTTTCTCTCAAGAAGAAGGTAAAAATTCTGCATGTCTTTGGAGACTCAGAATTAGTTGTCAGACAGGTAAGAGGAATTTACTCTTGCAACTATAGGAAATTGTCAAATTATAGACACAGAGTGTGGGATTTGATTGAAGACTTTGATGCATTTAATATCACCCACATACCTAGAGAACAGAACCATAGGGTAGATGCCTTAGCACAAGCTGCCAATACATTACAGCCCTTGTCCATATCAGGCCTAAAGAGGTTTTTAGTAGAGCTAGTGTCAGTGCCATCAGTACCTGATAATGTTACTAATCTCCAGGTTTTTGATGATGATCAGCACATCCTAGATTTCATCTCTAACAGAGACATATTTGATTCTCAAATCATAGATGAGAACAATACAGAAGAGCATGTTTGGGAAGAAGAAATATTAGAGCTGCCTAGCAAAAGGATTCCCAAAGGTATGATTGAGCTAGAGAGAGCATTTGACCTGGATAACATGTTAAAACAGAAAGATCTTCCCAAGGCTGATGGAGGACAGTATTCACAAGTGAATATTGGACAAAGTGATGACAAGAGAAATGTCTTGATTGGTAAGGTTTGCACACTAGAAGAGTTAGAAGGAATAACTCAGGCTCTTAAAGATTACATCCATGTCGTTGCATGGACTTATGATGAGTTGAAGACGTATGACACATTAGTCATAACTCACACTATACCTCTCAAGCCAGATGCTAAACCTTTTAGACAGAAGCAAAGGCTAGTCAATGCTTTGCTTGAACCAATAATTTTTGAAGAAGTCAAGAAGCTACTAAATGCCAGGATTATATTTCCTGTGAGGCACTCCACTTGGGTGGCTAATCTAGTGCTAGTGAGAAAGAAGAATGGAGATATAAGACTGTGTGTAGACTTCAGGAACCTGAACAGAGCATCAGAGAAGGATAATTATCCTTTACCCTCATTAGATGAAGTTCTGCAGATTGTTAATGGAGCTAAGATGATGTCCTTTCTGGATGGCTTCTCGGGGTACAATCAAGTCATGGTTGACAAAATTGATAGGCTAAAAACTGCCTTCACCACAAAGTGGGGGATATTTGCTTATAGACGTATGCCATTTGGATTAATAAATGCTGGAGCAACATTCCAGCGAGTGATGGACATAGCCTTTAGAGGCTTAATAGGAAAATGTATAGTCATTTACATGGATGACTTAACAGTGTTCTCTAAAGAGAGAGGCAACCATGTAGTAGATCTCAGAAATGTACTAAAAAAATGTGAAGAATATGGGATATCCCTGAACCCCAAGAAATGCATATTCAGGGTGACAACAGGAAAGTTGCTAGGCCACCTGATAACTGAAAATAGGATTATCATTGATCCTGATAGGGTGGAGTCTATTATGAAACTACAGCTTCTAGGAAGCAAGAAAGAGCTCAAATCTTACTTTGGTAAGATAAATTTTGTCAGAAAATTCATCACTGGCTTTGCAGAAATAGTCAGGCCTATAAATGCTATGTTGAAGAAGGATGTAAAGATTGAATGGACATCAGAAGCCAAGGCAGCCTTTGAAGACATAAAGAAAGCTATATTTGATGCTCCTATCCTTATCACTCTAGATTACACCAGAGACTTCTATATTTATTCCTTTGCCTCAGAACATACCTCTACAGTAGTGCTAACTCAGAGAAATGAAGAAAAAGAAGAGAAACCAATTGCATTCATGAGTTGTCCTTTCAAAGATGTTGAATTAAGATACGTAGATGTTGAAAGGCAAGCACTTGCTTTGGTCAGAGCAGTGAAGAAATTTAGGCACTATATCTTGAGAAGCAAGGTGATTGCTGTGGTGCCAGATGCAGCAGTGAAGATGCTGTTAATGCAAAGTGAGCCTGGTGAAAAAAGGGCTAAGTGGATCACAGTTTTACAAGAATATAACATGGAGATTACACCCATGAAACTGGTAAGAGGACAGGCTTTAAGACAAATGATATCAGAGATTGATCCAAACATTACAAGTCAGCAGTATGTCATCAATGCTAAGGACAATGAAGAGTGGTATGCAGATATCAGGCATATCTTGATCACTGGAAGATGTCCTCCAAGACTACAGGCTTCACAAAGAAGAGCCCTCGAGATAAAATCCCAGAAGTACATGATGAAAGCAGGAGTACTTTTCAAGAAAAATTATGAAGGAATATATTTGAGATGCTTAGAAAAGCCAGAAGCAGTTAAAGTTTTATCAGAGCTACATGACAAGTTTGGAACAGCACATGGCTCATACTTGGCCACTACACATGCAATCCTCAGAGCAGGATACTATTGGCCTACAATTTTCAAGGATACGGTTGAACACATTAAATGCTGTCATGTATGTTAGGTAGCTGCTAACAGAGAGAGATATGCTGCTCAACCCCTACAGCCAGTGATGGAAGAGCGCCCATTTGCACAAATGGGGCATGGATTTCATAGGACCTATTAATCCTCCATCATCATTAGGCCACAGGTATGTGCTAACAATTACTGATTATTGTACCAGGTGGACTGAAGCCACTAGCAGCAAGACTTGCAACGTAGAAGATGTCATCAAATTTTTGAAGAGTAACATAGTCACCAGGTATAGGGTTCCCTATGCTCTGGTAAGCGATAACGGCTCTACTTTTACTTCAACCAAATTATCAAGTTGGGCCTTTGATTATGGGATCATATTAAAGTTCTCATCTAATTATTATCCCCAAAGGAATGGATTGACATAATCCACTAACAAAAATTTGTTGAATATCATAAAGAAGTTAGTAGAAAAGAACCCTAGGGAATGGAATACACTTCTAAAATATGCCTTATGGGTAGACAGAACCAGAAACAAGGCTACGTTAGGAAACTCACCTTATCATTTAGTATACGGGGTAGATCCAATCCTCCCTGTTAACCTGAAGATTCCTACCCTACAGTTTGCCCAAGAATACCTAGGCATAGACAATAACCAAGAAGTTAGGTTGCTTCAGCTGATGCACCTAGAAGAGAAAAGAAGTCAGGCAATTGATCAATTTGCCAAACATCAGGCTATTGTCAAACATTGGTTTGACAAAAGAGCCAAAGTTAAGGCCTTCAGGATATCTGATTTAGTCCTGATGTGGGATAAAGCCCATGAGAAGAAAAGAGACCATGGTAAGTTTGACAAATTATGGATAGGTCCTTTCCAAATTTCAGAGATATTAGGAGACAGTACTTTCAAGCTTAAGAACTTGACAAGTGAGGATATTCCATTACCAGTTAATGGATAGTTCCTCAAACATTATTTCCAAGCCTAAGTAGCTTCATGTCAGTCATGTGTATCATAATGTATATTTGTATAGTTGTTTGTACAGTGTTTTGTTTTATTTTTGCTTTGTTTGCTGGTTGAGGTTTGTTTTGGTTAGTTAGGATGATGCAGCTCATCACCCTAGAAAATAACAAAATTGTTAAGATTTAAGTGATGAGAACACATTTATATATAGGTTGTGACTCATTTTGAGAAAGTCATCATGATCAGGTCTGTGATATCCTATCATCAGGGTACCTTTTCTTAACCAAAGTGATTTCTTCACAATGACTCACCTAACAGCCTTGGGTTTGTTGAACACACAAGTATATGTGTTAAGTGAAAAATCTAAAGGAACTCCCTTGCTACTAATGCAATCTCCAACCTAAAACAACAAGTGACCATACCTTGCATTTTGAGCTTACATGATGATATCATATATATAAAGTATAAATGTTAAAAATAAAATTAAAAAAATAATAAAATTAGGCCATCTAAGTAACCCTACTGGAGCTATAGACGCCTGCTGGCAGTGGGGCTCTACTTGGGGAGATTGTATAGATAACCTTGCCAGGGCTATGAACGCCTGCTGGCAGCAAGGCTCTATCCAGGTTGGCTATGAGGGATGATCTCCAACTATGTAGTTTAACACCAATTACTCATGTTTTCAACTTGCTTTCAAGATGAGGATAATTAATCATTTACACACTACTGATCCTTTGTTAGCATTGTTACCATGAGGACATTTTATCATGTAGAAATATTATGATGCTTGTACTTGAAGAGAGTTAGAATGATATATATGAATGTGATATCATCACTTGACTCATTGGAATTTGGTTGTTGTCTTTGGTGGCAAGTTGTTGTGTGGTTACACAACACGCCCCATTTTGACTTGGCAAAACAGGGACCCAACTTTTTTGGCTTTGCTTGTGTGTTCTTCTTGCTGGCGGTCTGGTAAAATTCAATCAATATAGATGATCTTGCACAATGGCTAGGGAAGTCATCATCATGAGGTTAGTTTGTCAAAGTTCATGTTTCATTTCATTAACCTCAAATTTGGAAAGAACATTAAATTTCATGAAGGTTTGCCTTTTACATAAACCTGATATTCCTTAAGATGTAAAAGTTATGAACGGTCAAAATCTTGGTCAAACCTGATATTCATAAAGGGGGGGTAAGTCATCATCATATTTCCCAATATCAGTTATCTTACGAAAGATCACCCTGATCCAATACATCACCTGATAAATTATCTGTTCGTGACTTGTGGATGTCATTTTTAGGTGGTTGTGATACTTACCCATCAAACAACAACATGTATTCCGTGAGGATGATATTCTAAAACATCACCTGATATGTTGAATATAACCTTATCTTCCAAAATATCATCTTGTCGCCAAATATCACCCTGGAGCCATTATCCCGATGACATCATCCAACTTGATAACGAAGAGAATCGACATGATGATGATGTCATCATCATTTTTACCTCACGGAGGTATATTTCCTAAAATCACCCTTTCATAAAACATGACGATGACGTCATAGTACTTCAATGATAGCCTGAACCAATATCATGGTGACATCATCATGGTATGCCGAGAGGGGTCACTTAAGCAATGTGTAAGGTCATCATCCTTTTCAAAATATCACCCGATATTTTGAACATCCCCTGATATTTTGTAACATGACCTGATGGTCCAAAGATAACCCGATATACTGACATATGTGTTCCTGCTAAAACGCAGATGGTCATATTACGAGACGGTGATATTTTGAACATCACCTGATTTTCAAAACATCACCCGATATTACAAAAGATCATCCACCTCTTCTTGTCGCGCGACATTGAATGCTTATTAATGCAGTAGGTGTTTCCTGCTAATGGCTAACGCGATGGTCACACCTGACAACCTCTGGAGGTTTCCGTGCGGAAACTTAATGATTAAGATTGATTTAATTAGATTGTGCCCTAACTGACCAAATAAATGGGTTTAGAAGGAATTCATAACGTCATTATACACTTAACTCGCGATAAGATCAGTTTTTTATACAGAGCCAAGCTTTCAAACCTTCCTACGAACAACCTACAGATGTATACAGCTTGAATCAGAATGAAGGGCATGATTATCAACAGTATCAAGATTATCCCATATAATCATCATTGTAATTCAAAGGGATAAGCGCACTAGGTTAGTAATTGAAACTCTCTTGCTGTTATTCTATGCATGTCCAGGTAAAATGATGTTCATTGATTTGAAGCTAGGATTTTTGTATATCATGATGAAATAACTGTTTAATAAACATATGCACGATGCCATAAAGATGTAGAATATATATATGCATGCATGAGATGAAGTATCAATCTCGAGACCATTTCTCGGCATTGCAGGAAATCATGGCGGACAAAATATTGATGAAGTCCGAGGCAGAATTTGTTAAGCCAATGTTTGCACAGCTTGAGGGTGTGTAATTCAAATACGGAACTATAGGTGACACTCACCAGGGTAATACAGATTTGGTTGCATGGGCAGACAAGATCAGCATTAATAATGAGGATGCTCTACTTGAGGCCATTTTTGTGTCCAGGATGTGGAATGCAACTGGTTTTCCATACTCCATGGAAGCTCCTGAACTGGTTATTGAGTGTGCTAGAAATTATAATCCCCAGACAAGGAGGGTGGAGAAGCATGGGAGAGTGTATGCAGACTTATCTATCAAGGGATTTTCCACCATGTTCAATTTGCCACTAGGTAAGAATGTTGTCAGTATTGACCTGAAGAAGCTGGAAACAGAATATGGAGTTAATAAGAAGATTGCTAGGAAGAGAATGTATGGATGGAGGGCTAAAATAGTTCTTATACAGCCACAACTAAGTTGCACGTTCATTTATATAAATTTGACTTTGATGACGAGTATCAATTCATGATCACCCTACTCAGTCGGGCAACAGGACAACCAACAGCTGGAAATTTCAAAGATTGGATGTATGGAGTCATCCTGATGTGCTTATACACTGAGAACAGGCCACTATGAGCCAAAATGATAAGTGATGCTCTAGATGAGCAATTGAAAACCCTAGGAGGTACAAAATGTGCTTTCTATATGACCTCATACATTGTTTATGCATGTGCCTATAAAGGTACATTTAATGGATTGACTACAGTGGGGAAGATCGGTGGCACCACTAATGATGCACATATCTGGGACCATTATCCCCAGCTGCAAAGTGTAAACTACCTCCAAGATTATAATTTCGTGAATGATGCATTCTCTATGCATCTAGTAAGAACCATGGAGGAAGACAGAACTAAGAGACTGAGCATGGAAGCTCAAGAGGTATTATACAGGCATGGAGCCTGGTTCATTCAATTTGCAACCTTTTCATACATTAGGGTTGAAGGATTTCAAGACTACCCTCTCATGCTCCCAAGATATCCAACTGATGCTGTAGTACTAATGGAGTTCATGAGGTAGATTGTAATAATACTGGATGCCTACAAAGCTAATAACAAGCTTCCTCCAGTATTGTTTCTAGGAACAATGGGCTAGTATATGTGCCCAGACAGTGAAAATATTAAGAAAGCCATAGCTGGCTTAACAATGATGAAGTTACAACCATTTCCACTAAAGAGACCATATGATCCTTATGGAAGGATGCAGAAGATCATGGGACAGCCCATTCACCAAAGGCATCTTGAGGATTTTTGGGCAGATTATGAAGATGAAGCTGAAGCTCGAAGAAGAAGATATCAGAGGTTAACAATTAACCAAATCAGAACCTTTGGTTGCATTTCCATCCCAACGCAAATGCAGAAGGATGATGGAAAGATAATGGCTGAAGAATATGAAGAGAAGAAGATATACAATGATACCATATCAGCCCCGGATCTTACCGTACAGGAGGACATCTCCTTGGATCTATTCACGGGCAGGATATTACAGCTAACCCAAGCTTGGGTTGATGAGCAAGTAAATATACTGAAGAAAAAAGGTGTGGCCCTTACAATAGATAATAAAAAGAAAGGACAAGAGCTCTCTACTAATGAATATGATGATTTCCTGAATGAGAAGAGGAAGTCCAAGGGAGACAGGTTGCCACCTCAACAAAAATAGAGTAAAAGACCTCCTAGAGGAAAGAAAACTACAGAAGAACCCAAAGGGGTCATTATTGAGAGAATAATAGATACTGCTAAGGAAGCAACATCAGGAGAGACGTCAGCTTCAGGCCAAGCTTCGGCATCATCTGTGCCTCCTCTGGTGGATAAGCAAAAGTTTAAGAAAATCCAAAGGGATGATGTAGTGGTTACTAAGACCTATGAAGAGGGTCAAGCTTCACAAAAACAGATGGAAGAGGATATCCCTCTTGAAGAAGAACCTGAGGAAGAAGAAGACCCTATATCATTCCAAAGGAAAAGAAAGGCACCTTAGGTGATGGCACCCACACCGAAGAAAACAAGAACATCCATGAGAGGTGAAATAAAGCAAAGCCCCATTGTGCTAAGAGGGGCAGGTAGTGAATTTTTTAGAAAGGAGTTACAACACAATGTACCATTTCCTACCATTGTGAAATTCAAAACTGAACAAGCTGAAGAGCAATTCAAAGAAACTTCTAAGGCAATTCTAGGTGGTCTTGTATCATTAGAGGAAACCATAGATTTATCTGATGATGATGTGGTTAAAGATGTAACTACTCAGCAAATGGAAACACTTGTTGCAGGCACCCACATCACTCCTTTTGGGACCCCATCAGTACAGGGAACTGGAGAAAAACAAGTTGAACAAGAAAAAGAAAGAAGCCCCGAGAAAATTGAACAACAGATAGGGCTAGATGAGTTAGTTGAGTAGGTCACCAGCCCTAAAGTGGTTGACTTTTCATATATAAAAGATGCTAGTACTTAGCATCAGTCTAATGTACCTGATGAAGTGGATAAAATTGAAGAAGTAAAGTTGATCGAAGTAAAAATGAATACTCCAGATTTGGGTCAATCACCACAAGATATAACTGATGAACCCAAAATAGTAGAAGTCCAAGGAAAAGATGAGGAGGAAAAGGTCATATTAAATGAGGATGTCCTCTGGACTCAAGAGACCTCAAGAGATAAAGTGAAGTCAGGTCAGGATGATCTGAAAACTCAGGAAGAGGTGTATATTTCAGATACAGAGAAAGATATGATGCAAGATCAGGCAGAGGCACCTAAAGTATATGAAATAATATTCACCACTGTAAACATGCCTCAAGATGAGGAAATCAATAAAGTGGATGAAGTTAGAATGGAGGAAGCAAAAGATCAGGGTCATGATATTCATGATGATCAATAGGATCACCCTTCAGGAAAAGAGGTTCCTCATCAGGAAGATGTACCAAAAGATCACTCTCATGAGGAGCATCATGAGGAAGAAGGAAGAAAATCACCTTCTCCATCAAACGCAGATGCACTTACAGGAAATCAAGGTGATGATCATGATGATGATGCAGGAAACCAAGGTACAAAAGATCAAGTTCCTCAGTTGCTGGAAAGAGAAATTGGCACTGAAACAGGTATGGAAATTCAAGAATTTGATGTGTCTACATTATTTTCATAAACATTAATAAGGCCCAAGAGGAAGGCCAGGTTGACCTCGACCATTAGAAGGGATCCTACAACAGGTAGGAAGAAAGCGCAAGTAGCACTCCCTACTGTAGATAAAGAGAAAGGTAAAATCACTCTGGATGAATTCCAGATTAGCACAGTGGATTTGGGGTTTGCTAATGAAGACCAGGAAGGTCAAGAAAGAAAAGACATAATTGATTCATTGATTTAGAAAATCAAAAGAGAAAAGGATAAAAATAAACAACACAAAGAGTGCATTGCTCAGTTACATACATATATAAAAGGGTTAATTAACCTTGAGGATACTTCAACTGATCATGCAGTCCCATTGACTGCTATTTCCCAAGAGGAGGTAAATAAGTTGGATCTCATGAAACATGAGTCATCCATATTGAGAAGGTGGATGTATTCCACATTTAACATAGCGGAGGAAGTAGTAAAGGCCTATTTGAAGAGGTCGAATTCCCTTAGTGGCTTCAAGAAGAAGGTAGATAAATTGCAAATGGAGACAGGGAAAAGGTCTTTCCAGTTGGAGAAGATATTGGCTGTCCTGGAAGAAATAAGGAGGATCAATCCTCAGATACTTATACATAAGCAAGTGCTGAATAATAACAATGCATTATTGATAGATATATGGTATAAAGACATCCAATTTGAATGTGATGTACTTAAAAGATGCAACAATAAGTTGAGAGAAATCAACATGAGGCTACATGATATGATGTCTTTTGAAGCAGAAATTTTGGAAATGTTGGAAGGAAAGGTGGAAGGAAAGATAGAAAATCAAGATGAGGAGTTTGCAATCCAAGCTCTACATAATAACTTCTAATTCTTTGCTGATGATCCACTAGGCCAATTGATAGATGAAGTCATGGATAGACTGGTGAGGACCAAGGTGGAAGTGGAAAATTATAATGAGACATTATACAACAAAAGGAATAAACTGGATAACATTCAAAGTAAATACCAAGCACATAAACATGCCATTATCAAAGCAAAGACCCAAGATGGTGGAGAAATAGATAAAATAGTGTAGTTGTATGAATATGTCAGGGTAATTATGCAGGCTCATATACAAGGTCCCAGTCATCAGGATAATGAAGATACATCAAGTGATGCACCTGATGATGAAGAGCATGAATTCGATGGGTAGATAAGGATGTAGCATAAAGCAGATATCGGCATCTGACACTTAAAGAAAATAAGTATTTCAGATGGTTACCATCTGGGAACCTATGCCACATGATAATGTTGATCAAGTCAAAGAAGAATATTAGCCGTAGATATTCATAGATAAATCTTGATCGTAGATCATTTTTGTAATGGATTCCTCACCTTGTTCTATAAAAGGTGCAGGGATGCCTCATTTTAAACATTTGAAACTTAATTGAAATCTATTTGCTGAAATATTCAGGGCTCATTTCAAAGTTATTGTATACATATATGTTCTTGCATACTTAATGAATGAGAAAACTGTTTTAATTACAATCCATCATAAATCTTGAGTAATCAGTGTGTGAATTCTGGATATATTCTTTGATTTGCTACGTCCCTTGGAGTGCATATCAGCTTGCATGTGTTGTTTTCATACCTTTCCTTTGAAGTTAGCATCGACTGTATCTAGCTGTGGAATGTCCTGGTGAACATATGGTTTGATTTCTTCTCTTCATGATTGTATCTAATGTATATGTGGCTCAATGGCTGAAGGTTCAACTTTAATTCGAAGTATTTCTTTCAGTTTCTTTCAATTTCAGAGTATTTCATCATCATCATTGCAAATAATTGACAATCTTAAGCAGATAATTCAAATATGCAGACATCTCGTAGATAACTGAATATATTTAGCATATTTGAGGTTAAAGCATGTCAAAATGACAAATATCATGCAAAGATTTAAAGACAGACACAATATTTGAAGTATATCCGGCGTAGAAATAACTCTCTGTGCAGCATCATTACAGGAAACATTATCTTACTGATGAGATCTATGTAAGGCCCCAAAATGGAAACAGCAACACACATCAACCTCTGAGTAATGTCAGAAGATTAAGAACTAATCAACGGAGACTTGAGATCATGAATTCTCTGAATTCATCATATCTTTCAAGATGAGTAAAGGTTAATGTGTACTTTTATTCTATGTTTGTTTATGACCAACATCATGATCAACAGGTTCATGACTATTGAACAGTTTGAAAGCTTTACATTTAACTATAGTTCAGTGATGTTGAATTAGTGATTAAAGGATGGTTGTGGTATTAAGATTACTTGACTATGGTTAAATGTTGTGACATCATCTGTAGAAGAAAAGGAACTATAGTTTGTGATAGTTACATAGAATTTGGTTAAATTGTGATGACATGTATCTTTGATGATTACATACTATGAATAATGATCTTATTGAAGGTTTGTTTGAATCTCATGAACCAAGACATATACAGGTTGGGTCAAATGGACCTTATGACATTGACAGTTGTTACTAAAATTATTTGCTACAGGAAGCTACATAAATTCAGTTACTTGTTCAAACTGTACTGTGAAAGGAAGAAGAAAATTTGAGAAAGTTTAAAAAGTATCTATAATACTTTGTTGAGTTAAGGTTGTATTGTATTACTTGCAATATCATTTCAAAGAAACAAACTATTGTATATCTTTTGATCAGTTGATGTGCATAGTTTTGGTTATGTATTCTTGAATCTCAAATAAATGAGACTGTCAAGATCTGAATTGTAGAGAAATAGAGAAACCCTTTGTATTGTACATTTTCATCTGATCTTTGAGAAGTTGTAAGTGATCATGTTAGTGAGACAATATGATCATTGCCAGTGAGGCTTATGTTTCTAGTGAGGCTTGTGTTGCTAGTGAGGCTTGTGTTGCCTATGAGGCTTATGTTGCCAGTGAGGCAGTGATAAAATTCAATGAGACATGTTTCTATAGCCAGTGAGGCATTTACTGAGTGGTTTTTCTACCCCATGAGGGTTTTCCACTCCTTAAATCTATGTCTTATGGTCTCATTTGTTGCATGATTCACTTGTCCATTATACTTGTTTGTTCAATTCTTTAATGCACAATCTCTTGCATTGATAAAGCCTAAATCAACATCTGCTTCTATTTTTAAAGTTTGACAATAAAAGTGAATAAAGTGTTTTGTTTTATACAACATTGATTCACCCCCTGTCTTAGTGTTGTCAAGTACTCCAACAATATTGATGAACAAGCCCAAGACAATACCTCAGAGGAAGATCTGAATGAGCTAAATGACTTGGATCAGGATGACATTGCTGTAGATGATGTTCCAGAGGATACTGAGGCCCACAGTAGCTGAAATAAGTTCATTGACTTGGATGCCAATACCACGGTGATGTTCTAGGTGGTACCTAGGGTGGTGAGAATGATAATATGAATAAATTGACCTCAACAAGTTATAAGGAAGATGTAGATCCTACACGCAAGGGGAAAAGAAAAGCCAAATAAAAAATAGGGCATGAGTGGGATATGACAACAAATTTTTAGATTGATTGGGTGTTAAAGTACTTATTCATTAAACCGGTGCAGAATGCAAATAAAGATGAATCTCCAACATAATGCAAGTGTAAGATTTGCATTTGGAAATATCATAGGGATAAGAAGTTGCAGCTAAAACTTAACACTATAGAAAAACATATTGGTAAAGTTTATGAAAAATAAATCATAGATGAAAAGGAAAAATTAGTGATAAGATGGAAAACAAAGGAAGAATCTCTTCATGTTAAGAATACCCTCAAATATGATGTGCATATCCAAAGAAAGATGAATCTTGCTGAATGTGGAGGTTTAATTGAAGCTCAATTTAGAAATATGATGGGAGAAGCACAAACAGAAAAAAAAACTGTTCAATTGAGTGTTGTTTTCCATATTTTGACCAGAGGGCATCTTATGACTAACTACCCAAAATATAATAGTTTATTATCTTTTATGGGTGTTCCTAAGTTTCCTAACACATATTGGTCAACAAACAGTGGATGGGAATGGGCAAGTTGTTTTGCTGATGTGGAAAAACAAGATTTACAAGAAAAAATAAAATAGTCAACATTTATTGCATTATCTTTAGATGAAGTTACAACGGCAGATAATACTTAGGTATTTATGCATGTGTATACTATAGAAAAAACATGTCCGCCAACCTCATCTACTCTCTGTTTATAAAATGAATGAAAATACAACATCACAAAATCTATTTGAACTAGTTAATAAATCTTTGAATGAAATTGGAGCTATGGATGACTACACAATTGCCAAGATGTTGGTGTGTGTAGGGGCTGATAGAGCTTCAATAATGCAAGGCCATAAGAATGATCTTTGCATAAAGATACAAAATTCTATTTCACCATACATGATTTCCATTCACTGCATGGCCCAAATAATGAATTTAACATTTAAAATTGTGAGCAAGTTTTCTATAGTATCAAAAGTTGAAGATCTAATTTGTGAGCTCTACTCATACTTTTACCAAAGTCCCAAATGGTTTTATGAAATTTCAATAATTTGCTGATGGAATAACTACAGGAAACACTAGTACAAAAAAAAAAACTACTAAAAACTACTTATAAATGACCAAACATAGTCACGTAACCATTAGTAGTTTATTGCTAGTCATTTATAACATGGCCAAATTGATGACTAAACCATTTTTAGTCATTTATTGGCTGTTCTGATTGATCAAATTGGTAGTATATTTAGTCATTGATTGCTATAATCTGGTTACTTATTTAGTCATTTTTTATTTACTCCTATATTTAGTCATTAATTTAGTCATTGATTGTTATTAATTGGTCACTTATTTAGTCATTTTTTTTCACTGATTTCTGTCCATTAGTAGTGTATTTAGTATTAATTTTAATCATCATTTTGATCAATTTGGTAGTATATTTAGTTATTTTTATTCACTAGTTTAATTCTGGTCATATATTTAGTCATATTTATTCACTGTTCACTGATTTCTATCAATTGGTAGTATATTTAGTCAATTTAATTATTAATTGATGTCAATTAGTAGTATATTTAGTCATTTTGAAGCTTGCATTTAGTCATTAGTATATTTAGTAGTATATTTTGAAGCTTGCATAATGCAACATCTTTGAGAAGGTAAAAACAACTTGTTTTTTTAAAAAATGCTTACAAACAACATACAGATCTGAAAATAAGTTACAATATTGTCTCTTTGCTAAAAAAACCTTCATGGTTACAATACATAGCTCAAAGAATGAGCAAGAAACTGATTTTTTGAGTATCACTGAGCATAGAAGCACAAAGACATTCATAGATGTCTTCTTCAGAAATCCATGACTGTCCCATATTGAAGCTCACTCTCCTAGTTCAAGATCACACTATCATCTCTGCAGAGATCCTGTCTCATGCACCCAACTTGCTCTAGTTCATAAGCTGCCACTGTGAATTGTTACCTGTAGCAATAAACTGTCCTTATCTCTGATGATTATGCCTCTGATGACTATCATCTTTGGTAGGATGCCTCAATTGTCATGGACTATTATTCAACAATATTACCTTATGACTAGGCTATGCATTGTCCTAATCAAACCTTAGCTTCTTGAAATGTATTGTCCAATCACTTGTCAACCTACTGTCATGCATTTTTCCTTTATAAAATAACAATGCCTCATGACTGTCACTACCTAGCTCATTATTTTGGCATGCTTTCACTTGTACTCTGCCTCCCATCAACATAGAACACTACCCCTCTATTGAATGCCTTGACTACCTTTAACATCACTGTATTTTTTCCAAATTTCTTGAAAATAGTTCATCACTACTACTATTACTTGGTTATGCACTGTATGTCATCTTTCAGACCGTTACAAGTTCACTGAGTCCATCATTAGTCCTGTCACTTATCACATCACTATCATTAGCAATTGTCATATCATATCATCACCTCTAATATAGAAATCAACATCCATCCAAAATTATTGCAGGATATGCACAAATTGAACTTTTAATTGAGAAGACTTTAGAAACTTTCAAGAAAATGCAATTGGCAGGTGTAAAGCCAGACTCCACAATCTTTTCCAGCATTCTCCCTACCTGTGCCAAAGTGGGAGATTTGGAATAGGGTATGGACATCCATCAAAGCATGAAGGATAGATGAATTTTGTCAGATGTTGTAGTTGCAACTGCCCTGGTAGACATGTATGTAAAATGTGGAACTATGGACAAGGCACATGAATTGTTTGATAGAATGCCTAAAAAAAATGTGGTCTCATGGATTGCATAGAGAGAGCTTAGAGAGAGCCTCTTGATTGATTGCAATATAAAGGAGGAAAGAAGAATGAAGAGAGGTGTAAGTAATGCAGTCATGTAGGATGAACTTGCTTAGAAATTTAGGGAAGACATCTATTGGGTATTTCATTTGGCATGATTGCTCCCTCATAGCCTCGTAAGGAGCTAGGGCATGAGGGTACAGGATGGTAGCTCTCCTCGCATCCTCACGAAGGATCTTTTGTGTGTATGCGGGGATGCAGGAAGAGAAAAAATGTGGTCTCATGGACCGCATATAGAGAGATCTTAGAGAGAGCTCATATGATTAAGAATGTGGCATGAAACTTTCATGGTATGTACAATGATTTGAATGGTAGTGTGTTCATATTGTTAGCCTCTTGATCAACTGAAATATAAAGGATGAAAGAAGAATGAAGAGAGGTGTAAGTAATGCAGCTGTGTAGGATGAACCTGCTTAGAAATTCAGGGAAGACATCTGTTGGATATTTCATTTGGCATAATTACTACCTCACCTACTTATCTCTATGTAGTCCAGGCTCCCCTACAGCCCCATAAGGAGCTAGGGCATGAGGGTGAGGGATGGCAGGCTCTCCCCGCATCCCCATGAAGGAACTTTTGTGTGTGTGTGGGGATGTGGGGAGAGCAATTATTGTTGGATATGCACAAAATGGATTTGTTGGAAAGACTTTACAAACTTTCAAGCAAATACAATTGGTAGGTGTAAAGCCAAATTCCACAACCTTTGCTAGCATCCTTCCTGCCTACGCCAAAATGGGAGCATTGGAACAAGGTATGGACATCCATCAAAAAGTAATGGATAGAGGAATTTTGTTAGATGTAGTTTCAACTTCCCTGGTAGATATGTATGCAAAATGTGAAAGCATTGACAATGCATGTGAACTATTTGGCATAATGCCTTAAAGAGATGTCATCTCATGGAATGCAATGATTGTGGGATATGCACAAAATGGATTTTTTGAAAAGGCTTTAGAAACTTTCAAGAAAATGTAATTAGTAGGTGTAAAGCCAAATTCGACAACCTTTGCCAGCATCCTCCCTACCTGTGCCAAAATGGGAGCTTTGGAATAGGGTATGGACATCCATCATAACATAATGGAAGGGGGATTTTTGTCAGATATTATAGTTGGAAATGCTCTAGTAGACATGTATGCAAAATGTGGAAGTATAGATAAGGCACATGAACTGTTTGATGGAATGACTCAAAAAGATGTCATCTCTTGGAATTGAATGATTGCAGGATATGCAGAAAATGGATTTTTTGAAAAGGATTTAGAAACTTTCAAACAAATGCAATTAGTAGGTGTAAATCCAAATTCAACAACCTTTTCTAGCATCTTGCTTGTGATATCATGGATACCTGCTCTCCTGCAATCACTTCAAGTCATGCCTGCGGTGATGTGGGGCTTTCCCGCATCACTACAGGCATGACTTAAAGTACTTTTGGGAGAGCGGGTGATGTGGGGGTATCTCCCGCAAGCACTTCAAGTCATGCTTGCAGTGATACGAGAAAGCCCCGCATCACTACAGGCATGACTTGAAGTGCTTGCGGGAGAGCAGGTATCGATGATATCACATTTCTTTGAGGCATTTTTTGAAACAGTTCACTTGCCTTGTCTATGCTTCCACATTTTCATGTATGTCTAGTAGGGCACTTGTAACTACAACATATGACAAAAAATAAGGATTGCTGAGTCTGATAGACTTACTTGGGACTGTGCATTCTTAGTGTATCTTATTCTTGTGGCTATGAGGTGGAAGTTTTGACTGTCCAAGCGATGGGTTTAGAATTTTCACAATCACGATATGGTGGTCATTGTGAGAGGACTGTCATAGTACGGT
The DNA here is from genome assembly GCA_027924645.1 of Cunninghamia lanceolata. Classification (NCBI taxonomy): domain Eukaryota; kingdom Viridiplantae; phylum Streptophyta; class Pinopsida; order Cupressales; family Cupressaceae; genus Cunninghamia; species Cunninghamia lanceolata. Next base: position 4,732,886 of record BSBN01000262.1, on the reverse strand, counting down.
AAAATGCCAAACAAAGATGATGAAAAGACAGTGACCAATTTGATTAAGGCAGTGACTTCACAAATGTTGAAGGGATAGTCCTAGTATCTTTATTTTGAAGGTCAGTGATTTCAATGTTGGAAGACAGTGCTACAAATTCTTCCATGCCATCAACTTTAGGAAACAACACAATTGGCTAAAGGAGCTTCTCATTTTACACAATGCAGTTCACCAAGCTCATTAATAGCTAAACATAACTATAACAAATTGAAATATGAACCTGAGAATGGATGCACATGAGATTATTCTTTACCTCCAAGTGGGGCCCTTAGTCATCAAGACATTATCAATACAGTGGTATGTTTTCAAGGGCAATACTTTCAACCTACAGGGACCTTACATTGTGACATGAATGGAGGAAGTTGTCTAGCAGTCTAGGGTGGTGATCTTCAGGAATTTTGTGTCAACAATGATTTCAATAAGCTATGTTTCATATGCCCTATATCGTTGTTAAATGCAAAGGCATGAATGGAAATTTCTTCAAGTGCTATGCAAGGCCATTGAAATCAAAGATCTATCGTTTAAGTCATTTGCACATGGTGATTGAGAACACAGTGAGTAAGAAGTAAAAGAGCACTGGATCATAGCATTGCAAAATGGTCATGAGTTATGCAATGAACTTCACTATTCTTTTGATCATAAAGGAGATATAGATAATAACCAACATAATGATGTGCACAGAGAATGTTCATGGAGGATTGCAAACTTCCTTACAAAGCAATTACCACAACAGAGTTTGAGGTGAATTGCACTTGCTATTTTATGCTGATATGGATATGTTCTAACCTATAGTTAATTGTTGTAGCATAACAAATAGGCTAAATAGTTGTTCATATACCATTATTTCTAATTCAAAATTGCTATACCTTATTCTATGAGCAAATCACAGGGGGAGTCTATACATAAGACACCATTGTTTCAAATTCAAAATTGCTGGCTCTTTCACAATTATTTGCTTCATTTATTTGATCTAAGACAACCTGCTATATAGAAGATGCTCTCAAAGACATAGTAAAATTCTTTATTTTGGGAAGACTGTTTAGAATCTTCCCATCATAACAATGAACAAAAGCATCAGTCATTAACCTGAACTTTGCAAGAGTTTCATCAAATTCTACTTTTCCACTCTCTTTTCCATTCTGAATTTTATTCCCAATTTCATCCATGAAGAACTTCCTCAACTTGTAGATCCTGCTATTAGCTATAACTTTACCAGGTGTCGAGGACATCTTTGAGTTTTTACCCAAGAAACAATTAACAAAATTTGGCCTTACCAGATATAATGTGTTGAAAAGATTTTTGAAGTTATTCTGGAAGAGTTTCTGAGAGTATAATGCGTAGTTTTGAATTAACCTTTTTACATGAATTCCATTGTATCTGGTAAGGCCAAATTTTGTCAATACCAGATACAATGGAATTCATGCAAAAAGGTTAATTCAAAATTGTACATTATACTCTTAGGAACTCTCTTCCAGAATAACTTCAAAGAACTTTTCAACATGTTGTATCTGGTAAGGCCAAATTTTGTCAATTGCTACTTGGCTAAAAAATTGAAGCTATCCTCGACACTTGGTAAAGTTATGGCTAACAGTAGGATCTACAGGCTGAGGAAGTTCTTCTTGGATGAAATTTGGAATAAAATTTAGAATGGAAAAGAGAGTGAAAAAGTAGAATTTGATGAAACTCTTGCAAAGTTCAAGTCAATGACTAATGCTTTTGGTCATTGTTATGATGGGAAGATTCTGAATAGTCTTCCTGGAATAAAGGATTTTACTATGATTTTGAGAGCATCTTCTATACAACAGGTTGTCTTAGATCAAATAAATGAAGCAAACAATTGTGGAAGAGCCAACAATTTTGAATTTGAAACAATGGTGTCTTATGTATAGAGTCCCCCTATGGTTTGCTCCTAGAATATGGTATATCAATTTTGAATTAGAAACAATGGTATATGAACAACTATTTAACCTATCTGTCATGCTACAACAATTAACTACAGGTTAGAACATATCCATATCAGCATAAAATAGCAGGTGCAATTCACCTCAAACTCTATTGTGGTAATTGGTTTGTAAGGAAGTTTTCAATCCATGAACATTCTCTGTGCACATAGCCAAACATTTAAAGTTATTAACCAAAGCTCCAAAAATGAGTATCTTGTCATTGCATGACTCTTACTTTTGCTTTGAGTATGACAGTACCTGAGCTTCTGGTGTTTCTAGATGAAACCAATAGAGGAAAAGTGTAGTCTCCATTTGAAGGAACCATCTTCAGAGCTCTTCCCTGAAATGAGGGTTGAAAACATTAGAAGAAAAGCAATACCATAATTCTAAAGTAACAATTTGTATCAAGACAAATGTCACAAAGTATAATTAAAAAGACAAATCCTTACAATTGGACCTCAAATTGGACCAAGCAGATTTATGATTTTATCTTTAGAATGTAGGAACTTTCTTTATCAGAGCTTCACGACGTCAAATTGGATCTCAAATTGGACCAAAAGATTTATGATTTTATCTTTAGAATGTAGGAACTTTCTCTGTCTGATTTTCATGAGCTCAAATTAGATCCAAAATTAGACCAACAGATTGATGATTTTCTCTGTCCACCAACATCTGTATTCCTATACCCAGGTTCTATTTCCAAGCAAAAACACTTGGAAGTGTTTCAGACTGGCTCAAGGTACTCTCCAATCTGGTTTTGTCACTGATAGCAATCCAAGTTTTCCTAAACCATCATACCCAAATGTTGCATCACAATCTATTCTTCCTATACATAAAAATGCCACATATTAACCCCTTCTAAATAAAACATTTGATCATCATAAAACCATAATTAATAAATCATTTCAATTTCGGAAAGAATTTGAGGTCATTTACTATCAAAACAAAATCTGTATAAATCACAAAAAATCCATGAAGCCTCCTAAATGTATCTTAAATCAAGTTTACAGGATGGGTTTTAGTATAAGAAGCTTTCTACTATAGCTCTTAATGAATGTATTATAAGCAGAAAATAAAATTCTTCACAATCAAAGTAATGCAGTCAAACACTTATTCCAAAGTATGTTAGCAGGAGTTAACTAAAAACAAAATGATTTTTTTCTTGGTTTCTTTTATAGAAAACAATTCCAAACACTTCACTTCAAGCACGAAAAGATTTGTCAATTTGTAACAGAGATCTATCGCCTATGGACAAAAACATAATAGTAAAAAAATTCCCCCCCAAAATTTGCTTCTTTAAATCTAAGGGAAAAAGAACTTAAATGACAAAATAATAATCTAAAAGGACTATATAGTCTTCCAAAACACAAAAAGATTAGTCGATTTGTACACAACACTTTGACAGGAAGAAAGAATCGGTAAAACATTACTAAATCTTAAGTTTCTGTTAAATTTCTTTACAAATTTTTATTGGTTCATCCCTTCTACACAAAAGAAAGCATTGCTAAAACATTACTAAATCTTAAGTTTCCATTAAATTTCTTAACAAATTTTCATTAGCTAAGGCAGCTTGCTCTATATCTCAATCAATAAAGCTTCAATAACTTTTATTAGCTTTATTGAAAAGTCTTAATGCAAAGAAACAACATCCAAGTTATAAGTATTCATCTTTCTTCACACAATTTCCTGAAGCTACTTTCTGTTAAACAAAGAAAAGTCAAAATAGAGCAATTAAAAAATGTAAAGCTAACCTTGTTTCATGGAAGCGCTGGCCTGGGGCACATTCTGTGCCATGGAGACAAGAAGAGCTATGTCGTGCTCTGCAGTTGCTACAGTATTTGCAGTGGGAACATTAACCAACAAACAGTCGTGCCTTTGTGCCATGAATTATAATCAATTGAAAACCCTTTGCCCTTTTGAACACAAAGGAATTATAAATCATTAAGGGCTACAAAAGGGCTTTGCATATCACCTGTAAAAAGGGTCATTGAATTATGAGTCAACATAATTAAGGGCTTGAAAGAGGATTGGAATACATTAATCTAGAATTATCGAGCATTGACTCTATATGTAGATGCTTGTGTGGGACAGAATTTCATTTCCAATGTAAAAACTAAACTCCATAAGTTAGAAAAACAAATAAATTGAAGCTTATCCTCATATTATTTTGAGGGATAAAAGTGCATACTGTGAAAACCCTGAACAACTTCCATGGAGGATTCTTGATAACCACTCATTAGTATTGATGAATGCCTAAAATCCATGGACCTCTAAAACTAATAACTTCCTTCAACCTCCCAATATCTACACCTCCTTCTCAGCAAACAACGTGGTCCAAGAATCTCTCCCGAACTTCTGCAACGTGGTGACAAAAATCTTTAAACTCCTTCAATATAAACATTGGAGTTCCTTTCATGCCAAAACTAGGAAACCCTAGCCCTTTGTGATGCGTGGGTCTAGAAAAAACTCCTTTTCCCTTTTGGCACCCATCCTTTTTCATTTTTGGCACCCATATTTCTAATTTTTATTCGTGTGACTAATTATTTAGTCATTTATAGTTGTGATTTTACCCGGTGATCAAATTAGTCATTTATAGCTGTGTTGCAAAAAATGATTAGAATTTAGTCATTTTTAGTTGTCATGACTAAAGTTTTAGTCATGTCATCATTTATTTTCCCAAATTCTACTAGTGAACAAGCTTCTTAAGGATGTTGATACTAGATGAATTCCTTGCATGGATCAGCAGAATGAGTTTTTCTAGAATATCTATCCTTGATTGGAGTAATGTACAAACATCACCACATAGTAGATAGAGCTCCTAACCTCTTACATAGGTTAAGTGACATAGAGACACTCCTTACTTTATCTGGTATTCTTCCCATGCTAGAGGAAATGAACATTCTTGTGAAAAAATCCCAAGAAAGAACTATGTATATTTTAGAATATACTAAACTACATAAAATGATATGCATGACCCTCAATAATCTATATCTATCAGAGAAGTCATTTATAAGTCCAAAGTTTGTTAGCTGACACTTGATGACAAATGTGAACAATCCTACTAATTATTTATAGTTTAATTCAAGCAGAGAGTTATGTGTCTCTTTACGGGGATATAAAATCCCAATGCACCATTTTACCAGGCACACTATCAAAGAAGTTCCTGTTACAAGGGAAGCTTTTGACAACATTGTTAGTTTTGTAAGTACTACTTTAAAGGATATTGTGAAATCTCTTTCCTCAAAGATTAGAGATCAATTCCCTTGTGATGAACTACTTGAAGCCATGTCTATTGTGTATCCTCAATATTGGGTCAACTGTCAATCAACTGATTTTCATAACAAGATACAGACCTTGGTCAATGATTTTTCCAAAAGTTTAGAATTCAATAGACAACAAATAGAAGAAATTATAAATAAATCTAATCTTATAGAGTAATCAACCTATTTTGCAACATCAATGATGGAACATTTTAAACTCATGGAGAGTCCCCACATAAATGGCTTGATAACAAAGCTTTGGGAAACCTTAATTTAGAGTGAGATATTATGTGATTCAATATCAAAATATTTCAAACTTGCTGATTTATGTCAAACCATGATATTGAGGTCAGTGGAGGATGAGAGAGTTCTTAGTGCATTGGGGTTCTTGAAATCAAAGATAAGAAACAAACTTGACAAGAATTTGGAAATTGCTTGAGGATGTATACAACTAGGTATGATATCCATAGTTTTCCTTTTGAAAGGGCACTCATAATCTGGAGGTCCATATGTGAAAGAATAGGGTTCTACAACACTTCAAACCATACTGACACACATGATAGTGACACAATGTGTTATGTCAGAAAATGTCCCCTTGGGGGCTTTTCCCTATTAAGGTTTAGCTCCTAGGTCCCTAGAATGTATTTAGAGCATCTTGCATGATAATTGTGAATCCCGACGAGAAAACCCTAAAGTCTTATGGCAAATAGGACCTAGGGGGTGCTATTTTGATGATCCTTGGACAAAAATGGGAGGGTGGATTTGGGTGCCAGCACCCTAGTCCTATCCTATTTTGGGTCAGCCTTAAATTTAAATGTCGGTTTTATGACCATTATTTAGGTCCTATGCCGGCATCTCAAGTTTGAATTACAAAATTCTTACCAAGAATGTTTGTAGTTGCATATATAAACATGTTTAGGGTTTCATTTGTAAACTAGAAAATGTCTAGAAGATGATTGCAAGCTTTAGGCATATTTGTGAGTTTAAAGTATTCATGATATTCATTGTTGTAGAGCAGAGCATTGTTATTGTGTTTGTGATTATAGATTCGACTTCATCTTCTCATGTGATTGAAGAGTCTTCATTTATGTGAGATCTACAATTCAAGGTGACATTTATTGGTGTTTGAATCATTTATCATTTGGATTTTGCCTCTATCCCATAGGGATACACAATCTTTATCTAACAATGGTGTTCAGAAGACTTGAATGTCTCTCCAGGGCTTGACCAAGGCAAGCCTCTAAACACCACAAGCCCCAACCACACTCCTTTGTGATTGTAGGTTATAGATACCAAGTTTCGCATAGTGGAGTTGTAGGAGGTTGCAAATAACAAGGATTTAGGATCTAAAAGAAAGAGGACAAAGTTAAACATTTTAGGACAAGGGCGTTAGTGGCAGTGTCCTCCAGAGTTGCAGATATAGAAACAAATTGGATAATGATAATCAGCATCTGAAGAGCTTCTGACATCTTGAAAAACATCTGACACTGGACTAGGGCGCTAGTGGACGTGTCCTCTGCATATTCAGGGGCAGAAACAAAAGATATAGTGAATATTAGTGTCGGGAGGATATCCAGATTCCATGCAGAAAATAGTACCTTGGATAGGGGTGCTAGTGGAGGTGTCCTCAACTGTTCCACTTTTTGAACTTCAAAAATTGGTTAGATATTAATCTTTGTCCTTCACCTTAATCTGAAAGGGTTTGTCGTAATTCATCAATTTGCTTACTGTTTTTCTTATTTAGTGTGTTATGAGCATTTGAGCATTAGATTGAGATATTGATTGACAACATATGAGTTTCCACATCATTCCAAGTGGCATCCCAACCTATTAGGTGAATGCTCTTGCTTAGTAGAGATTAAACTCAATCGATATGCCCTTGAATGTTTGTGATGAAAGGAGGATTTACCCTTAAAACCATCATCCCCCTTTTCATATAAAACATTTTGGTGAACATGTGTTTGTTTGAACTTTGCACCTTGCTAAGTGTTGTGTGATAGATTTGCATTCATTCATTTTATTTCATTTGAAAAATTACAAAAAAATTGAAAATTTTGAAAAATTTTAAAAATTGGCATCTTAGGCTTGCATTTTAGCATAATTTGAATTAATTGACATTTAATTTCATTTAATTTTAGTCATTTTCATTATATCTGATTTAAATTATAGACATTCATCATTAATCATTCATTTACATTGTATTTTCATGCTTAATTTGGTGAAAATTGCTTGAAATTGTGCATCTTTCACAAAACCTAGTTTTTCATTAGCTAGGGTTTGTAGTTAAAATCTTGTTTCAAATTTTACTACCCTTTTAAAATGCTCATTAGGACTGATTTATAATTGTAGTGTTGCATCATAGCGTCATTCTTGCAAAATTTCATGTCCAGGGTTTGAAAACCTTGCATTTTCACTAAATTTGGCCTTATCATCTCTCTAGAATTGCATCATAAGCTTGTTGTAAAGTATTTTGCTGCATTATTTACAACACCCTTTCTATTAGGCTTTTACATTCAAAATTGGTGAAATTTTTCATATTTTAGGTGTATTTTCACTAGGTTTTGACTTGTCATCACTTTAGATATGCACTGTAGGCATGTTGTGAAAGACATTGTTGCATCATTAGATTATTATTAGTCATATTATTTTTTGTCCCTCTTGAATTTCTTCACAACACCCCTTATTTCACTCATTTGCATTGAAAAAAGTTGAAAAATCAAGCTTTTTTAGGTCATATTCATACATAGTGTGCATTCATTTTCTTGCATATATCATGGATACTTCTCTGGAAGATTTGTTTGCATACATCATGGAAATTGATCATTTATCTAAATTTACTCATGAATATCCTCAAGTCGTGGAACAAATAGTATACATTCATGATGTTGATCTTCCTATTTGCTCCACATATGAAACCCTTTGTTATATATCTGATTTTGATAGCTTCACAAATCTCATGGGAATATATCCTTCGATATTAGATGATCTCACTAAATTCATAGCCAATAATACAATTAGTAGTGATGACTTCAATATGTTAGATGAAGCCTTAGATAAATTTATCTCTATTGAACATTCCACTACGACTCCTATTGCTAAATCATGTGACAACTTTGTTCTACCTTATGATCTCCCTCCCAAAGTTGCTCTCACTAATGAGGACACTTTAGCGAAAAATGATGAATTCATTGACACATGCCTTAACATCATACCACCAAATCTTCATTCTAATGCTCTTTCTAGCCAAGATGAAGCATTAGCAAATGAAGAGCCACCACCGCTTTTCCATTCCAATGCTCTCCCTGACCAAGATGAAGCATTGGTGAATGATGAGCTCCCTTTAACAAAGAAAATTCCATGGATAGATAATGAGCATCCATTTAACAATATTAAAAATCCTACCCCTACTATAGTGCATGAAACCTCTATGGATCATCCCACCGACTTTCCTTTAGTTGATTGTTCGAACACCTCGCGTATCACTAAGGAAGAGAAGAACCTTAATAGACTTTCTTTGATGGAATATTCAAGTCATTTGGATACCACTAAGGATTTTAAAACATTGACTACCTCTCCTTTGGTTGCATATTCTTTGAGCATCACTAACAATACAAACTTTAACAATTACCCTCACAACACCTTACCTTCCCCTCACTCCTATGCTCTTTATTCAAAAGATGTAGCACTAGTGAATGATGCAAGGTCTCCTACATTAAAAACCTCATAGATGAATGCTAAGATCACTCAAAATAAATCACTTCTTCCATCTCTTAAGAGAATAGTGAATAAGTATACTAATGCAACTCAACAAGAAAACATTCAACCTAACATTGAATCAAACCTAAATGAACTTAACAATGGACAATTTGAAGACAAGAACAAAAGTTGGGCTATGGTACCTTACACACCTCTTTCCTCTAGCATTTGTGATTGGGAAGAGGATGATTTGATCATTGATAACTTCTAGCATGGGCCTCTCTCATGTAAGTATTTCTAACCCTTTACCTCCATGTTTTGTTTCCCCTGTGATGTGTTATGTGTTGTTAGGCATCCTAGGATGACCCTTATTCTCTTGTAAGGTAAAGGATACTAGGAGACTGCCTCTAATATGACCCTTCTTCTATTTGTATCATCATTCTTCTATACTGCCTCTCCTCTATTTTCATTGTTGTGTGTTGTGTCCTAGGGGCATAGAGTTGCGGTTGGTGACCTGGGGGCACCTTCCTATGTGACGACCCTAGGGCACTTGTTTCTCCTCTCTCAATTTACTATTTACCTTCCTCTAGTGGTTCTATCTACTTGATGGATGATGAAAAACAAATAATACTGATACGAACCTTGTTGAAATACACATGAAAACTGAGAGAGGGGGGTGAATCAGTTGGCACAAAAACTTAACTTCATATGAATATCAAACCATCAACTACTTAATTACTGATAATTAGATTTAACCATGAAAGCATGAAACCATAGACTTAATCACAATCACACATTCAACATAGTAGACTCCAAATTTTTTTATGTGGAAAACCCTAAAAGGGAAAAACCACTGTGGGTGTTAGCCCACAAAAATATATAAGTTATATCAATAACGAAAAATAGAGGCTCATTGCCTACGGGGCTCACTACCCAAAATGCTCACTGCAAAGATTGGTTCACTTCCAAGGGGTGGCTCACTGCCAAAGATTTTTGAATTGATTTGACATCATCTACTCTATGCTTGAGTTCAGTTCCATTGAAGCACAATATTCTTCCTCTACTCTGCTCTTCTTACTCTTCACACTTATATTCTCATTTTTCCACGCACACATCTCCTTTTTTGTAATTTCATTGCAAGTCATTATACAGGTCGTCAACCTTGGAAAGTACAACAAGGTCGGTAATACATTCATTAACTGTTGGAACAATCTCCAAGGTCAGCATTATAAACATACATAAAATAGGTCTTGACCTAATACAAAAATTTGCTAAGGAAAAGATGTAAAGATGTATGTGGATCACATTGCACCTTAGCTAGGACTCAAACGTAGTCCTTCAGGCCACAACATGCTTCTACAATCTTCAATGCATCTCCAAAATTAGTGAAAACAACCAAGTCAGCTAAGACTAGTGTTGACACTAAGTCTTTTAGGAACAGTCTTCAACCATGATCAAAATTTCTCTCCACAGACCAATATGAAGGTAGGAACATGATCAGGGGACATCCACAAGTGCTCTGTAATCACCAGGAACATCCGTACAACATCTAACCACTATATTCATGAGATTTTTCAATCCGGAGAACATGAGCTCAACTTTCATCAAATGTCATAAAGGAAAAATCACTTGTGGACCACCGAAGCATGAACCATTAGAGTTGAAGGCAATTATTATCATTACAAACTTAATTCCAGAACCACAGACTGTAAAATATCAATGCAGAGAAATGCGAAGCAGAATACTTTCCCTCTATCACAATTGAATACATAGAAAAAATAGGTTTCACTCTGGTAAACACAACTTGTTCAAATATTAATATGGAGAGCTCAAAATTGAAACATAACATCTTCATAGATGACTCTAAATAACTTCAAAACTGCAGACAAATATATTCAATCTTCAAGAAATGCGGAGCAAACTACTAGATTGTTCTTCTGAATACAATACACTGTTTCCACTGCAACACACTGTTTCCATTGGAGGAATTAATTTTCTCAATATCCTCAACATCAGGATCACTTACATAGGCATCTAACTCATTAAAAGAAATCATTAGGATAAGAGCACATTTAACACCAATAACAACACTGATATGTTGACATCAATGACAACACTGGTTAGGCACATACTTGCAACAATCTCCCCCTTTGTCATTGATGGCAACATATGATGTGAAAAACTGAAAAGACCATCAAGACAAGATTCTCCCCCTTTCTCTTTACAGATATGCACTCTTTCTCCCCCTGAGTTTTTCACATGATTTCTCTCCCCCTTTGACATCAATGGCAAAGGGCAATACTTGCATTCTGTTGTTCTGAATCAATTGGACCTTTTCTGTTATTGATGCTTTCTTCATCAAGAGCTCATATCGGTAACATGTAGCTACTCCCCTTTGAGAGGTAGCTCTCAAAACATCAATCTAGGTCAAAGAATGAGAATTTGAGCACCACTGGATTGATGCATTCCCATGCATCTTAATTTAGGGTAGGAGGGGTAATGACCCCTAACTTTTCTCTAAAATACCAAAAAGTATCCTTAGGTAGAGGCTTGGTGAAAACATCTACAATCTAATCCTTTATGGAAACATATTCCAAGTTTACTTCATTCTTTGTCAAGTTTTCTCTTAGAAAGTGATACCTTATAGATATATGCTTTGTTCTTGGGTGCATCACTGTATTCTTTGAAATATTTATAGCACTTGTATTGTCACAGAAGATTGTAACTGAATCTTCATATAAAACTCTTATGTCCCTCAAAGCCCACTTCATCCATAACACTTGATTCAACATGCTTTTGCAATATATTCTGCTTCTGTAGTTGATAAGGAGATTGAGTCTTGTTTCTTGCTCAGCCATGAAACCAATCTGTTACCCAAAAAGAAAGTGCCTCCAATTGCACTCTTCCTGTCATCAACATATCCATCCCAATTAACATCTGTATAATCACTAAGAGTGAAATTATTATCCTTTGGATAACATAAGGCATGAACCGGTGTACCTTTTAAATACCTCAAGATTTGCTTTACTGCCATCACATGTGATTCTCTTGGATCTACTTGAAACCTTGCAACAAGACAAACTACATGCATAATATCAGGTCTAGTTTGAGTTAGATAAAGCAATCCTCCAATCATGGATCTATACTTTTTTTGATCGATCTTGGGTGATTCATTAGTTTTGCTCAACTTGCAGTCAGTCACCATGGGAGTACATACTGGTTTAGAGTCTTCCATCCCAAACTTCTTCAACAAATATTTCACATACTTAGACTGAGATATGAAGATTCCTTTATCTGATTGATTGATTTACAAACCCAGAAAGAAATTCATCTCACCAAACATAGATATCTCAAACTCTTTTTGCAATTCACCAAAAAATTTCATACACATACCTTCATTTCCTCCAAAGATGATATCATCAACTAAGACTTCAACAATCAAAATTTGATCACCATTAATATTGAAATAGAGATTACTATCAACAATACCTTTATTGAACCCTAACTGCAATAAGTACTTATCCAATCTTGCATACCAGTTTCTAGGAGCTTGCTTAAGTCCATACAATGCTTTCTTCAACCTGCATACCATATCATTTTGATCTGATAGCTGGAATCCTTCCGGTTGCTCAATGTAGACTTCCTCTTCCAACTCACCATTCAGAAATACAAACTTCACATCCATCTAATACACTTTGAAATCTTTGAGAGATACAAATGCCAGAAACATTCTGATTGCTTCAATCTGAGCTACTAGAGAAAATGTCTCTTCAAAATCTATTCCTTCAATTTGAGAATATCCTTTGCACACAAGCCTTGCTTTATTCCTTACAACTTCTCCATTTTTATTCAGCGTATTCCTAAAAACCCATTTGGTCCCAATAACATTTTTGTCAGCAGGTCTAGGAACTATTTCCTAAGTTTCATTCTTCTCTATCTGCATTAGTTATTCCTTCATTACCTTTACCCAATTTTCATCATTGCAGGCTTCATTCACAGTTTTTAGTTCAACTATTGAAAGTAAACAGTAATTCACTTGTTCTTTTGCAACTCTTTTCCTTGTCAGTACTCTTTCATTTTTGTCTCCAATAATTTGTTCTTCAGAGTGATTGATTCTTACATACCTAGGGGTCTTATCAACACTTTCTGGAGCCTTTTCTTCTTCATCTTGACTATCTTCTTATTCAACATTTTCTTCATATGTTATAGTAGTAGGTTCATTTGATTCATAGCCACACCGATTTGATGTTCTTCCTTTGTTTTCTTCCATCTTCACATTTGCACTCTCAATAATCTTTTTCAGCCTTTTATTGTAGCACCGATAGGCCTTACTCTTGGTAGAGTATCCAAGGAAGATTCCTTCATCACTTCTTGCATCAAATTTCCCTAGATCTTCATCTCTTCTGATATATCATTTGCTTCCAAAGACTTTGAAATATTTTATTGTAGGAGTTCTTCCATACCACAATTCAAAGGGAGTTTTAGTATCATTTTCTTTCACTAGAACCCTATTTTGAATGTAGACAACAATATATATAGCTTCTTTCCAAAAAACCTCTGACATACCTCCTTCCTTCATTATGGATCTAGCAAACTCTTGAACTGTCCAGTTCTTTCTTTCCACAACTCCATTCTGTTGAGGAGCCCTAGGTGCATACAACTGTCTCTTTATTCCTTTCTCTTAATAAAAATGTTGAATTCATTTGATGTGAACTCACCTCCTCTATCATACCTCAAGCATTTAATTTTCATCTCTATTTCATTTTCAACCATTGCCTTGAAGGATTTGAACTTCTCTAGGGCTTTATATTTGCCTCTTAGAAAAGTAACCCAAATAATCCTAGAATAATGATCAATAAGCAACATGAAGTACCTATCTCCTTGTAGACTTCTTATTCTTGTAGGACCACATAGATCTGTATGTACAAGATCTAGTAAACTGGCAGAAAATTGGTCTTTGCTCTTGAGACTTGTTCTTGTCTGCTTCCCCAACTGACATTCCTTACAAATGGTATTGGTGGGTTTCACAAGTTTTGGTAAATCTCTCACAGTTTGACCTGAACTTATCTTTACTAGATTATCAAAGTTTATATGACACATCCTTCTATGCCACAACCAACTCTCATTTGCTTGGGAATAAATAGTAATCATTAGTTCCTCTTAATTAATAGATGTTACCTCTAGTCTTCTTATCTAGCAATCATAGTTCCAGAGATTTCCATGATCTTGCATCCATTGTCTTGGAATCTTAGGTCATAACCTTTGTCACACATCTAGCTAACACTCAAAAGATTATGCTACAAACCCTTCACATATAGGACATTATTAGTATTATGCTTTCCATAAAATGAAATAGATCCTTTTCCACAAATCTTACCAGCTGCATTTTCTCCAAACCTAACCAGTCTTCCATCATATTTTTCCAAACTCACATACTTACTTTTGTCATAGGTCATGTGATGTGAGCATCCACTATCAATAATCCATTCATCCTTATCTTTCTCAACCTAAATAGCCAAAGCACTTTGTTCCACTAGTTTTTCTTCCTTCACACAACTAGTAGAATTAGTAGACACAGGTTCTTCTTTAATAGCAATAAACAAACATTCATTTGCACTAGTACTAGCATCATCAGATTCATCATCAATCACACCTTCATCATCAAAATCTCTAATATAGTAGCATTTTTTTGGAGCTCTAGGCATGTTCTCAATTTTTTTCTATTCCTTTCTATTCTTTCAGGACATTTGGAAGCATAATGACCTACTTTACCACATGAAAAATATTTGAAAGGTAATTTGCCTTTGAAATTACCAGAACATTTTTGCAATCTGTGAACAAAGTCAGCTTCAATTTCATCAAAGTCATCATCAGGTTCCACCTTATATTTCTTAGCTCTGGAGATCTTTTCTGAAGTACTGGCTTTAAAAGTTGTCTCAACTTTTGATAGAGCACCACCAAATTCTCTCATCTCAAAGGTTGTAAGCTTTCCAAGTAATTGATCTTTGCCAATAGTTTTAACAGTCATTACTTCTTCAATTGCAGCAACCTTGTGATTATAGGACTTTGGTAATGATGTAAGGATTTTCATCACAACTTCCTTATCACCAATGGTTCCTCCCATTCCTTTTATTCCATTGACAAGTTCATCAACCCTTTGCATGAAGGCTGCAATGTTTTCATCTTCATTCATCTTTAAACTCTCATATTTTGCTATCAAGCCCTGTAGTTTAGCTTCTTTCACAGAATCATCTCCTTCATACAGTTTCTTCAACTTTTCCTAGACCTCATTTGCAGATTCTAGATCCATGACTTTTATCAATTCAGTGTCAGTCAAAGCACTTAATAGAGCATCCTTAGCTTTTATATTCAACTCATATTCTTTGATTTCATCTTCAATTGTCAAACCATTTTGACGCATGGTATATTTTAATTCTGAAGCTTTCCACACTTTATAACCAAGACAAAGGAGATGGATTTTCATTCGTACCTTCCAAAGAGCATAATTTGTCCCATCAAACTATGGAGCTTCCTTTTTAAAAGACATCTTGGATCTTCCTCAATTTGTTAGGCTTTCTTTTGATGAACCTACTCTGATACCAATTGTTAAAATACACAGGACAACTGAGAGGGGGGGTGAATCAATTGTCACAAAAACTCAACTTCATATGAATATCAAACCATTAACTACTTAATTACTAATAATCATATTTAACCATGAAAGCATGAAACCATAGACTTAATCACAATCACACATTCAACACAGTAGACAACAAATGCTTTATGTTGACATCAATGACAACACCAGTTAGGCACATACTTGCAACAATCTCCCTCTTTATCATTGATGGCAACATATGATGTGAAAAACTAAAAAGAGCATCAAGACAAGATTCTACCCCTTTCTCTTTACACATCTACACTCTTTCTCCCCCTGATTTTTTCATATGATTTCTCTCCTCCTTTAACATCAATGGAAAAGGCCACATACTTGTATTCTATTGTTTTAAATCAACTAAACCTTTTCTATTATCAATGCTTTCTTCATCAGGAGCTTATATTGATAACATGTAGCTACTCCTCCTGAGTGGTATCTTTCAAAACATCAATCCAGGTCAAAGAATGAGACTTTGAGCACCACTAGATTGATGCATTCCCATGCATCTTAATTTAGGGTAGGAGGGGTAATGATCCCTAACTTTTCTTTGAGATACTCAAAAGTATCCTTAGGCAGAGGCTTGGTGAAAATATCTGTAATCTGATCCTTTGTGGACACATATTCCAACTTTACTTCATTCTCTATCACCTTTTCTCGCAGAAAGTGATACCTTATAGATATATGCTTTTTTCTTAAGTGCATCACTGGATTCTTTGAAATATTTATAGCACTTGTATTGTCACAGAAGATTGCAACTAGATCTTCATATACAACTCTTATGTCCCTCAAAGTCTACTTCATCCATAACAGTTGAGTACAACAACATGTTGCTGCAATATATTCTACTTCTGCAGTTGATAAAGAGATTGAGTCTTGTTTCTTGCTCAGCCATGAAACCAATCTGTTACCCAAAAAGAAAGTACCTCCACTTGTACTCTTCCTGTCATCAACATCTCTAGCTTAATTAGCATCTATATAAGCACTAAGAGTGAAATTATTATCCTTTGAATAACATAAGCCATGATCTGGTGTGCCTTTTAAATACCTCAAGATTCTCTTTACTGCCATCACATGTGATTCTCTTGGATCTGATTGAAATCTTTCAACAAGACAAACTGCATGCATAATATCAAGTTTGGTTTGATTTAGATAAAGCAATCCTCCAATCATGGATCCATACTTTTTCCAATCAGTATTGGGTGATTCATCAGTTTTGCTCACCTTGCATCCACTCACCATGGGAGTACATACTAGTTTAGAGTCTTCCATCCCAAACTTCTTCAACAAATCTTTCACATACTTAGATTGAGATATGAAGATTCCTTTATTTGATTGATTGATTTGCAGACCCAGAAATAAATTCATCTCACCAAATATAGGCATCTCAAACTCTTTCTGTAATTCACCAACAAATTTCATACACATACCTTCATTTCCTCCAAAGATGATATCATCAACAAAGACTTCAACAATTAAAGTTTGATCACCATTAATCTTGAAATAGAGATTACAGTCAGTAGTACCTTTATTGAACCCTAACTTCAATAAGTACTTATCCAACCTTGCATACCAAGCTCTAGAAACTTGCTTATGTCCATACAATGCTTTCTTCAACCTGCATACCATATCACTTTGATTTGATAGTTGGAATCCTTATGATTTCTCAATGTAGACTTCCTCTTCCAACTCACCATTCATAAATACAGACTTCACATCCATCCGATACACTTTGAAATCTTTGTGAGCTACAAATGCCAGAAACATTCTGATTGCTTCAATCTGAGCTACTAGAGCAAAAGTCTCTTCAAAATCTATTCCTTCAATTTGAGAATATCCTTTGCACATAAGCCTTACTTTATTCCTTACAACTTCTCCATTTTCATTTAGCTTATTCTTAAAAACCCATTTGGTCCCAATAACATTTTTGTCAGTAGGTCTAGGAACTATTTCCCAAGTTTCATTCTTCTCTATCTGCATTAGTTCTTCCTTCACTGCCTTTCCCCAATTTTCATCATTGTAGGATTCATTCATAGTTTTTAGTTCAACTGTAGAAAGCAAACAATAATTCACTTGTTCTTCTACATCTCTCTTGCTTGTCAGTACTCCTTTATTTTTTCTCCAATAATTTGTTCTTCAGAGTGATTGATTCTTACATACCTGATGGTCTTATCAGCACTTTTTGGAGCCTTTTCTTCTTCATCTTGACAGGTTCATCTAATTCATAGCCACACTGATCTAATGTTCTTCCTTTGTTTTCATCCACCTTCACATTTGCACTCTCAAAAATCTTTTTCAACCTTTTGTTGTAGCACCGATAGGGCTTACTCTTGGTAGAGTATCCAAGGAAGATTCCTTCATCACTCCTTGCATCAAATTTCCCTAGATATTCATCTCTTCTTATATGGCATTTGCTTCCAAAGACTTTGAAATATTTTACTGTAGGAGTTCTTCCATACCACAATTCATAGGGAGTTTTAGTACCATTTCCTTTCACTTGAACTCTGTTTTAAATGTAGATAGCAGTATATATAGCTTCTTTCCAAAACACTTCATGTAGACCTCCTTCATCATTGTTCTAGGAGACTCTTGAACTGTCCTATTCTTTCGTTCCACAATTCCATTCTGTTGAGGAGTCCAAGGTGTAGAAAACTATCTCTTTATTCCTTGCTCTTAATAGAAAATGTTGAATTCATTTGATGTGAACTCACCTCCTCTATCAGACCTCAAGCATTTAATTTTCAGCTCTTTCATTTTCAACCATTGCCTTGAAGGATTTGAACTTCTCTAGGGCTTCAGATTTGTCTCTTACAAAAGTAACCCAAGTCATCCTAGAATAATCATTAATAAGCAACATGAAGTCCCTGTCTCCTTGTAGACTTCTTATTCTTGTAGGACCGCATAGATCTGTATGTACCAGCTCTAACAAACCGGTAAAAAAATTCTCTTTGCTCTTGAAACTTGTTCTTGTCTGCTTCCCCAACTGACATTCCTTACAAATGGTATTGGTGGGTTTCACAAGTTTTGGTAAATCTCTCACAGTCTGACCTAAACTTATCTTTACTAGATTATCAAAGTTTATATGACACATCCTTCTATGCCACAACCAACTCTCATCTTCTTGGGCTAATAAATAGTAATAATTAGTTCCACTTAATTGATAGATGTTACCTCTAGTCTTCTTATAGGTAGCAATCACAGTTTAGAGCTTTCTATGATCTTGCACCCATTGTATTTGAATCTTGAAACCATAGACTTAATCTCTGAGGTCGGCATTATAAACATACATAAAATAGGTCTTGACCTAATGCAAAAATTTGCTAAGGAAAAGATGTAAAGATGTATGTAGATCACATCACACCTTAGCTGGGACTCAAACGTGATCCTTCACGCTACGACATGCTTCTACAATCTTCAATGCATCTCTGCAATTAGTGAAAACAACCAAATTGGCTAAAACTAGTGTTCACATTAAGTCTTTTAGCAACAGTCTTCAACTACGATCCAAATTTCTCTCCACAGACCAATCCAAAGGTAGGAACATGATTAGGAGACATCTACAAGCACACTGTAATCACCAGGAACATCCACACAACATCTAAACACTATATTCATGAGATTCTTCAATCTGGAGCACATGAGCTCAACTGTCATCAACTGTCATAAAGGTAAATTGCTTGCAAACCATCAAACCATGAACCATTAGAGTTGAAGGCAATTATCATCATTACAAACTTAATTCCAGAACTACAGACTGTAATACATCAATGCGGAGAAATACGGAGCAGAATACTTTCCCTCTTTCATAACTGAATACATAGAAAAAATAGGTTTCACTTTGGTAAACACAACTCGATCAAATCTTCATGTAGAGAGTTCAAAATCAAAACATAACATCTTCAAACATGACTCTAAATAACTTCAAAACTATAGACAAAGATATTCAATCTTCAATAAATGTGGAGCAAACTACTAGACTATTCTTCTGAATACAATACACTGTTTCCACTGCAACACACTATTTCCACTGGAGGAGCTAATTTTCTCAATATCCTCAACATTAGGATCACTTACATAGGCATCTAACTCATTACAAGCAATCATCAGGACAAGAGGACAGTTGGCACCAATGACAACACTAATATGTTGACACCAATGACAACATCAGTTAGGCACATAATTGCAATAGACCTAGTGTTGCTTCAGCGAGAAATAAAAAAATGGACCTAGTCCATACATGATGATGGGGTTGATATATATTATCTGACACTTGGCTAGTAGAATCACTCTGTGTGATATTTTGATGTTGTCTTATCGCACTTACAAAAATAACAATACTACTACTCCATGCACTCTATTTATCTTAGATCTTTCCTTGCTTGGCTCTTTATGTGAATGATTACATGTTTATCATGATTATATGGTTCCTAATACCTTTTCTTACAAGAAGTTGTGTGTTTGTGGGAAAATTTGGTGATCGTAAAGTGTATGTCACCTCTGGGGGGCAGGGGCTTTGTGAGAGCTTATGTTCCCTTGTGTGTTTTTTTCTCTACCTTAACATGCTTGATATTGGTACACGATAACAACCACCTTAAGGTGGGGTCATATATAAGGTAAGATGTCTGATGATTTTGGTACTAACAAAGCATGTTTGTAGCCCTCTACAGAGGCAGGATGTATCTCCGAGTGAGTGCATATCTTTATTTTTTATATTACAATCTTTAAGCCCTCTACGAAGGCGGGGATGGTATATTTCTCGAGGAGATTGTACATCCTATCATTTTATAAAAATTCCTCTAAGTAGGTGGGGCAGATCTGAGATTATCCTAACCCTTAAGCGTGTCTTTGGTGATTGTTGTGACGAAGCCCAATCATCAGTATGTGCCTGTAATGTGCCTGAGATGGCTACAAACCTAGCAATAGGTTTCTTCCATCGCTTGTTTTCTATGTTTTCTCCATGTCTTCCATGTGTGTGTGTATGGTGTGTTTGTTTCCAAGCATAGTTTCAAGACCGATGGTGATAAGCTCCTCCTATGCTTTGGGATTTGTATGGTGTGTTTGTTCTCAAGTGTAGTTTCAAGACTGGTGGTGATGAGCTCCTCCTACACTTTGAGATTTGTATTGCATGTCTGTTGCCCTTTATACAGTTTCAAGACTAGTGATGATGAGCTCCTCCTGCATTTGGGTTGTGTGTTTACTTTCCATGTACTTGCATTTGCATTTCATTTATGAGAAAAAGGAAAAGAAATAATCACTGCATTCACTATGTTTTACATGTCTTCAATGTTGTCTTCTCCATGTTTTGTGTGACTGTAAATGTCTTCTCTGTGTTTTGTGTGCCCATCACTATCTTTAATGTGTTTGGCGTGTCTTCACCGTGCTTGGCGTGTTTTCTATGTTTGTTGACCATACTTTAATGCATGTATGGGGCTTGCATTTATACATACATTAAAGTGGGGGCTAAATGTTATGTTGGAAAATGTCCCCTTGGGGGATTTTCGCTATTAAGGTTTAGCTCTCGGGTCCCTAGAATGCATTTAGAGCATCTTGCATGATAATTGTGAATCCCTATGAGAAAACCCTGAAGACTTATGACAAATAGGACCTAGGGGGTGCTATTTTGATGATCCCCAAACAAAAATGGGAGGGTGGACTTGGGCGCTAGTTCCCTAGTCCTGCCCTATTTTGGGTCAGCCCTAAATTTAAATGTCAGTTTTATGACCGTTATTTAGGTCCTATGTTGACATCTCAAGTTTGATTATGAAATTCTTAGCGGGAATGTTTATAGTTGCCTATATAATCATGTTTAGGGTTTCATTTGTAAACTAGAAGATGTCTAGAAGATGGTTGCAAGCTTTAGGCATATTTATGGTTTTAGAGCATTCATGATATTCATTGTTGCAGAGCAGAGCATTGTTATTGTGTTTGTGATTGCAAATTTAACTTCATCTTCTCATGTGATTGAAGAGCCTTCATTTATGTGAGATCTATACTTCAAGGTGACATTTATTGGTGTTTGAATCATTTATCATTTGGAGTTTACCTCTATCCCATAGGGATATGTACTCTTTATCTAACAACGATGTTCAAAAGACTTGAATGTCTCTCTGAGACTTGACCAAGGCAAGCCTCTAAACACCACAACCCCCAACCACACTCCTTTGTGATTGCAAGTTACATGTATTGAGTTTCACGGAGTGGAGTTGTAGAAGGAGGTTGCAGATAACAAGGATTTAGGATTTGAAAGAAAGAAGACAGAGTTGAACATTTCAGGACAAGGGTGTTAGTGGCAGTGTCCTCTGGAGTTTTAGATATAGAAACAAATTGGACAGTGATAATTAGCATCTGAAGAGCTTCCAACATCCTAAAAAACATTTAGCACTGGACTAGGATGCTAGTGGAGGTGTCCTCTACATCTTCTGGGGCAAAAAAAAGATACAATGAATATTAGTGTCAAGAGGAGATCCAGATTTCGTGTAGAAAATAGTACCTTGGACAGGGTGCTAGTGGAGGTGTCCTCGACTATTCCACTTTCTGAACTTTAAAATTTAGTCAGTTATTAATCCCTATCCTTCGCCTTAATCTGAAAGGGTTTGTCATAATTTATCAATTTGCTTACTATTTTGCTTATTTAGGGTTTTATGAGCATTTGAACATTAGATTGAGATATTGATTGACAAAATCTAAGTTTCCACATTGTTCCAAGTGGCAACCCAACATGTTAGGTGAAAGCTCTCACTTATTAGAGATTCAACTTGGTTGATATGCCCTTGAATGTTTGTAGTGAAAGGAGGATTTACCCTTAAAACCATCATCCCCCTTTTCCTATAAAACACAATGAATAACACATGTAGTGGTAGTGAGGAGATGCACTTAAGAAGATGTATGTAGAGTGAAGAAAATGAAGACCAGGGTTAGGATGGCTCTCAATCTCAGGGTCAGAGTGAGTAGATGATTTGGCAAATGGAAGAGATTTAGCACTTACTAGGTATTTATAATGTATTTCATATTCCAAACTCCAAACTGTTGATGATATTTTATTTTTCTATCACTGAATAGTGAATCTTGATATACATTTTTCACTTAAAAGTTAATAGATTGGCATACTACTTATTATGGAGTAAAAGTGACCACTTGCGTTTTTACCTCCTTGTTTAACTCCTAGGTCCCATTTATTACATTATGCATTATAATTGATCATCCTGAAGCAAATTGCATGACACCCATGTAAATTTGGGACCTTGGGCCCTTTACTAATCTTATCTGAGACTAAAAAGGGGCCCTTGGACTTGGGCGCCAACTGCCTAAGTCCTACCTGATTGATCAAGGTAAATTAGTGGCATACTGGCCTGGGACCTTTCAAAAGGTTTCTCCTTGTCAGCTCTTTTAGTTTAATTTGATGAATGTTAGCAGGAAAACATATATAAGTGAGTTTTTGAATTCATTGTGAACCTAGAAGAAAACTAATAGATGGATAGATAAAACTTGAAGTATTAGAGCAAAGAGCATTCAAAGCATTCATTGTGTTTCTAGAGAAGATTTGTGTTCTTATTGTGTGTGTTTTTGTAGGTTTGAAGTTATCTATCTCCTTATGAGTTGAAGGATCTTCATTCTCCTAAGGGCTTCACCACATAGGTGATATCATTATTTTTTGAATCATTCTATCATCATTTGTTTTTATCCTCTTCCCTGCTAGGGTACACTCTCTTTATCTATCAACGATGTTGGGAAGCCTGAATGCTATCTTGGGGTTTGACTGAGGCAAATCCCTAAACACCATAACCCCCCAAACCTTCTCTTGTCATCTTGTGTCCAGGTTACAGGTGCAAGATTTGGGAAATGTGAAGATACAGGAAGATTGAGCAAGAATCAGTGTTTTAGGATCTGACAACAATCTAAGAATATTCCCCTGAAAAGACTTGGCTACCTGGTGCCCTAGTCTTTTTGGCTTTCTAACATCAAATCTGGTATATGAGCATCATTTACATCTCTAGTTTACAGTTCTGACGGATTCCAACTTTTAGGACTTCGGCACCTCCTATTTAGTGCTCTAACACTTCAGCTTTTGAGACATAGGTTTTAGTATCTCTTTGATCATCCTTGTGCATTTGGACTCTGGGTTTCAATCACTTTTTGTCTTTTATGAATTGATCATCCTAGAACTAGGGTTTAAAGAATCATTGACCTAGGGTTTGATAAAAATGGTTGTTAAATATGATCTTTCTATAGTGAGAAAGAGTATAAGATCTGTAGCTAATTCCTCCTCCATTTGATAGTGATTTGGCTCAGTCTTGCCCTTGAATGTTATTGTGAAAGAGTTTTTGATTTAGTGTGCATGCTAGTTGACATCATTCATCTTTTTCATACATAACATTTTGGTGAACCCATAGCTTCAAGCATTTGCATCTTACTGAGTTCTAAAATCAGGTCTTGCATTCATTCATAGCACACTTATCATTATTCATTTGAAAATCTTGAAAAAGTGAAAAAATCAAGCATTCCAGGCTAGAAAAAGGCATAGTTTTGCATTACTTTCATTGCATATGATAGAAAGATTTAAATCTCTAATTTTTGCATCAGATCTGATCCATATTATAGTGATTAATCATTTCATGATATTGCATCTTGCATTTGGAGATCTCATTTTCGAGGGTTTTGTTGAAAAGTTGTATTTTTCCTAAAACCTAGTTAATTTCCAAAGCTAGGGTTTGTAGTCAAAATCTTATTTCAGATTTTTCTACTATCATAAACATTCATTTAAATTTGATTTTGCATATTAGTGTTGCATCATTTTACATCTTTTCTTTCAAAATTACACTTTTTGCAATTACACATTGTGTATTTCAACAAACATAAATAGATTAATATTAATAATATCATTAATAATCTCCTTGGTTGGTGGTGCAGGAGCACCTCGACAAATTGAGACTTCCATAGGAGTTGGATAAAATTTGAATGGTTCAATATTGTAATAAGATAAATTATGTCATATTTCAGAGGATGAAGTCATTAGGAAGGTTAAATGTTCTAGGTTTGTCTTCATTTGCAAATTAGGAAAGTTATCTTTCAAAACAATGTAAAAACTTGGAATGTGAAGAGTCATTTGGCTCTTGGTTCATCCCAAATCAGTAGTTGAAAACTGAAAATACACATTGTAATGCCTTTAAAAGGCCTTGTTTACCTTTAGAAATTTGTGGGTGATTGAAGGAATGAAATGGAATAGTAAAAAGGCATTGTTTTCTGTATTTTCTTCAGAAATTCACTGTTTTCAGCCCTTGTACGGATCTGTACAGACTCATAGGCACATGAAAGTGTATGTAAGTGATAGTACAAACAATCACCCTCCATTTCCTTTTTGTTTCATGCAGATTGGCTTTGTTTTAAGTTAGTTATTGCATTTTTAGTAAAAACTATCAAAACCCTGATTTAGGGTAACCCGTTTTGGGAAAAACGCCATAACTTTTGTTTCCACCGTTAGATCTTTATGTAACTTGGGGAAAATGTCTGTACCTATGTTATCTACAATTTGACCAAAGCAATCAACTTCATTTTTGTTTTTGTGGAAGTTATGAATGACTGTTCGTGGCATTTCACAGTGAAATTTCTGAGTTTGAACCCTTGTAGCAAAATTGCCAGTCCGTTTTTAGAGCACATTTTCCAAAGTAACCTATACCCATCTTAGAGATGCTATGATGAGGCATAATGGGTATCTAATGCATGTCTTAGGTTGACATTTGAAGGTTTGTGCAAAAAGATAAGAGGTCTGTTCTCTTTTTCTAGGGATACAAGCCATTTAGAGGATTTGTGAAGTAAGTGCATGTTCCGGGAGTGATCTGCCTTAACCAATGGGTGGGATGAGTCATTTGGTACCCCAATACAACCTTTCCATGGGAAAATAAAGATTCCTTTCTTCTGTTCCCACTTTTCCATGAAGGACTTGGTTTTGGGCTTTTGGGGTGAATAGAACCTTGTCTTGTTTGTCCTTCTTCTTGTATCCACTGTGTGCTCTGCATCAGTTGGTACATTGAATGTTATAAGACTTTGCATGAGTTTTGTAATGCACTACCCTAACATAAACACTTTGGTGAGAAGAAGTTGTAGATTGATGGGTTCTAGTGCTCTCAATAGCAATGGTGTGCAAACATCAAAAAATCCACTCTCCAACTACTTCACACCAGGTGAAACACTATCTTTTCCAAACATCACCAACTCTAACATGTTAGAAGAACAAACATTTCAAGATTCTGAAGATGCAATTGATGTAGACACACATTTGTTTGATGTTCAAATCAAAAAACTTGATAGAGAGCTAGCTGATTTTCAAGAATTTGTAGGAAAGGAACATCTAGTTGAAGAAGTGGTACCTATTGTTAATGGCCTGAGAGGCTTATTACAAGAAGGACAATAAGTGTTGACATGCTCCATGATCAATTCCTACAACATTTCCAAGAAAAAATTGGACCTCCTATCTCATTGATTGATTTGGTCCATTGTAAATAAGGTCCGGAAGAGAAACTGACAGAATTCATCAGTTGATATCAAGCACTCTTTGCGCAAGTATAATATCCAATTATAGATGAGGATGTTAAAAAGTATTCATTATGAATCTACAACCAAACATTCTTGATAAAATATTGTTGATGAAGTATAGTTCTTTCCAACATCTATGCATAACTCTTTGAGATTACCATCAATATGAGAATCATAACTCATCAACTCTAGTTGGTCAATCTGTAGCTAGAACATCTAAAATTTCATTCAAAAGGCACAATAAGAATTTCATCGAGATCGATGGACAATATTTGAACAACTTTCAATCACAAATGTCTGCTATTAACAAACCTAATTAGAACCCATTTCAATTCAGGCAGTAACAAAGATAATTTACTCCATTATCATATTTTCTTCACTCAATCATGACTGAAGCAGTAAACACCAATCTTTTGAATCTTCCTCCTACTCGTCCACTAGAGAGTACCAAGATGCAAGGACCTTCATTTGATGCTAATGCCTATTGTCACTATCATTGCTCGGTGGGGCATGACACCGAAAGATGTATGCATCTTAAACATGAAATTCAAGACCTCATCAATTCTAACCTAATATAGGTGACCACTATGAATGACAATGGAAATAAGTTAGTTTCTCCTCTAAATCAAAATCTACAAATCTTCACTAACCCTTTTCCTAAGCATAATGACAAGAACATGGTGGAACAAAATATGATAGAGCATGAAGATGACTATCTCTACTATGATGAAATAATCAGTATGATAGAAATGGATAAGATGAAAAGTGAAGATCTACCACATCCATGATGAACAAGTATCTATGTTGAGGTTCCTCCACCATTATCCCTTCAAGGATCAAGAGATAACCAAAATACACAAGATACACAAATTGAACAACCTACACATAATTACATTAAGCAAGAGAAGGTTATAACAATGAAAATCATCCTATTTCATCATGAAATGCTCATAATTCATCAAGAAAAGAAGAATAAGAAAGAAAAAGAAAGGAAAAGAGCAAGGCGTGAGTCATCCATGGAAAAAGGTAATTATTCCCTTCCCTGCAAGCATTAGAAGATTTCAAACATACAAGGTCTTGGGAAACAAGCACCATGTGACTATCTTGGAAATGAAAATCAAATAGATATGAATTATATATATGTATGTCATGTTGTGCTGTGTTCCCCCATATTGTGTTCAATGTTTGTTTAGGTCCCCTTGATACTCTTGTAAGGTCAAGGATACAAGGAGACTGCCTCTGTTGTGACATTCCTTCTATTTATTTCTCTACTCTTCTATACTCCTATTGCAAATTGTTATGTGTGGTGCCTTAGAGGCATAATGTTGTGGAGGGTGATTTGGGGGGTCATCCTTCCACATTGTAGCCCTAAGTCACTTTTGTCTCCTCTCTCATTTTTTCATGATTTCATTCTCCCATCATTCTTGTGGCTCTACTAGTCAGCATATGACAACAACAAATATACACTAATACAGACCATGTGCCCCTAAACATGAATAAAAATGGACCCAATCCATATTTGAAGCTGATGATAATTTGTTACTGATGCTTGACTAGTAGAATCATTCTTGTGTAGTGTTGTAATCATATTTCATGTTGTGAAGATTCTTGTAACAATCCTTTGCAATACTATAAATCTACTTCTAGGCACTTTGATATGTTTTGTGTCTCACCTTGTGCTACACTCAGTTCTAAGATACCTGAAGTATAACCTCATGGCTATACTCAGTTATGAGCCCCAAGTATAGCCTTGGTTTGTTTATGTGGTATATTACCTTATTGTTGTACATGAATAATGTTGATGATTAGAATATGATACTAACATGTGTGATTGTTGGGAACATTCAACAATTGTAAGCACATGTCACCTTGGGGGCATGGGCTTTGTGAAAGCTCTTGTTTGCTTGCGTGTTTTCAACCTTACCTTAAATGTGATTACTACCAGCAAGCAAGATCAACCACTTTAAGGTGGGGGCATATTATGCTTGATTATCTTAGACATTGCGATAAAGTGTGTGGCGTATACTTCCTTTTCACCATAACACATCTTTGCAATGCAGGTGGGGTTGTATACTTTGTTTTGTGTGTTACGTATACCTCCTTTTCACCATAAGGCATCTCCGCAATGTATGTGGGTTGTATACTTTTTGTGAATGCTTCCTTTTCACTGTAAGGCATCTATGTGATGCAGGTGGGGTTGCATTTTGAAAGCCCTTTTGTAGAAGGTAGGATTGTGCCTTCCCTTGAGTGGTTGTACATCCTTTTAAAAAGTCCTTTGCGTGAGGTGGGGTTGGATCTTGAGTTATTCACCCTTAAGCATTTCTTTGGTGGTTGTGGAAGTGTAGTTGAATTGTCAAGTGTGTTTGGCATGTATTATATGGTGGAGCATAGCAATGAGCTCCTCTCCATCGCTTGTGTTTTCTCTGTATAAGATGTATAGTGGGTTGACAACTCACTCTACGATGCTTGTGTATTTCATGTGTTTTTCGCATGTCTTCCTTGTGTGTTTTGGATGTTTTAATGGTGGTGTGTAGTGATGAGATCCCCCACACGGTTTGTCTTATGGGTTTTGTGGTGGTGTGTAGTGATGAGCTCCCCCCATGCTGTGTGTTTTGCGTGCTTTTGATGGTGGGACATAGCAATGAGCTCCCCCCATCACCTAGTTAGGGTTGTTTAGTTGTTAAATCACGTCTTCTCTTCGTGTATGCTTTGTGTATTGCATATTTGTATTCATGCCTTCTCCATGCATTTCATGACTTCTCCTTGTATTGCATGCTTCTTTACTATATTCTTCATGTTTTGTGTGACTTTCATGTGTCTTCTTATGCTTGCCTAAGATTGGGGGCTAGAGATAGTCTTCTAAGCTTAGGGTGTGCCTTTGGCTCTAGTTCTTGGCATGTTTGATGTGTTTCGACCATACTTTAATGCATGGACTGATTGTAAGATCATACACACACTAAAGTGGGGGCTAAATGTTATGGAGTAAAAAGTGACCACTTGCCTTTTTACCTCCTTTTTTAGCTCCTAGGTCCCATTTATTACATTATGCATTCTAATTGATCATCTCAAAGCAAATTTCCTAACACCCATGTAAATTTGGGACCTTGGGCCCTTCACTAATGTTAACCTAAACTAAAAAGGGGCCCTTGGACTTGCGCACCAACCACCCAAGTCCTCCCTTATTGGTCGGGGTAAATTATTGGCATGTTGGCCAGGGACCTTTCAAAAGGTTTCTCCTTGTTAGGTTTTTTTGGTTTAGTTTGATGAATGTTAGTGGGAAAGCATATATAAGTGAGTTTTTGAATTCATTGTGAACCCAGAAGAAAACTAATAGATGGATAGAGAAAACTTGAAGTATTGGAGCAAAGAGCATTCAAAGCAATCATTGTATTTCATGAGCATATTTGTGTTGTCATTGTGTGTGTTGTTGCATGTTTGAAGTTATCTATCTCTTTATAGTTGAAGGATCTTCATTCTCCTAAGGGCTTCACTGCATAGGTGATATCATTATTGTTTGAATCATTCTATCATCATTTGTTTTTAGCCTCTACCCTGCTAGGGCACACTCTCTTTATCTATCAATGGTGTTGGGAAGCTTGAATTCTATCCCAAGGTTTGAATAAGGCAAATCCCTAAACACCATAACTCCCCAAACCCTCTCTTGTTGTCCTGTGTGTAGGTTATAGGTGCAGGATTCAAGAAAGGTGAAGATATAGGAATACCAAGTAGGAAACATGATTTCAGGATCTGACAACAGTCTAGGAATATTCCCCTAAAAAGACTTGGCCACCTTGTACCCTAGTATTTTGGGCTTTCTGACATTAGATTTGGCATTTGAGCATCATTTAAAACATATCTCTAGTTTACAATTCCAACAGATTCCAACTTTTAGGACTTAGGCACATCCTATTTAGTCCTTCGATACTTTAGCTTCTGAGACACATGTTTTAGTATCTCTCTGATCATCCTTGTGCATTTGGATTCTATGTTTTAGTCACTTTTTGTCTGTTATGAATTGATCATCCTAGAACTAGGGTTTAATGCATCATTGACCTAGGGTTTGATAAAAAGGCTTGGCTAAATCTGATCTTTCTATATCAAGAAAGAGTACAAGATCTGTAGCTGAGTCCTCCTCCATTTGGTAGTGATTTGGCTTAGTCTTGTCCTTGAATGTTATTGTGAAAGAGGGTTTGATCTAGTGTGCATGCTAGTTGAAATCATTCATCTTTTTCGTACATAACACTACTATTTTCCAATGTTCCATTTTAGAATCTAAATTTTAAACATTTTTCCAAATTTGATTTTATTTTAGCATCTAAATTTTACACATTTTTCAATTTCCATTTATAAATTAAAATATTATTAATAATTTCATATTATTATTGTGTGATACTGATAAGTGTTACATGTATTCAACTAAATGCATACTAACAACACTACCAGTAGGATATACAACATTAGTAAATGTTTAATGTGTATCTAGAAATCAAAGTTTTCCTGACTTAAGCAATTAAATATTACAGATAAATTGAACACAAAAAATAGAAGAGTCTTATATTTATTTTCAAATGAAGGAATACAATGTACATAGAAGTATTATCAAATTAACAAACCATTTCTATCAGCTTTTGTAGCATGCTCCACTGCTCATTTGATGGAAGTGCAATCTGCTGTAAATCATAGTATCTAACTTGTAGATTTGTTAACAATTCATATCTGATTGGCAACTTTAATGTATTAATCAAAGTTGCATTCAAGCTTATCATTGGTTTGATGGAATCCAAAAAGTTCACCTCATATAGCTTCTAAGGTAACTGGTCCAAATCTAACTTCATTGTATCTTCCATCTTCTTTTTGAGAGCACCATTTCCAATGTATCACTCTATATTGTCAAAAGCCCTTGGCAAACCTAGCTCTTTCAAGTATTCTACCTTTTTATGCAACTTCCATAAAATTTTTTCAACCTGATCTAGAATTTCCTATGCTTCACCTAGCTTCGTACACTTCTAAATGATATGCTGCCTTTATTGAGGCTTCAATCTAATTGTTAGTTCCTTTGGATGCCAATTCCTTCTCACTGATTCTATAGATTGTTTGCAAAATTTTCTTTGCAATTATTTGACTTGAAGTCACCTTTTTGTTGTCTTGAATGTATTGTTTGAAATTCACATCTGTACTATTAGACCATCAATTAATTCAAACCATATAGACAAATCATTAGTCCTCTGCATTCTTTTCTCCCAAGTGTTTTGTTTTATATGCCTTATTATTTTTATATAAAATTTAGATACTCTATTTTGGGAAGACTTTATTTTGTTTTTTGCATTCCTTAGTTGCAGTTGTTCAACAACTTTCCTCTTTTCCTCTATTTTTTGTTCCCACCATGTTGCCTTCTATGTTTATTTGTCCAGTTTGTCTTGTAATGTCTTTGCTAAGGCCTTGACTTTTGTCAGCTTTTGTTGTAATTTTTCTAAATTGGCTCTTTCATTATCATAATTCTTTATGCTCTCATCTAACCTTTTCTTCAATTCATTCCATTTCACCTCTGTCTATTCATTCTCTTTTCTTGTAGATGTGGAGGTAGATTTTTTTAGCCTTTTCTTTAATTCATTGCTCTTATTACTTGCTACTTTCCTCTTTGCTTTCTCATTTGGTAGGCCTGCTTGTAACTTTTCTATTTGATAATGTAATCTATTTCTATCTCTCTCTTTCTTTAGCAATGATGTGTACACCACACCATTGTTATTTTTTAATACATTAATTTTGTTAACATTTTGCATTCCAGAAAAATCCATTTGGATAGTGCTCACCCCATAGTTAGAGCGCTGCATTTGATTCTCTTGTTTATTTAGAATTTTGGGCACACCAAACATGTACTCCATGGTTTTGTATCTGGGTCATATGTAGGCAATACCCTGGTTCTTGTAGGCTCAGAAGTTACAACAAGTGTACTCTCTAGCACTTACTTCTTTTGGCTTTTAGATTTTTCAATTTTCTTATTAAACCCATATTTGTAATCAAAACTTGGGATTGATGACACAATTAAATGCTTGAATGGTGAAGGAGTAATTGTTTGAGGATGAGGATTAGCCATTCCTATCCCAGTCACACTAGCAAAAAGAGGGGCGCCTTCTAGAAATATTTCCATTGAGGTGGAAATGGAGGAAATTGGACTTGGACTTGCCATAATCTTTTGCCTCTTCACAATACCTTGTTCATTGAGTTTCTATATAATATCTTCTACTAGTGTCCTTTTTTGATTATTTTGTTGTTGTAGCACTTGCTGACCACTACTACCCATACAATCGCCACTAGTAGCACTAGATTCTAAACAATCTCCTCTACTAATTAAATGAGTATTTTGAAGTTTTGAAAACCCTTGTGGTACTAGTTGTACTTATGATTGTATACTATCAAGATTCTCATTTGAAGCAAATTCAACTGTAGTATCTATCCTTGTATGTCTTTGGGATTACTTATTAGATGAAGCTCCAATGCCTCAAAAATCATGAGGTATTCTAGTGTCTACCTGTGTTACCACCCAAGTGCTACCTTGTTCATCAGTCCCAAAACCATGAACTTCATGAACCAATTTTTTCATTTTGACTGTCCTTGAAGTATATGTTTCTTTTATGGTATCACTCAAACTAGGTTTGTATGCATAGACTTTAGTGGGATCCAAGGGTTGCTTTTGCCTATTAGTATCATCATTAGATTCATGATTAAGTGTTTTAGAGGGATGCTCCATATTACATAATTTGCTAAACTCTTCATCTTCTAGGATCTCCTAAAAAACTGTAGTCGATTTTGGATCACCTAGATCCTTCCTCATAGACCAAAAGACATTTATTTTTGATTGTGTCCACATTTCCTCTATACAAGATTTTTTGAGAGACTTTGGTATTTTTAAAACTAGATGGTTGATCAACTCTTTTATTAAAAATACTGTAACTCTTGATTGGTAATTGTTCTACTCTCTGTGGCTGTAATGCCATTATTTTTGCTGATAATTGTTGAAAATAAATACCTTTCTTAGTAGCAGTTTCCTCCATTACTTTTTTCACCTCATCACAAGAATTCTTGTTTTTCAATATTTCTAGTAGGGGTTTACTTTTGTTGAGATTAGGGCAGATAAATTAGAGGGGGGGTGAATTAATTGTCACAAAACTTTTAACTCCTACTACATTTAATCTTTATTACCACTTATTAATAGATTAAATATATAACCATGAAAGCATGAATCAACAACACAAGAGTAGAAACATAATCAACACACATAACACTAGGATTTTTATGAGGAAACCTGGTTAAGGGAAAAACCACGGTGGGGGTTAACCCACAAGATTTATTCTCTATTAAAAGAATATAAAATGGGAAAGCACTTGCCTTTGGGTGTACTACCTAGAGCTCACTGTTCAAAGAGGCTCACTGCCTACAGAAACATTTATAAGTTTATCACAGAAAGATTGAACTAGAAAACAACATCTCCTTCATGCAAAGGTCGGTTCCATTTAAGTGCACAATACTTCTACTCTACCCCCAAATGCTTCTTCTCTATCTCCTCATTCTTTACTACTCTTCCTCTTCTACTCTTCTTATTCTCTACTCTGCCTTTCTTCCTTTCTTAGGATCTTATCATTTTCACACAAGGATGATTTTCCATAACTCAGCCACACATTTATATGTTTCATCAACCTTGGAATAAATATCAAGGTCGGCACTACAAATATTTGACTTAATGTGAATCATTATACTTTTGGCCAAACATAGCTGGGACCCAGATCTTTGTCAAACAACACGCCACACTTCATAGAACCTCTCTTAGATCAACCGTAACATGCACAAACCATCCGGTCGGCCAAGACTAAAAATAACAGCAATACCCAAGGACAAATCTTCAACCATGAGCTCAATCCTTAATATGGACCATCAAAATACTAGGCACATGATCTAGAGACCACCACAAGCACAATGAAATCAACAACAACAACGGCATCACCTCAGATCATCAGAAACACTTGCATCTTCATCTGGGAACTCAAGAACACCAACTGTCATGACTGTCACACTAGAAAGATTGCTTGTGGACCTCCAAACCATGAACCACTTGAGTGAGGATACACACTAACATCCCAAACACTCCTCTAGATCTGTAGATCATAATATTTCAATGCGGATCAATCCGGACCAAATTTCTGTCACTCTATCACCTCTAAACAACTACAAAACTTGGTTCTACTCAGATGGCCATAACTTCACCAATTCTCCATGTGAACCTCTCAAATCTTGACTGGAGCAACTTCAGACAATCCTCTACAAACCCTTTAATCCACAGACTTTGATCTTCATCCTACTTGAAATGCAGAGCAATCTACTTCATTGAACTACGCTGTCTTCACTGTCTCTGATAAAGAGATATGTAAGTCACTTGTTTCTTCCGGAGAGGCTAATTTTCTCAATATCCTCAACATACAAGTCTTCTAAACAAGCAATAGAATAAGATACAGTTGACACTAATGACAATAAGGATATATTGACATCAATGACAACACCGATTAGGCACATATTTACAACAATCTCCCCTTTTGTCATTGATGGCAACATATGATGTAAAAAACTATTTCAACTATCAAGACAAGAACTTCTCCCCTTTCTCTTATCACATCTGCAATCACTTTCTTCACTACTCCTCCTTTCACCAGTAACTACTTACTTTCAATTTTTTCACATAACTTCTCTACCCCTTTGACATCAATGGCAAAGGGCACATATTTGCAATCATCTCTCCCTCTTTTGATTCTTAGATAAAACCAGACTGAACTTCAGAATTAGCATATAGACTACTCCCCTTGAGTAGCATCTCCTTAACACTAATTTAAATGACAAGTTATGACTATGAGTTCCATCAAACTGATGCACATTAGTGCATCTTAGTTCTGAATAGGAGGGGTAATCACCCCTAGCTTCCCTCTGAGATACTCAAAAGTGTCCTTAGGTAGAGGCTTAGTGAAGATGTCTACAATATGATCTTTTGATGAAACAAACTCCAATATGATTTCATTCTCATTCACCTTCTCTCTCAAAAAGTGAAACTTGATGGATATGTGCTTTGTCTTTGAATGCAACACCAGATTCTTTGAGATGTTTATTGCACTTGAATTATCATAGAAGATTGTAACAGGCTTTTCAAACACAACTTTGATATTCTTCTACATTTGTTTCATCCACAAAACTTGAGTACAATTACTTGCTATTGCTATATACTCTGCCTCTGTAGTGGATAGAGATATTGCCTCTTGTTTTTTGCTCAACCAAGAAACCAATCTCTTTCCCAAGAAAAATGCACCTCTAATAGTACTCTTCCTGTCATCCACATCTCCTGCCCAATCAACATTTGTATATGCATGAAGAATGAAATCATCACCCTTAGGATACCATAAGCCATAATTAGATGTTCCCTTGATATATTTGAAGATTCTTTTGACTACTACACCATGAGATTCTCTAGGATCAGCTTGAAATCTAGCAACAAGGCCAACTGCATTCATAATATCAGGTCTGGTATGAGTTAGATAAAACAGTCCTGCAATCATTGATCTATACCTTTTCTGATCTGCATTAGGGGAATCATCATCTTTACTCAACTTGCATCCAGTTATCATAGGAGTACTCACTAGTTTTGAATCTTCCATTCCAAACATTTTCAACAACTCTTTCACATACTTAGACTGAGATATGAAGATGCCTTTTTCTGACTGAATGATTTGCAGACCTAAGAAGAAATTCATTTCTCCAAGCATGGACATCTCAAATTCACTTTGCATCTGATCAATTTTTTTACACATGCTCTCATTTCCACCAAAGATGATATCATCAACAAATACCTCAACAACTAGGATGTGTTCATGATCAATTTTGAAATAAAGATTACTGTCAGCAGTGGCTTTTCTAAAGCCTAACTTTAGTAGATACTTATCTAATCTTGCATACTGGGCTCTTGGGGCTTGTTTAATTCCATACAATACTTTCTTCAATCTGTAGACCATATCTCCTTGATCAGACAACTAGAATCCTTCCAGTTGCTCAATGTAGACTTCTTCTTCCAACTCTCCATTCAGGAATGCTGACTTGACATCCATCTAGTAAACTTTGAAATCTTTGCAAGTAGCAAAGGCAAGAAATAATTTGACTGCTTCAATTTTTGCCACAGGAGCAAAAGTTTCTTCAAAAACAATTCCCTCTACCTGAGAATATCCTTTGCACACCAATCTTGCTTTGTTTCTCACAACTTCACCATCTTCATTCAATTTATTCTGGAAGACCCATTTAGTTCCAATTACATTTTTGTCTTCAGGTGTAGGAACAAGGTCCCAAGTGTGATTCTTTTCAATTTGCACTAATTATTCTTCCATTTCTTTTGTCCAACTTTCATCATTACATGATTCATTCACTGATTTTGGTTCAATCTTTGAAATTAAATAATACTCCACTTGTTCTTTAGCAATTTTTCTTTTAGTTTAAACACCTTTGTTTCTATCTCCTATGATCCAATCTTTAGAATGATTCAACCTTACATACCTGGGAGTTTTGGGATTTTCTTGAGCTTCTCATTCTTGAACTTCTTCCTCAGCATTTTCACTAGCTTCTCTAGTCACTAGATTTTCCAGAGCAATCTGAATCTGAGTCTGACCTTGAACTTGCTTTTTATTTTCTTCATCTGATTCATATCCATAGAACTTGGAGGATCTCTCCATGCTCTCATCTACTTTGACATTAGCACTTTCAACAATATTTTCAATCTCTTGTTAAAGCACTGGCATGCCTTGCTTTGGTTAGAGTAACCCAAAAATATTCCTTCATCACTCCTTGCATCAAACTTTCCTAGATCTTCATCTCTTTTGATATAGCATTTACTACCAAAAACTCTAAAGTATTTCATAGTAGGAGCATTACCTAACCAAAGTTCATAAGGTGTTTTACCACTATTACCTTTGATCTGCTCCTGATTAAGAGTGTAGACAATAATACTCACAGCCTCTCTCCAATAGATATATGGAACATTTTCCTCCATCATCATGGTTCTAGCAGCCTCTTGAATAGTCTGATTCTTCCTTTCCACAACTCCATTCTGCTGAGGAGTCCTAGGAGCAGATAACTATCTTCTTATTCCATGCTTTTCACAAATGGCATTAAACTCACCAGAGGTAAACTCTCCACCTCTGTCAGATCTTAGGCACTTTACCTTCACACCAATCTCATTCTCCACCCTAGCCTTGAACACCTTGAATTTGTCAACAACCTTTGATTTCTCTTTCAAGAAAGTGACCCACATCATTCAGGAGTAATCATCAATCAACAACATAAAGTATCTGTCTCCTTGCAAACTCCTAACTCTAGCAAGACCACACAAATCAGTGTGCACAAGTTCCATCAATCCACTTGAAGACTGTTCTTTACTCTTGAATGTAGTTCTGCTCTATTTGCCCAATTGACATTCCTTACACATGCTATTAGCAGGTTTTACAAGCTTTGGAAGATCTCTCACAACCTGAGTAGTACTTATCTTGACAATGTTATCAAAGTTTACATGACATATTCTCCTATTCCATAACCAACTCTGATCAATCTGAGCAATCAAATATCTTTTACTGGTGCAACTTAAATGAAAGATATTACCTCTAGTTTGTGTACCAGATGCAATCTCAGTTCTAGAGCTTTTCAAAATTCTACATTTTCCATCCTTGAATCGAAGGTTATACCCTTTGTCAACTAACTATCCAATACTGAGAAGATTATTCTTCAACCCTTCTACATACGAAACATCATTAGTGTTGTGTTTACCATCAAAAGAGATGGATCCTCTGCCATAGATTTTGCTAGCTGAATTATCTCCAAACTTCACAATTCCACCTTCATATCTTTCCATACTTACAAACTTACTTTTATCACCTGTCATATGATGAGAACATCCACTGTCAATAACCCATTCATATTTTCTTCAACTTGAGCAGCCAAGGCACTTTCCACATTTACATAGCTAGCAGATTCAATAGGCACCTGATTCTCTTCTTTGATAGCAATGAACACCCATTCATTTCCAGATGTACTTCCCTTGCCAGATTCATCATCTATAACTCCTTCATCAATAGCTTCTTGGACATAGTAGTATTTCTTCTGAAACCTAGGTCTATTATGGTTTGGCTTTGAAACCCTCTCCAGACATCTTGAGGCAAAATGACCAATCTTATTCCAAGCAAAGCATTTGAAAGGCAACTTTCCTTCATACTTACCGGATCCTCTTGGTGATCTTTTGACAATAAGGGCTTCAATTTAATCAAGCTCTATTTTGTCTTCTTCAAGTTCCTTCTTTGTTTTCTCATATCTGGTTAATCTTCTTGAAGAGCTTTCACCTGGATCAAATCTTTGCTTCTCGAAAGCACTGGCCTTAAAATAAGATTCTAATTTAGGAAGGGAATCACCAAACTCACTCATTTCAAATACTAAAATATTTCCAACCAACTGATCCCTTGTAACAGTTGTCACAGTCCTGATCTCCTCAATAGCAGCAACTCTATCCATGTATGAAGTAGGTAAGGATCTGACCACTTTGCCAACAATCTCTGATTCTTCCAATTTTCCACCAGCACACCTGATACAGCACACAAGTTCATTCACCTTCTACATGTAGGAAGTGATGTTTTCATCTTCACTCATTCTCAAATTTTTGTATCTACCTTTCAGGCTCTGTAACTTAGCACATTTGACATATTCATCACCTTCATACAGAGTTTCCAATTTATTCTAAATTTCATGAGCAGTTTTCAATTCCAGGACATTTGTCATTTTTGTATCAGTCAGGGTAGTTAACAATG
This sequence comes from Cunninghamia lanceolata, assembly GCA_027924645.1. Lineage (NCBI taxonomy): Eukaryota > Viridiplantae > Streptophyta > Pinopsida > Cupressales > Cupressaceae > Cunninghamia > Cunninghamia lanceolata. The sequence goes on along the minus strand of BSBN01000262.1, from coordinate 4,693,891 downwards.
CTTATTTAGCCCAAATATTTTTTTCAGCATCTTTGAGTTCATCTGGAGTTGAAGGACCTTTCTCTGGAGGTGTATACTCATCTTTTGTTATCAACCAATAAGCATCACCCATGCATTGCAAATGGCACTCCATGCGACTCTTCCAAAGATAGTAGTTTGTTCTATCAAATCTCAGACTATCCTTCTTGTAAGTTGACATCCTAAATCTCCTCAAGCAGTCAAGCTTCTTTTAGAGGAACCGACTCTAATACCAATTGTTGAGATTAGGGTAGACAACTGAGAGGGGTGGGGGGGGGGGTGAATCAGTTGTCACAAAACTTTTAACTCCTATTGCATTTAATCTTCTTTACCACTTATTAACAGATTAAAGATATAACTATGAAAACATGAATCAACAACACAAGAGTAGAAACATAATCAACACACATAACACCAGGATTTTTACATGGAAACCTGGTTAAGGGAAAAACCATGGTGGGGGTAAACCCACAAGATTTATTCTCTATTAAAAGAATATAAAATGGGAAGGCACTTTCCGTCGAGCGCACTACCCAGAGCTCACTACTCAAAGAGGCTCACTACCTACAAAAACATTTATAAGTTTATCAATGACAACACCGATTAGGCACATATTTGCAACAACTTTGATGTTGAATTCTACTTCCAACATTCTTATTGGCTAGAAGCCTTGCTTTAATCACATCACATGGGTCATACTGCCAATGAGAGTCAACATCAAATTTAAAAATTTGTAAAATTTGGAGTGCCATAGTGAATGCTTTTCTCTTGAAAGTGAACCCTTCACATGAAAAAGCTAAGGAAGGAAATATGCTCTTCTTTTGCTAACTAAGTATAGTTGATCTATATTGTCCATTTGCCATATGTATTCCAATGCAAAAACCCTCTTTTTCACATGTATTAGAACTTTGTGGGGCTCTACTCCTGATCCATAAAATCTGAGCACAATATATTCTTCCATGAAGTACCAGTCAGCTAATTGTATTTCTATTCCCAATTGAATGGAATCTCTACAAGACACTTGCAATCTAGGCATTGGAGTACTTGCAATTGCATAATAGTGGAGCTAAAAAGTAGTCCACAAGATGATTGTAGTTCCTTTGTGATGCTGAGGGGAAATAATATCAAATTCAATGTTCTTTTTGATTCTACAAACCCTACTCTACTATCTCAAACTACACCTTGTTTTACAAGCATAGTTCACTAGGTTTAACCATTCAAGAAAGGCCTATTCGGATTTTGAAAGGTGATTACCCTCACTCCTATGTTTCCTTGGACATTCTCTACCTTTAAGTCACCCTCAAAAGTCTCATCAAACCCTAGGTCTCCTATACTTCAATCAACAAGAACAAATTTAATCAAACCATCATTGTTCTAAGGTTTATGACAGTCTTTTCTGGACAGCAACACACATAGTCTTTCCTATCTCACACGTGTGAGGGTGTCAAGGGATAAAAATTGGTGGAAACCTGAAAAAGACCCTACAGAACATGCTCACCAATTTTCATGAGTTTTCAATAGTGCAAACAAGAGATATGGATTTTGAAGTTCACTGGAACCCTAGGATTGAGACTGGACAATCAACTGTGTTTTTCCTTGTTTCACAAACAAAACACTATGAAATCACACCAAACAAATTGTATTAAGCCTGTAACTCAATATTCCAACTTTTCATGCACTCCCCCACTTGTACTTGTACCGTACAAGGCCATACAAAAATGTTTTTATGCATGTTTAAAAAAAAAACTATAAAAAAATGTGAAGAAATAGGGTACAGTGAAGAAAAACTATTTCATCAACTTCTTGGAGCATTGTCCTTAATTCCTTCTCATGCCTAATGAGTGAAAAATAGTTACAAACCAAGAAATATATATCTTTGTTCTTAAAACTTAATAATATTGTCCTAAAACTTGACATTTTAGCCCCTTTTCACAATCTAGTCTAGAAAACAACATGTAAGGAGACCCTACAAGAACCTATATGGTCCTTCATGGTCTTTCGAGAGCTTATTTATATACAAAAACCTATTTCCAAATCTGAGGAACAAACCCTAGTTCTCTAGCAAGCCAAAATCCTTTAGAAAATTCAAATATAGTTTTGGCGGGAAAATCTAAATTTGAATTTCTAGGATTTTCTAAGAACTCTAAGCCATTGGAAATGATCCCAATGGACACCCTAAAACCTCTAAACACACAACTAGAACTCTTAGCTTTAAAATGACCTTGAAAACATAACTGTGAGTGTTGCTCTTGCATCATACTCCCAAGGAAAAAATAAAGAAACTCAGGTACCACCTTAGAGGAGGTATACAATAGTGCTCCCATGCTTGATGATGTCAGCTTCAGTCATCCATGTGCCATCCTCATATGGTAACCCTTTCCACTTGACCAAGTATTAGTAGTATTGCTTTCCTCGAGTCTTCTTGCTCTCCTTAGTATCAATAATGTACTCTTACTTAGTTGGTTTGGTATGAGGTAGGTCCTCTACCTAATCAACATTTGACATGGACTATATACTTGCTCCTTCATCAATATTTGCATCTCCTTTGTAAAGGTATAAGTCAGCAACATTGAAAATTGGTGATATGCCTACTTCACTAGGTAAGTCAATCTCATAGACATTGTTGGAAAACTTCTTAACGATCCTACAAGGACATATCTTTTGCATCTTCAACTTAGTATACCCACCTTTGGGAAACCTTTTCTTATTGAGATGTGCTAGGACAAGATCTCCTACCTTAAAATTGACATCTGTCCTTTTCAAATCTTCCTTGTGCTAATACTTTTCCACACTAGCTTGGAGCTGTTGTTTCACTTATTGATGTATCTCTTACATGGCAATGGAGAATTGTTCACCATCTGCACTTTGCTTCTCCATACCACTACTATCTCTTAGTTTAAACACTTCTCTTGCCTACATGCCATAGACCACTTGAAATGGACTCTTGCCAATGCTCCTATTTACTGAGTCATTATAAGAAAACTCTACTTGGGGTAACACAAGATCCCATTGTTTAGGACGATCCTTTGAAAGGCATCTTAATAGGTTACTATAGAGTTAAAAATCTACATTTTGATTTTTTCCTAGTCGTGGCAAAATATTTGATTTCTAGTTTCTGTTGTTTTTGTTTTGCTGCGTGCAGAGAGCGCCATGTGTCAGCATGGCGGGATTTTGAGAACCCGCAGGGAAATATGCTTTTAAATGATGTGCGAGGCTGCCATGTGGAGGAGTTTCAAAGAAGCAAGAATAGTTTCAAAGAGTCGTGGATGTGCCATGTGTCTTCTTCATGGTTATCAGTTCCCAGGTGTAGCGGAATGTGCCACGTATCCTTAGCGGTGTTCCTTTTTATTAAGTTCATTTTTGTGTGCAAAGTGCACCACGTGTCACTATTGCAGGGTTTTGAGGGGAGGATTTTATTTGAAGTAGCTTAAACACATGCCAACATGCCACACGTCCTTTTGTTGCTATATGCAGATAGTGTCACGTGCCCCTTTTATTAAATAACTTTTTAAGTGACATAGTCCTATATGGTAGGCTCCGAGAAATAAGTATAAAGTTTCTAAGCTGAGGAGTGTACCACATGTGACACCCGCAGGTATTTGGAGGTAAATAAATGAAACAAGCACTTAAAGGTACGCAGGGCTGCCATTTGTCCCACTTTTGAGACTCTCGGATGTTACCATGTGGAAGGAAGTGAAAGCACCAGGTGTCCCAGTATGCAGCTTTTAGGTATCGATATGTATAAGTTTATGAGTGTGGTGAATAGTGAGAAGTGTAAGTGCCTTTTGTGTTTCTCCTTATATTAAAGGGAAGAGATGCAACAAAGTGGAGGGCACCACGTAGCATGTTTTTGATAGTCGTTAGAAGCCATAGGTTGTGCCATGTGTCTTACACAACCGTATTTTATGTTACATTCTGCCAATGGACGTATAGGGATTGTTTGTTGCAGATTCAGTCAGATTTTGTGTGCATTCAAGTTCCAATTTAGTTTCAGAGACGGTTGAAGCAGTTGCAAATTCTTAATGGCTAGGAAATCTTTTGAGTCCCAATCTTTTCTATAAATAGGAAAAGTTTTGTAACTGAGAATATACATATACATAGAGAAATACAAAGAGATTATTGCTACGACTGGATTGTATTATTTTAGCCTTTCATAGCTATTTCAAGATGATGCATATAGACTTGTATATGTTTCTGTGCCTCTTGTATTTTGCTGAACCTGTTAATGAAAAGAAACATTGTTCTGCACTGTTGGTGATATTTTTTGTGTCTCTGTATAATTTCTTTGAGTTTAACTTTTGGTTCTAAATCTATTTATAATATGTTTATGTGGATCATTCTTCATTTGCTCTTTAACATAACTAAATCATAAGGATTTAATTACTATGCTAAGTTGCTGATACACATTTAAGTCTAGCGCATCACCCTAGCAGTTTAATTTATATTGTATCTATAATCTTTTTTTTACCCCTTTTCCCTCAAACCTCATTGAAAGGAAGAGCCAACTTCGCTAAAATCTGTAGGTTGTTTCAAGTGTCAGTTCCACATTCTTGAAACTTCCCATGTTGGTGCTGAATGTTGGGAATTAAGGTGTCTCAACCTTGGTAATTCCTCGTATTATTTCATTGTGTTTATTTATTTATTGCCTATTGTATAATTAGGATGCAAATCCTTTGTTGTCATCTTGTGGGAGTTGGTACGGTGATGTGTCATCCTACATGTCATATGACCACATGTAAATTTGTCCTCACATGAGGAGATAGGCATCCCACTTAGTGGTAGGAATGCTTTTCCATGTGCCGGCATCTTGGAATGTGTGTAAGGGAATATTGACTGAAACAGTCTGTTGCAAGTATGGGCCCAACTGGTGTTGTCATTGATGTCAACATACTCCTGTTGCATTGATGAAAAGGATTGGATGAGCTGAGTGCTGAGGATATTGAGAAAATTAGTCCTAATAAAAAATAGAGAAGAATAGTAAAGACACTAAGGTAAAAGTCTAAGATAAGATAAGGATCACAGGATGCGGTTTAAAGGGTTTGTAGATATGTGTCTTAAGGTGATCTAGTAAATATTTTAGAGGTCCACATGAAGATTTGGAGAAGTTGTTGCTGTTCAAGTAAAACCGGTTCCGATAGGTGTTCAGAGGTGATAGAGTGACACAGATTGGTCCGGTGAGATTCAGAAATGCATTATCCTATTCTGTAGATTTGAGGGAGTGTTGAGGAAGTCTTTGTGAAGTGTCAACTCAATTGGTTCATGGTTTGAAGGTCCGCAAGCATCTATTCCTTTGTGACAATGATGATAGACTGTGTTCTTGAGGTTTCAGATGAAGGAGAGAAGGATTTCAGTATGCAGATGAAGTGTGGATGTTCTTGGTGATTCAGGCAAGCTTGTGGAGGTCTTTAGATCGTGTCTAGTTAGTGTTGGTGGTCCGCATTGGAGTTTAAGCTTGCATTTGAAGAAATACTTCTAGATGAATGTGTTCTTCCTCAGACTGGCCAACTGGATGAGTTACACATCTTGCAGATGTTCTTGTAGATGTTTGCCAACTTAGATGATTATTCCTAAGTCAATGCCTTGTATAAATAAGAAGTTTCAAAGTCATTTCAAATTGAGTCTTGTGGAGATGTGAGTGTGGTAGCGAGGAGGAGAGTGAAAGGCAAAGCAGAAGTATTGGGCTTAAATGGAACTGATTCAAGCATAGTGAAGATGCTATTCTCTAGTTCATGTATGTGATACTTATTACTTTGTAGATAGTGTGTCTCTTGTAGGCAGTGAGCCTCTTGTGAGCAGTTTGCTCAGGTAATGAGCCCTAATTGGCATGTGCCATTTTTGTTCTTTCTATTCTTCTAACAGAGAATACAATCTTGGGTTAATCACCCTGTGGTTTTTCCCTTAACTGAGTTTTTCACATCAAAATCTTGGTGTCTTATGTGTTGATGTGTTTCTACTCTTGATTTAATGCATTATGTTTCCATGATTGATTTATTGATATACTGCTAAATCACTAAGAGGATTTAAGAGTGTAATTAGAAAGAAAGTTTTTGACAACTGATTCACCCCCCCTCTCAGTTGTCTGTCCTGAATCTAACAATTAGTATCAGAGCTAAGTTCCTCTAAAAAGAGCTTAACCGCTTGAGGAGATTCAGGATGTCATCCTACAAGAAAGATAGTCTGAAGTTTGAAGGAACCAATTTTAATCTTTGGAAAAGTCACATGAAATGTCACTTGCAATGTATGGGAATGCAGTACTGGAACATGGCTTCAACAAAGTATACTCCTCCACAGGGTGGCCTGAAATCCCAAAGTGAAATCACAGTTGCTAAAAATATTCAACAGACTATAGAATCTCTTCTAAGCACATTATCTGATTCAGAGCTTTCAAATGTTGTTGACCTACCAACTACTTTTGAGATTTGGGAAAAACTGGAACCTCTGCATGAAGGAGACAAGTGTGTTAAATGTGCAAGGCTATAGAGTCTAAAAGGAAAATTTGAAAATCTGAAGATGAGAGAAGATGAAAATATCACTACTTTTATGCCAAGAGTAAATGAGCTTGTTTGTGGAATTAGATGTGCTGGTGGTGTCTTTGATGAAGATAAAATTGTTGGCAAAATTCTCAGATCCCTTCCTACTTCCTATAAAATCAAGGTTGCTGCCATTGAAGAATTTAGAGCCCATACAACTGTCACAAGAGATCAATTGGCTGGTAAATTGGCTGCATTTGAAATAACTGAGTTTGGAGATGTCCCCCCCAAGACTGAATCAACATTCAAAGCCAGTGCTTCTGTAAAAGGAAAACAAAGGTTTGATCTAGGAGAGAACTCTTCAAGGAAACTATCATGGTATGAAAAAGCAAAAAGGGACTTGGAAGAAGAAGAAACTAAAACTACTCAGCTTGAAGCTCTTATTGCAAAAAGAATGCCAAGAGGATCTGGTAAGTATGAAGGGAAATTGCCTTTTAAGTGTTTTAACTGCAACAAGATTGGTCATTTGTCCTCAAAGTGTCTGGAAAGATTTTCAAGACCAAATCCTAACAGATCAAGGTTCCAAAAGAATTGTTACTATGTTCATGAAGAGGATGATAATGAAGGAGTAACAGATGATGAATCAGAGACAGGAAACAAATCCAGAAGAGATTGGGTGTTTATTGCCATCAAGGAAGAAGATCCAATGCCCTCTAAATTTGTCAATCATAAAGTTGTAGAAAGAGCTTTGTCTGCCCAAGTTGAAGAAAGGAATGATTGGGTCATTGACAGTGGATGCTCTCACCATATGACAAGTGACAAAAATAAGTTCTTAGATTTGGAAAGGTATGAAGGAGGAGTGGTAAAGTTTGGTGATAATTCTACTGGCAGAATCAAAGGTAGAGGAACTATTTCTTTTGATGGAAAGAACAAAACTGGTAATGTACTGTATGTTGAAGGATTGAAGCACAATATACTCAGTGTTGGACAGTTGGTGGACAAAGGCTATGATCTCCAATTCAAGAATGGAAAATGCAAGATCTTTGAAAGTTTTGGAACATAGATTGCATCTAGTACTCAGACAAAAGGTAACATCTTCCATTTAGTTGGTACCGGTAAAAGTTGTCTATTTGTGCAAGTTGATCAGAGTTGGCTATGGCATAGGAGGATGTGTCATGTGAATTTTGATAATATCATGAAGATAAGCAACACTCAGGGTGTAAGAGATCTTCCAAAACTGGTGAAACCTACAAATAGTTTGTGCAAAGAATGTCAGGTGGGAAAACAAAGCAGAGTCTCATTTAAAAGCAAAGAACAATCTTCTACCAGAATATTGGATTTGGTTCATACTAATCTATGTGGTCCGACAAGAATCAGGAGTGTGCAAGGTGATATATATTTCATGTTACTAATTGATGACTATTCCAGGATGATGTGGGTAACTTTTTTGAAAGAGAAATCAGAAGCTTTTGAGAAATTCAAAATATTCAAGGCTATGGTAGAGAATGAAACCGGATTAAAATTAAAGTGTCTGAGATCTGATAGAGGTGGAGAATTCACATCCAGTGAGTTCATAGAATTCTGTGAGAAACATGGAATAAAGAGACAGTTGTCTGCTCCTAGGACTCCACAGCAAAATGGAGTAGTGGAGAGAAAGAACCGGACCATCCAGGAAGCATCTAGGACAATGATGATGGAAGCAAATGTTCCTCAGATCTATTGGAGAGAAGCTGTCAGCACTGCAGTCTATATTGTCAATCGAGCTCAAATCAGAAGCAATACCGATAAGACTCCTTATGAACTTTGGTTTGGCATCACTCCTACTATGAGGTATTTTAGAGTCTTTGGTAGCAAATGTTACATCAAAAGAGATGAAAATCTAGGCAAGTTTGATGCTAGAAGTGATGAAGGAATATTCTTGGGTTACTCTACTCAAAGCAAAGCATACCAGTGTTATAATAAGAGACTGAGAAATATTATAGAAAGTACAAATGTGAAGGTTGATGAAGGAATTGAAAAACCCTCAAGGTTTTATGAATATGATGAAGATGATTAGAATGGTGTTCTAATTCAAGGAGCTCAAGCCCCTTCTACAATTTAGATTCAAACTGATCTGGTAAATTAGGAAGAAGAGATGAGTTTCAATGAACCTGATTAAGAATTAGAAGTGCAAGAAACTCCCAAAGTTCCTAGGTATGTAAGACTGAACCACTCTAAAGATTAGATCATAGGTAATAAAAGAAAAGGTGTACAAACAAGAAGGAGAATTGCTCAAGATTTAGATGAGTATTATCTGATTTCAAAGATTGAACCTAGGACAATAAATGAAGCTTGCAATGATGAAAACTGGACTAAAGCAATGGAGGAAGAACTAATGCAAATTAAGAAAAATCACACTTGGGATCTTGTTCCCAGACCTAGAAACAAGAATGTGATTAGAACAAAATGGGTCTTTCGGAACAAACTGAATGAAGTTGGTGAAGTAATCAGAAACAAAGCCAGATTGGTCTACAAGGGTTACTCTCAAATAGGAGGAGTTGATTTTGAAGAAACTTTTGCTCCGGTGGCAAGAATTGAAGCAGTCAGATTATTTCTTGCTTTTGTTGCCTTCAAGGATTTCAAAGTGTATCAGATGGATGTCAAGTCTGCCTTCTTGAATGGTGACTTGGAAGAAAAGTGTACATTGAGCAATCGGATGGATTTCAATTGTCTGATCATGGTGATATGGTTTGTAAGTTGAAGAAAGCTCTGTATGGACTAAAGCAAGCCCCAAGAGCCTGGTATGAAAGATTGGATAAGCATCTTTTGAAGATTGGTTTCACCAAAGGTATTGCTGACAGTAATTTGTATTTCAAAATTGATCATGAAAACATCTTGATTGTTGAAGTGTTTTTTTGATGATATCATTTTTGGAGGAAAATATAGTATGTGTAAAACTTTTGCAAATCAAATGAAAAGTGAATTTGAGATGTCCATGCTTGGGGAAATAAATTTCTTCTTGGGTCTACAAATCACTCAAACAAAGAAAGGAATCTTCATTTCTCAGACCAAATATGTGAAAGAATTGTTGAAGAAATTTGGGATGGAAGACTCAAATCCAATGAATACTCCCATGGCAACCAGATGTAAATTGGGCAAAGATGATGACTCTCCTAAGGTTGATCAGAAAAAGTACAGGTCAATGATTGGAGGATTATTGTATCTCACTCAAACTAGACCTGACATTATGAATGATGTGGGTCGTGTTGCTAGATTTCAACCTGATCCTAGAGAATCTCATGTCATGGCAATCAAGAGGGTTTTTAGATATCTAAAAGGAACAGTTGAGTATGGATTGTGGTATCCTAGAGATCATGATTTCTCTCTTCATGCATATACAGATGCGGATTGGGTAGGAGATGTGGATGACCGGAATAGTACCAGTGGTGGAGCATTCTTTTAGGGGAAGAGATTGGTTTCTTTGTTGAGCAAGAAACAAGAGGCAATATCTCTATCCATTGCAGAAGTAGAATATATTGCAGTAGCAAGTAGTTGCACTCAAGTTTTGTGGATGAAGCAAATGCAAAGAGACATTAGAGTGGAGTATGAGGAACCTATCACAATCTTCTATGATAATTCAAGTGCAATAAATATATCTAAGAATCCAGTGTTGCATTCAAATCTTAAGCATATATCTATCAAGTTTCACTTTCTGAGAGAGCAAGTGAACAAGAATGAAGTCAGATTGGAGTTTGTGCCTTCCAAGGATCAGATTGCAGACATCTTTACTAAACCTCTACCTAAGGACTCTTTTGAGTATCTTAGGGAGAAGTTAGGGGTTATTGCCCCTCTGGTGATGAACTAAGGTGCACTGATGTGCATTAGTCCAGTGGATATCATAGTCATATCTTGTGATCCAGATTGATGATGGGGAGCTGCTACTCAGGGGGAGCAGCTGGTATGATTCTGAAATGGTGAAATTACAAGTATGTGCCCTTTGCCATTGATGTCAAAGGGGGAGAGAAGACATGTAAAAAATAAGTGGTGGCTGATCAAAGGGGGAGCAGTAAAGAAAGAGAAGACAAGTGAATGGTTGTTAGTGATAGAGGGAGTTGTGTCAGTAAATAAAAGTTCTTGTCTTAATGGTCAAAACAGTTTTTCACATCATATGTTGCTATTAATGACAAAGGGGGAGATTGTTGTGAGTATGGGCCCAAACGGTGTTGTCATTGATGTCAACATACTCCTGTTGCATTAATGAAAAGGACTGGATGAGCTGAGTGCTGAGGATATTGAGAAAATTAGTCCTAATAAAAAATAGAGAAGAATAGTGAAGACAGTAAGGTAAAAGTCCAAGATAAGATAAGGATAAGAGGATACAGTTTAAAGGGTTTGTAGATATGTGTTTTAAGGTGATCCAATAAAGATTTCAGAGGTCCACATGAAGATCTGAAGAAGTTGTGGCTGTTTAAGTAAAACTGGTTCCTACAAGTGTTCAGAGGTGACATAGTGACACAGATTGGTCCGGTGAGATCCGGAAATGCATTATCCTATTCTACGGATTTAAGGGAGTGTTGAGGAAGTCTTTGTGAAGTGTCAACTCAATTGGTTCATGGTTTGAAGGTCCATAAGTATCTATTCCTTTGTGACAGTGATGACAGATTGTGTTCTTGAGGTTTCGGATGAAGGAGAGAAGGATTTTAGTATGCAGATGAAGTGTGGATGTTCTTGGTGATTTAGGCAAGCTTGTGGAGGTCTTTGGATCGTGTCTAGTTAGTGTTGGTGGTCCGCATTGGAGTTTAAGCTTGCATTTGAAGAAATACTTCTGGATGAAGGTGTTCTTCCTCAGACTAGCCAACCAGATGAGTTACACATCTTGCAGATGTTCTTGTAGATGTTTGCCGACTTAGATGATTATTCCTAAGTCGATGCCTTGTATAAATAAGGAGTTGCAAAGTCATTTCAAAGTGAGTCTTGTGGAGATGTGAGTGTGGTAGAGAGGAGGAGAGTGAAAGGTAGAGTAGAAGTATTGGGCTTAAATGGAACTGATTCAAGCATAGTGAATATGCTATTCTCCAGTTCATGTATGTGATACTTATTACTTTGTAGACAGTGTGTGTCTTGTAGGCAGTGAGCCTCTTGTGAGCAGTGTGCTCGGGCAGTGAACCCTAATTGGCATGTGCCATTTTTTTTCTTTCTATTCTTCTAACAGAGAATATAATCTTGGGTTAATCACCCCATGGTTTTTCCCTTAATCGGGTTTTCCATGTCAAAATCTTGGTTTCTTATGTGTTGATGTGTTTCTGCTCTTGATTTAATGCATTATGTTTCCATGATTGATTTATTGATATATTGCTAAATCACTAAGAGGATTTAAGAGTGTAATTGGAAAGAAAGTTTTTGACAACTGATTCACCCCCCCTCTCAGTTGTCTGTCTTGAATCTAACACGGTCATGATAGATTCCTATGACAAAGTTATGACATGTAAGAGTTGGAAATAAAAGATCCTATGATAGGTATGGACATGTGTCAAGAAGCATCTTTGAAAAAGGCATCTTTGGGTGCCCTAAGAGGGACTATGACATGTTGTAAGAAAATATGCTATTTATAGCTTGTGTATGACAAATTCTCTTATAGCTATAAGTTATGACAACTATGATAGATTCTATGACAGTTGTAAGAGTCGTAAGAGCATCTGTCATAGCCCATTTTGGAAATAGGTGACCTCCTTGGGATGGGGTGACTTGACAAGTGTCAGGAGAATCCTACAGTGTTGGACAAGTGTCCATAGGCATGGGTTTTGGGCCATGAGGCCATGTTGGATGCCCATCCCAATGTGTTACCATTTTTGCCTTGTATTCTCTTTATAAACAAGTGTTTTTGAGAGGAGAAGTACTACAGGTTTGACAGGTACTATTATGTTGCTGGATCATCTCTAGACATGAGTGTTGAAGATTCTTGCAAGAGCATTGGCTCTGTGATTGTATTGTAACCTCCTTTGTTTATGAAATAAATTTGAGCTATGTTTTGGAGTGTGGGGTTTTTCACCCATAAGGGTTTTCCCCACGTATATCTTGTGTCTCTCTTCTTCTATCTCACATTCTTGTGTATGTGTTTTTTGCAATATCTCTATTAGTGGTTGAACATAGCTATAATTGTAAAGATAAAATTTAATTTGCACTCTCCTCCCCTCATTAGATTAGTGTAGGAAGCATTTTCCGCACACCTAGCTTCCTTTCACTGAAACCTGCACAATTTTATTCATCAACAATTTTTGACACGCCTGGTGGGACCTTTCTTGAATTTTGATCAAGATTGTATGAGCCAGGGACTAGGAGGGAGTCAAAGCAGTGGACCAACCACTAGAGCCCGATCAACTACTAACCCAGGAGTCTTGTTTCCACCCTTAGTAGCGACTCCAAGAAGACGAGCAAATCAAGCACTCAGAACCCTTGGAATAGCTATGTCAGCACCTGCCCCACCATGGAGCTTTGAAGATTGGAACAATAGTGGCCCTCTTATTCTCCCAGTACCACCAAATACCTAGGACCCAATCCCTACTGATGCTTTGAAAGCATTGTCTAAATTTTTAGGAGAAGATTCTAGGACTCCAAGAGAGAACCTCCAAGATGTGTCAGATGTATGTGTTGTACATGTCATTACAGAGAAGAATGTTGCTATCAGATTATTGGTTGCTTCTTTTAAGGAAAAGGCCTTGGATTGGTATAGATCATTACCCTCAAGTTTAATATCTACTTGGGATGAGCTTGGAGATGCTTTCTTTGCAAGGTTCAGTGAAAAGGGTGATAGATCCTCTCTACTACAGCAACTAAGTACCATAAAGAGAGCACCCCAAGAAGCCATGACTAATTTCAACACAAGGTTTCAAAAGACCTAGGATAGAATCCCTGCCACAACAAGGCCATCAGTAGGTATGACAATTGTGTTTTATCTTAAGGCTTTCAATTCTGATATCTCAGTCATGATACAGTCTTTAGGAGGACAAACTTTACCAACTACATATGAGTTAGCAGTAAGGGCTGAAAATAACTTGATAGATGCTAGCAAACTACCCCCAAGACCTCTTATGCCTATGTGTCAAAAAATTTCTATGCCTTTGCCACAAGAAAATAATAATACTCCATCAATTCCAGTGTCCATGTACACCTTTCCTACACCTCAACAACCCATTATATCCACACCTTTTTCCCCTTCATCTAAAATGGACGATGTCAAAAGCATCCTTAGGACCTTTTCAAATGAGATTATTAACCTCAAGAGACAGTAGACTTCTTACCCAAAACCTTCTTATTAGGGATTCCAAGGTAATAGGCCTCCATATCAGACAAACCAATACCAAGGGGCTCAAAGACCAAATAATCCTCAACCTTCAAATCAGTTAGTTATAGTTCCCACACCATTGCAAGTTGTCCCATCTAGCCCAGGCAGAGAGATGGTCCCTGGACAAAATAACGTAGTAGAAGATACCAATGCCTGGTGTTTCCCCTACAATAATGCCCATATGCCCAAAGATTGTCCTAGGGGTAATTTACAACAGAAGATAGCAGAGCAAAGAAGGATAGAGGGTCAAGCTATGGTGTCCAATGCTCCCCCATATCAGTCACCTGGTGTTTAGAATGCTGCAACAGTGGCTCAGATGCAAGGAATGTCTATCCAACAAGAAGAAGAGATCACCCCAGAACATGCTTTGTTCTCATGGATCGAAGATGAAGAATTAATATTTCTAAATAAAGCATCTACCTCCAAGAATCCCTTAGTACAGTTTGATTATTTCACCAGATCGAAGAGAAGGATGGTTGAGCAAACTGAAGCTATAAATAATGAAACAACTGGGGTCCCTTCCAAACTCACTATAATCCCACTTCGAGACAAGAAATACCTTAGCTAGCTCAGAAATCAATCTCAAACCTAGTTCTGGAAAGATCAAGATATCCTTACTATCCTAAGGTATAGACATTGGGACCCATGAATGTGGTAGAATAGTTAAAGAAGACTCCTCATGTGTCGATATGGGATATGCTAGCTATTCCTGAGAAAAAGATGTTGTTGCAAGAAGCATTGTAGACTCAAGTAGACCCCAAAGCTATCAATACAAAAGGAGGTACTAACAAAGGAAAGACTCAAAATAAAGACACTCCATCCTTGCAGTCAGTTGCTCTTTTGAATGCTACACTAGAGGTAAGTCTAAGATGAATCCATTTTACCTGACCTTAATAGTTGGAAAGAAACTATTGCATAATTCAATGATAGATTTAGGGGCTAGTACTACAGTCATGCCAAAGCAAATAGCTAATGCCTTAAAGATAGAATATGAGCCATTAGCTAAAGGGGTCATGCAGTTAGATGTGAAGTCTATCCAAACCATAGGAATGATCAAACAACTCCCATTACAACTATATACCTTTCCAAATATTACAGTCTTCCAAGATGTGGTAATCATTAATATTCCCCTAGTCTTTGGTCTATGCCTATCTAGAGATTTTGCAACAAAAATAGGAGGATACATGTCACTTGACTGGTCACATTTGATCTTAAGAACTAAATATGGAACAAATATGAAGGTACTATCTAAGACCTTGTCTAAAGATCATATCACCAAAGAACCGGCTCTGAGAATTGAGGCATCTCATCCTATGATGAATAGGGAGGAAAGAGCTTTTGTTGAAGAAATCGGAGAATGGACTGAATATGATCAGAATGAAGAGGAGAAAAATTAGCTAATGTCCATGATGCATAGTGACCCTTATGGTAATTATGAATCTACTGGTCTAGGGACTTATGTAATTTTTGAAGAAGGTCAAGAAATACCAAATGTAATGAGTCAAGAAACACTTGAAAAAGAGGATTCAAATAAAGACTCTAAGATTTGGACCTTGAACTTTGATGGAGCTAGAAGTAAGAATGGTGCAAGGGTAGGCATTTGTCTCAACTCTCCAAATGGTGAGAAAATTCTCAGAGCCATACGCTTCCAATTTGCTTGTACCAACAATGATGCTGAATATGAGTCTTTGGTACATGGTATTATGTTAGCAAAGAAGAAAGGAATAAAGAATTTGATAGTCAAAGGTGACTCAGAGCTGGTTGTGAAACAAATTAGAGAAAAGGCTGTGGCAAAGAATGTGATAATGAGATCTTATCACCATAGGATTTGGGATCTGATCGATGGTTTTGATGCTTTTAATATAGAAGTTGTCCCTAGAGCTCAGAATGCTGAAGCAAATAGAATGACACAAAATGGCTCTTAGTTTGATTTGGCAAGTGACTTGCTTATTAATAATGAAGCGGTGAAGGTCATTATCAAACCAGCAATTCCTGATAATGTTTAAAACTGGCAAGTCTTTGACAATGATCTTCAAGTGCTTCTATTTCTACAACATTCTAGAGAGTTTGCTGACCAGTTGCAGCTCAAGATCAAAGAAGCATATGGTGATTAGATTATTCAATTGAAGTCAAACAAACTTTTGAAAGGTTTAATAACATTGGAGAACCTATTCAACCCAGATGATGTAAGCCTGGATAAGAGGAAGTTTAAGGCAAGAAAGGAAGATTATTCTGAAATTCATGTTAGCGAAGGGAGAAAGCTAAAAGTAAGTAATGCCACTACTTAGGAAGAAAGAGATAAACTAGTTTCTTTATGCAACAAGTATGATAGAGTGATCACATGGACCTATGATGACCTTCATGGTTACAATAGAGATATCATTCAACATACCATTGAGCTTGCTGAAGGGTCAAATCTTGTTCACCAAAAATAGAGGCCAATGAATCCTAGGATTGAACCTTTAATGGTGGATGAGTTATAGAAACTTCTTGAATCTAAGATTAATTTCCCAATTAAGCATTCAACTTGGGTATCTAATATGGTTCTAGTCAGGAATAAAAATGGGGACATTAGGCTCTATGTAGACTTCAAGGATCTAAATAAAGCATCATTGAAAGATCACTATCCTCTGTCATCCATGGAACAAATTTTATAGACAGTGATTGGATCAAAAAGATTTTCCTTACTTGATGGCTTTTCAAGATACAACTAGATCTAGCTAGTAGATGAAGACCAACACAAGACAATGTTCACAACAAAGTGAGGAACTTTGCATATGCCAAAATGCCATTTGGTCTTTCAAACGCTGGAGCCACTTTTCAGCGCGCCATGGATATAGCGTTTAAGGGGCTCATAAACAAGATCATTTTGATCTATTTAGACGACCTCACCATATTCACAAAGAATGCTAAAGATCACTTTAAGCATTTAGAAGCTATTTTTTAGAGGTGTAAAGAGTTCAGGATTTCTTTAAATCCTAAGAAGTGTGTTTTTACAGTACCTCAAGGGAAACGTTTGGGGCATATTGTTTCAAAGGATGGAATTTTCATTGATCAAGAGAGGGTCAAAGCCATACTGAAGTTATCTTTACCAGTCAAAAAAAAGGCAGTCCAATCTTTCCTAGGCAAAATTAACTTTGTCACTAGATTCATATCTAATTTTGCAGGGCTAGTCAGGCCCATTACTTTGATGCTGAAGAAGGATTTAGTTTTTAAATGGACAACTGAGGGGAGGCGGGCTTTTGCAGAAATCAAGAAAGCCATCTCGACTGCTCTAGTACTGTGGAATCCATATTTCTCTAAACATTTTCATAATGTATGTGTATTGAGGAGAACACAATATTGCAGCTCTTCTGACTTAGAAATATGACAAAAAAGAAGGGAGCATCCAATCACATTCTTCTCCAGGATGCTGAGGGAATATGAATCCAGGTACAATTTTGTTGAAAAAAAGATTATGCTATTGTTAAAGCTCTTAAGAAATTCAGGCATCTAGTTACAGGAAATAAGATCTTGATACTAGTAGCTCACTCAAGTGTTAAAGAATACATCATGGAAGGTGAGATTATAGAAAAAAGGGCTAACTGGAT
The DNA here is from genome assembly GCA_027924645.1 of Cunninghamia lanceolata. Taxonomy (NCBI): domain Eukaryota; kingdom Viridiplantae; phylum Streptophyta; class Pinopsida; order Cupressales; family Cupressaceae; genus Cunninghamia; species Cunninghamia lanceolata. Next base: position 4,676,492 of record BSBN01000262.1, on the reverse strand, counting down.
AACCAAGATTTTTGAATATGATGTAGAGGTAAGGCCTACCATGTTGGTCAGAGGCAAGGGAATCTACCAGTATATTGCCTAAGACACTGAAACATCAATGTTGCAAGAAATAGATGATGTAGTATTGAAACTCCAAGTGATAGATCAAGATTCTTGGATAAGTGACATAATACAATTCATGAGAACTGGTATTTTCCCTAGTGAGCTCTCCATTGATAAAAGAAGATACTATAGACAATAGGGAAGTCATTTTATGTTGATCGATCATGTTTTATTTAAAAGGAATTTTGATGGGATACTACTAAGATGTGTTGAAAAGGATGAAGCTCAAAGGGTGTTACATGAATTCCATCATGGAGCCTCAGGGGGATATTTTTCAGTAAGAACCACTGCCATCAAGATTACACAAGATGGCTACTATTAGCCCACATTGTTTGCAGATTGCCACCAGATGGTCAAGGAATGTCAGGAGTGTCAGTTCTATGCTAGAAGGAGAAGGAATGCAGCTTTGCCTCTGAGTCCCATTATAGTGGATGAACCCTTTGCATAGTGGAGTTTAGATTATATAGGAATGATTAATCTAGTTTCAAGTAAGGGATATGATCCTTATTGCAACTGATTATTTTACAAGATGGAGTGAAGTAGTACCACTTAAGGAAGCCACTGAGAAGGTGATTCTTGAGTTCCTTGAAGGAATAACTACCAGTTTTGGTCCTCCATGTACTGTGATATCTGATAATGCTAAAGCATTTTTGGGGACTAAACTATTAGATTTTGCTTTGAGGAATGGGATATATTTGAAGACCTCATCAAATTATTATCCATAAGGAAATGGCTTGGTAGAATCCACTAATAAGAACCTAATTAGACTCATCAAGAGAATGGGTGCTAATCATTAGAGATATTGGCACAGGTCCCTCAATACAATGCTATGGGCAGACATAATTACACCAAAGCAAGTAACTAAGATGCCCCCATATGAGCTAGTCTATGGCAAGATAGAAGTTATACCACTGAGCATAGAAATCCCTACTTTGCAATTGGTCAAATAGTTGGAGATAGAAGAAAATGGCCCAATGCAGGTGAGGCTCACTGAGTTACTAGAAGTTCAAGAAAAAAGAGAAATGGCACATGAATCTTTGATGAAACATCAGCATACTATTAAGACTTGGTTTGACAGAAAGACTTTTGAACCAAAATTTGAAGCTGGATCATTGGTTTTGAAGTGGGATGAGAGAGCTGCTAAACCAGGTTGACACAATAAGTTTGACTCATTATGGACTGGCCCCTTTAAGATTCACACCTGCAAGCAACATAATGCGTTTGTGCTGGAAAATATGGAAGGAGAACCAGAAGAGATTCCTGTAAATGAGATCTTTTTGAAACACTCCAACATTGTATCATAATTAGTTAGGCATCATTAGTTTCCTTTCTTGTTTTCTCTTGCTTTTCCTACTTTCTTTTAATAAGTGTTCCGAGAACATGTTTCCACAGCACAATAGCTCTTGCAATTGGTAGTTACACTTCCCAAGGCATTAGGCGGTTCTTGTACTGCAATAAAAGTTGCCAATCATTTCTAAAAGATCACTATCTTTAATGCCAATTTGACACATAGTCCTATGTGGATTTGGAAGGATACACTAGCAGTCCTTTGTGCGTATCTATTAATGACATTAATTTGATGTGATCGGTCATTTAATACGTCACTTAATGCCTCCACTATGCCTAGTTTTTAAGCTTCTCATAGTTTTAGTTGCTATTACTTGCTTAAAGTCTTTCAAATTCCTCTTGCTTGTGTCAAGAAGTTTCATTCCTACCTTTAGTTTTAGCCATAGTTTGGGCTCATTTGCAGTTTCTAGTGTTCTAGAAGAGAAACAGAGATGGCAGAGGGACAGTCACCGCAACAAGGGCTTGGGCTATTCAATTTACCAGAAAAATGGAAGGGTAGCTGTAACATCAGAAAATATCCCCTTGGGGGCTTTTCCCTCTTAAGGTTTAGCTCTAGGGTCTTTTGCATGCATTTAGGACATCTTAGTTCATAATTTGGCATCCCAATGGAATGAGCCCTAGGTAACATGACAAATGGGACCTAGGAGGACCCCTTGAGATATACCCTACCCAAAATAGGGGGGAGGACTTGGGTGCCTGTGCCCTAGTCCTACCCTATTTTGGGGCAACCCTAATTTCTGGGTGTTAGTTTATGACCATTACTTAGGTCCTTTGCCAACATGGTAAGTTTGAATTATGAAAATCTTGGTAAGAGTGCTTGTATATGCATGTTTAGGTATTCATTTGTAAACTAGAGGATTACTAGCAATCTATTGTGTTCTCAAGGTGATTCAAGGCTTTCATTGTGTTGCAAGAGAAGACTTGTTTTGTTTATGTATTTGTATTTACAGATTTGAGCATTCATCTCCTAATGGAATGAAGAGCATCTTCCTCCCATGAGATCTTCACTACAAGGTGATATCATTGTGCATTTTATCATTTTTTCATTTAGATTTGGCCTCTGCCTCACAAGGGCATGCTCTCTCTATTTGACAAAGGTGTTTGGCAAACTTAAGTGTCCTTTCGGGGCTTGACTGAGGCAAGCTCCTAAACACCACAACCCCCAAACCAAGTCTTGTGATTGCAGGTTACAGGTGTTGCATTTGGGAAAAGTGAAGTTGTAGGAAGGAGTGGCAGGCATCAAGGATTCTAGATCTGAAGAGAAGTAGGACACCAGAGCATTTCCAGGACTTGGGCGCTCGCTCTAGTGTCCTCTGCAACTGAGTTCCCAGAAATAGAAGTTACAGGGTTAATTAGTGTTGGAAGGAGGTCCAGATCCTGCAAAGAAACTGGTACCTTGGACTTGGGCATCCACTCTAGTGTCCCTGACTATTCTGCCTTGGAACCCTGAAAACATGTATTCTATGATTTGTCATTTCATTTCCGTTTGCAAGAGCATTTTCTGTTATTCATCAGTTTATTGCCGTATTTGCCTAATTAGGGTTTTAATGGTCAATTGAGCATAAGAGAAGATAAATTGATAATTAAATCCCCTAATCCAAGTTTTTCTACATCTCACAAGTGATCTAGGGTATGATAGTGCTCGTCACTCGACCCTAGATCCTTGAATGTAAAGTGGAAAGGCAGATTTAAACACCAAAACACTAAAACATTAACAAATCCAATTTTCCACTAAACATTTTGGTGAACCCGTGTTTTTGGACTTAAATTAAATGACTATATGAATGGATGAAATCAATCCAAATATGAAAACACACACTCATCAAGTTCATTTTATTGCATTGAGAAAAATTCAAAAAAAAAAAAAATTTGAAAAAAAATTGCATTGTTTGGCTTACTAAATTGCATCAATTCATTCTAAATTTTCCTAATTCATAATTTTTGCATCAGATCTAATATAAAATACAGAAAAATACAAAAATTCAATAATTTTCATTGCATTTTCATCATTAATTTGCTAGGTTTTTGTAGAAATTTTGACAATTTTCATATAACCTAGTAATTCCAAAATCTAGGGTTAGTAGGAAAAATATTCTTTCAGATTTTTCTACTAATTTTAGAGACTCATTCAAATTTTTATTTGTCTGTAGTCTTTCATTTTAGTGTAAATTTTCATTTAGATTTAAAGTATTTGTATTTTTGCATAGAAAATTTCAACAAAAACTAGCAATTTTCATGCATTTTCATTAGATTTGCATTGGCATTTTGCATATTATAGATTGAAAATAATTTTTAGATCTTAGAGTAATTAACTTCCATCATAAATCAGACTTTAAAACATTCACATAGCATTTCGTCCCAAGATCTCAAACCTAGGGCTTCAAAAACAACAATTTTCACTAAATTTGGCCTTATTGAATCTATAAACTTGCACCATAGGCGTGTTGTAAAAATTATTTTTTCATTAATTTGATGTTATTAGGGAAATAATTTGATTACTCTCATAAAAATATTCACAACACCCTTTTATCAGGCTCTTGTAGTGAAAATTTTGCAAAAAACTACACATTTTGGCTATTTTTGCCCTAGGGTTTGACCTAGTTTGCACTCCAAGCGTGTTGTGATCAATTTTATGGATTGAGGTAATTTATATAATTTATTTTACTTGCTTCAAATCCTAAAATTCATTACAACACCCCCTTTTCTAGGTCTTGGAATCGAAAAACCGTGAAAATAGCCCATTTTTGCTATATTTTCACTAGGGTTTTACCTTAAGAGGCACTAAAAGTGTGTGGTTTTGGATATTTTGGCACTAAGTGGCTGTTATTACTCATATTATTTCCTTTCCATCATCATTTCCTCACAACACCCTTTGTTATTCTCTTTTGCATTGATTTTTGGTGAAAAAAGTGCCTATTTTGACATAATTTCACTATATTTCGACTTGGCATTATCTTGGATTTGCATCAAGAGTGTGTTGAGAGTGATATTATTTCTGTTTTGGACTTATAACAGACATATAATTTTCTTCCCTTGATCAAAATCCTTATAACACCCTTTGGTTCATTCATTTGCATTGAAAAGGTACAAAAAAATCAAGCATTTAAAGTTATTTTCATACATTCTTTTGCACTTGTCTTTTGCATCAATTTGAAAATCTTCTCAAAATCTGATGTTACATTGGAATGGCACCTTCATGTCATTTCTCAATGGTATCTTTGCATGCATTTATCAAAGATCTTGATTTTGACCAATTTTTAACCCTCATGAGTGAACATCCTATGATATTAGAAAGCTTAACTGACTTCTTCTCCATGAGTAGAAAGGAAAAGGCTAATGATGATCCCATAGGTTATCCCACTTCCCCTATAACTTAATACTCAAATGAGAAGACTAGGGATAGATTTGATAATTCTACTGCTCTCCCTGGCCAAGATGAAACATTAGTGAATGAAGAGCTCCCTTTAACAAAGAACATTCCATGGGTAGAAAATGAGCATTCATTTAACAATAATCAAATCCCTACCTCTGTGGATCATCCCACCAACTTTATTCCTTTAGTTGATTATTCACACACCTTGGATTTCACTAAGGAAGAGAAGACTTTAATGTCCCTCCTTTGGTTGAATATTCAAGTCATTTGGACATCACTAAGAGGATAGATAATAAGTATGCTAGTAAGCTTCAACAAGAAAACATTCCACCTAGACAAATGAACTTTGACCTTGGTGTTTCCTCCTCTACAACACAAAAATCCATAACAAAGCAAAGCCCTATGTTACAAAAGCTAAGTCATAAAATACAACATCAATATACAAAAAGGAGGAAGGCAAGGTGACGAGCTTACCTTGCATCTCAACAAGAAAACATTGATCCTAACATTAAACCAAACAAACATGATCCTAACAATAAACAACATGATAAGAAAGACATGATTTGGGCTATGACACCTTATATCCCACCTTCCTCTAACATTAGGGAGTGGGAGGATGACGATGATTTACTTGATGATGAGACTTAGCATGAAGACCCTACAGGTAAGTATCTCTACCCCTTTCTTTCTCTTGTGATGTGCTTCCCCCGTGATGTGTTATGTGTTGTTTAGGCCTCCTGGGATGATCTCTAATTCTCCCATAAGGTTCGGGATACCAAGAGACTGCCTCTGTTGTGACCTTCTTGTATTTGTATAATCATTCTTCAATATTGCCTCTCTCTCTGATTTCATTATTGTGTGTTGTGTCTTATGGACATAGCGTTACGGTTGGTGACACTTGGGGGTACCCTTTTACATGAATGTCCCTAAGACACTTGTTTCTCCTCTCTTATTTATTGTTTCCCTTCCTCTAATGTTTCCATCTTGTGGGCGGATGATGACAAACATCTATACTGATGCGGACCTAGTGTCCCTTTTGAGAGTAATAAAAAAATGGACTTAGTTCCTAATATGACAATGGGGTTGTATATCTTATCTGACACTTGGCTAGTGGAAGCAGTCGTGCTTTCCGTGTAGTGATGATTTTGATGGTGTTCTATCTCATTTACAAATCATAAACAATATTGCTGCTCCATTCACTTTGTCTACCTTGAATCTTGCATACCTCAGATTTCATATGCATTGATGTTGTTGTTTATTATGATGTTGTAGACACTAACATGTTTCTTGTAGGGATGTGTTTGTGGGAACATTTGGTGATTGTGAAGTATGTGTCACCTCCGGGGGGCATGGGCTTTGAGAAAGTCAGTGTTCCCTTGTGTGTTTTATTTCTACCTTAACGTGCTTGATATCGATGCATGATATCAACCACCTTAATGTGGAGGCATATTTAAGGTAAGCTGTCTGTTGTAGATGTTAGCAATGTGCTTGTATTCAGGTGCAGACTAGTGCGATGAGTACTTCCTGCATCCTGAGTTTGTTTGCAATCAACCAATCTATCTTGAAATCTATTGTGTATACCTCCTTTTCACTGTAAGGCATCTTCGTGATGCAGGTGGGGTTGTAAGGCGTCTCCGTGACACAGGTGGGGTGGTATACCATGCTTTCTTTTCACTGTAAGGCATCTCCATGACACGGGTGGGGTGGTATGCCATGCTTCCTTTTCACTGTAAGGTGTCTCTGTGACGCGGGTGGGGTTGCATTTTCAAAAGTCATTTGCAGAGGCGGGGAGCAGTTCTGTGACTAACTCAACCCTTAAGTGTGTCTTCGGTGATTGTTGTGGTGAAGTGCAATTGTCGGTGTGTGCCTGTAATGTGCCTGAGATGGTGATGAGCCTAGAAATAGGGAATACACCATTGCTTGTCTACTGTGTTTTCTCCGTGTCTTCAAGTGTGTGTGTTTTGGCATGCTTGTTTTGTGTGGTGTGTCTATTGCCCCATATGCATCCAACATTTTGGGAGGTTTTGCATGTCTTGTGTGTGTATTTCCCCATATATACAAAGACCTATATGATGAGTGCATCATGTATTATGGGAGGTTTGTTTACTTTCCAGTACTTGTATTTGCATTTCATATATACGAGAAAAAGAAAAGAAAAGAAATCATGCCTATCTTCCATGCATTAATGTGTCTTCTATACATTGACTGTCTTCTTCGTGTTCTCTATGACTGTAACTATCTTCTCTGTGTTTTGCATGCCTGTTACTATTTTCTATGTGATTGGCGTGTCTTCTCCGTGCTTGATGTGTTTGCTGTGCTTGTGACCTTACTTTAATGCATATGTTGGCCTCATGTTTATACATACATTAAAGTGGGGGCTAAATATAACATCAAAAAATGTCCCCATGGGGGCTTTTCCCTCATAAGGTTTAGCTCTTGGGTCTTTTGCATGCATTTAGGACATCTTAGTTCATAATTTGGCATCCTGATGGAATGAGCCCTAGGTAACATGACAAATGGGACCTAGGAGGACCCCTTGAGATTACCCTGCCCAAAATAGGGGGGGAGGACTTGGGCACCCATGCCCTAGTCCTGCCCTATTTTGGGGCAGCCTTAATTTTTGGGTGTCGGTTTATGACCGTTACTTAGGTCCTTTGCCGACACGATAAGTTTGAATTACAAAAATCTTAGCGGGAGTGCTTGTAGTTGCATATATAAGAATGTTTAGGCATCCATTTGTAAACTAGAGGATTACTAGCAAGCTATTGTGTTCTCAAGGTGATTCATGGCTTTCATTGTGTTACAAGAGTAGACTTGTTTTGTTTATGTGTTTGTATTTGAAGATTTGAGCATTCATCTCCTCATGGAATGAAGAGCATCTTCCTCCCATGAGGTCTTCACTACAAGGTGATATCATTGTGCTTATTATCATTGTTTTATTTGGATTTGGCCTTTGCCTCACAAGGGCATGCTCTCTCTATCTGACAAAGGTGTTTGGAAGACTTAAGTGTCCTTCTGGGGCTTGACTAAGGCAAGCTCCTAAACACCACAACCCCCAAACCAAGTTGTGATTGCAAGTTATAGGTGTTGTATTTGGGAAAAGTGAAGTTGCAGGAAGGAGTGGTAGGCATCAAGGATTTGAGATCTAAAGAGAAGCATGACATTGGAGTATTTCTAGGACTTGGACGCTCACTCTAGTGTCCTCCACAGCTGAGTTCCTAGAAACAGAAGTTACAGGGATGATCAGTGTCGGAAGGAGGTCCAGATCCCACAAAGAAACTAGTACCTTGGACTTGGGCGCCTGCTCCAGTGTCCCTGACTGTTCTACCTTAGAACCTCAAAAATAGGTATTCTATGATTTGCCATTTCATTTCCGTCTGCAAGAGCATTTTTTGTTATTCATCAGTTTATTGTCATATTTGCATAATTAGGGTTTTAATGGTCAATTAGGCATAAGAGAAGAGAAATTAATAATTAAATTCCCTAATCCAAGTTTCCCTACATCTCACAAGTGATCTAGGGTATGATAGTGCTCACCCTCGACCCTAGATCCTTGAATGTAAAGTGGAAAGGTGAATTTAAATACCAAAACACTAAAACATTAACAAATCCAATTTTCCACTAAATAGTAGCAAATCTTATGCGTCCGCATTAGCACAACCTAGAACAAGTTATCCAAGGATAAGGGTCTTGGATATGGGGGTGAGCGCAGACTCTGTGCAAGTAAAGGATTATGCAAATGGTATTTTCGACCCCTGGATGTCAAAGAATCTAAAGAATCTTCATGAAGGGGCGCACCAGAGATGTCTCTGATGGGCTAAATAGGGAGAATCAAAAAGTTTTGGTATGAGGATTTGGACTTTCCAGTTGGTGCAATTTGTGGTCCCTGCTGTTCACCCCTACCTAGAATTTATTGATATGTGTTTAGAGCTTTTTCATCCCCAAACTATCTCAATTCAACGTAGTGCATTCATGGTTCAGATAACTCCTAAAGTGATTCAAGATATGTTGGGTTTGTATTATGATTGGACTGCTAAATTTCCTACAATTTTGAAGCTACAACATACATGGGGTGGTTTCCACAGTATGATACAATTTTTAAATATTGAGATGCATTTGGATGAAGAAAATACTCAGTTGCCTCAGCTCCCCACTGGCCAAGCTCAGTTTAATGCTAATGTTCAGGACGCTCTCTCCATGCTTTCTTTTATTTTTGGCCAGAATGAGGATTCAAGGGTATATGATTGGCAATTGGCAGCAATTTTTAGACTCAAAACCATGGACAAGTCTTCAAAATACCATTTCAACTTTTTGAAACAAATCTCTCAAGCTATCATGGAGCAGCTGACAAATTTCTCCCAAAACTAAATTTTTAGGTACTCTTCTTACGTTTTTCACTTGATTTTGTACCAGAATTATAGTCTCTTCCAGTAGTATATGCCTTTGAATATGTATGACCCTGAGTTGAGTGGTAAGAGAACAATCCCAATGTCTGCATGGACCCATGTTCTCTTAGATACTTCGGATCCCTATGAGTTTGCTGAGTGTTTTGTAGCCCCAGTCTTTGGGCAGTTAGGGTATGAGGTGGTAGAGAATAGGATGACAGAGAGTATGATGGGTTTCTTAACAAATTAAAAAATTTCCTGTGATTATTTCTTTGTTGCTCACACCACAATTATCAGACTTCATGGTTTTGCTGGAGAGCCTATTTTGCTCCCAAAGGTCTTAACCCCTAGGGTCACATTTTTAGAAGTGGCTCATCAATTATCCATCATTGATAATAATTTTGACAATAATAAGAGGAAGAAGAAAATGTATGTTGTTCCTTGGAGCAGAGGAAAGATTACAATAGAAAGGAGAGAAACTAAGAATCTCCTATTAAGGAAATTGGTAGCTTATGGTTTTTTGATAGTAGAAGATAAGTGGAAGTATGATCCTGATGCTTTCTTAGTGTCATGGATTGTAAATAATAAAGTTTATCTATTTTTGTTCATGAGAAACAACCTTTCTGGGAACAGAGAAGGTCACCAAAGCAGGATGACCCTACATTTTATGTTGAGCTTAAAGATCTTCCAAATGAGGATCCCAAACCATGGGAAACCTTTTACAAAAAGGAACAAGAATATGATCCCAGGAAACTGATGACTCTGGGCCTGAGGCAGACTCTGAAGAAGAAAGAGTGGAATGCTGAAAAAATAGCTGCCTATTTGAAGTATACGTAGGAGATTTCTGAATTCACTGATACTTTTGGGGGTGTCCTAACAGATGAACAATGAGAAGCAATCTGGGATGAATATCATATGACCCCTATGTCAAGCCCAGATACAAGCAATATACTAGGTAGCTCTCATGAGGAAAAGGAGATGGAAGAGCTAGAAAAGGTTTAAGAGGTAGAAGAAGCAGAGAAAATAACTACTCAAGTCTCTAAGGCTCCATGGCCTAAACCTCTCAGTGTCCTTCAAAAGTAGAAAGCAGCACTATCACCATCTTGTGAGACCCAAATAGATTCAGCATTGGGGGGCCTTAGAGTGGTACTTTCTCATCAAATATTAATAGTCATAGGAGGCAGCAGGGGAAGAAGATCTTGTAGATACAATGAATAGGCCTTTGAAAAGAAGGCGCAAATTGGAGTTACAAAAGGAAGATACTGAAGGTGACATCTTGGTGTCCCCACAACAACAAATTCTTACAATAATAGTGGCGCCATAGGTAAGTATCCTTTTTCCTCTTTCTCCTTCTTCAACTTCTTCTTCATTAAGGGTGGCAACCCAAGTAGCCCATTCTTCCACATCTCCTTCCACCTCTGTTGTGCCATTACAAACTTTTGCCCCTACTGCCAGTTCACTGGCCATATCATCGTAGGCCATTTCACTACCTTTGTTTTCCCCAACCATGCCTAGGCAGCCTTTGCCTCAAATTGATCCTAGTGGACAAATGACCACCATTCCATATGGCTTACCATAGGGATACCCTTTTGCCAGAGGGCTTATTGCTTCTCCACCTACATTCTAGACACAAGCTGATGCTGTCGGAAAGGCAAGGGAGGATAGGATGGAGAAAAAGAAAAATAAAGAAGGGAAAAGCCCTGCTACTCCCCATATGAAGTCATTATCTGACCCAATTCAGAGATCCCTAACAATCACCCACTTGACCCCTAATGTGGTTAAGCCTACAGAGCAAATGAATCCTGAGGATTACACAATGAACGTAGTGGCTATGTACCTAGCCCATTTCAGACCTTAGGATAAAGTGAAGTTGATGAATGAAACTACTAATGCTATCACATATGATTACCTGAAAGTGACAAAGAAGCTATAGAAATCAGAGGAAAATTTGGCAAAGTGAAAGCCACTAATGATGGCCTTAAATCAAAAATCAAGGCTAAGGATAAAGAGATTGATACTCTGAATAATGATTTGCAAAAGACCATGTCTTTGGAATTGTACGAGCCATCCCAAGCCTAGGTTGCAACATTGTAGAATGAAGTAGCACAAACAAGAGCCACTGTAGTTACATCAAAGCAAGAGCTTACCATTGCTGAAAAGAATTATAATGATAAGGTGAAAGAAGTATCTCAGTTGCAATAGAGCCTATTAAAGGAACAGAATCAAAACAATGCTGCTCAAGCTCAATTTATGGCAGAATAGGAAAAGACTAAGCAACTTACTATTGAGCTGAGTCAAAGGCCACAAAATGTAGGAGTCTTGGCAATGGTGAAAGAGATTTATGTATCTACCTGACAAAGAATCTTTGAAGAGATTTTGCAGCTCAAGCCTGTTCTTAGTTTCTTATTAAAAGCTCAACAGTTGTGTGAGAGTGTGGAGTCTTCAGTGGAAGCAACCTTGTCTATTGTTTCTTTAAGATTATCTGATTCTCAACTTTTATTGTAGAAACTATATGATGCCACAAATGAAGCTTTGTTAGCTACAGGGGTAGATGACAAGATGATTGCAGCGAAAAAGGTAAATGAAGTGTTGAGTTGTAATGACGCTACCATGAATTGCAAGTCACTTCTTAATATTGTAAAGGAAGGTGTCAAAGATATGAAGGGCCACATTGAAGAATTGGTACAACTGGGACTTCCATCTCCCTTTCCAGATAATAGCGCAGTCTTAATAACTGATGAAATTAAGGCTCTCTTGCTTGAGGAACAAAATGATCAGGCCATTTTTTAGAGCCTGAGTGATTCTTCGAGTGTGCAAGAAGTGGAAATAGTTCTTCTCCCCATAGCCTGGCTTGAATTCCAATTGCATGCAATGGTATAGTTTCTTTATTCCTTTTCTCATAGGGACGTTATTAACTTGGATTTTGCTTTTCAGGATTTGCAATAGAAACAAGGGTTATCAGACTCAGTGGTCTATGTATCAAGTTGTTTTATAGAAATTGTAATTCTCTGGGTGGTGGTGGTGCAATTTTGTTTTTGAATCTTTTCATATGTTTCTGGGTTCCTTTTCTATGATAGGCATAGAGTCCCTTTTGGTCACCAAGAACTATAGAGTTAAAACTCTACATTTCAATTTTTTCCTGGTTGCGGCAGAAGATTTCATTTCTAGTTTCTATTGTTTTTGTTTTGCTACACGCAGAGAGTGCCATGTGTCGGAATGACAGGATTTTGAGAACTCGTAGGGAAAAATGCTTTTAAATGACACGCGAGGCTGCCGCTTGGAAGGAAGTGAATAGCGCCAGGTGTCCTAGTATGAAGCTTTTAGGTGTCGATATGTATAAGTTTCTAAGTGTGGCAAATAGTGACAAGTGTTAGTGTCTTTTGTGTTTCTCTTTATATTAAAGGAAAGCTATGCAGCAAAGCGGAGGGCGCCATGTAGCATATTTTTGATAGCCATTAGAAGACGCGGGTTGCGCCATGTGTCTCAACAGAACTGGGAGTCTTACAGCCATATTTTATGCTACATTCAGGTAATAGACGCATATGGATTGTTTGTTGCAGATTCAGTCATATTTTGTGTGCGTTCAAGTTCCAGTTCAGTTTCAGAGACGGTTGAAGCAGTTGCAAATTCTTAATGACTGGGAAATATTTTGAGTCTCATTCTTTTCTATAAATAGGAAAAGTTTTGTAACTAAGAATATACATATACATAGAGAAATACAAAGAGATTATTGCTGCGACTGGATTGTATCATTTTAGCCTTTTATAGTTGTTTCAAGAAGAAGCATATAGAATTGTGCATGTTTTTGTGCCTCTTGTATTTTTCTGAACCTGTTAATGAAAATAAATGCTATTCTATGCTGTTGGTGATATTTTCTGTGTCTCTGTATAATTTCTTTGAGTTTAGCCTTTGGTTCTAAATCTGTTTATAATCTGTTTATGTTGATCATGCTTCATTTTCTCTTTAACATAATTGAATCATAAGGATTTAATCAATGTGCTAAGTTGTTGATACACATTTAAGTTTGGCGCATCACCCTAGTAGTTTCATTTATATTTTATATGTAATCTTATTTTTTTACCCCTTTTCCCTCAAACCTCATTGAAAGGAAGAGCCAACTTCCCTAAAATCTAGAGGTTGTTTCAAGTGTTAGTTCCACATTCTTGAAACTTCCCATGTTGGTGTTGAAACCTGCGCAATTTTATTTATCAACAGTTACCTAAGCTCCTATTGACTACCTCATTTTGGCCATCTATTTGAGGGTGGTAGGCTAAGCTAAAACTGATATTTGTACCAAGCTTCCTTCACAATGTTCTCCAAAAGTGTCCTAGGAATTTGCTATCTCTGTTAGAGACTATGCTTAATGGCAATCTATGAAGTCTAACAACCTCCTTGAAGAAGAAACATACAACATATGAAGCATCACTTGTATTCTTACAAGAAATGAAGTGATCCATCTTGGAAAACCTATCCACAACAACATAAACTAAATCAAAACTCCTTTGTGTCTTGGCAAACCCATGACAAAGTTTATACTGATGGATTCCCAAGGCCTATTGGGAATGGGAAAAGGCTGGTACAGTCATGTATTAGTACTACTCACTTTTGCTTTTTGACATATAGTACACCTCTCCATGTAAACTTTCTTACATCTATTTGCATCCTTGGCCAAAAGAAGTGCCTTCTTAGCTGCCCTAATGTCTTATCGAGCCCATAATGACCTGTCATACTTCCATAATTCTTTTATTTGATGAGATTCTCCCTCATGGAACACTTGGTTACACAATGTTGTCCTCCTTTAAACAACAAACCATCTTGAATAAGATAATCTAACCACTTCTCTTTGTTAGTACTAATAGACTGCTTGCAAACCTCATAGGCTTCTTTGAAATACTCATCATCCTCATACATCTCCTTGAGTACTTCAATCCCAACACTCTTCACCTGAATTTCTTGCACCATTAATGCCCTTATACTCAAAGCATCAACCACCTTGTTACTTTTCCCCTTCTTGTGTTTGATTGTGAAAGTGAAATTTTGTAGGTATTCAACCCACTTAATGTGCCTTTGACTGAGGTTTTCTTGGCTATTGATGAATTGAAGTGCATGATTTTCTGTATAAACCAAAAACTCCTTAGGTAGAAGCTAGTGTCTCCATTTTCTTAGTGATTGAACCATTGCATACATTTCTAAATAATTTGAAGAGTACTTATTCTTTGCAACATTCAGTTTTTCACTAAAGTATTAGGTTTATACAGACATAGTTGTTGTTATTCAATTCTTGTTGTTGTTATGATAGTCTTAGGTTTGACCAGCAATGGAAAACCTATCTCTTCCTCCTCCATTGTCTTTATAAATTATTTTCACCCACTAACATCCCACTTGATCCCACCTTTTGGTCATTATCTTCCTCTTTCAAAGGTGCTAAGGTATAAGTAACTCCATCCTTCTCCAAAACATAGACATTCTTCCTACCATCATGCATTATTTTTCTATCATATTGCCAAGGCCTACCAAATAATACATAGCACACATCCAAAGGAATGATGTCACATAATAGCTTGTCTTTGTACCTTCATAGTTAAAAATCTACCCAACACTGTTCATTGACCAGTACTTGTTGTCCCTTATTCAACCATGAGACCTTGTATGGTGTAGGATGAGGTAGTCTCTTCAAATTTAGTTCCTCTACCATCTCAACAACAAATAAATTATCAGTACTACCAAAATCTATAACAACTTGTCAACACTTACCTTGGCACTTGCAAATAGTCTTGAATAATGACTTCCTTTGAGGTGGATCCTTCTCCATTGGAACCTTGATCAATGTCCTTCTCATTAGCAAGGATTCTCCTCTCTTTGGCTCTTCTAGTTGTGGTGAGGAGTTAACACTCTCTTATCTCCTCCTTGAGCAACTTGAGTTCTTATTTCATTCCTAAAGGTGGTAGTTGATTGCTCTTCTAGACAATCCCAAGCTTGATGGCCTACAAATTTGTTGCACTTGTAGCATTTACTTGTGAAACCATTGAATCCTCCTCTTTGTCCAAATCTACCCCTGAAATTTGGCCTTATTCCTCTAAAACCTCCTCTTGGATTTGGTGCTTGTTCTTAGCAGGTACTTGACTCACCTTGACTTCTTTGTGTCTATCCTCTACCAGCATATGTACCTCTACCTCTAAAATTCCTTCCTCTACCTCTATTCTATTTTTCTTGCTTCGTATATTTCAACTTCTCCCCAACCTTTAAGGCTAGTTGATAACACTCTTCAAGTGTCCCGGGGCTTGTAAGGATCAACTCATCTTGCAAGATGTACTTCATTCCATTAAGGTATCTTGTAACCTTGTCAGTGTCATCCTCCATGTTTCTTGATTGATACTCAACTTGTAAAACTCTTCAGTGTACTCTTTCACTCCCATATCCTTTTGTTTCAAGTTCTACAACTTCCTAGACAACTGAGTCATGTAGTCACTTGGCATGAATTTGCCCTTCAACTTGGCAATAATCTTATCCCAAGAAGTAATCTTGGATTTTCCTTTCTTTCTCCTTTCTTCCTAAACATAGTCCCACCATAGGGATGCATGACCTTTCAACTTGGTCCTAGCTAACTTTAATTGTTTCTCTTTAGGTACATCCTCAAACACAAAATATTTGTCCAACTCCCCTATCCAATCAAGGAGTTCTTCACCATTCAAACTACCTGCATACACTATAAGTTCCATCTTCACCTTGGTTCCTTCACCCTTGACTACCCTTAGCAATCTTTCTATCATCAAATCATCAGTATCCCTCTCTTCTTGAGGTTTATCTTGTGGTACTTCATCCACTACTTCATCTTGGTCACTCATATCTCCTGTAACCACATTTCCTCTTTGGTTATCTTCAACTGCAGTGAGTCTTTCATCCAAATTGACTCTTATTTCCCTCATTTCTCTGGCAAGGGCTTCTTCCAACTATGTGGCTATTCTCTCTACCACCCTTTTAGCTGCATTGACTCTTGGAGGCATCTTTCACCTTTTCTTTGTTTGTCAACCCTTTCTTGGCTTTCTTGGATTAACAAGTCTCTGATACCAATAATGATGCAGAGGGGAAACAATATCAAATTTAATGTTCTTTTTGATTCTACAAACCCTACTCTACTATCTCAAATTGCACCCTATTTTACAAGCCTAGTTCACTAGGTTTAACCATTCAAGAAAGGCCTATTTATCTTTTGAAAGATGATTACCCTCACTCCTATGTTTTCTTGGACTTTCTTTGCCTTCAAGGTACTCTCATATGTCTCATCAAACCTTAAGTCTCATGTATTTCAATCAACAAAAAAAATTTAATCAAATCCTCACTGTTCTAAGGTTTATGACAATTTTTTCTGGACAACAACACACAATCTTTCCTATCTCACACGTGCAAGGGTGTCAAGGGATAAAACTTAGTGGAAACCTAAAAATACCTTGCAAAACATGCTCATCAATTTTCATGAGTTTTCAACAGTGCAAACAAGAGATATGGATTTTTAAAGCTCATTGGAAACCCTAGGACAAAGATTGGATAGTCAATTGTATTTTTCCTTGTTTCACAAACAAAACACTATGAAATTGCACCAAACAAATTGAATTAAGCATGTAATTCAACATTCCAACTTTTCATGCACTCCCACGCCTATAGTTGTATAGTACAAGGTCATACAACAATGTTTTTATGCTTGTTTTTGCAAAAAAATGTAAAAAATGTGAAGAAATAGGGTATAGTGAAGCAAAAACTATTTCATCAACTTCTTGGAGCATTTTCCTTCATTCCTTCTCATGCATAATGAGTGAAAAATAGTTACAAACTAAGAAATATATGTCTTTGTTCTTAAAACTTAATAATATTCTCCTAAAACTTGACATTTTAGCCCCTTTTCCCAATCTAGTCTAGAAAACAACATGTAAGGAGACCCTACAAGACCTTATATGGTCATTCATGGTATTTCAAGACCTTATTTATATACACAAACCCATTTCCAAATCTAAGGAACAAACCACAGTTCTCTAGAAAGCCAAAATCCTTTAGAAAATTCAAATCTAGTTTTGGCAGAAAATCTAAATTTGAACTTTTAGGACTTCCTAAGAACTCTAAGCCATTGGAAATGATCCCAATGGACCCCCTCAAACCTCTAAACACACAACTAAATCTCTTAGCTTCAAAATGACCTTGAAAACATAACTATTGTTAGAATATTGAAAAAGAATATAACCTAGAATCATATTGAAAGAGCTAGAATCAATAAACTATAATGCAAAAGAAATGAACACCATAATATTACTATGATAGACTAATGTAAATGATCCAATGGCATAATATCATTATGAGAGAACTATAGCTCCAGCCTTCATTACACTGCTTACTCTTTACCCTCTTACAAAATGAAGAAACATACCTTGCTTATAAAGACAAGGTTGAGAGATAAGAAGTTGTAGTCATGTGACAAGTGTCATATTCCTATTACATGTGACAACAAGATGCCAACTAGTTGATGTGTAGGATATGACAACTATAAGACAACTATCAACAACTATCAACAACTAGAAGTATCTAGAAGGCTCACTAAGTCAACTTAACATGTGAATATGTGTGTGAATATTATTTAACTAATAAATAGTTAAATAATATTAATTATCCACACAACAAGCGAAATAACTAGTTAGGTAATATCCCTATTCACACTAACACCCCCCCCTTAAGTGCAACTTAGGGAGAAGTTGACTAAAGAAAGAATACAAAATGCAAAAATGAAAGAATGGGCCCCGACAACAAGGCCATGTTAGGTACCCATGTACAAAAAATCTCTCACAAATGGAGAAAAGGAGAAAACCCAGTGGGAAAAAACTCCTCCCCAAAAGAGAGAAAAACATAAAATGCTCTATATAGTATGAGAAGAACAAAACCCCCTATGAGGAAAATGTCCCCCATAAGAGAGAAAATACCCCCCAGAATAGAGATAGTGAAAGAGACTATGAAACCCCCCACAATGAAGTATCTCCTAGTCCAAAAGAGGATGCCCATATATGAATACTTAAGATGATCCATTTGTGGAAAATGACATTTCTCCCCTTAGGAAGAAACACCTCCAATGGTGAATGCTGAAGTAACTCCCATTCAAAGAAGTAAGGTGAGGATGGAAGTCTCATGATGTATCCGATCTCAGAACTCTGCTCAAATATCTTCATGCTAATGTCAAAATGAGTCACAAACAAATTAGGAGTCCCATGCCTAACTAAAACAATTGACCTCTCAAAATCATGTGAAAACTAATGAATAGAAACATCCAAAGAATTGATGTATGGATGTGGAATGACAATGCATGCCATGTGGCTGCAATGCAAATCCCATGAGATGTCTTGCAAAGAATCACTGGAAGCCCTTAGTGAAGCTTCTCTAAACTCTATAGAAATAGCAGGTGTATGAGTACTATCATCAAAGAGGAGAGATAACCCCTCAAATGTGTCCTCCAAATAAATAATATGAGACTCCAAAAATAAAGATGATAGTTTTGCAAGAGAGGAATCCCAATGAGGAAGACTAAAATGATCTTGTTGCAAAGAATCTCTAGTAGCTCTTGATGAAGCAACACTAAACTCAGAAGTAGCAGTAGGTACTGTAGGAGTCTCCTTTACTAAAAGAGATTAATCCTTGATGTCTTGGTGAAAAGAGTCACTGGAGGTTCTCAAAGGAATGTACTGAACTCTAATGAAGCAACATGTTCTAGAGGAGATGTGATCTTAATATCCTATTGTAAAGAATTACTAGAAGCTCTCAAAGGAACACCACTGAATTCTAAAGTAGAAATAGGTGATGGTGGAATACTGATCTCAATATTGGAGAAAGAGAAGCAATAGAAGAACAATCAAGACCTACTAGATATTCAAGCTCCTCTTTTGTATTATCATCAAAAGGCATATTATCTACATCATCAATGGGTATGAGGCAATCCATTGCAGGATCATCTGGGAATGGAGAAATATGTGGGTCTCCAAAAAGTGTGCATGTACAATCAATGTCCAAAATATCCCACATAGTGTTAGAATCAACACCAGAACCAATCAATCCTACAATATGATCATTCCTCTTTGCCCATGCATTTTTCTTCTGAGGTGAATCCAGTTCAAGTATGAGGCCATAAAGATAAGGCAAAAGATTGAGCCACCTACAACATATGTGACAATGCCTTTTTTCCAAGACTCATAATTACCATTGTTTAGATTTATCACAGAAGGTTGAATAGAAAACCCTATGATATCTTCTCAAATGATTAGAGATCAAAACATCAAAAGATTACCTTGTAACTCAAGTAGAGCACACAAGACACAATCCCCCCTTTTCACTCAATCAAAGAACTCCCCAAACCAAATATGATTGTGGGACTTTATGATCAATCCAATTACAATTGGCACAATCCAAAACAACAAAGTGGTCTTTGATTTTGGTACAATGCAAAAGCCAAAATTAGGCTAAATTTGAGAGTATAATTTTTTAGCAACACTGGATCAAACTAATAGTAGGTCTAGAACATACTTAAAAAATCATGCACTTTCAAAAAAAATTTCACCAAAAAATGTTACCATATGAGCCCGAACGAAGCCTTTGAAGTTCTAAAAATGAGATTTTCTCAACGATAGGTGAGAGAAACTACAATTTAGAGACAAAATAGACACCAAAATCAAAATTTGATCCCACCACTATGAAGCTTGTGAAATTCTGGCCTAAATAAAAAAAATTGCTCGAAAAATGGAGCAAAATTGAGCCAGATATGAGCATTTGAAGTTGGACTGTCACACTGAAAAGCTCAATGGAGGGGGGAAATAGGTCCAAGCCTACTAATGATGTCATCAGTTAGATTGCTGATGTCAATAGGAATCTACAATAGAATCTTTGTATATCTCTTGGAATATTCTAAGATTCCTTGATAAATGATGATGTCACTTGTCGAAATGACGACGCCAGTAGGAGGTATGCTAAGAATGACATTAGTTGCC
Organism: Cunninghamia lanceolata; assembly: GCA_027924645.1. Taxonomy (NCBI): domain Eukaryota; kingdom Viridiplantae; phylum Streptophyta; class Pinopsida; order Cupressales; family Cupressaceae; genus Cunninghamia; species Cunninghamia lanceolata. Next base: position 4,656,273 of record BSBN01000262.1, on the reverse strand, counting down.
TGTTAACGACGTTAGAAAATAGAGTCTTATAGATACTACCATAATATGCCATATGATCACTAGAATACCATGTTAGCTACCAATTTTTGATGTCATGCTGACATCAGCAGACGCAAAATCTAGTTCGCTGGAATATTCCAGATTCGATGTTGTGATTTTGAAACTGCGGTCAAAATTTTGCAAAACCACCTTTAAATACTTAAACCACCCTTTAATAGTTGAAACATCTATTCAAAATGTGGGAAACCACTTTTTAGTGGTCTATAGAGTGGTTTGGCGAGCGGATGGGTGGTTTTGACTGCTAAATTTGGCACCTCCGGGCAGTTTTTATGATTCTGTGCACTGTGCAAACCGTATATGTTGTTGATTGTGCCAAAAAGTTTTAAACCATTGATACTACTGATTAAAGGGAAGCCACTAATGAATGAAGATTCACTAGACTAGTTTTTACATCCACAGGAGGCTCAGGGAATATGTCAACCAACAAGTTTAAACCGTTGCCGAGTTTTGATCAGTTGTCTGCTGATTTAAAATTAGCATTGATGGTTTGCACTGCTAGGTAGTTTAATTGCCAAATTTGAAGCTACCATCGACTATAGTATTTGTTGCCACCAAAGCTGATGACTGCAAAATGGCTGCCTGTGGTAATAAAGATTTAAATGGTCGAAGAAACCATTTGTGGAGACCGTAACCAACATTAGAGATTTTTAGACCGCCACTGATTGGCGTGAAAAACCTTGGTAATGAGATTTGATTCCACCAGATATGGAGGGAACTACGGGGGTTTGGCAGGCCTTGTGCCACATGGTGCCCACCAAACTACTCTACGTACACCTACAATTTGTAGGTCGTACCCTGCAATAGAAAACATATTCTATAGAATAAAATACTTTATTAACCCGCAGAAGAATGATTTAACCTGCGAATAAAGATTTTATCTAGTGGTTAGACAAGATGCCAATTTTGATTCCCAAAAGATTTTGCTTGAAGTACTTGTGCTAGAGAATATTCTAAGGAATATTCCACTACGATTTTGTATGGCAGAATAGGGTAAATTTTTTTTGCCTTTTGCTGCAACTTTGTCTGATTTTGACGAATTGATAGTCGATCTTGGGGTTTCTCGACCTCTTGAGCATGATGGCGGGCTTTGATTTTACCCAAGGTTCTCCAAAAGATTAGCTACCTATTGGATTAGGCATGCAACTCCCAACTTCAAACCGTCATAGATTTGGTCTCCGATGTCTGATTTAGACGAAACAAAAGGTGATCTTGATTATCTCAGACCTCCTAAACACAATGGTGTGCTCTGATTTGCAGAAAAATGCTCCAAAATGAACCTACAATACAAGGCCACAAAGAGGAAACCCTCACAAATCTGGTATTCTATCAAGTCTTTCTAATTTTCCAGGTCATCATTCGATGCAGGAGAAGGCATAATCAACTATCAAGATCTACCCTAATTTGTACTCTAAAAAAAAGAATCCAATCTTCCAAAATATGATCTGATACCATGTTAGAAGCTTGAAAAAGAATATAACAGAGAATAAGATTGAAAGAGCTAGAATCAATAAACTGTAATGCAAAAGAAATGAATAGCATAACAATACTATGAGAGAATAATGTAAATGTTCTAATGGCATAAAATCATTATGAGAGAATTATAGCTCTAGCCTTCATTACACTGCTTACTCTTTACCCTCTTACAAAATGAAGAGACATACCTTTCTTATAATACAAGGTTGAGAGATAAGAAGTTGTAGTCATGTGACAAGTGTCATATTCCTCTTACATGTGACAACTAGAGGTCAAGATGCCAACTAGTTGATGTGTAGGATATGACAACTATAAGACAACTATCAACAACTATCAACAACTATCAACAACTAGTAGTATCTAGAAGGCTCACTAAGTCAACTTAACATGTGAATATGTGTGAATATTATTTAACTAATAAATAGTTAAATAATATGAATTATCAACACAACAAGGGAAATAATTGGTTATGTAATATCCCTATTCACACTAACAACTATGAGTGATGCTCTTGCATCACTTTGAGGATCATGCACCCTTATCTTATGGGTCCAATCATGTAGTGGAAGCGCTCCTTTCACCCCATCATTTATGAAGGGCTAAATCTAAAGCTTGTTGGCCATAAATATTCCATTAAACTACATTAGAAATAAATGACACAAGTAGGTTGTGAACCTAAAGGTATTAGTGTTGGAATTGGAAGTAACCTCCTTTAATCATTGAAAATTATTGCTATATAGATTCTACAATGTGCTCTACAAATCCATACTTAATAGGGGGAATAACATAATGAATATTGTATACCATTTAAATGAGGGTCGCATACACTTTACTATTACTATCCAATCCAAGTCAAAATCTTAGCATGGAAATAGTATCGTAAACCCATGGTTTAAAATTTTCAATTTGATAAGGAGGCTTCTGATTATCTTTGGGTATGGAACCATCCATTGTTATTTATTTGACAAAAGAAACTTTGGAATTTAGTGGATTGCTTCATAATTACTAGCTATTATGTAGAAAAAAAAGGGTTCGTAGATTTGATTGATAGTTTAATTAGATCCTCCTTTCACTACATATATTCAAGGACATTAAACTAAGTTGAATCATAAATTTTACAAGAGGACTTAGCTACAAGTTTGGTGTCACTTGGAATGGTAAGGAAATTTGGAATTTGTTGATTCCGATTACACTCAAAACCCTAATTATGCAAAATCATAAGCAAATGGACAAAACCTGACAAATGTTTTCATAAGAGGACACTAAATGCAGATTAGATACATACCGGATTTAAGATTTTGGGATTCAAAAAATTTAGGGTCAAAAGAGAAGGCTCCCAAGACCAAGGTAGTACTTTTTCTAAGGTCTTCGGGATATTTCCTACTACAGACTGCAACCACTTCAGAGATTTCCAACTCTGTAAAACTAGAGGTTAAAAGAGTGGATGTCCTTGACCTTTTAGGGGTATTTTCTATCTTTTTCTTCATATCCAAAATCTTTATGCTCTGTGATGATCCTCTGCAACTCCTCTCCACAAGATTTGACACCTATCACCTACAATCACAAGAGAGGGGTTGGGGGTTGTGGTGTTTAGGATCTTGCCTCGGTCAAGCCCTGGAATGGTATTCAAGCCTTCCAACATTGTTGTTAGATAGAGAGTACATGTCCTTGCAGGACAGAGGCAAAAAAAATTGATATGATAAATGATTGAAAGCACAAAGTAGATGTTACCTCGGAGGTGAAGTTCTCATGGGAAGATGAAGATCTTTCATGCCATGAGGAGATGAATTGATGAAGACAAATCTGCAACAAACATGAACAAACACAATAAAATATTGCTCTACAATACAATGAAAGCCTTGAGTACCCTTAGGAAGGGATCACAAGTTCACATTATTCATCTCTAGTTAAAATCAAGTCCTAAACATGCTTATATGCATTCCCTCTATAATTTCATAATTTAAACTTAAGATGCCGACAAGGGAAACCTTTAATGGTGATATTACCGACATTTAAATTTTGGCCCCTGATAAAATAGGGTAGGACAAGAGTGTGGGAAGCCTTGTCCAAGAACCTATTTTAGGGCTGGATTAAGCTCACAAAGGATTTAACATGGGTTTTAAGGGATTTTTCTGTGGGAGTCATTTCTAACATGCATGATTAAATCTAAGGGAGTCAGGAGCTAAACTTAGGAGGTAAAAGTCCTAGGGGGACATTTTACGATATAAAATTTATCCCCCACTTTAATGTATATATGATCTTATGACCCATACATGCATTAAATTACGGTCTAAAACACATCAAACATGCCAAGCACTTGAAGCTAAGGCATACACAGAGATTGAGGAACTATTTCTAGCTCCGAGTCCTAGGTAAGCGCTAGAAGACATCTCTAAAACACAAAACACAATGAAGATAATAACATGCAAACAAAACATAGAGAAGACAATATTGAAGACACACAAGACACGATGAAGATAGAGCAGTCATGTAAAACACGATGAATACATTGATATAACATGTTCATAACATTTTCATATATATATGAATGGAAATAAATTTGTAACATAAAACCTCGAGTGTGGGTGGAAACCACAAAAGGGTGGAAGACACACCAAACAAACCTCGAGTGTGGGTGGAAACCACACAAGGGTGGAAGACACACCAAACAAACCTCGAGTGTGGGTGGAGCTCGTTGCTACACACACAAGAGGGGAAAACATGCCATAGAAAGCCCAAGTGAGGGGTTAACCACACAAGGGGGAAAACACATGGAAGACACACAAAATACACGAGCATTGTATAGAATGCCATAGACATACTATACGTGTTAAACATGGAAAACAAGGACAATAGAAGGAGCTTATTGCTAAGTTCCACCATCTCAAACCCATTGCAGACACACCTAATGGTTAGGCTTATGCCACAACAACCGCCAAAGACACACTTAAGGGAGGATAGTCTCAAGATCCAACCCTACCTCTGTAGAAGACTTTTGTAATAAAAGGATGTGCACTAGCTCAAGAGATACACCATCTCGCCTTCTGCAGAAGGGATTTTGAATAGAAGGATACACACTAGCTCAAGAGATACGTTATCCTGCCTTACATAGAGGGGAGAGGGAGTTTTTCTTGCAATATAAATAAAGATGTGTACTCGCACTGGAGATACAACATCCTGCCTCACAAGGAGGGCTTACAAACATGCTTCATTAGTACCAAAATCATCAAACATTATATATGCCCCCACCTTAAGGTGGTTGATGTCATGTACCAATATCAAGCATGTTAAGGTAGAGAGAAAATACACAAGGGAACAAGAGCTTTTGCAAAGCCCATGCCTCCAAGGTGACATGTGCTTATGGTCATCAAATGTTCCCACAAACACATTGATAAGATATGCTAAGATAAATAATAAGAGAGGTTTGAAATCTTACTCTAAGATAACCACCGAAGCAATTCATTAAATCTATGCATGAAAATAGTCACATCAAGGACCAAGGCTAGACTGTGAGTTTGGAACCAAGTATAACCATTGGACTATACTGCAGATACCTCAGAACTAAGTGTAGCAACAAGGTGAGATACCAATAAAAGTGTACAAGAGCAAATTGAGTGTATTGTAAAATGTTAGTTACAAGATAATACCATAAGATGATACATCACATGGAGTGATTCTACTAGTCAAGCATCAGATATATATAAATCAACCCCATCATCATGTATGGACTAGTTCCTTTTTGCTTTGCTTGCTAAACGGACACGCGATCTGTATCAATATTTGTTTGTTTTCGTCATCCGTTGACTAGATAGAATCACTAGAAGAAGGTAAACAATAAAATGAGAGAGAAGAACAAGTGCCTTAGGAACACCACGTAGGAGGATGCCCCCAGGGCATCAACCACAACACTATGCTCCTAAGGCATGACACACAATAATAAAAGAGGAGAGGCAATATAGAAGAATGATGAAACAAATAGAAGAATGGCCACAACAGAGAGGTCTCCGGTATCCTTGACCTTACAAGAGTATCAAGGGTCATCCAAGGAGACCTAAACAACACATATAGCACAACACGGGGGAACACAACATGATTATAACAACATATATATCTAGGAGGAGGCCACACTTGAGAGCAACTAGAATAGTTGTTACAACGAGTGTGGCTAAAGGGGAGAGAAATACTTACATGATTCAATGGAATATTTCCTGGTAGACAATTCTTGTCTATTAGCTTAGGATATCTTGCATGTCATTTTGGTCTCATTGATATTACATTAATATTAAGTTTAGGATGACGAGAGGCTTTGGTGGGCTTCAAAGAGCAGTATCCAATACCGGTTGTGTAGTTAATTCTAGCAACTTGTAAAGGTACTATGATTCCTTGTTGGTTTACACCACATCCATTATCTGCATAGTCACAATTTTTGTACAAAATCTAAAATCCATGGCCATAGAGAGAGTCCATCTCTTTAGAGGAAGGCGAGGCCTTGTAGGTGTCATAATCTGTAGTATAAGTAAGAGTATTGTCTTTATTTTCTACCAAGGAAACTTTAGGTTTCTTAGGTGTTTCCAAAGATTGCTTAGATGAGATTGATGCAAATTTTGATGTGTTAGAGTCATTAAGTTTATAGTCCCTTGACCCAGAAGGAGTAAAATCTAATGAACCCAAATTGTCACCAAAAAGTGCATTTGATGGTTTAGAGTCTTACACAACATTATATGTAGCAAGAAGTATTGATAAATCAACTTGTAAGTTGTTTAGACTCATATGATTGTTAACTTGCTTTTGTGTTTCGATATGTAAATAGTTATTTGGTTCAAGATTGGCTTCCACTATGTAGAGTTTGTTTTGATAAATAAACTTTATTGATTGATGAAGGGTAGATGGAACTGCCCCCATGGCATGGATCCACGATCTACCAAGAATCATATTATATGAAAGAGAACCATGCATGACATGAAAAAGGGTAGATAATGTCATTGGACCAACCTTTATGGGCAATGTTATAGTACCTATAGATTGGCTACTGGTATTATCAAAGCCATGAATGCTAATCTTACCTGGTTTGATTAAAGAAGTGTCAATCTTGCTTCTGCATAGTAAGTCAATGCCACAAACATTAAGAGCCAATCCATTGTCAATCATAACTCGCTTTATCAACTTTTTATCTATGATTGCAAAGATTATAAGAGGATCATATTCATCTTTTATTGATAGTATTTCATGTGGTTGAAACAAAATATTTATTTTTATCGCATGCATACAATCTAACAGGGATGCTACGTCATTCGGCTTAACAATGGGTGGTACAATCACCTTTTTTAAATCTTCTTGGAGCATTCCATGGTATGTAGGTGATGTTTGTATTAAATCCCAAAGAGAGATCTTGGCTAGAATAGCGTGAAACTATTCGACAAGATCATATTCTTGACCACTTTTATGAGTAAGGTGAGGTAGTGGAGGGAGCATATGTTGAGCGCATGACAGAGAGATCGACAGATGTGGTGCTTGCTTACTTTGTTTTTTTATTATGCGTGTTGTAAGTGTGAGCAACCATGGGATGTTGCAGCACATTTTGAACACCTTGACTACTTTGAGTGATTTTTCTTGCATAGTTTAGAATGTAATCTGGGGGTTGAGGTGGTTTTCGTTCACCTTGAACCATCATCACTGGTTTTAAGCAAGCAGGTGCATTAGGTGCCCCTCACACAATCATCTTAGGAACATTGCTACATTTATCAAGGAACCCCTTAGTGGGTGGAATAAGTCTATTGGTGAAGATTGAATTAACATTATTTTCCTCTCGATTATGCTCAACTTCTCTCCCTAAAGGATTTAATTTGAGAGAACTTTTCTCATCCACCAATGCTTCTACTTTTGAAGGGAGAGCATCAAGGCTAAGGGAAGGTATAGTGTTGTTCAAGAGATTGTTGGTGATTATATCATTAGATATGTCTAAAGGACTTGAATTTTCAACCAAAGTAGATCTATTCATAGTCTTCTCATCCAAGGTTCTTGAAAATTTAACTGTGGGAGGAGTAGGATGAATTATGGACTCATCATCATCATATATTTTAGCTATTAGTTCCAAAGCATTAAGAGAAGAAGAAATTTCACACTCATCATTCTCAAGAGTATTCATGGAAATGTACTTTGTTAGATCTTCTACTACCAAAGGGTATGTATTCATGAGAGCTATGAAGTTCTCAAAGTCAGATACATAATCAAGGATTTCAAATGAAGAGTATTTAAATATATCCTTATGACACACAGCTTGTATATAAGTGAGAACATGAGGATTCATATTAAGAAATTTGTAGAAATTCTCAAAGTTTTTGATATATGCATGTGAAGATACCAAAGAGCAGTGAGATGCAGATGCCATAATGAAATGTATTGAAACATCAATGTCCAATAAGATGTAGTAAGGCAAGACATGCAAAGTTTTATGATACTTAAGACACCCTAGATGTGTGACTATTTTGCTCCCAAGCACTTGTTTGAGGGAAACTGGTACTAAAAGACACATAGTCCAAAATAAATAGAGCAGATAGAAGGAAATAGTGCTACACAACAAGGCAAAGTTGATGATTTTAAAGGTTTTGATAAAAAAGATGTGAAAAGGTGTAAAACACCTAGTGTTGAAATACACACCGTGTAATTTAAAAGATACCAATTTCACACAATGATACAAAATTATGCAAAATTTTTGAAAGAAAAAATGAATATATGCTTGATTATGGATGCAATATTTGAAATGCAAGATATTTATGACAAATGGAATGAACCAAAGTAAAACTATGCTTGCTTATGCAGTTAAAATGCTCAATTTTTCCACTTTTTTCAATGTAAATGTACAAAAAATGTTATAAAATTATAGACAATAATAGATGAATGAGATCTCATCTGATTTAATGTGTAAAATAACTCAAATCAGATTAAAAATAATGCCAATATGCTATAATGCTCAATGCAAAGTCAAAGTTAAGGCAAGATGAATGAATATGCTTGTTTTTGTTGAAATACACAACGTGTAAATGCAAAATTTGAAATGTAGATACAACAACACACAATGATGAAACACTAAATTCCAAAATTAGATTTGAAAGAGTGTTAAAATGAGTAGTAAAATCTTAAACAAGATTTTAACTACAAACCCTAGCTTTTGGAATAACTAGGTTATATGAAAAATGCAAGATTTCAAGCAAACCTAGCAAATAAAGTATGTAAATGCAAGGTAAATGATAATGAAATCATGAATTGCTGTAATTTATGTCAAATATAATGTAAATATTAGAGATTTAAATGATTTAGATGATTTATATGATATGCTATGAAAATAGTGCAAACTATGCCTAAATGCAAGCCTAGGATGCTTGATTTTTTCAAAATTTTTAATTTTTTTAAAAGATTTTTAAATGTATGATGATGAAAATGAAATGTATGAATGTAAATATGATGTAAAATAGTCAACAAGATGCAATGTTTAGAAAAAACACAGGTTCACCAAAATGTAATGTATGAAAAGGAGGGTTTTATTGATTTGATGGGTAGTTTAGTTAGGTCCTCCTTTCACTACATACATTCAAGGACATTCAACTGAGTTGAATCAGAACTTGTGCAAGAGGACTCAACTATCAGGTTTGTTGTCACTTAGAATGATAAGGAAATTTGGAATTTATTGATTAATGTGTTAATTTTGGCTGATTAAACCTAAAAACCTAATTATACAAAATCATAAACAAACAGACGAAACCTGACAAATGCTCGCACATAAAGAGACTAAATATAGATTAGATACATACTAGATTTTGAGTTTTGGAAGATAGAAAAGTCAAGGTCAAAAGAGTGAGTGCCCAAGCCCAAGGTGGTACTTTTTTTAAGGACTTCAGGATATTTCCTGCTATAGACAACAACCACTTCAGAGATTTCTTACACTGCAAAACTGAGGGTCAAAATAGTGGACACCCTTGACCTTTTTGTGATATTTTCTACCTTTTTCTTTAGATTTGGAATCCTTATGCTCTACAATGATCCTTTGCAAGTCCTATCCACAAGGTCTGATACTTGTCACCTGTAATCACAAGAGAGGGGTTGGGGGTTGTGGTGTTTAGGAGCTTGCCTTGGTCAAGCCCTGGAATGGCATCCAAGTCTTCCAACACCATTGTTGTATAGATAATGCATGTCCTTGCAAGACAAAGCAAAAGCAAATGATAAAGTAGATAGATTGAATCACAAATAGATATTGCCTCAGAGGTGTAGTTCTCAAGGAGATGAAGATATTTCATATCATGAGAAGATGAAGCCAAATCTATCACAACAAACACAACGACACAATTCTACTCTGCAACACAATGAATGCCTTGAATGCTCTATGATCATAAGTTCACCTTAATCTCAAAATCATCTTCTAGTTTACAAATGAAGTCCTAAATATGATTATATATGCATTCCCACTAATATTTCATAATTCAAACTTAAGATGCCGACAAGGAACACTTTTTAACGGTCATAAGCTAACATATAAACTTGGGACCCCAACAAAATAGGGTTGGACTAAGGCATGGATGCCCTTGTCTAGGGGCCTATTTTGGGTTTGGATTTAGCTCAAGGTTCACCTCTAGGTCCCATTTGACATTTGTTTTGAGGGATTTTGCTTCGGGGTTCATTTCTAATATGCATGATTAAAGCTAAGGGACCCGAGAGCTAAACTTAGGAGGTAAAAGTACTAGGGGGACATTTTATGACATACCCCCACTTTAATGTATGTATTATCTTATGATCCATACATGCATTAAGGTATGGTCACAAACACATCAAACACAGTAGGCACTTGAAACTAAAGCATACACCAAGATTGAGGAACTATTTCTAGCCCCCAACCTCAGGTAAGCATTGGAAAACACATCAAATACATGCAAGACACAATGAAGATAGTAAGAAGCACACAAAACATGGAGAAGACAGTATTGAAGACACATAAAACATGATGAAGACATGACAACAGTCACGCAAAACATGATGAATATATATATATATATATATATATATATATATATATATATATATATATATATATGTATGGAAATAAAAAATTGCGACACAAAACCCAAGAATGTAGGGAAGACTCTTTGCTACACCCTTTACACTACACCAAGGGGAGAAAACATGCCATACAAAACCCAAGTGTAGGGGAGACTCATCGCCACACACTTTACACTACACGAGGGGGAAAACACACCATACAAAACCCAAGCATAGGGGAGACTCAACGCCACACCCTTTACACTACATGAGAGGGAAAACATGCCATACAAAACCCAAGTGTAGGGGGCTTATCACCACACCCTTCACACTACACAAGGGGGAAAACACAAGGAGGACACACAAAAAACACGAGCATCGTACAACATGACATAGACATACTATTTGTCTTAAACATGACAAACAAGGTGATGGATGGAGCTTATTGCTAAGACCCACCATCTCAAACATGTTACAGACACACCTAACAGTTGAGCTTATGCCACAACAACTGCTAAAAACATGCTTAAGGGAGGATAGTCTCAAGTTCCAACCCTGCCTCCACAGAGGAATTTTGAATTAAAAGGATGTGCACTAGCTCAAGAGATACACTATCCTGCCTCCATAGAGGGCTTTTGATAAAAGGATACACACTAGCTCAAGAGATACGTTATCTGACCTCCATAGAGGGCTTGTTTGATTGCAATATAAATAAAGATGTGCACACTCACTCGAGATACAACATCCTTCCTCCACAAAGGGCTTACAAACACACTTCGTTAGTACCAAAATCATCAGACAAATAACCTTATATACATCCCCACCTTAAGGTGGTTGATGTCGTGTGCCAATATCAAGCATGTTAAGGTAAAGAGAAAAAACACAAGGGAACAAGAGCTTTTGCAAAGTCCATGCTCCCAAATGTGACATGTGCCATGATCACCAAATGTTCCCACAAACACATTGATAAGATATGCTAAGATAATCAACAAGAGAGGTTAAAACATTTTCTTCTAAGATAATAACCAAATCAAAACATGAAACCTATCCATGAAACAAATATGAGATCACATCAAAGAAGCCAAGGTTACACATACGGGTTCAAATCTGAGTATAGCTATTGGGCTTATACTGCAAGCATCTTAGAACTAAGTGTAACAACAAGGTGAGATACAAGATAATCAAAGTGCACGGAGCAGATGTATTGTTATGGTTTGTTAGAAAAGATAAGACAACATCAAATATCACACAAAGTGATTCTACTAGCCAAGCATCCGATATATAAATCAACCTCGTCTTCATGTATGGACTAGGTCCATTTTTACTTGCTTGCTGAAGGGACACGTGGTCCGTATCAATTAGTTGTTTGTTTTTCGTCATCTGTTGACTCGATGGAATAACTAGAAGAAGGTAAACAATAAAATAAGAGAGGAGAATAAGTGTCTTAGGAACATCACGTAGGAGGATGCCCCTAGGTCATCAACTGCAATGCTATGCCCCTAATGCATGACTCACAACAATAAAACAGAGGAGAGGAAAGATAGAATAATGATGATACAAATAGAGAATGGTCACAATAGAGGTGGTCTCTCATTATCCTTGACCTTACAAGAGTATCAAGCGTCATCCTAGGAGGCCTAAACAACACATAACACATCATGGGGAACACCACAGAAGAGGGGAGATGGGATGGTGTATCTATTGAGCTAGTGCATATCCTTTTATTTAAAAAGTCCTCTGCAGAGTTGGGGTTGGATCTTGAGACTATCTCCCTCAGGTGTTTTTTTGGTAGTTTTTGTGGCATAAGCCTAACTGTCAGGTATGTCTGTAGTGTGTTTGAGATGGTGGGACTTAGCAATAAGTTCCTTCCATCACCTTGTTTCCATGTTTAAGACGTATAGTATGTCTATGGCATGCTATATGGTGCTCATGTTTTCTATGTGTCTTCTGTGTGTTTCCCCCTTGTGTAGTGTAAAGGGTGTGGTGACAAGTCCCCCCTACATGGGTTATCCCGTAATAATGGGTTACACTTTTTGGCCAAACTTGACATTGAAATCAACATTTTAAACTAAATCTTCACTTTTTGACACCTATAACCACTAAACCAATAGGAATTTGAAGATAATGCGAAATAGTGATTTGTGAGATTTTGTTTGTAGATTCTAAATATATATTTAAAAAAAAAATTGGAGTTAAATTGTAAAATTTTTTGCGTCTCCTTTGATAACTAGTTTTTAATAGTAAACAACATTTTGTTTAAGTGGTGTATTATGTAGCACATAACTTTTTTTCTACAAAGGATAAAATTCTGATTCTTTTGAATTTAGATTGGTAACACCAATATATAGGGAATGCATTTGGCTTTATAATGTTTTGTTGAATATTTTTTTAATTAAGTTCTGAAGTCAAACCAATTATAATTTAGACATAGGCATATTCCATAAAGCATAACTTTTTCTGTATGTATCGAAATTCAATTATTCTTTTTTTGTTGAAACAAGGACATCAATTCCTAGGGTATAGATATTTTTTAGAATTTTTTTTCACTAATTTACTAATTTTCCATGTCTGTAGAATAGAGAACTTGATGTTCAGTGAAAAAACTACATTCACAAGAAATAAAAAATAAAAATAATAATCAAATTAAATATATTTAAAATTATAATTTTTGGGAAGCTTATAATAAGGACTACATACTTACAAAACATAAATTTTAAATGAATTCATTTGATCCCCCAAAAGGTAAATCAAAAGCAGTTTTTTATCAGCATTTTGATAGGTGTAGAGGAGACTCCATTATAGGTATGGTTTAAAACTAGCGGGGTTCTATCCAAGGGGGTTTGAATCTAAGGGGGTTAGATCAAACCTTCTTCAATTAAAATCCTTTAAATAGAACCTTTCAAGGCTTAAATAATTATATTTTCTAAAAATATGTGATTTTAGCAAAAATTAGGATGTCCCAAAAAGTGTAACCCATTATTGTGGTAGCACCCACACTTGGGTTTTGTATGGTGTGTTTTCCCCCTCATGTAGTGTAATGGGTGTGGCGATGAGTCTCCCCTACACTTGGGTTTTTTTATAGAGTGTTTTCCCCCTCGTGTAGTGTAAAGGGTGTGGCAATGAGCCTCCCCTACACTTGGGTTTTGTATGGTGTGTTTTCCCCCTTGTGTAGTGCAAAAGGTGTGGCGATGAGTCTCCCCTACATTTGGGTTTTGTAGGGCATGTTTTCTCCCCTTGGTGTAGTGTAAAGGGTGTGGAGAAGAGTCTCCCCTACATTATTGGGTTTTGTGTTGCAATTTTTTATTTCCATGCATTTAATATATATGAAAGTGAAAATGCTATATCAATGTATTCATCATGTTTTGCGTGACTTAGACTTTCATGTCTTCACCATGTTTTGCATGTCTTCAATACTATCTTCTCCATGTTTTACGTGCTTCTTACTATCTTTATTGTGTCTTGCATGTCTGTGATGTGTTTTCTAATTCTTATATGAGATTGGGGGCTAGAAATAGTTCCTCAATCTTGGTGTATGCGTTAGCTTCTTGTGCTTGGCGTGTTTGATGTGTTCTCAATCATACTTTAATGTTATGTCATAAAATGTCCCCCTAGGACTTTTACCTTCTAAGTTTAGCTCCTGGGTCCTTTAGTTTTGATCATATGAAACTTGGAGCAAAATCCCCTGAAACTCATGTGAAATGGGACCTAGGGGAGAACTTTGAGCTTAATCTATCCCTAAAATAGGTGCCTAGACAAGGGCATCCACACCCTTGTCCTTCCCTATTTTATCGGGGCCCAAAATTTAAATGTCGACAAAGTTACCGTTAAAGGTGTTCCTTATCGGCATCTTAAGTTTGAATTTTGAAATATTAGTGGGAATGCATAAATAATCATGTTCTGGACTTCATTTATAGACTAGAAGATGATTTTGAGATTAAGATGAACTTATGAACATAGAGCATTCAAGGCATTCATTATGTTACAGAGCAAAATTGTGTTGTTTGTTTGTTGTTCTAGATTTGGCTTCAGCTTCTCATGATGTGAAAGATCATCTCCTTGAGAGCTACACCTCTAAGGTGATATCTATTTGTGATTCAATCTATCTACTTTATCATTTGTTTTTGCCTCTATCCTGCAATGACAAGCACTCTCTATCTAACAACAATGTTGGAAGGCTTGAATGCCATTTCGGGGCTTGACTGAGGCAAGATCCTAAACACCACAAACCCCAACCCCTCACTTGTGATTGCAGGTGATAGGTATCAGATCTTGTGGAGAGGAGTTGCAGAGGATCATTACAGAGCATAAGGATTCCAAATTTGAAGAAAAAGGTAGAAAATATCACAAAAAGGTCAAGGGTGCCCGCTCTTTTGATCCTCAGTTTTGTAATGCCAGAAATCTCTAAAATGGTTGTAGTCTATAGTAGAAAACATCTCGAAGCCCTTAGAAAAAGTACCACCTTGGGAATGAGCACCCGGTCTTTCAACCTTGACTTTTTTTGTCTCCCAGAACTCAAAATATGATATGTATCTAATCTATATTTAGTCTCTTTTTGTGTGAGCATTTATCAGGTTTCGTCTATTTGTTTACGAATTTGCATAATTAGGGTTTTAGGCTTAATCGGGTTAAAATTAACATATTAATCAATAAATTCAAAATTTCTTTATCATTCTAAGTGACAAGTTTTGATTCAACTTGGTTAAATGTCCTTGAATGTATGTAGTGAAAGGAGAACCTAACTAAACTACCCATCAAAACAAATGAACCCTCCCTTTCTTACATTACATTTTGGTGAACCTATGTTTTCTAAAGATTGCATCTTGTCAACTATTGTAAATCAGATTTGCATTCATACATTTCATTGTCATCATTATACATTTGAAAATCATGCATAAAAATTGAAAAATTTGAAAAAATCAAACATCCTAGGCTTGCATTTAGGCATAATTTCCACTATTTTCATTGCATATCATTTAAAACATTTAAATTTCTGATATTTTCATTAGATCTGACATAAATTACAGCAATACATCATTATATAATCATTTACCTTGCATTTTCATACTTATTTTGCTAGGGTTTTCTTGAAATTGTGCATTTTTCATATAACCTAGTCTTTGCAAAAGCTAGGGTTTTTGGTTAAAATCTTGCTTTAGATTTTACTACTCCTTTGAACACTCTTTCAAATATAATATTGGACTGTAGTGTTTCTTATTGTATGTATTTGTATTTTACATTTGCATCTTAGAATATTTACAATGAAAAAGGCAAAAAAATCAAGCATTTTAGGTCATAAACAAGCATAGTTTTGCATCTACTTTCTTGCATATGTCTTAAAAATCTTTCAAAATTAGATCTTGCATTCATTTGAAAATATATTTGGCATTATTCCACACTCTTGCTTGAAAATTTGCATGTTTTTAATTACACATTGTCTATTTCAATGCTAAGGGTTGTATACACTTTCTTTAAACAAACTTACAAATCACTCATATTGCCTTGGTGTGTTGCATTATTTCATTCTACTCACTTTGTTTTCTATGGAACTTGTGTGTCTTTTAGTACCCGTTTCCATCAAACAAGTGTTTAAAGGGTGAAATAGTCTCACATACATGGCTTCTTATTACAACAATAATGCTAGGGTTCCTCCTAGACCTTATATGAAAAGAAAGACCCCTGAACCTAAAATAGAATTCACACCTCATGATAGAACAATTGGAGACATTGAAGGACCTATTTACATCACATTCAAGGTAATGGAGACTCCTGTGCATGGAACACCTATAGACCCTAATTGTATGACTAATGTGGCAATGGAAGAGTTCCTTTATTCACATGATTTGATACAAGAATCTTATGAACCTACATACATAATGATTAAGAAACATACTGGAGCTTTTATTCCCACCTATGGGAATATATCCTTATTGGTTATGGTATTTGAGAAGGCCGTGGAACAATTATTTGATGTCATCCCTACATTTGACCTCTTCCTCATAAAATTAGGACATCCACAACTAAAAGCTATGAAGACTGTCCCCTCAACAATTCACAAATGTATAAAATTTCCTTTACATGGACAAGTGCACACTATTCATCATAATACATGGAAATCCATGGTTACTCATAAGAACTTTACTCTTGATTACTTTTGGCCACGACCTATTGTGGAACTCGATCTACGAAGAGACCAACTTTTCTTAGGATATAGACGATATAAAGCAAAACTACTATCTAGAGTGGTTGGACCTTCTATTCAATAAACAACAACAAGAGAAGAACAACTCGCATTAGAAGAACTGCCTAGGTTAAAAGGTAAGGGACTCTATGATGAGGTTCCTCCATCATCCTTACAAGGATAAGGAGGTACTCATGGAGAACAAAGCACTTCATCAAAGCAAATTAGATTTGTACCATCATCCTCCTCTGAGATACAAAAACCGATGGAGAAACATGAGATTCCTTTTGGAGATATAAGTAATAAAACAAAAAGGAATAGGCAAGAAAGAGAAAGGAGGAAGAGAAGATAAGCTTTTACACAACAAAATACACCTCAACAAGAAAACATTCCACCAACTAACATTGAACCAAACAAAGAAGAGCTTAAAGAATAAAAGTTTAAGGACAACGACAAAATATGGGCAATCATACCTTATGTACCTCTCTCTAACATTTGAGACTGGGAAGAGGATAATTTTCTCTACAACAACTGCTAGTTTGGTTTTACAATAGGTAAGTATTTCTAACCCTAGTGGCCACCTTTGTCATAGCATAGTTTGCTCGTTTATGTGGCCTACCCTCTTGTGTTGTGTTCCCTCGTGATGTGTTATGCATTGTTTAAGTCTCCTAGGATGACCGTTGATACTATTGTAAGGTCAAGGATACTAGGAGACTGCCTCTGTTGTGACCATTCTTCTATCTTGCCTCTCCTCTATTTTATTGTTGTGTGTCATTCCTTAGGGGCATAGCATTTTAGTTGATGACCTGGGGGAATCCTCCTACGTGGTGTTCCTAAGGCACTTGTTCTCCTCTCATTTTATTGTTTACCTTCTTCTAGTGATTCTACCAAGTCGGTGGATGACAAAAAGAAAACAACTAATTGATATGGACAACATGTCCTTTCAATAAGCAAGCAAAAATGGACCTAGTCCATACATGATGACAGGGTTGATTTATATATTTGATGCTTGGCTAGTAGAATCACTCCATGTGATATTTTATGTTGTCTTATTTTTTCTAAAAAAACATAACAATACATCTGCTCCATGTACTTTGAATATCTTGTATCTCACATTGTTGTTACACTCAGATTTTGCGATGCCTACAGTATAAGCCCAATGGATATACTCGAATTTGAACCTGTATGTGTAGCCTTGGTTTCTTTGATGTGATCTCATATATGTTTCATGCATAGATTTCATGTTTTGATTTGGTTATTATCTTAGAAGATGTTTTAACATCTCTTGTTGATTATCTTAGCATATCTTATCAATGTGTTTGTGGGAACATTCAACGATCATGGCACGTGTCACCTTTGGGGGCATGGGATTTGTGAAAGCTCTTGTTCCCTTGTGTGTTTTCTCTTTACCTTAACATGCTTGATATCGGTACATGACATCAACCACATTAAGGTGGGGGACTATACAAGTTTATCTGTTTGATGATTTTTGTACTAATGAAGAATGTTTGTAAGCCCTATGTGGAGGTGAGATGTTGTTTCTCTAGTGCGAGTGCACATCTTTATTTATATTGTAATGAAAGAAACCCTCTACAGAGGTAGGATAACATATCTCTTGAGCTAGTGCACATACTTTTATTTCAAAAGTCCTCTGCGAAGGCAATGTTGGATCTTGAGACTATCCTCCCTTAAGCGTGTTTTTGGTGGTTGTTGTGGCATAAGCCCAATTGTCAGGTGTGTCTGCAGCATGTTTGAGATGGTGGGACTTAGCAATAATCTCCTTCTATCACCTTGTTTTCCATGTTTAAGACGTATAGTATCTATATGGCATGCTATACGACGCTTATGTTTTCTGTGTGTCTTATATATGTTTTCCCCCTCATGTAGTGTAAAGGGTGTGGTGATAAGTCCCCCCCTATGCTTGGGTTTTATATGACATGTTTTCCCCCTCGTGTAGTGTAAAGGGTGTGGCGATGAGTCTCCACTATGCTTGGGTTTTGTATGGCGTGTTTTCTCCCCTTGGTGTAGTGTAAAGGGTGTGGTGAAGAGTCTCCCCTACATTCTTGGGTTTTGTGCTGCAATTTTTTATTTTCATGCATTTAATATATATAAAAATGAAAATGTTATATCAATGTATTCATTGTGTTTTGTGTGAATTCTCTCATGTCTTCTTTGTGTTTTGTGTGCTTCTTATTGTCTTCATTGTGTCTTGCATGTCTGCGATGTGTTTTCTAATGCTTGCTTGAGACTGGGAGCTAGAAATAGTTCCTCAATCTTGGTGTGTGCCTTAGCTTCTTGTGCTTGGCATGTTTGATGTATTTTTGACCATACTTTAATGCATGTATGGGTCATAAGATCATACATACATTAATGTGGGGGCTAAGTGTTATGTCATAAAATGTCCCCTAGGTCCTTTTACCTCCTAAGTTTACCTCCTAGGTCCTTTAGTTTTGATCATATGAATCTTGGAGAAAAATCCTCTGAAACCCATGTCAAATAGGACCTAGGGGAGAAATTTTAGCTAAATCCAGCCCTAAAATAGGTTCCTAGACAAGGGTGCTCATGCCCTTGTCCTATCCTATTTTGTTGGGGTCCAAAATTTAAATGTCGACAAAGTTACTGTTAAAGGTGTTACTTGTCGGCATCTTAAGTTTGAAATATGAAATATTAGCGGGAATTCATAGATAATCATGTTTAGGACTTCATTTGTAGACTAGAAGATGATTTTGAGATTAAGGTGAACTTATGATCATAGATCATTCAAGCAATTCATTGTGTTGTAGAGTAGAATTATGTTTTTGTTGTGTTTGTTGTTGTAGATTTGGCTTCATCTTCTCATGATGTGAAAGATCTTCATCTCCTTGAGAGATACACCTTCAAGGTGATATCTATTTGTGATTAAATATATCTACTTTATCATTTTCTTTTGCCTCTATCCTGCAAGGACATGCACTCTCAATCTAACAATAGTGTTGGAAGGCTTGAATGCCATTTCGAGGCTTGACTAAGGCAAGCTCCTAAACACCATAACCCCAACCCCTCTCTTGTGATTGTAGGTGACAGGTATTGGATCTTGTGGAGAGGAGTTGCAGAGGATCATTATAGAGCATTCCAAATCTGAAGAAAAAGGTAGAAAATATCACAAATAGGTCAAGGGCACCCACACTTTTGACCCTCAGTTTTGCAGTGCCAGAAATCTCTGAAGTGGTTGTTGTCTGTAGAAAAAAAGATCCCCAAGCCCTTGTTATGTCGTAAGATGTCCCTACCATGTCCCCTTTTTATTTAATTCATGTTGGAGAATATATTTTTCAATTCAAAATATCTTCCTTGGGCTATGGTATGGAAGTTGGAAAATAATTATATCTAAAATTGGTTATTTGGGCCCGAATCATTCATTAATTATTATTTATGATAAAAGGGGTCAAATAATTAATTTAATAATATTATTTTGGATTATTTACCCAAGGAAGGGTGTGGGATTTCATGTGAGAAGATTTGTAACCTCCAAGTTTAGGTGGCAAGCTATTATTAGCAAATTCCTTGGCAGCTTTTATGACAACTTGCATGCATGGAGTTATTACTTAATTTTGGTGGGTGTCATGTATCGTTTTAATGGACTATATTATTATTCTAGATTAGTGAATGTTTACCATGATTGTTTTACTTCAAGTAAGTTCCACATGTGTGAAGGTAATTATCATGATGTTATATTACATAAATTTGAAAGTTGATTTAAATATTAAATATTATCAATAAGATTATGATGTTTTACTTCGGCTATGTTTTTGGGAACTAACCTATTGACGTCGAGTTGAGTGTGAATGAATGTAGGTACTCATCAAAGATGAGAACATGGTTGAGGTAGAGGTGTTCTAGCAACTTGGCAAGAACTATTTGGGATGGTTAACTCTGATGCAATCACACACTCACATAGTCTCATATCATATTTCATTTTCTGAACAATCTTTTTATGCATTATTAATTAGTCGATAAATGTGATTGATGTATGATGAGTAGTTAAATATGTGTTTTCATTGCTACAAAATGTTCTTTGAGTTATATAAGTTAGTCATGTAATTATAATTTCTTTTGACTTTAGATTTAATGAAAAATATATGAGTTGTTATCTCCTTTATATAAATAAGTTGATTAATAAATATAAATATATTCTTTGTTAGACTTAAATAAAGATGTATTATTAAAAATAATTTTATGATATTAATAATATATATTATAAATTGATATCTAAGAATAATAAAGATAATTATTTTCCATGCAATATAGATGGTAGAAATAAGAGAAAGAGTTTAAAAGGGAAAATGAGTAACTAGTGGAATTTCAATGCAAAAAGCATGCAAAAAACTAGAGTTTCAACAAGAAAAGAAGATCTAAATATATAATGTTATTTTTAGAGAGATGTATTCAATAAAAACTGAGATCAGAAGAAGGAAAGGACACCCATTATTATTCAACAAGAAGATGAAAGAGCATAGAAAGGAGAAGCATTGGCAACATGAGGCAGAAACCAACTCTTTACGAAAAGTGTGGACCACCGGGTATCTTCTTCTAGTTTACTGTTACAAATTCTTTTATGGGTGCATGTTGTAAGAATATATACGGGCCTATTTATCTCTTCTTGTGTGTTTACTGAATGTTCTCTAGCCTCTATGCTTTGTTCAACTTGATTTATAATGGCCTGAAGATTTCTTAATGGCTTGTTCTATATCTAAAATGACCTATGGTTTACCCTTATCAGTCTCTTTTTCTATTTAAGTGGCTTTTTAGTCTTTTAGCATCCTACGTGTATCTTTTTGGTTTGAACATGATATGAGCAGCCTATGTTGTCTTATCTTGTGTTTAATACCCTAATGTCTATTCAATTTGCATGTAGCAGCAGTTTCTTTTAACTGTAGGAGAAATTTCTTAGTTTCTGTGGGGTACATTATTCTATCTCAACAATAGTAAACTTAGTATATATTTAAGAATAGCATAATAAGGTCCCATGGCATACCTTATCTTAATCTTTGGCTGTGAATTCATTTTAGTTTTAGTTAATTACTTTCTACTGTTCCTATAGACTATTCTACTATTCCTATAGCAGACTTTCTGCTACTCCTATAGACTGTTCTGCTATTCCTGTAGCAGACTTTCTACTATTCCTATCGCCTGAGTTCAAATAGTTTTTGTAGCTATCTTCTTTTACTTATTTTATTGTTGTTTAGACTGTATATTAGTTCTTGTCGCTAGTTTAAAGATCCTGTAGCTTTTAGCAGTCTTTGTATTGTTGATTCAGTTCCTGTCACCAACATTGTAAAATTCTTGTAGCTTCTTTTAAACTCTCTTTAAATAGTTATATTAATCCTCATAACAAAGACAGTTTGATTTTTGATTTTTATCCATGTTTATTCAATATGGAAACAATTCTTAAACTCTTATTAGAAACCATTCTTAACTCATATTATGTCTATATTTAAACTATTTGCTTGAATCAAAACAATAATGGATAAGAAGTAGATAAACTTAGTTTTCTACAAATTATTTTTAACAAATAAAATAAGGTCGAAGAATTATGTTTATTTTTAAAATTATTTTTCACTCCTCTTTTCTTTCAGAGATGTTGGGACTTTGTGGGGAGAGAATTTTGGTTGGCAGTGGAGGAATCTAGGAAAAATTGCACAGTTTTAAAAGAAATTAATACCACTTTTATTGCTTTGGTGCCTAAGATTTCTTCTCCTTCCTCCTTTGTTGATTTTAGGCCCATTTCTCTTTGCAACACCCTATATAAAATTATTACTAAAGCAATATCTTTGAGGCTAGTTGTTCTTATTCCAAAAATCATTTCTGAAGAACAGGGGGTTTTGTCCCAGGAAAGGAGACATCAGAAGGAGCTCTGGTGGCTCATGAAACTCTACATTCTATTCATCAACATAAGATTTATGTCATGCTAATTAAACTAGATATGCTTAAAGCATATGATAGGGTTTCATGGGACTTTCTGATCCAAGTCCTTTTCAAGTTTGGCATTTCTCAGAAATGGTGCAAATGGATCTTATCATGTATTTCAGATGCTAGTTTCTCAGTTCTAATTAATGGTGCTCCTTCCAATTTTTTCAAGTCATCACAAGGAATTTTTTAGGGGGACCCTTTATCTCTATTTTTGTTTATTGTAATGGCTAAAGGTTTAAGTAGATTGATTCACTCAGAATGTAGAGAGGGGAATTGGAAGGGTGTTTTGATCCCCAGGGTTCCTTTTCCTATAACCCATGCTTTGTTTGTAGATGATACTCTGTTGTTTGGTCATCCTTCAATGCTGGAGGCTCAAACTATTAAAAAAGCTTTATCTCTTTACTGTTTGGCTTTAGGCCCAAAGGTAAATCAAGAGAAATCTAAGGAGTTTTTCTTCTATACCAGTTCTCGAGTTCAAAGAAGAATTTCTAAGGCCTTGGGGTATGTGGTGGATGTTCTCCCCTCCAAATATTTGGGCATTCCTCTTTTTTCTGGGTCAGCTAAAAATGCCTTTTGGAGTAGGCTTATCTCTTTTGTGAAGGGAAAGATAGCATCTTGGAAGGGTAAGTGGCTAACTCTTGCAGGTAAGATTTTGATGATCAAGGCAATCCTCTCATCTATTCCAGTCTATATGCTCTCTATTCTTAAAGTACCTAGGGGGATCTTATTTGAATTATGTCATTTGTTAAGGAATTTTCTTTGGAATGGGTCTAAAATGGATGGTAAAAAGATTCATTTGATCTCCTGGGATAAAGTTTGTTCTCCTAAAGCTGTTGGCAGATCGGGTATTAGAAATCTTGATGCCCAGAATAAGGCTCTGGGGGCAAAATTAGTGTAGCAAATGTATGAAAAACCTAGGTCTAAATGGTGTAATATCATGCAGGAAAATATTTGGACTCTCCTGAGCCAGAGAGGATTTTTACTATTCAGAATCCTGAACAAGGTTCACAAATTTGGAATTTTATTTTAAGTTGTAGAGAAGTTATTACTCCCTCTCTTTCTTGGGTAATTCATGATGGCAATTCGGCTTTATTCTGGGAGGACTCTTGGAACAATTTCCCTCCTTTATCTTAGATAGAAGGATTGCAGGAGGCTAGAGAGGTGTTAAAGCATTCTTGGGGATCTAAAGTTAGAGATTACTTGGATATTTCTTCAAACTCTCCTTTTCTTGGTACCAATTGGAAGGATTTTATGAATTCCCCCTTCCCTTCTTCTCAAAAGATATTGCTTGGTAAAATTCTAAAGGAAAGAAAGGTTTTTCTCTCGAGATCTAAAGATGAACTAATCTAGACTGTTTCGAAGTCAGGTAGGTATAATGTTAAGCAAGGCTATTTAAGTGTCATTGGGAAAAACTTGGAGGCTACTTTAGATTGGCCATTACAATTATGTTGGAGCCACCCCTATCTTCCAAAGGCAGGGGCTTTTGCTTGGCTGGGTCTAAATAAAAAGATCCTTACAAGTAACAGGCTATCAAAATTAGGTATCTCTCAGGCCTTTTTGTACCCTCTTTGTTCAGAACTTGAAGAAGATACTAATCATCTTCTGGTAAGTTGTTCCTTCTCTGCTTAGATTTGGTCATGGCTTTTCTTTAAGCTAGGATGGTTTGGTCCTTTGCCTAACTTAGTTTTGGAGATGTTTCAAAGTTGGCCCCTTTTGAATAAAGACTCTACATTTGCCTCGCTTTGGCTGGTTTCGCCAAGTATTGTAATATGGAATATTTGGTTGGAAAGAAACAAAAGAGTCTTTAGAAAAGAGGTCAATTCTTTGGAGCATGTTCTGGAAAGAATTGATAAATCTATTAGTGAGGTAGTATCTTCTTTCCTTCTCCAAAAAGGAGTAGTATCTCTTGTGTTTTCTTCTTGGGATGCTCTTATGCTCAAAAGCTAGAAATTTTGGAAACTTCCAAATTCTTCTTGTTTTGGTGGGGGTAAAAAAGTGGACAGAAGTCTTATCCATTGGTTAGCTCCTTCGGATCCTTTCATTAAATTAAATTTTGATGGAGCCTATAAAGGTAATCTAGGGTTTTCAGGAGCAGGTTTTGTTCTCAGAAACTTGAAAGGTGATGTGATTAAAGCTATCTATATTCATTTAGGATTTTCTTCTAACAATAAGGCAGAGGCTTTATCTCTATTAGCAGGATTCAATCTTGTAGCTAATCTTGACATTAAAAATATTGTTATTGAGGGGGACTCTCAGAACATTATTTTGGCCCTTAAAAAAAGATCTTCTCCAAGTTAGAAGATTGATTATTTAATAAAGGCAGCTTTAGTTTTCCTAGATTGTTTTGATTCATTTCAAATTCTCCATACTTATAGAGAAGGTAATGTTTTGGTAGATAAGTTAGCCAATTTTTCTTGCTCCCAAGAAGCGGTTTCAGTAGAATGGGATGAGGTTTCTTTAATCTTAAGGAGTGGGACAAATTTTAGCCAAGGATAAAGAAGGGTTTGCGCCAAATTTTTGAATTTTGAATGTCTTCGGCTAGTTGGCTAGTGTTATTGTCATGGAAGAGTGGTTACGGTGGCTTTTGATTGCATAAGTCTTACATCATGTGGATGCCGCCTTTGATGTCAATGGTGACATCATATCTCTATCTTTAAAGATATCTGTTATTCCTAATGTTTCTTAGGTTGCAGATTTCTTTTCCAAAAGTTTGGCTAAAGATGTCATCTTTCAAAGGTGGTAAATTTGTGTGAGACAATCTTTCAAGCAGTCATCGTACTATCCTATTTATTTCTTCATATGACCTTTTTCTTTGGGCTGTATTTCTAAGGTTAAATTTCATGATGATCAACTTCTCATTCATGTGGCTTCTCTTTATTATCACACTTGCTCATTCATTTTGGTCATCCAACAAAATTGGTTAACTCTGCATTTGGTTTTTCTTTGAATATCTTCATTTTCTATGTTTTCCCCATGGGTTCTCTATAGCGTAACAAAAGACTCTATTTCCCAATCCAAAAGTGGGAAAAGCTGACTGATGGATTACTTCTTCCACGAGCTCTCTCAAAGATGTTTAAGATTGCCAATGACCAGGTGTAATCTGCAATTATCGTTGTCTGTGGTCAGGAAATGTTGAGTTTTCCTCATCCCATTTATCCCTCTTAGGCAATTTCCCATTTCCTGTTTAACTCCATGGATTTGGTGCAGAATGCAAAAGTAGTGAAATCATTGGGTGAAATGTTTGTGCAGGATTTTTTCTTTTCTATTGATAAATTTAATTCTGCTGTGGTTAATTATGATCTCTACTCTGGGACAGCTCTTGTGGGAGGATTGTTTTTCCATAAGGATTTGGATAGGTCACCTTTAATCCACCATGTCTACTCTTCCATGGTTCATGGTTTATA
Source organism: Cunninghamia lanceolata (assembly GCA_027924645.1). NCBI lineage: Eukaryota > Viridiplantae > Streptophyta > Pinopsida > Cupressales > Cupressaceae > Cunninghamia > Cunninghamia lanceolata. The sequence goes on along the minus strand of BSBN01000262.1, from coordinate 4,630,185 downwards.
GAATGATTGTTTGGTTTCCTTCCATAATAGCTTGCAGTGTCATGGGGAGGAACTTGGGAGAGTTTTGGAAGGTGTAGTTAGGGACTCTTTTAAGGGTTTGTTTTTTCTCAAACATTTTGCTCCCCCGCTGCCTCCTCTGAATACAGATTTGGATGACCAAGCCCAACAAGGTTTTATTGTGGAGGATTTAAATGGATCTACCTGAGTAGTAAGTTGGTTCCTTCTTTCTTCTTTCAAGCAATATTCAGTGTTTTCATGGGGTTTGAAGTTTACAGTTAAATTTTGGTTCTTTTATGTAAGGGGTTGCCTGTATGAAGCCTTATTTTATGTGGGCTCTGAAGCTTTGTAATTATTGGTGAATGGTATAGGGTATTTTGTCTGTTGGCCCTATTTTCTTTTATATTTCCATATGAAAATTTTTGTAATGTACTTAGGTCTATTGGAGCCAGAACTCAGATTTTCTTCTTGGTTCTTTCCTGCCGATATGCTCCTCCTGAACTAGGATTTTGTAATTTATCAAATATATTTATATAATAGTTTAGTGGCTATGCCACTTTTTCTATAAAAAAAGATCAAATAATTAAATCAAATTATAGATAATATATTTATAAGTCTATCGGATTAATTGAATGAATAGATTATAATTAAAAATTATCTTTTCTTTATATGTTAGAATGATGGAGTAAAATTCGTGATATAAATATCATTATCTTATTAAAACTTCTTGAAGAGAATTAGTATACTTGAAATGAATGATTTAGAAAACTTAATATATTATAGAATTTGAATTGAATATGAATTAGGAAATAAAACCAGTTTGACAACCTTTAGATGCAATTGTATGAACAAATGATGGATTATTGCTTGAAAGGTGTGTTTTCATGATTGATGCATGGGAAAGGGATTAGAAATGGTCATAGGTGAATTAGATTTATTTATTTAGTTTATTCATTTATTTACTTATTTATTTGGGGAAAGAAGGTAGATTTTTATCTAGGAATGTGATTGGGTTACTATCTGAGCTAGGATGTCAAATGTGGATTATCAGAGATGGCTTTCCTCTTTTCGAGAATTGAACTAGGTTACTATATTTAAAGGTTTAGATCTAAATGAGATGACATTGAAAAAGATGTTTATTTTGTGTAGAAAACTTATTTATATTTATCTCTGCCACATCTTCTTGTGAGACAATATGCATTTCATTATTTAGAATTACACATTCAGACATCAAGGTTGCATCGGGTGTTCTCTCCTACCAGTTGTTTCCAGGTAGCTAGACATTTCATGTAGGGCTAGGTTTCCTTCATTTCATGAAGGGATCTAAGGAAGTGTAATTACTTCATGGTTGGGTAGAAAAGCACCTGGGCCATGTTCACGTCTCTCGGTTCGCAGGTGGAGGACCACTTGGCTTATGCGACTGATGATCATATTGATTTATTTATTCTTGTTGGGCATGTTTATTATAACTTGTAGTTGGATGTATTATGACATGATTGTCAAAGGACTTTGTATATGATTTTATAGTGCTTTTACCTGGGATGAGCATGCGAGTTGTAAGATTTAATGACTTTATTTGATTTATATTGATGACATTATCTTTTGCAAGATTTAATGATTCTTATGGATTCTTATTTATGAGGTTTCCCTTTTTTGAAGATTTATTAACTTTATTGAATCTTATTTATGAGACTTATCTTTTACTTGTGATATTGTAATTAAGTGGATTAATTACACCTTTTCATCTTTTATATTGGAATTAAGTGGATTAATTACACTTTTTTTTATCTTTTGTGGATTAATTACATCATTTTACTTTCGTTTCTTGTGATGTTGTATTTAAGTGGATTATTTACTTCATTTTACTTTGTTTTACTTTTGTGATGGTTTGAGGGCTTTTACATTTAAAATCACTACGATGGAGGCACCATGCAACCAGAAGGCCGAGCTTGTAAAAGGGACACTAGTATGCTTTGTTAGAATTGATGATACCTTAATGATACTTTGAGTTATTGTTATTGTTTTAAGATACTTTGATACATTGTTGGTGGTAGATTAATAAATTATTATTTTGTTGTGTAATAAGACATCGGGATGATGTCTCTTCCAAGTGGGGAAGGATGTCATGTCTTGTTTTTATGGACTATATTATTATTCTAGATTAGTGAACGTTTACCATGATTGTTTTACTTCAAGTAAGTTCCATGTGTGAAGGTAATTATCATGATGTTATATTACATAAATTTGAAAGTTGATTTAAATATTAAATATTATTGATAAGATTATGATGTTTTGCTTCGGCTATATTTTTGGGAACTAACCTATTGATGTCGAGTTGAGTGTGAATGAATGGAGGTACTCATCGAAGACAAGAACATGGTTGAGGTAGAGGTGTTCTAGTCACTGGGCAAGAACTATTTGGGATGGTTAACTTCGATCAATCACACACTCACATAGTCTCATATCATATTGCATTTTCTAAATGATCTTTTTATGCATTATTAATTAGTCGATAAATGTGATTGATGTATGATGAGTAGTTAAATATGTGTTTTCGTTGCTACAGAATGTTCTTTGAGTTATATAAGTTAGTCATGTAATTATAATTTCTTTTGACTTTAGATTTAATGAAAAATATATGAGTTATTTTTGAATTAATTTATTTGTTGTTTATTAAAAGAGTGTTATATATATATATCTTACCCTTGCTTGAAAAAACAATACCTTTGATAGGTTAAAAATAAAAATATAGTATTTAAATTATATTATTTAAATTCGAGAATATATTAACAAAACTAAATATAACAATAATATGATTTTATTTAATTATAATTAATAAAAGTGTTATCTTCTTTATATAAATAAGTTGATTAATAAATATAAATATATACTTTGTTAGACTTAAATAAAGATGTATTATTAAAAATAAGTTTATGATATTAATAATATATATTATAAATTAAAATCTAAGAATAATAAAGATAATTCTTTTCCATGCAATATAGATGATAGAAATAAGAGAAAGAGTTTAAAAGGAAAAAGGAGTAATTGGTGGAATTTCAATGCAAAAAGCATGCAAAAAACTAGAGTTTCAACAAGAAAAGCAGATCTAAATATACAATGTTATTTTTAGAGAGATGTATTCAATAAAAACTGAGATCAGAAGAAGGAAAGAACACCCATTATTATTCAGCAAGAAGATGAAAGAACACAGAAAGGAGAAGCATTGGCAATGGGAGGTAGAAACCAACTCTTTACGAAAAGTGTGGACCACTGGGTATCTTCTTCTAGTTTACTGTTACAAATTCTTTTATGGGTGAATGTTGTAAGAATATATATGGGCCTATTTATCTCTTCTTGTGTATTTGTTGAATGTTCTCCAATCTCTATGCTTTGTTCAACTTGATTTATAATGGTCTGAATATTTCTTAATGGCTTATTCTATATTTGAAATGACCTATGGTTTACCCTTATAAATCTCTTTTTCTATTTAGTGGCTTTTTAATCTTTTAGCATCCTACGTGTATCTTTCTAGTCTGAGCATGATATGGACAGTATATGTTGTCTTATCTTGTGTTTAATACCCCAGTGTCTATTCAATCTTCCTGTAGCAGTAGTTTCTTTTAACTATAGGAGAAATTTCTTAGCTTCTGTAGGGTACATTATTCTATCTCAACAATAGTAAACTTAGTACATATTTAAGAATAGCATAATAAGGTCCTATGGCAGACCTTATCTTAATCTTTGGTTGTGAATTCATTTCAGTTTTAGTTAATTACTTTCTGATGTTCCTATAGACTGTTCTGATGTTCCTGTAGACTATTATGTTGTTTCTATAGCAGACTTTCTACTATTCCTCTCGCTCGAGTTAAAAAAGTTCATGTAACTGTCTTAGATTCTACTTGTTTTATTGTTGTTCAGACTATATATTAGTTCCTATCACTAGTTTAAAGATCCTATAGCTTTTAGTAGTCTTTGTATTGTTGTTTCAGTTCCTGTCGCCAGCATTGTAAAATTCTTGTAGCTTCTTTTAAACTCTCTTTAAACAGTTATAGTAATCCACATAACAAAGATAGTTTTATTTTTGATTTTTATCCATGTTTATTTGATATGGAAACAATTCTTAAACTCTTATTAGAAACCATTCTTAACTCATATTATGTTTATATTTAAACTATTTGCTTGAATCAAAACAACACTGGATAGGAAGTAGATAAACTTAGTTTTCTACAAATTATTTTTAACAATAAAATAAGATCAGAGAATTAAATCAGATTATAGATAATATATTTTTAAGTCTATCTGATTAATTGAATGAATAGATTTTAATTAAAAATTATCTTTTCTTTATATGTTAGAATGATGGAGTAAAATTCGTGATGTAAATATCGTTATCTTATTAAAACTTCTTGAAGAGAATTAGTATACTTGAATTGACTGATTTAGAAAACTTAATATATTATAGAATTTGAATTGAATATGAATTAGGAAATAAAACCAGTTTGACAACCTTTAGATGCAACTGTATGAACAAATGATGGATTATTGTTTGAAAGGTGTGTTTTCATGATTGATGTATGGGAAAGGGATTAGAAATGGTCATAGGTGATTTTGATTTATTTATTTTATTTATTTACTTATTTATTTGGGGAAAGAAGGTAGATTTTTTATCTAAGAATGTGATTGGGTTACTTTTTGGGCTAGGATACCGAGTGTGGATTATCAGAGATGGCTTTTCCTCTTTTCGGGAATTGAACTAGGTTACTATATTTAAAAGTTTAGATTGACATTGAAAAAGATGTTTATTTTGTGTAGAAAACTTATTTATATTTATCTTTGCCACCTCCTGTTGTGAGACAATCTACATTTCATTATTTAGAATTGCACATTTAGACATCAGGATTGCATCAGGTGTTCCTTCCTACCAGTTGTTTCCAGGTAGCTGGACATTTCGTGTAGGGCTGGGTTTCCTTCATTTCATGAAGGGATTCAGGGAAGTGTAATTACTTCATGGTTGGGTGGAAAAGCACCTGGGTCATGTTCCTGTCTCTCAGCTTGCAAGTGGAGGACCACTTGGTTCATGCTTCTGATGAGCATATTGATTTATTTATTCTTGTTGGACATATTTATTATAACTTGTAGTTGGATGTATTATGGCATGATTGTCAAAGGACTTTGTATATGATTTTATAGTGCTTTTACTTGGGATGAGCACATGAGTTGTAAGATTTAATGACTTTATTTTATTTATATTGATGAGATTATCTTTTGCAAGATTTAATGATTCTTATGGATTCTTATTTATGAGGTTTCCCTTTTGTCAAGATTTATTGACTTTATTGAATCTTATTTATGAGACTTATCTTTTACTTGTGATATTTTAATTAAGTGGATTAATTACACCTTTTCATCTTTTATATTGGAATTAAGCAGATTAATTACACTTTTTTATCTTATATGGATTAATTACATCATTTTACTTTTGTTTCTTGTGATGTATTTAAGTGGATTATTTACTTCATTTTACTTTGTTTTACTTTTGTGATGGTTTGAGGGCTTTTACATGGGGAATCTTTCAACGGTCATTATCATGGGTCTATTTTGGATGGAAATTGATGTAATAATATTATTTTATTTAATTTTCCAAGAAGGGGTAATTTGGGTTTGCCCCTCTATTTATTTGGAGGCCAAAAAACATATTTGGGACTATTGCAGATTTGATAATTTTCTCACAGAGTTGTTTAGCTTGTGTTTTCTTTACTGGATAGGCAAACCATTGGAGATGGAGCTTGTGTCTGGTGGACATGAGTTCCCAATGATCTGAGGTTAGTGTTCTTGGATTGTAGAGAGCAATCTCACTTCAGAGGTTGCATCAGTGCTGAAGGATTGTAGCAGTTTTAGTGTTTTGTGTGCAGGAGTAGATTCTAGTGATTTCAGAGCAATTGTGTTGTTTTCGATCATTGCATGTCATTGAATGTTAGTGTAGTAGATATATTTCATCCATTTTAGAGGTTTGGAGTAGCTTTGACCAGCTGGGTGTTGCTGGTTTGATAGTGTTGCATGTGTAGTTTATGTGTGCTTGCAGGGCATGTTTTGAGCATTTTAGAGTGATTGTAGAGCTTATGTTGGTGTTGTTTGTGTATTAGGAATGTGTTACTATGTGTGATGATATTATTCATCAATATTATATGCCTTGGTTCAGCTCCTACATGTTTGGGCATCATTTTGGGGTTTTTAGCATTGTTCAGTGGTGATTTCTATGTGTATTTTAGCCTATTTTTGGGTGTTGTAGCTAGTAGATTTGTTGTGGGGTGATGTGGTTGTTGTTACTATTTCATATCAGTTCTTTAGGCCTAATTCCATGTCATATGTATCAAAAATTCATAATAAAAAATATTTGAGTTGTTTGTGTTCATTTTTGTGTAATACTTGTGCAAACTAGTTAGCTAGATTTGTGTGTTGTGATGTATATTAGTGATAAATCTGTAAGAATCATTTTTAGATTTGAGTTTATGATAAAAATCAGATTGTGGATATTACAGTGGTATTAGAGCATGATCTTTCCAACATGTAGGGTAAATTGATTTGTGGGTGTGAATCATGGGAGGTTTCTTCAATTCTCTAATAAAGAGCGTGATAGAGGGGGACTATGAAATTATGGCCTCCAGAATTGCTAAATGGTATAAAGAATACCAAAACCATTGTGAAGGTTTTAAGGTAGCCCTAACATTTGAAAGATATGTAGACCTTGCAAGAAGAACTATTCCCCAAGAAAAGGTGGTTATCAAAATTTTTGACAAGTACCAAGGAGAACCCAAAAATGTTGGAGCCACTAAATCTTTTGATAGGTACTTCATAAGATCTAGAAAGGAAGAAAAGTTGAATGATATAAAGAAATCAAGGTGAAAGAAGAGCAACTAAATTTAGGGTCAGAAGGCATAATTAATCAAGAACCAAATGATACTGGGAAGAAGATAGAGAAGCTGGAATTATCACAAGAAGATGTAATGGTTCGAGTGGAGCGTAAAGAAAAATCATATTTGTGGGAGATGGAACAAAGGCAAAATTTTATGGAATCCACCATTCATTTTGAAGGTAAAAATTTTTTGGTCATAGAAGATGCTTTATTGACTTCTAATGATTGTATGTGTCAGGAGAAATGTGATGAAATCCAGAAGGAAGTGTCACTTGCAGAATGCAGAAGTAAGGCTGATGGTATTATATTAGAGGTTTCAACAAGGGAAGACTTACATGTAGAGCACTCATATGAAAGAAAAGATAATTTCATAGCTTATGAGGAGTTTCAAGATGACTCCATTGAGTGACATGTATATAAGGCAAATTCTTCACCTGATACCAATATTGGAATTTAGTTTGCTGCAAATTTTGGATCAGCAATAAGTCATATACAAATTTATTGTCTTCATGATTATAGCTTATGGAATGGATGTAATCATATTGTAAAAGATATGATGCTTGATAATTTATCATTACAATTTTATCATAATCATGAAAAGCATCACATAGAGGATGAAGGAATCCATAATGGCCTATGCATAAGGGTGTGGGATCTAGGTCCTCTATCCAAATCCAACACACAGATTGAAGAGTCCAGGAAGAACAAATAGGAAGTAATCTCTTAGATTTTGAAAGGAAAAATAATGACCAGATTTTAGAGTAGTGTGGTGAGTGGACATACTTTTGAAGGAGATATCCTGAGTTGCAAGGATATCACTATTGAGAGTATCTCAACAATCCACATCTCATTGAAGGAGGATGATCTCATTATTGGTAGCCTAAGGTATGGAAGTAATGATCATATTTCAGATTTGTTGTTGCCTCTTATATCCCTACAAAATTTTGGTCACCATGGGAAACATGTTAATAAAAGTGACTTCTTGAGAACCAAAGGGAATAGAGGTATTATTATTGAGTTCACCATTCATTGTACTTGGATTGAAAGAGAATCTATAAGGCATCAAATGGGGCTTGTTGTGCTTTTTAACCACATTGTGAAGGACCAATGTTTATAGTTTATGGATCACTTGTGGGAGCCAAGTACTAAAATTGAAGACAAATTCATGAGTGATAGCCAATTGGAGATATCCCTTTTGGGAAGTTTGATGATAAATGTGGGTAAGAAAATTGTCTTTTTGATATTCAATATATTGTGACTAAGTTTGTTATGGTGCATTCTAGGAGAAAGTTTTCTATGGAATCCAAGAGAAGGGAGGTAGAGCTTCAAGGAATTGAAGATGGAGAACCAAAAGTTGTCATAGTTATGTGGATGGAAAATCAATTGATGATATTCATGACCCGCTTGCAAGATCAAGAAAAGTTTTTAGACACAAAGTGGGGGAGTTTCCAGCCCATTGCCATGGTTGAGGTAATTGCAACTAATACAAGATGGTTTCTAAATATTACAATTTTGATCTTTAGTAAAAAAATGTAGTGTTATAGCCATGAATTTAGGAAGATATTTTTGCCTCATATTATCTGTAAGAAGTCTTATCCTTTGGGGATACTAAGTGCCAATATTCCAGCTGATATATTGTTGTTTGGAAGGAAAGTTCAAGCTAACTATGACTATTATAGCCACCTCCAAACCCACTTACAACATGGTCTAAACTATCTTTCAAGTGGAAGTGCTTTGGACAACATGTTAAGAGTCCTTGGAATACAAGATAATTATCATGACTATAATGTGGGAGAGAGGAGCCAAATTTTGAGCATACCTTGGTTTCATCCCAAGGAAGAGGAGGTAAGAGATTTTGATTATTATGATGATATTTTTATCTCCAACAAGACTTGGAAAATTATTTGGTAGTATTTGTGTATTGCCAAAGTATCTATAGGAGAGGTTGACATCACCCACTTGGATCAACATGATCTAAATGATGAGCAATAAAAGATGAATGAGCTAATGGAGGAAATCAGAGAATGCATAGTTTTCCATCAGATTGAGCCTTTTCTTGCATATTTGAAGTCTCAAGTTTGAGGAAGTATTTGCTGCTATTATATGATGATCATTTCTTCTCCTCAACCATACTATTGTTGTTCTAGATCAGACCCTAAAGTAACATTCAACAACCCTCAAATTGAGACAGAGTATGGAACAATTAGTGTTTTTAGTAGGGAATATCTCCACCTTTCCAAGGTAAAAGAGGTAACTATTTCCAAGTTGCATATTTTCTATTGTCAAGGATGAATTGACTATTATAACATTCTTATAGGCTGTAAAAATCAGATTGCCAACACATCAAGAAGTTTTAGATGCTTACGGTACAAACTATCTAGCGCCCATTCACACATACAATGGAGACAGAATGCACTATTACTTGCAGATCTAGTTTTTGGGAGATGGTGGTGTACATGCTATTGTCACATGATTATACTTGCTATCTCTCTACCTGGATATTTTCTTGTTATGGATCAGCAATAAAGTTAAAGGTAACACCCCTCAAGCTGAGGTAAAATTTGGGCCTATTAGGGTGTATTTCAGCCATGTATTTTTTAGTGTGTTGATGATAAAAGTAATTGTTATTTCCCAAAAATCCACTTGCTATTACAGAGGATGCCATGATTGTTATAGTAGTCCTAATAGAAGCATAAATCAGACTTCTATTATTGGGAGAAGTTGTAGTAGTCTTAGATTTGATTTGCCACATGCTAGTGCTTATAAACAGTGGGAAGTAATTGGCAAGTTTAAAAGATTTCTCTTGGAAAATGGGGTTTAGATTTGGGATTGGAGTGATTGTATCAAAGGTGTGGATGGATATTTTGGTTGGTTTCATGACATTGTCACATATGAGTTTGAGCTTTCAAGTTTGTACTATATTCTTTCGCAAGAGTTGTCTCATTTGACAGGTACATGATCAAGGCTTTTTGAGAAGTATAGTATTACTTATCACATTGGCACAATGGTTCTTGAGCAATCTGAGTCTACATTGCTTGAGGACAAGCAATCTTGGGAAGGGAGGACTTGTCATGTCCCCTTTTTATTAATTCATGTTGGAGGATATATTTTTCAATTCAAAATATTTTCCTTGGGCTAAGGTATGGAAATGGGAAAATAATTATATCTAAAATTGGTTATTTGGGCTCGAATCATTCATTAATTATTATTTATGATAAAATGGGTCAAATAATTAATTTAATATTATTATTTTGGATTATTTACCCAAGGAAGGGTGTGGGATTTCATGTGAGAGGATTTGTAACCTCCAAGTTTAGGTGGCAAGCTATTATTAGTAGATTCCTTGGCAACTTTTATGACAACTTGCATGCATGGAGTTATTACTTAATTTTGGTGGGGAATCTTGCAACGATCATTACCGTGGGCCTATTTTGGATGGAAATTGATGTAATAATATTATTTTATTTAATTTTCCAAGAAAGGGTCATTTGGCTTTGCTCCTCTATTTATTTGGAGGCCAAAAACACATTTGGGACTATTGCAAATTTGATAATTTTTCACAGAATTGTTTAGCTTGTGTTTTCTTCAGTGGATAGGGAAACCATTGGAGATGGAGCTTGTGGCTGGTGGACATGAGTTCCCAGTGATCTAATGGTGGTGTTCTTGGATTGCAGAGAGCAATCTTATTTCAGAGGTTGCATCAATACTGAAGGATTGTAGCAATTTCTGTGTTTTGTGTGTAGGAGTAGATTCTGGTGATTTTAGAGCAATGCAGATCATTGCATGTCATTGCATATTAGTGTAGTAGATATATTTCATCCATTTTAGAGGTTTGGAGCAGCTTTGACCAGCTGGGTATTTCTAGTTTGATCTCAGGAGTGTTGCATGTGTAGTTTATGTGTGCTTGCAGGGTATGTTTCGAGCATTTCAGAGTGATTGCAGAGCTTATGTTGGTGTTGTTGGTGTATTGGGAATGTGTTGCTATGTGTGATGATGTTCTTCACCAATCTTATGTGCCTTGGTTCAGATCCTACATGTTTGGGCATCATTCTGGGTTTTTTAGCATTGTTCAGTGGTGATTTCTATGTGTATTTCAACCTATTTTGGGGTGTTGTAGCTAGCAGATTTGTTGTGGGGTGTTGTGGTTTATTTTTCTATTTCATATCAGTGATTTAGGCTTGATTCCATGTCATATGTATTAGAAACTCATAATAAAAAATATTTGAGTTGTTTGTGTTCATTTTTGTGTAATACTTGTGCAAACTAGTTAGCTAGTTTTGTGTGTCGTGATGCATATTAGTGATAAATCTGTAAGAATCATTTTTAGATTTGAGTTTATGATAAAAATTAGATTGGGGAATTATAGTCCCCCTAGGACTTTTTACCTCCTAAGTTTAGCTCCTAGGTCCCTTATTTTTTATCATTCATGTTAGAATTGACTCCCGAGACAAAATGGTCTAAAACCCATGTCAAGTGGGGCTTGAGGGACATTACAAAACCTACACCCTGACCCAAAATAGGTCCTAGAACAAGGGTGCTTGCGCCCTTGTCTTGCCCTATTTTGGTGGGGTCCCAAATTTGAATGTCAGTAAAGTGACCATTAAAGGTGTTCCTTGCTAACATGTTAAGTTTGTATTACAAAATTAAAGCAGGAATGCATATATAAGCATGCTTAGGGTTTCATTTGTAAACTATAAGATGACTGGAGGATGATTATGAGATTTTGGTGAACTTATGATTTTAGAGTATTCAAGGCATTCATTGTGTTGCAAGAGAAGAATATTGTTTTTGTGTTTGTTATTGCATATTTGGCTTCATCCTCTCATGTTGTGAAGGATCTTCATCTATGTGAGAGCTACACCTCTGAGGTGATATCTATTTGTGCTTCAATCAATCATTTATCAATTTGTTTTTCCTCTATCCTACAAGGATTCACACTCTCTATCTAATAATGGTGTTGGAAGGCTTGAATGCCATTCCAAGGCTTGACCGAGGCAAGCTCCTAAACACCACAACCCCCAACCCCTCTCTTGTGATTGCAGGTGATAGATGTCAAATTTTGTAGAGTGGAGTTATAGAGCATAAGGATCTAAGATCTGAAGGAAAAAGCATAAAAGAACACTATTAGGACTTGGGTGCTAGCCCCCGTGTCTTCCAGTTTTGCAGAGCCAGAAATTAATGTAATAGTGATAATCAACATCAGAAAAAGTCTAGAAAGCCCCAATAAAAATACTAGCTTGGACTTCGGTGGGAGTCCCTATGTCCCTGACATTTTAGAATATCAAACTTTGAAATCTGGTATGAATCTAATTTTCATCTAGTATCTCTATGTGTGAGCATTTGTTGGAATTCATCTATTTGTTTACAATTTTTCAATAATTAGGGTTTTGAGAATAATTGGGCTTAAATGAACACAATAATCATTAATTTCCAAATTTACTTGTCATTCCAAGTGACAACAAACCTGCAGCTAAATCCTCTTGCAAAAGTTGTGATTCTACTCGATTTAATGTCCTTGAATTTATGTAGTGAAAGGAGGATCTAAACTATATATCATATCAACCCCTTTACCCTCTTTTTTTACATTACAACCCTCAGAAAAAAGTACCAGCTTGAGCTTGGGTACCCGCTCGTTTGACCTCAACTTTTCTATCTTCTGAAACTTGAAATTTGGTATGTATCTAATCTGTATTTAGTCTCTTTTTGTGTGAGCATTTGTTAGGTTTCATCTGTTTGTTTATGGTTTTGTATAATTAGGGTTTAAGGCTTAATTAGGCTAAATAACACATTAATCAACAAATTCAAAATTTTTTTATCATTCCAAGTGACAACAAACCTGATAGTTGAGTCCTCTTGCACAAGTTGTGATTCAACTCAGTTAAATGTCCTTAAATGTATGTAGTGAAAGGAGGACCTAACTAAACTGAGTTGAATCATAACTTTTGCAAGAGGACTCAACTACAAGTTTGGTGTCACTTGGAATCATAAGGAAATTTGGAATTTGTTGATTAATTTGTTAACTTTAGTTTGATTACACTCAAAACCCTAATTGTGCAAAATTGTAAGCAAATGGATAAAACCTTACAAATGCTTGCACAAGAGGACACTAAATGCAGATTAGATACATACTAGATTTTAGGATGCAAAAACTTTGGGGTCACAAGAGCGGGTTCCCATGACCAAGGTAGTACTTGTTTTGAGGGATTTGTGATATTTCCTACTATAGACTACAACTGCTTCAGAGATTTCTGACTTTGCAAAATTAGAGGTCAAAAGAGAGGGTTCCCTTGACCTTTTAGGGATATTTTTTGCCTTTTTCTTCATATTCAGAATCTTTATGCTTTGTAATGATCCTTTGCAACTCCTCTCTGCAAGATCTGATACCTGTCACTTGCAATCACAAGAGAGGGGTTGGGGGTTGTGGTGTTTAGGAGCTTGCCTCAGTCAAGACACATAATGGCATTCAAGCCTTCCAACACCTTTGTTAGATAGAGAGTGTGTGTCCTTGTAGGACAGAGGTAAAAGCAAATAATAAAGTAGATAGATTAAATCACAAATAGATATCACCTCAAGGGTGTATCTCTCAAGGAGATGAAGATCTTTCACATCATGAGAAGATGAAGCCAAATCTGCAACAACAAACACAACAACAACACAATTCTACTCCGCAACACAATGAATTCCTTGAATGCTCTATGATCATAAGTTCACCTTAATCTCAAAATCATCTTCTAGTCTACAAATGAAGTCCTAAACATGATTATATAGGCATTCTTGCTAATATTTCTTAATTCAAACTTAAGATGCCAACAAGGAACACCTTTAACGATAAGTTTGCCGACATTTAAATTTTAGGCCCCGATAAAATAGGGTAGGACAAGGGCGCAGACGCCCTTGTCCAGGGGCTTATTTTAGGGCTAGATTAAGCTCAAAGTTCCCCCCCTAGATCCCATTTGACATGGGTTTTAGGGGATTTTGCTCCAAGATTCATTTCTAATATGCATGATCAAAACTAAAGGACCTGGGAGCTAAACTTAGGAGGTAAAAGTCTTAGGGGGACATTTCATGACATAACATTTAGTCCCCACTTTAATCCATCAAAGTACGATTGAAAACACATCAAATATGCCAAGCACAAGAAGCTAAGGCATACACCAAGATTGAGGAACTATTTCTAGCCCCCAATCTTAGGTAAGCATTAGAAAACACATCACAGACACGTAAGACATAATGAAGACAATATGAAGCATGCAAAACATGGAGAAGATAGTATTGAAGACACACAAAACACGGTGAAGACATGAGATCAGTCACACAAAACATAATGAATACATCGATATAGCATTTTCATTTTCATATATATAAATGCATGGAAATAAAAAATTGTGACACAAAACCTAGTAATGTAGGGGAGACTTGACCACACCCTTTACACTACACTAAGGGGAGAAAACACGCCATACAAAACTCAAGCGTAGAGGAGACTCATTTCCACACCGTTTATACTACACGAGGGGGAAAACACACCATACAAAACCCAAGCATAGGAGGGACTTATCACCACACCCTTTATACTACACGAGGGAGAAACACACAGAAAACACTAGCACCGTATAGCATGCCATAGACATACTATACGTCTTAAACACATGAAAAATAAGGCAATAGAAGGAGCTTATTCCTAAGTCCCACCATATCAAACACACTGCAGACACACTTGACGGTTGGACTTATGCCACAACAACTGCTAAAAACATGCTTAAGGGAGGATAGTCTCAAGATCCAACCCCACCTCTGTAGAGGACTTTTGAAATAAAAGGATGTGCACTAGCTCAAGAGATACACCATCCCACCTCCACAAGATCTAACACCTGCCACCTACAATCACAAGGGAGGGGTTGGGGGTTGTGGTGTTTAGGAGCTTGCCTTGGTCAAGCCCTAGAATGGCATTCAAGCCTTCCAACACTATTGTTAGATAGAGAGTGTGTGTTCTTGTAGGATAGAGGCAAAATCAATTGATATGATAAATGATTGAAAGCAAAAAGAAGATGTCACCTCAGAGGTGAAGCTCTCATAGGGAGATGAAGATCTTTCATGCCATGAGGAGATGAATTGATGAAGAGAAATCTGCAATAAACATGAACAAACACAACACAATACTACTTTGCAACACAATGAAAGCCTTGAGTATCCTTAACACAAGATCACAAGTTCACATTATTCATCTCTAGTTAAAATGAAGTCCTAAACATGCTTATATATGCATTCCCACTATAATTTCATAATTCAAACTTAAGATGTGATCAGATAAGATCAAGTCCGTGAGTCTTTAGGTCTCATAAGGGATAATAAGTACAATGTTTGAGAAACATCAAGTCTCAAGTATCTAGTTGCCTTTTGATAATTCTATAAAATAAAAAAGTGTTATCATGCAACACATCAATTTTTTTCCTTTAATGAATTGGAGCTTGTCTTTTCTTCTTATCATAGCTATGGTAATACCCATTCTTTGAGAAAGCTTATTAGTATATTCTTGGTTACAATTATGTGCCTTCAAAGAAAAGGAAAGAATGCATAATGCTTTCTCTAGGAATGGATGAAATTAGAAAAGAGATTCCTATTTTCTTTCATCCATGTCAGGTTGTGTAAGGGCATCCCAAGTTTTGTAGAGAAATTTTTTCTTTCCTTGCAACAACTTTCTTATTTGTACAATCCCATCTCCTCATAACAAGAATCTGGTAAGGTATGGATGTTGCTGCTCAATCTATTCTATGATTTGTTGCTGCTAAGTCTGAGTTGGTGGAAATTTTTAGTTTCTAATGGCCAATGTTCAGTGCTTAACTTTGTGTGTAGGAAGAGCAACACCTTCAAAGATCCTCCTTGTCCCCATATTAATTAACAATGTGTGATGATTAACATTTAATAGATGATGGGTATAACACCAGGGTGGTCCAAGCACATGAAATTATATGGTCCACTATTTACATAATCAAATAATCATGTGGACATCAACTATCATCCTAGTCATCACTCTTCTCACAATGAGCAGGTGCTACTAGCTCAACTTTGGTGAGTGAGGAACAATTGATGGGCTTTCTCCATAGCAGCTTAGATGCTATTATGAAAGGTTAACTAGATTACAAGATGAAGGCCAATATTTGAAGGTTATTTTAATGAAGTGTCCCCACAAAAAACCAAAGTGCCCACTCTTGATCATTATCTGAAACAAGATGCAGTTGGTGTAAAACTTCCAAGAGAATATTTTTAATTATTCATGTACAATGCAGTTTGAAAATAAAAATTTGTTTAGGTGTACATATCAATCATCTGAAATATTATAAGTGTGAGATTCATTGATTGACTCAAGCCACTAGGATCACCTGCAAAACCTAGGATTAACCTTCTACAAGAGAAAAAAATAAAGAGGATAAATTTGCACAATATTGGATGCAAGAATAAAATTAGATTGATGAATTACATGTGAGAACTTGCTTTTATATTTGCAAGCTAGAAAACCCTAATATGACTTAAGAATAACCTAAGACTAAAATTAGCCCCAAGTTAACTTAATAAAGTGTGATTAAATATTTAATTACACCAACACCCCTCCTTGTTAGAAATGAAAGTAACACTACTTCAATGGAAATCTGATTCGAGATAAATTTCAGCAATCTTTAACTATGTGCTATTAACAATGGAGATTATAACAAAACATAAACCCACAATATAGAAATATACCAGACGCAGAATGAAGCACATAAAACAAGTGTTTAATGTGGAGAAAACCCTTTTGGGTAAAAAATCCACCAAGAAAAGAGGTCAAGTTGTATTATCTTCATAAAAGGAGATTACAAATACATTCACTTCCTTTGTCCTCCAACCTTCACTCTGGCAGAACCCGGGTACCTGTAAACTGTTATTATGCCTCTCATCTACTATGCTATGGTTTATATAGAATTTACACAACCTCAAGACATTAAATGACTTCTTACAAGCCCATAATGTTTGTCAAGAGTCAACAATACAACCTTGGGCATCCATGGCCAAGAATAGGCTCTTACAAGGTCATAAATCCTATCATACATGCATCCTACACTGGGAAAAATGTGCCCATGCAAGCTTGAATGCCTTGGGGCCAAAAATAGCCACTTACAACATCTTATGACGCGTCATATGCTATTATAAGTGTCATAGATTCTTATGACAACTTACAGTTGTCATAGAATCTCTTACACTTCTTACAGCATCTATGACATGCGTCATAACACTAAAAATAGATT
Organism: Cunninghamia lanceolata; assembly: GCA_027924645.1. Lineage (NCBI taxonomy): Eukaryota > Viridiplantae > Streptophyta > Pinopsida > Cupressales > Cupressaceae > Cunninghamia > Cunninghamia lanceolata. Next base: position 4,612,992 of record BSBN01000262.1, on the reverse strand, counting down.
ATTCCTCCACATGTGCACCCCACTTTGACCAATTACCATTTACCATAGTAAATGACATCTCGTAACTATCACCGGTAACTCTGGGACTTACCATGTAGTAACTCCATAATTACCGTGGACAGTAAATAATTTTTACTTCTACCAGTGAAACTTGTACATCCCTTATAGGTAATTACAAATTACAAATAATAAATGGAATAAATACAATATTGGGATTTACAATGTTAATGGAACCTTATCCCAACATTCTCCCACTTGACATTATACATTGTAAATCACCCCGTAGGGAATCAAATGAAAAAAATCAGGCACTAGAAACAAGGCCCATGGCCTCTCTACACCACACAAACTTCTTTGTGCTCATAGGCTTGGTCAATCAATCTGCAACATTCTCCTAAATGTCTATCTTCTTCAGCTCAATCTCTCCATTTACAACCAACTCTCAAACAAAGTGATACTAAACATCAACATGCTTAGTCCGAGCATGATACATGGGATTCTTGGCCAAACAGATAGCACTCTGGCTATCACAACCAATCTGAATGATCCTGCAATCAAAACCAATACCTGTACACAGTCTCCTCAACCAAACTGCCTCCTTAGAGACATGAGTATCAGCCATACACTCTACTTTTGTGGTGGACAAGCAACTATGGGCTTCCTCTTACTCATCCAATTCACTGTACCTCCAAACAAAGTAAACACATAGCCACTAGTGGACCTTCGACTATCCAAGTCACCTAGCCAATCTACATCAACAAAACCCTGTATGTCTAAAGATTTATCAACACTATCAGTACCAGAATAAACCAAACAATAATAAGGAGTACCTGCAAGATATTTAAACACCCTCTTCGTGTAGTTCTAATGCTGTCTACTAGGGTTAGACATAAATCTGGTTAAAACTCTCACTTCTTGGGTAATATCTGGTCTAGTGCAAACCATTGCATACATCAAACTCCCTACAACACTAGCATATGGCACATTAGACATATCCTCAAAATCATCCTCAGTCTTTGGACACATATCTAATGAAAGCTTAGTACCAGTGGGTAAAGGAACTCTAACTGGGTTACAGTCCTACAAACTAATCCTTTGCAAAATAGTATTTACATACTTACTTTGTGACAACCAAAGCTTTATGTTAACTCTATCCCTCCTAATCTCCATTCCCAAAATATACGTTGCAGCACCAAGATCCTTCATCTCAAATGCACTTGAAAGTGGGGCTTTAAGCTCACTGATCATACCCTTAGTATTGATGAAAAACATGTCATCAACATACAAAGCAATAACCAGTATAGAATATGGCATACCTCAAACTCCCTACAACACTAGCATATGGCACATTAGACATATCCTCAAAATCATCCTCAATCTTTCGATACGTATCTAATGAAAGATTAGTACCAGTGGGTAAAGGAACTCTAACTGGGTTACAATCCTACAAACTAAACCTTTGCAAAATAGTATTTACATACTTACTTTGTGACAACCAAAGCTTTATGTTAACTCTGTCCCTCCTAATCTCCATTCCTAAAATATACCTTGCAGCACCAAGATCCTTCATCTCAAATGCACCTGAAAGTTGGGCTTTAAGCTCACTGATCATACCCTTAGTATTGATGAAAAACAACATGTCATCAACATACAAAGCAATAACGAGTATAGAATCATCAACACAATAAATGTAAACACAGCAATCCTCCTCGCTTCTAACAAAACCTAATTTCAAAACAAATGAGTCAAACTTTTGATACCACATTCTAGGGGATTGTTTCAGACCATAAAGAGACCTCTTTAACTTGTAAACCCAATGTTCTTTTCCTTTTACCTCAAAACCTATAGTTTGTTACATATAAATTTCTTCTTCAATATCTCCATGCAAGAATGTAGTCTTAACATCCATTTGCTCAATCTCCCAATAATAAGCTGTAGCAATGGATAAGAGAAATCTAATAGAAGTCAATTTAGCAATAGAAGAGAATATCTCACCAAAATCAACTCCCTCTCTCTGGGAGTAGCCCTTGGCTACCAGTCTAGCCTTGTACTTTTCCAATGACCCATCTGCTCCAAACTTCTTCTTGAAGACCCACTTACAACCTATTTCCTTTCTTCCTTTGGGAGAACGAACAAGATCCTAGGTGTTACAAGAGTCTAAAGCCATCATCTCCTCCTGCATTGCTAATTGCCAAGACTCACTATCATCTACATAAATAGCTTCCCTGTAGGATCTGGATTCATTGTTAGTACTCAATAAAGCATATACACAACATAAATATGGTGGGCTATACCTATCAACTGGATTCTGTTGTCTTGTGGATCTCCTCAAGGGTGGAGTAAGAGACTCTACTCATTCTTCTGCATGATCATCTGCACCAACTTCTTTTGTAACAATAGATTCATCTTCATTAGAACTACTTGAATCTTCTTCTTCTTCTTCACATCCCAATCCATCATTATGTTCTTCCTGAGGTGCATCTTGCTTCTCTAAATCAAAGTACAACTTCTTTACCTTTTCATCTTTTTCTTTTGGCTGCTCAGGTTCAGAAATAGCTCTAAGTTCCCTGAAAATAACATCTCTAGAAAAGATAATCTTGTGGGTTAGTGGATTCCAAAGCTTATAACCTTTCACATTATCACCATATCCAATGAATGTATACTTTTCAGCTTTTGGATCCAACTTAGATCACTTTTCCATAGGCACATGAACAAAAGCCTTAGAACCAAAAACCCTTAAATGTGAAACAAAAGGTTTCTTACCTGTCCACACTTCATAAGGTGTTGAATCAAGAGCCTTACAAGGAGATCTATTTATCAAGTAGCAAGAAGTACATGCATCCTCTGCCCAAAAGCATTTATCTAATTGTGTATCACTAAGCATATTTCTGGCTCTTTCCATAATCGTTGGGTTCATCCTTTCTACAACACCATTCTATTGTGGTGTATATGGAGATGTCTTTTGTCTGATTATACCTGTATACTTACAAAACTTATCAAATTTCTTAGAGCAATATTCCCCTCCATTGTCAAATATTAATATTTTTATCTTTAAACCTGATTGGTTCTCTACTAAGACTTTGAATTCCTTAAACTCAGTGAAAACTTTAGATTTAATCTTTCATAAAATAAATCCATGTAAATCTGGATACATCATCAATGAAGGTTACAAAATAACAAGATTTTCTGATAGATTCATTATCCACAGGTCCAAACACATCCATATGAATAATTTCTAACTCCTCTTTTGCTCTATTACTTCCTGAAGGAAATGATTTTCTATTTTGTTTACCAAACACACAATGCTCACTGAAATCAAAGTGCTCATCAAAATAGGAGAAACCATCCAACAAATTTTTATTCTTAATAGTTTTTAATACATTATTGCTTGTGTGGCCCAATCTACGTTGCCACAACATACATGCATTTTCAGTATTAGCCTCAAATACATAGGATGCATTATAAACTGTTGTGGCTTCAAGCTTGAATAGGATTTTGAATCTCTTCCCCTTCGCTACCACCAATTTCCCTCTCACTAATCTGCAACCATGCTTGTCAAATGTCACATGCATTCCCAAATCATTCAACTTTGAAATTAAAATTAGATTTCTAGCTAATCCAGGAACATGCAAAACACCTAGGAGGGTTTTAATCCTCCCATCACTAAAACACAACAATACCTTTCCTTTCCTGACAATAGGATATGCAGAGTTGTCACCAAGGTAGTTATTACCTCCATCATATTCTTCATATGAGGAGAACCATTCCTTATGTGGAGTCATATGAAATGAGCATCCTAAGTCAACCAACCAGTGATCATTAGAAACAAGATTACATGCAGAAAGTAAAACTTCTTCACCCACATTTGAGGACTTATCTAAAGCACTCTCCCACTGTTTCTTGGGGTTTCTACACTCCTTCACATGTCCCCTTTTACCGTAGTTCCAAGACTTAACTCTATTCTTTTTACCAGGAGTCTTAGACCGGCCCTTGGACTTGTCCTTATCCCTTTTCTGATCTTGTTTAGGTCCTCTTTCCTTAGACCTTCCCTTGACACTGAGAGTATCCCCTGAACTATCTGAACTCTTCTTCCTTAATTCATGTGACAGTAGCACTGAAACAAGAGCATCCAACTTTGGATCTGCAAGGTTAGAAGTGATAGCAAGGATTCCATTCTCCCAAGACTCAGGTAAAGAACACAGAAGTAAGATACATTTATCTTCCTCACTAACCTCAACATCTACTAAATCAAGTTGACTCACTAACAAATTAAAATAAATTAAATGCTTTGCAACTGATTCACCTTCTCGCATTTTCATGGAAAATAATTTTCTTTTTAAATAAAGTTTATTTACCATACTCTTGGCTTGATAGATCTCACCCAACCATTTCCACAACTTGTATGCAGTCTCTTCCTTTGCGACATTCAATGGGACATAGTCTGAAAGACACAACCAGATGGTTCCCCATGCCTTCTTATCCAGTATATCCCACTCATCCTGAGAGACATCGTTAGGTTTCTTCTCTTTTTGAACAGCCAACCACTGGTTTCTTTCTTCCAACAAATATTCTATTTTCAGCTTCCACAACTCATACCCTATTCTGTTGAACTTCTCGATATCCAATCAAGAGGTTGATGCAATGGTGGACACAGCCATAATAACAACACAAGATCTGCAAAACAAACACAACCAAATCTCCCACTGTAGCTATAGCTTCCACACTACTACCCAAGAGTTAAATCTAGCCAGGCTCTGATACCAAATGTTAGAAATGAAAGCAACACTACTTCAATGGAAATCTGATTTGAGATAAATTTCAGCAATCTTTTAACTGTGTGCTATTAACAATGGAGATTGTAATAAAACATAAACCCATAATACAAAAATATACCAGAAGTAGAATGAAGCACATAAAACAAGTGTTTAACGTGGAGAAAACCCTTTTGGGTAAAAAACTCTACCAAGAAAAGAGGTCAAGTTGTATTATCTTCACAAAAGGAGATTACAAATACATTCACTTCCTCTGTCCTCCAACCTTCACTTCGACAGAAACTAGGTAGCTGTAAACTATTATTATGCCTCTCATCTACTATGCTATGGTTTATATAGAATTTACACAACGTCAAGACATTAAATAACTTCTTACAAGCCCATAACACTTGTCAAGAGTCAACAATACAACCTTGGGCGTCCATGGCCAAGAATAGGATCTTATGGGGTCATAAATGTTGTCATACATGCATTCTACACCTGGAAAAATGTGCCCATGCAAGCTTGAACCCCTTGGGGCTAAAAATAGCCACTTACAACATCTTATGATGTGTCCTATGCTATTATAAGTGTCATAGATTCTTATGACAACTTACAGTTGTCATAGAATCTTACACCTGCTTACAACATCTATGACATGCGTCATAACACTAAAAATAGATTATTCCCCCACATGTACACCCCACTTTGACCAATTACCATTTACCATAGTAAATGACATCCCGTAACTACCATCAGTAACTCTGGGACTTACCATGTAGTAACTCCATAATTACCATGGACAATAAATAATTTTTATTTCTACCGGTGAAAATTGTACATCCCTTATGGGTAATTACAAATTACAAATAATAAATGGAATAAATACAATATTGGGATTTACAAGGTTAATGACACCTTATCCCAACACTCCTTAAGTGCAACTTAGGTAGAAATGAAAAACATGCAACTAATGCAAGAATGGGTCCTGACTACAAGGCCATGTTAGGTACCCATGTACAACAAGAATCTCTCATAAAGTGGAGAAAAGGAGAAAAGCCTAGTGGGAGAAAACTCCTGTCCACAAGAGAGAAAATACAAAAAGTACATGAACATGTGATGGAAGAAGGACTAACACTAAGACCCCCCAAGAACTGAATTCATCACAAAATTACAATCATGAATGCCCCCATAAGAGAGGAAGAAGAGAGAAGGTCTAGTGACCCCCCAGAAGTGTAAACAAACTCTAGAAAGTAGATGAAGAAGCTATAACTACTGATGCTGAAATGTGACTAAAAATGATCCATAGGAACTAGTACCATGAAGATTCAGGAACATTAACCATAATGAATGGCTATCAATTTGAGACGTGACCCGATGAGAATTTGATGCAAGATTTAGGATCATTAACGATAGGCTCTCAACCTGAGATATGAACTGATGTAAATCAAAATGTGCCAAGAAATATATGGCATATTACATTAATTTTCTGACAAGTTTTAGTATGTGTACAACTTAGCTAGTGCTTACAACATGAGCGTACAATGTCCAAAAAATACCATATACTGAAAAGATAATTCTACTATAGAATTATAGAAAAATGATAGCACCATAGCGAAGTACATGGAAAATCATGCACTTTAAAAAATGGGACCCAAAAGGAGTCTGTACGCCCAAGATATGGCCTGTCGAAGTTCCCAAAACAAGAACTACACACCAACAAAATTGAGAAAATAGAATTATGGAGAAACCTAGAAACCAAAACTAAAAACTATCTATACCACTAAGAAGATCATGAAATTATACCCCATTTCAAAAACAATTTCTTTGAAAAAGACCTCTATATGGCCAAGATATCACCATTTGAAGATTAGATACAAAATAGAAACTGCCAATGGTGAGGGGTGGATTTGGCAAAAAACAAACCTCTACCAAATTTATAAAAACTCCACTAGATTTGATGAAACCTCTAGAAGTAGTTATCCACCAAATAAATTTAGAGAAAACAACCAAATATAGGGCCCATGCTAAAAAAGCCACCAATGGATGGGAACGAATCATGAGACAAGTACAACAATTTGATTTATTGCATGTGTTTTTTTTTTAATTTAAAAAACACAAAAATATTATTGCATGTTTTTATTTTTAATAAAAAAACATTAAAAAATGTAATGAATTCTTTTTATTGAATTTTAAAAAAATAATGTTGGGTGGAGGGGTCAAAGCCTCCCCAGGGGACCCCACTAAGGGGGTTTTGTAGTCCCATTAAAGGGGTCCACGGGCCCCTTAAGGGAATGTAGCCCCTATGTGGGGGTGGTACCCAAAGGGTTTGCCTATAGTACCAGCAGGGACGGTACCCTGCACAGGTACCAAAAAACTTTTTTTTTTTAAAACAAAAAACTTGCTTTTCTTTTTAAATATATATTTTTTCAATATAGTTTTTTGTTTTAAAAAAAATTTACATGCAGCCAAAAAATATTTTTTTTCAGTCACCTCAATATGTGTGCTAGGGAGGTTGTACGACTTCCCTTGCAAATTATTTTTGCCTCAGATGATCTTGAGGCCGATTTCAACAATTTGACAGTCGATCTAAAGGTTTTTGGGCCTTCTAAGTGTGATGGTAGGGTCGGATTTGACTCAAAATGCTCTAAAATTTAGCTTTCCTTTAGATCTCGAAAAAAAGCACCCGCTAAAACCCTTGCAGATATGGCCTACGAAGCTCAAATCAAGCCAAATAAAAGGATAATTTGACTATTTTGACTACTCTGAATCCAATGGAAGACTCTATTTTTCACAAAAACACAACCAAAAAGTGGTTCTTGCTTAAATTTTTCACTGGATTTAGGAAGGGGCTTGCAAATCTGGAGCTCTGATACCATGTGAGAGTCATTGATTGACTCAAGCCACCAAGATCACCTACAAAACCTAGGATTAACCTTCTACAAGAGTAAAAAGTAAAGAGGATAAATTTGCACAATATTGGATGCAATAAAGAAATTGGATTGATGAATTACATGTGAGAACTTGCTTTTATATTTGCAAGTTAGAAAACCCTAATATGACTTAAGAATAACCTAAGACTAAAATTAGCCCTAGGTCAACTTAATAAAGTGTAATTAAATATTTAATTACACCAATAATAAGAGACACCCTTCATTCTATAATAGGGATGCTCTCAGTTGGAGCAAGGGTTGGAAAATCAAATAGGCTGTATGTAGTTTTGATGTCTGTTATAAGAATAGAAGTCTGTGAATTGATGTGTGTGTCAACAACATGTAACTCTTTGTTTTGATTTTATATGAAAAACATGCAAAGATTGTGTGAATTTTTCTTCATTTTATAATATAAGTAGTATTTTGATGATAGTAATTAAGGATTGTTATCTCATCGTTTTACTTTAAAACATTTTTTACTCAGTTGATGTGGGCTACATACTTGGCATCTAGTATCACTTTTGTTTCCTTTGTTCACTTTTGTATAGTTGTATTTAAATATTTTAATTATAAAATACAATAAAAATAAATATTTGACTATATTAACATAGATGCAATTTATTTTAGAAACTGTAAAAAAGCTATATATATATAATTTTTAAATTCTTTAATAGAAACTTCTATTATTTAGAAAAAATTTCACATTTTTGATTTTTTTAAGAAGTTCTCAATACTCTTTAAGTTAGTTATATATATATAATTATATAATTTTTTATTTTTTTAATAGAAACTTCTATTATTTGAAAAAAAATCTCAAATTCTTATATTTTTTAAGAAGTTCTCAATACTATTTAAGTTTCTTTTATAGAATATTTTATATTCATTCCAGCCTCAAGGCTTTTCCAGCACATCAAACAATTAATTTTTGCATTGAAGTATAAGGGCCTAACAATTATAAAAAATAGAAAGAACTTGTATGCATACATCATTTGAAATACCTTGGTATGAATACATTAAAACCATTTGTAATTTTTTCAAAATTTCTTATATAAAATTTGACTTGCATTAAAAAAATTAATTGTCATATGAAAGGCAATAATGAAGACTAAATTGTAGGAAAAAAATTTCTTGACAGGGAAGGTGGACTATCAAATATAAGCCCTGGGGGTAGGGTTGTAATAATAATATGTTAGATATATTATTATAACATATTATATAATATTTTTTTTTAATTTTATATGTAAAATTCTACTGAGGAGTAGCTTCCATTACAAAAATGTTGTAGAGGGGTAGCTCCCATTACTAAAATACTGCTAAGGGGTAGCTCCCATTACATGAAATATAAAAGGCTAAGTACATATACTAGCATGTGTCATTACAAAGGACATAGAAGTAGAAATAAAAGGAACACTAAGGTGGCAACCTATTTGGAGAGTTTGTGTAAGATAAATCTAACCCTAGCAACAAATTTTGTCAGTTGCTCCACCTGTTCAGGGGCAAAGGGAGGAACCATGTGACTAACATAGAAGGAGGAATTTTTCATGTTGTCACAAATGATGCCATCTTTGAACAAGGCAATTGCCTACATGACTTCTTCAGTGTGTCCTTGATGTCAAAGAATCCACACCAATTAGCCATTTTGGTTTTTTGTTGAATGAGGAAACCACCTTCACAACAACATCTTGCAGATGAGGAACCACTAATTTCTTTGCAGCTAATTTTGTTAGTCCCTTGTGGCCATAGACCTCTGATCACACAATGTACCTCTGTACCCATGCAACATAGTCTTCTTTTTACGACCATTTTTACTTTAAAACCTTTTTTAATCTATTGATGTGGGTTGCATAACTAGCATCCAGTATCACTTTTGTTTCCTTTATGAAACTGTTGAGGCCAGATTCCAATTCAAGCAAATTTTCCATCTCAAACATTGCAATGTACATGATCAATATTACCTACAATAGTGATTGATTTGACTAAAGCAGGAATAATATTGTTAAATTCTTCTTTCTAGTCAGATAGTGACTTTTCAGTGCCATCACTTGCAAGTACTGGTGGCATGGAACATTTCTCAAGGGATTTGAAAGTATTCAATTTATCCCTTAATACCGCATCGAGTTCACTTTGAAAATCATATATCTCATATAGTAAACCGATGACTTCATGCGTACCTCTCACTCCATTTATCACATGAGGATCCAAGGTGACTCTATTGTAGATGTGATTGACCACTAGTATATTAGGAGTCCACATACTTAAGATTTACTTTAGATCTAACTTGTTGCTAATGTGGCTTGTTGCAAGTATGAGGTAAACCAGTGTTGTCATTGATGTCAACATACTCATATTGTTTTGACAAGAAGGATTCAATGAGCAGTGTGCTAAGGATATTGAGAAAATTAGCTTCAGTCAGAACAGTAAAGAACAGTGATGAAAAGAAGGCAAATGTACTGTATAGGATGCGAACCAGAGGATGCGGATTAAAGGGTTTGTAGATATGAGTCTTGATATGCTTCAGTTAAGATTTCTGAGGTCCGCATGAAGATCTGAAGGAGTTGTGGCTGTCGGTGTAGAATCGGTTCCGGCAAGTATTCAGAGGTGACAGAAGATCACAAAAAGGTCCGGTGAGGTCTGAAACTGTATAATCCTAATTTGTGGATTGGAAGGAGTCTTTAGGATGTCCTTGTGATGTGCCATCTCGAGTTGTGTATGATTTGGAGGTCTGGAAGTACCTCTTGCACTATGACAGTAGCGACAGACAGTGTTCTTGAAGTTCTGGATAAGGAGGATAAGAGATTTCAGTAAGTAAAGGAAATGCGGACATACCTGGTCATTCAGGCAGGCTTGTGAAGGTTCTTGGATCATGTTAAGGTTGTGTTGTTGGTTCGCATTGACAGTAGAGCCCAGAATTGAAGATATTCTTCCGGATGAAGTTTTTGCTCTGTTTAGCCGACCGGATGAGTTGTTCATCCTGCGAATGTTCTTATGGTGGCCGACCGGATGTGTTATTCATCTTGCGGATATTCTTATAGTTGATTTCCGACTTAGATGATTGTTCCTAAGTCGATGTCTTGTATAAATAAAGGTTTGTGAGTTCATTTTGAAGTGTGGCTTATGCGGAAAAAGGTGGTGTAGCAAAGAGAAGTGCAGAAAGCAGAGCAGATGTTGCTGAGCTTAATGGAACTGATCCGGACATGGTAAAGATGTCATTCTCCAGTTCAAGACTATGATTCTTATCACTTTGTAGACAGTGTGTCTCCTTGTAGGCAATGGGCCTCTTTGTGAGCAGTGTGCTCGGGTAGTGAGCCCTAATTGGCAAGTGCCATTTTGTATTTCCTTATTCTTCTAACAGAGAATAATCTTTGGGTTAATCACCCCGTGGTTTTCTCCCTTAACCGGGTTTCCACGTCAAAAATACTGTGTCATGTGTTTCTTATTTCATGATAATGTTTGTTTGTTTAATTCAATGCTGCTTTGATTAATAAGAAAGATCAAAAGAAGAAACAATTAGGATAACTGATTCACCCCCCCTCTCAGTTATCAACAATTGGTATCAGAGCCAAGTTCCTCTGAAAGAAGCTTAACCGCTTGAGGAGATCTAGGATGTCGTCATACAAAAAGGATAGTCCAAAGTTCGATGGAACCAATTTTACTCTCTGGAAGGGTCGCATGAAATGTCACCTGGAATGTATGGGAAAAGCATACTTGGCCATGGTTTCAAAACCATATGTACCTCCACAAGGTGGTCCAACAACTCTGAATGAAATCACAGAAGCTGAAAACAATCTGCGGACCAAGGAAGCTCTTCTAAGCGCATTGAATGACTCAGATCTCTCAAATGTTATTGACCTACCAACTGCATATGAGATCCTGACTAAACTGGAACTTCTGTATGAAGGAGATGAGTTTGTCAAAAGTGCAAGATTGCAAAGTCTGAAAGGGAAATTCGAAAGATTGAAGATGAGAGATGATGAAAACATCACTACTTTTATGCCAAGAGTGAATGAACTAGTGTGTGGAATTAGAAATGCTAGTGGAACTCTGGATGAAAATGAGATCGTTTGCAAAATCCTTAGATCCCTTCCTGCTGCCTACAAAATCAAGGTTGCTGCAATTGATGAATTTAGAGCCCACACAACCGTCACAAGAGAATAATTGGCTGGCAAGCTAGCTGCATTTGAAATGACCGAGTTTGGAGATGATCTTCCTAAGACTGAATCTGCTTTCAAAGCCAGTACCTATGTGAAAGGCAAACAGAGAATTGATCTGGGAGAAAACTCTTCAAGGAAGATGACATGGTATGATCAAGCAAGAAGAGACATGGAAGAAGAAGAAGCAGAAACAGCTCAACTTGAAGCCCTCATTGCAAAAAGACTACCAAGAGGATCCGATAAGTATGAAGGAAAACTACCCTTTAAGTGCTTCAACTGCAATAAGATTGGTCATTTTGCTTCAAGATGTCCGGGAAGATCTGCAAGGTCTAATACTAACAGACAAAGGTTTCAAAAGAATTGCTATTATGTTCATGAAGAAGATGACAATGAAGGAGTAACAGATGATGAATCAAAACTAGGAAGCAAATCTGGAAATGAGTGGGTGTTTATTGCCATCAAGGAAGAAGATTCAATACTCTCTGAATCTGTCAATCACAAAGTTGTTGAAAAAGCTTTGGCTAATCAAGTGGAAGAAAAGGATGATTGGGTTATTGACAGTGGATGTTCTCACCATATGACTGGTGACAAGAATAAGTTCTTGAATTTGGAAAGGTATGAAGGAGGAATGGTAAAGTTTGGTGACAATTCTGCTAGCAGAATCAGAGGCAGGGGAACTATTTCCTTTGATGGAAAGAGCAAAATAGGTAATGTACTATATGCTGAAGGATTGAAGCACAATCTTCTTAGTGTTGGTCAGTTAGTAGACAAAGGCTATGATCTTCGGTTTAAGAATGGAAAATGCAGAATCTTTACAAGCTTCGGAACTAAAATTGCATCCGGTACTCAGAAAAAAGGTAATATCTTTCATCTGGTTGGTTCAAATAAAAGTTGTTTGTTTGTTCAAATTGATCAGAGTTGGTTATGGCATAGAAGAATGTGTCATGTAAATTTTGATAACATCATCAAGATAAGCAATACTCAGGCTGTAAGAGATCTTCCAAAATTGATGAAACCTACAAATAGTTTGTGCAAAGAATGTCAGCTAGGTAAACAAAGCAGAGTCTCTTTCAAAAGCAAAGATCAGTCTTCTACCAGATTGTTGGAATTAGTACATACTGATCTCTGTGGTCCGACAAGAATCAAGAGTCTGCAAGGTGATAGATATTTCATGTTGTTAATTGATGATCATTCCCGAATGATGTGGGTTACCTTTCTAAAAGAAAAATCAGAAGCATTTGAGAAGTTCAAAATCTTCAAAGCTTTGGTAGAGAATCAAACCGGATTGAAACTAAAGTGTCTAAGGTTTGATAGAGGTGGTGAATTTACATCTAGAGAGTTCATTGACTATTGTGAGAAGCAAGGTATAAGGAGACAATTGTCTGCTCCTAGGACTCCACAGCAGAATGGAGTAGTTGAAAGAAAGAATCGGACCATCCAGGAAGCTGCCAGGACAATGATGTTGGAAGCAAATGTTCCTCAGATGTTTTGGAAAGAAGCTATCAGCACTGCAGTCTACACTCTAAATCGAGTTCAAATCAGAAACAATACCGGTAAGACCCCCTACGAACTCTGGTTTGGCATCACTCCCACTGTGAAATATTTCAGAGTATTTGGTAGCAAGTGTTATATCAAAAGAGATGAAGATCTAGGAAACTTTGATGCTAGAAGTGATGAAGGAATTTTCTTGGTCTACTCCACTCAAAGCAAAGCATACCGGTGTTACAATAAGAGACTGAGGAAGATGATAGAAAGCACTAATGTGAAAGTTGATGAAGGAATTGAGAAGCCCTCAAGATTTTATGAATCTGATGAAGATGACCAAGACAGTGTTCAAGGAACTCAATCCTCTCCGGTAAGACAGAGTCAGCCTGATCCGGTAAATCAGGAAGAAGAGATAGGTTTGAATGAGCCTGATCAAGAAGCAGCAGTGCAGGATACTCCCAAAATTCCAAGGTATGTGACACTAAACCACTCTAAAGATCAGATCATAGGTGATAGAAGCAAAGGTGTGCAAACTAGAAGGAATGTTGCTCAAAATTAGGATGAATGTTGTCTGATTTCAAAGATTGAACCTAAAATAGTAAATGAAGCCTGCAATGATGAAAACTGGACTAAAGCAATGAAAGATGAATTAATGCAAATTGAGAAAAATCATACTTGGGATCTTATTCCCAGACCTAGAGACAGGAATGTGATTGGAACCAAATGGGTCTTCCAGAACAAATTAAATGAAGCTGGTAAAGTAATCAGAAACAAAGCTAGATTGGTCTGCAAAGGCTACTCCCAAATAGAAGGAATTGATTATGAAGAGACCTTTGCTCCTGTGGCAAGAATTGAAGCAGTCAGATTATTTCTTGCATTTGCTGCCTTCAAAGACTTCAAGGTATATCAGATGGATGTCAAGTCTGCCTTCCTAAATGGTGATCTGGAAGAAGAAGTTTACATTGAACAACCGGATGGATTTCAATTATCTGACAATGATGATATGGTCTGTAAGTTAAAGAAAGCATTGTATGGATTAAAACAAGCTCCAAGAGCATGGTATGAAAGGTTGGATAAGCATCTTGTGCAGATTGGATTCAGCAAAGGTACTGCTGACAGTAACTTATATTTCAAAATTGATCATGAAAACATTCTGATTGTTGAAGTGTTTGTAGATGATATCATTTTTGGAGGAAGAGATAGTATGTGCAAAACTTTTTCAAATCAGATGAAATGTGAGTTTGAAATGTCTATGCTTGGTGAAATGAATTTCTTCTTGGGTCTGCAAATTACTCAAACAAAGAAAGGAATCTTCATTTCTCAGACCAAATATGTGAAAGAATTGTTAAGGAAATTTGGTATGGAAGATTCAAAACCAATGAACACTCCCATGGCAACCAGATGTAAGTTGAGCAAAGATGATGACTCTCCAAAGGCAGATCAGACAATGTATAGATCAATGATTGGTGGATTGTTGTATCTCACTCAGACCAGACCAGATATAATGCAGGCTGTTGGTCTTGTGGCAAGATTCCAGGCTGATCCTAGAGAATCTCATGTTATGGCAATCAAAAGAATTTTTAGGTACTTGAAAGGAACAGTTGAGTATGGTCTATGGTACCCTAGAGATCCGGATTTCTCTCTTCATGCTTACACAGATGCAGATTGGGCAGGAGATGTAGATGATCGAAAGAGCACCAGTGGTGGAGCATTCTTTTTGGGGAAGAGATTGGTTTCTTGGCTAAGCAAGAAACAAGATGCAATATCTCTGTCTACAACTGAAGCAGAATACATTGCAGCAGCAAGCAGTTGCACTCAAATCCTATGGATGAAGCAGATGCTAAGAGATATTAAAATTGAATATGCTGAGCCTATCACAATTTTCTGTGATAATTCAAGTGCAATTAATATTTCCAAGAATCTGATATTACACTCTAAGACTAAGCACATATCTATCAAGTTTCATTTCTTGAGAGAACAATGAACAAGGAAGAAGTCAGGTTGGAGTATGTTCCCTCTAAGGATCAGATTGCAGATATCTTTACTAAACCTCTTCCCAAGGACTCTTTTGAATATCTCCGGGAGAAGTTAGGGGTCATGGCCCCTCCGGTGATAAACTAGGATGCACTGATGTGCATCAGTCTGGTGGATATCACAGTCACATCTTGTGATCCGGATTGATGATGGGGAGCTGCTACTAAGGGGGAGTAGCTGGTATGATTCTGATGTGTTAAAATTGCAAGTATGAGCCCTTTGCCATTGATGTCAAAGGGGGAGAGAAGACATGTGAAAAATAAGTAGCTGATGATCAAAAGGGGAGCAGTAAATGAGGAGAAGACATGTTACTGATAGGGGGAGAAGTGATAGAAAGGAGAAGTTTCTTGTCTTGATGGTTTTTCACATCATATGTTGCCATCAATGACAAAGGGGGAGATTGTTGCAAGTATGAGGTAAACTAGTGTTGTCATTGATGTCAACATACTCATATTGTTTTGACAAGAAGGATTCAATGAGCAGTGTGCTGAGGATATTGAGAAAATTAGCTTCAGTCAGAACAGTAAAGAACAGTGATGAAAAGAAGGCAAATGTACTGTATAGGATGCGAACCGGAGGATGCGGATTAAAGGGTTTGTAGATATGAGTCTTGATATGCTTCAGTTAAGATTTCTGAGGTCCGCATGAAGATCTAAAGGAGTTGTGGCTGTCAGTGTAGAATCAGTTCTGGCAAGTATTCAGAGGTGATAGATGATCACAAAAAGGTCTGGTGAGGTCCGAAACTGTATAATCCTAACTTGCGGATTGGAAGGAGTCTTTAGGATGTCCTTGTGATGTGCCATCTCGAGTTGTGTATGATTTGGAGGTCCAGAAGTACCTCTTGCACTATGACAGTAGTGACAGACAGTGTTCTTGAAGTTCCGGATAAGGAGGATAAGAGATTTCAGTAAGTAAAGGAAATGCGGACGTACCTGGTCATTCAGGCAGGCTTGTGAAGGTTCTTGGATCATGTTAAGGTTGTGTTGTTGGTCCGCATTGACAGTAGAGCCCAGAATTGAAGATATTCTTCCGGATGAAGTTTTTGCTCTGTTTAGCCGACCGGATGAGTTGTTCATCCTGCGAATGTTCTTATGGTGGCCAACCGGATGTGTTATTCATCTTGCAGATATTCTTATGGTTGATTGCCGACTTAGATGATTGTTCCTAAGTCGATGTCTTGTATAAATAAAGGTTTGTGAGTTCATTTTGAAGTGTGGCTTATGCAGAAAAAGGTGGTGTAGCAAAGAGAAGTGCAGAAAGCAGAGCAGATGTTGCTGAGCTTAATGGAACTGATCCGGACATGGTAAAGATGTCATTCTCCAGTTCAAGACTGTGATTCTTATCACTTTGTAGATAGTGTGTCTCCTTGTAGGCAGTGGGCCTCTTTGTGAGCAGTGTGCTCGGGCAGTGAGCCCTAATTGGCAAGTGCCATTTTGTATTTCCTTATTCTTCTAACAGAGAATAATCTTTGGGTTAATCACCCCGTGGTTTTCTCCCTTAACCGGGTTTCCACATCAAAAATACTGTGTCATGTGTTTCTTATTTCATGATAATGTTTGTTTGTTTAATTCAATGCTGCTTTGATTAATAAGAAAGATCAAAAGAAGAAACAATTAGGATAACTGATTCACCCCCCCTCTCAGTTATCAACAGTGGCTATCAAGAGCGCCTTTTAAATTATTGTAGCAAATCCAAGTGTCTTCAACTTTGTGTAGAACTTTACTAATTTGGTCGCTTAAGAAATTGCTTATTAAAAAAATTTGCTCATTTCTATTGTCTTTCTTAAGTCTGTCAATCAAAATGTTGCTTCTTGTTAATTTCTCTTGTAATTCAACAACAATAGAATCTCCATCATGTCAAAATGAGGTCATAGGACTAGATACAGAGCTTAGCAATCCCATTTCAATTCCTACAAGAGGATTGAGTGCCTTGAGTTTATTGTATTCATGCAACAACCTCAAATAGTTTTCCTTCTGCTTATCAAAATGTACTTGTAGTTTTCTTGTTGCAACCTCATTGAATTTAGCTATATTTACCACCAAAGATGCATCCTGGGGGGCAGGAGTATTAAAAAACCTTCTCACAATTAATTTCCTAATGAAATCACTTAAATCCTTTGCCACCTAAGTCTTATTATCATTTGGAGCCATTGTCCAAATTGCTAAGGCTTCATGATTGGCATTGAAACTTGACCCAAATAGTTCTTGAACTTGCTCCTCTATCATCGCCTCATCAACAATGTGGTCCTACCTTCTGATGGTATCCATAGAAATTGCCTAGAAAATGTCCCATCCTAGTAGAAGTAGAAATCCACTTTCTTTTACCAATCTCCTTCCTTCTTGAGGGGTGATAGCACTGACATCCATGTCTATCTCCTTTAAGACTCTCTGGGCTACTTTCATCTTTTCTTCTTCCCCAACCTTGCCCTGCTCTTCATTTAACTTTTGTAAATACATCTTTGACTTCCTCTTTATTATCAGAGATTTGAATTCCTTTGATTTAACAAATTCATCATCAAACATGAATTTTTTGCAAGCTAGATCTCTAACATCCTACACCATTGCATTACTCTCTGCTAGACTCAGTAGAGTCCTAGTTAGAGGAGGCATTTGGATTTCATTTGTATGGGGGAACTTAAAAATTTTATGAGCCTCATCAATATCAATTTGGTTCTCCCCATTGTCCCCAATCTCTTTAGTTAAAGAATAATCAACCAAAGGTTGATCTGCAATAAGTTTTTCAGGGGCAGGAAACACCCTCCATGCTTCTTCTACTAGTTCCTTGACTTGTGGACAAGTTGACTCTTCAACTTCCTCCTATGGTTGTTGTTTCTCAGGTGACTATGGTTTGACAATCTTGACTATGAGTTTGAGCTTTTCTACATGCTCAAGCATTTTCTATACCTTAAGGATATGATTAGATATTTCCCTGAAAGCTCTAGGGTACTTAGATTTTTTAAGCTTCCTCTGTCTTTCTTCCAAGACAATAAGAAGCCTATCATCTCTTCTTTGCTTCACTTCATTGTTAGAAAGCCAATTTCATGATAAAATCCTTTTTATCATAGAAACAATGTTCAAACCCCGACCTCTACCTTTCCTTCCTTGTTCTATCAACGAAATGCTCAGGGTCATAATTCCTTTAGTTACCAACTTTTAGTCTGTATTCCTACAACTTTGGAAAACATACATCTAAGGCTTCTTTGGTAGGAACCAGAAAGTTAAGAAATGCAATCTTTGCAAGAAGGAAAGATCTCTTCTTACTCAACCTCATATGAGTTTTGTCTGACTCATTCATTTACCACATAGTTTCTAGAAATGCAATTCTGTTAGGCACTTTCTTGGGCAAGAGATGAGGCTTAACATTTTCTCCATATACCCTGATAAAAGTCCCCTATAGATATAAAAACCAATCACCCCAGTTGTGATCAATAATACCATCAGGCCTTCTCTCAAGTGGACTTAGGAAATCCATGATTTCCTTTGAAAATCTTGGCTTCTCATGCCCTAGCAATCCCAAGACCCTCTGTACAAAATGTTCTTCAAAAACAAAATAATTTGCATTGTTACAATATGAGTTCCATAGATGAACTCTTCCCTGAATAGGCATCGGATCATTATCCTTTATCTGACATTAAATTTGTAATTCTCCACCCTAAAACTTCCTACCATAATACAACAATATGTGGAACAATAGGGAATATCTCTTAAATGTAGGGGCTTCACTGGATTATTTCTATGCCACCAAATACTTATGAATTTCCTTAGCCAAATAGGTGACATAGTCAAACTTCCTATTCTAAAATTTATCTTGGATGTCCATGATCATTACTAATAGGGGAATCAGTATTAGAGGGCTAAAATCCAACCCAAACACCTGACATAGGGCATAATATGTCTTTACAAAATAATTCTCAAATATAGTATCTCTATAAGGTTCTATCTCATGGTCACCAAACTTCACATGTTTCTCCAAGCTCCTTGGCTTGTGAAGGGGTAGAAGATATGTCTTGGATCCCTACCTATTTCTGTCATATTCTTTCTTCAATTCTTTAAAGTTAATTTCATAATTTGCTGAGGGATTCATATTAAATACCTCTGTATTCAATGTTTTGCACAAGCAAAATAGCTTTTTACCCTCATGGTTTTAAAGGATTTGAGTGTTGGGGTTATAATTTCTATAGACCACTTGGACTAGGTCAACAATGAAAAAAAATTAGGGACACCAAGTTTTCCTAAATCTAACCACCAGATGTTTGAAATAGGCCTATCTTGGGAGCGATGATAATAACCAAATTCAAACAATTCCCATCCCCTACTGGAAAAATCACATCCCTGATGTATCCATGGAAATCATAGAACCTATTAGTGATTTCCCTCATGCCCTAGACATGTTTATATTTTTTGGATGAACTCAGTGTTGGAAAGATGGTTGCCATTGCACCAAAAGATTGACCTATTAATGCCTGATATGATTGCCAGAGTTAATGAATCCATGGGAAGTGGTTAAGCCTTGTCATGAACCCAAGCGCTACACTGCACAACACAAGGAGACCAAGGGCACACAATTTACAACAATCCCCCTAGTACAAGTGAGGGGTTCAAACCCGTGACCCAGGCTCTGATACCAATTGTTGGAAAGACAGTTGTTGTTGCACCAAAAGATCAAACTATTAATTCCTGATACAACCGCCAGAGTTAATGAATCTATGGAAAGTGGTTAAGCCTTGTCATGAACCCAAGTGTTATGCTGCATAGCACAAGGAGACCAAGGGTGTACAACTTGCAACACCTGAGAGTTGATTAATGATGTCTTGGGACAAATCCCACTTAATTTTCCCACAACGGGTTGACCTATAACTCATGTTTATAGAAAAAAGGATAATTCACACAAAACTAGTGTTTAAATGGTCACCAAATAGGTTTATCTCAGTCATGGGATAGTAGGATACATACTAACACTCCAAGTCCTAAAACCCTATGAATTCATAACATTATAGAGAGGGCAAATTATTACATAGTACATACCTAGGCCACAACAAATTGCATGTTGAAAATAGAGTAGTGAATTTACTAGGTACACCATCGTTGCTTGCCTCAACATCAAAAGCTCTTCTCTCAATCTCGAAAACACAAGATCTTCTCTTGAAAATGTATAATGATCTTCCCTTGCAGCTTAGAAAATCACATTTAATCCTTTCTTGACTCCTCATTAATTGTTCAAACATGCTAGTGCTACTACCGGTACCTAGCACAATACTTTGTTATCAGCGCCCATGAACAGTCACTTCCTTTAAATGCTGACCATCGATCAACTCATGGCTTCAGATCAATAGATATTGCATGTCAAGACTCATCATAGGCTTTCCCCAACATAAAACTCTTTGAGGCTACACAATGCAATACACCATTGGATCTCCTTCGGCCAACCAAACTTAAACATCACCGTTAATCTTAACCTCTTCAATCAGATAGATTTCACCACATTGCACTAGCTCAACCCTGGAATCAGGGATAGGGTTGTAATAATAATAGGTTAGATATATTATTATAATTTATTATATATTAATTATAATTATATATTATATTATATAATATATATATATAATAGTAATTATATTATATATATTATTATATTATATAATTACATATATAATATAATTAGTATTATATATATTATTATATTATATAATTACATATATAATATAATATAATATATAATAATTATAACTATAATTATATATTTTAAGGTTTGAATGAAGATTAGAATTAGAGTTAAGGTTAGATCAACTCATGGCTTCAAATCAACATATATCACACGTCGAGACTCCATCGCAAGCCTTCCTCAACATAAAACTATTTGAGGCTACACAATGTGATACACTATTGGCTCTCCTTTGGCCAACTAAATTAAAACATCACCATTGATGTTAACCTCTTCAATTGGACAGATTTCACCATATCACATTGCCACAACTTGGAACCAAGGTAGGGTTGTAATAATAATAGGTTAGATATATTATTATAATATATAATATAATTATTATTATATATATTATATTATAATAATAATAATTATATATTTAAGGTTCGAATGAAGGTTAGATTTAGAAATAGTTTTAGAATTAAGATTAGTTCAACTCATGGCTTTGGATCAACGAATATCGCACGCCGAGAATCCATAGCAGACTTTCCCCAACATAAAACTTTTTGAGGCTACACGATGTGATACACCATTGGATCTCCTTTGGCTAAATAAATTAAAACATCACCGTTGATCTTAAACTCTTTAATTGGACAAATTTCACCACATCGCATCATCGCAGCCCTGGAACCAGAGGTAGGGTTGTAATAATAATAGGTTAGATATATTATTATAATATATATAATTTAATTATACTATATATTATAATATAATATATAATAATAATTATAATATAATATAATTATTATTTATTATTATATATTATATTATAATATATATAATTATATTATATATCATTATTATTCAACCGTTGATCTTTGTAAATCTAACGGCTCTAGGTTGATTCTAGAGGTTTTTGTTCACAGGTCTAGTGCTTTAGACATTTCATTTCAGAATTCAACTACAACCTCCATTGAAACATTCATCGAATGGTGAAACATCACATTGAAGTTTGAAGCTCCCTTTATATGAAGTCAGGCCCACTTTGATGACTCATTATTGGGTGAATATTTTGTCTTCAACTAACTGAAGTAAAAATGGTTATATCAACCACAGTATGATGAGATTAAATCTCTCCTCTCAGAAAGGGAAGGCTCCCTTCTTATTTCTATCTGAATCAACTGATGATTAAACTATGCTTATTTACACTATGCTTATCTAGGTGGGCGTTTGCATTAACATATTCTCTTTTTTTAGAATAAGAGAAACAACTTACAATAAAGACTTTGATGATGACAATGACTAAGGAACTAAATAATATCAATTGTAGCAATAATAACCAATATGCAATTCCATAAGATGAAAGAATAACAAGAAAGATACTAACTTGTATGAGTAACTAGAAAATTTGTGGGAGCACAAAGTCTTTTGCCACTTTTTGCCATGATTTCACTTAAATAATCCGTGTAACAAATTATAGCTCAAATACTCTTCACTTGCAACACCACAAACTCACAAGAATATAGCCAATACTTTTGGCACAAAGTCTGCAATCTATCAACCAAACTCATATACAAAACATATATCTCCAAATATAATATGATAACACAAAGTTTACTAGTATTAAATCTGATTTTCTCTCAACAATGAAATACTAGATCACCCACAAATGAACTTCAAGATTATACAATAAAAGAGATGTAAGAAGACTCTTTCATATAACAAATATATTTCCAAAACAAACATTGGAGACAAATTTGCTTCTTTTATTGATAAGTTCTTAATTCATAATTTCAACACAAAGTCTCAAATATGCTTCACAAAATCGACAGAACTTTACTTCAAAGATTAAAAGTTCATTATTTACAAAAGAGGCCCTCTTTATTTATAGGGAGAGGCCAAGAGAAAAAATAGGAAACCCACAACTACTTTTACTTATTCAACATAGAAGTCCAAAATGATTTAGGACTTTCTTTGTTTTACATGTAAATACACATTTGAAAAGTACATGTAAATATGTCTAGAACTAAAAACATAAAGCATGAAGACTATTTGAAAAATATACCAAGGCAAGATCAATCTTCTCCACCATCTTTCTTCATGAACTCTTCATACATCTTCTTTACTGATTGCATTTCAATGATATCTGGCCTAGAAGTATGTTTTGAAATAGAAATATCTCTCATTATTGAATCTTTGGTGGTGGTAGCTACCTTCTCGTGCCTCCCCAAGAGCACCTTGAGATTATCTAGAGTCAATTGAATGTCCAACAACTTATCTATTGAAACAACTAAAAAATCTTGGCCTTCAAATTACCTTTGGATCATGCCATTGAACTCTTGTACCATTGCCTCTATAGAAAGAAACTTATTATTTTTATCTAGTAACTTACATGGAAATTCTTCAATCTTGTTGATAAGGCTAACATATTTATCCTCACCAACTTCCCATGCACTCTGTAAGTCCTTGATTAATTCTTTTAGAACAATTATCTGGTGAATCAAGATCTCTTTGGTTTCTACATATGCTTCTCGATTGGGAATGATCCCAATTCCTACCAAAGTTTTCAGCTTTAGCTTCTTTAGTTACACCCAATCTTGTAAACTTTCCTCCAAGTCTTGATGTTATTGAGATAAAGTATCAACTACTTCATCTAAATCTATCATTATCTTTTCCATTTCATTTCTTCTTTCTGCAGAAGTTGTCAAAAGAAGCGACCCTTGTGCCATCATTCAATCCAGAAATTCCCCGACCACTCTACCTCTTGCATGAATCTTCTCAACCTTTTGAATGAATGGATCCTCCATAGTCATGGCCACAGGTTCCACTAATTCCAAAGTCAATGTGATTTTTTGTAGTACTGTAGTCAATTGTTCAGCCTTAGCCTTGTACTGATCTTTCATCTTCTTTGCATGATCAAACTTCACAATTAGAGAGTTCACAATAGACTGGGCATCATCTTTAGCAATTACATGTGTGATCTTTTCAAGTTCAACTCTTGAAATTGAGTAATCATTCATGTCAAACTCTTTAATGGATACATTAGGAGGAGGCTGAGCTACCTTGGCATACTTGTGCCCATTCAAACAACTTGGAAAGAGTCTTTGGCTTCTTCTTGCTTTTGGTCTTTATAGGCACCAATTTCTCAAAGTTAAAGTTGTTTGGAGAGATGACTTGTTTCTTTCTCTTTGGAGTATGTGACGGGAGCTAGGGAGGAAGTACTAACAAATTTCCATCCAGATTAGAATCCATAGTTGGTGCGGAAGGAGTTGCACCCATACATGTTGAAGTTACAATTGGGGAAGTATTTGTAAAA
Source organism: Cunninghamia lanceolata (assembly GCA_027924645.1). NCBI lineage: Eukaryota > Viridiplantae > Streptophyta > Pinopsida > Cupressales > Cupressaceae > Cunninghamia > Cunninghamia lanceolata. Next base: position 4,588,682 of record BSBN01000262.1, on the reverse strand, counting down.
ATGGCACTAGGAACATCAACACTTGGAATTTTCTCAGAACCAGTCATGACCTGTTCTAAAATAGATTGATTATCAATATCAAATGATGGGGAAGATAAACTTGGCAATGATCTCAATGAACCAAAAATAGTATCCAAAATCTTGGGACTATCAAAAATGGTCCTAGATGAGGATGGAGATAAGTGCAAGGATGGAGAAGATCTAGAAGACTAAATAACAATTGGAACAATTGGGGTAAGTGAGGCAGTGGGCATAGAAGGAGAAACTAAAAAAGTGTACAAAGGAGAAGAAACATGTGGCTCTTGTGAAATGTCTTTCTGAGGAGACACTGTAGGTCCTCCATGTTGTTCCTATTCTTCTTCTTGTTTTGCTTCTTGTTGAATCTCTTCTCTTTCCTCTGAAGATAATTGTTCAGTAGCTGGCTCATCAGTAGCTAGTTCTTCAACAACTATTTCTCTAGCAGATGGACCTTCAAAAACTACTTTTGCTTTTCCACCCTTTGAAAAAAAATTGTTCTTGGGCTTAGCAGTCTTACTTGAACTAGGCACATCACTTTTAGTTTTCATCCTCAACTCAGACTTTTTACCTATTTGTTCTTGGGTTTCCTCTTTGGACCTAGTTGTAAAGTTTTTCAAAATATTTCCTTTCCTTTCCAACCATACATTTGTGTTGGCCAAAATTGATTGGAATCTTTGTTGAATATAAGTAACTTCTTTCTTCAACCATTGAATTGTCGGCAATGGAGAACCCTCAATATTTTCATTGACATAGGCAAGATCTAGGATGTTGCCATCATCTCTCATACCATCAGGAATATCAACCAACTCTAGTTCCTCAACTTGACTCAGAGTCAAGTGGCAATAATCCATTTTTCTAATTTCTTCCTTTGTTCTAAGGTTAGCTGAAACATCTTCTACCATGTGCACATGAGTTAAATATTTCTTTTTGATCTTATCTTTCACTCCTCTAAAATCAAAATGAACTCTCTTCTTGTAGAGTTTCATGGTAACCAACTGCATCTTAGGCTCAATGGCTTTAGCCTTAGTAGAAGTAGACATTAAATACCTGTCGATCTCAATTGGGAATCTAAACCCAGGTTTCTTTGACTCCATTTATTTACTATGCAAATCTATAATTTGTCTGCATAGTTCCATGAGTATAATCTTGTCAGTTGGGTACATTTGCAACATGTAAGGATACCCCAATAAACAACCAACCCTTAGATAAGTGAAAGTGGGAAATTGTAAGTACATACAACCATTTTTATTAACCATTGACCAAGCCCCATCAGAAACTCTCTTTTATTCTAATTGAAGATCAAATAGACACAAGAAAACAACAAAGAAAGCATCATTCACCCTCTTAAAGTGATGAATTGATCCATCAAGGGTCAACTAAGGATAATACTGATATACAAGAACCACCCTTTGGTCTCCCTTTGATGTTAAACCTAGAAAACTCCTCATTGAAGTAGCAACATAAACAAGATATGAGGACATGTAAAACTTAGAGGAATTAGACAATTTGGTGAGCTGCTCATGAATTCCATTATTGATTTGTTCCCCCTAGAATATTGGTTGCTTTCCCTTCAGCATGACCTTGATGTATAGGTACATCCACTCAGGAAAAGTGGAAGAAGTAGATAGTCCCCTTACTCTGCTCAGAATAGTAATCAAGTCACTAACCTCTTCGATGAAATCACTCTGAGGAAATATTTTATTCCATCTTAAGAGATTTGACCTTGTAGACTTTAGCTATTTGGTGTTGATTATATTCTTTGTTGTCTCAGGATCTTTATCATATTCCTTCTGTGAAATATCTAAGCCAATGTCTGCACATAAGTCAAAAATTAGACACTTGAATGCTTTAGCAAAGAACTCCACATCTAACCTCATGATCACATTTCCATTGGCATCACTGACACTCTTGTTATCTCTATTGTAGTGAGCTACCACTTGAAGGACAAACTCAGGATTGTGTACGGCAACAGGGAAAGCAACCACCAAGCGAATGTTACTTTCTACAATATGCTTCATAGGGTGATTGAGGGGTTGCTTCTTTGTTCTTTCTATAAACTCAACCATGTTCACATGACCAATCTCTGTGTCTTTGATCTCACCCACATTAGAAGTAATTGAAGTCACTAGAAAAAATCCTTGGTAATTGTACTTCATGGCTTTTGATTTCTTTGGAGCTGGATCAGTCATCTGAGGCACAACAATCTTTGTTGAGAAAATAGACCTCGAGAAGCATGCAGAAGAAACTACAACACAAGATTCATGGTTTTGAAATATTAGTAAAATATGGTAATTGGAATATGCAATGACAAGAAATTATGAGCAATGATCACAAGCTTTGCGGGGATAGAGTGCGATTGGGGAAAAAAATAGAGCGAAAGCAAGCAATGGTTGAAAAAAGGAAAATTTTACCAGAGTTAGGAAAATTTGAGTGAGTGATGTAATGTCAGTGAATTTTGCCACTTCTAAATGAAGGTTGAATGGATTTTGTGAAAGGGTAGTGAATTTTGCTGCTTGTACATGGAGGTAAAACTTTGCAAGTGTAGAGGGAGTGAAAAACTGTGCCTTTGCATATAGTAAAATTGATAATGCAAGGTTTTATGTATGGGCGGCAAATTTTTCTGCCCCCTACATGTGGAAAGACACATTGGGTGTGCAAGAGTGGCAAATTTTACTGCCCTTACACATTTGGTAAAAATTCTAAGTCATGCATCAACGATGAAATTTGTCACCCATGCATGAGGCAAATAGGTTTAACTTCTGCAGGGTCAGCATTTTTTGCCACCCACGCAACTAGAGTAAAACCTTCACCTTAGTGTAAGGTTAGAAAAAATTTCCACCCTTGCACCAAGGGTAATCTCTGTAGGAACACTCATCAACAAAAATTACTGATGGTTCAAAGGGTAAAACTCATCGAAGTTTAATCTAAACATAGATATAACACTATGACTCAAAACGATGATTTTTCTAAGATGACTAAGAATGGTGAAAAACACCAATTCTAAAATGAAAAACAAAAACTACAACACATGAAAATGATAGGGTTTAAAGAAAAACACTACAACTTTAGTTTAAAAGAAAATATCAACTGATTTAAATAAAGGCATACCATAAATCAAAGAAACCCTAATGTCCATGACGCAAGAAAAACAAAAATGAAAGAGGAAATAAAGAAACTCTTACCCGGTAAAGAAGATGGAAAAATCAACAAAGACCTGGTTTGAAAACTCAAAAAAATCCACTTAGCTATGTGTATGTAGCAAGCTCGAAACCTTTCGTTGAATCCAGAACATTCACAAAGAGAGAAAATAGAAGAAACAATAAAAATAAAACCCTTAAAAAGATATTTACATCCCCCAACTTAATGTGCATTAATTACACATCAAGTGAACTTATAGTTGCTTGGGCAACAAATTTTTTTAACCTTGCAACTCTAAAGGGGAAACATGCAGGAGTGGCAAATTTTTCTACCCTTGCATAAGATAAGAAATCTAACATGCAGCAGTGAGAAAATTCTCTACTCCTGCATGTTAATAAAAATTTTCTTTAAAAATTGAAAGTTGCAACTTAGACTATTTTGTAAATTTTGAAAGACCAATACAAGACAACACTTAGACGAATTCTCTGAGGCTAGGGGAACACACACAAGGACAATTATGATTGCCTCATTTCATCATCTTAGAGTTGTAGGCTACGAAACAGACAAGTTTTGTAGGGGTCATCCCACAAATTGAGCGTAGCTAATTTTGAGGATAACAATTGGCTCTAACTGGGGAGCTTCCTTTGATCATCCTTTGAAATGATCGAAGTGAGAAGAACTCTACTCTCTAAGTGCCTTCATCCATCCATTGGGCTATAGATTTAGGTGACACAATAAAAGGACACAAAAAGACTTAACATAAATTGACTCAAAATTGTACAAATATTTACAAACTTATCTATTGCTTCATTGTGAGAAAAGCTTCAGATGCTGTCCGCTATGAGGCAGCAAAAAAGGCCTCTTGTCTTGATACTCCAGAATGAAACTATTTTCACCACAAAGTTGATGAATGACAAAAGGACCTCTCCTTAAAGAATCAAACTTCCCATGCATTCCTTTAGGTTCTCTTCTTTTGTCCCAAAACATGACCTGATCACCAACTTGGAAATTACAAGATTTTGCCTTTTTGTCGAATAATTTCTTCACTTGACTCTAGTGTTCCGCAATGTGATCCACCACCATTACACATTGTTCCTCAAGTTTAGAAAGGAAAATTATGCCTTTGTTAATGGAGCTATCAAAAGTCCCATCCTCAATAGCCTTAGACAACTTCAAAACTGGCAATTCCAGAGTTATTGCTATTTTGGTATTCAATCCATACAACAGCTGAAATGGTGACATGCCAATTGATCTCTTGAGGGTAATATGATTTTCTTGAAAGGCATCAAAAAATATCTTGTGCCAAGTCCTCTAATTCTCATCAACTAGCTTCCTGATGATAGTAACCAAGTTCTTATTGCTAGACTCGGCTTGACCATTCCCTTGAGGGTAATAATCAGAAGAGTGCGCAAGAATGATCTTGTAATAGAAAAAGAAACTAGTTATTTCTTGTCAAGAAAAACAAGTAGCATTATTTACTACTATCTTGTTTGGAACACCAAACCTTGATATTAAGTTTTCTTTGAGAAACTTACAAACTAATTTAGAAGTAGCATGCTTCATGGAATAACTTCCACCCACTTAGTGAAGTACTCAGTTGCTGTGAGAACATAGTTGTGCCCTACACTTGACTGTGGGTTTACTATGCCAATGAATTCAATGCCCCACTGCTGAAAAGGTTCCTCAATTATTACTATCTTGAGGGTTAATGATCCCAACTTGGGTTTCCCCACAAACTGTTGACATAGTTCACACTACGCACCCAGTTGTATGCATCTTGGAAAAGTGTGGGCCAATAATATCTAGCTCACAAAATCTTTTGAGCCATCACTAGTGCTGAGAAATGTTCACCACATGCCAAACTATGAAATGACTTTAGTAGTTTACCTTGTTGTGCCTTATCAACACAACGTAGAAAGATTCAATCAAGACTCCTCTTATACAAACCGTTGTCCCAAAGAACAAAATTTGTAGCCTTAACTTTGATAGTTCTTTTCTCTTTGTAGGATAGGTGTTCTAGACATTCACCATAAGTGAGGAAGTGTGCAATGTTAGTATACCATTCCTCCATTGTGCTAACAAACAGAATAGTAGGAACTACCTCATTTTCTGCTTCTTCATCACCTATTTCTTTTGGAACATTATCAGAGATGAGCTAACACAAACCTTTCCCATGAACCAATTTGGTGGGCTTGATGTCCAAATCATATTCCTGGATCTTAGCAATCTAGTTACCTCTCTTACTCCCAAACTCTTGTTGGTTTAAGTTGGATTTAATTGTTGAATATGGTACTAAAGAAGTAATGTGGGAATTCAAGATGTAGTACTTGAAATGCTTGACCACCTTGATGATAGCATAATCATGTTTCTCCATGACTGAATATTTGAGCTCATGAGTTTTCAAAGGACAACTCATAAATACAATTAGAGATTCAATGCCTTCCTTGTTCTATTCTATTAGGATGGCTGACAGTGTGTGCTCGGAAGCATAACTATACATGATGAAATCCTTTGTGTAGTCTACACAAACCAAAACTGGAGCATGAGAAATGGATTTCTTGATGTCCTCAAAAGCTTCTTTACCTTTCGTGCGCCAACAGAAAGTGGACTTTCCTTTCATCATATTCACAATATGATGAGTTTTCTCTATCAATTTAGGGACAAACCTCTACAGAAAATTAACCTTCCCAAAGAAAGAGAGAACAACTATCTTACTTGAAGGAAAGGTAAGACTTTGAATAGACTTGCTTGGGATCAATTTTTGTACCTTCCTTGGACACAATATGCCCAAGAAGCTTGCCTTCTCTTACCCCCAAAATGGATTTTTTGGGATTCAAGGAAATACCATGTTGCTGACATCTTTCTAAAATTTGTCTTAGATGATAAGCATGATCTTGATGTTTTTTGGAAAAATGGTTAAGTCATCAAGATAAACAACAATGAACTTACCCATTTCATCACAAAAGGCAAGAACCATTGCTCTCTAGAAACTAGCACCAACTTTGATCAACCTAAAAGGTATCCTGCGATATGCAAACATGCCCCAAGGAGTGGAGAAAAGCTATCTTATATTGGTCTTCTTCGCTAACTTCCACCTGATTATTGTTGGCAATCAAGATTGCATCCTTGGCAAAGATAAACTTTACTATTCTGTTGCAACATGGAAACACTCTTAGATTGTGGGTAATCTATGTTGAGAGTGAATCTCCAGAGTGAGCTAGTTCTCCTTATGATTTTCCTAATCTAAATGACTTTATGGGAAAAGAGATAGAAGGATAACTAAAATGAAAATAGGTAACTGAAACTAACTCCTAAGGTGATGCAACAATACTTAAACTCCTACCAGATCTTACTCACAATCAACTCACATAACTTAACTCTCACAACCCCTTGATTACACTTAATTCATTAATATTTCACATGAAGGTTCATCAGAACACAACATGCAACCTAAATTAAATAATAAACTTTCATACCCATCACAAAATTCAAGACAAAACAAATGATAAATAACTATCACAATGCAATATCAAATCAATTTGCAAATAAGTAGACAGATGGGAAGGAAAACTGCTGCTCTATAAACTGGAAGGAATAATGAGTACAAAGAAACTAAAGTACAACTCTCTTAGTGTGAGACGAATACTTTGAAAAATCTAAACTCTGACCCTCAAGAAAGAAATAACTATCTACCATATATCTTGTAGAATGATCTCTCCCAAAAGAAAAGCTGGAAAAGCTCCTAAATATAGCCATGCCAATTCATTTTTGAGCTCCTTAGAAAAGCCAAAAAAGGGGCCATCAAAATGCCTCCAAACTGACTGCAAAAACTGCCAAAAAGACCTATCAAGTGGTCCCCACCAAAATCTTTTTTAAAACATGCTTTATCTGCTCAGAAAAAACTCTAATTTGTCCTTATCTTCCTTACTTCGCCCAGAAAAGAAAAGAAAATCTACGGAGGATCCTAGCTATATTCTCTCTTGCTTTAACTACATTAAGTGACAAATATTTAAAAGCAATTTATAAAGAATATTGCTTTAAATATTGCCTTACAAGGATTTTGTAGTTTTATTCTCTATTCTATCTTGATCTGATCCCGATCTAGTCTATTTTAAAAAATAAAATACAAGGCTATATTATTTCACCAAGTCTATACATATTCATAGCTTGTGCAAAAAATAAAAACCTATACCCTACCCTCCAAATGATCTTACAAAAATATCTCTAAGGGCATATGATTTACTCCTCTAAGGAGTCCAAGGTATATGACATTATCTCAAAAGGGTCTGAAACGAGTTTAAGGTAAAAAGTGATCAAAGCCCTTAAGGCATAAAGCCTAGGCACAAATTTCACCATTTAATACCCTCACGGGTATTAACTAATGCTTTGAAAATTAAACAAATGTGATAAAAATCACATTCAAGTTAGGGCTTCATTGAATCCCTAACACAAAAATAGCCCTAGCCCTATCTTTTCGAGCTCATTTCACTTTGTAACTTTTGATGAAATGGGACTCTGTATATGGCCGCTGTGAAGGTTAGGGTTTATCCTAGCAACTCAAGCATTTGTGCTATCTCTGAGCATATATTCTCGAGGATTTCGACAAGAATCATAAGGTCAATACCCTTCATAACAAATCTGGTCCCTTTTCTTGATTTTCCCTTCATTTTTTGAGACAAAACTTGGGTTTAAAGTCACGACTGTGGCTACACTTTCTGATGTATTTTGATCTCTGGCCTCTCTATTGTTATTCTTTCCTCTATTATGTTTCAAGACGCCGTGAGAGCCATCCATGAAGCCATTACTCTGTGATCTCGACACATGCATGCTATAGAAAATGAAAGGTATATTCATTTGACATGGACTTTACTTCCTTCTCTATAACTTTTGTCGAAACAATCTCTTTATATTAGAAGCTGTGATCTTGTGTATTCTATTTCTGAGCATCTTTTGTTCGAATGAATTCAGGGTCCTTCACTATTTAGTGGTTGCACCAGTCGCTTGGTAGGAAGCACCATTTTGATGAGACCATGACATCACTATTCTATACTATGCCTTCACTTTGATTTTCTTTCATAGACAACATCAATTCTATTAAAGCTCACATTTTTTTTTCAGTTGAGGCTAGAGTATAGCTTTTTGAATATGAAACACCTTTTTGATAGTGCACGCGCCTTTATTATCAATGTTGGCTAAGAGCCTTGGATCATATGGAAAGCCACTTTCATTCTTTTAACATTGCCTAAATATACGTAGGTTGTGGGATTTTTATTGTGTTAGCATCATATCTGCAAGTTTTCTTAAGAAACATATATGGGTTCTATTATAAACAAAATCCAACACTTCTCTAGATGTGGCCATGCCCAATTCTAGATTTACAACAAAACAAACTCTTTTCATATGCAGAGACCCGTCATGAACCCTCTTAGGGTTTGGATGATATTGAAGGAAAACTGGATATTTTGTAGAAATTCAGAGCATGGTTCTAGCTATGTTTTATGCATTTGTTCATTCTTGAGTGCTCATTCAAACATATAAAAATTAAAACTCTTGAGCTTTTCTTGTATCTGAAATTTGACTATGCGAAATATGGTATGTGCTTGTAAAACAATAAAGCTCTCTGGCAGCAACACTTGAGAACAATGAACTAATTTTCTTTTAATCATTTTCTGTCCCATTCACTATATGCACCAAATATCTTCCTGATTTGCAAATCTATGGGATATGGTATCACTAAAGTAAGGTTGCGACCTTATTTTTGTTGTTCTTGTTCCATTTGATGTCTGGTGACCTCTACGGCACCAGATGACTGTGACACTTTTATTCATTTACTTGGCATGATTAGCTTCAATCTATGGCATGTTATTTGTAGTCTAGCTAGTTGTACCCTATCAAATGTGTTCTCATTCATAACATCTTGAATGGCTACTCTTTTATATCTTAAATGACTGTCTACATGCTGAGATGTGAAACCTTCCATGGCCACATTTTCTCAAAAATATGAGTATTGTTTCATGTTTAAGAATCACAGGTTATGACTATAAAAGCACCTTATATTCCATTACTAACATTCTGTCTTGTTTTCTAAGTGGAGAGACTTGACTTCTTATAAGATTTATTTACAAAGGAACAAAGAAAAACTTATATACATTTTGGTTTATCTTGCTCATCATACTTTATGAGTCCTACAATTTCATCAGCTGAGACACCTTTGTTTATCAGATATGTTCACACAAGACTATCTTTCTCTTATGATGATATGGCACTCCCTTCTACAATTGTAGTAGCCTATATATTTCTCCTGGACAGTCTTAATGGCTCATGTATGTTCACTGTTCCAATATTGTATTCTTTCAAATGAATTCTCATTCATGCCAGATAGAATGGTAGTGATTCCTTTATTTCACTATGGCATGGATACTTATGATTCTGTGTGTATCTTGCAATTGATCTATATACATGATTGGAACACCATATGTTGTGAGATTAAGTTGAAGATTTTGTCACTTATGACTTGGCACATGACATAACAAAGGCAACCACAAAACTTCCTTCTTCTAATAGTAGCTTGGGTAGTGATCACTGTATGCATCTGTAGCTTATGATTGTTCATCTGTCCCATTGATGACTGATACTACTACTATTTACATTTGATATGCATACATCTTGAATATTCCAGCTAAGTCTGCCTCATGGCATACATACTTGGCTCTTGGTTCAATATATCCTATCAAATGTAAATGTATATATATACCATGTTTAATTCTTGTAGCTCCTCCACTTTTTTGTATATCATGGGCATTCTTTCTTCTTGTTCAATCATGCATATACCTGATACTATTCTCATGCTATCATGTGAATAAAATAGTCATACATTATTGAATGATGTTGTCCATTGGCAATTATTTAGCATACAAATGTTGAGATTATACCCGATGTTCTAGCTGTCCCATACATGGATCTATGATGTTTATGATAAACAGAGGTAAACATAACCTACTTCTTGTCACCCTTGAGATAGGAGAAAACAAAAAAATCCTCTTCTCTATGATGGCAAAAGAATTTTATGAGGGTTGAACTGCGTCTGTACACATGATCTCTTGACTATCCTATTTATTAATGGTTGTTCTTGTACTTGGGAATTACACATTGTTCACAACAAAAGGTGGTAATTTTCCATTTTGTGACTGCTGCTTTGTGATGCCTCTTTTGATATATATCTCTTGCATACTCTATTCATGGCTTCCATTATATATGTCATCTTGAGCTACCTCTTGTAGCTATATTTGTGACCATGGCATATCCATACAATGATTGATTTTTTGGATATTTTATGGTTGTTATGCATTGAACCATGATTTCACCTTTAATCAGATGAGAAATATTCAATTCTTGTTATCAAATGGTTTCTTCAATGATGATTTGATTGCAACATGCATACTTTCACCTATTGTACTTTGGTATTTTCCTCTGTCTTTTCCATGAGAAGGATGCTTGATGATATACTATGAAAAAGTTATCATATTGATAGTGAATAACACATTCTTTACATCAACAAAAAATGTTGTCCTGTCACTAATGGTATTATGAGTTTTCTTTAACATTAGTTTCTCTAATTGGTTGTTGGTTGACTATCCACATTGTATGGATGAAAGCATTGCAGCTGTTTTAGTGACAATCTTTAAGATTCATTCATGATCAAAAGTGGTAATTGATTGCCCCATGCATTTGTTATTTGCATTCATATGATACCTAGGTCTGTTGAATAGTCACTTCATGCATTCATTGATGATCTTTCTATTGTGGCAAACAGTACTATCAGTGAGGTTTATATTTTCATAACTACTGTCCTCCTGTCTTGACAATGATTTTCACTCATACAGTTATGGTTGTTCCATGACTTTTTCTATCCAAAAATTATGAATTGACATGCATACAAAGGATGATACAATGATACTAGTCATACCTATAATGAGTTTAATGCTTCATTGATTTATTTTGAACAAGTTGCTCACTATAGTCTATGGTCACCTTCTCATCTTCATGAACATTGGAACTCTTTCAACAACACCTTGTTGATATTTCTGGACTGATACATTTTATGCTTGACATTTGATATGTGGTTTATTTTATGCTTTTGAGCTTGATGTACCTTCAGATGCTACACCTATAGCTATTAGTGATCTAACCTAAGTGAGTTCACTGCTCATACACGGTTGTCACTTCATCACTTGAATTGATGATCATAGTGTTGCAAGTATGGGCCTAACCAGTGTTGTCATTGATGTCAACATACTACTGTTGCATTGATGAAAAGGATTGGATGAGCTGAGTGCTGAGGATATTGAGAAAATTAGTCCTAATCAGGAACAGAGAAGAATAGTGAAGATAGTAAGGTAAAAGTCCAAGATAAGATGAGGATCAAAGGATGCGGTTTAAAGGGTTTGTAGATATGTATCTTAAGGTGATTCAGTAAAGATTTCAGAGGTCTGCATGAAGATCTGAAGAAGTTGTGGTTGTTCAAGTAAAACCAGTTCTGGCAAGTGTTTAGAGATGACAGAGTGACACAGATAGGTCCGGTGAGCTCTGGAAATACATTATCCTATTCTGCAGATTTGAGGGAGTGTTGAGGAAGTCTTTGTGAAGTGTCAACTCAATTGGTTCATGGTTTGAAGGTCCATAAGCATCTATTCCTTTGTGACAGTGGTGACAGACTGTGTTCTTGAGGTTCTAGATGAAGGAGAGAATGATTTCAGTATGCAGATGAAGTACGGATGTTCTTGGTGATTTAGGCAATCTTGTGGAGGTCTTTGGATCGTGTCTAGTTTGTGTTGGTGGTCCGCATTGGAGTTGGAGCCCACAATTGAAGAATAACCTCCGGATGATGGTGTCCTTCCTGAGACTGGCCGACCGGATGTATTACACATCTTGTGGATGTTCTTGTAGATGTTTGTCAACTTAGATGACTATTCCTAAGTCGATGTCTTGTATATATATGGAGTTGTAAAGTCTTTTCAATGTGTGGCTTGTGGAGATGTGAGTGTGGTAGCGAGGAAGAGAGCGAAGGGTAGAGCAGAAGTATTGGACTTAAATGGAACTGATTCAAGCATTGTGAAGATGCTATTCTCCAGTTCATGTATGTGATACTTATTATTTTGTAGATAGTGTGTCTCTTGTAGGCAGTGAGCCTCTTGTGAGCAGTGTGCTCAGGTAGTGAGCCCTAACTGGCATGTGCCATTTTGTTCTTTCTATTCTTCTAATAGAGAATACAATCTTGGGTTAATCACCCCATGGTTTTTCCCTTAACCGGGTTTTCCACGTCAAAATCTTGGTGTCTTATATGTTGATGTGTTTCTACTCTTGTTTGAATGCATTATGTTTCCATGATTAATTTATTGATATGCTAAGAATATTTCAAAGTGTGTAATTGCAAAGAATTTTTGGACAACTGATTCACCCCCCCTCTCAATTGTCTGTCCTGAATCTAACAATTGGTATAAGAGCCAAGTTCCTCTAAAAGAAGCTTAACCGCTTGAGGAGATCCAAGATGTCATCCTAAAAGAAGGATAGTCTAAAGTTTGATGGAACCAATTTTAATCTTTGGAAAAGTCGCATGAAATGTCACTTGCAATGTATGGGTATGGCGTACTGGAACATGGCTTCAACAAAGTATACTCCTCCACAGGGTGGTCGGAAATCCCCAACTGAAATCATAGATGCTAAAACAATCTACATACTATAGAAGCTCTTCTAAGTACATTATCCAATTCAGAGCTTTCAAATGTTGTTGAACTACCAACTGCTTTTTAGATTTGGGAAAAACTGGAACTTCTGCATGGAGACAAGTATGTCAAATGTGCAAGGCTACAAAGTCTGAAAGGAAAATTCAAAAATCTAAAGATGAGAGAAGATGAAAAATATCACTACTTTTATGCCAAGAGTAAATGAGCTTGTTTGTGGAATTAGAAATGCTGGTGGAGTCTTGGATGAAGATGAGATTGTTGGCAAAATTCTTAGATCCCTTCCTGCTTCTTATAAGATCAAGGCTACTGCCATTGAAGAATTCAGAGCCCATACAACCATCACAAGAGATCAATTGGCTGGTAAATTGGCTACTTTTGAAATGACTGAGTTTGGAGATACCCCTCCTAAGACTGAATCTGCATTCAAAGCCAGTGCCTCTTTGAAAGGTAAACAAAGGTTTGATCTGGGAGAGAACTCTTCAAGGAAACTCTCATGGTATGAAAAAGAAAGAAAAGACCTAGAAGAAGAGGAAGCAGAAACTGCTCAACTTGAAGCTCTTATTGCAAAAAGACTACCAAGAGGATCTGGTAAGTATGAAGGGAAATTACCTTTTAAATATTTTAACTGCAATAAGATTGGTCATTTTGCCTCAAGATGTCCGGAAAGATTTTCAAGGCCAAAACCTAACAAATCAAGGTTCCAAAAGAATTGCTACTATGTTCATGAAGATGATAATGATGATGAATGAGTAACAGATGATGAATCAGAATCAGGAAACAAATCCGGAAGTGATTGGGTGTTTATTGCCATCAAGGAAGAAGATCCAATGCTCTTTGAGTCTGTCAATCATAAAGTTATAGAAAGGGCTCTGGCTGCACAAGTTGAAGAAAAGGATGATTGGGTCATTGACAGTGGATTATCTCATCACATGATAGGTGATAAAAATAAGTTCATAGATTTGGAAAGGTATGAAGGAGGAGTGGTAAAATTTGGTGATAATTCTGCTGGCAGAATCAGAGGTAAAGGAACTATTTCTTTTGATGGAATGAACAAAACCGGTAATGTTCTATATGTTGAAGGATTAAAGCACAATCTTCTCAATGTTAGACAGTTGGTGGACAAAGGCTATGATCTCTAATTCAAGAATGGAAAATGCAAAATCTTTGAAAGTTCCAGAATAGAGATTGCATCTGGTACTCAAACTAAAGGTAATATTTTCCACTTAGTTGGTTCTGGTAAAAGTTGCTTATTTGTTCAAGTTGATCAGAGTTGGTTATGGCATAGAAGAATGTGTCATGTAAATTTTGATAATATCATCAAGATAAGAAATACTCAAGCTGTAAGAGATCTTCCAAAACTGGTGAAACCAACAAACAGTTTGTGCAAAGAATGTCAGTTGGGAAAACAGAGCAGAGTCTCATTTAAAAGCAAGGAACAATCTTCTACCAGATTATTTGACTTAGTTCATACTGATCTTTGTGGTCCGGCAAGAATCAGGAGTGTGCAAGGAGATAGATACTTCATGTTACTAACTTTTCTGAAAGAGAAATCAAAAGCTCTTGAGAAATTCAAAATATTCAAGGCTATGGTAGAGAATGAAACCGGATTAAAATTGAAATGTTTGAGGTCTGATAGAGGTGGAGAATTCACATCCGGTGAGTTCATAGATTTATGTGAGAAACATGGAATAAAGAGACAGTTGTCTGCTCATAAGACTCCACAGCAGAATGGAGTAGTTGAGAGAAAGAATCAGACCATCCAGGAAGCATCTAGGACAATGATGATGGAAGAAAATGTTCCTCAGATCTATTGGAGAGAAGTTGTCAGCGTTGTAGTCTACACTCTCAATCGAGTACAAATTAGAAGCAATATTGGTAAGACTCCTTATGAACTTTGGTTTGGCATCACTCCCACTGTGAGGTATTTTAGAGTCTTTGGTAGCAAGTGTTACATTAAAAGAGATGAAGATCTAGGCAAGTTTGATGCTAGAAGTGATGAAGCAATATTCTTGGGTTACTCCACTCAAAGCAAAGCATATTGGTGTTATAACAAGAGACTGAGAAAGATTATAGAAAGTACAAATGTGAAGGTTGATGAAGGAATTGAAAAACCCTCAAGGTTTTATGAATATGATGAAGATGATCAGAATGGTGTTTTGATTCAAGAAGCCCAAGCCTCTTCTGAAAAATAGATTCAAACTGATCTAGTAAATCAGGAAGAAGAGATGAGTTTGAATGAGCCTGATCAAGAATTAGAAGTGTAAGAAACTCCCAAAGCTCTAAGGTATGTAAGACTGAACCGCTCTGAAGATCAAATCATAGGTGACAAAAGCAAAGGTGTACAAACTAGAAGGAGAATTGCTGAAAATTTAGATGAGTATTGTCTGATTTCAAAGATTAAACCTAAGCAGTAGATGAAGCCTGCAATGATGAAAACTGGACTAAAGCAATGGAGGAAGAGTTGATGCAAATTGAGAAAAATCACACTTGGGATCTTGTTCCCAGACCTAGAAACAAGAATGTGATTGGAATCAAATGGGTCTTCTGGAACAAACTGAATGAAGTTGGTGAAGTAATCAGAAATAAAGCCAGATTGGTCTACAAGGGCTATTCTCAAATAGAAGGAGTTGATTTTGAAGAAACTTTTGCTCTGGTGGCAAGAATTGAAGTAGTCAGATTATTTCTTGTATTTGTTGCCTTCAAAGATTTCAAAGTGTATCAGATGGATGTCAAGTCTGCCTTCCTGAATGGTGACTTGGAAGAAGAAGTGTACATTGAGCAACCAGATGGATTTCAATTGTCTGATCATGGTGATATGGTCTGCAAGTTGAAAAAAGCATTGTATGGACTGAAGCAAGCTCCAAGAGCCTGGTATGAAAGATTAGATAAATATCTTTTGAAGATTGGTTTCAACAAAGGTGCTGCTGATAGTAATTTGTATTTCAAAATTGATCATGAAAATATCTTGATTCTTGAAGTGTTTGTTGATGATATCATTTTTGGAGGAAGAGATGGTATGTGTAAAACCTTTGCAAATCAAATGAAAAGTGAATTTGAGATGTCCATGCTTGGGGAAATGAATTTATTCTTGGGTCTACAAATCACTCAAACAAAGAAAGGAATCTTCATTTCTCAGACCAAATATGTGAAAGAATTGTTGAAAAAATTTGGGATGGTAGACTCAAATCCAATGAATACTCCCATGGCAATTGGATGTAAGTTGAGCAAAGAAGATGACTCTCCCAAGGTTGATCAGAAAAAGTATAGGTCAATGATTGGAGGACTGTTGTATCTCACTCAAACTAGACCTGACATTATGAATGTTGTTGGTCTTGTTGCTAGATTCCAAGTTGATCCCAGAGAATCTCATGTCATGGAAGTCAAAAGGAATTTTAGATATCTAAAAGGGACAGTTGAGTATGGTCTATGGTACCCAAGAGATCATGATTTCTCTCTTCATGCTTATACAGATGTTGATTGGGAAAGAGATGTGGATGAACGGAAGAGTACCAGTGGTGGAGCATTCCTTTTAGGGAAGAGATTGGTTTCTTGGATAAGCAAGAAACAAGAGGCAATATTTCTGTCCACTACTGAAGCCGAATATATTGCAGCAATAGGTAGTTGCACTCAAGTTTTGTGGATGAAACAAATGCTAAGAGACATGAGAGTGGAGTATGAGGAGCCTATCAAAATCTTCTGTGATAATTCAAGTGCAATAAATATATCTAAGAATCCGGTGTTGCATTCAAAGACTCAACATATATCCATCAAGTTTCACTTTTTGAAAGAGCAAGTGAACAGTAATGAAGTCATATTGGAGTTTGTGCCTTCCAAGGATTAGATTGCAGACATCCTTACTAAACCTCTACCTAAGGACTCTTTTGAGTATCTCAGGGAGAATTTAGGGGTTATTGCCCCTCCAGTAATGAACTAAGGTGCCCTGATGTGCATCAATTTGGTGGATATCATAGTCATATCTTGTGATTCGGATTGATGATGGGGAGCTGCTACTTAGGGGGAGTAGCTGGTATGATTCTGAAATGGTGAAATTGCAAGTATGGGCCTTTTGCCATTGATGTCAAAGGGGGAGAGAAGACATGTGAAAAACAAGTGGTGGCTGATCAAAGGGGGAGTAGTAAAGAAAGAGAAGACAAGTGAATGGTTGTTGGTGATAGGGGGAGTTGTGTTAGTAAAGAAAAGTTCTTGTCCTGATGGTCAAAATAGTTTTTCACATCATATGTTGCCATCAATGACAAAGGGGGAGATTGTTGCAAGTATGGGCCTAACCGGTGTTGTCATTGATGTCAACATACTCTTGTTGCATTGATAAAAAGGATTGGATGAGCTGAGTGCTGAGGATATTGAGAAAATTAGTCCTAATCAGGAATAGAGAAGAACAGTGAAAACAGTAAGGTAAAAGTCCAAGATAAGATGAGGATCAGAGGATGTGGTTTAAAGGGTTTGTAGATATGTATCTAAAGGTGATTCAGTAAAGATTTTAGAGGTCCACATGAAGATCTAAAGAAGTTGTGGTTGCTCAAGTAAAACCAGTTCTGACAGGTGTTTAGAGGTGACAGAGTGACACAGATAGGTCTGGTGAGCTCTGAAAATGCATTATCCTATTCTACGGATTTGAGGGAGTGTTGAGGAAGTCTTTGTGAAGTGTCAACTTGATTGGTTCATGGTTTGAAGGTCTGTAAGCATCTATTCCTTTGTGACAGTGGTGACAGATTGTGTTCTTGAGGTTTCGGATGAAGGAGAGAAGGATTTCAGTATGCAGATGAAGTGCGAATGTTCTTGGTGACAATCTTGTGGAGGTCTTTGGATCGTGTCCAGTTCATGTTGGTGGTCCACATTGGAGTTGGAGCCCACAATTGAAGAATAACCTCTGGATGATGGTGTCCTTCCTGAGACTAGCCGACTGGATGTATTACACATCTTGTGGATGTTCTTGTAGATGTTTGCCGACTTAGATGACTATTCCTAAGTCGATGTCTTGTATATATATGGAGTTGTAAAGTCTTTTCAATGTGTGGATTGTGGATATGTGAGTGTGGTAGTGAGGAAGAGAGCGAAGGACAGAGCAGAAGTATTGGACTTAAATGGAACTGATTCAAGCATGGTGAAGATGCTATTCTCCTGTTCATGTATGTGATACTTATTATTTTTTAGATAGTGTGTCTCTTGTAGGCAGTGAGCCTCTTGTGAGCAGTGTGCTCGGGAAGTGAGCCTAATTGGCATGTGCCATTTTGTTCTTTCTATTCTTCTAAAAGAGAATACGATCTTGGGTTAATCACCCCGTGGTTTTTCCCTTAACCGGGTTTTCCACGTCAAAATCTTGGTGTCTTATATGTTGATGTGTTTCTACTCTTGTTTGAATGCATTATGTTTCCATGATTAATTTATTGATATGTTAAGAATATTTCAAAGTGTGTAATTGCAAAGAAACTTTGGACAACTGATTCACCCCCCCTCTCAATTGTCTGTCCTAAATCTAACACATAGATGTGCAGTGAACTTGAAGCTCATGCACTGCCTTGATGTAGCATTCTTCTAGTTGAGTGTATTCTATCTAAGCAATAAGAACATGAACTCCTATTCTATTTACCTTAAGACTCAGGGACAACATGCTGGGCTCAATCCTTGTGGGAGCCCACTTTACACCACATGTTGATATGTCTTCAAACAACTACATGACTTATCCTGTGCTTACACATGAAACAAACATGTTAGATAAAATTAGTGAAGTACAATGATTGTTCCTTTTCAATCTCTTCTATATGTGAATGATGTATATTTGATCTAGTGCATTATAGGCAATGTATTATGCCTCTTTTGATAGGCACATAGGAAAGTCATAACTAGAGCTCTAACAGGTCCTTTTCCAATTTTTTTGCAGATTCTTATTGGGAGATCAATATCAAAGGCAAGAAGCAACCTCAGAAACTGAAGACACTAAAAGGCAATGATGAATATGATCATTCTCTCTTCTATCTTTAGATGTATAATATATTTCTTATACTTGCACTTGTTCATCTATTCCCACGGCTTGTGTGGGACATTTTATCTATCATCTTTTCATTCAATGCAATGTTTATTTCCTTTATGTATTTCATTTGTAATATGAATAACCATTGTAGTGAAATGAAATAACTTATCTCTTATGCACCCTTCTGCAAAAGAATGATGATCTAAAAAATTATTCCTCTTTTGTTGAACAACTGAACTGCAATATCGTTGAAACATTCCAACTATGCAAATAACTTATAGGAGAAAATAATAAAACTTTCTTAACCAAAATGAACTGAAAGTACTCCAACTCTACCAATTTGGGCTATAAGAAAAATTGGTAACATCTCTGGCGACTTTTTCTACATGCTTTCTTGCTAAGTGTGAGGAATAGTTACCTTAAGCTACCCATTGGGCTTTGAGTCATACTCTACTCATCTTAAACTCAGAAAACACTCAAACTCAGCACTTCAACCAGATCAAATAGCAATAGGCAACAAAAGCAAACCAAATTGAAAACAAACTAGAAGACCTTGGTGGCCAGAAAACTTGTGCAGCAGCACTTAGGGAAACAAAAACTAACTAAAAAGAATGTGCACTGAGCACTTATTGACTAAAAATGCTAATTATAACCTACTCTAACCAACCAAGGAAGCTAGTCAAAGACAACCATTCATTGATTGGGTGAAATAGCTGCCCTTTCTACATAATATTTGATGTTTCACATAAATTTGGACAGCTACATGGAAAAGAACAATGGTTGAAAGACTGTGAACTAGTTGCACCACATGTTAAAGAAGGATATATATAAGATCACTAACCTCTTTCTTTGAAATAGAAACACTACTACCCTGAGGGGACATAATGATTTGAATCTGTTCTTGTTCAATTGCACTCTCATGCTTTTGCTT
The DNA here is from genome assembly GCA_027924645.1 of Cunninghamia lanceolata. NCBI lineage: Eukaryota > Viridiplantae > Streptophyta > Pinopsida > Cupressales > Cupressaceae > Cunninghamia > Cunninghamia lanceolata. The sequence continues at coordinate 4,568,863 of BSBN01000262.1, read as the reverse complement.
GATCCTGGAAAGATGTTTGATTGGGCACCCTTTTGAGATGATAAACTAAAAAATCTCTTTGTTGGTTTCTCCTTTAGGAATTGTTTCTTCCACAACAACCTCCTTGATCACTCGATTGTATTGATCACTAACCTTCATCTTGAAAGGTACCAAGCTATCAAAAGTGTTAGAGCAAAATTTTTTTATGACAGTTGACAATAAATCCCCTTGATGAATGATTTCATCATGTAATGTATGCTCTAACTTATCCTCACAATGACTTTCAAAACTCATACCTTCAACATCTATGACAACCTTTCCTTGTGAATCATCCTCCTGATCCTTTTTATTATCCTCATCATCTACTAGCTTGGGCTCTTGATTGCTACAAGAAATTAGCAGAGTGGAAAGTCTTTACAAGATGAACATTTAAGATCCTAACAATCAAGTATGAAGTTGTCTTGGATAGGTTGATCATCTTCAGCTAGTTGACTTGACTACTCATCAAGGCAAGCTACCTTAGTCTCATTCATGTAAGCTTCTTCACCGCAGTACAATGGGAGCTTTGAGAAAAAACTAGATGCCTCATCCTCATAAAAAATCTGATTGAATTTAACCTTGTGTTCAGCATGGTAGTCAAGGTCTTCATGTGAAATAAGCATGCTAGATTTAGAAATCAAACTGGTGTAGGAGCACCAAGAGGATCATGAAGATCCATGATTGTTTTTGTTCTATGTTTGTTTATGCTGTAATAAGGTCTTGGAAGACCATTCTCATGTTGTAATAAGGATTATGATGCCATGTTTGTAATAAGCAATCATATAATCACACATTGTAATAGGAGGTAGTCATAAAGTCATAAGGGGCAGTCATACAAACTTTATGTTGTAAGCCTTGCTAAAGCATATAGTGTTAAGGCATATAGAAGTCTAAATGTCTTGTCAAAGGTTTAATGACATTGTCAAAGTGTTTGAAGGCATTGTTAAGCCTAAACCAATCGATGCAATCCTAAATAGGGCAGTTCGATAGTGGAAGAGTAGTTGTGGACCTTCCATCGACCCAAACTACCTCTCAATAAGTTGTATGATCAACTATATGTTGTCTAAGACATTGGATAGGGAGAAGAAGTCTTGGAGAAGATGTTGTGAAGGAGAAGACAATAATAAAACTCAGATTTTTTGCATTTTTCTATGTAATTTGCTGCTACAGGCCGTACCCTATTCTTGTACGGAGGTATCATAAGGCTAAAGTTTGAGGAGTGGTAGAGGTATGAGTTAGGATTCCATTGCAAGTGGTTAGAGGCTCTAAAATTACTGTGTTTGAGTTATTTGCAATTCTCTGAAAACTGATCGCCATAACCTAACGTAGGGTTTTTGATAGAAATATGTCATTTCTTCCCATTGCACTGATATGACCAAACTCCTAATCAGTGGAATGGGCTGGTTGGTGTCTATTTTAGGATGTTATGATAGGTTTTTGGCTGAGGATCCGAGAAGGAGGAATCTTCAATAAAGAAACCTAACATCTTCATGTGTTAGGTGATGTCTAGATGCATTTGGGGGAACAACAGTGGACCAATTAGTTGTAGTCCATGTTGGGGGCCCAAAACCCACATAATCCTCAGTTTTAACATGAATACTAAGTGCTCCAATCATTGATTGGGTTATGTGCATGAATTTTGTAGGGGTCTCTTTGTATTTTTGGCCTAATTAGGGCTTTAGGTCACTAGGGGGAGTTATAGGTTGGACCATACTGTCCAAAACAACCTATACCCAATTTGGGATATGTGATAGGGAGTCTAAATGGGTATCTCCAAATTTTCTTAGATCTGAATTTGCAGACCTATGTCAAAAGTTATTGATGACTGTCCATATTTTTAGGGCTATAAGGGATTTAGAGGCCTAAAGAAGGAAGTACCAAAACCAGATTTGTTATGCCTTTGCCAATGACTGGAATGGCTCCCATGGCATGTCAAATCAACCTTTTTCATGATGAGTTTAGAGCCACTAACTATTGTTCCCACTTTTGCAAGTTGACCTTTGAATTTGGGTTTTAGAGTGTGAAGGAAACCTAGCCTATTTGTGCTATCCTCCATCTATCCTAGTGTCTCTACATCATAGTGGTATCAGAGACATAAAAGGTTCTATTGTTGGTTGTGTAAGGCCTGGTATATGTCAGCAGAGGAGAGTGGAGGAGAGGCTAGCAAGATGCCACTGAGGTGGTTAAGAAGTTCAAGGAGATGGAAGAGAAGATCAAAAGTGGAGTCAAGGAAGCACTCCAAGAAGAGTTGAAGGCATTGAGGATAGGGAAGAGGAGTCAATGAAGGTTCTGGTGAAGAAGAAGAAAAAGAGGAGGAAGAAGAAGATCAAGAAGAGGTAGAGGTACCTGCAGATCAAAAATTTTTCCTTGAAGCCATCAGGGCAATTGGCAAGGATTCTTTAGAGGCTCGGATGGAGATTTCCATGTTTAGTGGCAAGATGAATGCTGATGAAGTCATGGAGTGGATTGAGGCCCTAAACAACTACTTTGAATATAAATAAGTTCCTGAGAACAAAAGGGTGAAGTTTGCAAAATCTAAACTCAAAGGTGTTGCCCTTACATGGTGGAATTACACCCAAGGTGAGAGGGTAAAGAATGGGAAGAGCATGATCTCTTCATGGAGAATAATGTTGGAGAGGATCAAGTCCCAATTCCTTGCATCAGACTATGAGGTGCAGATCTACAAGAAGATGCAAAATCTCAAGCAAAGAGATTTGGATGTGGCCACCTACACCGAGGAGTTTCACAAGTTCTCTCTTCGTTGTGGATACATGGAGGATGAAAAAGGTAAAGTGGCAAGGTAACTAAATGGTTTGAGGTTTAATATCCAAGATGAAATTAGTTTATTAACCCCTAAAACCATGGATAAATGCTTTCAAGTGGTATTAAGGGCTGATGAGAAGTTGAAGAGGAAAGGTGAGCAGCAAAATAGAGGAAGAGGTGGCAGAAATTTCAGAGGTAGGGGGAGTTTTGGAGGTGGAAATCAGTCCCAAAGGAGTCAAGGGGAATCTAGTTTCCAAGAGCAAAGTGGAGAATCAGGTTCTAGAGGAGGCTTTAGAGGAAGGAGGCCCAATGGAAGGGGTAGATTTGGTGGACCAGGGAGAGGTCCTAATGTCTTCACAGGAAGGTGCTACAATTGCAACCAAGTGGGACATCCAGACTTCAGATGTCCTGAAAAGCAAGCCTCAAGCTCTCATGGAGGAGAGAGAAGGAACCAATTGATCTAAGAGGAAGATTGCCAAAGTGTTAACTCACCAATTGGAAGTGCAGCCCCAGTCCATTAAGGAGAAAGTTTGATGATGAGAAGAACCATGTTGAAGGTGCCTCAAACACAAGAACCCCCTCAAAGGAAGACATTGTTCAGGACAACATGCAAGGCCTATGGTAAGATTTACAAGGTAATTGTTGATTCAGGCTCAACTGAAAATTTGGTTTCTATTGAAATGGTAGACAAGTTGAAATTGAAAAGACTTCCTCACGTTAGTCCTTATAAAGTAACATGGTTGAATAAGGGGCAACAAGTTTTGGTAGATGAACAATCATGGGTAGAATTTGAGATAGGAGAATATAAGGACAAGATTTTGTGTGATATAATTCCCATGGATGCTTGTAATTTGCTGTTAGGATGTCCATGGCAATATGATGTTCAATCCCAAAATGATGGTAAAACTAATTCATTCATTATAACCAAGAATGGTAGGAAGTATAGAATGGATCCATTGCCTGATGAGAATGTAGAGAAGAGTGTTGGGTCAAGTGTCATGATTGTGAGTGGTAAAGAGTTTCTAGATACCCTTAAGGAGGAAGGAACCCAAGGGTATGCTCTAATTTTGAAGCCTAAAAACAATCCTAATTTGCATGATCCTAGTAAGGAAGAGGTTCCTAAGGAGGTGCAACAATTGTTAGAGAGGTATAAGGGGATTATGGTAGAAGAAATGCCTAATGAGTTGCCACCTATTAGGGACATAAGCCATCAAATTGACTTCATACCAGGATTTACTTTGCCAAACAAAGCAGCCTACAAGATGACACCTTCTCAAAATGAAGAGATTGCCAAGCAAGTGCAAGAATTGTTGGATAAGGGATTGGTAAGAAAGAGCCTTAGTCCATGTGTTGTCCCAATAGTCCTAGCCCCTAAAAAAGATGGTAAATGGAGGTTGTGTATGGATTCTAGAGCCATTAACAAGATTACCATAAGATATAGGTTCCCTATGCCAATGATTGAGGACCTAATGGACTATTTGGGAGGGGCTAGATAATTTTCTAAGATTGATCTTAAGAGTGGGTATCATCAAATTAGGATAAAGCAAGGGGATGAATGGAAGATAGCATTCAAAACAAATGAGGGTCTTTATGAGTGGTTGGGATGCCATTTGGTCTATCTAATGCCCCAAGTACTTTTATGCATCTCATGAATGAAGTGTTGAAGGATTTCATTGGCAAATTTGTTGTGGTATACTTGGATAACATTCTTGTTTTCAGCAAGACTGAGCAAGAACATTTGCAACATTTGGATCAAGTTTTGAAGAAGTTACATGATGAACAATTGATGATAAACATGGAAAAGAGTGTCTTCATGAAGGAAGAACTCACCTATCTTAGTTTTGTCATTTCCCAAGGTAGTTTGAAGATGGATCCAGCAAAGGTAGAGGCCATTTTTTCATGACCAACTCCAAAAATAGCAGGTGATGTAAAATTTTTTCATGGTTTGGCAAAATTTTATAGGAAATTCATAAGGGGTTTTAGTCATATTTGTGCACCAATTTTGGATACCATCAAAGGGGGGAAGAAATGTAAGTTTTCTTGGACCAAGGAAGCCAATGATTCTTTTGAAATTCTGAAGCAAAAAGTAGGACAACAGTCCATTCTTGTTTTGCCCAACTTTAACAAGTTGTTTGTGGTGGAATGTGATGCTAGTAACCTTGCTATAGGGGCTGTCATAAGTCAAGAAGGCAGGCTTGTTGCTTTCTTTAGTGAAAAATTGAATGATGCTAAGAGAAAATACTCTACTTATGACTTGGAATTGTAAGCAATGGTGCAAGCTTTGAAAAAATGGAGGAACTATCTTTTGCCTAAAGAGTTTATTGTTTACACTGACAACCATGCACTTAGTTTTTTGAATTCATAGGAGAAACTCAACCATAGGCATATGAAATGGGTTGAACAACTCCAAGCATATACTTTTTCAATCAAACACAAGAAGGGGCAGGCCAACAAAGTGGTAGATGCATTGAGTAGAAGGGTGTGTATGGTTCAAGAAATTCAGTTGCAAAGTGTAGGGGTTGATGCTCTCAAACATATGTATCAGGATGATGAAGATTTCAAGGAGGTATATGAAGTTTGTTCATAGTTTTTAGACTCTTATCATTCTGATTTTTTTGAGTTTTTGTTGCAGCAAGGGTTGTTGTTCAAAGACAGCCAATTATGTGTTCCTAGGTGTTCCATGAGGGAGAACATCATAAAGGAAAAACATTGTGGTGGACTAGGAGGTCACTTTGGGCTAGATAAAACATTGGATTAGGTGAAGAGGTTTTATTTTTGGCCTAAAATGCAATCAGATATCAAAAAATTTGTTGAATGTTGTAGTATTTGTCAAAGGGCAAAGGGTACTTCATCTAATGCTGGTCTATATCATTCACTTCCTATTCCTAATAGGCCATGGGAAAGTATTAGCATGGATTTTGTCTTGGGTCTTCCTAGGACTCAAAGAGGCTTTGATAGCATATTTGTTGTGGTGGATAGATTCAGTAAGATGGCTCATTTCTTGCCATGTAAATGCACCAATGATTCTTCACACATTGCTGGTTTGTTCTTCAAAGAAATTGTTAGAATCCATGGTTTGCCTCTTAACATTGTGATTGACAGGGATCCAAAGTTTGTAGGCCACTTTTGGTGCACTTTGTGGAAGAAGTTGGGCACTTAGTTGTCATTCACTTCAGCCTATCACCCTCAGATTGATGGCCAAACTAAGGTGGTGAATAGGTCTTTGGGAAATTTCCTTAGATGTCTTACAAAGCAGTATGGAGAGGCATGGGATATGATCATCCCTCAAGCTGATTTTGCTTACAATGATTCCACCAATAGAAGCACAGGAAGGAGTATATTTGAGGTTGTCTATGGTGTTCACCCAAGAGGTATTCTTGAATCGAGAGATCTCTATGGATTGGAGAGGAAGAGTGCTCAAGGTGAAGACTTTGCATTGGCCATGAAGGACATCCATGATAATGTAAGAGAAACTATTCAAAGGAACAATGAGAAGTATAAGGAGAAATCCAATGAGAGAAGGAGAGATGTACAATACAAGGTTGGGAATTTGGTCATGGAACATTTGAAGAAGGAGAGACTTCGAAAGGGGCAGCCAACCAAACTCCTCATGAAGAAGATAGGACCATGCCGAATTGTGTACAAGTTTGGGTCCAATGCCTATGAAATTGAGCTTCCTCAAGGCTTGGCCATATCTCCTATCTTTAATGTTTTAGACTTGTTTCCTTTCAAAGGTGATCATAATGCAGATTCAGAGGCAGATATGACAGTAGCAGGAGATGAAGAATGGGTTAATGGTATTCCACCCACTCAACCCTTGAAGCTGGAATGTATCTTGGACACCAAGATCTTGAAAAAGACTAGAAAGAAAACATACAAATAGTTCCTTGTCAAGTGGAGTGGGTTACCTATTGAAGATGCCACTTTTATGAGTGAAGAAGACATCTTGAAGCATGGTGTCACAGTTGCTAATCTGATTCCTCAAGAGACTTGAGTTTTTTCCACCCAGGGAGTATGGTGCAGGAGCACCAAGAGGATCATGAAGATCCATGATTGTTTTTGTTCTATGTTTGTTTATGTTGTAATAAGGTCTTGGAAGACCATTCTCATGTTGTAGTAAGGATTATGATGCCATGTTTGTAATAGGCAATCATACAATCACACATTGTAATAGGAGGCGGTCATAAAGTCATAAGGGGCAGTCATACAAACTTTATGTTGTAATCCTTGCTAAGGAATATAGTGTTAAGGCATATAGAAGTCTAAATGTCTTGTCAAAGGTTTAATGACATTGTCAAAGTGTTTGAAGGAATTGTTAAGCCTAAACCAATCGATGCAGTCCTAAACAGGGTAGTTGCAAAACTGGTAAATAGTTACAGTTTTAAAACTGAACAAGGCAGTTCAATGGTGGAAGAGTAGTTGTGGACCTTCCATTGACCCAAACTACCTCTCAATCAGTTGTATGATCAACGATATGTTGTCTAAGACATTGGACATGGAGAAGAAGTCTTGGAGAAGATGTTGTGAAGGAGAAGACAATAATAAAACTCAGATTTTCTGCATTTTTCTGTGTAATCTGCTGCTACAGGCTGTACCCCATTTTTGTACAGAGGTAGCATAAGGCTAAAGTTTGAAGAATCATAGAGGTATGAGTTAGGCTTCCATTGCAAGTGGTTAGAGTCTCTGAAATTACTTTGTGTTTGAGTTATTTACATTTCTCTAAAAATTGATCGCCATAACCTAACCTAGGGTTTTTGATAGAAATATGTCATTTCTTCCCATTCCACTGATTTGACCAAACTCCTGATCAGTGGAATGGGCTGGTTGGTGTCTATTTTAGGATGTTATGATAGGTTTTTGGTAGAGGATCCAAGAAGGAGGAGTCTTCAATAAAGAAACCTAACATCTTCATGTGTTAGGTGATGTCTAGATGTATTTGGGGGAATAGTAGTACACCAATCAGTTGCAGTCCATGTTGGAGGCCCAAAACCCACATAATCCTCAGTTTGAACATGAATACTAAGTGCTCCAATCATTGATTGGGTTCTGTGCATGAATTTTGTAGGGGTCTCTTTGTATTTTTGCCCTAATTAGGGCTCTAGGTCACTAGGGGGAGTTATAGGTTGGACCATACTATCTAAAACAACCTATACCCAATTTGCGATATGTGATAGGGAGTCCAAATGGGTATCTCTAGATTGTCTTAGATCTGAATTTGCAGACCTATGTCAAAAGTTATTGATGATTGCCCATATTTCTAAGGCTACAAGGGATTTAAAGGCCTAAAGAAGGAAGTACCAAAACCAAGTTTGTTATGCCTTTGCCAATGATTGGAATGGGTCCCATGGCATGTAAAATCAATCTTTCATGATGAGTTTAGAGCCACTAATTGTTTTTCCCACTTTTGCAAGTTGACCTTTGAATTTGGGTTTTAAAGTGTGAAGGAAACCTAGCCTATTTGTGTTATCCTCCATCTATCCTGATGTCTCTACATCACAAACTATTACTTTTCTCTTCAAACTAAAGTGAGACTTCAATCTCATCATTTCCTTTACGAAATAGCAGTACATTATTTTCTGCAATATCTTCAGACTATCCCAAATTAGCTGATAAGTGGGATTCCTGCATGCTGTCTTCATCATCACCAACATAAGCAGGTAGCTGATCAAACAAGAAAACTAAATCATCTCCCTTTTTCAGTTTATTCTCCATTTGAACCTGAGTAATGTGTCTTTGCAATTGAATACTTTCGCCCTCCAATCATTGCATCCTACTTTGATTCATCTTATAAAAGCATTAGAAAACTTGTCAAAAGAATTAAAATGCAAAAGGTTCAGTGGAAAGTTTGAATCAACTCCTGCTACACATGCATTATGTTTAGATTCAGCTGGGGATGTAGCACAAATAGCAGCAACCTCTTGCTCCCTATTTGATCTTTCAGTTGCTGGCTTGAGATTTGAGATTTTGACTGGCTTGGGAGGGGTAGCCTTAACAAGATTCGTCATTTTATAACCAGGATACTTAGTAAAAGAAGGCTACCATGGTTGTTCAAAATTTTGATGACTTGGGTGAAACTGAAGATTAATGGACTTTTAGCCTTGAGGATAATTCACACCACAAAATTCAATGCCTTGCCAATTCATCAAAACCACCTCAGGGTTATAATTTCTTCTTTGGACCTGTGGATCAGTTTGGAAAGGTGGCCTATTCTATTGATTGGGTTGATATGAGGCTTGATAAGGCGTATACTCCTAACCACTATACTTCTTTAAAATTACCAACTCATTCGCAATGTTCTTAATCACTTGAAATTCTTGGACTGGAACAATGGTTTCTTGGGCTACGGTTTGATTTCCTATTGATAGAACGGCTGGGACAACAACCAAAAGGGGAACTACCATGGGTACAGGTTGCTGGATTTCTAGAAAAATGGGTAAGGGAGGCCTTGGGGCTATTTTCCTTGCTTAAATAAGATAGTTTTCTTCTGTAACAACACTCTTAAAAGCATCAGGAAGGGTAGATCCAGCCAGAGACTGAATCATAATAGATATTTTGCTATTTAAAGCTCTAAGATAGAATAAAAAGGCATACTATGGCATAGGCTTTACAATCATGTGGATCCTATCCCAAGTGTTCTGGAAGTGATAATTGAAATCAGACATATGTTCATGTGGAGCCCTCTTGATGGTACTCAACTGCTCCAGTAGAGACAAAAGATTATATTTGTCCTAAAAATGTTGATGCAAACCATCTCCCAAATCATCCCATGACGTGATTGAGCCTATTGTGAGTTCGCTAAACCACTACAAAGATTTACCTTTTAGTGATGTACCAATAATCTAATTGCTATGTTCTCTTGGGTAACATTATGTATTGAACACACTGTTGCCATATCCTGAATGTGCTCAATAGCTGTGGTGTGATCTTCTCTGGTAAAGCACGATAGACCTTTGAGGGCTACAATAAGAATGTCATCATACTAGACAAGTTATAATGGGTTTCCCCTGTTAAATGCAACAAAAGGATATGGTCTAGCCATTTTACATAGCAAGCCAGAATCATATAGCACTCATAATATGAACATTAAGAAAGACACAACCAACCTAGTTCATTGTAGATTCTTGGGCTACTGAAACTAGTTGATATATACTTAGAGTCACCAGGGTGTTTGATAATTTTACCTCCAAATGCTGATAATACCAAAGAAAACACCAGATTCTTTAGTATGTGACCTTTTTAATGTGCTGTTTCACTAGATTTGTAAGCAAAAACCAGAAAACAGAGTCGCCAAGTATATCTTGAAACCTCCAAAGGTTGGAACAAACTGCTGCATATACCAAAATAGTATATTTGAGATTTGAAAACTTCTCTGAAAATAATTTTAGAGTCCCACTGGGCGTGCCAAAAACTGTTGGCAATTAGGATTACACCCATGGCAAAGATAAACTTTACTATCCTATTGCAACATAGAAACACTCTTAGATTGTGGGTAATCTATGTTGAGAGTGAATATCCAAAGTGAGCTGGTTCTCCTTATGATTTTCCTTATCTAAATGACTTTCTGGGAAAAGAGATAGAAGTATAACTAAAATGAAAATAGGTAACTTAGACTAACTCCGAAGGTGATGCATCAATACTTAAACTCCTACCAGATCTTACTCAGAATCAACTCACAGAACTTAAATCTCACAACCCCTTGACTACAGTTAATTCATTAATATCTCACATGAAGGTTCATCAGAACACAACATGCAACCTGAATTAAATAATAAACTTGCATACCCATTACAAAATTTAAGACAAAACAAAGGATAAATAACTATCACAATGCAATATCAAATCAATTTGCAAATAAATAGATAGATGGGAAGGAAAATTGCTGCTCTATAAACTGGAAGGAATAATGAGTACAAAGAAACTGAAGTACAACTCTCTTAGTGTGAGAGGAAGACTCTGACAATCTAAACTTTGATCTCTAACTCTCTAACTCTGACTTTGACCCTTAAGAAAGAACTAACTATCTGCCATATATCTTGTAGAATGATCTCTCCCAAAAGAAAAGATGAAAAAGATCCTAAATATAGCCATGCCAATTCAGTTTCCAACTCCTTAGAAAATTCAAAAAATGGGCCATCAAAATGCCTCCAAACTGACTAAAAAATTTGCCAAAGAAACCTATCAAGTGTCCCCCACCAAAATCTTCGTTAAAACATGCTTTATCTGCTTAGAAAAAATTCTATTTTGTCTGTATCTGCCTTATTTTGCCCCAAAAAGAAAATCAAATTTACGAAGGATCCTAGCTATATTCTCTCTTTCTTTAACTACATTAAGTGACAATTATTTAAAAGCAATTTATAAAGAATATTGCTTTAAATATTGCCTTACAAGTTTTTTGCAGTTTTATTCTCTATTTTGTCTCGATCTCATCCTAATTTGATCTGTTTGCAAAAATAAAACACAAGGCTATATTATTTCACCAAGTATATACATATTCATAGCTTGTGCAAAAAAAAAACCTATACCCTACCTTCCAAATGATCTTGCAAAAATATCTCTAAGGGCATATGATTTACTCCTCTAAGGAGTCCAAGGTATATGGTATTATCTCAAAAGAGTCTAAAATAAGTTTAAGTTAAATAGTGATCAAAGCCCTTAAGGCATAAAGCCTTGGCACAAATTTCACCATTTAATATCCCCATAGGTAGTAACCAATGCTTTGAAAATTAAACAAATGTGATAAAAATCATGTTCCAGTTAGGGCTTCATCGAAACCCTAACACAAAAACAACCCTAGCCCTATCTTTTTGGGCTCATTTCACTTTGTAACTTTTGATGAAATGGGACTCTGCCTTTGGCCACCATGAAGGTCAGGGTTTACCCCAACAACTTGAGCATTTGTGCTGTCTCTGAGCATATATTCTAGAGGATTTCGACATGAATCAAAAGGTAAATACCCTTCATAACAAATCTAGTCCCTTTTCTTGATTTTCCCTTCATTTTTTGAGACAAAACTTGGATTTAAAGTCATGACTTTGGCTATACTTTCTGATGTATTTTGATCTCTAGCCTCTCTATTGTTATTCTTTCCTATATTGTGTTTTGGACCACCACAAGAGCCATCCATGAAGCCATTACTGATTGATCTTGACATATGTATGCTACAAAAAATGAAAGGTATATTCATTTGACTTGGACTTTAATTCCTTCTCTATAACTTTTGTCAAAGCAATCTGTTTATATCAAAAGCTACGATCTTGTGTATTCTATTTTTTAGCATCTTTTGTTCGAATGAATTTGGGCTCCTTCATTGTTTAGTGGCTACGCCACTCGCTTGGTAGGAAGCACCATTTTGATGAGAGCACGGCATCACTATTCTATACTATGCCTTCACTTTGATTTTCTTTCATAGACAACATGAATTCTATTAAAGCTCACATTTTATTTTTAGCTGAGGCTAGTAGATACCATTTTGAATATGAAACACCATTTTGATAGTGCATGCGCCTTTATTATCAATGTTGGCTAAGTGCCTTGGATAAGATGGAAAGCCACTTTCATTCTTTTAACATCTCCTGATTATATGTAGGTTGTGGGATTTTTATTGTGTTAGCTTCATATCTGCAAGTTTTCTTAAGAGACATATATGTGTTCTATTATAAACAAAATCCACCACTCCTCTGGACGTGGCCACACCTAATTTTGTATTTGTAACAAAACAAACTCTTTTCATATCCAGAGACCCGTCATGAACCCTCTTAGGGTTTGGATGATATTGAAGGAAAACTAGATATTTTGTAGAAATTCGGAGCATGGTTCTAGCTATGTTTTATGCATTTGTTCATTCTTGAGTGCTCATTCAAACATATAAAACTTGAAACTCTTGAGCTTTTCTCGTATCAAAAATTTGACTATGCAAAATATGGTATAGGCTTGTAAAATAATAAAGCTCTCTAGCAGCAACACTTGAGAACAATGAACTAATTTTTTTTAATCATTTTCTGTCCCATTCACTATATTCACCAGATATCTTCCTGATTTGCAAAACTATGGGATACGGTATCACTAAAGTAAGGTTGCAACCTTATTTATGCTGTTCTTGTTCCATTTAATGTCTTGTGACCTCTACTAGACTAGATGACTATGGCACTTTTATTCATTTACTTGGCATGATTACCTTCAATCTATGGCATGTTATTTCTAGTCTAGCTAGCTATACCCTATCAAATGTGTTCTCATTCATAACATCTTGACTAGATGCTCTTTTATATCTTATCTGACTGTCTACATGCTAAGATGTGAAACCTTCCATGGCCACATTTTCTCAAAATTCTTAGTATTGTTTCATGTTTAAGAATCATAGGTCATGACTATAAAAACCACCTTAGATTCTGTTACTAACATTCTATCTTGTTTTTTGATTGGAGAGACTTGATTTCTTATAATCTTGCTTTATAAAGGAACAAAGAAAAACTTATGTACATTTTGGTTTATCTTGCTCTTTATACTTTATGAGTGCTACAATTTCATTAGCTAAGACACCCTTGTTTATCTTATATGTTCACAAAAGACTATCTTTCTCTTATGATGATATGGCACTCCCTTCTGCAACTATAGAAGCTTATATATTTCTCCTGAATAGTCTTAATAGCTCATGTATGCTCATTGTTCCAATATTGTATTCTTTCAAATGAATTCTCATTCATGCCATATAGAATGGTAGTGATTCCTTTATTTCACCATGGCGTGGATACTTATGCTTTGGTGTGTATCTTGCAATTGATCTACATACATGATTGGAACACCATATGTTGTGAGATTAAGTTGAATATTTTATCACTTATGACTTGTCACATGACATAATAAAGGCAGCCACAAAACTTCCTTCTCCTAATAGTAGCCTAGGTAGTGATCATCATATGCATCTGTAGCTTATGATTCTTCAGTTGTTCTAATGATGACTGATACTACTACTATTTAAATTTGATATGCATACATCCTAAATATTCTAGCTAAATCTATCTCATGGAATCCATACTTGGCTCTTTGTTCAATATATCATATCAAATGTAAATGTATATACATACAATGTTTAATTCTTACAGCTCCTCCACTTTTTTGTATATTATGGGCATTCTTTCTACTTGTTCAATCATGCATATACCTGATACTATTCTCATGCTATCATGTGACTAAAACAATCATACATTACTGAATGATGTTGTCCATTGGAAATTATGTAGCATACAAATGTTGAGATTGTACCTGATGTTCTGGCTATCCCATACATGGATCTATGATGTTTATGATAAATAGAGGTAAACATAACCTACTTCCTGTCACTCTTGAGATAGGAGCAAACAAAAAATCCTCCTCTCTATGATGGAAAAATAATTTGATGAGAGTTGAACTCCATCTGTACACATGATCTCTTGACTGTCCTGTTTATTAATGATTGTTCTTGTACTTGGGAATTTCACATCATTCACAACAAAAGGTGGTAATTTTCTATTTTGTAACTACTGCTATGTGATGCCTCTTTTCATATATATCTTTTGCATACTCTATTCATGGCTTCCAGTATATATATCATCATGAGCTACCTCTTGTAGCTACATTTTTGACCATGGCATTTCCATACTATGACTGATTTTTTTGATATTTTATGGCTGTCATGTATTGAAACATGATTTCACCTTTAATCATATGAGCAATGCCTAATTCTCTTTATCAAATGGTCTCTTAAATGATGATTTGAATGCAACATGCATACTTTCACCTATTGTACTTCGGCATTTTCATCTGTCTTTTCCATGAGAAGGACACTTGATGATATACTATGAAAATGTTGTCATATTGACAATGAATAACACATTTTTTAGAACAACACAAAGTGATGTCTTGTCATTGATGGCATTATGAGTTGTCTTTTCCATTACTATCTCTGATTAGCTGTTGGTTGACTGTCCACATTATATGGATGAAACTATTGCAGCTGTTTTAGTGACAATCTTTACGATTCATTCATGACCGAAAGTGGTAATTGGTTGCCCCATGCATTTGTTATTTGCATTCATATGATACCTAGGTCTCCTGAATAGTCACTTTATGCATTCTTTGATGATCTTTCTATTGTGGCAAATAGTACTATCAATGAGGTTTATATTTTAATAACTACTATCCTCCTCTCTTGACAATGATTTTCACTCATACCATTATGGTTGTTCTGTTGTATTAGGATGGCTGACAGTGTACGCTTGGAAGCATAACTATACATGATGAGATCCTTTGTGTAGTCTAGACAAACCAAAACTGGAGCATGAGCAATGGATTTCTTGATGTCCTCAAAAGATTCTTTACCTTTCATGCACCAATAGAAAGTGGACTTTCCTTTCACCCTATTTAGAATATGATGAGTTTTCTCTACAAAGTCAGGGACAAACCTTTGTAGAAAATTAACCTTCCCAAAGAAAGAGTGAACATCTATCTTACTTGAAGGAAAGGTAAGACTTTGAATAGACTTGACCCTCTTCGGATCAATTTTTGTACCTTCCTAGGACACAATATGCCTAAGAAGCTTGCCTTCTGTTACCCTAAAATTGGATTTTTTGGGATTCAAGGAAATAACATGTTACTGACATCTTTCTAGAACTTGTCTTAGATGATAAACATGATATTGATGTTTTTTGGAAAAAATGGTTAAGTCATCAAGATAAACAATAATGAACTTACCCATTTCATCACAAAAGGCAAGAACCATTGCTCTCTAGAAACTAGCACTAATGTTGATCAACCCAAAAGGCATTCTGTGATATGCAAACGTGCCCCAAGGAGTGGTGAAAGCTATCTTATATTGGTCTTCTTCGCTAACATCCACCTGATTATTGTTGGCAATCAGGATTGCACCCTTGGCAAAGATAAACTTTACTATCCTGTTGCAACATGGAAACACTCTCAAATTGTGGGTAATCTATGTTGAGAGTGAATCTCTAGAGTGAGCTAGTTCTCCTTATGATTTTCCTAATCTAAACGACTTTTTGGGAAAAGAGACAGAAGGATAACTGAAATGAAAATAGGTAACTAAAACTAACTCCTAAGGTGATGCAGCAATACTTAAACTCCTATCAGATCTTACTCACAACCACCTCACATAACTTAACTCTCACAACCCCTTGATTACACTTAATTCATTAATATTTCACATGAAGGTTCATCAGAACACAACATGCAACCTGAATTAAATAATAAACTTGCATACCCATCACAAATTTCAAGAGAAAACAAAGGATAAATAAATATCACAATGCAATATCAAATCAATTTGAAAATAAGTAGATAGATGGGAAGGAAAACTGTTGCTCTATAAACTTGAAGGAATAATGAGTACAAAGAAACTAAAGTACAACTCTCTTAGTGTGAGAGGAAGACTCTAAAAATATGAACTCTTATATCTATACCTCTAACTCTGACTCTGACCCTCAAGAAAGAACTAACTATCTGCCATATATCTTGTAGAATGATCTCTCCCAAAAGAAAAGATGGAAAAGCCCCTAAATATAGCCATGCCAATTCATTTTTGAGCTCCTTAGAAAAGCCAAAATATGGACCATCAAAATGCCTCCAAACGGATTGCAAAAACTGCCAAAAAGACCTGTCAAGTGGCCCTCACCAAAATCTTCTTTAAAACATCCTTTATCTACTCTGAAAAAACACTATTTTGTCCTTATCTGCCTTACTTCACCTAGAAAAGAAATTCAAATCTATGGAGGATCTTATCTATATTCTCTCTTGCTTTAACTGCATTAAGTGACAAATATTTAAAAGCAATTTATAAAGAATATTGCTTTAAATATTTCCTTACAAGGATTTTGTGGTTTTATTCTCTATTTTGTCTTGATCTAATCTTTTTGTAAAAATAAAATACAACGCTATATTATTTCACCAAGTATATACATATTCATAGCTTGTGCAAAAAATAAAAACCTATACCCTACCCTCCAAATGATCTTGCAAAAATATCTCTGAGGGCATATGATTTACTCCTCTAACAGTCGAGTTAGGGCTTCATTCGAACATGAGCTACCTCTTGTAGTTCTCTTAAGAAAACTTGCAGATATGAAGCCAACACAATAAAAATCCCATAGCCTACATATATTCAGGTGATTATAAAAGAATGAAAGTGGCTTTCCATCTGATCCAATGCACTTAGGCAACATTGATAATAAAGGTGCATGCACTATCAAAATGGTGTTTCATATTAAAAAAGGTATGCACTGGCCTCAGCTGAAAACAAAATGTGAGCTTTAATAGAATTCACATTGTCTATGAAAGAAAATCAAAGTGAAGGCATAGTATAGAATAGTGATGCCATGGTCTCATCAAAATGGTGCTTCCTGCCAAGCAAGTGGCACAACCACTAAACAGTTAAGGATCTTGAATTCATTTGAACAAAAGATGCTCAAAAATAGAATACATAAGATCATAGCTTCTAATATAAAGAGATTGCTTCAACAAAAGTTACAGAGAAGGAATTAAAGTCCAAGTCAAATGAATATACCTTTCATTTTCTGTAGCATGCATATGTCGAGATCACAGAGTAATGGCTTCATGGATGGCTCTCGTGGTGGTCTGAAACACAATATAGGAAAGAATAACAATAGAGAGGCTAGATATCAAAATAAATTAGAAAGTATAGCCACAGTCGTGAGTTTAATCCCAAGTTTTGTCTCAAAAAATGAAGGGAAAATCAAGAAAAGGGACCAAATTTGTTATCAAGGGTATTTACCTTGTGATTCCTATCGAAATCCTCTAGAATATATGCTTAGAGATAGCACAAATGGTCAATTTGCTGGGGTAAACCCTAACCTTCATGGCGGCCACAGATAGAGTCCCATTTGTTCAAAAGTTACAAAGTGAAATGAGCCTGAAAATATAGGCCTAAGGCATTTTTTGTGTTAGGGTTTCGATGAATCCCTAACAAAAATGTGATATTTTTTAGAAATTTGGAGCATGGTTCTAGCTATGTTTTATGCATTTGTTCATTCTTAAGTGCTCATTTGAACATATAAAACTTGAAACTCTTGAGCTTTTCCTGTATCTAAAATTTGAGTATACGAAATATGGTATGGGCTTGTAAAAGAATAAATCTCTTTGGCAGCAACACTTGAGAACAATGAATTGATTTTCTTTTAATCATATTCTGTCCCATTCACTGTATTCACCAGATATCTTCTTGATTTGCAAAACTATGGGATATAGTATCACTAAAGTAAGGTTGCAACCTCATTTTTCTGTTCTTGTTCCATTTGATGTTTGGTGATCTCTGCTACACTAGATGACTATGGCACTTTTATTTATTTACTTGGCATGATTACCTTCAATCTATGGCATGTTACTTGCAGTCTAGCTAGTTGTACCCTATCAAATGTGTTCTCATTCATAACATCTTGAATGGATGCTCTTTTATATCTTATTTGATTGTCTACATGCTGAGATGTGAAACCTTCCATGGCCACATTTTCTCAAAATTCTTAGTATTGTTTCATGTTTAAGAATCACAGGTCATGACTATAAAAACCACCTTAAATTCCATTACTAACATTTTGTCTTATTTTCTAAGTGGAGAGACTTGACTTCTTATAAGCTTTCTTTATAAAGGAACAAAGAAAAACTTATATGCATTTTGGTTTATCTTGCTCATCATACTTTATGAGTCCTGCAATTTCATCAGTTGAGACACCTTTGTTTATTTGATATGTTCACACAAGACTATCTTGCTCTTATGATGATATGGCACTCCCTTCTGCAACTGTAGCAACTTATATATTTCTCCTGAACAGTCTTAATGACTCATGTATGCTCACTGTTCCAATATTGTATTCTTTCAAATGAATTCTCATTCATGCCAGATAGAATGGTAGTGATTCCTTTATTTCACTGTGGCATGGATACTTATGCTTTTGTGTGTATCTTGCGACTAATCTACATACATGATTGGAAGACCATATGTTGTGAGATTAAGTTGAATATTTTATCACTTATGACTTGGCACATGACATAATAAAGGCAGCCACAAAACTTCCTTCTCCTAACAATAGATTGGGTAGTGATCGCCGTATGCATCTATAGCTTATGATTCTTCAAATGTTCCATTGATGACTGATACTACTACTATTTACATTTGATATGCATACATCTTGAATATTCTAGCTAAATTTGTCTCATGGCATACATAATTGGCTCTTGGTTCAATGTATCATATCAAATGTAAATGTATATACATACCATGTTTAATTCTTGTAGCTTCTCCACTTTTTTGTATATTATGGGCATTCTTTCTACTTGTTCAATCATGCATATACTTGATACTATTCTCATGCTATCATGTGACTAAAACCGTCATACATTCCTGAATGATGTTGTCCATTGGAAATTAATTAGTATAGAAATTTTGAGATTGTACCCAATGTTTTGGTTGTCCCATACATGGATCTATGATGTTTATGATAAATAGAGGTAAACATAACCAACTTCCTGTCACTCTTGAGATAGGAGCAAAAACAAATCCTTTTCTCTATGATGGAAAAATAATTTGATGAGAGTTGAACTCCATCTCTACACATGATCTCTTGACTATCCTATTTATTAATGAATGTTCTTGTACTTGGGAATTGCACGTCGTTCACAACAAAAGGTGGTAATTTTCTATTTTATAACTGCTGCTATGTGATGCCTCTTTTGATATATATCTCTTGCATACTCTATTCATGGCTTCTAGTATATATATCATCATGAGCTACCTCTTGTAGATGTATTTGTGAGCATGGCATTTCCATATTATGACTAATTTTTTAGATATTTTATGGTTGTCATGCATTACAACGTGATTTCACCTTTAATCGGATGAGCAATACCTGATTATTTTCATCAAATAGTCTCTTAAATGATGATTTGAATGCAACATGCATACTTTCACCTGTTGTACTTTGTCATTTTCCTTTGTCTTTTCCATGAGAAGGTCACTTGATGATATACTATGAAAATGTTGTCATATTGATAGTGAATAACACATTCTTTACATCAGCACAAAATGTTGACCTGTTACTGATGGAATTATGAGTTGTCTTTGCCATTACTATCTCTGATTGGCTGTTGGTTGACTATCCACATTGTATGAATGAAAGCATTGCAGTTGTTTTAGTGACAATCTTTACGATTCATTCATGACCGAAAGTGGTAATTGGTTGCCCCATGCATTTTTTATTTGCATTCATATGATACCTAGGTCTCCTAAATAGTCACTTTATGCATTCATTGATGATCTTTCTATTGTGGTTTATACTTTCAATGAGGTTTATATTTTCATAACTACTGTCCTCCTCTCTTGACAATGATTTTCACTCATACAGTTACAGTTGTTCTATTTTATTAGGATGGCTAATAGTGTATGCTCGGAAGCATAACTATACATGATGAAATCCTTTGTGTAGTCTAGACAAACCAAAACAGGAGCATGAGCAATGGATCTCTTCATTTCCTCAAAAGCTTCTTTACCTTTCACGCGCCAATAGAAAGTGGACTTTCCTTTCATCATATTCACAATATGATGATTTTTCTCTGCAAAGTCAAGGACAAACCTCTGCAAAAAATTAACCTTCCCAAAGAAAGAGTGAACATTTATCTTACTTGAAGGCAAGGTAAGACTTTGAATAGACTTGACCCACTTGGGATCAATTTTTGTACCTTCCTTGGACACAATATGCCTAAGAAGCTTGCCTTCTGTTACCCCAAAAATGGATTTTTTTGGAATCAAGGAAATACCATGCTGCTGACATCTTTCCAGAACTTGTCTTAGATGATAAGCATGATCTTGATGTTTTTTGGAAAAAATGGTTAAGTCATCAAGATAAACAACAATGAGCATACCCATTTCATCACAAAAGGCAAGAACCATTGCTCTCTAGAAACTAGCACCAATGTTGATCAACCCAAAAGGCATCCTGTGATATGCAAACATGCCCCAAGGAGTGGTGAAAGCTATCTTATATTGGTCTTATTTGCTAACATCCACCTGATTATTGTTGGCAATCAGGATTGCACCCTTGGCAAAGATAAACTTTACTATCTTGTTGCAACATGGAAACACTCTCAGATTCTGGGTAATCTATGTTTAGAGTGAATCTCTAGAATGAGTTGGATCTCCTTATGATTTTCCTAATCTAAATGACCTTCTGTGAAAAGAGATAGAAGGATAACTGAAATGAAAGTAGGTAACTGAAACTAACTCCTAAGGTGATGTAACAATACTTAAACTCCTACCAGATCTTATTCACAATCAACTCGTAGAACTTAACTCTCACAACCCCTTGATTACACTTAATTCATTAATATTTCGCATGAAGGTTCATCAGAACACAACATGCAACCTAAATTAAATAATAAACTTGCATACCCATCACAAAATTCAACACAAAACAAATGATAAATAACTATCACAATGCAATATCAAATCAATTTGCAAATAAGTAGATAGATGGGAAGGATAATTGCTACTCTATAAACTGGAAGGAATAATGAGTACAAAGAAACTGAAGTAGAACTCTCTTAGTGTGAGAGGAAGACTCTAAAAATCTAAACTCTTATCTCTAACTCTCTAACTCTGACTCTAACCCTCAAGAAAGAACTAACTATCTGCTCCCAAAAGAAAAGCTGGAAAAGCTCCTAAATATAGCCATGCCAATTCATTTTTGAGCTCTTCAGAAAAGCCAAAAAATGGGCCATCAAAATGCCTCCAAACTGACTACAAAAACTGCCAAAAAGACCTATCAAGTGGCCCCCAGCAAAATCTTCTTTAAAACATGCTTTATCTACTCAGAAAAAACTCTATTTTATCCTTATCTGCCTTACTTCTCCCAGAAAAGAAAATCAAATCTACAGAGGATCCTAGCTATATTCTCTCTTGCTTTAATTGCATTAAGTGACAAATATTTAAAACAAAAATATAAAGAATATTGCTTTAAATATTGCCTTACAAGGATTTTACAGCTTTATTCTCTATTCTGTCTCGATCTAATCCTGATCTGATCTTTTTGCAAAAATAAAATACAAGGCTATATTCATTCGCCAAGTATATACATATTCATAGCTTGTGCAAAAAATAAAAACCTATACCCTACCCTCCAAATGATCTTGCAAAAATATCTCTAAGGGCATATGATTTACTCCTCTAAGGAGTCCAAGGTATTTGACATTATCTCAAAAGGGTCTGAAATGAGTTTAAGGTAAAAAGTGATCAAAGCCCTTTAGACGTAAAGCCTAGGCAAAAATTTCACCATTTAATACCCTGCGGGTATTAACCAATGCTTTGAAAATTAAACAAATGTGATAAAAATCACATTCAAGTTAGAGCTTCATCGAAACCCTAAGACAAAAATAGCCCTAGCCCTATCTTTTCGGGCTCATTTCACTTTGTAACTTTTGATGAAATGAGACTCTATCTATGGCAGCCATGAAGGTTAGGGTTTACCCCAACAACTCGAGCATTTGTGCTATCTCTAAGCATATATTCTGGAGGATTTCGACAGGAATCACAAGGTAAATACCCTTCATAACAAATTTGGTCCCTTTTCTTGATATTCACTTCATTTTTAAGACAAAACTTGGGTTTAAAGTCATGGCTCTGGCTACACTTTCTGATGTATTTTTTATCTCTAGCCTCTCTATTGTTACTTTTTCCTCTATTGTGTTTCGAGTTGCTGAGAGAGCCATCCATGAAACCATTACTTTGTGATCTCAACACATACATGCTACAAAAAATGAAACGTATATTCATTTGACTTGGACTTTACTTCCTTCTCTGTAACTTTTGTCGAAACAATCTCTTTATATTGGAAGCTGCGATTGTGTGTATTCTATTTCTGAGCATCTTTTATTTGAATGAATTTGGGCTCCTTCACTATTTAGTGGCTGCGCCACTCACTTGGTAGGAAGCACCATTTTGATGAGACCGTGGCATCACTATTCTATACTATGCCTTCACTTTGATTTTCTTTCATAGACAACATGAATTCTATTAAAATCTCACATTTGGTTTTCAGCTGAGGCCAGTGCATATCTTTTTGAATATGAAAAACCATTTTGATAGTGCATGCGGCTTTATTATCAATGTTGGCTAAGTGCCTTGGATCAGATGGACAGCCACTTTCATTCTTTTAACATCACCTGAATATATGTAGGATATGGGATTTTTATTATGTTAGCTTCATATCTGGAAATTTTCTTAAGAAACATAAATGGGTTCTATTATAAACAAAATCCACCACTCCTCTGGACGTGGCCACGCCTAATTCTAGATGTGCAACAAAAAAAACTCTTTTCATATGCAGAGACCCATCATGAACCCTCTTAGGGTTTGGATGATATTGAAGGAAAACTAGATATTTTGTAGAAATTTGGGGCATGGTTCTAGCTATGTTTTATGCATTTGTTCATTCTTGAGTGCTCATTTGAACATATAAAACTTGAAACTCTTGAGCTTTTCTTGTATCTAAAATTTGACTATGCGAAATATGGTATGGGCTTGTAAAAGAATAAAGCTCTCTAGTAGAAACACTTGAGAACAATGAACTAATTTTCTTTTAATCATTTTCTGTCCCATTCACTGTATTCACCATATATCTTCCTAATTTGCAAAACTATGGGATATGGTATCACTAAAGTAAGGTTGTGATCTTATTTTTACTGTTCCTATTCCATTTGATGTCTAGTTACCTCTGCTGCACCAGATGACTGTGGGACTTTTATTCATTTACTTGACATGATTACCTTCAATCTATGGCAGGTTATTTGTAGTCTAGCTAGCTATACCCTATCAAATGTGTTCTCATTCATAACATCTTGGATGGCTGATCTTTTATATCTTATCTAACTGTCTACATGTTGAGATGTGAAACCTTCCATGGTCACGTTTTGTCAAAAATCTGAGTATTGTTTCATGTTTAAGAATCACAGGTCATGACTATAAAAACCACCTTATATTCCATTATCAACATTTTGTCTTGTTTTTTGAGTGGAGAGACTTGACTTCTTATAAGCTTGCTTTACAAAGGAACAAAGAAAAACTTATATACATTTTGGTTTATCTTGCTCATCATACTTTATGAGTCCTGAAATTTCATTAGTTGGGACACCTTTGTTTATCTAGTATGTTCACACAAGACTATCTTGCTCTTATGATGATATGGCACTCCCTTTTGCAACTGTAGGAGCTTATATATTTCTCCTAAATAGTCTTAATGGCTCATGTATGTTCACTGTTCCAATATTGTATTCTTTCAAATGAATTCTCATTTGTGCCAGATAGAATGGTAGTGATTCCTTTATTTCACCGTGGTATGGATACGTATGCTTCTATGTGTATCTGACAACTAATCTACATACATGATTGGAACACCATATGTTGTGAGATTAAGTTGAAGATTTTATCACTTATGACTTGGCACATGACATAATAAAGGCAGATGCAAAACTTCCTTCTCCTGATAGTAGATTGGGTAGTGATCACCGTATCCATTTGTAGCTTATGATTTTTCATCTCTTCCATTGATGACTGATACTACTACTATTTACATTTGATATGCATACATCCTGAATATTCCAGTTAAATCTGTCTCGAGCTATACATACTTGGCTGTTGGTTCAATGTATCATATCAAATATAAATGTATATACATACCATGTTTAATTCTTGTAGCTCCACTTTTTTGTATATTATGGGCATTCTTTCTTCTTGTTCAATCATGCATATACTTGATATTGTTCTCATACTATCATGTGACTAAAACAGTCATACATTACTGAATAATGTTGTCCACTAGCAATTATTTAGCATACAAATGTTGAGATTGTACCCGATGTTTTGGCTGTCCCATACATGAATCTATGATGTTTATGATAAAAAGAGGTAAACATAACCTACTTCCTGTCACTCTTGAGACAGGAGCAAACAAAAAATCCTCTTCTCTATGATGGCAAAAGAATTTGATGAGAGTTGAACTCCATCTATACACATGATCTCTTTACTGTCCTGTTTATTAATGGTTGTTCTTGTACTTGGGAATTGCACATCATTCACAGCAAAAGGTGGTAATTTTTTGTTTTGTGACTACTGCTATGTGATGCCTCTTTTCATATATATCTCTTGCATACTCTATTCATGGCTTCCAGTATATATATCATCTTGAGCTACCTCTTGTAGCTGTATTTGTGACCATGGTATTTCCATACTATGACTGATTTTTTGGATATTTTATGGCTATCATGCATTGAAACATGATTTCACCTTTAATCAGATGAGCAATACCTGATTCTTATTATCAAATGGTCTCTTAAATGATGATTTGAATGCAACATGCATACTTTCACCTATTGTACTTCGGCATTTTCATCTGTCATTTCCATGAGAAGGACACTTGATGATATACTATGAAAATGTTGTCATATTGATAGTGAATAACACATTTTTTACATCAGCCTAAAATACTATCCTATCACTAATGGCATTATGAATTTTCTTTGCCATTAGTGTCTCTGATTGGCTATTGGTTGACTATCCAGATTGTATGGATGAAAGCATTACAACTATTTTAGTGATAATCTTTACGATTCATTCATGACTGAAAGTGGTAATTGGTTGCCCCATGCATTTGTTATTTGCATTCATATGATACCTAGGTCTCTTGAATAGTCAATTTATGCATTCATTGATGATCTTTCTATTGTGGCAAATAGTACTATCAAGGAGATTTATATTTTCATAACTACTATCCTCCTCTCTTGACAATGATTTTCACTCATACAGTTATGGTTGTTCCATGACTTTTGCTGTTCAAAAATTATGAATTGACATGCATACAAGGGATGATACAATGATACTGGTCATACATGTACTCGGTTTAATGCTTCATTGATTTATCTTGAACAAGTTGCTCACTGCAGTCTATGGTCACCTTCTCATCTTCATGAACATTGGAACTCTTTCGACAACACCTTGTTGATATTTATGGACTGATACATTCTATGCTCGACATTTGTTATGTGGTTTATATTATGCTTTCGAGATTGATGTACCTTCATATGTTGCACCTGTAGCTATTATTGATCTAACCTAAGTGAGTTCACTTCTCATACATGGTTGTCACTTCATCACTTGAACTAATGATCATAGATGTGTAGTGAACTTGAAGCTCATGCACTACCTTGATGTAGCATTCTTCTAGTTGAGTGTATTCTATTTGAGCAATAAGAACATGAACTCCTATTCTATTCCCCTTGAGACTCAAGGATAGCATCCTGGGCTCAACCCTTGTGGGAGCCCACTTTACACCACATGTTGATGTCTTCAAACAACTATGTGACTTATCCTATGTCTACACATGAAATAAACATGTTAGATAAAATCAGTGAAGTATAATGATTGTTCCTTTTCAATCTCTTCTATATGTGAATGATGTATATTTGATCTAGTGCATTATAGGCAATGTATTATGCCCCTTCTGATAGGCACATAGGGAACTCATAACCAGAGCTCTAACAGGTCTTTTTCCAATTTTTTTGCAGATTCTTGTTGGGAGATTAGGATCAAGGGAAAGAAGCAACCTCAGAAACTGAAGACACTAAAAGGAAATGATGATCTGAAAAATGAATGATGATCTGAAAAATTATTCCTCTTTTGTTGAACAACTAAACTATAATATCACTGAAACATTCCAACTATGTAAATAACCTATAGGAGAAAATGTTAGAACTTTCTTAACCAAAATGAACTGAAAGTACTCCATCTCTACCAATTTAGGTTGTAAGAAAAATTGGCATACATTTCTGGTGACTTCTGCTACATGGTTACCTGCTAAGCATTAGGACCAGTTGCCTTAAGCTATCCATTGGGCATTGAGTCATACTCTGCTCATCTCAAACTTAGAAAACACTGAAACTCAGCACTTCAACTAGTCCAAACAATAATAGGAAACAAAAACAAACTAGAAGGCCCTGGTGGCCAGAAAACTTGTGCAGCAACACTTAGGGAAACAAAAACTGACTGAAAAGAATGTGCACTATGCACTTATTGAATGAAAAGGTTAATTCTAACCTACTCTAACCAGCCAAGGAAGTTGGTCAAAGAAAACCATTCAATGATTGGGTGAAATAGCTACCCTTTCTATAGAATATTTGATGTTTCACATAATTTTGGACAGCTACATGGAAAAGAACAATGGTTGAAAGACCGTGAACCAACTACACTACATGTTGAAGAAGGATATATATAAGATCACTAACCTCTTTATTTGAAACAGAAACAATGCTACCCTAAGGTGGCAAAATGACTTGAATCTATTCTTCTTCAACTACACTCTCATGCTTAGGCTCCATCCTAGAAAGATGCATGATTGGGCACCCTTTTGAGATGATAAACTGAAAACTCTCTTTGCTGGTTTCTCCTCCAAGAATTGTTTCTTCAATCACAAGCTCCTTGATCACTTGATCATATTGATCACAAACCTTCATTTTGAAAGGTGCCAAGCTATCAGAAGTGTTAGAGAAAAATTTTTTGACGACAGTTGAGAATAAATCCCCTTGATGGATTATTTCATCATGCAATGTATGCTCTAACTTATCCTCACAATGAATTTCAAAACTCATACCTTCAACATCTATGACAACCTTTCCTTGTGAATCAGCCTCTCGATCCTACTTATTATCCTTATCATCTACTAGCTTGAGCTCTTGATTGCTACAAGAAATTAGCAGAGTGGCAAGCTCTTTACAAGACAAATAGTCAGGATCCTAACAATCAAGTATGAAGTTGTCTTGGATAGGTTGATCATCTTCAGCTAGTCGACTTGATTGCTCATTAAGGCAAGCTGCCTTAGTCTCATTCATGTCATCTTCTTCACCGCAGTATAATGGGAGCTCTAAGAAGAAACTAGATGCCTCATCCTCATAAGGAATTTGATCAGATTTAACCTTGTGTTTAGCCTGGTAGTTAGGGTCTTCATGTGAAACAAACATGCTAGATTTTGAAACCAAACTGTCTCTTTGCTCTTCAAACTAAAGTGAGACTTCAATCTCATCATTGCCTTTACGAAATAGCAGTACATTATTTTCTGCAATATCTTTAGACTATCCCAAATCAACTGATAAGTGGGACTCTTGTACGCTATCTTCATCATCACCAACATAAGCAGGCAACTGATCAAACAAGAAAACTGAATCATCTCCCTTTTCTGGTCTATTCTCCATTTGAACATGAGCAATGTGTCTTTGCAATTGAACACTTTCACCATCCAATCTCTGCATCCTTCTTTGATTCATATTATAAGAAGCATTATAAGACTTATCAAAAGAATCAAAATGCAAAGGGTTCAGTGGCAAGTTTGAATCAACTCCTGCTATGCATGCATTATGTTTAGATTTAGCTGGGGATGTAGTACAAACAATAGCAACCTCTTGCTCCCTATTTGATCTTTCAGCTGCTAGCTTGAGATTTGAGATTTTGATTGGCTTGGGAGGGGTAGCCTTAACAAGATTTGACATTTTATAACTAGGATACTTAGTCCAAGAAGGCTGCCAGGGTTGTTCAAAATTTTGATGACTTGGCTGAAACTAAAGATTAATGGACTTTTGGCCTTGAGGATAATTCACACCACAAAATTTAGTGCCTTGCCAATTCATCAAAACCACCTCAGGGTTATAATTTCTTCTTTGGCCCTGTGGATTAGTTTGGAAAAGTGGCCTATTCTTTTGATTGGGTTGATACAGGGCTTGATAAGGCCTATACTCCTAACCACTATACTTCTTAAAACTTACCAACTCATTTGCAATGTTATTAAGCACTTGGGATTCTTAGACTGGAACAATGGTTTCTTGGGCTGTGGTTTGATTTCCCATTGCTGGAATGACTGAGACAATAGCCAAAAGGGTATCTACCATGGGTACAGGTGGCTGTATTTCCATAAAAATGGGTAAGGGAGGCCTTGGGGCTATTTTCCCTGCTTGAATAAGATAGTTTTCTGCTCTAACAACAATCTCAAAAGCATCAGGAAGGGTAGATCCACCCAGAGACTGAATCATAACATATATTTCACTATTTAAAGATCTAAGATAGAATAAAAAGCATGTTGTGGTGTAGGCTTTATCGTCACGTAGATCCTATCCCAAGTCTTCTGGAAGCGGTAATTGAAATCTTACATATGTTCATCTAGAGCCCTCTTGATGGTACTCAACTGCTCCAGTAGAGACAAAAGATAGGATTTGTCCTAAAAATGTTGATGTAAACCATCTCCCAAATCATCCCATGATGTGATTGAGCCTACTGTGAGTCCTCTAAACCACTGCTGGTGCAGAAGCACTTTGGCAAATCAAAGTTATCCTAGACAAATCTTTAATTTTTGGTTAAATTTGTAATGATTTAATATTGTATTGAGGTTCATCAAGTCATCTTTCATGTGTTAAGATCCTAGGAGGGGTCTAATGTTTAAGTCTTATGACAAGTTGTCATACAAAATGGAAAATCCCTAAAAATGTATCTTTCAAAAATGTAAAATGAGGAAGGTGAAGGGTCACCTTGTTCCAATTCATTGGAAGGAAGTGGAAACTGAAGAGACAAATGAGGAATGCCTTTATTAAGGCCTTGTAACATCCAAATAAGGTGTGGGTGGTTGATTAGTAGGTTTTGATCAATAGAGAAAACATTGTTTTCATGTATTTCAACAGAAATTGACTGTTTCCTGTAGTTGTATGGACCTGTACGGACAAGGACTGGTGCCAAATTGGTTGTAAGTGATAGTCCTATCAATCACCCTCCATTTTCTTTTGGTTGCATGCATTTTGGTTTCATTTTGCTCAAGATATTGCATTTTTCGTGTAGACTGTCAAACCCTGATTTAGAGTAACCAGTTTTGGGAAAAACGCCATAACTTTTGTTTCCACCGTTGGATCTTTATGTAACTTGGGGAAAATGTCTATAACTATGTTATCTACAATCTAACTGAAGCGATCGACCTCATTTTGTGTTGTGTGGAAGTTATGTATGACTGTTCGTGGCATTTCATAGTGACATTTCTGAGTTTGAACCCTTGTAGCAGAATTACCAGTCCATTTTTGGAGCATATTTTCCAAAGTAACCTATACCCATCTTGGAATATGTTGTGGGGAGGCATAATGGGTATCTAATACATGTCTAAGATTTTCATTTGGATGTTTATATAGAAAGTTATTGGGACTGTTCTCCGTTTGTAGGTTACTAGTCCGTCTTGGGATTTATGAAGGAAGAGTTGCCTCAAAGAGTGATAAACTTGTAAAGTGAGTTGATTGAAACCATTTGATATGAAATATACTATAAGGAGTTGTGTTGTTCTTTATCCTCTGCATCAGATTGGTATCAGAGCTCAGAAGATTCTGAGCGTGTAGATAGAGCGCCGAAGGAGGCAATCTACACCAGGAGTTCGGGATGAGCATTGGTTTTTACTATCTGATTCTTGTTGAGAAGTTTTATGGTTGCAGGTGCAAGTTCACTCACTGCTGTAGGCAGATAGGAAGGTCTGTCAAGAGGGCCATAGGAGATGGTCCATTGGTTGTCGCCAATAGTCTTGGGGAGAGAGGCAAGAGAGGACTCCCAGGTGAGGGACATAAGTGTTGTTGTAGCAGGAAGGAGTGGACTTCTGATGCACCTTGGAGGCAGCTAGTCAAACTCCATTAATAGGAGTCACAGTTGGAAAGTAAAAAGGAAGCAGAGGAGGCATCAAGTTAGGGTTGAAGACATAAAGAGGCAAAAGTCATTTGAAGCAGACCACACAACTCTTGGGACAAGAGTTTTCTTCATGCTGAGGAGTATGGTGCAGGAGCACTTTGGCAAATCAAAGTTATCCTAGGCAAATCTTTAATTTTTGGTTAAATTTGTAATGATTTAATATTGTATTGAGGTTCATCAAGTCATCTTTCATGTGTTAAGATCCTAGGAGGGGTCTAATGTTTAAGTCTTATGACAAGTTGTCATACAAAATGGAAAATCCCTAAAAATGTATCTTTCAAAAATGTAAAATGAGGAAGGTGAAGGGTCACCTTGTTCCAATTCATTGGAAGGAAGTGGAAACTGAAGAGACAAATGAGGAATGCCTTTATTAAGGCCTTGTAACATCCAAATAAGGTGTGGGTGGTTGATTAGTAGGTTTTGATCAATAGAGAAAACATTGTTTTCATGTATTTCAACAGAAATTGACTGTTTCCTGTAGTTGTATAGACCTGTATGGACAAAGACTGGTGCCAAATTGGTTGTAAGTGACAGTCCTATCAATCACCCTCCATTTTCTTTTGGTTGCATGCATTTTGGTTTCGTTTTGCTCAAGATATTGCATTTTTCGTGTAGACTGTCAAACCCTGATTTAGAGTAACCAGTTTTGGGAAAAATGCCATAACTTTTGTTTCCACCGTTGGATCTTTATGTAACTTGGGGAAAATGTCTGTAACTATGTTAGCTACAATCTGACCAAAGCGATCGACCTCATTTTGTGTTGTGTGGAAGTTATGTATGACTTTTCGTGGCATTTCATAGTGACATTTATGAGTTTGAACCCTTGTAGCAGAATTACCAGTCCGTTTTTGGAGCATATTTTCCAAAGTAACCTATACCCATCTTGGAATATGCTGTGGGGAGGCATAATGGGTATCTAATACATGTCTAATATTTTCATTTGGATGTTTATACAGAAAGTTATTGGGACTGTTCTCCGTTTGTAGGTTACTAGTCCGTCTTGGGATTTATGAAGGAAGAGTTGCCTCAAAGAGTGATAAACTTGTAAAGTGAGTTGATTGAAACCCTTTGATATGAAATATGCTATAAGGAGTTGTGTTGTTCTTTATCCTCTGCATCAACTGCAAAGCTTTACCTTTTAGTGATGTAGCCAATAATATGATTGCTACGTTCTCTTGGGTAACATTATGTACTGAACACAACGTTGCCACATCCTGAATGTGTTCAACAGCTGTGGTGTGATCTTCTCTGATAAAACATGACAGACCTTTGAGGGATGCAATAGGAATGTCATCATGTTGGACAAGTTGTAACGAGCTGCCTCCGTTAAATGCAACAAAAGGATATGGTCTGTCCATTTTGCATAGCGAGCCAGAATCATATGGCACTCATAATATGAACATTAAGAAAGACACCACCAACCTAGTTCATTGTAGATTCTTGGGCTGTTGAAACCAGATGATATATACTTAGAGTCACCAGGGTGTTTGATAATTTTTCCTCCAAAGGCTGATAATACCGAAGAAAACACTAGTTTCTTCAGTATGTGACCTTTTTAATGTGTTGTTTCACTAGATTTGTAAGCAAAAACTAGAAAACGGAATTGCCGGGTATATCTTGAAACCTCCAAAGGCTAGAACAAACTTCTGCATATATCAGAACAACAGATTTGAGAATTGAAAACTTCTCTAAAAACATTTTTAGAGTCCTACCGGGTGTGCCAAAAACTGTTGGCAATCAAGATTGCACCCTTAGCAAAGATAAACTTTACTATCCTATTGCAACATGGAAACACTCTCAAATTGTGGGTAATCTATGTTGAGAGTGAATCTCCAGAGTGAGCTAGTTCTCCGTATGATTTTCCTAATCTAAATGACTTTCTGGGAAAAGAGATAGAAGGATAACTGAAATGAAAATAGGTAATTGAAACTAACTCCTAAGGTGATGCACCAATACTTAGACTCCTACCAGATCTTACTCACAATTAGCTCACAGAACTTAACTCTCACAACCCCTTGATTACACTTAATTCATTAATATTTTGCATGAAGGTTTATCATAACACAATATGCAACCTGACTTAAATAATAAACTTGCATACACATCACAAAATTAAAGACAAAACAAAGGATAAATAACTATCACATTGCAATATCAAATCAATTTACAAATAAGTAGATAGATGGGAAGGAAAATTGTTGCTCTATAAACTGGAAGGAATAATGAGTACAAAGAAACTGAAGTACAACTCTCTTAGTGTGAGAGGAAGACTCTAAAAATTTGAACTCTGATCTCTAACTCTCTAACTTTGACTCTAACCCTCAAGAAAGAACTAACTATCTGCCATTTATTCTATAAAATGATCTCTCCCATAAGAAAAGATGGAAAAGCTTCTAAATATAGCCATGCCAATTCATTTTTGATCTCCTTAGAAAAGCCAAAAAGTGGGCCATAAAACTACCTCCAAACTGACTACAAAAACTACCAAAAAGACCTGTCAAGTGCCCCCCACCAAAATCTTCTTTAAAACATGTGTTATTTGCTCAGAAAAAAACTCTATTTTGTCTGTATCTACCTTATTTCGCCCAGAAAAGAAAATCAAATCTACGGAGGATCCTAGCTATATTCTCTCTTGCTTTAACTACATTAAGTGACAAATATTTAAAAGCAATTTATAAATAATATTGCTTTAAATATTGTCTTACAAGGATTTTGCAGTTTTATTCTCTATTTTGTCTCGATCTGATCCTGATTTGATCTTTTTGCAAAAATAAAATACAAGGCTTTATTATTTTGCGAAGTATATACATATTCATAGCTTGTGCAAAAAATAAAAACCTTTACCCTACCCTCCAAATGATCTTGCAAAAATATCTCTAAGGGCATATGATTTACTCCTCTAAGGAGTCCAAGGTATATGACATTATCTCAAAAAGGGTCTAAAATGAGTTTAAGGTAAAAAGTGATCAAAGCCCTTAAGGCATAAAGCCTAGGCACAAATTTCACCATTTAATACCCCCATAGGTATTAGCCAATGCTTTGAAAATTAAACAAATGTGATAAAAATCACATTCGAATTAGGACTTCTTCGAGACCTAACACAAAAACAACCCTAGCCCTATCTTTTCAGGCTCATTTCACTTTGTAACTTTTGATGAAATGGGACTCTATCTGTGGCAAGGTTAGGGTTTACCCCAACAACTCGAGCATTTGTGCTATCTCTAAGCATATATTCTAGAGGATTTCGACAGGAATCACAAGGTAAATATCCTTCATAACAAATCTGGTCCCTTTTCTTGATTTTCCCTTCATTTTTTGAGACAAAACTTGGGTTTAAATTTAGGACTGTTGCTACACTTTCTAATGTATTTTGATCTCTAGCCTATCTATTGTTATTCTTTCCTATATTGTGTTTTGGGCCACCGTGAGAGCCATCCATGAATCCATTACTCTATGATCTCGATACATGCATGCTACAGAAAATGAAAGATATATTGATTTGACTTGGACTTCTGTAGCTTTTGTCGAATCAATCTCTTTATATCAGAAGTTGCAATCTTGTGTATTCTTTTTCTGAGCATCTTTTGTTCAAATGAATTTGGGCTCCTTCACTATTTAGTGGTTGTGCCACTCACTTGGCAGGAAGCACCATTTTGATGAGACCATGGCATCACTATTCTATACTATGCCATCACTTTGATTTTCTTTCATAGACAATGTGAATTCTATTAAAACTCACGTTTTGTTTTCAGCTGAGGCCAGTGCATACCTTTTTGAATATGAAACACCATTTTGATAGTGCATGCACCTTCATTATCAATGTTGGCTAGCACCTTGGATCAGATGGAAAGCCACTTTCATTCTTTTAACATCGCTTGAATATATGTAGGTTGTGGGAATTTTATTGTGTTGGCTTCATATATGCATTTTTTCTTAAGAAACATATATGGGTTCTATTATAAACAAAATCCACCACTCCTCTGGAAGTGGCCAGGCCTAATTATGGATTTACAACAAAATAAACTCTTTTCATATGTAGAGGCCCGACATGAACCCTCTTAGGGTTTGGATGATATTGAAGGAAAACTCGATATTTTGTAGAAATTTAGAGCATGGTTCTAGCTATGTTTTATGCATTTGTTCATTCTTAAGTGCTTATTCAAACATATAAAACTTGAAACTCTTGAGCTTTTCTTGTATCTAAAATTTGACTATGCAAAATATGGTATGGGCTTGTAAAAGAATAAAGCTCTCTGGCAACAACACTTGAGAACAATGAACTAATTTTCTTTTAATCATTATATATCCCATTCACTATATTCCCCAGATATCTTCTTGATTTGCAAAACTATTGGATATAGTATCACTAAAGTAAGGTTGCGACCTCATTTTTGTTGTTCCTATTCCTTTTGATGTCTGGTGACCTCTACTACACCAGATGACTATGGCACTTTTATTCAATTACTTGACATGATTAGCTTCAATCTATGGCATGTTATTTGTAGTCTAGCTAGTTGTACCCTATCAAATGTGTTCTCATTCATAACATCTTGAATGGCTGCTCTTTTATATCTTATCTAACTGTCTACATGCTGAGATGTGAAACCTTCCATGGCCACATTTTCTCAAAATTCATAGAATTGTTTCATGTTTAAGAATCATAGGTCATGACTATAAAAACCACCTTATATTCCATTACTAACATTCTGTCTTGTTTTCTGAGTGGAGAGACTTGACTTCTTATAAGCTTGCTTTATAAAGGAACAAAGCAAAACTTATATATATTTTGGTTTATCTTGCTCATCATACTTTATGAGTCCTAAAATTTCATCAGCTGAGACACCTTTGTTTATCTGATATGTTCACAAAAGACTATCTTGCTCTTATGATGATATGGCACTTCCTTCTGCAACTATAGTAGCTTATATATTTCTCCTAAATAGTCTTAATGGATCATGTATGCTCACTGTTCCAATATTGTATTCTTTCAAATGAATTCCCATTCATGCCAGATAGAAGGTAGTGATTCCTTTATTTCACCATGGCATGGATACTTATGCTTCTGTGTGTATCTTGTAACTGATCTACATACATGATTGGAACACCATATGTTTTGAGATTAAGTTGAATATTTTATCACTTATGACTTGGCACATGACATAATAAAGGCAGCCACAAAACTTCCTTCTCCTGATAGTAGTTTGGGTAGTGATCACTGTATGCATTTGTAGCTTATGATTCTTTAGTTGTTCCATTGATGACTGATACTACTACTATTTACATTTGATACGCATACATCCTGAATATTCTAGCTAAATCTGTCTCATGGCATACATACTTGTCTCTTGGTTCAATGTATCATATCAAATGTAAATGTATATACATACCATGTTTAATTCTTGTAGCTCCTCCACTTTTCTGTATATTATGGGCATTCCTTTTGCTTGTTCAATCATGCATATACCTGATATTGTTCTCATGCTATCATGGTACTGAAATAGTCATACATTGCTGAATGATGTTGTCCATTGAAAATTATTTACCATACAAATGTTGAGATTGTACCTGATGTTCTGGTTGTTCCATAAATGGATCTATGATGTTTATGATAAACAAAGGTAAACATAACCTACTTCCTATCACTCTTGAGACACGAGCAAAAAAAATCCTCTTCTCTATGATGGCAAAAGAATTTGATGAGAGTTGAACTCCATCTGTACACATGATCTCTTGACTGTCATGTTTATTAATGACTATTCTTGTACTTGGGAATTACACGTCGTTCACAACAAAAGGTGGTAATTTTCTATTTTGTAACTGCTGCTATGTGATGCCTCTTTTGATATATATCTCTTGCATACTCTATTCATGGCTTCCAGTATATATATCATCATGAGCTACCTCTTGTAGCTGTATTTGTGACCATGGCATTTCCTTACTATGACTAATTTTTTGGATATTTTATGGCTGTCATGCATTGAAACATGATTTAACCTTTAATCAAATGAGCAATACCTGATTCTTTTTATCAAATGGTCTCTTAAAAGATTATTTGAATGCAACATGCATACTTTCACATGTTTTACTTCAGTATTTTTCTCTGTCTTTTCCATGAGGACACTTGATGATATATTATGAAAATGTTGTCATATTGATAGTGAATAACATATTCTTTACATCAACACAAAATGCTATCTTGTCACTGATGGCATTATGAGTTGTCTTTGCTATTACTATCTCTAATTGGTTGTTGGTTGACTATCCACATTGTATGGATAGAAGCATTGCAGCTGTTTTAGTGACAATATTTACGATTCATTCATGACTGAAAGTGGTAATTAGTTGCCCCATGCATTTGTTATTTGCATTCATATGATACCCAGGTCTCTTGAATAGTCACTTTATGCATTCATTGATGATCTTTCTATTGTGGCGAATAGTACTATCAATGAGTTTTATATTTTCATAACTACTATCCTCCTCTCTTGATAATGATTTTCACTCACACAGTTATAGTTGTTCCATGACTTTTTCTATCCAAAAATTATGAATTGGCATGCATACAAAGGATGATACTAGTCGTACTTGTACTCAGTTTAATACTTCATTGATTTATCTGGAACAAGTTGCTCATTGCAGTCTATGGTCACCTTCTCATCTTCACGATTATTAGAACTCTTGTGACAACACCTTGTTGATATTTCTGGACTGATACATTCTATGCTCGACATTTGATATGTGGTTTATTTTATATTTTCAAGATTGATGTACCTTCAGATGTTGCACCTGTAGCTATTATTGATCTAACTTGAGTGAGTTCACTGCTCATACACAATTGTCACTTCATCAGTTGAACTGATGATCATAGATGTGTAGTTAACTTGAAGCTCATGCACTACCTTGATGTAGCATTCTTCCAGTTGAGTGTATTCTATCAAAGCAATAGGAACATGAACTCCTATTCTATTCCCCTTGAGACTCAGGGATAACATGCTGGGCTCAACCCTTGCGGGAACCCACTTTACACCACATGCTGATATGTCTTCAAACAACTACATGACTTATCCTGTGTCTGCACATGAAACAAATATGTTAGATAAAATAAGTGAAGTACAATGATTGTTGTAGACATGATATTTCCACAGTCCATGATGATAGTGCAAATTATTTCTAGAAAAACTGTGTTTGCTTTTTTGTCTCAACGTTTCAGATCACACTCCATGATCCATCATCAGGAGGAAAGGAGGAGAATGAAAATGACTTGTAGAGAGGCTTCTTAAAAAGAGTCAAAAGAGGTAGGCATGGAAGCTGAGGAAGGCTAGAGGAGCTTCATAGAGAGGAGGCAAAGTGTAGATAGAAACCAAGTAAATAAATGAAAAATTAAAAAAAATAAAAGGAGAGAACCTAAAAGAGTAAAGACAACAAATAAAACAAGAAGAAAGACAAGAATAAATATGACTTAATAAGTATACATCAGTATATAAACTTAAATAAAATAGTAAAAGCAAGTGGTAAAGAAAACAAGGCTATCTAATAGGAAACGTTAAGATTGTAACAAGGTTAGCACATGAATAAAAAGACAATCAAACGAAAAAAATAAATAAAGAAGATCCTAAGAGTAAAAAATCTACAAAGGTGAGTAAGAGAGGAAACGAGGGTTGGTACATGAGAAACCGAAGAGACAAAAGAAAAACTTCTAATTATAATCAAGAGTCAATGAGGAGGAGAATTATCAAATCAAAGATAGAAAATAGGAGAAACAATTAAAAATAAAAAGAAATAAAAGAAAAAGGAACGGGAATAATTAAACCAAATAAGAATAACATAAAGAAAGTAAAGTATAAAAAATAATTATGAAACAAAAAACTAGAATTCCAAAAATGAGAATATGGAAAAAATAATAAAAAAGAGAAAAACAATAGGAATAAATTATGAAAATAATCTTCCAAAGCTATTCTTAAAGAATAAAAATTACAATAATAATAGTAAAATAAATAAAAACAAAAATGAGGAGAACATAGAAAGAAAGGAGTAAAGGAAGAAGAGAAGAAAAGGCATGTGAAAAAGAAATGGCTTGAAAACAAGAGGAGAACTTCAAGAATGAAAGTATAGAAGAACTGAAAGAGATACAGAAGAAGAAGGGAGGATAGAAAAGGACCAACAAGAATCCTAAAGGAAGAAGAAATAGAACAAGGCAAAACTAGTGAAGAGAGAGAGAGGAAGGTAAGAGACCACAAGGAGAACACCAAGAACATGACCTCAAGGTGAGAAGATGAGACAAAGAAAGAGGGAAAGGAAGAAAAAGAAGAGGAAGGATGAGAGGAGAGGAACAAGTGAAAGGTAGGGGTAAGTGTGAAGGGCAAGGGTGAGGTATGCAAGAAGAGGAAGGACAGGAAAGAGAGAAAGATTGCACGGATGGGCAAGAGGGGAGGGGGAAAGAAGAGAGAACATGAGGGTGGGGAGAAATGTAGAAGAGAAAGAA
This sequence comes from Cunninghamia lanceolata, assembly GCA_027924645.1. NCBI lineage: Eukaryota > Viridiplantae > Streptophyta > Pinopsida > Cupressales > Cupressaceae > Cunninghamia > Cunninghamia lanceolata. The sequence goes on along the minus strand of BSBN01000262.1, from coordinate 4,529,798 downwards.
AGGAGGAAAAGGCTAATGCGAGGTTAAAGGGAGAGGAAGGCGAAGGACACCATTGATGAAGAGGGTGGATGTTGATGATGGAGGGAGTTGAGAAGATGATTCCAAGATTGGCTTAGGTTCCACCCCTCATCCCTATTGAGGTTGGTCAGATGGTTTCTAATGAAGATAGCCTCTTTGAGTTTTCTCTTGAAGAAATTGTCTTCTTTGGCAAGGACGCAAGTGTCTTCCAAGTGAATGTGATGCTTGGTGCTCAAAGAGTGATCAGCGAGAGCTGATTTTGTGACTCTTTCGTGTCTAATGTCTGTGTTATGCTCTTTGATTCTGGTGCAAATGGATCTTCCTATCTCACCGATGTATGGGGTCCCACAAGAGATCAATTTTATAGACACATGAACTGCGGAGACTATCCGTGGGGTCTTTAGTTGAAGGGATAAGGTTACGAATGGTACAGGAAGGTTTGAAGGCACAATGGAGACCTTTCTTGTGAAGGATTTTGGCAATTTTATTAGAAATACCTTCGACGAAAGGTAGGGTGGTACAGAAACCATGGTCAGAGTCTCAGATGGGAGGTTTGGCATTAAGGTGAGTTTGGGCTTGCTTAAAAGCTATCTTGATGCATTTGTTGTGGTACCCGTTAAGTTTGTAAACTTTAGTAAGGTGTGAAAGTTCTTGGTTGATGTGATCATTATCACAGATGTGGAAGGCTCTAGTTGCTAAGGTGTTGAGGACACTAGTCTTGTGGTTAGGGTGGTGGTGGGAGGAAGCAAGGAGATAGAGGTCAGTATGTGTGGATTTCCTAAAGACATGTCGACCAAGGGAACCATCTCCTTTTCTGATGAGAAGGATTTCTAAGAAAGGGAGTTGGTGATCAGTTTCAAGTTCTTTGGTGAACTTGATGCAAGGGGAAATGTTATTGAGGTGGTTGTGGAAGATTTTGAGTTGTTCAGGGCCATGTGGCCAACAAATGTTGGTATCATCTACGTAATGCTTCCACCAAGAAGGTTTGAGAGGGAAAGAATTCAAGGCCAGCTCTTCGAAGTGCTCCATGTAAAGGTTGGCAATGACAGGGGATAAGGGGGATCCCATGGCGACTCCATCTATTTGCTCATAAATCACACCCTGGAAGGTGAAGAACGTGGATTTTAAGCAAAGTTCAACTAGTGAAGCAATTTCTTCATTGGTCTTCTGCCTGACTAGTGCAATGGAGTCATGGAGAGGGATCTTGGTGAAATGAGAAACTACATCAAAACTGACAAGAATGTCATCATTTTTTATCTTCTTATCTTTGATGAAGTCAATGAAATGGGTCGAGTCCTTGATGAAGGAGGAAGATTTACCAGTGAGAGGGGAAACCAACTTAGCTAAGTAGGCAGCTAGTTTGTAGGTGGGGGAGTGGGTAGTGTCAACAATTGGTCTTAAAGGAATATTGGATTTGTGAATTTTAGGTACACCATAAATGCGTGGTGTAACTTCTTTATTGGGCATGAGACATTTTTTGGTTTGGTCGTCAAAGGAGGAAAGAGAGATGGCACTTTTGACTTGTTTAAAGATTTTGGACACAGGGTTGAAGGGAAGAATGGTATAGCTACCACTATTGTTTAGGTGGTCCAACATCTTAGTGATGTAGTCCTATTTGTTCAAAATAACTATGGCATTCCCCTTGTTTGCTTTAACGATGACAATATCTCGGTTGTTGACAAGTCTCTTGAAAGCAAGAAACTCATCTTTAGGGACATTGCATTTAGGGGGCTTGGCGAGTCTAAGGGCGATAGTGCAATCTTGTTTGATTTCCTCTACCACGTTGTTGGGGAGGGCATGAATGATATTTTCAATTTCAATTATAAAATCTATTTTGGGAATGGAGGAGGGGGTTAGAGAAAATCTGAAGCCTCTTTTGAGAAAATTGAGGGCTAACGGCTCGATCATGAGGTTAGAAATATTAAGGACTAGTTTATCTTCCTAGTCTCGAATAAAGGTGGCTAATTGAGGAGTTAGAGGATGAGGGGGCAAGGGTATGTCACCGGTGTTGGAAGAAGCTAGATCCATAGGAAAAGTGTTCATGTAAGTGCTCACAGGGTTTAGGTGGGGTAGACTAGGGTCCAAGTGAAAAGCTCAGGGAGAGGTCAAGGAGACACCTTGGTCTAATGGTGGAGGGTTACAGCACCTGAGAGAAGGACAGATGGGAGAGGTTGAGGTGACAGGGGTAGAAGGGTTCGCAGAGAGAATGACCTCTTCATTGGTAGGCATGGCTTGGATAGTCTGCTACAGGAGAGAGAAAGGGTGAGCAGAGTCAATGTAAGTCAAAGGTTCACGGCTCGAGGGGGGTTAGAGCAAATGGGAGAAGGGATAGATTGAGAGGAACAAATAGAAGTGACAGGATCATAAATGAGAGAGTTATTCAAAGATGAACCTAGATCTGAGGAAAGAAGACGTTGTGGAATGGCCAGTTGGGTCAGAGCCATCCCTGGAGATGGAGAGAGCTGAGAACACATGGGATCACCTTTATTAGAAAATGCAGAAGAATGGCTGAAGCACGAGCTGGAGGAGGAATGGTCTCAAGATGTGGTAGCCACCATGATGAAGGATGAGCTATTAAAGGAGTTGTTCACCACCGTTGGAGTGCGTGGAACGCTGGAGGAGCTGTTGGAGGAACATATAGAGAACAAGTTTGAACCAACATTTTCACAGGATCGTACAAGGGACCCAAGAACAGATGGGACGTAGGATGTGCTCCTTGCGGGGTGATCCATGTCCACTAGAGAAGAATTGCTGATGAGATAACTAGAAGAGGAACAATCTAAAGGCTGCGGGTCTAATGCTGCAGAAGATGAGCTGTTGGAGGAGTTCACAATGGTAACCAGTGTCGAAGTGATGAATGAGTTGGTGGAAGAGCCATCCAACTACACGTGAGGAGCCACTGATTGGATTAGGCCTAGCTAAAGGTGGTTCAAGTTTGACAAAAGAAGCCTAGAAGAGGGCTCGGTTGGCTGAGATGATTGGTGTTTTTTAAAGTAAAGTCTAGAAAACTTTTTGATTTGCCTGTTCGTGCAGTCTAATTTGATGCCTTCAGCTCTAGTGTAGGATGAGATGTCAAGTACGACCCAGAGGTCTGGTCGTAGAGAGAAGGCGAGCTCAAGATGATGGTAGAAGAGGTGAGAGGAGAGGTGACTAATAGTAGCTCTGGTAGATTTAATGACATGTCTAAGGAGAGAAAGGCCTACTCTTAAAAATATGTGCTCCGTATTGGAGGAGAGTAAGGAGTGGAAGACCTGCACAAATGAAGGGATTAATTGTGAATCTCTGCATCTTTTTAGGAAAGCCAGATCTACAGAGACTCACAATTAATCCCTTCATTTGTGCAGGTCTCCCACTCCTTACTCTCCTCTAATACGGAGCACATATTCTTAAGAGCAGGCCTTTCTCTCCTTAGACATGTCATTAAATCTACCAGAGCTACTATTAGTCACCTCTTCTACCTTCATCTTGAGCTCGCTTTCTCTCTACGACCAAACCTCTGGGTCTTACTTGACATCTCATCCTACACCAGAGCTGAAGGCATCAAATTAGAATGCACGAATAGGAAAATCAAAAAGTTTTCTAGACTTTACTTTAAAAAAAACCAATCATCTCAGCTAACCGAGCCCTCTTCTAGGCTTCTTTCATCAGACTTGAACCACCCTCAGCCAGGCCTGAACCAATCAGTGGCTCCTCACGTGTAGTTGGATGGCTCTTCTACTAACTCATTCATCACTTCGACACTGGTTACCATTGTGAACTCCTCCAACAGCTTGTCCTCTGCAGCATTAGACCCGCGGCCTTCAGATCATTCCTCTTTCATTTTTCTCATCAGCAATTCTTCTCTAGTGGACGTGGATCACCCCGCAAGGAGCACATCCTATGTCCCATCTGTTCCTAAGTCCCTTGTATGATCCTGTACAAATGCTGGTTCAAACTTGTTCTCTGTATGTTCCTCCGGCAACTCCTCCAGTGTTCCACGCACTCTGACGGTGGTGAACAACTCCTTTAACAGCTCATCCTTCATCATGGTGGCTACCGCATCTCGAGACGATTCCTCCTCCAGCTCGTGCTTCAGCCATTCTTCTGCATTTTCTAACGAAGGTGATCCCACATGTTCTCAGCTCTCTCCATCTCCAGCGATGGCTCTGACCCAACTGACCGTTCCACAATGTCTTCTTTCCTTAGATCCAGGTTCATCTTCAAACAACTCTCTCATTTATGATCCTGTCACTTCTATTTGTTCCTCTTAATCTATCCCTTCTCCCATTCGCTCTAACCCCCCTCGAGCCGTAAACCTCTGACTTACATTGACTCTGCTCACCCTTTCTCTCTCCTGCAGCAGACCATCCAAGCCACGCCTACCAATGAAGAGGTCATTCTCTCTGTGAACCCTTCTACCCCCATCACCTCAACCTCTCCCATTTGTCCTTCTCTCGGGTGCTGTAACCGTCCACCATTAGACCAAGGTGTCTCCTTGACCTCTCCCCGGGCTTTTCACTTGGACCCTAGTCTACCCCACCTAAACCCTGTGAGCACTTACATGAACACTTTTCTTGTGGATCTAGCTTCTTCCAACACTGGTGACATACCCTTGCCCCCTCATCCTCTAACTCCTCAATCAGCCACCTTTATTCGGGACTGGGAAGATAAACTAGTCCTTAATATTTCTAACCTCACGATCGAGTCGTTAGCCCTCAATTTTCTCAAAAGAGGCTTCGGATTTGCTCTAACCCCCTCCTCCATTCCCAAAATAGATTTTATAATTGAAATTGAAAATATCATTCATGCCCTCCCTAATGACGTGGCGGAGGAAATTAGACAAGATTGCACTGTCACCCTTAGACATGCCAAGCCCCCTAAACACAATGTCCCTAAAGATGAGTTTCTTGCTTTCAAGAGACTTGTCAACAACCAAGATATTATCATCGTTAAAGCGGACAAGGGGAATGCCACAGTTATTTTGAACAAACAGGACTACATCACTAAGATGTTGGACCACCTAAACAATAGTGGTAGCTATACCATTCTTCCCTTCAACCCTGTGTCCAAAATCTTTAAACAAGTCAAAAGTGTCATCTCTCTTTCCTCCTTTGATGACCAAACCAAAAAACATCTCATGCCCAATAAAGAAGTTACACCATGCATTTATGGTGTACCTAAAATTGACAAATCTAATATTCCTTTAAGACCAATTGTTGACACTACCCACTCCCCCACCTACAAACTAGCTGCCTACTTAGCTAAGTTGGTTTCCCCTCTCACTAGTAAATCTTCCTCCTTCATCAAGGACTTGACCCATTTCGTCGACTTCATCAAAGATAAGAAGATAAAAAATGATGACATTCTTGTCAGTTTTGATGTAGTTTCTCTTTTCACCAAGGTCCCTCTCCATGACTCCATTGCACTAGTCAGGCAGAAGACCAATGAAGAAATTGCTTCACTAGTTGAACTCTTCTTAAAATCCACGTTCTTCACCTTCTAGGGTGTGATTTATGAGCAAACAGATGGAGTCGCCATGGGATCCCCCTTATCCCCTGTCATTGCCAACCTTTACATGGAGCACTTCGAAGAGCTGGCCTTGAATTCTTTCCCTCTCAAACCTTCTTGGTGGAAGTGTTACATAGATGATACCAACATTTGTTGGCCACATGGCCCTGAACAACTCAAAATCTTCCACAACCACCTCAATAACATTGCCCCTTGCATCAAGTTCACCAAAGAACTTGAAATTGATCACCAACTCCCTTTCTTAGACATCCTTCTCATAAAAAAAGGAGATGCTTCCCTCGGTCGACGTGTCTTTAGGAAATCCACACATATTGACCTCTATCTCTTTGCTTCCTCCCACCACCACCCTAACCACAAGACTAGTGTCCTCAACACCTTAGCAACTAGAGCCTTTCGCATCTGTGATAATGATCACATCAACCAAGAACTTTCACACCTTACTAAAGTTTTCAAACTTAACGGGTACCACAACAAATGCATCAAGAGAACTTTTAAGCAAGCCCAAACCTACCTTAATGCCAAACCTCCCATCTGAGACTCTGACAATGGTTTCTGCACCACCCTACCTTTCGTTGAAGGTATTTCTAATAAAATTGCCAAAATCCTTCACAAGAAAGGTCTCCATTGTGCCTTCAAACCTTCCTGTACCATTCATAACCTTATCCCTTCAGCTAAAGACCCCACAAATAGTCTCCTCAGTTCAAGTGTCTATAAAATTGATTGCTCTTGTGGGACCCCATACATCGGTGAGACAGGAAGATCCATTTGCACCAGAATCAAAGAGCATAATGCAGACATTAGACATGAAAGAGTCACAAAATCAGCTCTCGCTGATCACTCTTCGAGCACCAAGCATCACATTCACTTGGAAGACACCTGCGTCCTTGCCAAAGAAGACAATTTCTTCAAGAGAAAACTTAAAGAGGCTATCTTCATTAGAAACCACCTGGCCAACCTCAATAGGGATGAGGGGTGGAACCTAAGCCAATCTTGGAACCCTCTTCTCAACTCCCTCCATCATCAACATCCACCCTCTTGATCAACGGTGTCCTTCACCTTCCTCCCCCTTTGACCTTACCTTAGCCTTTTCTACATTTCTCCCCACCCTCGTGTTCTCTTTTTTCCCCCTCCCCTCTTGCCCATCCATGCAATCTTTCTCTCTTTCCCATCCTTCCTCTTCCTGCATACCTCACCCCTGCCCTTCGCACTTACCCCTACCTTTCCCTTGTTCCTCTCCTCTCATCCTTCCTCTTCTTTTTCTTCCTTTCCCTCTTTCTCTGTCTCGTCTTCTCACCTTGAGGTCATGTTCTCGGTGTTCTCCTCGTGGTCTCTTACCTTCCTCTCTCTCTCTCTTCACTAGTTTTGCCTTGTTCTATTTCTTCTTCCTTTAGGATTCTTGTCAGTCCTTTTCTATCCTCCCTTCTTCTTCTCCGTCTCTTTTAGTTCTTCTATACTTTCATTCTTGAAGTTCTCCTCTTGTTTTCAAGCCATTTCTTTTTCACATGCCTTTTCTTCTCTTCTTCCTTTACTCCTTTCTTTTTATGTTCTCATTTTTGTTTTTATTTATTTTACTATTATTATTGTCATTTTTATTCTTTAAGAATAGCTTTGGAAGATTATTTTCATAGTTTATTCCTATTGTTTTTCTCTTTTTTATTATTTTTTTCCATATTCTCATTTTTGGAATTCTAGTTTTTTGTTTCATAATTATTTTTTATACTTTACTTTCTTTATGTTATTCTTATTTGGTTTAATTATTCCCGTTCCTTTTTCTTTTATTTCTTTTTATTTTTAATTGTTTCTCCTATTTTCTATCTTTGATTTGATAATTATCCTCCTCATTGACTCTTGATCATAATTAGAAGTTTTTCTTTTGTCTCTTTGGTTTCTTATGTACCAACCCTCGTTTCCTCTCTTACTCACCTTTGTAGCTTTTTTACTCTTAGGATCTTCTTTATTTATTTTTTTTCGTTTGATTGTCTTTTTATTCATGTTCTAACCCTGTTACAATCTTAACGCTTCCTATTAGATAGCCTTGTTTTCTTTACCACTTGCTTTTACTATTTTATTTAAGTTTATATACTGATGTATACTTATTGAGTCGTATTTATTCTTGTCTTTCTTCTTGTTTTATTTGTTGTCTTTACTCTTTTAGGTTCTCTCCTTTTATTTTCTTTTATTTTTCATTTATTTACTTGGTTTATGTCTACACTTTGCCTCCCCTCCATGAAGCTCCTCTAGCCTTCCTCGGCTTCCGTGCCTACCTCTTTTCACTCTTTTTAAGAAGCCTCTCTGCAAGTCATTTGCATTCTCCTCCTTTCCTCTTGATGATGGATCATGGAGTGTGATCCAAAACATTGAGACAAAAAAGCAAACACAGTTTTTCCAGAAATCATTTGCACAATGATTGTTCCTTTTCAATCTCTTCTATATGTGAATGATGTATATCTGATCTAGTGGATTATAGGCAATATATTATGCCTCTTCTGATAGGCACATAGGGAACTCATAACCAGAGCTCTAACAGGTCTTTTTCCATTTTTTTTGCAGATTCTTGTTGGGAGATCAGGATCAAGGTTAGGAAGCAACCTCAAAAATTGAAGACACTAAAAGCCAATGCTGGCTATGATCCTTCTCTCTTCTATCTTTAGATGTATAATATATTTCTTATACTTGCACTGGTTCAGCTATTCCCTCGGCTTGTGTGGGACATTTGATCTATCATCTTTTCATTCAATGCAATGTTTATTTCTTTTATGTATTTCATTTGTAAAATGAATAACCATTGTAGTGAAATGAAATAATTTATCTCTTATGCACCATTTTGCAAATGAATGATGATCTAAAAAATTATTCCTCTTTTTTTGAACAACTGAACTTTAATATCACTGAAACATTCCAACTATGCAAATAACCTATAGGAGAAAATGTTAAAACTTTCTTAACCAAAATGAACTGAAAGTACTCCAGCTCTACCATTTTGGGCTATAAGAAAAATTGGTAACAATTATATCCTTTGAAACCATCAAGCATGGACAACATCTCTAAACTCATCATTGTTTGTCAGACTTGAACCATTATCGGCAAGGGGTAATTATCCTTTAATGATGATTGGTTCAAATTATAGAAATCCACACAAATGCGAATCTCTACATTCTTTTTCCTTATTGGAACAATATTCTCTATCCATGTTGAATGATGAATAGGAAAGATTATTTGAGCATTAAGCATTTTCTGAATCTCAGCAAGGATGATACTTGAGATTTTCATATTATATTGCCTTTGTTTATGTTTGTGAGGAAAAGATCCCAACTTGAGTGGAATCTCATGTTGAACTTCCTTAGGCAGAAATGAATTCAAGTCATCATATGAGTATGCCAACACATCAATATACTATTGCAAGAGTGTCACAAACTTGAATTTCTCATCTGCCATGCAACATTTCCCAATGTTGACCATTTTAGGATCAATTTCCATGCCTAGGTTCACTTTCTCAACTTTCGTTGATGAACCTATTCTGGACTTTGTTGTTGTTTGATGTAACGATCATGCTTGTCAAATAGTTTCTCAAGAGAAACCAAACCTTTGGGGATCGTGTTACCTTTTAACTACAATATTTCATCACATGTTTCTTCATCAAACTCAGACACCGATTCTTGTGGAGGAGAATCACTTCCTTCAAAATAAAGCTCACTAAAATTCCTTGCTTTCTCCAAGAACACAATGATTTGATCATCACCATTGAAAACTTGTCGATGGTCAGAATTATCAAGAACACTTGGTCTAAAGACCAACTCAATGGTGTATTTATTACCTTTGAAATCTTTGTGCAAGACCATTAGGGTCACCGATACAGCCGAGGAGTTTGTTCTATCATTGAAATCTCTTGGAATAGTAGAAATGTTAAATGCATCAAAGTCTTCAATGCAATCCAAAACATGATTGTGGTAATGCCTTAACTTCTTGTTTTTGGTCTAGTAAAGATTCCTTACCTAACAAACAATTAGTTCTTCATCCTCCTATGCATGAATATTTTTGATTCCTTGTTTGTGTGCAATTTGCATTCCCAGTAGCAGAGTTTCATATTCAGTAGTATTGTTAGTATTCTCAAACTGTAGTTTAAAGAAAAAGGGAAAGATATCCCCTTTGGGAGATGTGAGTACTATTCCACTCCAAGATCCTATTGAAGAATAAATACTATGAAATTTCAAAGTCCAAATATCATTTGAACTCCCTTCTTAGGCATTTTGAAGATCAAAGTTTTCCTCATCTAAGGAAACAAAATCTCCAGATATTTGACTTTGTTATGGATCTTCATCTGATGACTTAAGAACTTCATCAATAGTCAAAAAGTAATTACCCATACCTAAGGATTCAAAAAGAATTTGTGCCTTCAGATCCTCAAATGTGGTTACAGTGTACTTAGCTTCTCTCTCAGGAAGAAGCTTTTACATGACACCTTTAATATGTATTCTTGCCTCAGACCAATCCATATTTATTTCTCCGCGAACATCTTTGCAGAAGTTTTTCCCCAGTAGTATTTCATACGAGGCTGGGACAGCTACCCCCAAGATTGTCATTTTTATTATCTTCTCTGGGAAAGTAATGAATGCAAACTGTGCATCCTTTATTTTCCCTATAAGGGGCACTTGCTTAGTTTCCATGGAGAAACAATGACCAAAGGTCTTCATCAATGTTAACCCTAAGGCATTTGCTACCTTGGTGGGCATGACATTGTCAGAAGCTCTATAGTCTGACATAGTTATTGAGCTTATGACCATTTACTACCAAAGAAATATAAAATGACTCAATTTTCCCTATGGTGGTTGAAGGAGAGGCAACTAGATTATCCTGAGCAGGTCTCGTTTTAGAGATGATAGGAGTGGTTTTGGAAGAATCTTGCCCAATAGGGGAAACTTTGTTTTTAACAAACTTAGCTAATTGTTCAAATTGATCAGGATTACTTGCAAGTATTCTACCTTAGATATCTGAATCTTGGTCTTCTTTGCATGATCTATAATATCAAAAAACTGATATGGACTAGCTACAAAAGACAAAATATTTTCATTTTGAGGTTTTACATAAGGGGTATTGGTCCTAGGTGCTGAAGATGAAGTAGGAGAGTTTGATGTACTTGTTTATCGCTAGCCACATCTCTTGGTTGAAAAGGTAAATGTGCTCCCCTATTAATAGTGGTAATTGCAGGATGAGGATCTTGCCTTGACTTTCCTTTATCAGCCACATGTTGATGGTTAGATTTATTTTTTGACTGTGTGAGAACAACATAAGATTCACCATATGCAACTTCTTCTTGTTCCATCTTATCTTCAAAATTCAAGAAACCAATATTAGAGTCACCAGCCAACTCTTCTTCTCCCTTCGTGAAGAGGCTAGTACCATCTTCCTGATCAAAATCTGCTTGGGGTAGATTATCTTGCTCTGTTTCATAGTAACCCATTGCTGCATTCACCGGAGGTGCTTCCAAAGCAAGCCTTCCTTGTGATGGAGGAAGCCTATTTTGACCTTGATTCCTTACAGCATTGCCTTAGTAATTGGGAGAGTTCAAAAACATTCTCCTTGGTATGTCCTTGTAGGAGGGCATGGACATATTCTAAGATATTTGCTTTTTAAGAGCTAACAACTCATTAGCCAACTTCTACACCATAAGATCCATGGTGCTAGTAGAAGGCATACTTGTAGAGGGCAACCCTCTAGCTCTGTTAGTATCTTTTCTTATCTTCCCAACAAAGATTAGATTGTCCTCAATCTCAGTAGCCAAGTTTTGAGCTGCTACCAGATCAGCTGGATTTTCCCTCCATAGAAGAAAACTTACTTCTACAGTTGAATGCTAAAGAAAAACACTTGATTTTCAGCCATCGATTGAGTAGTGGCTAGAATCTGATTTGTCAGCTTGTTGAACTTTGCAATGAACTCATGCATGGGTTCCTGGAGCTCTCTCTTCATTTGTGTAAGCTGAGCTAATAGAGCATGTTCATCCTCCACAGGATTGAACCTAGCCTCAAACTTAGTTTGGAGAATATTCCATCTAGTGATGGTTTGTGATGGACGATGATAAAACCAATCTGCAGCTACACCCTGAAGTGTTTCAACAAATAGTCTTATAGACACATCTTCATGTTCAACTCCCAAAACACCACAAGCAATATAGAAAGCCACAATGTCTTCATCAAGGCAAACTTTTCCATCATTGTAGAACTTAGAAAAATTCTTCCTTGAACTACGAGGTAGTTCTTGAAGTGGTGGAGTGAGATTCAAGGGACTGAAAGCATTTCCTCATGGACCTTGAGTAGCTATTATGCATCAGTTAAATGGAGGAATGACAAACCTTTGAACTTGTACAACATGTGGAGTTCTTTGAACACTTGAAGCTTCACTATGTATGGGAGATCTTGCGTTGGTAGGAGGAAAACTCCATGTATGCTGAAGAAGAGATCATGTGGGCAGAAGATTGAAATTATGTTGCATATATTTAAAAATAGGATCGACAAATCCTTGGGCTCTTCTGCTTCATGTATACCTTCGTTCTTCTAGAGTGCACTTAGAACATACAAAGATTTAGAAAAACAATAATTATTAGAAAGAATGAGGCCGGTATACTTCAACCAAAAGCCTGAGGCTCTTAGTTGCGTATTCATTCCCCAGCGGAGTTGCCAAAAACTGTTGAGTGAATATTTTGTCTTCAACTAACTGAAGGCAAAATGGTTATATCAACCATAATATGATGAGATTAAATCTCTCCTCTTAGAAAAGGGAGGCTCCCTATTTCTATCTAAATCAACTGATGATTAAACTATGCTTATTTACACTATGATTATCCAGGTGGGTATTTCCATTAACATATTCTCTTTTTTCAAAATAAGAGAAACAACTTACTAAAGACTTTGATGATTACAGTGACTAAGAAATTAAATAATATCAATTGTAGCAATAATAACCAATATGCAATTCCATTAGATGAAGTAATAATAGGAAAGATACTAGCATGTATGAGTAACTAGAAAATCTGTGCACAAAGTCTTCTGCCACTTTCCATGATGATTTCACTTAAATAATCTGTGCAACAAATTATAGATTAAAGACTATTCACTTGCAACACCAAAAACTCAAAAGAATATAGATGATACTTGTGGCACAAAGTCTGCAATCTATCAACCACACTCATATACAAAACATATATCTCCAAAGATAATAGGAAAACATAAAGCTTACTAATAATAAATCTGATTTTCTCTCAAAAATGAAATACTAGATCACCCACAAATCAAATTCAAGATAATATGATAAGAGAGACATAAGAACACTCTTTCATATAACAAATATATTTTCAAAACAAAGGTTGGAGACAAATTCACTTCTTTTATTGATAAGTTCTTGATTCACACATTCAACACAAAGTCTCAAATATGCTTCACAAAATCAGCAGAGCTTCACTTCAAAGATTAAAAGATCATTATTTACAAAAGAGGGCCTCTTTATTTATAAGTAGAGGCCAAGAGAAAAAATAGGAAACCAACAACTACTTTGACTTATTCAACATAGAAGATCAAAATGATTTAGGGCTTTCTTTGTTTTTACATGTAATTACACATTTGAAAAGTACATGTAAATATGTCCAAAACTAAAAACATAAAGCATGAAAACTATTTGAAAAATATACTAAGGCATGATCAATCTTCTCCACCATATTTCTTCATGAATGTTTCATATATCTTCTTTACTGATTGTATTTCAATGATATCTAGCCGAGAAGTATGTTTTGAAATAGCAAGAGGTTTGGTTATTGAATCTTTCATGGTGGTAGCTACCTTCTCATGCCTCCCCAAGAGCACCTTGAGATTATCTAGAGTCAATTGAATGCCTAGAAACTTATCCATTGAAACAATTGAAAAATTTTGGTCTTCAAATTCCCTTTGGATAATGCCATTAAACTCTTGTACCATTGCCTCTACAGAAAGAAACTTCTGATTTTCATCCAGTAACTTACAAGGAAATTATTCAATCCTGTTGATAAGGATAACATCATTATCATCAACAACTTCACGTGCACTTTGTAAGTTCTTGATTAATTCTTTTAGAACATTAATTTGGTGAATCAAGATCTCTTTGGTTTCTACATATGCTTCTCGATTGGGAATGATCCCAGTTCCTACCAAAGTTTTCAACTTTAGCTTCTTCATTTTCACCCAATCTTGTAAACTTTCCTCCAAGTCCTAATGTTCTTGAGATAAATTATCAACTACTTCATCTAAATCTATCATTATCTTTTCCATTTTATTTCTTTTTTCCATAGAACTTCTCAAAAGAAGTGACCCTTGTGCCATCATTCTATCTAGAAATTCCCTAACCACTCTACCTCTTGCATGAATTTTCTCAACCTTTTGAATGACTGGATCCTCCATAGTGATGGCCACAGGTTCCACTGATTTTGAAGTTAATGTGATTTTCTGTAGTACTATAGTCAACTGTTCAGCCTTAGCCTTGTACTAATCTTTCATCTTCTTCTCATGATCAAACTTCACAATTAGAGAGTTCAGAGTAGACTAGGCATCAACTTTAGCACTTTCATATGTGATCTTCCCCAATTCAACTCTTGAAATTGAGTTATCATTCATGTCAAACTCTTTAATGGATACAATAGGAGGAGGCTAAGCTACTTCAGCATACCTATGTCCCTTGTCTTCAAATAGCTTGGAAAGAGTCTTTGGCTTCTTTTTGGTTTTGGTCTTTGTAGGCACCAATTTCTTGAAGTTGAAGTCATCTGGAGAGATGTCTTGTTTCTTTCTCTTCAGAGTATGTGATGAGAGCCAGGGAGGAAGTATTGACAAATTTGCTTCAAGATTAGAATGCATAGTTGGTGTGGAAGGAGCTGCACCCACACAATTTGAAGTTACAATTGGGGAAGTATTTATAAAAATGGCACTAGGAACATCAACACTTGGAATTTTCTCAGAACCCATGATGAGCTATTCTAAAACAAATTGATTATCAATATCAAATGATGGGGAAGATAAACTTGGAAATGATCCCAATGAACCAAAAATAGTATCCAAACTAATGTTAGGACTATGAAAAATGGTCCTAGATGAGGATGGAGATGAGTGCAAGGATGGATAAGATCTAGAAGACTGAATAACAATTGGAACAATTGGGGTAACTAAGATAGTAGGCATAGAAGGAGAAATTGAAAAAGTGTTCAAAGGAGAAGAAACATGTGGCTCTTGTGAAATGTCTTTCTAAGGAGACTCTATAGGTCCTCCATGTTGGTCCTATTCTTCTTCTTGTTCTACTTCTTGTTCAATATCTTCTCTTTCCTGTAAAGATATATCTTCAATAGTTGGCTCATCAGTAGCCAGTTCTTCAACAACTATTTCTCCAGCAGATGGACCTTCATTGACTACTTTTGTTTTTCCACCCATTGAAACAAATTTGATCTTGGGCTTAGCAGTCTTACTCGAGCTAGGAACATCACTTTTATTTTTCATCCTCAACTTTCCCTTCTTACCTACTTGTTCTTGGGTTTCCTCTTCAGACCTGGTTGTAAAGTTTTTCAAAATAATTCCTTTGCCTTCCAACCATACATTTGTATTGGCCAAAATTGGTTGGAATCTTTGTCGAATAGAAGTAACTTCTTTCTTCAACCATTGAATTGCTGACAATGGAGAACCCTCAATATTTTCACTAACATAGGTAGGATCTAGGATGTTGCCATCATCTATCATACCATCACAAATATCAACCAACTCTAGTTCCTCAACTTGACTTAGAGTCAAGCGCTAGTAATCCATTTTTCTAAATTCTTCCTCTATTCTGAGATCAACCCAAACATCTTATACCATGTGCACATGAGTTAAAGATTTCTTTTTGATCTTATCTTTCACTCCTTTGAAATCAAAATGAACTCTCCTGTTGTAGAGTTTCATGGTAACCAACTGTATCTCAAACTCAATGGCTTTAGCCTTAGTAGAAGTAGAAATTGAATACCTATCGATCTCAATTTGGAATCTGAACCCAGGTTTCTTCAACTCCATTTGGTTACTATGCATAGATATAATTTGTCTACATAGTTCCATGAGTATAATCTTGTCACTTGGGCACCTTGGCAGCATGTAAGGATACCCCAGAAAATAGCCAACCCTTAGAAAAGTGAAAGTGGGAAATTGTAAGTACATACAACCATAATTATTAACCATTGACCAAGCCTCATCAGAAACTCTCTTTTGTTCTAGCTGAAGATCAAATAGACACAAGATCAAACCTAGAAAACTTCTCATCGAAGAAACAACATAAACAAGATATGAGGTCATGTAAAATTGAGAGGAATTAGACAATTTGGTGAGCTTCTCATGAATTGCATTACTGATTTGTTCCCCCTAGAATATTGGTTGCTTTCCCTTTAGTATGACCCTGATGTATAGGTACATCCACTCATGAAAAGTGGAAGAAGTAGATAGTCCCCTTACTCTGCTCAGAAGAATAATCAAGTCACTAATCTCTTCGATGAAATCACTCTGAGGAAAGCCTTCAGGCCATCTTGCAAACTTTAGCCATTTGGTGTTGATTATCTTCTTTGTTGTCTCAGGATCCTTATCATATTTCTTCTATGAAATATCAAAGTCAATCTCTGCACATGAGTCAAAACTCAGACACTTGAATGATTTATCAAAGAACTCTGCATCTAACCTCATGATCACATTTCCTTTGGCATCATTGATACTCGTGTTATCTCTATTTTAGTGAGTTGCCACTTGAAGGACAAACTCAGGATTGTGTGTGGCAATAGGGAAAGAAGCCACCAAGCGAATATTACTTTCTACAATATGCTTCGTAGTGTGACTGAGGGGTTTCTTCTTTGTTCTTTCTACAAACTCAACCATGTCCACATGACCAATCTCAGTGTCTTTGATCTCATCCACATTAGAAGTAACTGAAATCACTAGAAAAACTCCCTGGTACTTGTACTTCATGGCTTTTGATTTCTTTGGAGATGGACCAGTCATCTGAGGTACAATAATCTCTGTTGAGAAAATGGACCTCGAGAAGCATGTAGAAGAAATTGTAACACAAGATTCTTGGTTTTGAAATATTAGGAAAATATGGCAATTGGAATATGCAATGATAGGAAATTATGAGTAATGATCATGAGCTTTGCGGGGCTAGAGCACGATTGGGGCAAAAAATAGAGCGAAAATGGGCAATGGTTGAAAAAAGGAAAATTTTCTAGAGGTAAGAAAATTTGAGTGAGTGATGTAATGGCGGTTAATTTTGTCACTTTTGTATGAAGGTTGAATGGATTTTGTGAAAGGGCAGTGATTTTTTCCACTTGTACATGGAGGTATAACTTTACAAGTGTAGAGGCAGTGAAAAATTGTGCCTTTGCATAGAGTAAAATTGATAATGCAAGGTTTTATGTATGGGTAGTAAATTTTTCCACCCCTGCATGTGGAAAGTCACATTGGGTGTGCAAGAGCGACAAATTTTATTGCCCTTGCATCTTGGGTAAAACTTGGCAAGTGTATGAGAGGTGAAAACTGTGCCTTTGCATATTATACTTTGGGATCATTATGTATGGGTGGTAAAAAATGTTGCCCCTAAACAGATAAAAGAGTAAGTCACAACATGGGCAACAAATTTTGCCACCCTTACACATTTCGTAAAAATTCTAAGTCATGCATCAGTGACAAAACTTGCCACCCATGCATGAGGCAAATAGGTTCAAGTTCTGTGAGGTTGGCATTTTTCACCACCCACGTAGCTAGGGTAAAACCTTTACCTTGGTGTAAGGTCAGAAAAATTTGCTACCCTTGCACCAAGGGTAATCTCTGTAGGAACACTCATCGACAAAAATTGTCGATGGTTCAAAGGGTAAAAATCATTGAAGTTTAATCTAAACACTGATATAACATTGACTCAAAATGATGGATTTTATAAGAGAACTAAGAATGGTGAAAACCATCGATTCTAAAATGAAAAACAAAAAATACCACATAGGAAAATGATAGGGTTTAATGAAAAACACTAGGAATTTAGTTTAATAGAAAATACCAACTAATTTAAATGAAGGCATACCATAAATCAAAGAAACCCTAATGTCCATGATACAAGAAAAACAAAAACAAAAGAGGAAATAAAAAAACTCTTACCTGGTAAAGAAGATGGAAAATTTGATGAAGACCTGGTTTGAAAACTTAAACAAATCCGCTCAGCTATGTGCATGTAGCAAGCTCGAAGTCTTTCTTTGGATACATAACATTCATGAAGAGAGAAAATAGAAGAAACAATAAAAATAAAACCCTTAAAAAGACATTTAAATCCCCCAACTTAATGTGCATTAATTACACATCAAGTGAGCTTATAGTTGCTCAGGTGGAAAAATTTGTTGACCTTGCAACTCTAAAGGGGAAACATGCAAGATGGAAAATTTTTCCACCCTTGCATAAGATAAGGACTCTAACATGCAGTGGTGGCAAAAGTCACTGCTCCTGCATGTTAATAAAAATTTTCTTTAAAAACTAAAACTTGCAACTTAGACTATTTTGCAAATTTCAAAAGACTGACACAAGAAAATGCTCGGATGGACTCTTCGAGTCCAAGGGAACATGTACAAGGAAAATTATGATTGCCTCATTTCACATGCTTAGAGTTGTGGGCTATGAAATGGACAAATTTTGTAGGGGTCATCCCACAAATTAAGCGTAGCTAAATTTGAGGATAACAACTGGCTCTAACTAGGGAGCTTTCATTGACCATCCTTTGAAACGATCGAAAAGAGAACTCAAGTCTCTAAGTGCCTTCATCCATCCATTGGGCTATAGAGTCAGGTGACAAGAAAAAGACACAAAAAAGACTTAAAAGAAAAAGACTCAAAACTATACAAATATTTACAAACTTATCTATTGCTTCATTGTGAGAAAAGCTTTAGATGCTATCTTCTATGAGGCAACATAAAAGGCATCCTATCTTGAGACTCTAGAAGGAAACTATTTTCACCACAAAGTTTATGAATGACAAAAAGACCTCTCCACAAAGAATCAAACTTCCCATGCATTCCTTTAGGTTCTCTTCTTTTGTCCCACAACAGGACCTGATCACCAACTTGGAAATTATGAGATTTTACCTTTTTGTTGAATAATTTCTTCACTTAACTCTGATATTCTGCAATGTGATCCACCACCTTTACGTGTTGTTCCTCAATTTTAGAAAGGAATATTAGCATATGCCAATGGAGCTATCAAAAGTCCCATCGTTAATAGCCTTAGCCAACTTCAAAGCTGGTAATTCCAGAGTTATTGGTATTTTGACATTTAATCTATACAACAGCTAAAATGGTGACATGCCAGTGACCCTCTTGGGGGTAATATGATCTGCCCACAATGCATCTATAAGGGTTAGCTAGCAGAAGATATAAATTAAATGGAAATAAATATTAAACAGAGTAATGAAAATACATAGAAATAATAGCAGTGAGAGACAAGTTTTAACGTGGTTCACCCAAACTCGGGCTACATCCACCAACACAGAGTCCAATATTATTATCCAGTAAATCAAACTAATTACAACCAGTAATCCTTGCAACTCAATACTACTGCAAAATGCTACAAAACATCAATGGAAACCCTAACCCTTAGCCACTTTTATCAAGCCTTATGTTGGTTACAAAAGTAGGGTTTTGCTGCCCCTAGACCCCACAAGGGGCACTGCCCCTTGACCCTGTCTTGGGGGCACTACTCCCAAACCCCCAAAAGGGGCACTGCCCCTTGACCTTGTTAAATAATTTGGGGGCAAACTGCATTGATAAAAGTGGGGTAAATTTAACTTCCAAATCTAATTAGGCTTCATATAACAATAATATCCCACTTGGAGACTGATCAGACTCCACGCCATATCAACATCAAACAATGCCTTTTGTCATGTCCTCTAATTCTCATCAACCAGCTTCTTGATGATAGTAACCAAGTTCTTATTGCTAGACTTGGCTTGACCATTCCCTTGAGGGTAATAATCAGAAGAGTGAGCAAGAATGATCCTGTAATCAAAACATAAAAACCAATTATTTCTTGGGAAGAAAAACAAGTAGCAATATCTACTACTATCTTGTTTGGAACACCAAACCTTGATATTATGTTTTCTTTGAGAAACTTACAAACTACTTCAGAAGTAGCATGCTTCACTGGAATAGCTTCCACCCACTTAGTGAAGTAGTTAGTTACTATGAGAACATAGCTATGCCCTGAACTTGACTGTGGGTTTACTGTGCCAATGAAGTCAATGCCCCACTATTGAAAAGGTTCCTCAATTATTAATAGCTTGAGAGGTAATGATGCTAACTTGGGTTTCCCCTCAAACTGTTGACATATTTCACACTCACACACCTAGTTGTATGTGTCTTGGAAAAGTGTGGGCCAATAATATCTAGCTCACAAAATCTTGTGAGCCATCACTAGTGCTGAAAAATACCCATCACGTGATAAACTATGAAATGACTTTAGTAGTTTAGCTTGTTGTGCCTTATGAACACAACGTAGAAAGATTTGATCAAGACTCCTCTTATATAAACTGTTGTCCCAAAGAACAAAATTTGCAGCCTTAAATTTGATAGTTCTTTTCTCTTTATATGACAGGTGTTCCAGACATTCACCATAAGTGAGGAAGTGTGCAATGTTAGTATACCGTTCCTCCATTGTGCTAACAAATAGAACAGTAGGAACTACCTCATTTTCTACTTCTTCATCACCTATTTCTTTTGGAACATTAT
Source organism: Cunninghamia lanceolata (assembly GCA_027924645.1). Taxonomy (NCBI): domain Eukaryota; kingdom Viridiplantae; phylum Streptophyta; class Pinopsida; order Cupressales; family Cupressaceae; genus Cunninghamia; species Cunninghamia lanceolata. The sequence continues at coordinate 4,509,499 of BSBN01000262.1, read as the reverse complement.
TAGTGATGAGCTGACACAAACCTTTCCCATGAACCAATTTTGTGGGCTTGATGTCCAAATCATATTCCTGGATCTTAGCAATCTAGTTGCATCTTAGCAATCGAGTTGCCTCTTACTACAAAACTCTTGTTGGGTTAAGATGGATTTAACTACTAAATCTGGTACTAAGGAAGTAATGTGGGAATTCAAGATGTAGTACCTGAAATGCTTGACTGCTTTGATGACAACATAAGCATGTTTCTCCATGGATAAATATTTGAGCTCATGAGTTTTTAGAGTAAAACTCATAAATGCATTCAGAGATTCAATGCCTTCCTTGTTCTGTTGTACTAGGATGGTTTACAGTGTATGCTTGGAAGCATAACTATACATGATGAAATCCTTTGTGTAGTTTGGACAAACCAAAACTGGATCATGAGCAATGTCTTTCTTGATGTCCTCAAAAGCTTCTTTACCTTTCGTGCTCTAATGGAAAGTGGACTTTCGTTTCATCATATTCACAATATGATGAGTTTTCTCTACAAACTCAGGGACATACCTCTGTAGAAAATTCAACTTCCCAAAGAAAGAGTGAACAACTATATTACTTGAAGGAAAAGTAAAACTTTGATTAGACTTGACCCACTCAGGATTAATTTTTGTACCTTCCTTGGACACAATATGCCTAAGAAGCTTGCCTTATGTTACCCCAAAAATGGATTTTTTGGGATTCAAGGAAATACCATGTTGCCAACATCTTTCCAGAACTTGTCTTATATGATAAGCATGATCTTGATGTTTTTTGGAAAAAATGGTTAAGTCATCAAGATAAACAACAATGAACTTACCCATTTCATCACAAAAGGAAAGAACCATTTCTCTCTAGAAACTAGCACCGACGTTGATCAACCCAAAAGGCATAATGTGATATGCAAACATACCCCAAGGAGTGGTGAAAAATGTCTTATATTGGTCTTCTTCACTAAATTCCACCTGATTATATCCTGAGAAACTATCAAGCATGGACAACATTTTGAACCCATCATTGTTTGTAATACTTAATCCATTACCGGCAAGGGGTAATTATCCTTCAATGACGATTGGTTCAAATTATCAAAATCCACACAAATGTGAATCTCTCCATTCTTTTTCCTTACCAGAACAATATTTTCTATCCGTGTTGAATGATGAATAGGAAAGATTATTCTAGCATTAAGCATTTTTTGAATCTCAGATAGGATGGTACCTAAGATTTTTAGATTATATTGTCTCTGTTTCTGTTTGTGAGGAAAAGATCCCAACTTGAGTAGAATCTCTAGTTGAACTTCCTTAGGCCGAAATGACTTCAAGTCATCATATGAGTATGCTAGCACATCAATATACTAATGTAGGGGTGTCACAAACTTGAATTACTCATCTGTTGTGCAACATTTCCCAATGTTGACCATTTTGGGATAAGTTTCCATGCCTAGGTTCACTTGCTCAACTTCTGTTGATGAACCTCTTTTGAACTGTTGCTGCTATTTGATGTAACGGTCATGGTTGTCAAATAGTTTCTCAAGAGAAACCAAACCTTTGGGGATCATGTTACCTTTCAACTACAATATCTCCTCACATTTTTCTTCATCAAACTTAGACACCAATTCTCGTGGAGGAGAATCACTTCCTTCAAAATAAAGCTCACTGAAATTCCTTGTTTTCTCGAAGAACACAATGATTTGATCATTGCCATTGAATACTTGTGGATGGTTAGAATTATTAGGAACACTTGATCCAAAGACCAAATCAATGGTGTATTTATTACCTTTGAAATCTTTGTGAGGAACCATCAGGGTCACCGATACAACTAAGGAGTCTGCTATATCTTTGGAATCTCTTGGAACAATAGAAATGTTAAATGCATCAAAATCTTCAATGCAATCCAAACACGATTGTGGTAATTCCTTAACCTCTTTTTTTAGTCTGGTAAATATTCCTTACCTAACAATTGATTAGTTCTACATCCCCCTATGCATGAAGATTTTTGATTCCTTGTTTGCATGCAATTTCCATTCCTAGTAGCAAAGATTCATATTCAACAGTATTGTTGGTATTCTCAAACTGTAGTTTAAAGAAAAAGGGAAAGATATCCCCTTTAGGAGATGTGAGTACTATTCCAGCCTGAGATCCCGTTGAAGAATAGCCATTGTCAAATTTCAAAGTCCAAAAATAATTTGAACTCCCTTCTTCGGCATTTTGAAGATAAAATGTTTCCTCATTTGAAAAAACATAATCTCTAGATATTTGACTTTCTTATGGATCTTCATCTAATGACTCAAGAACTTCATTAGTAGTCAAAACATAATTACCCATACCTGAGGATTCAAAAATAATTTGTGCCTTCAGATCCTCAGACGTGGTTACAATGTACTTAGCTTCTCTCTCACAAAGAAGATTTTACATGACATCTTTAATAGGTATCCTTGCCTCAGACCAATCCATATTTATTTCTCCACCAACATCTTTGCAAAAGTTTTTCCTCAGTAGTATTCCATATGAGGCTGGAACATCTACCGCCAAGATTGTCATTTTTATTCTCTTCTCTAGGAAAGCAACAAAGGTAAACTGTGCATCCTTTATTTTCCCTATAAGGGGCACTTGCTTTGTTTCCATGGAGAAACAATGACCAAAGATCTTCGTCTATGTTAACCCTAAGGCATTTGCTACCTTGGTGGGCATGACATTATCATAAGCTCCGTAGTCTATGACATAGTTACTGAGCTTATGACCAGTGAGAACATAGTTGTGCCCTGCACTTGACTGTGGGTTTATTGTGCCAATGAACTCAATGCCCCACTATTGAAAAGGTTCTTCAATTATTGTTGGCTTGAGGGGTAGTACTGCCAACTTGGGTTTCTCCGCAAACTATTGACATAGTTCACACTTATGCACCTAGTTGTATGCATCTTGGAAAAGTGTGGGCCAATAATATCTAGCTCACAAAATCTTATGAGCTATCATTGGTGCTAAGAAATGCCCACCACTTGCCAAACTATGAAATGACTCTAGTGGTTTACCTTGTTGTGCCTTATCAACACAATGTAGAAAGATTCATTCAAGATTGCTCTTATTTAAATTGTTGTCCCAAAGAACAAAATTTGCAGCCTTAAGTTTGATAGTTCTCTTCTCTTTGTAGGACAAGTGTTCCAGACATTCAACATAAGTCAAGAAGTATGCAATGTTAGTATACCATTCATCTGTTGTGCTAACAAATAGAATAGTAGGAACTACCTCATTTTCTACTTGTTCATCACCTATTACTTTTGGAATGTTATCAGCTATGAGCTAACACAAACCTTTCCCATGAACCAATTTGGTGGGCTTGATGTCCAAATCATATTCCTAGATCTTAGCAATCCAGTTGCCTCTCTTACTCCCAAACTCTTGTTGGGTTAAGATGGATTTAACTACTAAATTTGGTACTAAGGTAGTAATGTGGGAATTCATGTAGTACCGGAAATGTTTGATCATTTTAATGACAACATAACCATGTTTCTCCATGGTTGAATATTTGAGCTCATGAGTTTTCAGAGGACAACTTATAAATGTAATCATAGATTCAATGCCTTCCTTGTTCTATTGTACTGGGATGGATGACAGTGTATGCTCAGAAGCATAACTATACATGATGAAATCCTTTGTGTAGTCTAGACAAATCAAAACTAGATCATGAGCAATGGCTTTCTTGATGTCCTCAAAAGCTTCTTTACCTTTCATGCTCCAATGGAAAGTGGACTTTCCTTTCATCATGTTCACAATATGATGAGTTTCTCTACAAACTTAGGGATAAACCTCTACAGAAAATTCACCTTCTCAAAGAAAGAGGAACAACTATCTTACTTAAAGGCAAAGTAAGACTTTGAATAGACTTGACCCACTCGAGATAGATTTTTGTACCTTCCTTGGACACAATATGCCCAAGAAGCTTGCCTTTTGTTACCCCAAAAAAGGATTTTTTGGGATTCAAGGAAATACCATGTTGCTAACATCTTTCCAAAACTTGTCTTAGATGATAAGCACGATCTTGACATTTTTTAGAAAAAATGGTTAAGTCATTAAGATAAACAATAATGCACTTACATATTTCATCACGAAAGGCAAGATCCATTTCTCTCTGGAAAGTACCACTGACGTTGATCAGCCCAAAAGGCATCATGTGATATGCAAACAACAAATGTGCCCCAAGGAGTGGTGAAAACTATCTTATGTTGGTCTTCTTTGCTAACTTCCACATGATTATATCTTGAGAAAACATCAAGCATGGACAACATCTTTGAACCTGTCACTATTTGTAAGACTTGATCCATTACCGGCAAGTGGTAATTATCCTTCAATGAGGATTGGTTCAAATTACATAAATCCATACAAATGTGAATCTCTCCATTCTTTTTCCTTACTGGAACAATATTCGCTCTCCACATTGAATGATGAATAGGAAAGATTATTTGGGAATTAAGCATTTTCTAAATCTTAGCTAGGATGGTACCTGATATTTTTGGATTATATTACCTCCGTTTCTGTTTGTGAGCTAAAGATCCCAACTTGAGTAGAATCTCATGTTGAACTTCCTTAGGCTGAAATGACTTCAAGTTATCATATGAGTATGCCAACACATCAATGTATTGATGCATGAGTGTCACAAACTTGAATTTCTCATCTGCCATGCAACATTTCCCAATGTTGACCATTTTAGGATCAGTTTCCGTGCCTAGGTTCACTTGCTCAACTTTCATTGATGAACCTGTTCTGGACTGTTGCTGCTATTTGATGTAATGGTCATGCTTGTCAAATAGTTTCTCAAGAGAAACCAAACCTTTGGGGATCTCATTACCTTTCAACTACACAATCTCCTCACCTATTTCTTCATCAAACTTGGACACTGATTCTTAGGGAGGAGAATCACTTCCTTCAAAATAGAGCTCACTGAAATTCTCTTTTTTCTCCAAGAATGAAATGATTTGATCATTGCCATTGAAAACTTGCCAATGGTTAGAATTGTGAGGAAGATTTGGTCTAAAGACCAACTCATTGGTGTATTTATTACCTTTGAAATCTTTGTGAGGGACCATCAGGGTCACTGATATAGCCAAGGAGTCTTCTCTATCATTGAAATCTCTTGGAACAACAAAAATGTTAAATGCATCAAAGTCTTCAATGCAATCCCAAACACGATTGTGGTAATGCCTTAACCTCTCATTTTTAGTCTAGTAAAGATTCCTTACTTGACAAACAGTTAGTTCTCCATCCCCCTATGCATGAAAAGTTTTTATTCCTTGTTTGTGTGAAATTTCCATTCCCAGCAGTAGAGATTCATATATCCCCTTTGGGAGATGTGAGTACTATTCTAGCTCCAGATCCTATTGAAGAACAACTACCATCAAATTCCAAAGTCCAAATATCATTTGAGCTCCCTTCTTCGGTATTTTGAAGATCAAAGATTTCCTCATATGAGGAAATGGAATCTCCAAATATTTAACTTTATTCTTAATCTTCATCTGATGACTTAGGAGCTTCATTAGTAGTCAAAAAGTAATTACCCATACCCAAGGATTCAAAAATAATCTGTGCCTTCAAATCCTCAGATGATGTTACAGTGTACTTATGTTCTCTCTCAGGAAGAATTTTTTGCATGACATCATTAACATGTATCCTTGCCTTAGACCAATCCATATTTATTTCTCTACCAACATCTTTGCAGAAGTTTCACCCCAGTAGTATTCCATACGAGGATGGGACATTTGCCACCAAGACTGTCATTTTTATTCTCTTCTCTCATAAAGTAGTGAATGCAAACTATGCATCCTTTATTTTCCCTATAAGGGGCACTTTCTTAGTTTCCATGGAGAAACAATGACCAAAGGTCTTCATTAATGTTAACCCTATGACATTTTCTACCTTAGTAGGCATGACATTGTTAGAAGCTCCAAAGTCTATGACATAGTTATTGAGCTTATGACCATTTACTAGAAAAGAAATATAAAATGCTGAATTTTCCCTATGGTGGTTGAAGGAGAGGTAACTAGATTACCCTGAGCAAGTCTCGTTTTAAAGATGATAGGAGTGGTTTTGGAAGAATCTTGCCCAACAGGGGCAACTTTGTTTTAACAAACTTAGCAAATTGTTCAAACTAATTAGGATTAGCTTGCAGGTATTCTACTTCAGGCATCTAAATCTTGGTCTTCTTTGCATGATCTGGCTAAAAGGATGACTTAAGATGGGGAAACTAGCTACATAGGTCAACCATCAATTAGAAGGATAAACCCAAAACCCCTTAGACAACATCAACCATAGTGTTTTAACTTGGATATTTTACAGCGTGAATCATGATAGCACCCTAAAATTTTGAATTGACCTAACACATCCATTTAACTTTGCCCTTTTTATACATCACTATACATTGTCATTGAACTCATTTATCTTTTCCATATGATGAATGTTATTTAATATTGAAAATTTGAACCATCTATATACATTGCCATTGAACTCATGTCAAACCATAATTACTTCTATATTTTTTATTAACATCACCATCAAAAATTAGGGGAATTACATCATACATGAACATCTAACCAAACTCAATGTTCCAAACATTAGTGAACACTAAACACAGAGAAGATACCAAGAGTCAAGACATTCGATTAACATCATACTCTACTATCTAGTTACATATAAAAATTTTATCCTTGAACCTTGAATCCCTAATTTGGTCCTCCAAAAGCTTTTTGGTTCTTCTTTCTGATGATGCTTAATGAATATTTCATTGTATTCCATAACTATCCTATTAACAGGCAATGTCTACATTACAAAATCAATTATGTAGTCATTCAAAATGTCAATAAATGATTTTCCATGGAACCTTGCATTATATGTACAAGAAACCACTAGGTATGGGTAACAATAAGGCTAGTAGGAGAGAATTAAATTGATTTTCTCTAGGTCACTATCAATTGAGTTGCAATACCAATTCAATGTGTGCATTCAAATTTCTAATTTCTTATACATGCATGCATGTGTGGGAGATTCAACCCACCACCCAGAATAGAATGTGTCATTTGCAAATGTTAAAAGTGTCAATTCTTGACATGATTTGTTCTACTTGATGAAGGCTTCTATTTCTTTATTATGAGAACTACAAAGCAATAACATCTTGCATAACCACACACAAATAACATTTTCTATTGTACTGTTCTACATCTGTGAACTCTATCACAGTTAAATTCAAAATCATGAATGTACACAAAAAAGTACTTGATAACTTACTTTATTTGCATAGCTACTATAATCAAAGCCATTACTTTTAACTTTTATAGTTTACCAAGAAAAATGGCTAATTAGTAATGACAAGCAACTCCATTTAATTGACTTTGCCATCACCTGGAATGTAATCATTAATAAAGTGAATTCGTATTGGCTAATCTAATTGGTTTGTCACTTGCCATTAATGAACTCAATTAGCATTCGCTAATCTAGTTAGTTTGTCACTTGGCCTTCAAAGTAAGTGCATTTCATCCTATCAATCATATGCCTCTAATTAATGATAAAGGTATTGCAAGTGCATTCAGTCCTATCAATCATGCGACACTATTTCAAATCAATCCCAATTGAGATCATAATTAACCCATCAAATGATGGAAATAAATTCTGGTGCTAGGTGTGAGGTGGTGTGGTTATTGTAAATTCTCAAACATGACTCAATAAAAATAGCCCTAAGCCTCTTCTATAAGTTTATTAAGAATCTTCCTTCTTTTTTGGTTTTCTCTATTTTCATTTTTGGTAAATTGCTATCATTGAGATTCAAGATGAGTCATTTGATCTCTCACCATGTTTTTCTCTTGCCTTGCAAGTGGGAAATAGCCGATTTGGATAAATTTGATGAGCAAAAACTAGGGAAGGTGTTTCTGATTGACTCCCCCTAGTTGAAAATGTTGTCCAAGACATTATTGGCTATGATATTCTTTTAGAATATTAAAAAAACTATCTAGTGACATCATCTATGCATGTCCGTCAAATTTAATGGATCTTCTCGATGGCCTAGGTCTGGTGAAGATGATCAGGAAGGAAATGGTTCAACAATCTTACCCTTGGGGATAAGATTGATTTAGATTTAAATAATTATGATTGTGATGCCAGACCATGGGATAAGGCTGAAGTTTTCCCTTTACATTTGTTAGAGCGCTCAACTGTAGCTAACCAGATACTTAAGGAGGTAAGGAGGGGAATTGTTAGAGGCTTGTTGGAGCACTTTAACATGACCCTTATTATACATAATGATTTATCTGACTATTACTTAAGAAGGTCAAGGTCTATGTCTATGCTACAAATTTACTTCTTCAGGTGGCAGTTGTTAGAAGACACATCAATGGTGGCAACTAACAAATTTGATATCAATTTAAAAAAATTTAAACTATTTTGAATTTTCCCTTTTCTGCATACGCCTTTATCCAAGATTCATGTTAGGGCACCTTGGATTAGGGCTATGTAAAAATCATTTGTAGACAACAAACTCTTTTGTGTTAATATATAATAATATAATATGGGTTATTGATGCAGATTACAATTGTTGTCATCCTTTTAAATTTTTGTCATATTATCTGTTATTTTTCATTGATAACATAATTCTGTAACTTTTGTTATTTATGGTTAGATCCATTGGTTGATTCTACAAGTATTATAACTTAGAAAATATGTAAAAAATAAGTTTAATATAAATTGTTCCTTCGTTGACACTTGTCTCTATTATAGAGACTTTATGTACAAATCTAGGTGATTCAGAATTGCAGCTCGATATAGAACTTATACCGTTGATTTTTGAACATCTGATGAATGAAATTTATTATAATACAAATAATTATAAATTTTGTTTTATTATGTATTATTTTTTATTAATTTCAACTTGAAGTGTTCATCATTTAGGTGTTGACACTTGTCTCTATTTTGAAGACTTTATGTAGAAATTTGGGCGTGTCAATACATTGACCAGAAATAGAACTTATGCTATCAATCTATGATTATCTGATAATAAAAATTTATTAGAATATTATAAGTACATCGAGGGTGAATGCACCAAGTTGTGGGACCAAAAAGTCACCACTTTGGCTTTTTGGTCCCATGCTTCGCACAACACGAGCACATTATAAGTTGCAAAAAGCAAAAGAACACAAAAGTGAAAGTTTGCAACCATTTCTACAGTCCAAGGAGGAAAAAAGTAGTGAAAGAGCATGAGCATGTTTCAAGAAGGAGTAATCAACCAAGTGCCAAGGGTAATCGATGTTTTTTCCATGTTACCTCAACAATCCTGCTCCCAAAGATGTCGTGAAGGCAATGTAGAGGGTGCAACAACTAGAGAAGGTAGGGTTTGATTAATTTTTGTGAGTTTGAAAATAATTTTTTACTTTTGCAATGTTTAATTGATTTTTTATATTGAATTTACAGTCAACGAGGTAGCACAAAACACAAATCCAGTAGAGGAGGGTCAAAACAACCCTAAAAACCATGAAAACCTAGAAAACCCCCATCTTCGTGTCCTCACCATGTAAGAGATACACATGAAAACTATTTAGGGAAAATAGAAGGAAATAAAAAACACCTTCAAACCCTAATTGAAATGTTAAATAGTCCAAGTGCAAGCACTGACATAGGAGAGCACTTGCGAAGTCATTAGAGATGATTATTTCTCACACTGAATTAGTGACAAACCAAATCACTTAATTTCATGACTCTAGGGAGAAGTGTTAGCAATACTACGCCGACAAATTCTTATGAATAAGTGAAGGACCTAAAAATTACAAAATCTGCATTATGTTCACACTTTATCAATTCTAAAATTGGCCAAAGATTAGAAGAGACTTGCAAACACTTCCCTACTCATTGGTGTAGGAATGAAGATATATCCAAAAAATTTTGGGATAGATTGTACATGGTGTTTGATGAGTGTCCATGAAACAACAATGAGGTGCCACAATATTTCTTGAGGAAACTCTATTGCGAGTTTGTCCTTAAGAAGATTCCTAACTATTTTGACATTTGAGAGTTTCAGGGAAAAGGTGGTGGCTCTACCCAAGATAGATAGGGGGCACAATGAGACTAAAACCATGTACCTAGACCCATGATGAGGCCAACACATGTGTCACTTCCTTCAACTTTGAAGGGGAGTGTTGAGGTGGAGACACTACATTCATTGAGTGCTCTCATGCAATCTCTAGCACAACATGGTGACGATCTCACCCAGGTTGATGAGGGTGAGAGAAGAAAGCATCATTTGTCCCCACATCTATATAGTTCATGTGGGAACCTATGTAATTATGAGATGTGATACTTGTGGTAGGACTCTCAACAGGATGCTATGACACATAGGTAACATCCAGTCATGGACACATCCATATTGGACGATCTTGTTCTCATAGATGATGTCTTACAACATACATTTGGTATCGACTCCTAGGTAATTTTTTACAAGTTTCATCTTGACTTAATATATTCTTATTTGAAATTGTAATTAATTTTATATGAGTATCTATATTATAAGTCAAAAAAATCTATGTAATTGTTTGTGCAATAAAATTCCAGGGTCAGAGTCTTCATCCTACCTCTGTTAGCCCTCCATTGGTGGGTTATGAGAGGAGGTTGAGTCAACAGGTATGTAATTTATCACATGATTGTAAATATAGTACATATATCAATGGTAATATTATTTAGTGACAATTTAATGATTTCAATAGGGAGCTTCACCAATACCTCCATGATTTCCTTGGTCCCCTGGATGTAAAACCATGTTTATAGAGGTAAATTTAACCATTTGTAATCATTATGCATTTAAATAATGTTATGTATCTATTTTGGTCAAATAACCTTGAACTCTATTTTTTAGATGTTGAATATGGAGACTCCTCCTCATCTTTGTGAGTAAGCGCACATAGGCATTGCTACAGCTGTGTTGTCTTCAAATCGTTTGACCAAGGTATGAGCTAGTAACATGTAAATGTAATTTGTATTTCTTATTTTATCTCATGTCATTTGATGTACATAAATGATATTTATATTTAGTTAATTTTTCTTCTTGATGCTTATTGCAGGAGGTCACAACTCCAACCCATCCAACTACGAACAAAGAGAGAGAAAAGATGACCAAGAGGGATCATCATCTAGCGGTAAGTGATCAATTACATATGTGATGTTATATATTTTATGTTTTCTATATTAATGTCCATATTGTTTGATTGTATTAATATGTGGAGCTACAAAAATCTCTATCAAGGAGGTCTACTTGACAGGAGAGAGAGGATGATGTCACTATTGGCTCACCATCTTCATGGTCAAGAAAGGGCTACTAATTATTTGATAGTAATTCATAGGTAACTAGATTTTGGGACATTTTTTGTATGCCTAGATGGCTTTGTATACATACTTTTGTATGTTTTTGATTATATAAGTCAGTAAAAACTAGGGGCCAAACCCTTACATTAAGACAAAAGAGACCGTAGGGGCTCAAGCACAAAAAGAGCCACGAGACCAACTACAACATAAATAGCATAAACAACATATACAAGATATAAACAACAGATAGTAAGTAGTAGTAGATAGACATTATAAAAAGTAACAGAACTAAGGAGATACATTCTTCCAGCCTTTAGCCAGAAATTCAACAAATTCATCAAGTTTTTTAAATTTCTCCTCCTCTTCATTAGCACGAGTCCCATCTTCCTGTAATAGAGAGAGGTTAAGCATCACCATACGATTGAGCATGTTGCTTATGAGCTCTCCCATAGAAGAAACCTTCTGCTCCAGATCCTCCACACGACCCCTCAGGACAACAAGATCATGCCTGTGGTCATCCCCTTCCTCAGTCTCATCACCAACCTCCTCCACGATCATCCTCTCCCCTTCACCAGCATTGTCCACATGATCACCGTCAGCACCTCCCGAATCATCAACCTATTTCCTTTCATTATTACCCACATCATCTTCAGAGATCTCTTGAACATCAATGTCTCTGGAATTCAGTTGATCATCCCCCTATATGGAGGCATCAAAATCACTTTTAGAGTAGTCAATTAGTTTAGATTGCGGGGTAGGCTTACCAGCAATTCTACCTAACTTCCTTACCCTAGAAGAGAATCCCTCCTTATCTTTAGCAGACAAATTAGCTTTATGTTTATTGCCAGGTCCCATAGGGTCACTGCTTAGATTCTTATGGGTCCCCACAGAGTCCCCCACAATATCCTCATCCAACTCCCTGATTTTTCTCTTCTTACTTTTCACACACCCTTTAGAAGCTGGAGTATGAGTAACCTTCACCATGGTGGTCTCCTTAGTGGTCATAGAGAAAGAAACCCCTTTCATTTTGTGTGAAACAGGGGTAGGGTAAGGTTCCTCAAAAATGACAAGATCAAGGGGGTCGGGGTTGGCAGGAACCTCACAACTAGGAGTTTGAATTGGCTTAGGCAGCTCCAAAGGAAGATGAAAATTATATAAACAAAGGATAAGACGGTGCAAAGGGACATGCTTTTTAGAGGGTTTCTTATCCATCTTAGTTTTAGCCCTAAAAATAGACTGTTCAAGGGACGACATTAAGTAGAAAGGGAAGCTAATAAGAGCATTACACTTGAAATGATTAATCAGAGGGAGGTGATAATTATAAAACCTGGTAAAGCGACCCTCCAATGTGAAGCATTTCATGAGAAGAAAGCACATCTCATCCCACGGCTCTGGCAGCTTGGCCTGTTCAAACCCTTCCTTGTAGGGAACTAATTCCTCTCCTTCCACCAGAAACAACTTCTGGTTCAAATGATCAGCGACCTTTGCCTTCCTTTGCAACTTAGTACCCTTAGTAGAAAGACTAGTCGCCATGGTAATGACTTGCTTAGAGATTTCAAAACCAGTTCTTCCTACAGTAACTCTATGATTTTGCTAGGAACGGGAAAATTGCATAGACAAATTTTTATCAAACCCATTCAGGCATTCCAGAAAAGGGCTAATTCCACATTCCTTGCAATAATGCCAAACCACAGCATTATCCTTGAATTCACAGCAGTAAATTGGTTCCGTACGAATCCTGTCTCCCCCCATTCTATCCTTTCTCTCAAAGACACAGAAAACACAGAGCTGAGAATTCACAGAGTGTTTTCGGAAGGTAATTCTAACAGCTTGGGAAGGAATAATGAAATAGTAAATGAGACTGCATGAGTCATCATTATTCAGGAGCGCCTTCCCAAACTCCAAATGATGCTAGCCCTTCCCATGCTCGAAAATGATATTCATAAATTTCCTATGATTACCATATAACCAACTCGCCTTAACGTGAGTAATAAATAATGCTGAAATGACATTATACAAAGAAGTACAATAGAGCCCGTACTTCAAAATACACATCAGCAATGCCCAAAAAAGCTAACTAAATAGGTTGGCACCCTCTCTATGATGAGTCATCCTTGACAAGTCATCTTGTTTTGAATCAGTTCCCTTATATTCGTAGGAATATTTTTAAATTGGCGCCAACATCGCCAATTCGTAAATTGCTACCCATAATCAACAAGAGCATCAGCAACCCCATTCCCCTCTCTATAAATATGAGAGAGTTCCACTCTAGAGATCCTTTGGATTAGGATTTGGACATCCACAATAATATCCTTGAGTCTCCACCCACATGCTGACGCATTAGTAACTGCATCAATGGTCAATTTTGAATCCCCCTAGATATGCAGATGAGGAATGTCAAGAGAACTAGCCAATTTCACCCCCCATAAGAGAGCAGAGGCTTCGGCATAATTATTACTTTGAATACCTATCCCACCAGCATAGGCAATAATCAACCCCCCTTTGTCATCCCTGATAATCCCACCACCACTAGCCTTACCATTAGACTTAGAAGCTCCATCAAAGTTAAGTTTGAACCAATGGGAGCTCAGAGGGATCCATCTAGTATTTAATCTCTAAATCTGTTTAGAGTTATCATATGCCAGAATTTGGTTTAAAATTCTCCAATTGACTACAATTTGTTCTTCCTCTTGAGTAAGTGGTTTATCAGCAGTTTTGATGTGGGAGCTAACAACACTTTCAATGAGGATCTTAGAGAGAGATTGAAAGACTTGAGAGGAGTCCCTGACATCTTCCCTAAATATTCTATTATTCTATTCTTTCCATAAAGTCCAACCAAGGAAGGGAAGAGTTTGGTTCCAAAGCTTCACAAGCCAAGGATGTGAGAAAGTAGGACACCAATTAGCAATGACTTCCCTAATATCAAGATTACAAACCCATTGAATGCCAAAGTTCTGTAAAATTGTACTCCAAATTTCCATGGAAAAATCACAATGAAGAATTAAATGAGAAACAGTTTCCTCCTCCTTAAGGCACAAGAAACACTTATTCACCAGGGTGAATCCCCTCCTCTGCAAATTATCTTGGGTTAAAATTTTATTATGAACAACAGCCCACCACATCATATTAACTTTAGGAATAAGCTTATGATTCCAAACTTTCCTCCAAACTTTTGTATGTTACTGATGTATATTTTTGTATATTCTTGTATGGCTTCATTTGGACATGCCTATATGGCTTTATATATAGACTAGATTTTATGTTCATGACATTATGTATATGACAGTTTACATTAAATATTTAATATGATGATCAATTATCATTATAGGAATTTGATTTTCCACATGCCAATTACATTTTCGTGAAAGTTTATAAATCATTTTCAAATAATCCATTATGTGCATATCTTGCAATTATCAATGAGACTGTGCATTTCTTTGAGGCATCATGTCAAATAGTTCATGTGCCTTTTCTATGCTTCCGCACTTTCCATACATGTCTACAAGGGCAGCTGGAAATACAACATTTGAAAAATTTCCTATATCCTTTATGCTTTGATGCTTGTCCACACCATGTTCCCTAGATCCCATTTTGCCATAGGCAAGGAGGATGTTGGTTACGGTTGTGCAATTTGGTTTTAGACGTGCCAATTGAATTTGGTTGAAAGTTTATTTTGTGCATTTGCTTGAAAGTTTCTAAAGCCTTATGAAAAATCTATTTCTTGCAATCATTGCATTCCATGAGACAACATTTCTTTGAGGCATCATGTCAAACAATTCACGTTCCTTGTATATGCTTCCACATTTTGCATACATGTTTCACAGAGTAGTTGCAACTAGAACATTTGACAAAATTCCTATATCCTTTATGCTTTGATGGATGTCTATACCGTGTTCCAAAAATACCATTTCTAAGGTTTTGGAATTTGGCTTTACACCTGCCAATTGCATTTCCCTAAAAGTTTCTAAAGCCCATTAAAAAAATCCATTTTGTTCATATCTTGCAATCATTACATTTCATGAGGTGACATTTCTTTGAGGCATCATGCCAAACAATACACGTGCCTTGTCTATGCTTCCAAAACACTTTGCATACATATCTCCGAGGGCAGTTGCAACTATAACATCTAACAAAATTCCATATCTTTTATGCTTTAATGGATGTCTATACTGTTGTGATGTTCACAACATGCCCCATTTTTTACCTGGAGGTAAAATGAGGACCCCTCTGCTCTTTGTTTTTTTTTGGTTTGGTTCTATGTGTGGGGGCGGTATAGGCAAAATATCCTGGGTGCTTGAGGGTCAACATAAACATGATGCATGATAAAACTGATGAGATCCATGAATTCTATGTTGAAAATGAGCTAAGGTTGCCTTTTGGATTATTTGGAAATTCCTTATATTTTGAAAGTTACGAATATTTTGAGAAAATTCAATAGTTTAATAAAGTTGTATTTCATATACAAATTTTTATTTGTATGTCAGATGCAGTGTTTTGGTAAAATGTTTGTTAGGTCGCATTATAGATTTATACCATATATACCAGACAAACACTTTGTGTTAGGGTGCATAACATTTGAATTCCACAATTTGATTGGGTTTGTATATTTTAGGCATGCATGAACCCTTGTATTAAATATGCAAATCTTGAATGTATATGCATGGACATAAGGGCATATTTAATTTAGTTTATATACAATTGGATGACATACACGTTGCATTTCCCTATACATTTATATGATGTGTAGACCGGACCAGATTGTTTTATACGGTGCATTTCATAAAAGGTTAAAATCCAAAATTGTATGTATAAAGATTTGCGCATGTTATACAATTTTGGATACAATCTCGGACTTGAAAAAAAATTAAAATCAAACATACAAGGTGCTTGAGGTTATTTTTGTTGTATATATATTTGCATGTATATGTTTGTGCATGTATTTGATATACAAAATTAACATGATACAGGGTCTGACTTCAAATAGATTCAAACCTGGTGAAATAGTGTGCACGTCCCACATAATGTATACTAGGCAGAAATGTAATATCAGATTTCAAATGTAGTCAAATCGAGCCTAAATTACATTGATGCATGAGTAAAAAAAAAAGAAAGGAAAATCAATGTTAATGTGGTTGTGTATTGGGATTTGTTTGTATGTTGTCAAGTGATATGCAATCTAATATACAACGTACTATACAATGCCATATACAATGAGACATATAAACAAGGAACTGAGAGCATGTTCAAATGAAATTTATAGAGCTCATGGGGTGGTTTTGTATATACATTAAGATGTTATCCGATATATAAGGAGATATACAATAATGATACCTATTTGTTTGTATACATATTTAGAATTGGGAATAGGTTTTAATTCATTTTATACACCAATGAGTTCCATTTTCTATCGTTTGCATTAGATATGAGTTGATATACAAAGGTGTTGTGCATAGGGAGATACAAAATCAAAACTGAGGGCAATGCCAATTCATTTTATAAAGTGTTGCATTCGGACTTGTTTGTATATCTGGCATCTGTATGTTATATACATTGATTTATGCAGAACTACTATACAAAAGAGGAATTGATAGGGGATTCAATTTATTTTATAAATTGATGATTCCATTTGTACATTGTCCTTATTCGATACATATAAATGACATACAAAAGTGGTGGGTAGAGAAGGGCATATAATGGCAGAATTGAAAGGAGAGTTTAATGCATTTGATAAACCGACTGAATTCCATTTTGTATGTTCACATTTGTATTTGATGTATAGGATTGATCTACAGGGAGGACGATACAAAGCAGAACTGAAGTAATTCAAATCTATTTCATTAACTTATGGATGTCGTTATGGTTTGTGTTGTTTTGTATGTGATATTCAATGACATATGCAATGTTATGTGCAATGGCAGATACAATTTGGAACTAGAGGTATATTTCAATTCAATCTATAATCTAGTGAGGTCCCGAGTTGTTTCTATGTCTGGCATTCGTATGGGATATATAGAGGTAATATGTGAAGAGGGTATGATGCATACACAGGGCTAGAGCAAAAAAAAAATTACAAGACATTTCATTAACTTCTTGTTTCTATTTCTGTATGTGATGATCGATATACAAAACTTATATACAAAGGGGTATGATATGGTTTACATACAAACACAAAACTGAGTGCACTTTAAATCAAATTTATGAACTTGCTAGTTCAAGATTTGTATATATGATGTTTTTATTCGATATAGGATGATATATAGATAAAATATACAATGACGGAACTAAAAATATTGTTCTAGTGCATTTTATGGACTGATGGTATTCACTATTTATGTTTGGCATCAGCTACATGTAGGGGATATGCAAAAGGCATAAGAGAAGGATTTACAAAGGGTGATGTATACAATAAATGTACAAGGGATATACAGAGGAAAGTGACATAGTGGCGAAGGCAAGGAATGCCTACGAAGTTAAATGTGGTTTGATCCGAGTGCCACCAAAGGGAGATCTGATGGAGACAAGGGAGATTGTAGTAGGTGGAAGAGAAAATTGCAGCATATGGAACGATAGTATGGAAGGTATAACAAAGGATTCCGAAGGCATCTTTGCGCTCGGGATGGAAAATGCTTCTCAAGAATTTTGGTGGGCCTTTTTTCTTCATCGTTGATGTTGCAGTTAGAATGAGAGCCTTTGATTGGCATATTTTGTAACCGTATTGGGGGGGAATTAAAATCTATATATTGGGCCTTGCTGCTTGTAATTGGACACATAGGAATACACGAAGGCTTTGAAATTAGACAAAGTATGCAAGAGAGGTGACTGAGGAATAGTGCCTTGAGCATAGCTATAGGTGGAAATTCACCTATTGTCTATGGTTAAGAGTATACATAATTGTCTGGTCTCTTTGTTGCATCTGTGGAAAGTGTCTATAAGTGTTGTTTATTACTATTAATTCAAAAGGATTTGAGTCATAAAAAATATTGTAAATTTGAAATGGTTGTCATATGTTAATGAATGCAAACATCAATTTTCTGCATCTATCCCAGAGTGTTAATTGATTTAGGTTTTTTTTAATATATTTTCTGTGAAGATTGCAATTCCATATGTTAATTCATGAAATTGCTCAAGATTTATATATGGAATTTAACTTCTTTTGGATTGATCAAGAATTAGGATAAATAGATTTATATTCATGAGTAACAGAGAACTGTATGTGGATAAAATCCAATTTTTTAACCCTATCTTTTCTAAATTTTCTCCAAAACAAATCATTAAAGAAATAGCTAAAAGCATTTATCTAAAGGAAATTGTTGAAGATCCTATTAAATACATGGACATGTTTAAGATCTTTAAGAATTTTCATAAAGTTTAAAAAAATCAAGTCTATTTCTGTAAAATTCATATAAAGTTTGACTTGAAAGTTATAAATAGTTGCAAAGGATCACTAGTTTGAGAGATATTTTGAGATATTTGCATATAATGAATGACAATTGCTAGTGACAACTCCTTAGATTAAGTAAGGCCCCTTGAATATTACAGTTTCACAATGAAACACTAAAATGTCCAACACGGTCAAGAATTGACTATCAGAGCCTTGGAGTTGAGAATTATCCTTGTATAAGTCTCCATACTTTTCAAGGTAGACTAAGTTCCTTGTGAATTTATCTCTTGTTGTTTATGTGTAAAAGTATACATCAACAGTTTTTGGTGCTCAAAGGAGGGCTGATGGAATTTAAGGTAGGCTTTGTGTAGACTGGCTAATAGGATCATATTATTACTTTGTAATTTGAGTGTATTGACTGGAGGTATCTTTAGCCTAGGGAGAATTTAATTGTATTTTGCAAAGATACAGCTCAAACTTCAAAGATTATTCTAATTTTCTGAGTTTTCATGTTTATTCTAAGATATGTTAGATCTCACAAAAATTTCAAAAAATCTAAAAGTTTAGAGCAAGTGTCATCTTCAATGGACACACATGAAGATGATTTCTAGGTTAATATTCATGTCTTTCAGGAAATTTTAAATAAGAAGCTTTATCCTGAAAATTTATCTAATTTTGGTTTATTTGGAAGGTGTAGGATACATAAGTCCATAGAGCATGGTGAAATTGATTGTCTAACTTTTCTTACAAGATTAGATTTAGCTTTAAAAGGACTGATCTATTTCTCAAATGTGTATAGGGTTGAAGGTTGCTAGGAAAATGAAGGGATTATGGAGCAGCCAGAGGAGGCAATATCAACAGTCATTAGTTGTCTAGAGAATACAAAAGTTGAACTAATGCCATAAATAAAGGATAGTGAAATGTCTGTCCTTGAATCATATGAGGGTAAAAATAAGCATTCTCCAAATGTCTGGCAGAGTTTAAATGTGAATAAAGTAGATGGCAGGTATAAATCTTTTGAAAAATATAGAGAAGAAATGAAGATTTGATGAGAAGAAAAAGAAAAGTGAAAGTAATCTTGATACATTTGATAAATATATTAGATTATTAAGAAATATTTGTCAAGCAAAAATCTCTGGATCAGATTTGAAGAGTTTTAGTGAAAATGATTTGACAAAGAAGTGTAAACAAGTAGTGACAAAATTAAGATGCACTAAAGCTAAGGAGGTTTATGTATCAACAAATAAAGGAATCATAGAAAAGGGAGTAAATCTTGATTTATTATTTGATTTCTTTAAATTGAATGACCAAATCCAAGATTGTTGAAGGATAATGGAACTAGACACTTCATTGGATGATAGGACTAAATTATTTGATGACCAATTACTGAAAATTGAAGATAAAGAAAGATTTGTAATGGCTGTGCATGATCAAACGACAATCCAACACCATTTTGAAAATGAAATAAGGAAGTATTCTTATCAATCAAATGTTGTTTGAAATTTACAATTAAATGATTTAGAAATGATAAATTTGTGTATGCTAGATTATGATTATGATACTTATTCAGGTACTGATGTGCATAAAATTAAGGAGGACATTGAGGTGTTGCTGGAGTTTAAAAATTAGATAAACTTGCAGAATGAAGAGATGAAGTTGAATGAAGATGCAAAAGTAATACATCAGGAGTCTACATCCTTCAAGATGAAATGAGACAAGACATTGATCTAAACAACAAAAATACAAATTTAAATGAAGGACTGGCTAGCAGTGGACAGGCAGGTCCAACAAAACCAAAAATACACCAGGTTGTATTTTTCTTTTCTTCAGTGAATGATGTTAAATATTGTTTTGATTATGGGGATTCGAGGGACAAGACATGAATATGGATTAATCATGAACATGATGAGTTTCCTCAATTACTGATCATTAGATATTATTTTGTTAAATACAGTGAATTTAGAATAAATGAATATTTTTCAGAATTGAAAGATAAATTTGCTAAGATGAGAACTATAACTAATCCTTGATGCTTTTGCATATTCTGAAAAGGCATGGAAATATGAGTGTTTTTGGGTCTAGTTATAAGTTTTATTTGCCTTGTGGTGTCTTGCGTAGTTTGGAAGGGTAGTTGTTTTGTTTCTTTTCTTCGCTTTCTGGTCGTTGCTTTGTGTTGTTTCCTTTCGTAGTTAGTTGTTTGTACAGTCTGCTTGGTCTATTTGTTCTTGCTTTGTGCTACTGGGTCCTTGTTTTGATTGGCTGAAGTTGAGGCACCTAGCTACTCTAGAATGCTACTAAAAGTGTTAGAATTCAAGAGTTGGATATAAGTTCATACATAGGTTGTGATTCAGGTTAGTATAGGTATTCTTGATCAGGTCTGTGGTATCCTTTTCATTAGCACTACTTTTTCTTGAGTCAAGGAAATCCTCACAATGACACACCTAACAACCTTGGGTTTGTTGAACATACTAGTGTGGCTATTAAGTGAAAAATCTAGGGATTGCCCTTGCTACCATTGCAATTCCCAACCTAAAGCAGAAGTGATCACACCTTGCAAAAAGGGCTTACATGTTTACAATCTTATGAATTCATAAACAAAAAAAGAGATATATACTGAAATATCTAAAGAAAATTAGGCCATCTAAGTAACTCTATAGGGGCTATGGATGCCTGCTGGCAGTGGGGCTCTACTTAGGGGAATTGCAACAATAACCTTTCTAGGGCTATAGATGTCTGCTAGCAGCAAAGCTCTATCTGGTTGGCTATGGGGGTCAAATCCAACTATGTAGTTTAACAATAGTTATTGGTTTATGCAACGTATCTTCAAGATGAGTATATCAATCACACACACACACACACACTTGATCCCTTATCAATACATTGTTATATTGAGTAACATTGCACCATTTAGAAGGGTTAGGATGCTCACGCTTAATAGGAATCTGAACATTATCTTTTAGCTTATCCTCACCTCTTGAATTATTGGAATTTTGTTGTTTTCTTTCATTTCTAGTTGTTGTGATGTTCACAACATGCCCCATTTTTTACCTGGAGGCAAACTGAGGACCCCTCTATTTGCTGTTGGTTTTTTTTGGTTTGGTTTTGTGTGTGGGGGTGGTATGGAAAAAATATCTTAGGTGCTTGAGGGTCAACATAAACATGATGCATGATAAAACCAATGAGATCCATGAATTCTATGTTGAAAATGAGCCAGGGTTGCCTTTTGGATTATTCAGAAATTCCTTATATTTTGAAAGTTATGAATTTTTTGAGAAAATTTAATAGTTTGATAAAGTTGTATTTCATATACAAATTTTTATTTGTATGTCGGATGCATCTTGTTTTGGTAAAATGTTTTTTAGGTCACATTATAGATTTATACCATATATACCAGACAAACACTTTGTGTTAGGGTGCATAACATTTGAATTCCACAGTTTGATTGGGTTTGTATATTTCAAGCATGCATGAACCCTAGTATTAAATATGCAAATCTTGAATGTATATGCACAAACATAAGGGCATATTTAATTTATTTTATATACAATTGGATGGCATACACATTGTATTTCTATATACATTTATATGATGTGCAGACCAGACCAGATTGTTTTATACAGTGGATTTCATAAAAGGTTAAAATCCAAAATTGTATGTATAAAGATTTGTGCATGTGCTACAATTTCAGATACAATCTCAGACCTGAAGACAAATTAAAATCAAACATAAAAGGTGCATGAGGTTATTTTTGTTGTATATATATTTGCATGTATATGTTTGTGCATGCATTTGATATACAAAATTAACATGATACAGGGTTTGAATTCAAATAGATTCAAACCTGGTGAAATAGTGTGCATGTCCCACATAAGGTATACCAAGCAAAAATGTAATATCGGATTTCAAACATGGTCAAGTTGAGCCTAAATTACATTGATGCATGAGTAAAAAAAAGAAATGAAAATCAATGTTATCAGGGTTGTGTATTGGGATTTGTTTGTATGTTGTCAAGTGATATGCAATCTAATATACAACGTAGTATACAATGCCATTTATAATGAGGCATACAAACATGGAACCGAGAGCATGTTCAAATGCAATTTATAAAGCTCATGGAGTCTAGTTTTGTATATGCATTAAGATGTTATCTGATATATAAGGAGATATACAATAATGATACTTGTTTGTTTGTATACATATTCAGAATCGAGAATAGGTTTTAATTCATTTGATACACCAATGAGTTCTATTTTGTATCGTTTGCATTTGATATGAGTTGATATACAAAGGTGTTGTGCGTAGGGAGATACAAAATTGGAATTGAGGGCAATGCCAATTCATTTTATAAACTGTTGCGTCCGGACTTGTTTGTATGTCATATACATTGATTTATGCAAAACTAATATACAAAAGTGGAATTGACAAGGGATTCAATTCATTTTATAAATTGATGATTCTGTTTGTATGTTGTCCTTATTCGATACATATAAATGACATACAAAAGTGGCAGGTAGAGAAGGACATATAATAGCGGAATTGAAAGGAGAGTTTAATGCATTTGATAAACCAACTGAATTCCATTTTGTATGTTCGCATTTGTATTTGATGTATAGCATTGATCTACAGGGAGGATGATACAAAGTGGAACTGAAGTAGTTCAAATCTATTTCATTAACTTATGGATGCCGTTATGGTTTGTGTCATTTTGTATGTGATATGCAACTGTGTATACAATGTTATGTGCAATGGTGGATACAACTTGGAACTAGAGGTATATTTCAATTCAATCTATAATCTAGTGAGGTCTTGATTTGTTTCTACGTCTGGCATCCATATGAAATATATAGAGGTAATATGTGAAGAGGGTACGATGCATACACAGGGCCAGAGTCAAAACAAATTACAAGAGATTTCATTAACTTCTTGTTTTTGTTTCTGTATGTGATGATCAATATACAAAACTTATATACAAATGGGTATGCTATGGTTTACATACAAATACAGAACTAAGTGCACTTTAAATCAAATTTATGAACTTGTTCATTCTGGATTTGTATATATGATGTTTGTATTTGATATAGGATAATATGTAGATAAAATATACAATGACAGAACTAAAAATATTATTCTAGTGCATTTTATGGACTGATGATATTCGTTATTAATGTTTGGCATCAGGTACACGCAAGGGATATGCAAAAGGCATAAGTGAAGGATTTACAAAGGGTGACATATACAATAAGTGTACAAGGGATATACGGAAGAAAGAGACATAGTGGTGAAGGCAAGGAAGGCCTATGAAGTTAAATGTGGTCTGATCCGAGTGCCACCAAAGGGAGATCCGATGGAGACAAGGGAGATTGTAGCAGTTGGAAGATAAAACCGTAGAAAATGGAATGAAAGTATGGGAGGTATAACAAAGGATTCCAAAGGCATTTTTGCGGTTAGGATGGAATATGCTTCTCAAGAATTTTGGCGGGCCTTTTTTCTTCACCGTTGATGTTGCAGTTGGAATGAGAGTCGTTGATTGGCATATTTTGTAATTGTATTGGGGGGGGGAATTAAAATCTATATATTGGGCCTTGCTTCTTGTAATTGGACACACAGGAATACATGAAGGCTTCAAAATTAGATAGAGTATGCACGAGAGGTGACTAAGGAACAGTGTCTTGAGCATAGCTATAGGTGGAAATTCACCTGTTGTCTATGGTTAAGAGTATGCATAATTGTCTGGTCTCTTTGCTGCAACTATGGAAAGTGTCTGTAAGTGTTGTTTATTGTTGTTAATTCAAAAGGATTTGAGTCATAAAAAATATTGTAAATTTGAAATGGCTGTCATATGTTAATGAATGCAAACATCAATTTTTTGCATCTATCCCAGAGTGTTAATTGATTCAGGTATTTTTTAATATATTTTCCCTTGAAGATCGCAATTCCATATGTTAATTCGTGAAACTGCTCAGGATTTATATATGGGATTTAACTTCTTTTGGATTGATCAGGATAAATAGATTTATATTCATGAGTAATAAAGAATTGTATGTAGATAAAATCTAGTTTTTTAACCCTATCATTTCTAACTTTTCTCCAAAACAAAACTTTAAATAATTAGCTGAAAAGCATTTATCTAAATGAAATTGTTAAAGATCCTATTAAATACATGGACATGTTAAAGATCTTTAATAATTTTCATAAAGTTTAAAAAAATCAAGTATGTTTTTGTGAAATTCATATAAAGTTTGACTTGAAAGTTATAAATAGTTGCAAAGGATCACTAGTTTGAGAGATATTTTGAGATATTTGCATATAATGAATGACAATTGCTAGTGACAAATCCTTAGATTAATTAAGGCCCCTTGAATATTACAACTTCACAATGAACCACTAAACTATCCAACATGATCAAGAACTGACTACCGGAGCCTTGGAGTTGAGAATTATCCTTGTATAAGTCTCCATACTTTTCAAGATAGACTAAGTTCCTTGTGAATTTATCTCTTGTTGTTTATGTGTAAAAGCATACATCAACACATAACATGTTCCAAAGATCCCATTTTGGCATAGGCAAGGAGGATACTGGATAAGGTTGTGGAATTTAGCTTTACACCCACCAATTGTATTTGCTTGAAAGCTTATAAAGTGTTATCAAAAAAATCCATTTTTTGTATATCTTGCAATCATTGCATTCCATGAAATGGCATTTCATTGAGGCATCATGTCAAATAGTTCATGTACCTTGTCTATGCTTCCACACTTTTCATCATGTCTACTAGGGTAGTTGCAACTACAATATCTGACAAAATTCCCATATCCTTTATGCTTTGATAGATGTTCATACCATGTTCCAAAGATCCCATTTTGGCATATGAAGGGAGGATGTTGGCTAAGGTTGTGAAATTTGGCCTTACATCTGCCAGTTGCATTTTCTTGAAAGTTTCTAAAGCCTTATCAAAAAATCCATTTTGTTTATATCTTTCAATCATTGCATTCCATGAGATGACATTTCTTTGAGGCATCATACCAAATAGTTCATGTGTCTTGTCTATCCTTCCACACTTTGCATACATGTCTTCAAGGGCAGTTGCAACTACAACATCTAACAAAATTGCCATATCTTTTACCCTTTGATGGATGTCCATATCATGTTGCAAAGATCCCATTTTGGCATAAGCAAGGAGGATACTGCTAAGGTTGTAAAATTTGGCTTTACACACACCAATTTTATTTTTTTGAAAGTTTATAAAGTCTTATCAAAAAAATCCATTTTTGCATATCTTGCAATCATTGCATTCCATGAGATGGCATTTCATTGAGGCATCATGTCAAATAGTTCACATACCTTGTCTATGCTTCCACACTTGGCTACATGCCTACCAAGGCAATTGCAACTACAAGATTTGACAAAATTCTCATATCCTTTATGCTTTGATGGATGTCCATACCATGTTACAAAGATACAATTTTGGTATATGAAGGGAGTATGTTAGCTAAGGTTGTAGAATTTGGATTTGTTGGTTTAGGACTGGACAACTGAGAGGGGGGGTGAATCAATTGTCACACATTTTCAATCTTTTCTACTTTCAATCTTCCTTTACTACTTATAATCAATTTAATGATATAAACATTTTAGCATCACCAATAACATATGAATAGAAAACATAGATAACACATTTGACACCAAGATTTTGACATGGAAACCTAGTTAAGGGAAAAACCATGGTGGGGGTTAACCCACAAAAATTGATACCTGGTTAAAAGTATTTTATTACAAATGGAAATGCACATGCATTTAGGCTCACTACCTAGAGATCACTACTCAAATGGAGGCTCAATGCCTAGGGAAATATTACAAGAAAATGACAGAGATTTGAACTGATTAATAGCATCTACCCATGCAAGAATTTTAGTTTTGGTTAAATACAAAAAACTGATCTTACACGTTTCATCTTTACTTTGCACTTATTTACTATTCTACCTTCATTCGCACTTTGGATTTCTGCTCTTCTCACATATGCCTTGTTTGCATACTCCACACACACTCAATCATCCAATTTCATTGGCTATATATATCTGCAATATGATCTATAATCATTCTATCAGTCGGCTTCAACATCACTTAGAACTTTTATGAATGCCCTGCTCTTATCGGCTAGATCTATACATAACTTAAGGTGTGGACCAAAAATTGCTCTTGATAATCATCACTCATGTCAGCCACTATCACTGATCATCACCATTTGTCCAACAAACAAATTCCATACATCTGGAATCAAGATCTTTTGCAAGGTTGGCATGTTCTTCTTCTGTCTACTTTGACAAACTGGAACCTGGTACTCAAAGGCTAATATCTTTTGAGTCCTTCATCACTAGAGGACAAAAATCTAGAGTTAGACTATCTTGACAATGCATATGACTCCCCTAGATCTGCAGCTAATAATGACTTCC
This sequence comes from Cunninghamia lanceolata, assembly GCA_027924645.1. Lineage (NCBI taxonomy): Eukaryota > Viridiplantae > Streptophyta > Pinopsida > Cupressales > Cupressaceae > Cunninghamia > Cunninghamia lanceolata. The sequence continues at coordinate 4,482,342 of BSBN01000262.1, read as the reverse complement.
CACCAGAGAGATCCAGACCAAAATACCGGACCCTGTTACTGCTCTGTTCCTAGCTGTCTAGACTTGGACAAATTTTGAATCTGACTTCCGGTATGAACAAATTGTGTTATGTGGATGATTGGGATGATCTTAGTTGCCACCAATGACAACACCTATCAATGCAAAGTAGTTTCTCCTGCCAACAATCCCCCCCTTTGGCATTGATGGAAACACTTAGTTAAGTGTCTAGTGCAACTCCCCCTTTGTTTATACACTCATGTACTTCAGTTATTCTGGTGCTCCCCCTTTTCTGAATACCTCATTTTTCACTGTCATTCACTCCCCCTTTGACATAAATGGTAAAGGGTGGGGTCTACAAACCAAAACTCTCCAAAAATTCTGTATATACTGCTGCATATGTACAAATAATTATTGAGTCTTATTTACATGAACTTGAGAATGTCTAGAAAGTTGGTTTTTATTTGTACAAGTTTAGAGGCCCAAGTACTCTTCATTCCATCTAAAATGGAGATGTACCCACTTAGCAAAAATGAATATGCTTCTGCCTTTGATAGATCTGCTGGATCACTAGTCTAAGCTACACTTTGAGCTTTAGATAGGGCATTATACATTATCTCTAACTTAAGAGAAGTTAATCCCTGGAGCTCACACATTCTCTTCATAATGTTACCCTTTTATTTAACAAGCCTCTTTATTTCATCTGTCAGCCTGATTACTTGACATTCTTGACTTATAGGCAAAACTGTTAAGAGGATCAAAATTTTGAGAGAGATCTGACAATTTCTATTCTTGCTCCTTTATCTTTTTCTCAATATCCTCATTAACTTTGGGCCATGATAGATAGAATTTGTACATATTGCTTCCATCATTCAGAGCATTCTGAATACTTTTTATGCTAATACCTAGTATTCTTCTATCATTTCCTATCAGATTCTTTATTTCACAAAATTTCTTATCCAAGAATTCTTTCTGAACTTTTGCCTCTGTAGACTTCTCAAAGGACTCAAAATGAGTATTCATAGAACTTACAAGATTTTTCAGATGTTTAGAGGGGGAATCAGATGGACTCTTCTGGTAGGTATGCATTAACTTTTCCAAAATCTTGGATGTAAGCCTCAGTAGTTCATTGTCCTCCATGTGGAATTTGAACATCTTTTCTCTGACCTTTACTTGGGTGAATGATGCTATTTTCATTAGTTGAGTTGGAGAGAGAGCATTTGGATTGGGTAGACCTTGGAGTAGTTCAAGTTCATCAAGCTCACTCATCTCTTTTTCAAGAAGACTTTTCACTACATCTACAGTGTCTCTTGCAACATTTCTGAACCATCCTTTTGTTCATCAGATTTCTTAGTATCTAGTTTATGTGTTTCAACATTTGCACCATCTTCTTCTGCTTTATCTTTCTTTGTGTTCTCTATAGAAGGACTCTTTCCTATTTTTTCATCACTTGCTACCTGATTCAGAGGGCTCTGTGAAGTAGTAATATTATCCTCTTTCTCTGACATATCAGGTGGATTAGGAGTATCTCCTGCACTAACTACTTTATCCAACATTTCTGTATTCTCTTGATTTACTTGTTCTGCTTCCGAAACAGAGGCTTCACCCAACTCAAATTGCTGCTCAATAATGTTCTCTTCTTCACCATCCAGAACTTCTTTTGTGACTATGGGAAAATTGTGCTTTCTTAATGCTTTCAAAAGAATCTCTTGAGTTTCTTCAATGATTTTACTTGTTTCTCCAAGCATGAGCTTTATCATTCTCCTTTTGCTTTTAAAATCATCTTTGACTTCCTTGAATATCATATCTATTTGATCATGAGAAATTTGAGGACACAAATTTATTAGCTCATGTTCCCTGATCTCCATGTCCTTGCACTTGGCATTTTCTTTTCTCAACTCCAAGATATTTGCCAGACTTTGTGGTAACTCAGAAGTTATCTCAATCAATGCCTTGTTATAGATGTTGAGATATCTGACCATTGCTTCCTCCAACACCCTTTTATCCATATCATTGTATTCATCATAGAATTCAATCATGGGTTTTAGATTACCATCCACAATGACTGATTTTATCACATATTCTAGGGAGAGTGTGGGCTTCTCAACATATTCCTCATAATCTTCTGTCTTTTTCTTTTTGCTAGTCCTTTTGCTTCCATAGGACTTTTCTTTGGTTAACTTTGTAGCTTTTGTTCCAGTGACCTTTAGTTCCTTGATTTCAATGTCAGAGTCTATATCTACTTCTTCTTCTCTTATGCTTTCATAGGTCCAGGATGCTTTTATTTTCTTCTTTTTCTCCCATTTTTTGGATGATTTTGCTTCCAGTTTTGTAGTTCTAGAAGGAGCAGAGGTAGTAGCAGAGCTTCTATTAGTTCTTGAAGTGGAAGAGAATTCCACTAGATCACCTATTTGTTTCTTATCTTCTTTCTCTAAATTTCTTCACAGCCTCCTTAGTTAGGCCAAGATTTTCAACTAACTGCTCAACTTCTTTTCTTACTCTACTATTGGTTTCAGGTTCTCTGAGCTTAGTATGCAACTTTAAACTTAGCTCCTCATAAGTTCCAAATCTTTCAACCATTGTGTCTTTGGGCTTGCTTAGCAGATGTTGAGCATACATATTCAAGATCCTTTCATCTACTTCATACCCCATGGGCATAATCCAAACAGTTCTGGGTTCCACTGCTTCCATTAAACACTGATCAATATCAACCATGAAGCATATTTTATTTTTGTACTTGTCAACAATTGAATTAGGGATTCTTTCCCTTAAGTGCATCATACTCTGAAAATTCTTGAAGTAACCCCATATTGTAGTTTTCTGAGCTTTGAAATCACCAATATTGAAAAGATGATTTCTGATCTGAATGGAAACTGGCTCATCCTTAGTCCAGTGCACACCTTTTACCCCAGGTACCTCATTCATAAAGTAAAACAATAGACATAGAATCAATGTACCATACTTGAAAGTGTTTTTCTTATCTTTCTTGATCTTGTTTAAATTTTCAATCAGTTGATTTTGTAGTAGTTCACACAAGTCATAATCAATATTTTCCTTTAGCATCTTGTATGCAGCATATATGGCTGTTCTGGAAATAGAATTTTCTCTACTCGAGTGGTAGATCTTGTACCCAATCATCATGGAGGCAAATTTGACATCTGATTCTATAATATCATTAATGGTCATTGCCCTTTTGTTGAATTTAGCTCTAGTAGCATCAATTACTATCTAGTTTTTCATGGCTTTCAGCATGGGCAATCCTCTGGTTGAGTTTAAACCAGTTACATTTTTTATAGCATCCTTGGTAATCTTGAATGGTTTTAACAACCAAATGAATTCATCATGCATCCGACTCAAGATGTATCAGACCCATTCATCCTCATCAAATGTTGAAAACCCCATAATCTAAATAAATTGTTTATCCTGTAGTGTCTTATACTTGGGTTTAAGTTCGTGATTTTCATCCTTGAGTTGTTTCTCAAACAAGTCTACATACCTTGAATCTCCAAACTCATTTATATTTGCATGAATATAAACCCTAATGTCTTCTACATGCAACACACCATATGGAACACTTGAAAAAGCACGTAACGGGTCGACTTCAATTGATTTGTGAGGATGCTTCTTAAATTTGGGTTGAGGCCTTTTAGTAATGTCAACAACATGAGGAGTAGCCATCTCAACAAATTTTAGATTCAAATCTTTTTAGAGAGGTACCTTTTTTCTTTCACAGGGTTAGGGTTGATTAATTGCTGGTTGAATTCACTCTTTGCCTTAGTCTCTAGATTTGCATCTCAAATGCTCTTCTTCTTGTTTTCTTCAAATGCAAGGTGATTCAAATGAGTGACCATGTGACCTTTTAAAGCTTTGCATTACCTAATTTGCCTTTGTAATAAATGTGTTGCCCTAATTATATCCAGTTACATTATTTTTGATAGATCTTCATGAATCACTCCGTAAGATTTCATATCAACATCTTTTCTTCCAGAAATCCTTCCAAAGGTTCTAGACCAATTTAGAATATTCTATTTTATTGTGCCCAACTCAGGCACCCACTTGCTGATCAGGGGAATTTGATGTTCTATGCAACTCCCCCTAAGCTGGAGTTTCTGACTTAATTCCTGGAGGAATTGTAAGCACTAGATTCCGGTGCGGACCCATCACTATTGTTTATTGTATCTTTTTTTATCCAAATCTTGTTCATTTCACTCCGTATCTCATTCACATCAATTTTCTTTTTGCCTTTGTCTTGTTTCTGCTCATCCGGTTTTCTATTTACTGGACCTCTTCTTCCATTGTTCTTATTTCTATAGAATCTTGCAATATGACCAGATTTATTGTAGTTAAAGCACACTTGATTTTCTCTTGATCTACACTAATTAGCCATGTGTCCAAATCCATTGCAAGAAAAGAAATAGCCATTGAAAGAATTGCATTTGAGTTATTCACTATCATACTTCTACATTCATTAGATTTGTGACCATACCTCTTGCATTTGAAGCATTGACTGGAGAAGGATGGACCATTTTGATTTGCTCTACTTCTGCACTGAATAGTTCTATGACCAAATTTATTGTAATTGAAGAAATTTCCATTAAATGATGGATATCTTTGAGTATTAGGTTATCTTATCAAAGGTTTTCTAGTTTTGTTCCTTTTATTCCTTGGTTGGAAATTCCTTTGTCCAGATCTGAAGCTTTCACTTTTCTCATATTTAAGATTACGCTTGTCATTATCCTTTTTCTATTCTTTAATTAGTGCTTCAAGTTTAGCTGAGCTTATTTTGAACTTCTCCTTATACTCTTTTGTAATTTCTAGGTCATGTCTGAGAGTGATAATCTATCTCTCAAGTTCTCTCTCATTGTTTCTTCTTTCTCGTAGATTAGATTCTAGGAGACCAGCTATTCCATCTAATATGTAGCATTCTTTAGTTCTCTCTTTCAAATTTTACTTCATCTCTTCTTTAGTTTTCTTCCTATCTTCAATTTCCTTAGTTAGTCTCATCACCCCAGTTTCCATCTCATGTTTTAGGACAACACTTCTTTAGCTAACTTTTCACATTCTTTTGTCTTTTCTTTTAGGGCCTTGTCTTCCAGTTGAAGAGTTTGCTCCTTTCCTTTTGCATTGGATTTGTTCAACTTTTCTTTTAAGATCTCAATGAAGTCTTTAGGTTTTTTGAGATTATCTTGTAGTTCTTGGACTTCTGCCTTGGACTGCTCAAGATCATCTAGGGCTAGATTAAATTGTCCTTGAAGATTATATTCATCCATTTTACTACCTTTCTATATCTTCCTTAAGCTGTTAAACTTTTCCAAAGGAACCTTGCTCTGATACCAATTGTTGGTTTAGGACTGGACAACTGAGAGGGGGGAGGGGTGAATCAGTTGTCACACATTTTCAATCTTTTCTACTTTCAATCTTCCTTTACCACTTATAATCAATTTAATGATATAAACATTTCAGCATCAATCAATAACATATGAACATAAAACATAGATAACACATTTGACACCAATATTTTGATGTGGAAACCTGGTTAAAGGAAAAACCACAGTGGGGGTTAACCCACAAAAATTGATACCTAGTTAAAAGTATTTTCTTACAAATGGGAATGCACATGCATTCGGGCTCACTACCCAGAGCTCACTACTCAAATGGAGTCTCACTGCCTAGAGAAATATTACAAGAAAATGATAGAGATTTGAAATGATTAATAGCATCTACCCATGCAAGAATTTCAGTTCCGGTTAAATACAAAAACTGATCTTACACATTTCATCTTTACTTTGCACTTCTTTCCTGTTCTACTTTCATTCACACTTTGAATTTCTTCTCTTCTCACATATGCCTTGTTCGTATAATCCACACACACTCAATCATCCAATTTCATCAGCTATATATATCCGCAATATGATCTATAATCATTCTATCAGTCAGCTTCAACAACACTTAGAAATTTTATGAATGCCCTGCTCTTGTCAGCTAGATCTATGCATAACTTAAGGTGTGGACTAAAACTTGTTCTTGATAATCATCACTCATGTTGGCCACTATCACTAATCATCACCATTTGTCCAACAAACAAATTCCATACATCCGAAATCAAGATCTTCTGCAAGGTCGGCCTATTCTTCTTCTGTCTGCTCTGACAAACTAGAACCTGGTACACTCTGGAGGCTAATATGTTTTGAATCCTTCATCACCGGAGGACAAAAATCTAGAGTTAGACTATCTTGACAATGCATATGACTCCCCTAGATCTACAGCTAATAATGACTTCCCACTAGAGAGATCCAGACCAAAATACCGGATCCTGTTACTGCTCTGTTTTTAGTTGTCCAGACTTAGACAAATTTTGAATTTGACTTCCGGTATGAACAAATTGTGTTATGCGGATGATTGGGATGATCTTAGTTGCCATTAATGACAACACCCATCAATGCAAAGCAATGTCTCTTGCCAACATGATTTACACCTCTCAATTGCATTTTCTTGAAAGTTTCTAAAGCCTTATTAACAAATCCATTTTATGCTATCCTGCAATTATTGGATTCCATGAGATGGCATCTCTTTCAGGTGTTCTGTCAAACAATTCATGTGCCTTGTCTATGATTCCACACTTTGCATACATATCTACTATGGTAGTTTCAACTACAACAGATCTAAAAAAATTCCCATATCCTTTATGCTTTGATGGATGTCCATACCCTATTCCAAACTTCCTATTTGGCATAGGCAAGGAGGATGTTGGCTAAGGTTGTGGAATTTGGATTTACACCCACCAATTGCATTTTCTTCTAAGTTTCTAAAGCCTTATGAACAAATCCATTTTGTGCATATCTTGCAATTATTGCATTGGACATGTTATGGCATCTCTTTGAGGTGTTCTGTTAAACAATTCACGTGCCTTGTCTATGCTTCCACACTTTGCATTGGACATTAGATGGCATCTCTTTGAGTTGTTTTATCAAATAGTTCACGTGCCTTGTCTATGCTTAGACACTTTACATTATGAATATTGAAGCTAACTTTTATTTAGCTAAAAAATAAATGTATTGTGAACCTATTTGCAACAACTTATGATATGGTTTTCATATAACTAATTTTTGTATATAAATTATTAGTTAAATTTTATATTTTTATGTTAGAAAAAATATGGAATATGGAACATACAATAAAGAATTTTTGTTAAGAGAATGATGGGTACAAGGGAAGGTGCATCCAATCATAGGATTTATCATTTAGGCCTTTATAAGTTTTTTATATGAATCTAACAATTCATAGTTTGAATCATTTTAAGAAAATATAATTTGTTTATGCTAAATTATTAGACTGATGCTAAGTGTTAGTTAACATATTTGTTGTACTCTTCTTTTTGTATACATCTCATAACAATCATGATATTGAAACTACTAGATTTGATATGATAATCATAGATAATTTCTCATCTTACATGTTAGACATATACTCATTTAACCTTCTATATGTTTGTCATCATTTTCCTACCTTCATCTCACCTTAGGTATTTGTTTGATATTATATGTTTAGTTAGGGGGAGACTTAGAGAGAGACTGAGAGGGAGATGATATGTTTGACAGTGTATCCTCATTTCACCTTCTATAGGCCTAGCATACTCTTGTTTCACCATCTATATGGGTTACAGAAAGAGCATAATGAGATGACATATTTGAGGCATCATAAAAAAATCCATTTTGTTCATATCTTGCAATCATTGCATTCCATGAGATGACATTTTTTTGAGGCATCATGCCAAACAATTCACATGCCTTGTCTATGCTTCCACACTTTGCAAACATGTCTTGTAGGGCATTTGCAACTATAACATTTGACAAAATTCCTATATTATTTATGCTTTGATGGATGTCTATACAATGTTCCAAAGATACCATTTCTAAGGTTTTGGAATTTGGCTTTACACATGCCAATTGCATTTTCTTGAAATTTTTTAAAGCCTTATCAAAAAACCTATTTTGTGCATATATCTTGCAATCATTGCATTCCATGAGATGTCATTTATTTGAGGTGTCATGCAAAACTATTCACATGCCTTGTCTATGCTTTCACACTTTGTATACATGTCTAAAAGAGCAACTACAAATACAACATGTGACAAAATTCCTATATCCTCTATGCTTTGATGGTTGCCTATACCCTGTTTTGAAGATCCCATTTTGGCATAGGCAAGGAGGATGATGGATAAGGTTGTGGAATTTGGATTTACATCCACCAATTGCATTCCATGAGACAACATTTCTTTGAGGCATCATGTCAAATAGTTAACCCGCCTTGTTGATGCATGAGCATAGGCTCAAAACCAATCAAGTGACTTTAGGAGATGGAAATGAAGAAATTTTCATGTTTCCAAGTGGTCTTGTAGGTCAAGACATCCATTTAAGTCATTTATATAAGGGCTTCCCATTTTCATTATAGGTCTTGTAGGTCTTGTTAGAAGTGAGATTTTGCATTTCATAACTCATGGGGATGAACTAATAGTGCCAACACATCGGGGTGGATGGGTAAATAGTAGGGGAGGTCTCATTTTATTTTCCAAGTGTCTCAGTTGTTCGGGGAAGCAGGCTACCAGCAAGGTCACTTAAGATCCCTAAGAGCAAAAAACTACCAAACTTTGACGGAGTAGTTCTCAAAATTTGTGGTAGTTGGGAATATTTTTTTCAACCTACAGGTGTAGGTGGAGTCCATCCACAATAACCTCTCTCAATTTTGGTCAACTCCAATCCATTTGACCGTGCCAAAACAAAATGCATTCTTGCAAAATGCTTAAGTTTCATGTAGTTGAAAGGTCCTAGGAGTGACATTTGCATTCCACAACTTATGGGACTAAACTAACTACACCAACACATTGGGGTGGGTGGGTAAATTCTAGGGGAGATCTTTTTTTGTGTGTCAAGTGTCCTAATCATTCGGGGCAGCAGGCTACTGACAAGGTCACTTAAGATCCTAAGAGCAAACACTGCCAAACTTTAACGGAGTAGTTCTCAGAATTCGTGGTAGTTGGGAATGTTTCATTCTAACCTATAGGTGAAGATGGGGTCTATCTACAATAATCTATCTCAGTTTTGATCAAATACAATTCATTTGACTATACCGAAACCAAATGCATTCTTGCAAAATGCCTCAGTTTCATGCAGTGGAAAGTTGCTAGGAGTGACATTTTGCATTCCATAGATTGTGGGGCCAAACCAACTATGCCAATGCATTGGGGTGGGTGGGTAAATGCTAGGGGAGGTCTCATTTTTTGTTCCAAGTGTCCCAGTCATTCGGGGAAGCAGGGTATCAGAAAAGTCACTTAAGATCCCTAAGAGTAAAAAAATGCCAAACTTTGGAAGAGCAGTTCTTAGATTTCGTGGCAGCTGGGAATCTTTTGTTTTAACCTACAGGTGCATGTGGGGACCATCCACAATAACCTCTCTCATTTTTGGCTAACTCCAATCCATTTGACTGTGTTGAAATGAAATGCATTCTTGCAAAATGCTTCAGTTTCATGCAGTGGAAAGGTGCTAGGAGTGACAATTTGCATTCCATATCTTGTGGGGCTAAACCAACTATGCCAACACATCGGGATGGATAGGTAAATTCTAGGGGAGCTCTTATTTCATGCATCAAGTGTCCTAGTCATTTGGGGTAATAGGCTACCAACAAAGTCTCTTAAGATCCCTACGAGCAAAAAATTACCAAACTTTGATGAAGCGGTTCTCAGAATTCATTGCAGCTAGGAATGTTCTGTTTCAACCTATAGGTTCAAGTGGGGTATATCCACAATAACCTCTCTTAGTTTTGGTTAACTCAAATCCATTTGACCATACCAAAGTCAAATGTGTTCTTGCAAAATGCTTCAGTTTCATTCAACACAACCTTGCTAAGTGCCATATTTTTTGTTCTGCTCATTGTGGGGCCAAATCAATAGTGCAAACACATCAGAGTGGGTGGGTAAATGCTAAGGGAGGTCTTGTTTCATGTGCCAAGTGTCCTAGTCATTCGAGGCATCAAGCTATCGACAAAGTCACTTAAGATCCTATTGTCCTATTTTGTTCCCCATCCAAATAGCCCAAATCCATGAAATATTTAAGTGTTTTCCCCTTTGGAAATGAAATGAAAAACCCCCCAAAATTAATTAATTCCCAAAAATCTTGAGTTTTCCTTGTATTTTTTATTTTTTCAGAGTTTTGGAGTTTGGAGTTCTCCCCTTCGTTGTGCCATCCTAATCGGCTCCGAACTCCGCTTTGTTCCTTGCAAAATCCTCTAAGTGCTCAAAGTACTTTAGCATTAGAGGTCGAGAGTTTCTTCTTTTATCTTATTATTTTGGAAGGTGGTAGGTTGAAGGCCTAAAGTCCAGGCTCCACTCTTTTCTTTTGGAAATATGGTTAAGTGTTTTGGGGGGTCAGACTTTGGACTTTCTTCTTCCCTCTTCCTTTTCTTTCATAAGATAGAAGATAGAAGGCACAAAGATTGACTTCCATCAAAATCTTGTCAAATAATTCTAAGCATTTCAGACTTTGGGGATCAGATCTTCCTTCTTCTTCCTCCTCGTGGAAAGTAGAAGATAGAAGGCCTAAAGCTCGACTTCCACCGAAAATTTAAAAAAATGGCTAAGTCTTCAAACTTTCAAGGCTCAAAATTTATTTGTTCTTCCTTCTATAGGAAGACAAAAGATGGAAGGCCTGAGGTCCAAAGTCCATCAATTGTGATTTTCCCTTGTATTACGGAGCTTTGGGGGTGGGGTTTTCTCCTCTCTCCTTCTCTATCTTGGAAGGTAGAAGGCTAAAGGATTGAGGCTTGGCCTCTGATAGCTTTTGCAATGTTCGAAGAGAAGGAAAAAGAGGTAGAATCAAAAGTTTGCCATGGTTTATCAAGATGGAATTTTGCTGATAAGTAAAATACATGCCAAATTGAAGGCCAGGCATTCAAATCTAGCTAGAGGTAATTATTGAGCATTTATTGTTGTAGGTGGGGAGTCAGATGCAAAATTTTAATGCATATATTTATTTTAGCTACTTTAGAGAAGATATTTTTTTGCATTTACGTCAAAGACAAACAAATGTATCCAGACATTCCCTTTAAAGAAATATCTTTTGATAGGCCCATAGGGTGAATTTAGTGCAGTAGGTGATGGTGTGTTAATGTAAAATGCTATTTAAGCATGAAATCAAATGTATTTTTATTGGTTGTTGGTCTAAAAAACCACGTCTTGTATCAGTTGTAATTGTGCCTCTTTGATAATAAGAAATAAGATTTTTACCTTTTCATGCACTACTTCTACTCTGTGTAATACCTTTTTTTGAGTATCCATTTGTGAATGCTTCTTTCCTTCTAGATTTCAATTAGTTTCTTTTACCTCTATAGGTAGGTTGTGATTTGAGTATGCTAATCTATTGGTTGTTGTTATTTTGTACATATATGGTTGATTTGAGGGCTAAATATTCAAACTCAGTGGATCACCTTTTTATTTCTAGTTTATCCTTCTTCCCCTTTCCAATAGAAGTGAATAGATTAGGTTTAGTCTTAGCACACTCTGAATCTCATATTTATAAAAGGAAGTAGCCTTCTTTGGAGGTTTGATTTCCTTTGCAAGGTCTCATACCTAGAAATCACTCCAATGTTTCACTAGATTGTTGCAGCATAGGCGCTTCAACACAGGGTGCAAATCCAAGTGACAACAATTTCTGACATTCCCAAGGGACAAATTTTACTTTGAGTCAAGAGTTAAGCTAAGAACTTGGTGTTGTTCTTAGTATTCTGTAGTTTAATATATGAATTTCATGCACCTGGTGACTCTACTACCTCCTGGTTTTTTATGAATCCAACTTTATATGCTTGTACAAATGAGAGCTTCTTCAAGAGGTAATAACTACTAATTTGTTGAACTACTTGTTGTTGCTTCAAGGAGAAGAACCAGCCAAAAGGAATAACAATATTCTTCCATCACACCCAAGAGCTTAATCTACACCTCCTCTTGTTAGGTTTCAGTACTCAAGAAGGGGCTTACACATACCTAGAATAAATTTGAACATTCCCAACATGGAAAGAAACCTACCCTTTGTGACCTTCAATGAAGGCAACCCTTTAGACATGGCTGCACATAATGATATACCTACCTCAGCCCTAAAGAGTATCTCATTCTTTATGGGTGATGGTTCTACTACACCTACTAAATATATTCAAAGACATATCAAATGTATGTTTAGTCCACCATATTCAGCATGGAGATGTGGTTGTTAGACTCATGGTTTTATCCTTTAAGGGGAGAGCTATTCAATGGTTTAGGAGTTTAACCCCTACTTCAATACATGATTGGGATGAAGTAGGAGAAGTAGTCTACAATTAGTTTGGAGAAAGATCAAACAATGTTTCTTTGCTGGAACAATTGATAACCATAAAGAGAGCTCCTAGCAAGATGAGGGCAAAATTCAATTTTAGATTTCAGAAAATGTGGGAAAGAATCCCATCTCTCCTTAGACCATCTCCACAAGCTAACTTTGTATATTTTTGAGAGATTTAAATTCTGATATTGTTGTTATGATGTAATCTATGGGTGTTGTTACCTTACTTGATGCCTATGAAGTAGCTTTGAGAGCTAAAAATTGCTTGATACAAGCTAGGAAAATTGCTCCCAAACCTCCTATACCTATTTTCGTAGAACTTCCTTCACAGTTTCAACAACCTAGTATTTCTCGCATCCTAGATCCTAAAGCCTCTACATCTACTCTTTCAAAAGAAAAGAATGACTTCAAAACCCTCGTGACCAATCTAACTAACAAAGTCAATAGCATAGCTATTCAAACTACCCCTAAACCCCATCAAAATTATAAATAGGAGTAGTCTTCACATCATAATTGGAATCAGGTCTATAATTCCAACAAAAATTAGAGCTAGAACCAAAGTTACCAGCCAAATAGGTACCAAAACAATAACCTTGTTCAGCCTGTGCAAACAATTAGACCCATCCAACAAATACCGACTGTTAATCCAGTTAGGGCTTTGGTCCCTACTCAAAACAATCTGGCCCAAGAGGTAGATTGGTGTTACCCTTGCAACCAACCTCACAATCAGTCCACTTGTGTATTTGGAGGACAAGAAAGGGCCTTAATGGTACAATATTTTCACACTCAACAAGCATCATTGGTGGAAGCAACCAACAACCCTGAGGTACCAAGTGAGGTTGCTTCTGATTCCAATCTAATTCTTTGGACTCTTGAGGACTTTTGCATTGTTAATAAACCTATGGACAGTGTGATCATGCCCAGTAGTAGTAGTGTTACAGATAACACAAGGTCCAAAAAGAGGTAATTAGAGGATAATCCCATGCCTATTGTATTATAAAGGGAACCTATCCCAAAGGAAAAAGGGAGTAGTGCTACAAATTTAATTCAGAGAAGTAGGCCTATTGTTGCAAAAGAGGTTCCATCAGGCCCAACATGCTTGAACAAGCTATAGAATAGTCAAAGAGGGGAATAGGGATTCCTTCCATGTACAAAACAACAACTTTTCCCCTGAATATTATGGAACAAATGAAAAAGACTAGTTTGAATGTATCCATGTGGGATGCATTATTAATTCCCTCCCAAGGGGATTTGTTGTAAGAGGCCTTAAAGCAATTCCCAACATCTGACTCAACAATCTAGAAGGGAAAAGACCTAGTCAATCTTGTACAACCAAGTGAAGAACAAGCAGGTTCAACAAAGAATCCATCCCCTTTCTACTTGTCTTTAATCATCAGGAAATTCCTAGTACATAATTGCATGATTGATTCAGGGGCTAGTATTTCAGTTATGCCAAAGAAGATAGTGGATGCATTTAGCATCAAATATATCCCTATTTGATTAGGTGTATTGTAGTTGGATGGTACTTCTATCAATACTGTTGGGGTGATTAAAGGACTAGATTTGACCTTCCTGTCAAAACTTGACAATTAGTGAAGATATCTGGGTCATTGATCTTCCTCCTTTCTTTGCTATCTATTTGTTAAGAGACTTCATAACTAAGGTAGGTGGCTACCTCTCATCTGATTGGTCCCATATGACACTGAGGACAAGATATGGCACAAGGTTCACCATTAAGGTTGAACTAGTTTCAAATTATCATCTAGAGAATTATGATCATAGATTGGTGAACCCCCATTGTATGATTTACAGTGAGGAAGTGCATGATTCAGGGCCTCTTGAGACAGTATCTTCACCCCTTCCAACCCTAGATCTTTTCCTTGATGAGTGGGCAAGGGACCACTTTGATTTTGATCCCTATGACACCACTGAGACAACTGAGTTAGGCACCTACATGATCCATGAGGGGAATTCCTGTATCCCCTCTATACTTAAACTAGATGATGATTCTGATGGCCCATGGAAAATGTTCTTTGATGGTGCAAAGAGTAGAAATGGAGATGGTGCAAGAGTCTTACTAATCTCTCTAATTGGTAAGAGACTGCATTTTGCTCATAGGATGCATTTTTCTTACACAGTTATTGTTGCAGAGTATGAGGCATTGGTCCATGGCTTGCTACTAGCTAAAAAAAAGAAATTAGACATTTGTAGATCTTTGGAGATACTGAGTTGGTGGTTAACTAGGTCAGGAAAAGGTGTGCAATGAAAAATCAGCTCCTAAGATCTTATAGACATAGATTTTGGGGCCTATTTGAGAATTTTTATGCTCTCAACCTACAAGTGATTCCAAATAAATTAAATGCTAATGTAGATCAATTGGAAACCAATGGCACACAATTTTCTCACCCCACAGACCTCTTCCAAGGCCCTGATCAACATGTCAAAATAGTGGTTAGGCCCTCAATCCTTGATAATGATGTGAACAAATAGATTTTTAATAGTAATGAACAAATTATAAACTTCATCTAAAATGAAGCTAAGTTCTCATCAACTACACAGTCCAGGTTGCAAGAAGGGTATGGTGATCAAGTTATTCAATTGAAAACAAACAAGTTGTCCAAGGGTCTGGTCACTCTTGAGGCTGTTTTCAGCCATGATGATGAATTCAAGGATGAGAAGAAGAACATTATGTTCAAAAGGGAAGACTATCAAAAGGTTGCTATCACCCAGGACAAGGATTTATCACTAGGAAAGGTATGTTATGATGCTGAATAACAAGATTTTATTCACCTTTCTCTAAAATACAATGATAGTTTTGCATGAAGTTATGAGGATTTGAAGGGCTTCAACCCCAATGTTGCCCAACATGCCATAGACCTCATCCTAGACACCAAATCCGTCCGCTAAAAACAACAACCTATAAATCCCAAAATCAAGCCTCTGATGAGGAATGAGCTTGCAAAGCTCATTCAGGCCATAATTATTTTCCCCATCAAGTATTCCACCTGTGTAGCTAACTTAGTACTAGTGAGGAAGAAAAATGGTGAGATAAGGTTGTGTGTGGATTTTTGGGATCTAAATTGTGCCTCCTTGAAAGACCAATATTCTTTGTCATCCATGGACCAAATCTTGCAAGTTGTTGCAGGGGAAAAAAGGTTTTCATTGCTTGATGGTTTTTTTGGTTATAACCAGATATTTGTGAAAGAAGAAGATAGATTCAAGACAATGTTCACCACTAAGTGGAGAACCATGGCATATGCAAAAATGTCATTTGGGCTCTCCAATGCTGGCACCACTTTTTAGAGGGCAATGAACATTGCTTTCAAGCGATTTATTAACAAGTTCATCCTAATTTATCTAGATGATATCACAATCTTTCTAAGAGAGGAGAAAATCATATTCTACAAATGGAGAAGGTTTTCTAAAGATGCAAGGAGTTTAGGGTGTCTCTGAATCCCAAAAAGTGTATTTTTGTTGTCTCTCAGGGCAAGGTTCTGGGCCATTTAGTGTCCAAAGATGGGATCTCCATAGATCTAGAAAGAACTTCAACTCTTCTTTCTCTTTCTCTACCTACTCATAAGAAGGCTCTGTAATCATTTCTGGGGTAGATTAATTTTGTTAGGAAGTTCATTCCTAACTATGCTAGTTTGGTCAAACCACTGACCCTTATGCTTAAAAAGGATATTTTTTTAGGTGGACTAAAGAGAGGAAGGATGGATTTGAGAAGATAAAAGAATAAATTGCCTAGGCTCCTACTCTCATGAATCCTAATTATGAGAAAGACTTTGTTCTTTATGCCCATGGAGGAGAGAGAAGCATTGCAACTATCTTGATGCAGCAAAATGACCAAGGTATGGAACAATCCCTGGCCTTTTTTAGTCAAAAATTGAAAGACTGTGAGGTCAAGTATAGTCCCATGGACAAACATGTATTTTACATTGTAAGAGCATTAAAAATTAGATATATGCTAAAAAATAACCATATCAAAGTATTAGTTTCTCATCCTAGTGTGAGAGACTACATAATGGGAATTGAAATCAGTGAAAAGAGAGAAAGTTGGATCACTAAGATACTAGAATATGATATTATTATCAAATCCACTAAGTTAATTAGAGGTAGAGGATTATGTGAATAGTTAGCTCAAACTACAATGGATGAAGTGAACTCATCATATCGCTTGAATGAGGCAGAACCTATAGCTGACCCAACAGTTGTGAGTCCTTGGACAACAAATATGGCCAGACTCTTATTCATTGGTGAGTATCCTTATGGATTGGACATGACTAAGAGAGGACATTTTAGGTTGTAGTACATCCCTTCTGCCTTAGTGGATGGGGTCCTTTTTAAAAGAAATCTTGATGGAGTCTTGCTAAGATGCATTGAGGAAGATCAAATGGATAGATTGCTCAGTGGGTTTCATGCTGGTCCAACTGGAGGCCACTTCTTTATAAGAGCTACAACAATGAAGATAATGAGGGTAGGTTACTTTTGGCCCACATTATTCAATGATGCCCATGTATGGGTAAGAAAATACAAAGAGTGTGTTCTCTTTGCTAGAAATAAAAGATTGGTAACCCTCCCACTTCATCCTATTCAAGTGGATTAGTCATTCTCATAGTGGGGCCTAGATTTTATTGGCATGATTAACTCTATATCCAATGCTAGCCACAAATGGGTTCTAACTACAACTGACTACTTCACCAGATGGTTTGAAGAAGTCCCCCTCAAAGAGGTTATTGAGTCAGTAGTCATGGATTTCTTGGAAGAAATCATGACAAGGTTTGAAGCTCCTCACAATATCATTTCTAATAATGCAAGAGATTTTATTAGTTTTAGGATAGCTAATTGGGATTTGAAATATAATGTGTGTTTGAAGACTTCATCTAAATATTACCCCCAAGGTAATGGTTTAGCTGAATCTAATAACAAGAACTTGATCAAAATCCTGAAGAGGACCATGGAAACAAACTAGAGCTAGTGGCATAATAAAATTAGATTGGCACTTTGGGCTGATAGAATGACCTATAAAAGAGCCATTGGAAACTCTCCTTTTGTTCTTGTGTATGGAAGAGAGACTAGATTGCCTATATCTTTGGAGCTTCCTTCATTAGAATTGGCTTAGTAGTTTGAGTTAGAAGGTGAAGATGCTAGGTTTGTGAGGATAGTTGAATTAATTGAATTAGGTAAACTGAGATAGTCAGCCATGGATACCTTGGAAGAAAACCAAATACAGACCTAGAAATACTTTCACAAGAAGGCCACATATCAGTTTTTCAAGGAAGATGACCTTGTTATAAAATAGGATGCTGACAGAGCCAAACCTAGAGGCCACACTAAGTTTGATGCAATTTGGAGTGGGCCATATATCATCATCAGCTACAAGCAAGCTAATGCTTTCAATCTTTCAAAGCTAGATGGTGAAGTTCTATCGATCTCAGTCAATGGGATCCATCTCAAACATTACTTCTAAGGTTGGTTTGAGATTTTGTATATACTATTTTATTTTATTTCTACTTTAGGTTTTCCTTTTCCCTAAGTGCTCTTGCACAAGCTGCACTCTCATTAGGACAATGCATGCCTTGTTTTCCTTTTTGTGGTGTTGTTTTGATGTAGGTTTCAGTTGTTCCCAACATATTTAATACCTTTTGACTCTATGCCCAATGAATGCTTAAGGCCATTGGTATCCTTTTGTTTTATAGGAAAACACCCCTGAGAAATCACCAAAATGTTGTCCTATTTTTCTCTATATCCAAATAGCCCAAATCCATGAAATCTCTAAGTGTTTTCCCCTTTGGAAATGCATGGAAAAACCCTGCAAAATCAACTAAGTCCCAAGAATACTAAGTTTTCCTTGTGTTTTTAACCTTTTCAAAGTTTCTTGAAAAGTTTAGAGTTCCCCCCTTCGTTGTGCCATCCTAATTGGCTCTAAACTCCACTTTGTTTCTTGCAAAATCTTATAAGTGCTCAAAGTACTTAAATGTTGGAGGTTGGGAGTTCCTTCTTTTCCCTTCTTCTTTTGGAAGGTGGTAGGTTGAAGGCCCAAAGTCTAGGCTCCATTATTTTCCTTTGGAAATATGGCTAAGTGTTTCAGGGGGTTGAACTTAAGACTTTATTCTTTCCTCTTCCTTTTCTTTTGGAAGACGAAAGTCCTGAAGCTTGACTTCTGCCAAAACCTTGTTAAATAATTCTAAGTGTTTCAGAATTCAGGGATTAGAACTTCCTTCTTCTTCCTTCTCATGGAAAGTAGAATACGGAAGGCCCGAAGCCCAACTTCTGCCAAAACTTTCAAAAAATGGCTAAGTCTTCAAACTTTTGAGGCTCTAACTTTCTTTCTTCTTCCTTCTCTGAGAAGATGGAAGACCCTGAGGCCCGAAGTCCCCTGATTGTGATTTTCCCTTGTATTGCAAAGCTCAAGGGGTAGTGTTTTTTAATTTCTCCTTCTCTCTCTTGGAAGGTGGAAGGCTAAAGGCCTGAGACTTGACCTCTGACAACTTCTATAATACTTGAAGTGAAGGAAAAAGAGGCAGAACCAAAGGTCTACCATGGTTTATCAAGATGGAATTTTATTGATAGAGTAGAATATAGGCCAAATATAAGGTTAGGTGTTCAACTCTAGCTAGAGGTGATTATTGAGCATTTATTGTTGTAGCTGGGAGAGTCAGATGCAAAATTTCAACGTAGATATTTGTTTCTGCTACTTCAGAGAAGATATTTTTCTACATTTATGTCAAAGATGTAAACAAATGTATCCAGATATTTCATTTGTAGAAATATCTTCTGACAGGTCCATAGGGAAAATTTATTGTAGTAGGTGATTGTGTCTCAATGTAAAATTCTATTTTTATTGGTTGTTGGTCTAAAAAACCATGTCTTGTATCAGCTATAATCATGCCTCTTTGACAATAAACAATAAGATTTTTACCTTTTCATTGACCACTTCTGCTCTGTGTAATACTTTTGTTTGAGTATCCATTTGTGAATTCTTCTTTCATTTAGGATTTCAATTAGTTTCTTTTACCTCTGCAGGTAGTTTGTGATTTGTGTATGTTGATCTATTGGTTGTTTTTATTCTGTGCATATATGGTTGATTTGAGGGCCGAATATTCAAACCTAGTGTATCACCTTTTTATTTCTAGTTTCTCTTGCATCCCCTTTTCCGTAATAGTTAATAGATTAGGGTTAGTCTTAGCACACTCTAAATCTCATATTTACAAAAAGGAAATAGCCTTCTTTGTGTAACAACACTTTCCATAATGCTCAAGAATTAATTTAAACATGTTACTTAATCAAGTCATTAATTAGGAATTGGTGGAGATAATCACATTTGAATCAAAGAACCATAATACATGTTCCATCAATTAAGCATCTTAACCAACAATCTAATAAACCATTACAATTTTTTTAGTGAATATCTTTCACTAATCAGGTACAAAATATGCTCTAGCCATTACAATAAGCTTTTACATCACAATAGACCAACTAGTCACAATATGTAATTACTGTATTTGGAACCAATGGCATCTATATCCTTAAGCCTTAGCTTGTCTCATGCTTGGGAAGGAGAGCATCATCCCAGTGTTTTTCCTCCAACCACGGGCCTGCAGTCCCCTGCTTATCTTCCTATCTGGAAGAGGCCCTACCCTTCATGGAAAGGTTAGAATTAGAACCCAATAGGTTAGCCATCTAAGTATCTGGTGTTGTGTCCTTCCTAATGTCTCACGGTCACACACTATAGATCCCCTCTAACTTGTATGACACTACTGGAGACACTAGGCTATCTGAAACACTATGGACTGATGATGCATGTAGAGATGGATGCATCAATTTTGCCAAAGTTTTCATACAAATATGTTACACCATGAACATCGTCATTTGTCCACCACCCTAACTCAACTTATGAGTTGTCATGTCCTATAGTTGTTTATAATGACCCAATACCTTAGGTCTTGAATAAGTGGGATCAATTCAGATCATTATCCAAACTTGGACATTCAACTCCCTCTATAGGTTGGTTATAGGTTACCTGTGACTCCTTGTCACATGGTTTGTTCATTGCACATTAGTTGACCATTTGACCCCTAGGTCAAAGATGGTTCACATTTTTAGAAATAGATCATTTCATAGGATGAAATGGTATACATGTACCCAAGGCATGCATTGCCCTTGATAGAGTAAAAGTATACTATTCGTAACTTAAATCATTAACAAAAGGTCTTACATGCAGACTCATAATGATTGTATAAGAATTCTATATAAATTCATTTCAATGGTTTCATAACGGGACCATATTCACAATGGTTCTACTTCCTCTATACCTAAGGATACAAGTATATAGTTTGATAATCAAGATAACACAGAAAGTGTTCCATAATCATCTTATCATATAAGCTTGATTGGTGTCAATTTTAAAGAGTTGTCAACACTCTAATATTCAAACATTATCCTGACTGTCATCATACTCGGATGTCCATAACGTTATTCAATAATGCCTACGTGACAAAATCCACAGTCTTAAGACTATTTTATTATCTTAAGTTATAATCAATATGGAGCCATCACCTGCTCCACTCGAGAGCTTATAGTCTAATTGAGTCAGTAATTGATGAGACAACATTTCTTTACCAACTCAGCCAATACAACTTGGGCTCTGGTTATTATTACATAGTATATGATGTAAAAAAATGTTATAGTTGGGTTGTACAACCCTAAAACCAACTCAGAAAGAGTTTATTATCCAAGACTCGACCAAATGGCCTGGAGCATGAAGCACAGTCATCCTATAAGTCAGCCTTATGACCTTGAGCAATAATACAATCTTTTAAATACATCGACCTCTCAGCCTAAAGTATGAAACACCGTCTTTAAATAAGACTCGGTCATTCAGCCTAAAATATAAAACACAATCTTTTAATAAGACTTAGCCTTTATGCCTAATATATAATACACAATCTTTGAATAAGACCCAGCCTTTTGGCCTAATATACAAAACACGGTCTTTTAATAAGACTCGGCCTTTTGGCCTAATATACAAAACATAGTCTTCTAAATAGAAACTATGAAGCTCAAATTCCCTCCTCGAGCTTTTCTTTCAATAGCAGAAGACATGTCAATGTTTCAGCCTTACGACCATGATTGCAGTCTTAACAAAAGTTTCAATGGTATATAATCGGCCATACGGCCTGCAAAACTATTTAAAGATTCAAAGTGTTCAAATCCCGACTCAATAGTTGATGACATATTGGTAGAGATAGGTCATCCAATCAAGCTATGAGCATAGTTATGTTATAATAATAATTTGGATGCTCGGCCATACGGCCTAGAGCCACCGGTTAAATACATATAGAAAACAAAGTTCTTGGCTGTAGCATTCTATGCAACGATATTACTGAGTCGTCGCACCAGTTCCACACTACTATAGATGCACTCTCTTCTATGTCCAGTTCCCAGCCTTTTTCTATTGTTCTTTTTCCCCGAACAAGAAACAAAACTTAGACAAAAACCAACCAACTACTGCCTGCTCTGATAGCACTATAATTTTATGGTTTCCCCCCCTTCGATTCATGCATGCCAAAAAGAAAGGTAGCCACCTTTCCTCACCCAATCGATTCCTCAAAAGGTGGCTACTATCAGGCAATATGCTTGAAGGTGGATGAGCTAAAATCTCTCCATCCTCTACTAATCTGACCAACAGGTAAAATCATTCAACTAAAATCAAAGAAATTAATTACATAAGAGATAATAATATGATTGTTATCATGGCAATTTATCCTACAAAAGGGTTTGAAATCCTTACTATTAGGATTAAAATGAAAATAAGGAAGCACACAATAACACATCTAGATGTCGAATGCCATCAAGATATTCTTCTCTGAATTTGACTATCATCCTAAGTCAAGAGGCTTAAGAATACTATCTTAGAGAACCAAAAGATTACGAGAGACTTCCATCTCTCTCTACAAGATTGTCCCCTCAACATGAGATGATGCTTGCATAACATCGACTGGTCTCCATGACTAGTCTTAATGGCATCAAAGACATAAAAGTTCTCAGAGAATAAGAGAACTAAGGAAATAAGTTTGACATGAGTCAACTTACACATAGAGAGGAAGAAGAACATAATAGTTGACACTCGACCCTTTGTTTTCACAACGTCTAACCTTCCCTCTAGGATGATACTCTCCTTCCTTCTTCGAAGGACGTTCAATTTTCTGTTCACACTTAGGACCACACGATCATGATTAGTGTATCATCATCATTATATTTCATAGCTAAATGTAATCAATTCATAAAGCATATCATTATTAATAACTTTTACATAATCAAGAGTTAGATCAGATATTTCCACAATATCAAATCAATTAACTATGTCTAATCCTCTTGATTATCTTACTAAGTTGATGATTAAGTCTAGTTGTAAGTTGGGGATATAACTTATCTCCCCCCATAAGAATCATCATCCTCAATGTTTAATTGTCTTTAATTAACCAACACATCATTAAAATGTTTTCAAAAGCATAATAACATATGTCTTAGAAAAGATGAGGAAATCTAGCATGGAAGTCATCATAATTTTCCCAGGTGGCATTTTCCACTGAGTATTGGTCCCACTGGACCTCGCACTACATTATTTCCTTATTATGTAAGTGTAGCTTATGCATTTCGAGCACCTTAATGGGCTCAATTATAACCACTTTTGGGTCTTTCACCTGTAAAGGGTTCCAATCAAGCATAGGAATTTGATTATCAACATAATTAAACTTTTTCAAATAAGAAAAATGAAACACATTATGCATCATGGTGAGTGTTGATGGTAGAACAATTATGTATTCCACTGCGTTGACTTCTTCTAGAACCTCAAATGAACCCACATATCTTGGTGCCAGTTTGGACATTTTTCCAAATTTGATGGAACTTTTTTGGGGTTTTACCCTTAGGAGAACTTTATCTCCCACAATGAAATGCCTTTCAACACGTTTAGCATCTACATAACTCTTTTGTCTATCGTTGGCTTCTGCTAGCCTATTTTTAATTAAATGGACTTATTCTTCCATTTAAGATAGCATTTCAGGACCAAGACTAACCCTATCTTCAAGCTTATCCCTGCTTATAGGGGTTTGACACTTCCATCCATACAATGCCTCAAACAGTGCCATCTTAATAGCTAAATGGTAAGAGTTATGAATTCCACTAGAGGAAGATAATCCTCCCACTTGTATTGCTGGTCCATGCAATACATCCTTAATAAATCCTCCAACACTTGGTTCACCCTTTCAATTTGTCCATCCATTTCAAAATGATATGAAGAGCTTATGTTCAATTGTGTTCAAAGTGAAGAGAATAAGGTTTGCCAAAACATAGATGTCATCCACGCATCCCTATCTAAGATAATCTTCTCAAGAATACCATGGAGCCTAAAAATCTCTTAAACAAATTTTAAAGCAATGATGGGTGCCCCATCTATCAAATTTCCTGGAATAAAATAGGCTGCCTTGGTGAGTTTGTCCACCACAACCAAAATAGCATTGTGCTTGTTCCTTAACATAGGAAGCCCTTACACAAAGTCCATGCTTATAATCTACCATTTCTACTCTGGAATTTCATGAGGGTATAATAATCCTGCTAGGTGTTGGTGTTCTGCCTTCACCCTTTGGCATTCAATATAAGTAGCCACAAAATTTATAGCATCCCTTTTAATTCCTTTCCAAAAGTATAAAGGTTTCACATCAGCGAGTAACTTAGTTACTCCAGGATGCCTAGAATATGGTACAGAACGAACCTCTTTCCAAACCATATTCCTTAACTCTACTGAGTTAGGTACATGCATCCTTCCTTTGAACCTTAACAACCCATCTGGTCCAAGGTTGAATCCTTCATAATTTAGATTTTGGGAATCTTTCTCAAGGGCCTATTTTACCTACTCATAAAAGTCATCTCCCTTAGATTGTTGTAACACCTGATTTCTAAAATCAGAATGTATAGAGACCATAGAGGAGATATGCCTTCTCCTACTTAAAGCATCTACCACTCGGTTCTCTTTTCCCTGAATATATTTAATCTTGAAATCATAATCTGAGATAAATTCTAACCATCTTCTTTGGTGAGCATTAAGATGGGGTTGAGTAAACATATATTTGAGTCTCTAGTGATCCATTTTCAACCCAAAAGGTTTTCCAAGAAGATAATGTTTCCACATTTAGAGTGCATGCATGCAGATTGCTGCCAGTTCTAAATCATGTGGGGCATAGTTTTTTAGTTTGTGTGATGCATACGCAATAACATGTCCATCTTGGACTAGTACACCACCTAAGTCTTCCCCTGAGGCATCAGTAATGACTTCAAATTGACCTTCTAGGTCAGGTACTTTCAAAATTGGAGCTAAAGTCAATTTTTTCTTCAACAGGTCAAAGGTCTCCTGGCACTTTTCTGACCATTCAAACTTCTTGCCCTTTCTTTGCAAGGAAGTTATAGGATGTACAATTTTAGAGAAGTTTTTCACAAACTTCTTGTAATAACTAGTAAGGCCCATAAAGCTTCGGACCTCGTGAACATTTCTTGATTCAGGCCTTTTAGAAATAACTTTAATCTTGGTTGGGTCTACAGCTATTCCCTTAGCTAAAATTATATGACCCAAATATTGTACTTCTTTCTGAAAGAAGGTACACTTAGAGAGCTTGCCATAAAGTTTATGCTCTCTTAGTCTCTAAAGAACAATTCTCAAATGTTGTATATGTTCCTCTTCATTCTTGGAATAAATTAAAATGTCATCAAGAAATACCAAGACAAACTTGTCCAAGCAATCTCTGAACACACTATTCATAATATTCATAAACACTGTAGGAGCATTTGTCAACCCAAAAGGTAGGATAGTGAATTCATAGTGTCCATATCTAGTTCTAAAGGCTATCTTATGAATGTCTTCATCCTTCACCCTTAATTGGTGATATCCTGATTGAAGATCAGCCTTGGAAAATACTACCGCACCTCTCATCTGATAAAAAAGATCATCTATGCAGGGAAGAGGATACTTGTTCTTGATGGTTGCTTTGTTTAACATGTGGTAGTCTATACACAACCGCAAAGTGCCATCTTTATTTTTCACAAAAATGACAAGTGCTCCCCATTATGACACACTAGGTCTAATCAACCCTTTATCCAATAGCTATTGCAATTGAGCCTTTAACTCCATTAGTTAGGTTGTGGTCATCCTATAAGGGGCTTTAGAAATTGGTTCTAACCCCAGTATAATATCAATGGAAAAATCAAAAGCTCTCTTAGGGGTAACTCTGGAAGATCATCTGGAAATACATCCTCAAATTCTCTGAGGAGGGGATACTTGTCCATATCTGGTCTTTGCTGACCTATGGGCTCCTTTATCCCTACTTCATCAAGTTTTTGGGATTCATAAAATGTCAAATCATCTTGAAAGTAGGTTTCCTTCGTTTCATCTATTTTATCCATCTTAAACAACAAAGAGTTGGCATGCTTTTCTCAGTGCCCTTTTCAATTGTAAGGTAGAAATTTGCCTCAGTTTAATTTCCCTTGATTTCCCATGAATATGGATTTGGTTTCCTTGATCATCCAAACAATCTATTGTCTTGGCATTGCTATCAATCAAATATGCACCCTATGCTAAGCTTATGGAAGACTTAGCTGTCTATTGACACATGGAAATTATCAATCAGATATGTACCCTATGCTAAGCCTACATAAGACTTAGTTATCTATTGGCACATGGAAACACTCTCAGATTGTGGGTGATCTATGTTGAGAGTGAATCTCCAGAGAGCTGGTTCTCCTAATGATTTTCCTAATCTAATTGATTTGCAGGGAAAAAGAGAGAAGAAGAATTGAAATGAAACTCTAAACTCTAAATTTTAATCTAAATAAAATAATTTTACTCACAAACAACCCTTCAAACTTAAACTTCCACAACCTCACCTACGAGATTTGATCCAAAAATAATTTATAATAAGGTTCAGAATGAACACAAGTTACAACTAGGATCAACATACAATTTCATAGTAAAGAGACATAACAAAGGACATAACACTGCCACAATGAGACATCAGATCAAAGTTGTAAAGTCGACTAGTAGATGAAAATAGGGAAACTTGTTCTATTGAACTGGAAGGAGTATAATGCAAAAATAAACTAAGTCAATTGCCTATATACAAACTCTCGGTGTGCTCAAGAGAGAAGAAACAAATGGTATCAATTGACTGAGAAAAAACTAAGTTTTTCTCCTATAAATGCCTGCCAAGAGATTTCTCTAAAAAAGATCCTAAAAATAGATGTAGAAATCCATTTTTGAGCTTCACAAAAAAGACAAAAACATAAGCCCTCAAATTGCCTCCAAACTATGTGTGAAAGTTGCGAAAATCTTCTCCAAGGTAGACCCCACCAAAAAATTGCTTTCTCTACCCTAGTAAACTCAGTTTTTTGTCCATATCTCCCTCAAAATAAAGCAAATCCAAAAAAATATATTTTATTTGCTTTAATAGCTTAACTGTATAAAATAGTTTTAATTTTAAAGCAATTTATAAATCATTGCTTTAAAACAAAACCTTACATTGTTTGCAGTTTAAAACTATATTCTAGTTCGATTTAATTTTTGCAAAAAAAATAATACATGGCTTATAATTTTGCCAAGTATATACATTACATAGCTTGTGCAAAAAATAAAACCTACACCCTACCCTCCAAATGATCTCCAAAGATACTTCTAAGGGTATATAAAGTTTTCTCAAAGGGGACTGAATGAGTTTTGAGGCTAAAAGTGATAAAAAAGCCTTCAAGCATAAAACCTTGGCTATAAACATACCCAAAGGACCTAATACACTTCATATTGAAAGTTGTGGGGATGCTAAGGCATTTCAATTTTTCTAAGTCATGATGATATAATACCCCGAAGGTATTAATCAAGGTATATGCAAATATAACAATGTGACAAAAATACCGCACTTCACTTAGGGCATATTGGAACCCTAAACTCAAAACCCTCGATGCCCTACCTTCTCCATCATTTTCATTTGCAACTTCTACATGAGGGCTCTCTGCGACTAGCCTCCATGGCTAGGGTTTCAGCTAAAACCCTCGATCCTTCATTGTTTTTGAAAAAAATGTTGATGTTTTTTATGATTCATTAGCGAATTGTTAAAGGTAAGGTTCCTTTGCATAGGATTAACACTTTTCCTTCATCTCTGAGATACATTATGGCTTTCAAGCCATAGCTTCTGATGCATTTCCCTATGTTTTTAACTACTATTTCTTTCCTATGCCTTGGAGCCGCTGCATACATTTTATTGATACATTTATCTTGTTTCAATATTGCCTCCTTCTAGTGTCTTGAAGCTGCCATGGGTGACATCTCTATAAAAAATGAAAGTAACGTGAGGAAGTGTTATGGACCTATGCATACTTGCCATTTAAAATAAAGGTAAGATTTCATCTTCAGATTACTGTGTTGTTTTCCTCTATCTTCTTCCTGTAGAATGGCAATGTGCTTCTGTGTATATCTTGCAACTGTATCTCGTCAGTTAAGTTATTTATATATGATAATGATATTTACTCTTGCCACTGATGATACACACATGGTTGAAGCATTACATGTCATGAGGTTACTTTATAAATGGGACTTGGCATAAAATGTATTGAAGGTAGTCATAAAATTCATCTCCAATTACAGTAGCTTGGGTAGTGATCAATGTACACTTATGATGCTTTGGCTACTATCTTTATTTCTGATCAACAATTCTATACTTCATAACATCAAAAGAAAGATAGATACCTGCTCCTTATGTACAATTGGCATTGAAAAGACACCCTTGTGGCAGCAACCATAAAGGAGGCATTCTATTGACATTTATGTGTGCGAGCCATGACTGTAATAGCGTAAAATGGTTTGCATTTTCATCATCTCCTACTAATATGAAGGCATTTTCCATTTTATATTATGTCAGAAGCATTACGCAAGCCAGTGTATGTCTACAGGCTGTGGCTTTGAAAGTATAAGACTTGGGTTCTTTTAAAAACAACATCCTATGTGCTTTGGATGTCATACCACTAAGTCTTGATGAAGTTTTAATCCTTTCCTGTAGATGGCTATGGATATTGAGGCTTCATTATTACCACCTTTTCATGAAGTGCATTCATTGATCTCTATATATTCTTGACAGTGTTCTTTCAATCTGTAATATATGATATATACTTTGGTAGTTTGTATCTATTGCATCACATCAAATGCATCTATATATCGATCATAATATATGATGGAAGCTCCTATGTACAAACTGCAACTATTCATCTTGGCTAGCATATTAAATTTGCTTTGACTATGATTTGTAATTTCTTTATGACAATTGAACATTACAAGCACACTTATCTCTTTGTTTCCCAACGTACTGTATCATGCATGATTCAGGAGTGTTATTGACTTGGCATAAGCTGCCCCTTATACAAAAAATCATTGGGAAAGTCTCTAATATCCAGTTATGCAACTGTTCCTTTGAAGATGAATTGATTGATTCATGAATGATGACAACTATCACTTGTTAACTTCTATGCATTGCAATACATATTTGGATATCTCTTCACCTGAATGATGTACTTCATCCTCTTTAGGCAACATTGAATAAGCCCACTACACTTAAATAGCTCTCATTTCATCTCATTTGATCTATCAGTTATAGATGGGCAATGGGCTTCAAAATCAAGCATCCTGTGAATTCTTCTTTTAGTTGAAATGTCTTAAATCATCCCCTTGAGATCCAGGGGTAAGCATGCTGGGATCAACCCTTGTGGAAGTTTGTTTGATACCACATGCATGTCTCCAAACAACTACATGACTTATCGTATGCCTGCACATGAAACAGATGCATTAGTTTAATAAACATTGATACTCAGTGATGTTTCATTTTCTCTCCCTTTTGAATAAGAATGTTGTACTTTTTTTGATCTTGCATATCATAGACAACCTATTATGCATTTCGTTCAACTAATGCAATGTATGAATAAGACCATATCATGAGCTCTACCCCCCATCTTATTCCAATGCAGGTTCAGATATATTCAGAGCTTCACAAGAAAGAGACAGTTGTAGCAAGATCAACCTGGCTTCAAATACATTAGGCAATGATTGATATGTCCTTATTTATATGTTTTGTTAGTTTACTTTCCTCTACAGTTGCATAGTAAGTTGTGTTTGATATCTTGGTCCAGCTATTCCCATGGCTTATGTGGGACAAACAATTTATCTTCTTGGTTCTTCATTTAATGCAATCTGATTCAGTCTTATGTATCTCATTTAATAAAGTGAATAAAGTATTGCAAATGTATTATGAGACATCTTTCAACTATTGATAAACATCATAGAAAGAAATGGATGATAACTGATTTGTATTGCTTTCTACATAACAACTGATAAGACTGAACCAATCTCTTATGATAACTTGAAAGGAGGCATCGGCGAAAGATTTCAATGTTGGGCTGACAGTAGGAGGTCACACCAATCAGGGTGATGTTGGTTAAGTGTCGCCAATGAAGGACATCAAAGTGAAACTTACCGTCAGAAGAAATGTTAGAAGCTTCACCGATATGAATGGGTCTTGCCGATAGCAGGAGTGCATCGGCATAAACATTATCGTTGGCGAGAGTGGAGAGAGATCTTACTGATAGATGGATATCGGAATGACACAAAGCATCGGCATGAAGTGTATGAGGGTGGCCGATAGAACAGTGTCTGACTGACGGAGTGTTTGGCATCGGGGTGAGAGGTAAGTATTGGCAAAGAAGTTTTTAGTTCAACCGATAACTAGTGTCTTGCCGATAGGCAAGGGAAGAGCTACTTCGGTGAGACAAAGGAATTGTCTTGTCGATAGTAAGAAAAGAGTGTATCTCGGTCTAGTTTGGACCTTGAGGAGAATTTTGGAAAAGCCAATTGAGAAATTTGTGGGTAATGGGTATTTGACACCCTATTTGTAAGCTTCTAGTGCGCAGTCTCTGCATCAGATGCTCTGCTAAGCTCATTAACCAACTCAATATTGACAAAAGTGGTGGATCTTGAAACTAGAAATAAGGTATGGGAAAAGTTGAAAAATCTATATGAAGGAGATGATTTTGTGAAGGAAGCCAAGTTACAAAGTCTATAAGTGAAATATGAAAGGTTGAAGATGAATAATGATGAAAGTATATCAACTTTTATGCAAAGAGTTGATGAACTTGTTACAAGGATAAAAGCCATAGGTGGAACTATCAAAGAAAAGGAAATTGTTATGCATATTCTCAGATCTTTGCCCAAGTCCTACTATCACAAGGTAGCCACGATTGAAGAATTCATGCAAGTAAAAACCGTTAACAAGGATTAGTTCCTTGGTAAGCTTACTGCTTTTGAAATGAGGGAGTTAGATGATACTCCGCCAAGAGTTGAGATGGCCTTCAAAGCTAGTACTCCTGGAAGTACTTCCAGATCAGAAAAGTACAAGGTAGAATCCAATGATGAGTTAGATGAAGTTGAAGCCAACATTGTGGATAGATTGCAAAGAGGATCCATTAAGTATAAAGGCAAATTACCTTTCAAATGTTTTTCCTGTGGTAAAGTAGGTCATTTTGCTTCTAGATGTCTTGAAAGAATTGAAAGAAATAGAAGAAGATATGAGAACAGGCCTAGGACCCAAAAGAAGTGTTATTATGTTGAAGACTTTGATGATGATGAAGGAGTATCAGATAATGGTGAACTGGATAATGCTAGTTCCTCTGTAAATGAATGCTTGTTCATTTCTATTAGGGAAGATATCATGTCTATTAATTCTTCTAGCTATGTGAAGGAAGAAAACCAGTGGAAAGTGCTTTGGCTTCTCAGGTCAGTAAGGACAAGGATGAATGGGTTATTGATAGTGGTTTCTCTCACCACACGACTGGTGACAAAAGTACGTTTGTAAGTTTGGAAAGATATGATGGTGGACTGGTTAGGTCTTGAGATGATACAACTGGTAGGATATGTAGAAAAGGATCTATTTCTTTTGATGGCAAGCATAACACTAAAGATGTCTTTAATGTGAAAGGATTAAAGCACAATTTTCTAAGGGTGAGTCAGATGTGTGACAAGGGCTATGACTTAAGCTTCAAGGACAATGGATGCAAGATTAGGGAAAGCTCTGAAACCGTCATTGCAACTGGTAAGAAGACCAGAGGTAATATCTATCACTTGAAAGGAATAGAGAACTATTGCTTGTTGACTTAGGCTGATGAGAGTTGGTTATGGCATAGAAGGTTGTGTCACATAAATTTTGATAATATTATGAAGATAAGTATTTCATAGATTGTTAGAGATTTTCCTAAGCTTGTGAAGCCCTCTAATCCTATTTACAAGGAGTGTCAATTTGGGAAACAGACAAGAATAAATTTCAAAAGCAAGGACCAATTAGTTAGGGGACTACTTGAGCTAGTACATACAAATTTGTGTGGACCTACTAGAGTAAGAAGTCTATAAGGAGACATGTATTTCATGCTACTCATTGATGATTATTCTAGAATACCTTGGGTCACCTTTTTGAAAGAGAAAGCTGAAGCTCTAGATAAATTCAAGGCATTTAAGGTAATGGTTAAAAATGAGATGGATTTGAAAATCAAATGCTTGAGGTCTGATAGAGGAGGAGAGTTCACATAAAATGAATTCAATTTCTTTTGTGAAGAACATGGAATAAAGAGACAACTATCTGCGCCCAGAACTTGACAACAAAATGGAGTTGTTGAAAGGAAAAATAGAACAGTTCAAGAAGCTGCTAGAACCATGATAAAGGAAGCTCATCTCCTGGGAAGCATATTGGAGAGAGGCAATTCATACCGTAGTATATATCCTAAACAGAGTTCAAGTAAAAGGTACCAATTCAAAAACTCCCTATGAATTGTGGCATGGTAGAGTTCCTACTATGAAATATTTCAAAGTTTTTGGTAGTAGATGTTACATCAAAAGAGAAGAAGATTTAGGCAAGTTTGATGCTAGATGTGATGAAGGAATCTTCCTTGGTCACTCCACCAAGAGTAAGGCCTACCGGTTCTATAATAAGAGGCTAAATAAGATCATTGAAAGTGCAAATGTTAAAGTTGATGAATGTAAGGAAAGGTCTTCAAAATCAAGTGGATATGAGTCAGATGATCCAGATGTTTCAAGAGTAGTGCAGCATGAAGACAACATAGATGAAGAAGAACAAGCTTCGATAAGTGCTACCAAAACTCCAAGATATGTAAGAATCGGTCATTCTAAAAATCAAATCATAGGAGATAAGAGCAAAGGGATCTTAACTAGAAGAAAAGTTGTAGAGGAACAAGTAAATTTCTATCTAATTTCCAAGATTGAACCTAAAACTGTGGAAGAGGCTTGCAAAGATGAGAACTAGATAAAAGATATGGAAGAGGAATTGATGCAGATAGAGAAGAATCAGACTTGGGATCTTGTTCCTAGACCAGTAGACAAGAATGTAATTGGTACAAAGTGGGTCTTCAAAAACAAAATGAATGAGAATGGAGAAGTAGTAAGAAACAAAGCGAGGTTGGTATGCAAAGGATACACTCAAGTTGAAGGAATAGACTTTGAAGAAACTTTTGGTCTAGTAGTAAGGATTGAAGCAATAAGGATGTTTCTAGCTTTTGCAGCATACAAAGATTTCAAGGTTTATCAAATGGATGTGAAGTTTGCCTTCTTAAATGGAGAGTTGGAAGAGGAAGTCTATATTGAACAACCGAAAGGATTTCAGTCATCAAAACAAGGGGACATGGTATGCTGATTGAAGCAAACATTGTATGGATTAAAACAAGCTCCCAGGGCATGTATGCATAGTTGGATAGGTACCTGAAATAGATAGGGTTCAGTAAAGGTACTATAGATAGTAATCTCTACTTCAAGATCAATGATGAACAAACCCTGATTGTTGCAATTTTTGTTGATGATATTAATTTTGGAGGTAATGAAGGTATGTGCTTAGTTTTTGTTGGAGAAATGTAAAGTGAATTTGAAATGTCTATGTTTGGAGAGATGAACTTCTTTTTAGGTCTATAAATAACTCAATCAGATAAGGGTATCTTCATTTCTTAGTCTAAGTATGTGAAAGAGTTGTTAAAGAAATTTGGGATGGAAGACTCTCAACTAGTATGCACACCTATGATAACTGGTTGTAAGTTGAGCAAAAATGATAACTCACCCATGACATACCAAAAAAAGTATAGATCTATGATTGGAGGATTACTTTATCTGACTCAAACCAGACCTGACATAATGCATGCAGTGTGTCTTGTGGAAAGATTTCAAGTAGAACCCAAGGAATCACATGTGATGGCAGTCAAAAGAATTATGAGATATTTAAAAGGCACAATAGATTATGGTTTGTGGTACCCTAAGGATTGTGACTTTACTCTCAGTACATATACTGATGCAGATTGGGCTGAAGATGTGGATGACAAAAAAAGTACAAGTGGAGGTGCATTCTTCTTGGGAAAAAGATTAGTATCTTGGTTCAGCAAGAAATAGGATTCAATATCCATGTCTACTGTAGAGGCAGAATACATTGCAGTAGCACTCAAGTGTTATGGATGAAGCAGACTTTGAAGGACATCAAAGTTGTGTATGAAGATCCCATTGCAATCTTTTGTGATAACACAAGTGCCATTAACATATCAAAGAATCCAATGATCCATTCAAGGAAAAGGCACATGTCCATCAGGTATCATTTTTTGAGAGAAAAGGTGATAGAGAATGAAGTCAAGTTAGAGTATGTTTCTACCAAGGATCAGATTGCACACATTTTTACCAAGCCTTTGCCTAAGGATACTTTTGAGTATCTCAGAGAAAAGTTAGGGGTCATCACCCCTCCTACTCTAAACTAAGATGCACAATAGTGCATCAGTCTAGAGATGTTTAGAGGTCCAGATTGATGCTTTTAAGGGCTACTTCTCAGGGGGTGTAGTCAGAGAGTTCAAAAGAAAGATTAGATCAGAGCATATGAGTGCAAGTATGTGCCCTTTGCCATTGATGTCAAAGGGGGAGAGAAGTCATGTGAAAAACTTAGAGTGCAGATGTGTAAGAGAAAAGGGGAGAATTTTGGAGAAAGAAAGAGTGTAGGTGTGTAAAGAGAAAGGGGGAGAATCTTGTCTTGATGGCTGTTGCAGTTTTTCACATCATATGTTGCCATCAATGACAAAGGGGGAGATTGTTGCAAGAATGTGCCTAATCGGTGTTGTCATTGATGTCAACATATCCTTGTTGTCATTGGTGTCAATTGTATTTTATTCTATTACTTGTTTAGAAGACTTTTATGTTGAGGATATTGAGAAAATTAGCCTCTCCGAAAGAAACTAGTGAGCTACATAGAAGCGTAGTATAGACAATGACTTGTATGCTGAAGAATAGTCTGGTAAACTACTCTGCATTTACTTCTTCTTGAAGATCATGGTCTGCAGATTGGAAGTAAGTTAGAGGTATGACTAAGGATGTTGCATTCTGAGTTTGAAGCCTCTGCATGAAGATCTGAGTGAGTTGTGTTCACTAGAGTGAAACCTTCTTTTTCTATAAGTTTAGTTGGGATAGGAAGAAAGTATTCTACTCCACATTCCTTTGCAATAAAGTATTTGGGTCTGTGGTTCTAGAGGTAAGTCTAAGATGATGATAAGTGCCTACAATTGCAATGGTTCATGGTTTGGTGGTCTGCAAGCTATCTTTCTTTTATGATAGTTGAAGACAGTGAAGTTCATGTGTTCCGGTGAGAAGATTCCTATGGATAAAGTGTTTAAGGTTTGTGTGGTTTCTCCTGATGATTATAGCATGCTTGTGGATGTCTCCTAATCATGTTTCTATCTGGACTTTGGTCTGTGTTAAGAAATTTAGATGGTGTGTGAAGATTGTTCCCAGATAATGTAGCATGTAACCAGTCTTGGCTGACCTGGTTGATCCCAGTGATTGCGAAGATCTCTAGAAGATTGTGGAAGTGTGTTCTGGCATGGAAGATTGTGTTTGAGTCCCAGCTAAGGCATGGCGTGATCCGCATTTCATCTCCTTTGCATATTCTTGTAATAGGTCATGAGCTATTTTGTAAATATTTATAATACCAACCTTGGAGATTGTTCTAATGGTTGATGATTGTGATGCCGACCTTGATGATCATTCCAAGGTTGATGTCGTGTATAAATACTTGTAGTTGAGTCATGGAAAAGGTGTCCTTGAGCGAAAAATGAAAATATATTAAGAAAGGTCCAAAAGGCAGAGCAGAGAAGAAGGAGAGGAAAGAAGAGGAAGAGCAGAGCAGGATAATTATTGTACTTCAGTTGCAAATATAGAAAGGTGTTGATCATGGCAATAAGTCTGGTAATAAGCCACCAGTAGGGTTTAATAGACCCCAGGGCTTAACAAACCTTATTGTAATCTTTCTTGGTTTAGGGTTGAGGTAGTGAGCTTGCTAGACCTAGTTGTTCTTCATGGAAGTAAGCCACTATGTTTAGGCCCGTGGAGTGACCAAGCCTGAACATCATTCTTTCAAGATTGCAATATATATTGAGAGTTAATCCTCTTCATTGTTTTTCCCCACCTTGGGGTTTTCCACATAAATCTGGTGTCTCTTGTGTTTGATGTTGTATCTATGGTTAAGTTTCTAATTTTATGCACTCATTCTTAAATCATAATAATTGTGGATAAATGATGAATGTTTAAATTGTAGAAAGTGTTTAAGTTTTTGTGACAACTGATTCACCCCCCCTCTCATTTGTCCGGTGCATATCAACACCATCTTGTAAGGAATTTATCATAAACTATTATAATATACCTTATTTTAAAGATCTTATAGGTTGTCAATAATTATTGTCAGACATTGTCATTGACTAAAAATAGCCCTACTATCATAGACCAAATTAAGATTCCCCACTCAATGCCATATTGCAAAGAATATTCCAAGTGCTTAGAAAATAATATTTAATTGCAAAAAATGTTCCTCATGTGGGACATCTAAGGTCCCCTTCCACGATTCTTGGAGTCACATAAAATAATAACCATACAATGACCGTTTTAAACTACAAACCAAGTGTTCTTTTCCTTTCACAACAAAACCATTACACTGTCACATATAAATCTCCTCCTAAAGATCCCCATGCAAGAAAGTTGTTTTAATGTCCATTTCCTCTATCTCAAAATCATAAGCAACAGAAATAGATAAAAGGAGTCTAATAGAAGTTAATTTAGAACCAAGAGAGAAGATTTCACCAACATCAACTCCCTCTCTGGGAGTAGCCATTTGCCACCAATTTGGCCTTGTACCTCTTTAGCTTACCATCTGCACCAATTTTTTTTATATATAACCACTTGCAACCAATGGGCTTTCTTCCTTTGGGAAAACTAACAAGATCCTAGGTGTCACAACTATCCAAAGACATCATCTCCTTGTGCATGGCCTGCAACCAAGACTCACTATCCTCTGAAGATAGAGCCTCACTGAAAGATCTAGTTTCATCATCAGTACTTAACAAAGAAAATATACAATAGAAATTAGATGGGCTATAACTGTTAACTAGATTTTTTTATCTTGTGGATCTCCTCATGGTAGGAGTGAGGGGTTATGCATGTTCTTTTGTATGCTCATCATGCACATCATTATTTGAATCCTTTAAACCTTCTTATTCTTCTCCATCCTCTAATCCATCTAATTATTCTTCCACATGTGCATCTTCTTGCTTTTATGTATGTATCTTGAAGTGCACTATTTTAGTCTTTTCTTTCTCCTTTGGTTGTTCTTCACCTGAATAAACTTTACACTTACTGAAAATCACATCCCTAAATAAAATAAATTTTTAGGTTAGAGGATTCCAAAGCTTCTAACCTTTTACATTCTCACCATAACCTACAAAGATGTGTTTCTAAGCTTTCGGATCTAGTTTGGTATGCTTTTCTTTAGGCACATGAACATAAGACACACAACCAAAGATCCTTAAATGTAAAATAGAAGGATTTCTACCTACCCACATTTTAGAAGGATTTTTATCTTCAAGGGTTGAACAAGGAGATCTATTAAGATCAAATAACAAGCAATACTTATAGCCTCAACCCAAAATCACTAATGTAGCTTCACACTACTCAACACACTCCTAGCTCTTTCCATTTAGGTTCAGTTCATTCTTTCTACTACCCCATTTTGTTAGGGAGTATAAGGAGTAGTCTTCTTCCAAACAATATCTGCATGCTTACAAAATTCATCAAATTACTTAGAATAATATTCACCGCCATTATTTTATCTCAATACCCTTATCTTATAATCTTTTTGTTAGAACTCAACTAAGACTTTAAATTCATTAAACTTAGTGAAGACTTCAGATTTAACATTCATAAAATAAATCCAGGTGTATCATGAGACATCATCAACAAATGTAACATAATATCAAGATTTTCCAAAAGAGTCAACATCCACCGGTCCAAACACATCTGAATGAATGATCTCTAATAAACTCTTAGCTTCATTAATTCCAATAAGAAATGATGATCTATTATGTTTTCTAAATGCACAGTGTTCACAGAAATAATTTTTTCCAACAAAATAATCAAAAAGACTGTCAACCAATTTTTTTTTATTAATAATGGTCCTAAGACCTTTTTCACTTATGTGACCCAATCTATGGTCCTAAGCCTAAATAAAGTTCCAATATTAGATCCTTTAGCAACCACCCAATTCCCTCTTATCGACCTATAACTAGACTTGTCAAATGTCAAATGCATTTTAGAATCATTTAACTTGGATACAAAAAGTAAATTTTTGCAAGACCTGGAATATGTAAAATATCATTAAGCTCATTTTAATCCTTGCATCATTGAAACACAAGTTTACCTTTCCCTTGCCAACTCTCTATTTAGTACTATTATCACCAAGGAAAACTTCTCCTCCATCATATATGTTGAATATTTGGAAAACCACTACTTGTAAGGATTCATATGATATGAGCAACCTGAATCAATAAACTAAGCATCATTACGTATAGTGCTATCTAAAATAAACAAAACACCATTATCATCATCATCTGAGGATTTTTCTATGGAGGAATCTAAACACTTTTTCTTGTTTCTACAATCCTTCTTCACACGTCCTTGTTTCCCACAGCTCCAACACTTAAATACTATGCTCTTCCCAGGGGTTTTAGAACATCCTTTAGACTTATCCTTCTTCTTATCCCCTTTAGGTCCTTTTTCTTTGGACCTTCCTCTCACATGCAAGCCATATTTGGATCTACCATTCTTGGACTTTCTTCTCATTTCTTCTGAAAGAAGAGTAGCAATGATTTTGTCCATCTATGGATCTACACCATGACCAATGATAGCAAAAAATAAAATTTCCCATGATTCTAGTAAAGAACAAAGTAACAAGATACATTTATCTTCATCTACTATCTTAACATCTATAGATGCAAGTTGACTTAAAATCAATTTAAAAGCATTTAAATGATTTGCAATAGAATCACCATCCTTCATTTTCAATGAGTATAAATGTCTTTTCAGATACAACTTATTTGTAAGACTTTTGGTGTGGTAAATACTGTGATAGGTAAAAAATCAGGTTAATAAGATCAAGCATAGCCATGAAAACCTAACCCTACCATCATCAAAGAATCTAATACAAATGAAATCAAAGCATGCAATTCAAGAACAATATCACCTAAATTGTATGATACATTGTTTATGATGTGGATTGCTTCTTCAAGAATGAACAATTATGAAGATTAAAGCTACCATGATGGATGGATGATAATGATAATATGATAAATGGATGCTAAAATGCTCAATATGCTTAGAATGATAATGTAGATGCTATATGAATGTTGGATAGATGTAGTATGGAATGAGAGGGTGTTTATATAGAACTCAACCAAAATCAATCAACGGTGGAGATTTGGTGGCTATGTGAATAGCTAAGATTAAAGGATGATCATAGGTGAATGTGTAGATGACAAGTGGAGGGAAGATAAGGCTTATGTGTGCCCATGTACATAAAAAGTACTACATGTGAAAGATATTAAATACAAGATGTAGTACCACTTATCTTTTTTTAAATGAAAGAGGCACACATGTCGGCTCATAATATAAATGATAAGAAAATTTAATTAAATAAATAAAATTTATTTAATTAATTGGAAAGTGGGTTTGTGGAAGGAATTTTAATTAAAATAAATAAGATTTATTTAATTAAAATAGATAGAATGAAGATAATTAAATAATTAAAGATTATTTAATTATAGCTTAGAGGAAATAGCTAATGAATTAATTAAATAAATATAAATTTATTTAATTAATAGAAGAAATAGGTGATAGGGATATTGTTCAAGTGTGTTAGACATATGCAGATGATAGATAGTGCAATATTTGAATGCTAATGATAATTAGGTCAATTTTGGGTGTCTACATTTTTCCCCTCTTTGATACAATGTTCGTTAGAGCATTGTGTCAAAGAAGATACGATAATTCACTTGATAAACAAGGTGATGCCCCAGTGTAACTAGCAGATGATGCCCCCTTGAGAGGTAAACTAGGCTAACTAGAAAGGGCTGGATTGGCTCGCGATAAGATGAAAAGCTAGGAAACAAGGCTGACACAAAGAAAATGGGGGTTGGGCAGGATGAATGGGATGATGCAGAAGAAAATAGGCTTTGGTATAGAAGAATTAGGGTTAGGACAGGGGCTATAAGTAGGTCCCTCAAGGGAAAATAGGCTCATTTGTGTTCAGAAATCTAGAGAGATCTAGAGCTCTTGAGAGGTGTTGTGCGACGAGAGTTAGAGAGCTATCAGGATGGTGATTCCATGTAGAGATCATCGTGCCAAGCGAGTGAGGACACATGGATGACCAAAGGGAGTAGGCACATTGGTATCTATCAGACTTTTACTAAAAGCATGATTTTGATAGGTTAGAAGCGTCACAAATGCACACACGTCACCAGAAGCGACTAGGTTTTAGGATAGGTCATGTAGGTCGCTTAGGAAGAAAAATAGGTTGCTTAGCATAATTGAGGTCACTTATAGGCATGACTTAGTTGCTTATGGGAAAGCAGGTCACTTCTAGTTGGCTAGACAAATAGATAGGCAGAATG
Organism: Cunninghamia lanceolata; assembly: GCA_027924645.1. NCBI lineage: Eukaryota > Viridiplantae > Streptophyta > Pinopsida > Cupressales > Cupressaceae > Cunninghamia > Cunninghamia lanceolata. The sequence goes on along the minus strand of BSBN01000262.1, from coordinate 4,441,888 downwards.
TGCATATAGTTAAAAGCAAGTCGCTTATGAGCTAAAAGTAGGCACATCTAGATATGTAGCTCACTTAGAAAGAATAGATTCTTGTTTATAGAATATAGATCGCTTAGGGACAAAAAGTATGTGCATATAGACATGTAGCTTGCACTTAGTCAATAAGCAGTCACATAGGAAAACTAGGTAGCATGTACTCTAGAAATAAGTGCATGTAGTAAAATGGGTCACTTGCGATCAACAGATAGGTGCATATAGAAAAATGAGTCTCTTGTAGTAGATAGAAGCAGGTAGAGCAGGAAACAATCCTTTTTTGTATCAGTTATGGGTAGCATAAGAGACTGATATGATGAGGGAAATGATGCAAAATGTACTACCACCTTTGTTATCACAAGAGCCACATCCTAGGGATTTACGATTAGTGAGATTGCTGGATACAGAGGAGCGGCTAGTGTTAGAGATCCTCAGATTAGAGCATGTGTCTAGATTGTAGCCGGTGCAGGCACATCGAAGACTGATGACAACGATGGTGGAGTGAGCATAGTTCTTTCTTGTTGCTAACAGGAGAGGCTACGATCACACTAGAGGATGTATTCCAAATTTTGTGTGTTCCTATTGATGGGGACTGAGTAGATTATGATCCTGATATGGGTCCAGTTGCATTCAAGAGATTGTTCAGGACACCAGACATTGGAGCGAAGGGCTCAGAGATTCCAATGGTGAGGATGGAGGAGCTATACGATAGGTTGCAGCGAGTGGTAGTAGCTATTATTAGATGGCTAGTTGGAGACAGACGAGTGAGAGGATTTCCAATAGGATGGGGGACAGTGATGGAGGGGATGTTCTCCTATGGGATGAGATATCCATGGGTGGAGTGTGTGCTAGGATAGCTCTATCATTTCCTGCATGATTGCGCATATATGTTCGGGGCTAGTATGTCTGTAGGAGTCACAGTTTTGCATGTATGGGCATATGAGCATATTCCAGTGATGAGGCTAGATGGATGGGTAGCTAGAGTAGCAGGAGAGCCTTATGCTAGGATGTATAGAGGAGCTTTGACATATCGGCAGTGCAGAGGACTAGTGTACTGGCAGAGGATATTGGATGAGCTAGACATGTTTATATGGAGGCCATGGCTAGGATGTGAGAGATGGGATGAGGAGGACAGAGAGCTTGTCTATGTTAGGTAGGCAAGATATATTTTTGGATGCAGGATATATATTATAGAGTGCTATTTGCCTAAAAGGGTTTTGAGACAGTTCAGGTTGCCGCAGGCAGTACCAGTTGGTGATGCCATTTTTGGAAGGACTTGACAGGAGGTTTTTGATTGGGGGCCAGAGATAGTGGTTGACATGGCTTTAGCAGAGAGAGGGGCTACAACCAGTTGTATGGTAGTGGGGACAGGGTCCTACAGATCCAGGTACGCTACCAAATTATGATGCATACTGGATGACAATGAGACTAATGTAGCTAATGCGGGTTGGAGAGATAGGAGAGATAGGGATGGAGAGACTAGTTAGGAGGAGACGACGATGGGCTCCACTAGCACAGGCTGTTGTGCTGGTAGCTCTAGGGATACAGGTTTAGGGATAGGTGCAAGGGTAGCCTCAGATACTTGTATAGCCTCAGGGTCAGATACTAGGAGGTGATGATGTTGGGATTCAGTAGCTGCGGAGGAGGATTAGAGAGGAGAGGAGATCGAGGCAGTGGGGTCAGATAAGTTTGAAGAGAGTGGAGCTAGACAGACACCAGGTGGTGATTGGGTTACGACATGCTAGAGCACAGGCTCAAACATACTAGGCATAGTTATAGGCTAGAGTGTAGGCTGGTGATGGGTAGGATGATGGTTCACTTGCCAGGGTGACAGGAGAGAGAGAGATGCAGCGAGGCAGAGTGAGAAGATGATGAGATTAGAGAGAGACACTGCTATACAACAGATGCAAGTGATGAGGGTTGAGAGAGATGGTTTCCTAATAGAGAGGGCTACAACTATCCAACAGTTACACTGGATGACTGGAGAGTGGGATAGAGCAGTGGCTGCATTGGGTACAGATGGGGCTACGACGCATCTGGCCACACAGTTGACACATGTACAAGGAGAGCTGCGGAGAGTAACGGGTGAAGTGGAGTATTACAGAGGCTTGTACTATGGGACTATGCCAGTAGAGCAGAGGTAGCCTAGCTTCAGGAGTAGATCAGAAGCTTCTGGTTCACGGAGGACATACGGATCTTGATCTATTGCATCAGTGATGTGGCCATAGAGAGATAGGGGGACAGGTGTAGGACCTAGTGGTGGCGGTTCGGGAGAGGAAGCTTCCAATAGTCATTAGGGCTACCTTTTTTATGTATATTATGTTGTATCATGACGAGGCCTAGAGCTGATTAAAGCATACATTTTTTATGGCTCAGCTTGTATATGTAGACACTTGTATATTGACACATGTATATATATATATATATATGTGTGTGTGTGTGTGTGTGTGTGTGTGTGTGTGTGATGGCATGTTGGTTATCTACATGATATTGTAATGGATGCATTGTTGGTATTATGATGGTTATGCATGTTTGTATTTGTATTTTCATGGATTATGTCTGGATGGTTATGCAAATGATATGAATATGCAAATGGAAATAATGGAAATGTCTTATGTTAATGATAATGCAAATATGTAAATGGTAATGATATGAATTGGACTTATACATATAGATAGATGGTAATAATATGATATGTAATGGACCTATGTATGCCTAACAAACTTGTTTTATAGGATAAGAGATGTGGAAAAAAGGACGATGGAGGGAAATGATTGATCTTGGTTGAGGACTATATAGGTGGATAATGGAATGAATAGATGGTGTGATGGGCAGCTTTAAAAGTAATTGCTCAAGAATGAAAAGAAATGCAATCCTTATCTTTGATATAGCATGTGGATGTTATGCACCAGGGTATAGAAGACAAAGGTGTCTAGATATCCAATGCAAAACTAACATACTAAAATCTTGTCTAAATGTATGAGGTCAAGTTTTTGAATAGCAGCTAGTATTTCAAGATGGACTTTGATGCTACAAGCAATGGTTTGAGCTTATCCCCACTATACATAGTGACACCTTGCTGGTTATATGTATGGAGCTAGTCTTAGCATAGAATAGTCTCAAATGCATAAGAGATTGTTTAGCTTCTTAGATGTTAGAGATATTGATATGTAAGATGCTAATCCCAACATGTACAAGATACCAATACACATAAGAAGAGAATAAGATCATCCTGCAAACACGACATATGAAATCAATATGACCATGCCCCATTCCTTACTTCATCACAATGTACCAAGATATGATAGATCAAGGCAGTCTTGATTAGGCATAGAAAAGGGACAAAAGATAAATCAAAAGATAAAAACAAAAGATACTATCATCACGTTCTCTTGCCAAATTTAAGTGCTCTTGGATGGGTTTAAGCTGGGGCCTCGTTGAGAGGAAAGCTGCATCCTGTTGAAGGCTAAAAGTTCATAAAATGCTATCGCAAATGTTGGCTTAAGGCATGTGGACAAATAGCTTCTAGTTTATCACTGATTGGTTAAAGTGCTTGAGCTTTCGTCGATGTGCATAGTCTGCTTCTTGCTTGAGCTGATCAAAGAGAAGAAGATGGAAGATGAAAGAAGATGAAGATGGGGTGGGTAATCTGTGCTTGAGTACTAGATACTTCCTTCGTATTCTAGACTGCCTACATACCTTGTGTCCATGGGATCAAAGCACAATGACGATGATGATAAGACATGATGAATATGTAGTTCTGGGTTTATTGATGTTATGAGTGATGAAAGATAGAAGAAAGTGAGATGAAAGATTGGAGGATGATCAGAAGAAAGATGGAAGATGGATGATGAAAGAGGGGCTATCGTCTTTGCCTGAATCAGAGTGCTTCCTTCTCATCTCAGATTGCCTACATACCCTGTATCCACGGGATCAAGGCTTTAATGATAGAGATGGGATGTAGTTCTTGCTTTATTGTGCTGATGGTTGATGTCAAAAGGATCAACTTTATTGCTTGGATTTTTGTGATATTTTGATTTTTTTTTTGGTTTTTTAGAAATAGTTTGACATTTTTCAATTTTTTTGATAATTTTTGAGTTTGAATTGATTGCAAAGATGTGAATCCTAGTTGTAGATGTTTTGTCGTGTTTGATGTTGGATGCACACTATGGTTGAAGTTGAAAGTTTGCTGTGTTATGAGCTTGGGTGTTCGCTATGTTATGAGCTAGAGTTGGCGGTATCCACTTCCAAATAAGGCTTAACAAGTGCCTCCAGTGTGGGATGAGGTTTATTGTGGAGAAGCGGCAATGGATGGTGCATGCGGAGAAGATACTAAGGTACCAAATGATATAATTACCCCAACAATGTCCAAAGTATGATAGCTAGCATTGACAGAGGCGAAGATGGAAAGGCTTTTATTATGGAGAAACTGATTATGATATTTGTACAAGGCAAAATGTGGATTATGATATGGATTATGTAGGATAAGATGGTGAAGTATGCTAGAAAGAGTGATGATCAAACAAACTAAGTAGATGATGGGAGTTGGTCACTACACATAGCCCCTGTTTACCAGGTTTTCACTATGGTACTTATCCAAGACGCATGTTCACCAGGTTTTCACCAGAGGATGGATTATTTATCTTGTACTATTATTTTTGTTATCCAAAGCACTACAAAGCAGTTTTCACTATTGGATGGATTTTTTTTGGTTGCTGCGATTCATGGATAGAACTTCTTGAGATGGATGCTATTGACTGGTTCATCCAAGGGAATACCTTCAGGTGTGGAGAGAGTGTATACACCTGATTCGTAAACTACTATGATGATAAAAGGACCAAGCCAATTTGGTTCAAACTTGCCCTGTTTCTCACAATGTTGCTGATTCCTTTGATTTTCTTTAAGGACAAGATCTCCAACTTGAAATCTACGTTCTCTAATTTTTTTGTTGTAACTGCGGCGTAGATGGTTTTGATAGACTTAGAGATGGTTGAGTGCTGTAAGACACCATTCATCTAGTAGCTCAAGATCATGGAGTCTAGATACTTGATATTCTTCCTCTAAGATGGTATGCTATAGAGATACTCGCAATGAGGGGATCTCGACCTCAATAGGTAGGATAGCTTTAGTTCCATATATAAGAGAATAAGGTGTAGCTCTAATGGGGGTTTTGAAACTTGTTCTATATGCCCATAATGTAGGATGGAATTGTAAATGCCAATCACGATCGGATTCATTGACTATCTTTTTGAGGATCTTGATAATTGTTTTGTTAGAAGCCTCAGCTTGGCCATTGCTTTAAGGATAATAAGGTGTAGAGAATTGATGTTGGCTATGGAACTTGTTGCAAAGATCTCTAACCTCTTGATTCTTGAAGGGATGATATTATTAGTGACAATAGCTTAAGGAACTCCATAGAGGCAAATGATATAGTGTAGGATGAACTTGGATATTTGCTTGCCAGTAATATAAGTCATTGGTATGGCTTTCACCCACTTTGTGAAATATTCAGTGGTAGTGATAATGAACTTATGACCATTTGACGAAGTAGGATGGATTTTACCTATGAGATCAAGTCCCCACTGCGAGAAGGGTCATGGAGTAGTGATAGGCTAAAGTTCATGTGCTAGTGCATGTATTAAATCTCCATGTTTTTGACATTGTAGATATCTCTTTGCAAATCGTTGTGCATCTTTTTCCATAGTTGGCCAATAGTATCTAGCTCGTAGAATTTTCTTAACAAGACTAGGGCTAGTGGAATACGAGCCACAGACACCTTCATGTACATCACGTAAGGCCACTTGTGCTTCCTCAAAATTAAGACATTTAAGAAGGATACCATCAAGACTCTGACGATAAAGGGTGTCTCCTAAGATAGTCAAACGAGAGGCTCAATAGATAAAGGTTTTGCATTGGGTGTTAGATAGTTGGAATGGAAAGGTTTTATTGTGGAGATACTCATATAAGTCCTCATACCACGGTGAATTGGGACCAACAATTTCACATATAAGATCAGACTGTGGTACTTCAAATGTTGGAATCAAAAGCTGTTCAACCAGAGACTCACATTTGTGTGTATTAGATGGCATGTCTAGAAGAGATCCAATCATAGCCATGGCATCTGCGGCTCTGTTTTGTAGTCTTGGAATTCGTTCAAAGGTGATATTGTCAAAGTACTTTTTAAAATCATCGACCATTACCTTGTATGGAAAAAGCTTCTTATCTTTTGTTTGATATTCATCTAAGACTTGTTTGATAACCAGTTGAGAGTCACCAAAGACTTGTAGTTGTTTGATAGCCTATTGTACTGCCATGCATAATCCTGTGATTAAAGCTTCATACTCTGCTATGTTATTGGTACATGGAAATGTAATTCTGTATGATTTGGGTATATAATCTCCTTGAGGGGTTACAAACAATATCCCTGCTCTTGATCCATGTTGTGCATAAGATCCATCAAAATATAGTTGCCACAATGTTGGTGAAGTTAAATTGAACAAGCCTTCATTAGGGAATTCTAGATGTATTGAATGAATATCTATGATGGGTGCTACAACTAATTGATCAGCAATGACTTGTCCTTTTATGGCTTTTCGATCCACATGTTGTATGTCAAAATCAATTAAGATCATAACCCATTTTGCTAATCTTCTCGTGAGAATTGCTTTGGAGAGAAGATATTTGAGTGGATCAACATTAGATATGAGCTTTGTTGTTTGGTTCAACATATAATGTCGTAACTTTTGGGAAGCAAACACTTATGCTAAACATGCTTTTTCCATAGATAAATAATTAAGTTTGTATCCCACAAGAGTTCTGCTGATGTATTAGATAGCTTGTTTTTTCCCTGAATCATCATGCTGAGGTAGAAGGGTACCCAATGCTATTGTTGATGATGATATGTAGAGCAATAATGGGCAACTAAGTACATGAGGTACTAACATAGGAGGTGTTGCCAAATATTCCTTTATTTTGTCGAAGGCTTGTTGACACTTTTGATCCCACTTAAAAAGTTCACCCTTGTGAAGAAGATGTTGGAAAGGATGACATTTGTCTGGTAGTTGTGAGATAAATCTACGGATAGACTATAACCTTCCTTGTAGACTATGAAGCTGCTCAAGATTTGCTGGCGGAGGCATTCCATGATAGATTTTACTTTAGCTGGGTCCACTTCTATCCCTTATTGAGACACAATGTATCCCAATAGTTTTCTAGATGTTATGCCAAATACACATTTCTTTGGGTTCAGTCTAACTTGATATTTCTCTAGTCAATCAAATATTTGTGCTAATACTTGTAGATGTCCTTCTCTTGTCTTAGATTTCCCTAGGATATCATCAACATAGTCTTCCATGATAGTGTGAAAAAGGTCATGGAAAATAACTGTCATGGCTCCTTGATAAGTAGCTACAGCATTCTTGAGACCAAAAGGCATTACAACCCAACAATATGTGCCCCATGGACAAATGAATGATGTTTTATCTTGATCTTCCTCTACTATTCTGATTTGGTTATATCCCAAAAATCCATCCATCAAAGATAGCATTTCATGTCCAGCTATGAGATCTACAATATTGTCTATGCTTGGTAGTGGAAAGTCATCCTTAGGACGTGCTTTGTTAAGATCTCTAAAATCTATACAACAACGAACTCGTCCATCAGGTTTTGCTCTAGGTACCAAGTTTGAAACCCATTCTGGATAATCAATAGGCTTTATGAACTTTGCTTCTAGTAGCTTCTGAATCTCTGCCTTAACCAATAGAGCTACTTGTAGATGCATTTTGCACAATTTTTGTTTGACAGGTTTTGCATTAGGAGATGCTGCTAGATGATGTACCACAAGTGATGGATCTAGACCCGGCATGTCAGCATAAGTCCATGCAAAATTTATAGCTCTTTTTATGAAAAATGTTGTGAAGTCTCTTCTTTCTTTCTTTGATAGTGATGCTGCCAAAAATGTGATCTTTGAATTCTGCTCTGTACCCAAGTTCATGTCTTGTGATTGTTCAACTAGCACTGTTGATTTCTCATGATAGTCAGTGGCAATAGGAAGATCAAATTCCCCATCCTCAGGCGCCTTAGAAAGGTTTTCACCTTCAGATATGTCCTTTATTTTTTAGTTTTTCACGGTCAAGAGGTGCCTTTTAGTTTTCACCTAGTGACCTATTTTGTTTGATTTTGTTTATTTTACTTTTGCTACTAAAGTATTTGATACTTCTGCCAAAATATGCTAGTTTAGGTAGATCCATCATGAAACTTGCTTTGTGATCACCCAATGGAATGCCTTGTCGTAAGCCCATGATTTTTACAATAGCTTCATCATTCTCAAATGTATCTAATATTGGTGTCTCCTATTGGTCCCAATAGATGAGGTCAGGATATATGAGTGAAAGGGTAATGAATGAATGGTTATAGCTAGAGGAGGTTGTGGAAATTATGAAGATTGAGTTTTCTTGAAAAAGGTCGGTAATATGAAGGGAGGAGTTGTCGATGGTATCTAAACTAGAAGTCTCTCCTACCGAAGAAGCTCCAGTGTCCATATTAGAAATACACTTAATGTCTTTGGAACGCTGTACCTCTGGCTAATAGCCAAGGCCTTGCTTGTTAAACTTCTTAGACACAACAATGGGTTCAATAGGTCTTTGTTCTTGTGATCCCAATCCACCATGTCCTTTGTAGCCCATGTTCTTTATGATGTGGAACCCATTGTTATATCTCTCTACTTCAAGTTGGACTTGGTCATTCTCATCAAAGAATATCCAAGAGTTGATATCATCAATGTCTTCATCATCCAGGAATCCACCTTTAATGAATACTATAGGCAAAGCTTTGATGACAACTATGGATGAAGATGGCTTGGATGTAGAAGGTTTGCCATGAGATTTGGGAGACAAGGGAAGAGTGCCCACACAACAAGATTCTTGTAATGTGTACTCACTAGGGCCATGTTCAGTGTACTTGATACAGAGATTGGAAGCAGCTTTACTAGATGATGGCTTGAGTAGGACGAATGGATCTACATATGATGAAGATGGGTATGCTTCAGTGTTGATATTTAGCTTGAAAGGCACGACAAAATTCAAATGGATTGGGATCAGCATTGATAGTAATCTCAACACCGTTATGTGGAAATTTAAGACATTGATGGTATGTAGAAGGAACTTCTTTGAGGGCATGGATTCATGGATGGCCAAGGATGATGTTATAACGAAGCTCAATATCAAGGACTTGACAATGGGTTTTAGTAGTGATCGGCCCAACTTGGATAGGAAAGTAAATAATCCCTTTAGTATCTCTCTCGGCATCATCATATGCTCTGATAGTAATGACCTTGGAAGTATCAACATCTTTCTTAGAATTTCCCAATTGTTTTATTAATTTTAGGGAACATATATTAAGACTAGCTCTACCATCCACTAAGATTCATTTGATACGACGTTGTTTGACAAACACTTCAATGTGGTGGGCTTCATTGTGTAAAGGATGAATGGAGGGTTGAAGATCTTTGTTGAAAAAGGTTAAATGACAAGGGGCTACAATGCTAGCGACCATAGATTAGAATTGTGTGATATCAATATCATTGGGTACTGAAGATTCTTGTAAAGCTTTGTCAAGGATAGCTTTGTGAGTAGGGGATATATGAAGCAACTCAAGAATGGAAATGTGTGTAGGTGTTTTGCCAAGGTGATCAAGGATATTATAGCTAGAAGACGGTCAAAGAGGATGTATAGGTGCTCCTTGAATGGTAACACGACCTTGTCGAGTAGTTACAGTGCAGTCGGGTGCCTTGCCTTGGATGGTAATGGTAGAAATTTGAGCATGGTCAATGCGGCCAATAGTGGTGTTGATAACTGAGAGGGGGGGGGTGAATCAGTTATCCTAATTATTTCCTTTATTGAACTTTCCTTTTAATTGAAGCAGCATAAAATCAAACATAAAACATTAACCATAAAACAAGAAACACATGACACAGTATTTTTGACGTGGAAACCCTGTTAAGGGAGAAAACCACGGGGTGATTAACCCAAAATTATTCTCTGTTAGAAGAATAGGAAATTACAAAGATGGCACTTGCCAATTAGGGCTCACTGCCCGAGCACACTGCTCACAAGAGGCCCACTGCCTACAAGAAGACACATTGTCTACAAAGTGATGAGAATCACAGTCTTGAACTGATTGGAAGCATCTGCATATGCTGGAGTTCAGTTCCGGTTAGGCTCAGTACACTGATCTGCTGCACTTCATCTTTCCTCTGTTCTTTATTCTGCTATCTTCCACATACCGGATCCTTTTTGCTACCTCTGCTCTTTCTCTGGACTTATTCGCATATCTCTCCACACTGACACACATTTCACAACTAAATCCATCCTCTATATATATCCGCACAAGTAATTTCATCACCTTTCTAGTCGGCATCCGGAACAGTCTAGTTTCTTACAAACTCTCATTCTGTCGGCTGAATCCTTCCTCACCAAGCAATGCGGATCAAGCATATACTTGTAGATATCATTAATCATGTCGGCCAAACATGATTCATGCCTTCACAACCTCTGTCATCAACAGTAACCCATCCGGAAAGTAGTCTGATACTCTGCCAGTCAGTTCTTCCTCTGTTTTCACTGTCTCTCAGGAATCCGGTACTCAACCATTCATATCTTTTTCCTTGTCCATCACCGGAGGCTAAATCCTTGGAATATACCACTCAAGGTAGTCCTCTTGACTTCCCCAAATCCGCACTACACCAAGACACTTCCTCTGAGAGGTCCGGACCAATCTGTCGGACCTTGCCACATGCTCTGTTCTTCTTCACCGGACCACAACATTCTTTATTCTGACTTCCGGTAGAGACATATCATGTCTTGCGGATATGTGGGATGACCTTTGTTGCCATCAATGACAACAACCATGAATCCATATAGTGTCTCTTGCCAACAATATCAGTTATCCTAATTATTTCCTTTATTGAACTTTCCTTTTAATTGAAGCAGCATAAAATCAAACATAAAACATTAACCATAAAACAAGAAACACATGACACAGTATTTTTGACGTGGAAACCCTGTTAAGGGAGAAAACCACGGGGTGATTAACCCAAAATTATTCTCTGTTAGAAGAATAGGAAATTACAAAGATGGCACTTGCCAATTAGGGCTCACTGCCCGAGCACACTGCTCACAAGAGGCCCACTGCCTACAAGAAGACACACTGTCTACAAAGTGATGAGAATCACAGTCTTGAACTGATTGGAAGCATCTGCATATGCTGGAGTTCAGTTCTGGTTAGGCTCAGTACACTGATCTGCTGCACTTCATCTTTCCTCTGTTCTTTATTCTGCTATCTTCCACATACCGGATCCTTTTTGCTACCTCTGCTCTTTCTCTGGACTTATTTGCATATCTCTCCACACTGACACACATTTCACAACTAAATCCATCCTCTATATATATCCGCACAAGTAATTTCATCACCTTTCTAGTCGGCATCCGGAACAGTCTAGTTTCTTACAAACTCTCATTCTGTCGGCTGAATCCTTCCTCACCAAGCAATGCAGATCAAGCATATACTTGTAGATATCATTAATCATGTCGGCTAAACATGATTCATGCCTTCACAACCTCTGTCATCAACAGTAACCCATCCGGAAAGTAGTCTGATACTCTGCCAGTCAGTTCTTCCTCTGTTTTCACTGTCTCTCAGGAATCCGGTACTCAACCATTCATATCTTTTTCCTTGTCCATCACCGGAGGCTAAATCCTTGGAATATACCACTCAAGGTAGTCCTCTTGACTTCCCCAAATCCGCACTGCACCAAGACACTTCCTCTGAGAGGTCCGGACCAATCTGTCGGACCTTGCCACATGCTCTGTTCTTCTTCACCGGACCACAACATTCTTTATTCTGACTTCCGGTAGAGACATATCATGTCTTGCGGATATGTGGGATGACCTTTGTTGCCATCAATGACAACAACCATGAATCCATATAGTGTCTCTTGCCAACAATCTCCCCCTTTGGCATTGATGGCAACACTTAGTGAAAAATGACTAAGTGTTTTCACTATGCTCCCCCTTTGCTGATGCTCTGTCTTTATATACAATTTCTGGAACTCCCCCTTAGTTGGATCCCTCATTTTTCACTGCTCCTCACTCCCCCTTTGACATCAATGGCAAAGGGTAGGGTCCGCATATCAAAATTTTCAAAAATTTCTTATACTTAGCCGCATATTTACATACTCACATATATTGAAGAATGTCTGCAAAGGATGTCTGTAATTGAATCATTTCGGTAGCCCAACTTTGCTTCATTCTGTCCAAAATTGAAATGTGACCACTTAACAAAAATGCAAACGCTTCTGCCCGCTTGAGATCTGTCGGATCTTTTGTTTGGGCGGTGGTCCTAGCATCACTGATGGCCTCATGCATGGTTTCCAACTTAGGGATTATAATCCTTCTAAGTTCTCCCATCCGGTTGGTGATGTTCTTCCTTTCCTTCTCAAGATTCTTTATTTCGTTCAAGACTGCAATAGTCTGACATTCTTGATTTATTATAGAGGAAGAGAGAGGATCAAAACTTTGAGATAAGCTTTGTAGCTTATCCTGTTCCTCTTTTATTTTCTTGTCAAATGCTGCTGTTGCCTTTGACCAGGATATACAAAATTTATAGATATCACCGCCATCCTTAAGAGCATTCTCTAAGCTCCTTATTCCAATGCTTACAATCTTCCTATCCTTAGAGATTAATTCTAATATTTCTGAAAATCTCTTATCCAAAAATTCCTTCCGGACCTTTTCTTCAGCTGATTTTTCTAAAGAATCAAAATGTGTATCAACACTGCTGACTAAGGTTTTTAGATTACCGGAAGTGGAGGCTGTCGGATCTATCTGGATTGATGGCATGATCTTTACAAGTATTCCGGAAGCAGCCTCTATCAACTCAGAGTCTTCCATATGAGACTTCAGGAGCTTTTCATTTGCCTTGGCATTTGCAAATGAAGCTATCTTCATTGTTTGTACCGGAGAGAGAGAGTCAAAATCAAATGGACCTTTTAGAAGCTCCGGTTCATCAATCTCTAGAGTTTCTTTACTCAAAAATTGTTGAACAGTTTGTGCAGTGTCTCTTGCCGGAGACAGATGTTTCTTTTCTTCTGCAGTCTTAGAACTGTCAACCTCTTTGTCTTTCACCACTGCTTCCTTCTCCTGTAGTTGCTCTTCTTCTTTGGATCCGGAGACTGTAGGGGAAACCGGAGGAGAGATACTAACTTGTTCATGGGCCACTTCTTCTTGAGCAGAGGGTCCCAAGTCCTCACTTGTCTGTTCAGGGCTCACTTCTTCCGGAACAGAAGATTCCAAATCAGCAGCTGTTTCTGCACCTAAGTCCTCTACAACAGGAAGATTGAACCTTTTGAAGGCCTTCCGGAGGATCTCTTCTGTTTCTTGGGCCACTTTGTCAGTCTCGCCAAGCATGAGTTGATTCATCCTGGCTTTGCTTCTGAACTCATCTTTGCAGTCTTTGAAGATAATGTTCATGGTCTTGGGATCAATTTGAGGATATAGCTGAATAGCTATCTGCTCCCGGATCTCAAGATCTTTGGCATGAGCATTATTCTTTCTTACTTCCATTTCCTTCTCTAGGCTTTTAGGAATGAGAGATATGATCTCAATGAAAGCCTTATTGTATATGTTAAGATATTTCACTGTGGCCTCCTGCAGAGTCTTTTGGTCGGCCTCACTGAAGTCATCATATGATTCAGTCATTGGTTGAAGGTTTCCATCCACCGTGACCGACTTGATTATGCTCTCTAGTGACAGAGTGGGCTTTTCAACAGTTACCTCTGCCATTTCCTCCTTGTCTTGGCCTGTGGAGGGCTTACCGGATCCTTTCTTTTTCTGTTTCTTTACTTCTCTTACTCCCTCATCTGATTCTGTTTCCTCTTCATCCTTTTGGCTTCCATAAGCCCTTGTGGCTTTTGCCTTTGATCTCTTACCGGATGCCTGGACTTCCGGTTTTGAACTTTTGGTTGAGGGAGGTGCAGATCTCTTTGTTGATCTGGTCCGGGTGGGAGCTCCAACCGGAGCACTTTCTTTGCTTTTCTCTTCTTCTTCGGCCTTCCTCCTCTTTTCCCGGTTGGCATCAAGTGCCTCCTTTGAGATACCTAGGCCTTGAGCAATGTGCTCTACTTCTTTTCTTACCTTTCTTTTAATCTCAGGTTCCCTGAGTTCTACATGTATCTTTACACTCAGCTCCTCAAAGGTTCCAAACCTTTCTGCCTTAGGATCTTTGGGCTGACTTAGCATGTGTTGAACATGCAGCTCCACTATCTGTTCATCAACTTCATACCCCATGGGCATGATCCAGACAGTCCTTGGCTCCACTGCCTCCATTAGGCACTGATCAGTGTCAACCATAAAGCACACTGAGTCCTTGTATTTCTCAATGAGAGACTGGGGAATTCTCTCTCTTGCTTGCATCATGCTCTGAAAGTTTTTGAAGTATCCCCATAGAGCTGTATTTCTCGCTTTTGCATCCCCAAGTCCATGCAAATAGTCTCTTATCTGGACTGCAACAGGTTTGTCATTTTGCCATACCCATCCACTTGTTCCGGGTAGCTCATTCATGAAGTAGAAGAATAGACATACAATCAGAGTACCATACTTAAAGGAATTCTTCTTATCCTTCTTGATTTTCTGTATGTTTTCCATTAATTGGCTTAGTAGTAGTTCGCAGAGATCATATTCTGCATTCTTTCTTAACATTTCATAAGCAGTGTATATTGCAGTTCCGGATACAGAATTCTCCCTGCTGGAGTGATAGATCTTGTATCCTATTATCATTGATGCATATTTGATATCCGGATCGGAGATGTCTTCAATGGTCATTGCCCTTTTGTCAAATTTTGATCCGGTGGCCTCAGTTACAATGTTGTTCTTGACAGATTTGAGGATAGGTACTCCTCCGGAAGAGTGTAGGCCAGTTACTGCTCTAATTGCCTCTTTTGTGATCTTGCAGGGTCTATCTAGCCATAGAAAGTTGTCATGCATTCTGCTCAGTACATACCGGACCCATTCATCCTCTTCAAAACAGGGGAAATGAATAAATTGCTCAAATTGTTTCTTCTGAATATCCTTATACTCTGGTTTAAGCTCAAAGGCATTGTCAATCAGCTGCTTGTGATAGAGGTCTCTTAATTTGAATTCCCCAAATTCCTCAATGTTTGCATGTATGTAAACCCTAATGTCTTCGGTGTGTAAAACTCCGTGGGGAACACTAGAGAAGGCTCCTAGTGGGTCTACCTCCAATGATTTGTAGGGATGTTTCTTGAATGAGGGGCAAGGTCTATCAGAGATCTTAACTATGTTTGGAGTAGCCATTCTTCAAAGATTTGCAGTGAGGTAACGAAAAAATGGAGAATACCTTATGCGCCTTCGGTTTGCACGGAGTGGTTGGATTGATTTCTTTATACAATAGCTTTGGCAGGAGATCCTTGGTGCTTGATGAACCTTGTTGCAGAGCTCCACTTTTCGCTTCTTCTCGAGTGCAGAATGAGCAAATGACCTTTGAGAAATCCCTTAAATTGCTCCGCGAACCCTAATACCTGTCTGCAATAAATGCTTCACCTACATCATTCCGGTTTGCCTTGTCTGGATAGCTTGGAGTATCCCGGATTAGTCCTGATCTGTGGATATCATCCGGATCTTTCAATCATGAATAAATCGAGATAGCATATTACAAGATCATCTAAAACACTCTGTCCAATCCGCAGAACAAGATAGTGCATTTCCGGATCTTTCCGAACCTTTTTGTAATCCTTTATCATACCGGAGCATCTCCCTGAACAGGTCTTATTTGATTGATCACAGCTTCTTCATAACTTCATGCGGACCTCTGAAAACTTGACTGAAGTATCTCAAGACTCATATCTACAAACCCTTTGATCCGCATCTTGTGCCACATCCGGTACCACTTGTTTGGCTGGGGGAACAAGATTTTCTTTGAGTCTCCCCCTGAGCCTGAGCTCACCTTTTAATTTCTGGAAGAAATATCAGCACCAGAGTCTGGTGCGGATCCAACCTCTATATTCTCTGAACTTTTCTTCGCCCATATCTTGCTCATCTGATTCCTAACCTCTTCCGCATTCATCTTTTGTTTACCCTTGTCTTGATTCTGATTATACACCGGACCTCTTTTGTCCTGATTCTTGTTTCTGCAAACTTTAGCATTATGACCGGACCTATTGCAGATTTGGCAAATAACATTTCTTTGCATATTTGACTGATATCCTCTTGATCTGCATTGATTAGCCATATGACCTACTCTATTGCATGTGAAGCATCTACCTTTGAATGATTTGTTTACTTGCATACTTCTGCATTCATGGGATTTGTGTCCATACCTTTTGCAGTTGAAGCATTGTCCGGAGAAGGATGAATTAATCTGATTCATTCTCATTCTGCACTGATTAGCTTTGTGACCAAAGTGGTTGCAGCTGTGGCAGTATCCATTGAAGGATGGATATCTTTGAGCATTTGGTTGTCTTACCGGACGTCTTCTAGGCCTGCTTCTTGGATTTTCTGATCCAAGATTCTTCTGACCGGATCCGGAGCTTTCTCCTTTCTCATATCCCAAACCATACTTGTCATCTGTCCTCTTTTGACTTCCAAGAAGAACTTCAAGTTGAGCAGAACTTATCTTGAATTTTTCTTTATATTCATTTGCTGTTTGAAGGTCTCTTTTGAGAGAGGCAATTTGATCTTCAAGTTTTCCTTCATTATCTTTGGCATCTTCAAGATCAGATTCAAGATGTCTGATAATCCTGTCCATCTGGTGGCATTCTTCTGATTTTTCTTTAAGAGATTGTCTTAGATTGTCTTCAGCCTTTCTTTTTTCTTCAATCTCTTGAGTAAACTTTATAGTTCCTGATTACATTTCATGTCTTAACATAATGACTTCTTTTGATAACTTTTCACATAACTTGGTTTGCTCAGTCAATTCTTCATTTGTATTGCTTTCTTCACTTTGTCTTGCCAACTGTTGAAGCAGCTCCTTTCTCTTTTTCATAGAGAGACTTAATTTGTCTTTTAATTCTCTCATGAATTCATCAGCCTGTTTGAGTCTTTCCTTTAATTCACTGACTTCAGAATTCGACTGTTCAAGATCCTCAAGAGCAGTCTTGAGTTGCTCCCTTAAACCATATGCATCCATTTGAAATCCCAGATCTTCCTCAAGCTGTTAGACTCTATTTGGAGGAACTTGGCTCTGATACCAATTGTTGATAACTGAGAGGGGGGGGGGTGAATCAGTTATCCTAATTATTTCCTTTATTGAACTTTCCTTTTAATTGAAGCAGCATAAAATCAAACATAAAACATTAACCATAAAACAAGAAACACATGACACAGTATTTTTGACGTGGAAACCCTGTTAAGGGAGAAAACCACGGGGTGATTAACCCAAAATTATTCTCTGTTAGAAGAATAGGAAATTACAAAGATGGCACTTGCCAATTAGGGCTCACTGCCCGAGCACACTGCTCACAAGAGGCCCACTGCCTACAAGAAGACACACTGTCTACAAAGTGATGAGAATCACAGTCTTGAACTGATTGGAAGCATCTGCATATGCTGGAGTTCAGTTCCGGTTAGGCTCAGTACACTGATCTGCTGCACTTCATCTTTCCTCTGTTCTTTATTCTGCTATCTTCCACATACCGGATCCTTTTTGCTACCTCTGCTCTTTCTCTGGACTTATTCGCATATCTCTCCACACTGACACACATTTCACAACTAAATCCATCCTCTATATATATCCGCACAAGTAATTTCATCACCTTTCTAGTCGGCATCCGGAACAGTCTAGTTTCTTACAAACTCTCATTCTGTCGGCTGAATCCTTCCTCACCAAGCAATGCGGATCAAGCATATACTTGTAGATATCATTAATCATGTCGGCCAAACATGATTCATGCCTTCACAACCTCTGTCATCAACAGTAACCCATCCGGAAAGTAGTCTGATACTCTGCCAGTCAGTTCTTCCTCTGTTTTCACTGTCTCTCAGGAATCCGGTACTCAACCATTCATATCTTTTTCCTTGTCCATCACCGGAGGCTAAATCCTTGGAATATACCACTCAAGGTAGTCCTCTTGACTTCCCCAAATCCGCACTGCACCAAGACACTTCCTCTGAGAGGTCCGGACCAATCTGTCGGACCTTGCCACATGCTCTGTTCTTCTTCACCGGACCACAACATTCTTTATTCTGACTTCCGGTAGAGACATATCATGTCTTGCGGATATGTGGGATGACCTTTGTTGCCATCAATGACAACAACCATGAATCCATATAGTGTCTCTTGCCAACAAGTGGATGATTCATAGTTGTACTGAATGGCATTCCCAGCATGAGGGTTACTTGGTTTTTCATTAGATGGAAGTGGATTCTTGAAAGCATCTAGATCATAATTTGATGTTGGTTGTTGTGCAGGTTGAGTTGTTGGAGGTGTGATTTTGATTAAAACTTGATCGATGCAATCTTGGATAACATGCTTTAAGCACATACAACCATTTGTTTTGTGTCCTTTAACTCTATGGTAATCGTAATACTCATTTTCTTTGTACCGAGGAGCTTTGAAGAGCAGTTCACCATTGGGTGGTGCATCTAGTAATATGATATCACCCACTTGGAGAAGCTTTCAAAAGACAACTTCCATAGGTTCTGCTAATGGTGTAAAGTGTTGGCAAGGATTTGAAGTTTGTCATTGTCGAGTGCATTGAAAAGGTTGAGTTGTTGTAGAGGCAGCTTGAATGTTGATAGGAGCTTTCATAGTTTGTATGTTCTTTGCATCTACAACACCATCGTTGACAAAATTCTTGTTCAGATTGCTCCAAAAGCGAGACTTATCATTGGAATTTTGAGGATAGTCTTTGTTATCGAGAAAAATCTTGATAGTGCCTTTAGTAATTAAAGCTAATTCAATAATGGTTCCTTTGGAAACAAGTTCATCAAAGGTGCTAGCACTTTGCAATTGTAGTTGGAATGACAACTCAGGATGAAGATTTTGAAGAAAGATATCGAGTTGTTGCTTTTTAGGTATTTCCCATGATAGTTTGCTAGCCATATTATAGCATCATTGAGTAAATGAAGAGAAGGCTTCACCATTGTGTTGTTTATTGTTGACAAGGTCATTCATGTTCAATGTTAAAAGAAAAGTGTGATCAAAATTTATTTGCTAACTCCGCAAAAGACTTTATACCCAGAGGTAAGTGAGAGAACCATTCAAGAGCTTGTCCTGCTAAGTTTTGGGAAAATAGTCTCAGAAGATATGTATCATCTTGAGCAACATCAAGACATGCCACAAAGAATGCTCTAAGATGGTCTTCCAGATTTCCTTTTCCTTTGTATTTGTCAAACTGTGGAATTTCAAAGTGTGGCGGAAAAGGTGTCATATGAAGTGACTTGTCAAATGGATAAGCACATATGTTTTTCTAAGGAAAATGTCTTCTTGCTTTGTCCTACCGCTTGGTTAATCATTTGTTGAACATCTACTGGAGATAATTGCTCTTGTTGTAAAGGGGGTGGTTGGTTGGGAGGTGAAGCATCGCATGATGTATATTGAGGTTTCTGTTGTGGGATATATGAAGCCATGATCATTTGTTGAGGTTGCGTACTCACAATGTATGTTAAAGGATTGGTATGCGACACATATGTGTTTGAAGATTGTTGTCCTTGAGACACAAGTGGTGGATGGGTATATTGTGATGAATTAACTCCAAGATTTTGTATCACATGAGAAGTGGAAGATGGATTGGCATTGGTCAATGGTTGTGGATTTGGAGTTGGATTTGTGATATGGTAAGTGATGGAAAGATGGGTGGATGTAGAAGAAGGATGGACATTTGGGTTAGTATTTTGGACAACATGGGGATTGGTATATGTCATGTGTTGGGTGATGATGGGAAAATGTTGGGTAGTATAAGATGGATTGATGGTATGTGAAGTACTATAAGAAGATGGCAGAACTAATGTAAGTTGATTAACATAAGAGATTGCAGTGCTATGATTAGCTTGTGAAACAATAGGTGGGTCACTCATGTCAATGAGACTAACATTGGGATTGTATGATGTAGTGGATGGGTTTATGGAGATAGTGGAGACCATATTAGTAGTGGTAGGAATATGGGATGTGGTGTCCACATGTGATGCAATGGAGGTAGCGGATTGCGACGGTTGTGAAGCTTGGACTATTGGTGTTGTTTGGATAGCTTGGGAAGCTTGTGGAATATGGGATATGGGGATAGCTTGTGATGTTTGAGGAGTTTGCACTTGGGCAACATGGACAACTTGTGTTACTTGAGGCATTGATACGGTCATGGTACGAGAAGGAGTATGTTGGGAAACATGGAAAGGTGGAATGTTCAGATTTTGTGAAAGGAAAGGGAGTACATTGGTAGGAGTTATCAAAGGTTCAAAAGTGTACTCTGAGCATGGTGGATCAAATGAAGTAACAACAGGCAATGAAAGAGATGGGTTGGAAGATGGAGTTTGTAATATGGTATGGGATGGTGTGACTATAGTGGATGGTCCCCTTGCAACAACAATGGGAGTGCTTGGATCATGTTCTCAAATAGCGGATATGTCAAAGTCTCTTGGTAGTTTGGCTCCCATGCGGGCAAGTTGCAAGAAGTAGTGATTAGGATCAGATAAAACAAGCTTCTCAACTTGGTCCCATACATGTGTATCTCGATAGTTAGATAAATCCTCTTGGGAATGTTCTTCATAAGTCATTGTAAATGGGTGTGATTGCACTTGATGAGATGAATCTCTAATGGTGTACCCATGGGGAACAAACATGTGAGGAGGTATGCTGGTTGTAAACTGAGTTACATCTCTAAGGGGTGTTGATCGTGATTGTTGCATGGCGGCTTCCATCTCAGCTCAAATTTTTGCTTCCATTTCAGCTCTATATTGGCTCCTAGTTTGAGGCATGATGGTTGATGTTGAAAATTGAACTTTAGCTTGTCAAGGTTTTGAGACCCAAAAAGATGATGGTTTGTTGATTGTTTGGTTGCTGGTTGCTTTGTTGTTGTTGGGTTGCTTGGTTGCTAGTTGTTGGTTGAACTTCCCTAGAGAATAGCTCACACACTCAAGGGAAAAGTTGTTTTCTAAAGTTATTGTTTTGCTGATTGATCGGGTTGATTGATTGATGTTTGGTTTGCTGGTTTGGGATCTCAAAAAGATGAAAAGTTCACAAAGTCCAATTGGTTGGTAAGCTCAAAATAGGAGACAAAGTCTAGGTATATACTAATGATCAGAGATAGGTCTGAAAGCTAATGCTGAAGCTAAATAAGTTGGAAATGTAGCTGATTCAACTAAGTCACTAAGATTTACTGGTAATTCACCATAGGAGATAGGTAATAGGTTAGATGCGACTCAGAAAAGGCCAAAAGTGACTAGTAATAGCTTAAATGTGATTTGGTTTTGGTTTGGGTAATAGGCTACAATATTAAGTAGAGGCGAGCCAATTTACTAAAAGCAATCAGTATTAACTCAGAAGTGATTTACTATGGATTAGAGGCGACACAGTTTAAACTAGAGGAAAGCAACTGTTGTTCAAAGGTGATCTAGTTTAGATAAAAGGTGACTTACTATTGGTTAAAAGTGATTTGATTCTCTGTATGCAAGTAGTTAAAGCTTAAACGTGACTGTGTCTGTCAGGAAATATGTCTGAATTGTGTTTTTGATAGGAAAATAGTAATTTCAGTCACTCACACTCATAACAATCATAAACTTGTCCAACCTAGGCTAGGAAATGATTGTATTTGTTGAGTCCCCTGGCCATGCTTATTCAAAGCGGATAGCTTCAAAATCTTGGTAGCACCGGTTCTTTCCCAAGGCTTGTCCCCCCACCAAACCTTAGGATTGTCCCTGCTATCTCTTCTAAGAACCACGTGAATCAGGGTGACTTCAAAGGTCCTACCTTTTGCATCAACAAATAGAAGGTTTTTGGATACTACACAAAGTTGCTAATATGAGCATCCATTTGGGTGGCTATACATGCGGTAGTGCTACTCTCCATTATGGAGTCTCCCAGCCTTCAAGGGTTACACCTTGGAGGGTTTTGGGGGAGGTTGGCTGTCTGTATAACACAACAACACCCATTGCTTATGGATTTCGACACAAACACTTTTCTTATATTGTGGTTCAGAAGGACTTGGCTTTAGCCCGTTACTGCTTGGGTCATACCCCTTCTCACACCGAGAAGGTAGGCCCTCTAAAGATAATAACAAGTTCTCATACACCCAAGATCCATTTAATAGGTAAGGGGAGAGGATACTTTTGCTATTAAATTTGGGTTATAATCAAGCACATACAAGCAATCAAGAAAGATAAATCAAGCACATAGCAAGCAATGATTCTTTTTAAGCACCAAGCCCAAATGTTCCTAAATTAGTGAAAAACCACAAGTCTTGGACCGATCAGAGCTGCAATAGATATGTTAGTAGTTTGATAACCTCCTTTTCTTAGACAATCGATAAGATGCTACACAAATACCCAATTAGTAGCCAAGAAACCAAACTGTAAATGATAAAGACTAAAAACGACACAGTTTACTAGAGGCGACCAACTGTTGATCAAAAGTGAACTATATTTTGCCTTAAGAGAAATGTTGTAGATCAGAGGTGATACCAGTAATGCCAGATGCAAAATGATAAAGCTCATAAGTGATGCGAAAAAGAAACAGGTGACTGGTTATGGGTCATAAGTGACTTAGGTTTGCGAAAAAAATAGAATATAACAAAAACCCTAGTTTTGTAGAAAGCGATCCAGATAGCTAAAGGCGATCATTGTCACATTAAAAGTGATTCAAGTAATGGCATAAGCGACCACTTTTAGCTTCTAAGCGATGCAAAACAAGCAATAAGCGACTACTGTTTGCTCAGAAGCGATCCTAAGAATGATAAAAGCAGTAGGTTTCAGCTCAAAAGCAATGCATATACTTAGACAATGACTAGTTTTCACTCAGAAGTGACTAGAACTTGTTGTAAGTGCTCAGAAAATTTGATCTTCACAAAAACAACTTCCAATAGCAAAGTTAATCAAGGATGTGGGTCCCACCGGGCATGCCAAAATGTGATAGGTAAAAAATTAGGTTAATAAGATCAAGCATAGCCATGAAAACCTAACCCTACCATCATCAAAGAATCTAATCCAAATGAAATCAAAGCATGCAATTCAAGAACAATATCACCTAGATTGTATGATTCCTTATTTATGATGTGGATTGCTTCTTCAACAATGAACAATTATGAAGATTAAAGCTGCCATGATGGATGGATGATAATGATAATATGCTAAATGGATGCTAAAATACTCAATATGCTTAGGATGATAATGTAGAAGCTATATGAATGTTGGTTAGATGTAGTATGGAATGAGAGGGTGTTTATATAGAACTCATCCAAAATCAATCAATGGTGGAGATTTGGTGACTATGTGAATGGTTAAGATTAAAGGATTATCATTGGTGAATGTGTAGATGACAAGTGGAGGGAGGATAAGGCTTATGTGTGCCCGTGTACATAAAAAGTACTACATGTGAAAGATATTAAATAAAAGATGTAGTACCACTTATCTTTTTTTTAATGAAAGAGGCACACATGTCAGCTCATGAGATAAATGATAAGAAAACTTAATTAAATAAATAAAATTTATTTAATTAATTGGAAAGTGGGTTTGTGGATGGAATTTTAATTAAAATAAATAAGATTTATTTAATTAAAATAGATAGAATGAAGATAATTAAATAATGAAAGATTGTTTAATTATAGCTTAGAGGAAATAGCTAATGAATTAATTAAATAAATATAAATTTATTTAATTAATAGAAGAAATAGGTGATAGGGATATTGCTCAAGTGTGTTAGACATATGTAGTTGACGGATAGTGCAATATTTGAATGCTAATGATAATTAGGTCAATTTTGGGTGTCTAAAAATACCACTTATCCTCTTCCACAACTTGTATGTGGTAGCTTCCTTAGAAAAATTCAAGAGGATGGAATTTTTAAGACACAACCTTATGGTTCCTCGTGCCTTCTTGTCAAGTTTAACCAATCTTCAACAGCCATTGTGGATGGCTTATTTTCTTTTGAAACTACTAACCATTGATCTCTTTCTTCTAGGAGATCTTCCATATTCAATTTTCACATCTCATATCTATATCCATTGAACTTCTCAATATCTAGATGGGAGGTAGAACCCATTGTAGACAAGCTTCTTCATAGATCTACAAAACCCACAAAGCAAAGTCTCCCATTACAGCCAAAAAACCTTCAACACTTTAAGAGAAAGGCACCCCTCTCAATAGAACTGTTAGATCTAATACCAAATGTTAAAAAACAAGGTGAAACTCCTGCTATAAGACTTTATTTATGTGTGTTCAAATATGTAAATTAGATTAACGAGTTTCAATTTAATATGTATGTGATTAGCACATTCAATCAATGTAGTAATGAAGGAAATAAATCAAGGAAGTTGACATAGAATTTACATGGAGAAACCTTTGTAGGAGAAAACTCCACACCTAAAGAGATATTATGCTTATATTAATTCTTGTAATCAAGTTTACATTAACACTAAAATTCTCTCTGAATTCTGGCAGCACTCTATTTCTCCTTCAAATTCAAAAACCTGTCATAATTTCTACCAACTAAAGGCATCATTATATATAAGCGATGGATCTTAAAATACAATGAATTGTATCCAATAACAAGAGAATATTTCCATGTAAGAACCATGTGCCCAATATTGTGAACTCCAATGTTGCATAGTAGAAATCACCACTTAACTGATTGCTCCTACATGGGCACCCAACCCACAACCAATAAGATGTAGTCAAAATTGAGTATATCTTGAGTGCTCATCCACTTCCACTATCATGCAATAGACATGAAAGAGTCATGCAATCCCTAATACTCAAAATAGACTGACATGCAAGACACATGCGACAACATGCAATCCATGAAACTCCAAATAGACTAACATGCAAGACACATGCAACGACATGCGACAACATGTGCACCACATGCAAAGCCATATGGACCCCACCAATACTTGTAGGCACCCAACATTGGGATATCATGCAATGCAAAATCAACAACATGCATTCTCATATAGGTCCCACCAACAAATTGACACCTAAGATTGGAAACATGTATTTTTTAAACTACACTTACAAATCCAAGTAGACTCAAATAGGCCCCACATCCAAGTTGGATGCCTAGAGTTGTCTCATGCAAATGTTTGACACATACAAGTGGGTCCCACCTCTCTAGATGCAACTACAATTATCAATAAACAATTAATTTAGTCTCCCAAACTCCTAGGCAACCAAGGACACTTGCCAAGAACTTTAGAAACAAATGAAAATGGTTAGGATTGAAAAGTTAATGACAACTTATCCCAATACTTGCAACTTTGTAAATTATTTGTGAGCATTTGGTTTGAAAGAAGGAATATTGTAAGTATTAGAAACTTGATGTACATTATCCTACTTATATTTTTAATCTTTTTAATTTTTTGTGTGTGATCTAGTGTATTTTAAAAACTTTTATTGTTAATATATAAATGCATATTTCAACAAAAAACTTGATGTATCTTTTTAAAATTTGGAAGGGTATGATGAAGTATTGAAGTTGATGATCCATATTAGAAAACATTATTTGCTAGAATATTAGATTCAAGTATTTTCACACATGCACAAAGATCTATAAAATATGTAAAGCTATTGAGATATACACTATTTACAATTAGTTTGATCAATCAATTGATACAAATATTCTAGAATTATGAGTCATGTAAGGGATGGTGTAATTTAGAACACAAAGACTAAACTGTTATGACAAAATCATTGATATGTTGATTCGGTCCTTGGGCACACTCAAATAAACTAGAAATAGTAACCTTAAGGCCCATGTTAACATTAAATTGCTTCAAGAATGCCTTAGTCAGATAAAAAATGTATGGATAGACCCAAAAGGGGATGAAAATAACCATTTAATGGGATAGTCTTTTAATGCCCTTGTAAATAGTTTAGTCATCAACACATCCTCATACACAAATTTTAAGAATGTTGTAGTGAAAGTATTGAAATGTGTATTTGGGTAACCTTTTTCACCATACAACAAATTGAGGTGTTGTAGAACTGAAAGGTAGAGGATATGTAACAATCTCATATGCTAATGGTGTATGCCAAGCTTCCATAAATTCATCATCCTTCCCCCCTAGGCATTGTACCATCTTTTCTTTCAACTTTATCTAGCTTTTGAATTAGTGCATTTAGGACGGAGGAAGGGATGGTAAAAAGATAGATTTGGGAACCAATAGGATGTGTGTGTAGGGTCTACAAAGTAGGATTGAGGTTAGATACAAGATACATAAGGAAGGTGGAATACATAATAGAATAGAGCATGGCAATAGATGAAGACATGCAATGAGGTGAGTAATAGGGAGGGAAGGAGGAATAAAATGAGGAATGGAATGGGGAGTAACCATAATGGATGAAGAGGTAGTGGGAAAAGGGTTAACACTAGTAGTAACAATGGATGTGGTAGGGATAATGGAAGAGGTAAGTGAACATTATGGAGGTGGTAGGTGAAGTGTTAGTGGGTTAAGAGGGAGAGGTGGATGTGAAAAATTGCATATGAGATGTGGGTATGGTGAGAGGATTAAATTTAGGAGTTACACCACATTGTGGAACAAAATCACATGGAAAGTAGGAGGAAGATACATCATGAGAAGGGATAATGGTAGAAGAAGGCATGGCCATGGATGGAGGAGGGATCATAGATGCACTAGTCAAAGAACTAGGAAGAGAAACCATAAGACCAATGAGTTTTAAGGTCTCTAACCCAAATGGTTTGTTAATGAAAAAGTTATAAAGCATATCTACCGATTTTGTAAGACTTCCACCATTAGCTAAATTAGCAAGTTTTTATTAAGCCATGTGTTCCTCATAATCATAATCTTCATTTTCATTCTCAATAATTTATAGGAGTAATGATGGTACTTATGAGTGTTAGTGTAGGTTTTTATTTCCTAGTGGTTATTTATTTTTCCCTATATTCCTAGGTTTTTCCTACACTTCTATTAATCTCTCTTAGGTTAATAAAGTATGTCTTATTAGGTGAGTGGTTGTGAGGTGTCACCTTCCTACATGTGAGAATCCATTAGCTATCTTGGGAAGATACTTTGCTATCTTTAGTCTGATAGATGGTTTCTCCTTATTGGTCGGTGTTGCCACCTCCTCCCTTTCCTTGGTCTATATAAGCATGCTACCTGGCTTGTATTTTGTATCTTTTGCTTTTGCATCCTCTTAATGTTGTTTTACTTCTAGCATTTGCATTACTCTCTTGGAGACTAACTCTGTGTTGCTATTTTGATTTTGTATCATTTGCATTCATAGTTTAGATATCTATTCATTTGCACTAGTTTTCTAGGTTAATAATCTTTTCAGATTCTAACATGGTATCAGAGCTATTCTATGTGCAACAGTAGATTTTAGTTTCCATATTCAAGAGATTAAGGGGGGCTAGTAAATCTTATTA
Source organism: Cunninghamia lanceolata (assembly GCA_027924645.1). Lineage (NCBI taxonomy): Eukaryota > Viridiplantae > Streptophyta > Pinopsida > Cupressales > Cupressaceae > Cunninghamia > Cunninghamia lanceolata. The sequence goes on along the minus strand of BSBN01000262.1, from coordinate 4,414,264 downwards.
CAATTTTTTGAAAAACCCAGTATGCTCTTCTCTTGTATCTTCGGGTGATCTTGAGAATCAGAAAAGTTTGACGGAAACTTTTTTAATCTTTGGGGTTTACACATGTGTTTTATGAAATCTAGGTGATTGTAGTATTTCTGATTATACTGACAGCATTGCCGATTGTTCCAATGCGTCCAGGAGGCTTGAGAAAGTCAGATTTGACTTTTGTTTTACCGAAATTGGAGATCGTCATACACAATTGCAGAAATGGGGTTTAAAGCTCAAATATGACAACCATCTTGCATATTTGGTGTTTTCAATCAATATTGCAAGTTCCAGCATGCCATTTCTTGTCTTAGGTAGCTAATTCAGCCTTTGTATGTCATTTTTTGGTTGCTGGGGTCATTTTTTGTAGCTAAAGGCGTTCTATTTACACTGGATCAACATCTTCTATATATCAACAAGAAAAATTCCTTCTGGGTTTTGTTCACAACATAGACAAACCATCTGGGTATCTTTTAGTTTTTGCATGTAGTCTATATATTTTGCATAATTGAACTTACAAAGCTACAACAGTACCCCTCTCCATTGGCAATTGCAGTTTTGAAGGCAGTTTTCAAATGCTTCATTCTTGCTCATACGTACTCCGTTTCCCATGAAATGTTTTTTGATTTTGGCTATTTTTTTGTGCTCTATACACTAGTGCAGTCATTTTTTGATTTTGATGCAAAGATTTTTTAGAAATTGCAGATTCTCAGTCATGACACTGCATAGTTCTTGTTTTGGGAACTTTGAAGGATCATAACTTTCACATATGACCTCGTATTGAGGTGATTCTTTTTTTGAAAGTGCAAGATTTTTTGAGTAGATCACAGTGGTGTTGTTTATTTCTCTGGGTATTGTGCCAAAGTTATATTTTCAACATATGCTCTTCGTGAGGGTTTTGTAATGCATTGAAATCAAGACCACTTAGTATTTATTTCTAGTGGCAGTTGTAAACACACTAATATAAAGTGCCAAATCATATTTTCTTGGGGTGGTTCTTTGATTGAGTGAAAAGGGGGTGTTGTCTTGGTTGGGTTCTCTTCTTTTTGACATTTCTTCTCTACATTTCTTCATCATGGATCAAACAAATGTGCCCATCCTAACTCCATACAATTACTTTGAGTGGAAATCATGCATGATAATTCACTTAAGAAAAGATGGATTAAATAGGATAACTATGGGACTTGAAACTAAGCCTGCTAAAGATGAAGATAAGCCTAAGTGGTTTAACAAATGTGATGAGGCATATGGAACATTGTGTTTGTCTATTTCTCCTGATTTGCTCTTTCACATTGAGTCTTTGAATAAACCAAATGAAATCTAGACAAAGCTAGAAACACTATTTGGCACACAAGATTCAATGAGGGGTCATATGTTGGAAAATGAACTAATTAGTTTAAGTCCAGGCAATTTCAACACAATCCAGGATTTCTTCACTAAATTGAAATCACTAAGGCTGTAGTTAAAACAATGTGGAATTGAAAAAAAAGATGAACAACTAATTCGTAGTATTCTCTCTAAGCTAAGTTTAGAATATTTTGTGTTTGTTTCTACTTTCTATGCTACTAAGGGTGCACTTGGTACTTAATTCACCATGCCATCTTTAGATGATTTTGCTACCAATCTCACTCGGGAATAGGACAAGCTAATTCAGATGGGCACTCTTAAGTCCTCTAAGTCACATGCCTTGGCTGCCAACCAAAGCACAAAAGAATAGAAAGGACATAGTAGTAACAACAATAGTAAAGATAAGAAATAGAAGAATAGCAAGGAGAAGAAGGATTAGATATCGGTTGCTTCAAAAGCAACTAATGAGACCCAATCTTCCAAGGGCAACAAGCCTAAGAAAGAGAGGGTCTAATGTGCCTATTGTAAAAGACCCAATCATGATGAACATAAATGTCTAAAGAAACAAATTGATCACTTGATACACATTCTTGAGAAGAATAATATCAGTGTTCCTAAGTCTATCAAACAGAGTTCTAATAAGGGGTCTAATAAGGCAAAAGAAAACAACAAGGGGAAAGGAAAGGGCAAGGCCCTTGTTGCAGTTGCTTCTTCACCATCCACTTGGGTTCTTGATTCGGGTGCTTCGCACCACATGGCTTCATCTAAGGAAGAACTTGCATCTTTGGAACCGTGTACTATGCCTTCTATTTTGATGGGTGATGACACTCCTGTTGAGGTGTGTGGGAGAGGGTTTATTGATGTGGGGAATGGCACATTCCATGATGTTCTTTGTGTGCCCTCATTATCAACTAATCTCCTATCGGTATACCAGATCACTCACATAGGTTCAGGCAAGCGGGTTGAGTTTACTCCTGATTCAGTGGAGATTCGTGAGTTGCATAGTGGTTCTACAGTTGCAGTTGGGAGAGCAGATCATCAGTCACGGCTCTATCTATTTTCTCAGTTTGTTCCTGATCCTCCTTCGACTATTTTGCTCACTCATTCTAATGATGTGAGTAGATTATGGCATGAGCAGTTTGGCCATCTTAACTTTCGCTACTTACAGCAGCTCAACCAGCAGAGTATGGTCATAGGGTTACCTTAAGTTCAGTTTTAGGTGGTGTTTGCCAAGGTTGCATTCTTGGTAAGCATCCTAAGGAAAAGTTTGACAAAGGTAAGGCATGGAGAGCTTCACAGATATTGGAGTTAGTTCATAGTGATTTGGCTGGTCCATTTCAGTATCCTTCTTTCAGCAGGGCTAGATATGTCCTCACATTCATTGATGACTTTTCTCGATATACTTGGGTGTACTTTCTCAAACAAAAGTTTGAGGTATTTGATCACTTTCAAGACTTCAAGACTTTTGTAGAGAAGTAATTTGGGAAAGCCATCAAAGTTTTGCGCACTGACAATGGTGGTGAGTATGTCAACCATTGGTTTGAGAGGTTTTTCACTTCAGAGGGGATTGATTTGCAGCATTCAATTCTATACAATCCTCAGCAGAACAGTGTTGTAGAAAGGAAGAATAAGTCCTTGAAGGAAATGGTGAACTACATGATTCACTCTAGATCTCTTTCACCATAATATTGGGCAGAGGCCATTAACTATGCTTGTTATATCTAGAACCATGTTCCTCACCGAGCCTTGAAGGGAGTCACTCCTTTTGAAGCTTGGAGCAATCGAAAACCATCAATTAAGCACTTTCAAGTTTTTGGTTCTCCTGCATGGGCCCACATTCTTGTAGAGAAACGTAAGGCCTTGGATCCGCAGAGCAGACCTTGTATATTTGTAGGTTATCTTGATGGTGTGAATGGTTATCAGTTGCTCCACCCTACTACACATGAGTTATTCATTAAGAGGAGTGTTTAGTTTGAGGAGGGCTCTTTGAGCTCACTTTCTATCACTTCTCCAACTCCTACTTTGACATTGGAGTCACTTGGGATACATGATAGATCTTCTGATGAGTTAAATTCACCTAAGCAGTCCTCTACCTCCACTTTCGATGCAAAGAGCGATTCAGAGGACTCACCTCCTTCCTCTCCTAGTCATCATTTAGAGGTTGATGATTCTCCTCCAGATTCTCTATCTTCCGGTCCACTTTGGGCTAGACAGACCTTGCAGTCTGCAGGTGATTGGGTTGGGGATCCATCAGACACCAGGTAGACTCATTCATAGTTCTAGGATGCTCCACATGTCTTCATTGCTACTGCCTCAGAGCCATAGTCTTTTCATAAGGCTTCTGGTATTCCTGAGTGGGATACAACTATTCAGGAGGACTATAGTTCCTTAATGAGGAACCACACTTGGGATATTGTCCCTCTTCCTAAGGGAAGAAAACTTGTTCAATGTAAGTGGATCTATCAGACAAAATTTGCAGCAGATGGGTCGGTTGACAAGCATAAGGCTCGCTTGGTTGCCAAAGGATTCTCCCAAGCTCATGAAATTGACTACTCTAAGACTTTTGCGCCAGTTGCCCACATGAATTTCATCTGACTTGTTCTTGCCATTGCTACAGCTAATCATTGGGAAGTACACCAGATGGATGTGAAGAGTGCTTTTCTTCACGGTGACCTTCAGGAGGAGATCTACATGGAGCAGCCACAAGGGTTCCTTCAGGATTCTTCACTTGTGTGCCATCTTCGGAAGTCTCTCTATGGCCTCAAATAGGCTCCTTAGGCCTGGTATGCCAAGATGGACTCCTTCCTTCTATCAGTTAGGTTCACTCAGTGCCATTCTGATCCCAATGTCTACATTCTGCAATAGAATGATTCACTCCTTTTTTTGGTTATGTATGTTGATGACTTGCTGATCATAGTGAGTTCTTCATCCACCATTGGGGCTGTCAAAACTACCCTTCATGACAGGTTTTTGATGACTGACTTGGGCTTGTTGCATTACTTTCTCAGGATTGAGATCTACTAGTCTACTTTCGGGATCACCATCAACCAGTCCAAGTATGCTCTAGATCTGCTCTCGAGGTTTCATATGGCTGATTGCAAGCCTACTTTGACTCCCTTTTTTTCTAGAGTCAAACTTGAGGCTTAGTGCTCTTCTTCACTTGTTGATGGCACTTTGCACCAACAGCTTGTTGGGAGTCTCATTTATCTGACTCATACGGGACTCGACATTTCATATGCTGTAGGCATGGTCTCTCGATTCATAAAGGAGCCTCATGAGCTGCACTGGAAAGCAGCCAAGCACATCCTTCACTACATTCAGGGTACTCACAGTTTTGGGATTCATTATGCAACAGACATTGAGCTTGACTTTGTGGGCTACACAAATTCAGATTGGGCGAGTGATTCTTAGGATCGCAAGTCTACTTCAGATTATAGCTTCTCACTTGGTTCAAGTCCTGTCTGTTGGTTGAGCAAGAAGTAGTCTGCTATTGCTCTATCTTCTACTGAGTCTGAGTATCGGGGGCTTGTGAATGCCGCCACTAAGGCCATTTGGCTTCAAAATCTTCTCACTAAGTTTGGTATCCAGATTAGACGGCCATCAGTCATATTTTGTGACAACCAAAGTGCCATTCAGATCTGACAGAATCCAGTCCATCATCATTGAACCAAACACATAGAGGTCCATATGCACTACATCCGGGAGCTCATCCATGGCCACGTCATCGACCTTCACTATTGTTTGACTTCTGAGCAAGTTGCTGATATCTTCACCAAACCCTTCACTGAGAGCAAGTTCCTTCATTTGTGAGCTTTGTTGGGGGTGCGGGATGCTTCATCTTCTGGGGTGACTTCTTCCTCTCACTCGGAGTCTTGACTCTCTCTACTTTGGGGGGGTCTCTTCTCTCTCTATCTTGGGGGGGCTTTTCTCTCTCTTTGGGGGGGAATTTTATGTACATGGGTACCTCATTAGGCTTGATTTTTCGGTACCCATTTCTACATCCACCTAAGCTTCGCTTATGGGGGGGTGTTAGTGTAGGTTTTTATTTCCTAGTAGGTTATTTATTTTTCCCTATATTCCTAAGTTTTTCCTACACTTCTATTAATCTTGCTTAGGTTAATAAAGCATGTCTTATTAGGTGAGTGGTTGCGAGGTGTCACCTTCCTGCATGTGAGCATCCATTAGCTATCTTGGGAAGATACTTTGCTATCTTTAGTCTGATAGATGGTTGCTCCTTATTGATCGGTGTTACCATCTCCTCCCTCTCCCTGGTCTATATAAGCATGCTAACTGGCTTGTATTTTGTATCTTTTGATTTTGTATCCTCTTAATGCTATTTTTCTTCTAGCATTTGCATTACTCTCTTGGAGACTAACTTTGTGTTGCTATTTTGATTTGGTATCATTTGCATTCAAAGTTTAGATATCTATTCGTTTGCACTAGTTTTTTGGGTTAATAATCTTTTTAGATTCTAACAATAACAACATCATTAGGTGCACCATTTATTGTAGATTGAGCCATGTGAGGATTCAATTATGCATCCTTTGCAAAGGGGTGTGAGATGAATCCTATTTTGGTATGTAAATAACTCACAAAACCTAAGAAGATAAAATAATATGGGAATGACCGAAAGAGCTGATACAAAAAAAATCATTGATTAGATTTGAAAGTATTATGGAATATAACCATAAAGGAAAAAACAAATATGGGTAATAAGATCAAAAAATGATAAGAAAAACCTTAGATGAAGTATCTAGTAATAAATAATCATGCAAGAGCACATTCAAACCCTAGTTAAATTTGATGTGAAAGATAAGCAATAAAAAAAATTAGATCTAAAACCCTAACGAAGGAGGAGAACCCTAAGAGGAAAACATAGGATAAGTAGGAATATTGGGTTCACCAAATAATGTAGAGGAATAAATCATGCACTATATATAATCTCATATTTGCCTCTATTTCATCTAAAAATATATAATATCAAGGTAGAGAATTTACCTATTTGGTAGTATCATAATTTTCAATGCCATTTTGTTGGTGTTTATTTGTTTCAAATAAATTATTTTCTAGTTGAATGTGAACTATCAAATCAATAGATAAAACTATCATATTATCTACCATTTATCAACCTTAGTAAGAGGAGATTACCATGAATCCTTTGATTTGTGTTTCTTTTGATATTGGGTTGATAGTATAGAGGTAGGGGTCCCTGGGGTTTGGCTGTAGAGAAAAAAGGAAGGTGGGTTGAATGGGAGAATTCCTTACCATCTAGTCTAACCAATATAAAGATTATGAGGCAATGGCTAAGGCCTATATAGAAACAATGGCCCTTTGTAGCACTTGTAGTAATTTCAATAGCTTCAATTGGCACTATAATTGGAGTATAGGAAGTAGTTTTGTTAGAGCTTATTTAAGAGCCAGTGCCCTTCCTTCATTAGATATTGATATTGAGTCCTAGATCTAGTGGATGGCACTAATGGTCGTGTTGACCCAAAATTTGTAAATGATCATACAAGCCTAGTTGGGGATCAAAATGTGGATCCTATAGTCCCGTTTGAAGTTGGCCAAGGGCCCCTAGAATTTGAGTAAGGATATAAAATATAAGGAGTAAAGGTAGCATCTCTTCCTATCCTAACATCTTTACTAGCAAGAGTAGATCCAAATCCATATGTAGGGGTAAAGAAGCAAGCACCAAAGACAAAAGGTAACAACATCTTTGTTCTGATGTTTATTTTGTGGGACAACAATTCTATTATGATTCTCAATAGATCAAAATACCTCATATTAGTAAATATCAACTCCATCACAATTGGAGTTTGGGTTAACAGGTAGTGATTAAAATATGTAATTTTTATTAATAAAGGACATATCTGTGAGATTTATTAAAAGAACATGAGTAAGGATGATAATCAATCTATGTACTCCAATTTTTCTTCTATTTTAGACAATTTATATGCTTGTTTCTACTTTTTGTTTGAAAAGATGATATATAAATTTGTTGATTGTAATAATCTTAAAGTTGTTTATGATAGTTTAATTAGTACTATTAATTATAAAATGCAACCAATTAAGCATAAATTAACCTAGATAATAGAATTGGGATAAATTATTGCAATAATGTATGGAAATTTAATGCTAGGGTTAGGAGTACTTATCTTTAAAACCAATGATGGAGGAATAATGTTAATGATGCATGTTAAATTTATTTACCACCTCTTGAAATTTAATGGCTTCAGTGCAATGACTCTCAAAATCTAGACTGGCACAAAAAACTTGCTATTCAATCCTAAATACTATGAGTTTCATCCTAACTGTTGTGATTCTTAATCTAATGTGAGAAATTGATTTGTCATGCGAGAATGAATTGATAGAATGTGAACTTGAAGAACTGCCCAACTTTGTCTTCCTAGTATCTTAATCTATAAAGGTTGTGTTTAGACACACAATTTAGCAGTTTTCCAACTCAATAGGTGAACCAATTATCCTAGGTCAAACCCCTTGGTAAGTTAGATTAACAATGATGAATGATATGAAAGAAAACTTGCATGAACATGCAAATGACCTACATGATGATGATGTGGATTTGATTCTCTATTGCCCTCTAGAAATCAAAGTGTGCTATAATGGTTTTTTCTATGTCCTATTTTTCTTGATGTCAAACCTAAGAAGACCCCAATCTCTAGTGTCTCCAAGGACCCAGTGTAATGCCTTAGTTCCATGCTCTACTAGCTGGGGATGATACGATGACCTCCATGGAGGGAGGTCTTGAGACTATCACCAGAAAAACAATGCAATACTAATATGAATCATACTGATAGTAACCATGGGCAATAGGACCACTTGCTAGAATTGGGGGGATGCTCTATTATTGAATTGGAAAAGCCACTTCTAACCTACTCCATTGAGGGTGACACCCGGGAGTTTCCCAGCCAAACTACCACAAATAATGTTGTTCAAAAGTCTGGGTCTACTAACAATGAGGTAACTCCTAAGAAGCCATCAATAGAAGGCTGCAAGGGCCCTAACCCTACAACCCATGCAATGCCTAAGCCCCCCACCCTAGAAGTTTTTGGGGTCAAAGCTCTTAGCAAAGCTCTAGAGCCCAATTCCACCAACCCCAACGCCACCAAGGAAAGTGGTGTGAGTGTGGGGGAAAGGAAAAACACTGAAAAATAGTCAGAGGGCATAAGATATATTACTCAAGAGGATGTCAGAGCTGGATAGTTCGAGAGGGCTTCCAGGCCAAGGGCAATGCTTGGTCGACTAAGAAAGAATAGCATGTCCCTCCTAGTACCAAAAAAGTGCAGCTATCTAAATAGAAAATAAATAAAACAAGTGTGGTAATTCAGTCTCCTAATGCAAAAAGACCAGAGGTGGAAGAAAGATTGTCTAAGTGTTTTGAACAATTTAGGAAGGACCTAGAGGTAACCCCCATGAATGTTAAGAATGAATCTTAATCATATCTCATGGAACATCAGAGGACTGGAGTCCCCTGATAGGAAATACGTTGTAAGGAGATTCTTGAATCTGGAAAAGTAAAAAGATGTTGTAATGCTACAAGAAACTAAGGCAGTGTGGCTCACATTGGAAACTAATTTAAGGTTTATTTGGAAGGATTATTCCTTTTTCATCACAAATCATGAAAAGGGAAAGGGGGGCATGTCAATCCTCCTCTCTAATAAATGGAGTCAATTGGTCACCAATCAGGGTACTTCCCCCTACAATAGGCCAGTCTGGGTAACTTTGGAAAAAGAAGGAAATACAATGGGAATTTGCTCCAATTATGTACCCAACGACCATAGGGAGAGGCTTTCCCTCTGGCAATGACTAGCTAGTCTACCAGAGGTGTCATGGATCTTGGGTGGAGACTTCAAAATGGTTGAGCACCTAGAAGATAAGTGGGGGGAGTTGACATGTCATGGAAAGGAAATGAAAGGTATTTTTGGTAGGGGATAAAAATAAGTTCAATCTAATGGACCCTTTGGAGGCGGGGAAAAAAGACTTCAAAGGGGCTTGGTATACATAGTGCAATGCTTAAAAAGGAGATAGAAGGAATTATTGTAGGCTTAATAGGTTTTATGCAAGGAAGGACAACTTCAGGTTTGTTCCAAAAAGGGATGGTCTGGTGGTTTGTGTTTACCCCTACACTATGTCCAACTATCATCCCATTAAAGTATTGAGATATATAGTGGTAGGGCTCCGGTCAATAGGAGGAAAGATGGATTCATCCTCAACACCCAATTATTAAAAGATAATGATTGTATAGATGCCATTTCCTCCATCAGAGAAATAAATAGTTGGATGCTGAAAAATACCAGTGTAATAGAGAGGTGGAATCAAAATGTTGAGGCTTGGAGGAAGATGTTCCAAACCATTGGGAAAAAGAAGGCCATGGATAACAGGTGGGAGGAAAATGAACTCCAAGACCACCTCCTTGCGGTTGAGTTAAGAATCCAAAAAGATCCTATGAATGAAATGCTAAGGAAAGAGCTTACACTCACTAAAGATAAGCTTAGAAGGATTCAAAATATCAAGATAAAAGGGCTAAAGGTAAGGGCCAACTTAAACTAGCTTAACTGTAGTGACAAGGGGTCAAAATTGTTCTTTAATTACATTAGGGAAAAGAGTTTTAAGGAGCAAATAGAGAAGATTTGGGATAATGACAGGCTGGTCACCTCCCAAGAGGAAATATTAGAGTAATTCCAAAAGTTCTATAAAAACCTCTTCACCTCAAAAATGGGGGAAGGGGGCACCCAAAATGCTAGAGAACTAGTTAAAAGGATTATCCCTAAAAAAAATTTCTAAGGATGATGCAGCCAAGCTTTCAATGGACATAACCAAGGAAGAAATTAAGAAAGCCATCTTATCAATGAATAATGATAAGTCCCTTGGTAGTGATGGTCTACCAGTTGAATTCTATAAATCCTTTTTGGACTGGGTCTATGATGATTTTCTCGAGGTCTACATGGAGGCTCTGAGCAGGGGAACTCTAGGGAGGAACATCAATAAAGGTATTATCAAGCTACTGCCAAAAGAGGGTGACAAGACTCTAATAAAAAATTAGAGGCCTCTAACCCTTTTGAATGTATCATACAAGATTCTAGAAAAAGTGATGGTAGTAAGGTTGGTTGACATACTACCCAAGTTTATAAACAACACACAAACTAGCTTCATCAAGGGTAGATATATACTGGAAAACCTAATAACAAGTTGGGAAGCCATGGAGTGGATCAAACACTCCAACCAAAAAGTTGTAATGATACTTTTGGATTTCAAAAAAGCTTATGACAGGGTGGAGTGGTCCTTCCTTAGGACAACTCTTGAAGCTTTTGGGTTCCCTATGAAGTTTTGCAACATGGTTGACATCCTATTAAAAGATGTAATTGCACAGGTGAATGTGAATGGCTCAATCTAAGAAGAATTTGTTCTTGAAAGGTCAATCAGGAAGGGTTGCCCCCTTGCCCTGGCACTGTTCATTATACATTCAGATGCTCCTCATTATCTACTTAGAGAGCAATCCCACTCCCCATGGGTAAGCGGCTTCAGGCTCCCTGATCAACAAGAATTAATCAAAATTTAGTTTGCAGATGATATTGCTATTTTTCCAGAACTTGAGGAAGGAAATATGGGAGATTTGATGGACAAACTTGACCTCTTTTGTCAAGCCTTTGGTCCTAAAATCTCCACCTCTAAATCCTTTATCCTTGGCTGGGATGAGGTACCCCTAGATTGGATAAAAAAGTATGACTTTCAATGGGGGGACCCAACAAACAGGTAAGGTATCTTGGAATACCATTTACAGTCAGCCTGAACCTAAAAGAAATGTGGTTATGGATAAGTAACAAGATAGAGAAGAAGATAGAGGGTTGGAATAGGCAGTGCCTATCCCTGGCTGGCAAGATCTAGGTTTGTCAAAAGGTTCTCTCGTCCTACAGTATCTACTTAGTATAGGTTTGGTTTTTTAGCAACTATCAGGTAAATGATATCTAGAAAAGGATCATGAAATTCCTTTGGTCCAATGGGAAAGGAAAAAGAAATACACATGTTAAATGGGAATGGTGTTGCATTGAGAAAAATCATGGGGGGATTGGCCTGAAATCTATCTTAGTCTCCACAGCATTGCCTTGACAACAAAATAGATTGCCAAATCCATGAAAGGGAATGAACCCTAAAAGGTGTTGGTGAGAAATAACATCAGGATGGCCACCCCCAAGCAGACCAAAACATGGAAAGGACTTCTTGTTTGTGATATTATATTGAGTAAATATCCTATGTCCCCTTCTAGTTCTTCAGTTTTTAAGAGTCTCTAGAAATCATGGGAGATTATTAAGCCCAATGTGTTTTGTAAAACTAACAATATCTCTATAAATAGTGATGTGAAGTGTCATACCTGTAGCTCCATTTGGTGGAACATATCCTAGAACAATAAGTTGTTGGCCTTATTACAAGGCTTCTCCATAAACAAATGGAACCTATTGGGTATCAAAACATTTGAAGATATTCTCTCTAATGGGCAAATTAAGGATTGGGCTAACCTTGCTCCCGAGTTCAATCTCCCTGCTTCTAATCCTAGAACCCTTAACACCTTAACTACATCCTGTAAAGAAGCTCAATTCCCTACCATCCCTAAAGAGGTTATAGACCCAGCTAGTGACCTGGCTTGGGTAGATGGCGCAAGACCAAAGATAAGACAATTTATAAAGAGTTAACTAGTAAAATCTCTATTTCAGATCATATTAATCATTGTTGGGGGATTGACTTCCCTGCAGATGTTTGGCATAAAATTTTTGGCTCTATTTGGAATAGCATTAGAGAGCACAAGAAGGCTTGTTTCAAATGGCTTATTTTATTGCAAAAATTACCATTTAAAATTAATTATGTTGATATTGACATTTGTAACATATGCAGGACCACAGACACTATAAGGCATATTCTTTTGACTATTTTTATACAATGAAAATCTAGAAAATATTTTTCAATGACCTTTTAATTTGGCATGAAAATGATAAAATTTGTTGGAAAGATATATTATTTAGTACTAGAAAACTAAACAAGAACTTGTACATGTTTTGGAATTATTTAACCATTGAGATTTTTGTTGATAGGGGAACAGGGGAGAGGCAGAATTACTGTTGTCCTAAAAACAAAACGAATGCTACAACATACAATGGACAGCAAGAACAAACACACCACACACACAGAGAAGATGAGGCACAAGAGACAACAATATATTTTTCCTTCAACTATGAATACATACAAACTTTGTTACACATTACAATGCAGAGATGCTGCTCTGTTTTCCTATTATGTCCCAATCACTAGAGCTACAAACAATGTGAATCTGAAGCTGCCTGTAGGAACTCCGTAGCTGTCTATGAATTACTATTGCTGTTGCAACATTCCTATCTCTACTGTTCTCTTTGATATTCTCCTCCTTCACATTCCTTTGCTGCTGCAGGCTTCTCTGCTTCAGTTCTATCTGTTCTGCCATCAACTACTTTTCCCTCTCTTTTGTCTCATTCTTTCATGCCTAGAAAAATGGTCACTCAAACTTAATTCAAATTCAAAGTTACCTACCGGAGTTAATGCAGGTAGGTGCAAACGGTGTTGGGGATGATTTTCATAAATCTCCAAATTCTGACGTGGGGGTAGGTGCATTAATAATCTAATGGAAGATTAAATTCTTCCAACACTCTCTCTTAATCTGAAGTCAGATGTCATTTAACAATTTTGTTTCCATAATTGATCTTCAGAGTTATACCTTTGCATTTGCCTTTCCGGAGCAGATCTCCGGGGCTATTTTTGCCACTTTGCATCATCTCTAGAGCTCTTCTCTACATCTCCGGAGCACTTTGTCTGCATCTTCGGAGCTGACTTCCTGCATCTCTAGAGCACTGTTTCTGCATCTCCAGAGCACCTCCGGAGCTCTATTTCTGCATCTCCGGAGCATCTTCGAAGCTGCACATACCTTCTAGAGTTGAACCTCTAGAGCTCTCCTATTGTCTTTCTAGATCTGAACCTCTGGAGCTGGTCTCTTTGTAGGACTGCACACCTTCAAAACTGTCCTCTTTCCGGGGCTACACACCTTCGGAGCTATCAACAATGCCTACCCTATCCCTTAGGTGTTCAAAAGAAACTTTGGGCAATGCCTTTGTAAAAATGTCAGCGAGCTACTGCTCAGATCTGCAATACTGCAAGTCAATCTCTCCTCATTCTACCAGCTCCCTTATGAAATGATAATGGATCTCAATGTGCTTGCTTCATCCATGGAAGACTATATTCTTTGTCAGGGCTATTGATGAAACATTGTCACAATAAATGGTTGTACCATCTTCTTGCTGCTCATTCAAGTCTGCAAGGATCCTCCTCAACCAAATAGCCTGACATGCTGCAATAAACTCAGCTTCTGCTGTAGAGAGAGAGAGAGAAACAATGGGCTGCTTCTTGGATGCCCATGATATCGCGCTTGAACCCATGTGAAATACATAGCCGGATGTACTCTTTTGGTCATCTACATTTCTTGCCCAATCACTATCTGTGAAACCAGCCAACATAAACTCATCAGAAACATCATACAAGATGCCATAACCTATTGTGTCATTCACATACCTTAGGATCCTCTTTCCTGCTTGCTAATGTGTGTCCTTAGGCTTCTCCATGAATCTAGAAATCAGGCTTATAGTATATATCAAATCAGGCCTAGTTGCTGTCAAGTACATGAGGCTTCCAACCATGCTCTTGTAGAGGGTTGGGTTTACTTCCCTGCTGTTGTCCTCTTTACTGAATTTCAGACCTGTAGCTGTTGGTGTAGGGGCAGTTTACTATTCTCCATTTTAAATCTCTTCACAATCTATTTGGCATAGTTAGTTTGCGAAATAAATATGCCATTCTCTGTTTGTTTGACCTCAATGCTAAGAAAATACTTTAGCAGACCTAAGTCTATCATCTTGAACTCATTCGTCATTGCCTCTTTGAAATTAGCAATGAAAAGATCACTATTGCCAATAAAAATCAGATCATCCACATACAAAACAACAATCAAAATGTTACCTTCAGCTGCTTTGATGTAAAGAGTGGGCTCACTACTTCTTTTACTAAAGGCATTGCTCAACAAATATGAGTCAATTCTGTTGTACCATGCCCTAGGTGCTTGTTTCAGCCCATAGAGGGCTTTCCAGAGCCTCTAAACTTTGTCCTCTTGCCCTGGGACTTCATAGCCAGGTGGCTACTCCACATACACTTCCTCTTTTAACACCATTCAAGAAGGCTGACTTTACATCCATTTGAAACACCTTCCACTTGTGTTGGGTTGCTTTTGCTATGACTTCTCGAACCATTTCCAGCCTTGCAACTGGTGCATATCTCTCATCATAATCTCTTCCAGGCTATTGTTTGTACCCTTTGACAACTAGCCTTGCCTGATGTCTTTCAATTTTTTCTTCACCAGTAGACTTGGTCTTATAGACCCACTTAACTCCAATCACTTGTTTACCCTTAGGTAAATCAGTTAGCTGCCATGTGTCATTCCTCTCTATGGCATCCAATTCTTCATCCATGGCCTTACACCATTTCTCTTCTTTCATAGCTTCTTCAAAGTGGATTAGATCACTTGAAGAAAATAATGCAAAATTCAAATTCTCATCATCATCAGCATACCTTGTGCTATCATAAATGTCCTTCACACTCCTTGTCCTCCGTGGAATCATTGATGCGAGTGTGGGGTCTGAATTACCTCCGGAGCTACTGCTGTTATGACCTCCACAACTGCTGTTCTATCGACCTCTGGAGTTGCTAATCTCCAGAGCTACAGACCTCTGAAGTTGCAGACCTCCGGAGCTGCTGATCTCTGGAGCTGTAGTGCTGGTGTCCACCTCTGGAGCAGCTTTGCTGAACACCTCTAGAGTTGCTACTATTGTTCTCCAATGCTCTACGGTAGTTTCTTCCCGAGCTGCTGCTCTTCGCAGCTCCTCTGGAGTTGCTGTCCTCTGAAGCTTCTTCATCTTAAAGAGGTATTGAAACTAAAATACCCATGGTGCTATCCACCGGTCCATCCCCATGCTTCATTCTCTATGAACTCAACATCCCTGCTGATCACAATCTTTTTGGTGATGGGATTATACAATCTATAGGCTTTTGACTCTTCACTATAAGATACACTTTTCACCTCTATCATCAAATTTTTGCCTCTTCCCTTTAGGCACGAATGCATATGCCACACACCCAAAGATTCTTAGGTGTTCAACACTCCACTTGTTGTTTGTCCATGCCTCTTATGGAATCCTATTATGAACGGCTTTTGTAGGACACCTATTCAATAGGTAAACTGTTATTGCTATAGCCTCACCCCAATAATCATTTGATAGTCCCTTTGTCTTCAGCATGCTTGCTACCATCTCTGTGATGGTTCTATTTTTTCTTTCAACAAACTCCTTTTTGCTGTGGAGTATACCTTGTTGTGAACTGTTTATGAATGCCTTCATTCCTGTAGAAATTCATAAATTGTTTGGAGATATACTCTCCCCCTCTATCTATTCTTAGGGCCTTGCTATAGCAGCCACTTTGCTTTTCAGCTGATGCCTTAAACTCCTTGAATTTCTCAAAGGCCTTTGATTTGTTTTTCAAAAAATAAATCTAGATTTTTCTGCTGTAATCATCTATGAAGGTCATGAGATATACATTCCCACCTAATGTGGGGGTCTTCATGGGGCCACATAGATCTGAAATGGTGCTCTTCCCCTTCTAGAATACCCTGATTAAAAGGGTTGTCTATGCTGCTTTCCTAAAATGTAGGCTTCACATTTTCCATCGAGCTCTATAATGTTTGGTAGCCCTCTAACCATGCCTTTCCTAGACAATAAACTCAGAACAGTAAAACCTAAGTGCCCATACCTCAAATGCCACAATTTGGATGGGTCTTTGATAACTGTTCTAAAGGTTGATTGCTATCCCACTACTGTGAGCGCCGGAGATAGTGATGGAAACTGCACCAGAGATAGCGTTAGAGATGGCGCCAAAGACTCTATGTGTATCCTAAGAGGAAACATTCTGTTTCTTATCATCTGTACTGCTGCAATCACTTTCTTACTGCCTCCTTTATCAAATATTGTGCACTCTCCATTTTCCATTAGGATTCTATAACCATTTTGGACCATCTGTCCAATGCTCAATAGGTTATGTTTTATGCCTGGGGCATAATATACATCCTGGATCTGCATTTTCTCACCTTGCTTGCTAAGGAATGTGATGATGCCTCTACCTATGACAGGAACCTTTTGACTGTTCCCCATCATGATCTCAGACTTGACATTTCTGTCAATGGAGGCAAACAAGTTTTCATTACCACTCATGTGGTTGCTACACTCGCTGTCCAAATACTAGACTTCAGGGCTGCTCTTTTTAGCAAGGTTGCACACAATAAACACCTTAGACTGATTTTTATTTTCAACCTTGTTCTCATTTGCTACATTAGAATTTTGGCCTCCATGATCGCATTGTTTCTTTTTACACTCACTAGCATAATGACCAAACTTATGATAGTAATAGCATTGAACATTGTTTTTGTCATACCTTTGATTAGAACTGTTGTTCTTCTTCCTTTTTTGATAGCTTGGCTATGAGTTGCTTGCCTCTTCTTGGCTGTTTGAAACTCCTCTTCTAGAGTTGCTTCTTCCTCTACCTCTTTGACCTCTACTTCTACTATTTCTTCCTCTTCCCCTACCTCTTGCATAGGTTTGAGCCTTGAAGGCTTGCTCAAGGGAAGGAGCGGATCTATTCAACCGTTGCTCATGGATTTGTAGAGAGCCCATCAACTCATCTATTGTCATCTTGGACAGATCCTTAGTCTCCTCAATGGTTATGACAATAGGGTCAAATCTAGAAGGTAGACATCTTAGGATTTTTTTAACAATCCTTTGTTCATCCATGGTTTCTCCATTTATCCTTGGCTGATTTAGCATGCTAGAAATTCTAGTGTGAAAGTCTGAAATAGACTCACTCTCCTTCATCTAAAGCATCTCAAAATCTCTTCTAAACAGCTGGAGCTTGATTGATCTTACTTTGTCAGTTCCCTTGTAGCTGTTCTGCAATATTTCCCATGCCTATTTTGAGTAGTTTTCTGCTGCAATGTGGGGGAAAATAGCCTTTGTCAAGGCTGCCTCTATTAGACTGAGGGCTTTTGCATCCTTCATTCTTGTTTCCTTCAACTAGTTTCTTTGAGCATTAGATAGGGCTGCATAGGCTGCTGGGTCTGTGGTGTCTATGAACCCATTTGTGACCAAATCCCATAGGTCATTAGCAACTAGTATAGTTTTCATCTTCTTAGCCCAAATGTCATAGTTTTGTCCATCAAATGTAGGTAGCTGCTGCCATCCTTTGCTGTCCCCACCTGCCATGCTTTTCAAATTTGAGAAGGCTGATAATGCCTAGACAAACTAGGGCTTATATAAAACACCCACTTGAATCTAACTACCCAAAAAAATAGGGCTCTGATACCACTTGTTGAGTTGTTGCTCATATGGACTAGCTAGGACTCGAACCTAGGACCTTCCATTGCTACTGGAGTGCTCTACCAACTGAGCTACTGGCCCCTTTTAGCTAGCCCATCGTTGGTCCGGGTGTGGCTTATTTGGAATAGGGGAGAAGCAGAATTACTGTTGTCCTAAAAACAAAACCAATGCTACAACATACAATGGACAGCAAGA
The DNA here is from genome assembly GCA_027924645.1 of Cunninghamia lanceolata. Taxonomy (NCBI): domain Eukaryota; kingdom Viridiplantae; phylum Streptophyta; class Pinopsida; order Cupressales; family Cupressaceae; genus Cunninghamia; species Cunninghamia lanceolata. The sequence continues at coordinate 4,396,190 of BSBN01000262.1, read as the reverse complement.
ACAAACACACCACACACACAGAGAAGACGAGGCATAAGAGACAACAATATATTTTATATATATTTTTCCTTCAGCTATGAATACATACAAACTTTATTACAAATTACAATGTAGAGCTGTTGCTCTATTTTCCTATTCTGCCCCAATCATTGGAGCTACAAACTATGTGAATCAGGAGCTACCTGTAGGAAATCTGTAGATGTCTGTGAATTACTATTGCTATTGCAACATTCCTATCTTTGTTGTTCTCTCTGATATTCTCCTCCTTCACATTCCTCTACTACTGCAGGCTTCTCTGCTTCAGTTCTATCTGTTCTACCATCAACTACTTTTCCCTCTCTTTTGTCTCATTCTTTCATGCCCAGAAAAATGGCCGCTCAAAATTAATTCAAATTCAAACTTACCTACCAAAGTTAATGCAGGAAGGTGCAAACGGTGCTGGGGATGATTTTTGGAAATCTCTAAATTCTGACGCGGGGGTAGGTGCATTAAATAGTCTGACAGAAGATTAAATTCTTCCAACAATTTTGTGGCACTTATGGAAGGAAAGAAATGTGGATAAGTTTTAGGGGTGTAAAAGGGTACTTACTGAGTCTTCAAAATGTCTCATGTTCTATAATATTATTTCATAGGCCATTCTACACCTAGAGTGCTCCATGGAAAAGTTCCTACAACTCTTCAGGGAAGGCTCGGTGACTATTTAGAGAGGAAGTCAAGTGTGGGCATGCCCACCACTGCACTGAAGAAGAAGCCAATGCTTTCATGAGAGCTCTAAAGGAATTCAGAGGGGTGTTTAATGGTGCAGGTAGGTCTAGAGACATCCATGTACTAGACCAATACAAAATTGATGATGCTTCCTCTACCATTGTGGAAGCAAGCTTGAGTGCACAGGCTGACGTGGGGGAGCTAGACCCAGGGGTTGTTGAAGAGTGCAATAGGTGTTGCAATAACTAATTCAACTGCATTGTCTATATATGTATAAGTGGCTAATGTTGTGTACACTACCATGTTTTCGCATATGATGTATAAAGAGGTTATAATGGCAAGCATGCTGACATGAATAATAGACAGTTACAAACCTGATATATTAATTTTGTATATACTGGCTACTATACCAATTTTTGTATATACTAGATGATAGTTACAAACCTGATAAATTTTTGATGTTATAAAGTTTTGTATATAGCAAGGCACCCAAACTATTAATCATAGTTAGATAAAACTCAGGTGAAGACGGACAAGATGTAATGACTACTATGGCAGATTTGTAACCATTTTTGGTACATTATATTTATTACAAAAAATATCTAGATTGGCACAAAAAACTTGCTATTCAATCGTAAACACTATGAGTTTCATCCTAATTGTTGTGATCCTTAATATAATGTGCAAAATTGATTTGTCATGTGAGAATGATTTGATAGAATGTGAACTTGAAGAACTACCCAACTTTGCCTTCCTAGTATCTTAATCTATAAAGGTTGTGTTTAGAGACACAATTTAGTAGTTTTCCAACTCTATAGGTGAACCAATTCTCCTAGGTCAAACCCCTTGGCAAGTTAGATTAACAATGATGAATGATATGAAAGCAAACTTGCATGAACATGCAAATGACCTATATGATGATGATGTGGATTTGATTCTTTATTGCCCTCTAGAAATCAAAGTGTGCTATAATGGTTTTTTTCTATGTCCTCTTTTTCTTGATGTGAATTAATTGAACATTTAATGTCTTCAAATACCATGCCATAACAATATGTCACACAAAAGTGTGTCATGTTTGACTCATAATAGCTAGTAGAAAGGCACAAGAGAGTTGAATTCTGAATATAATTATTTCAATATGGGGATCATTAAAATAAGTCCATGTTGCATCACTTAGAAATGAACCTTAGGGCTAAAATGATAATTTCAAGACAAGAAGTGAATGCATAGAAATAAATGCTAATGTAAAATCATAATGCATAAAGGGTCAATGTATGAAAATTGATACAAATAAAGATAAAATGAATATAGATAAGAATAAGAATTGGGCCATGAACCAAACCAAAGACAAGAGTAAGACATTACACTGAAGAGAGCCCAAAACTAAATGGGAAATGACATGGACATGCTAGTTTTATAGTTACATTTGCCTCGTGACAATTATTTTATTTTATTTTTATGTTTAAAGATTTCCACCATCTGACATATACTATTAATCTCAATGGTCTATATTTAATCCTTCAACCTCATTATTCTTTTGTATTTATGCTGAGAGGCCTTATACAAAGGTGACTGTGTTCACAAAAACTATTTTATAGTTAAAAATTATATAACCGTGTTCACAAAAACTATTTTATATTTAAAAATTAAATAACCGACATATTTTTTTAAACAAGAATTAAATTTAAGATATTTTATATTTAAAAAATATATAACCGACATAGTTTTTAAATGAAAGCACACAAGAATTAAATTTAAAATATATAACCCCCATAGTTTTATTAAATTAATGGACATAACTATAAAATACATTGTAATTTAATTTAATGGTTTTTAATCATCATTATATAGTGCCATAAAATATCAAATCAAATAAAAAGGAGCAAAGTATACTGCATAGAAGTTATTCGAATGGTAAGTTGTTTTATTTATTGTAAGTTAAAGTACTATACTCCAAATTAATATGTTACCTTTTATTAGGGTTATCTTTTCTTTTCTATGTTATTTTATTTATTGTAGAATAATTTATTAATTAGGGTTTTATCATATGAAATACAAAAGGATCAAAGTGTATTCTGGAAGTATAGAAGTTATTCCAATGGTAAGTGCATTATATTTTGTTAGGGTTACATTTTATTTTCTGTATGTTACCTTTTATTAGGGTTAGCTTTTCTTTTCTGTGTTATTTTATTTACTATAGAATAACTTATTAATTAGGGTTTTATCGTATGATATACAAAGGAGGAAAGTGTATTCGAGAAGCATAGAAGTTATTCCATTAGTAAGTGCATTATATTTTGTTAGGGTTACCTTTTGTTTTATGTATGGTAGATTTTATTAGGGTTACTGTAGAATAATTTATTAATTAAGGTTTTATCATATGATATACAAAGGAGCAAAGTGTATTCGGAAAGCGTAGAAAGCACAAAAGTTATTCTAATGGTAAGTGCATTATATTTTGTTAGGGTTACATTTTGTTTTCTGTATGTTACCTTTTATGAGGGTTAGCTTTTCTTTTCTGTGTTATTTTATTTACTATAGAATAATTTATTAATTAAGATTTTATCATATGACATACAAAGGAGCAAAGTGTAGTCAGGAAGCATAGAAGTTCTTCCAACAGTAAGTGCATTATATTTTGTTAGGGTTACCTTTTGTTTTCTGTGTCATTATATTTTGTTAGGGTTACCTTTTGTTTTCTGTATGGTACATTTTATTAGGGTTACTATAGAATAATTTATTAATTAGGGTTTTATCATATGGTATACAAAGGAGCAAAGTGTATTCGGGAAGGATAGAATTTATTCCAAAGGTAAGTGCATTATATTTTGTTAGGGTTACCTTTTGTTTTCTGTGCTATTTTATTTACTGTACATTAGGGTTTTATCATATCAAATATAAAAGGATCAAAGTATATTCTAAAGAGCAGAAGTTATTCCAAGTAAGTTATATGTCTCCACGTATTTTAGATATATTTTTCTAGAAATAGATATATTAGTTTTATAGCCAATCTCATAGCTCTCTTGTTATCTTAGGTCAAAATCATGTCTGTCAAGGATGCATTCTACAGGCTTCCTGATTCTCTTCTTTCTTTCATACTATCAAAAATCCCAATAAAAAATGCTGTCAAATGTTCTATTCTTTCCAAGAGGTGGAGATTTCTCTACACTGATATGCTTGAACTCACTTTCTCTCCAGATCTTGTTCTGGGGCCTGACTGCCCTTCCCTCAATCCACTCCTCGTCTCAAAGGTTGAGAATATAATTTCCAACATCTTGCTTCTGCATTCACAGAATCTGGAGGCCTTGCACCTCCACAACACCGGGTTCGATGATAACCAACGGAGCTTCTCTCGCGAAAGTGTGTGCAAATGGGTAAGATATGCATCTTGGTGTAATGTTCAACGCCTCACTCTGGTCGACCACTTCGTGCCGTATGAGAGCGAGTTCCCCTACTTCGTGCCGGATGAGCGCCGCATTGCTTTAAAAGAAACTCCACCCCCTGCTCTCTTTTCATGTTCGCGTCTGGTAACACTAAATCTGTGCGACTACCTTCTCACCAGTTTACCAATCAATTTCACTGGATTCCCCCACCTCCTTAATTGTTACTTCGATGATGTTGAATTGACAGATGAGTCTTTAGTCTCCTTCATTTCTCTCTGCCCTCTATTGCAAAAACTTGAAATAAAAGGAGATTTTGAGTTAAACAATGTCGTAATCTTTTCATCCACTATTGAATATTTGGATATCTGGAGAGCAAACTGTCTATCTGTTAACTGCCCCAAACTCAAAGTGCTGGAGGCGTACATCAGTGAGGATTTGACTGTAAATGGTGTACGGTTCTATGAGTTTTCTTGTGCCATGATTAGGCTTAAAATGCATAGTGCAAGTACTCTGAGGGAATTGTCCATGGCTTGCTCAAAAGGTTCAGCAAGTAGATTTCTTCACATAGTAGGCAATTTCCAGTCCTTGGAGAAACTTGACATCCAAATAAATGAACCCTTTGAAAGGGAAGCAGAGATGGATGTGCCTCTACTGAACCTGCTTCACAGGCTTCCAAATCTTCAGTTTCTTGAAATATTCCGCTTGTCTGTTCAGGTATTTACGCAAACTTTCAAATCTCAAGTTCAATAGTTCGAAGTTTAAGTTGATATTATTAGAAGATCAGCATTCTGGATATATATAAATGAAATATGAAAAAATTCTTTTTAAGCAATTCATTAGAACTTGGCTTATAGTTTGAGAAAGGAAACCTTGGTAAAGTTGCTTATTCATGCTACTGCAATGCAGGAATTGACAAGAGATCCTATACCTGTCTGCCTTCCCTCTCCACATGTTAACCTCAAGATAATCCGTATACAGATACTTCAGTTTGACAAGAAGGAATTTGCAGTAATAAGTTGCTTGCTTCAGAGCACGCCCTTTCTTGAAAGAATGGAAATGCTGCTCCCTAGCAAATGTGATGTAGGTCAACGTAGGTCTTTCGTTAAAGACATTTTGGACGTGAGGAGAGCATCCTTACGAGTAAGGATAATTGTAATTGATTGTAATCCACTTTCTTTCACTGAGGTTTTCGCTGAGCCAACGAGTTCGGGGATTTGAAGTGTTCTTATTAGCGGATGAGGTCCCCCATGTTGTGGCCTCACTGGTTCATTGCTCCGGACAAAAGCATTTGTGTGGAGTCAAAAGACGTGTCGCACGTTAAAAAGTTTACCAGATGCATTTAAAAAAAAAAAAAAATTATTTACACTACAACTGCCCAGTTATTGTTGTTAAAGGAGAAATAATTGACAGCAACTGTTTAACCAACCTCTGATAACATCCGTAATAAACCCATATGATTTACATAAACATAATTCCCATCTACATCAACTACCTAGTATTTTTAAGTAATATGAAAAATGGTAATATTGTAATTTTAGTTTGGTAGCCCTTGTCCTCAGTGGATATTTATATATATACATTAACACTCACGGTCCAAACTCCCAGCAGGGGCATGGAGCCCGTGGGCTCAATAGCCTAGGGGTTTGAATTTTGATTGCTACTTCAAAAGAGTAGAAAGATTAATCTACTCTAATGAAACTTCACTTTTGTTGAGCTTCTAATTGTTCATAGTCTTGATGATTCTTCAAAATAGTTATCTTGTAAACCACATTACAAAGTGTGATAGGTCTATAATTTCACAGCCAATCAATATTTATCATGGTCATGATCAAGAGTTTTTATTAACAGCCAAGGGTATTCGAATTACGAACATATATAAATTCATTTATAACTCTTAAGATGATCCATACATTCTTACAAAGCAGATTGTAATTGAAAATTTGAAAACTATTAGCATCTAGTTATTATTTATGTACCACGAAGAATGCATTGTGCAATGCAATGTAATCAGCGATATGAAAGTCTGGTGATTCATTGTTTTAAAGCCATACAGAATGATTACATGGATCTTTAATGTGGGGAAGGACTGACCCTTTCTTGGAATGAAAGAAAATAATAGATGCTAATACATACTGCTCACATTTAATGCTATTTTTATGAACATATATTAAGGTATTCTAAAGTTCTACTTTCAATGTTTTAAATTCCTACCCTCCATTTTTAACATCTGCCCAATCCCCTATATGGTTCACACTTGCTTATTTGTCTTTGTCTATTTGTGTTTTATTATTATGTGGTAGGGAAGTATTTTTACTGTTAAAATGGTGAGATTTAAGTAGGAGACTATACCATTTAACCAATTAATTTATTCATATTCATAGATGTTAAAAAAAAATTGATAATAGATGTTTATTTAACCCCCTCACAAGAATGAGTCTTTTTAAAAATCTGGGCAGCAAAAAATCAACCACTTTAGTATGGGGAAGGTGCACCCAAAAGCAGAACCCATAGGCCTAAGGAATAATTGTGGACAACATACCTGGAAAGCAAAAACATTTCATATATCATTTCATACTCTAGATAAACATACTGGTTTTTATTTTGTGAAAAATAGCAATTAATAAATTCATGCCCTTGAGAATTTTAAAAAAATGTTTCATAAAAAGTAGTTGGGGGTAATATCCCTAAAATTTCTCAGTAAAATCTCAACCATTCATCTAAAGTAAGTTTTCAATATAAAATCTCAACCATTCACATCCTCAATCAAAAATCTATAAATCTAACCTCCAATCCTTCATCATATCATACAAGAAAACTATATCAAACTTACAACAATCTTTCAAGTGCATCAAGGAGCTACATCAATCAACTACATCAAGCACAAGTGACAGGTACATGCTACCAAAGTCTTGTGAGAAGCTTGAGCAAATACATCTTATGGGAAAATCCACTCAACAAGCGAGATCATTGATTTGGTAAGTGAAGGTGAAAACATTTGGTTTGATCTTCTTTATGTAAAATTGGAGGTTACATAGAATTTGGAATAGGAATCTGAGTTTTCTTGGTTTTCACTTTGCTTTGTTCCAAAATTCATTGTAGAAAATTCATCTATACAATGGAAATTAATGTTGTGGATCCACATTATTGGAATGCCTAAGGAATATATTTGTATAAATATGCAAGTTCTAATTTAGAGGAATAACCCTGTGATTTCCACCTTGATTGACACCTTTAATGTGAATTGTGTTGTTGTTAATGAGATATGGTATCTTATGTTTTAAAGCCATGCAAGATTGAGTATAATGTCACTTGACTTTATGATACATACCAAATGATTGTTAATTATAATGATTGGATAGTGCTAAGTTAGGATACAATGGACAAATAAGAAGAGGAAGATTAATCAAATTTGAGATCAATAAACTTTAAAGCATGATGCGCAAAGGTTCTTGCAACTTTGTAAATTTTTTGTGAGCATTTGATTTGAAAGAAGGAAAAGTATTAGAAGCTTGATGTACATTATCCTACTTATCTTTTTAATCTTTGTATTTTTTTTTGTGTGATTTAGTGTATTTTAAAAAACTTTTTTTGTAATATAAATGTTTATTTCAACAAAAGAATTTGATTTTGTGTTTTAAAATTTGTAAATGTTGACGACCCATATTTGAAGACATTATTTGTTAGAAGCTTAGATTCAACTATTTCTATACATGCACAAAGATCCATAAAATATGTAAAGCTATTGAGGCAATTATGAGTCATGTAAGGGATAATGTAATTTAGAACACAAAGACTAAACTACTATGACATAATCATTGATATGTTGATTCAGTCTTTGGGCACACTCAAATAAACTAGAAATAATAGCTTTAAGGCCCATGTTAACATTAAATTGCTTCAAGAATGCCTTAGTCAAATCAAACACTGTATGGATAAAGCCAAAACAGAATGAAAAGAACGTTTTAATTGGATAGTCTTTTAAAGTCCTTGAAAATAGTTTAGCCACCAACACATCTGCATACACAAATTCTAAGCATGTTGCAGTGAAAGTATTGAAATGTGCATTTGGGTCACCTTTTTCATCATACAACAAATTGAGGTGCCATGGAACTGAAAGGTAAAGGATATGTAACAATCTTAGATGCTAATGGTGTATGCCAAGAGTTCCATAAATTCATCATCCTTTCCCTTGAGCACTATGCCAACTTTTCTTTCAACTTTATCTAGCTTTTGAATTCTCTCAGCCTTGAGGAACTATTGGTACAATCAGATTTGCAGTTTTCTGTTTTCAGAGTTTGGGTTCCGGGTATAACAGGCTTCCTTCACGAAAACAATTGTTTAGGTGGAATGACGAGGTTTGATGATGAATCTTCTTATGAGCAGATTGTTGACTCCATTTTGGAATTGATGCCGAGGATTTAGTGATTAGATTCTTCCTGGTTTTGGAGAAACAATTGTTTAGTGACTTGCATTAGAAGATTGTCGAAACATTAAAATCATGAGTTTCGTGAGGTTTGAAGAAAAATGACTTGACTGAAGGCTTTGAAATGTTAAGTTACACACCTCTGTAAGTTTTCATGAGTTTATGAACTCCTGGGAGAAAGTTATAGCAACAGTCGGTTTTCGGTTCAAGTACCCGATTCAGTTGGCCTGTTGCAACTGTCTAAGTAAGTTTTCTCCAGTAGAAGAGGTTAAGGAGATTAATACTCCCTCAACTATGAATCAAATTACTTCATCCGAGCACAACATTTTTTCCGAGGCCATGGAAATTGAGTTCGTAGGAACATTCACTTACATCTGGGTCGGTTACTGGTACAGCCGAAGACAATATTATTGTTTTCACTTCAACCCATGATAGGGGCATCGACTTTGGTGGAGAGGATTGATCTTTTCTGCAGCATGAAGAATTTAATATCTTTTACATGGGCCATCGCAAATAAGGGTATGATTAATATATTATTTCACGTTTCATTCATTATGGGCCAAAATAAATCGATCATTTAAAACAATGCACCCTGAGAGGAAGTCTACACCAGCAAAGAATGAGAATGAAATTATTTTAAAATGATGGAATGCAAAACATCACGGAGGAAGTAATTCTCTTCAGAAGGGAATTGAACGCAACACTTCTGGGGGGAAGGCCGACCATACACCAAGAAGGAGAGGTGACGCCTCACATTTCCTGTTGTTTCTAAAACAATTTAAAATCAGTTGTTATAAAATTGATGCTAGGGAGAAATGTGGGAGAGGCGGTATTCGAAGGGAAGAAAAGAGACGTTGCCAATTTTATCTTAAATTAGACCAATTTTGAGTGATTTGAAACACCAACATATAAGCACCATCGTGGAATTTTAAAAGTGACATTTTATATTAGATTTCAATGCCTCTTTAGAGGCAGAAACCAAAGGGATATGTGGAGCCATGATGGATAGAGAGGAAGCACTCAGATTGGTGCTATTTTTCTGTAATAAACACTGCCGCGCAGAAGTCATAAAGAGGGAAGCGGGCAGTTTTGAGGGGGGGCCATTTGAGTCTCTTTGACTTCTCCTATTCTACAGATTCAAAAGAGATACAGAGCATCTCTTGGAAGTTATAAAGAGGCCTGGTGGATGGAGAATGAAGGTGTCAGCCTTAGGAGGTGAGACAATTGATGTAAAATATCATTATGCAGAGTATAAATGTGTGTAGGTGCGACAAAGAAGGAAAAAAACAGTCCAGAGAGTAGAAGCAGTAGATAGAAAAGAAAATAGAGTGCAACAGGCAAGGCATGACTGCATAGCAAGAAGAGAAGGTAGAGGAGATAGGAGAACCACAGTGGGTGAGCTGAGAGGCCATGAGGGCCATAATGTAAAATTGTTGTAGATGATTATGAATTTTGTTTTGAATTTCAAAAAAATAGAGTTTTGTTGCAATCTTGTGGCTATGTGTTGTGAGTTTTTGAATTGTGTGTTGGCGAGAGGGGAGTACTTGTTGCCAATATGTGTTGTTATTAATGTCAACATAGTGTACATTGATGTCAAAATAGCAGATATAAATGTATAGACAAACTTGTACAAAGAAAGAGATAGTATAGTCAAGGCAAACCAGTCCAAGAGTAGAGAAAAACACTCATGTCTTTGCATGTTTCCTATATCCACACATACATATCTCATCTGTTGGGAGTGCTGCAATTATTGGTAAGAAGCATAAAAGTATGATATTCACAGTGCACATAAGGCAGATTCAACTTGAATCGGTCCGCACTTCTCTGCAAAGAAAGATTTGATCTTGTGGTTCTAAAGATAGCTTCTTGTATGCATTGACATGATATATCTAAGTTTTTAGCTCCCCACATCTTCAACATGAAAAGTTACAAGGGACAGTGTATCGACCATCACCTAGACAGAGCAAAGTAGTAATGGGGTGATAATGGAATGCTCCGTATTCCTTTGGAAGAGATCTGTTTGTCATGCAATTCTGAGGAATGACTAAGACATGTTATGATGGAGTTTTAAGTGGTCTAATGGTCTGGAAAGACAATACTTAAGTGATAGAGGTAATACAGTATGTTCCAGAGCCTGAATACACAAGTTGAGTTCTGCAAAAGTTGAAACATGTATAGATCTATCGCCAGAACATATGCAGAGGTATTATATGGTGCAAGGTACATCAGGTATGATTTGCATGCAGGAAATTTTCATTTTCTGGTACTGCATGAAGTTATCATGTCTGCAAACAATGTTTTAAGTATAACTATCCTCTGGAACCATGGTTATCCAAATCTTCTCTTGAATACCTCTAGAATCATTAGATAAAGGTGTGAGGTTCTAATAAAAAGCATATAACGATGTTTAAGTTCATTCCCAAAAGGTTTTAGGTCTTTCATTTCACCGTAACATCATATTTTGAGATATGAAATGTCACATGTGATTAGGGATTCTTTGTTATCCACAAATAGTCATTTCTCCTATCTTCTGGATGCATAGATTGGGTTGATATTTCAGCAGTAAGAAGTATGTAGGTTTTTGAGTACACGTGAGATTGAATTCTTGGTCCGTATAGAGTTTTTGGCTTCTCCCCAACTGTATGAAGATGAACAGTTAGTAGTGTGGAACAACTTGAGCCGATTGGTTAAGTGTCTGACATGTGTGGACCTGATTCTGATTAGTTTCCTTATCTTTAAATGTATGGAGAGATGTGCATTGATACCCTTAATGAAGCCTTGTGGTCCGCAACATGTTTTTCTTATCATATTGTATGTTTTGAGACTAACTTGTGAAGAGATACATGTTTCATCTAGTGATGTCTTGATGCTGACCTAATAAGTGGTTTATTGTGTTGCAGAGGATATTTATAGAAGATCAAATTCATTTGTGAAGTAATAAGGTGAATGAGAATAGCAGAGCAGATGGAGGATATGAAGTGTGCTAAATCAATTTGAAGATATGTATTGAAAACAAAAGTAGACTGCATTATTAGTATAAATTAGATGTGTTCTTTGTAGCAGTCCAAGAATACTTCTTTTGTAAATCCCATTGCAGTGAGCAGAGAACTTAGGGAATAGTAGCTTCCTTGGGTTGTAGCCTTAAATCAAAGTGTAATTGTTGTAAGCATTAAATAGGGAGTAGTAGCTTCCTTGGGTTGTAGCCCTAAAACAATGTTGTAATACCTTTGCTATGAGCATAATATATTGTAAGCTATTCCTCACTATGGTTTTTCCATATTTTAGGGTTTTCCACATAAAAATATTGGTGTTATGTGTTGATTCTTGAATTGCATGTTTTCCTTTCTATTCTCCAAGTTATTCAGTTTTATCAGCAAATGTTTGTTTAAAGTTTTTAAGTATGCTGATTCGTGCCCGCTCTCAGCACCCTATTGTGTTCAATAATTGGTATCAAAGCCAAGTTCCTTTAAGAAGATTAACAATTGAGGTAGATCCTGCACTTGAACACATAGAACTTTAAGTGATGGACAATGATATATTTGTACCAGAACCAGATCTAGAAGCAATAGAACCTAAAGGTTGGGACTTTGAGCCTAATGAAAATGAAGTAGACCTTGAAGGAGAACTCAAGTTAGCTCTTAACGACCTAGAGGAAGCAAAAGAACTAAACTTAGAATATGAAGATATGCTTGAAAATACAAAAGAAATAATTGACAAATTGAAGGCAAAGGCCAAAGAATCAAAAGAAGAAATGGGCAAACTAAAAACTCTAATAGAAGGAGATAAAGGAGATGATAAGCTCAAGGAGGCAGAAGAAATGATCTCCAACTTGAAGGTCATGGTTGAAGAAGAAAAGAGGATTGAAGACTGCTTAAACATCAAGCTCAATGAGGAATCAACTAAATGTTCAAAACTTGAGGAAGATGTTGTCACTCTAAGGAAAGAACTGAAAAAGGCATAAGAACAAATTGACAAGGGATTAAAACTGAAAGGAGGCTTTGAAATCCTTGATGAGATTATTAACTCTCAGAAGCTTGCAAAAGCAAAATCAGGCCTTGATTTTGAAAAAAAGGAAGAGTCCAATGTTCAATGCTTCCACAAATCTATATGATAACTTCCAATCAGAAGGAAATCCTGAAACAAAGGAAAAACTTGCACTAAATTTCCTAAGAAGGATTTCTTTGGAAAGGCAAGAGAAGATGAATTTATCCCTATTTGGAGACCAAAGGGATTCATAGGCCCTCCACCTCCAAGGCAACTTTCTCCCATTAGGTATTCTCAAGATTTCAATAGAAATTATTTTACTTGCAATAAGTTTGGGCACAAAGCTGCTAGTGATTGTAGAAACAAGATAAATCAAAATGCTCTAAGATGTTATTCTTGTAATAAGATTGGTCATAAAGCTACTGAATGTAGAAGTAAGACAAATTAGAATTTAGTCAGGAGTTATTCTTGCAACAAGATAAAACATAAGGCTAATGAATGTGGAAATTTTTTTTTAAATAGGAATAATAGTCAATCATTTTATGGATATTGTTACACTTGTAACAAGTTTGGTCAAAAGGCAACAAATTGCAGATCTAAAGGGAGAAGAAATAATAGTGCTCAATGATCAAATTGCACTTGTCATGAGTGCAATCAAACAAGGTTTCCTGGAAAGAATGTAAGGCTAGCTCCTTAAAAGAAAGTTGATATTGCTCCACAAGAGAAGGTAATGAGCAAAGTATGGAAGAAGGAGGAATGTGATATTTTTGGACCTCTGCCTAGTGAAGATGGATCCTCTGGTAACTAGAAGATGAAGTACTAGTTCAGGGGGAGTTACAATGGCAAAACTCTTAAAACCCCTGAACAATAAAGATGTTGAATTCTTCAACATTATAGCTAAAATGATAAGATAATGATATGAAGAAGGTTGGTCAAAAATTTGGAGAAAAATCTCTAAATGCGGCAAATTGTGGAAGATTTTAGGGTTTTTAGTGATAAGAACATCTACCAATAGAAAGCATGCATTTAAGGGGAGATGCTATTAATTCTTCACCCCTTCATATTGATAAAAGCATTCAACATACTTATACGTTTGAAGAAAGTTTCGGAGCAATACTTCACTCTATGGCAGATTGCAGCATAATCATAGAATCATTGTTATATCTTAGAGTAAGATTAACCAAATACTCACCTAAATCTACTGGTGCATTTAATGTGAAACAATCAAATAGAAGTGGAGAGATTTATAAGTTATTTCACATGCTCAAAAGGCATTTGTGACCAAGCACTTGATAGTAGAGAAGAGAAAACGTATACTTAGAGCATTCAAGCAGCAAAGCAAAAGGCAAAACCCTAACAAAAAGTAATAGAGGTATTCTTCATACGAATTCCTATTATCAAAATTGTTTATGATGGATGCATCTTTTACTCCTTAATTGATCAACATTGCTGATGAACCTCGACGAAAATTCAAGAAACATTCTTATAAGGCAATGGAAGTTGATAATAGTGGAGCATCATCTAATGTTCCTACATCTATGGTGTACACAGAGGATGTTAGGTTATATATTCACGCAAAACTAGAAGAAATTGACCATGACAAATTTGAAACCTTAAGACAAATTTTTAGATGATGATATGAGTATGCCAACATTGAAGCAAAATGGTTGGATGTTTGGAAATATTTTCTAGACTTCTATGATAAGCATGATTGGGTTATGTATATCCTCAGTAGAATTCATGATGTATTGGAGCAAAGGGCATTCAAAGCATTCATTGTATTTCTAGAGAAGATTTGTGTTGTCATTGTGTGTGTTGTTGCAGGTTTGAAGTTATCTATCTCCTTATGAGTTGAAGGATCTTCATTCTCCTAAGGGCTTCACCGCATAGGTGATATCATTGTTGTTTGAATAATTCTATCATAATTTGTATTTAGCTTCTACCCTGCTAGGGTACACTCTCTTTATCTATCAATGATGTTGGGAAGCTTGAATGCTATCCTAGGGTTTGACTGAGGTAAATCCCTAAAAACCATAACCTCTCTTGTCATCTTGTGTGCAGGTTATAGATGCATGAATTGGGAAAGGTGAAGATACAGGAAGACTAAGAAGGAATCAGGGTTTTAGGATCTAACAATAGTCCAGGAATATTCCCCCAAAAAGACTTGGCTTCCTGGTGTCCTAGCCTTTTGGTCTTTCTGACATTAGATCTAGCATCTGAGCATCATTTACAACATATCTCCAGTTTATGTATAGTTCCAACAGATTCCAACTTTTAGGACTTGGGCACTTCCTATTTAGTCCTTCAACACTTTAGCTTCTAAGACATAGGTTTTAGTATCTCTTTGACCATCCTTGTGCATTTGGATACTAGGTTTCAGTCACTTTTTGTCTTTTATGAACTGATCATCCTAGAAGTAGGGTTTAAAGCATCATTGACCTAGGGTTTGATAAAAACACTTGGTTAAATCTGATCTTTCTATAGTGAGCAAGAGTACAAGATCTGTAGCTGATTCTTCCTCCATTTGGTAGTGATTTGGCTCGGTCTTGTCCTTCAATGTTATTGTGAATGAGGGTTTGATCTATGGTGCATGCTCGTTGACATCATTCATCTTTGTTATACATAACATTTTGGTGAACCCATAGCCTCAAGAATTTTCATCTTATTGAGTGTTAAAATCAGATCTTGCATTCATTCATAGCACACTTATCATTATTTATTTGAAATCCTAAGAAAAGTGAAAAAATCAAGCATTCTAGGCTAGAAAAAGGCATAGTTTTGCATTACTTTCATTGCATATGATAGAAAGATTTAAATCTCTGATTTTTGCATTAGATCTGATCCATACTACAGTGATTAATCATTTCATGATATTGCATCTTGCATTTGAAGATGTCATTTGCTAGGGGTTTGTTGAAAAGTTGCATTTTCCCTAAAACCTAGTTAATTTCCAAAGCTAGGGTTTTTAGTCAAAATCTTATTTCATATTTTTCTACTATCATAAACATTCATTTAAATCTGATTTTGCATAGTAGTGTTGCATCATTTTACATCTTTACTTTCAAAATTACACTTTTTGCAATTACACATTGTGTATTTCGACAAACATAAATAGATTAATATTAATATATCATTGATAATCTCCTTGGTTGGTACATTGAGTGTTATAAGACTTTGCATGAGTTTTGTAACCCACTGCCCTAACAAAAACACTTTGGTGGGAAGAAGTCATAGATTGATGGGTTCTAGTGCTCTCAATAGCAACTGTGTGCAAACATCAGAAAATTATCCACTTTCCAACTACTTCACACCAGGTGAAACACTATCTTTTCCAAACATCACCAACTCCAACATGTCAAAATAACAAACATTTCATGATTCTAAAGATGTAATTGATGTAGTCACACATGTGTATGATGTTCAAATCAAGAAACTTGATAGAGAGCTAGCTTATTTTCAAGAATTTGTAGGAAAGGAAAATCTAGCTGAAGAAGTGGTACCTATTGTTAATGGTATAAGAGGCTTATTACAAGAAGGGAAAGAAGGTGTTGACATGCTCCAAGATCAATTCCTACAACATTTAGAAGAAAACATTGGACCTCCTATCTCATTGATTGATTTGGTCCATTGTAAAAAAGGTCCAAAAGACAAATTGACAGAATTCATCAACTTATATCAAGCACCATTTGCGCAAATACAATATCTGATTACAGATGAGGATGTTCAAAAAGTATTCATTACGAATCTACAACCAAACATCCATGATAAAACATTGTTGATGAAGTATAGTTCTTTCCAACATCTATGCACAACTCTTTGAGATTACCAACTTTCATCTAGTCAGTATGAGAATCATAACTCATTGACTCTGGTTGGTCAATCCATAGATAGAGCATCTCAAATTTCATTCAAGAGGCACAACAAGAATTTTATCAAGATCAATGGACAACATTAAAACAAATTCAATCACAAGTGTCCTCTATTAACAAACCTAATCGGAACCCATTTCAATTCAGGAAACAACAAAGATAATTTACTCCATTATCATTTTCTCTTCATTCAATCATGACTCAAGCGGTAAACACCAATCTTTTGAAGCTTCCTCTTGCTCGTCCACTAGACAATAGAAAGATGCAAGGATCTTCATTTGATGCTAATACCTATTATCACTATCACCGCTTGGTGGGGCATGACACCGAAAGATGTATGCATCTTAAACATGAAATTCAAGACCTTATTGATTCTAACATAATATAGGTGACCGATATGAATGACAATGGAAATAAGTTAGTTTCTTCTCTAAATCAAAATCTACAAATCTTCACTAATCCTTTTCCTAAGCATAACGAAAACAATGGTGGAACAAAATACAATAGAGCATGAAGATGACTATCTCAACTATGCTAAGGTTCCTTCACCATTATCCCTTCAAGGATCAGGAGATAACCAAAATGCACAAGATATGGAAATTGAACAACCTACACATAATTACATTAAGCAAGAGAAGGTTATAACAATGAAAAGCATCCCATTTCATCATGAAAGGATCATTCATCAAGTAAAGAAGAATAAGAAAGAAAAAGAAAGGAAAAGAGCAAGGTGTGAGTCATCCGTGGAAAAAGGTAATTATTCCCCTCCCCACAAGCATTAGAAGATTTCAAACATACAAGGTCTTGGGAAACAAGCACCACGTGACTATTTTGGAAATGAAAATCAAATAGGTATGAATTATATATGTGTGTGTGTGTGTGTGTGTGTGTGTGTGTGTTGTGTTTTGTTGTGTTTTGGTCCCCTGTGTTGTGTTCAATGTTTGTTTAGGTCCCATTGGATGACCCTTGATACTCTTGTAAGGTCAAGGATACAAGGACACTGCCTCGATTGTGACATTCCTTCTATTTGTTTCTCTATTATTCTATACTCCTATTGTAATTTTTTGTGTGTGGTGTCTTGGGGGCATAACATTGTGGAGGGTGATTTGGGGGCATCCTTCCACATTGTGGCCCTAAGTCACTTTTGTCTCCTCTCTCATTTTTGTGATTTCATTCTCCCGTCATGCTTGTGGCTCTACTAGTTGGAGGATGACAACAAAAAATATACACTAATATGGACCATGTGTCCCTAAACACGAATAAAAATGCACCTAGTCCATATATGAAGTTGGGGGTAATTTGTTATTGATGCTTGACTAGTAGAATCACTCTTGTGTAGTGATGTAATCGTGTTTCGTGTTGTGAATATTCTTGTAACAATCATTTGCAATACTCTAAATATGCTTCTAGGCACTTTGATATGTTTTGTGTCTCACCGTGTGCTACACTTGGTTTTGAGATACCTGAAGTATAACCTAATAGCTATACTTGGTTCCGAACCCAGAAGTATAGCCTTGGTTTGTTTATGTGGTATATTACCTTATTGTTGTACATGAAT
Organism: Cunninghamia lanceolata; assembly: GCA_027924645.1. Taxonomy (NCBI): domain Eukaryota; kingdom Viridiplantae; phylum Streptophyta; class Pinopsida; order Cupressales; family Cupressaceae; genus Cunninghamia; species Cunninghamia lanceolata. Next base: position 4,378,268 of record BSBN01000262.1, on the reverse strand, counting down.
ATTGCTGATGGTTAGAATATGATACTAATATGTGTGATTGTTGGGAACATTAGGCAATCGTAAGCACATGTCACCTTGGGGGCATGGGCATTGTGAAATCTCTTATTCCCTTGCATGTTTTCAACCTTACCTTAAACGTGATTACTACCGACAAGTAGGATCAACCACTTTAAGGTGGTGGCATAGTATGGTTGATTATCTTAGACATTGTGATAAAGTGTGTGGCATATACTTCTTTTTCACCTTAACGCATCTCCATGATGCAAGTGGGGTTGTATACTTTGTTTTGTGTGTTACGTATACCTCCTTTTCACCATAAGGCATCTCCACGATGTAAGTTGAGTTGTATAATGTGTACATGCTTCCTTTTAACTATAAGGCATCTATGTGATGCATGTGGGGTTACATTTTGAAAGCCCTTCTATGGAAGATAGGATTGTGTCTTCCCTTGAGTGGTTGCACATCCTTTTAAAAAGTCCTCTACGCGAGATAGGGTTGGATCTTGAGTTATTCACCCTTAAGCGTGTCTTTGACGGTTGTGGTAGCATAGATCAACCATCACCTATGTTTGGCATGTCTTAGATGGTGGAGTGCAGCGATGAGCTCCTCCCCATCAACCATGTTTTCTATGTATAAGATGTATAGTAGGTTGATGACTCACTCTATGATGCTCATGTATTTCATGTATTTTTTGCATGTCTTCCTTGAATGTTTTGCATGTTTTAGTGGTGGTGTGTAGTGATGAGCTCCCCCCCACACCATGTGTCTTGCATGTTTTGTGGTAGTGCGTAACAATGAGCTCCCCCATGTTGTGTGTTTTGCATGCTTTTGATGGTGGCACGTAGCGATGAGCTCCCCCATCACCTAGTTAGGGTTGTTTAGTTGTTAAATCATGTCTGCTCTTCATGTATGCTTTGTGTATTTCATATTTGCATTCATGCCTTCTCCATGCATTGCATGACTTCTCCATGCATTGTGTGCTTCTTTAGTGTATTATTCATGTTTTTTGTGACTTTCATATGTCTTCTTATGCTTTCCTAAGATTGGGGGCTAGAGATAGTCTTCCAAGCTTAGAGAGTGCCTTTGACTCTAGTGCTTGGCATGTTTGATGTGTTTTGACCATACTTTAATGCATGTATAGATCATAAGATCATACACACATTAAAGTGGGGGCTAAATGTTATGGAGTAAAAAGTGACCACTTACCTTTTTACCACCTTATTTAGCTCCTAGGTCCCATTTATTACTTTATGCATTATAATTGATAATCCTAAAGAAAATTGCCTAACACCCATGTAAATTTGGGACCTTGGGTACTTGACTAATCTTATCCCAAACTAAAAAGGGGCCATTGGACTTGGGTACCAATTGCCCAAGTCCTCTCCGATTGGTCGGGGTAATTATTGGCATGCCGGCTTGGGACCTTTCAAAAGGTTTCTCATTTTTAGCTCTTTTGGTATAATTTGATGAATGTTAGTGGAAAACCATATATAAGTGAGTTTTTGAATTTATTGTGAACCTAGAAGAAAACTAATAGATGGATAAAGAAAACTTGAAGTATTGGAGCAAAGAGCATTCAAAGAATTCATTGTGTTTCTAGAGCACATTTGTGTTGTCATTGTGTGTGTTCTTGCATGTTTTAAGTTATCTATCTCCTTATGAGTTGAAGGATCTTCATTCTCCTTAGGGTTTCACCGCATAGATGATATAATTGTTTTTTGAAACATTATATCATCATTTGTTTTTAGCTTTTGTTTTTCTAGGGAACACTCTCTTTATCTATCAACGGTGTTGGGAAGCTTGAATGTTATACTGAGGTTTGATTGAGGCAAATCCCTAAACACCATAGCCCCCCAAACCCTCTCTTGCCATCTTGTGTGCAAGTTATAGATGCAGGATTCAAGAAAGGTGAAAATAAAGGAAGACTGAGTAGGAATCAAGGTTTCATGATATGACAATAGTCTGGGAATATTCCCCTAAAAGGACTTGGCCCCCTGGTGTCCTAGTTTTTTGGGATTTCTAACATTAGATCTAGCATCTGAACATCATTTACAACATATCTCCATTTTACAGTTCTGATAGATTCCAAATTTTAGGACTTGGGCTCCTCCTATTTAGTTTCTGAGACACAAGTTTCAGTATCTCTTTGATCATCCTTGTGTATTTGGATTTTGGGTTTCAGTCACTTTTTGTCTGTTATGAACTGATCATCCTAGAACTAGTGTTCAATTCATCACTGACCTAGGGTTTGATAAAAAGACTTGGTTAAATCTGATCTTTCTATAGAAAGAAAGAGTACAAGATCTGTACCTGAGTCCTCCATTTCATAGTGATTTTGGCTTGGTTTTGTCTTTAAATGTCATTTTGAAAGAGGGTTTGATCTAGTGTGCATGCTAGTTGACATCATTCATCTTTTTCATACATAACACTAATGTTTTCCAATGTTCCATTTCAGAATCTAAATTTTAAACATTGTTTCCAAATTTGATTTTATTTTAGCATCTAAATTTTACACATTTTTCAATTTCCATTTATAAATGAACATATTATTAGTAATTTCATATTATTGTGTGATACTGATAAGTGTTATATGTATTCAACTAAATGCATACTAACAACACTAACAGTAGGATATACAGCATTAGCAAATGTTTAATGTGTATCTAGAAACCGTAGTTTTCCTGACTTAAGAAATTAAATATTATAGATAAATTGTCACAAAAAATGGAAAAGAATCTTATATTGATTTTCAAATGAAGGAATATAAAGTACATCAAAGTATTATCAAATTAACAAATCATTCTATCATCTTTTATAGCATGCTCCATTGTTCATTTGATGGAAGTGCAATCTATTGTAACTCATGGTATCTGACTTGTAGATTTGTTAACAATTCATAAGTGATTGGCAATTTTAATGTATTAATCAAAGTTGCATTCAAGCTTATCACTGGTTTAATGGAATCCAAAAAGTTTACCTCATCTAGCTTCTAAGGTAACTGGTCCAAATCTGACTTCATTGTATCTTCCATCTTCTTTTTGAGAGCACGATTTTCAATGTATTGTTCTATATTGTCAAAAGTCCACAACAAAACCAACTCTTTCAAGTATTCTACCTTTTTATGCAACTTCCACAAAATTTTTTCAACCTGATCCAAAATTTCCTATGCTTCACCTAGCTTCATACACTTATGAATGATAGATGTTGTCTTTATTGAGGCTTCAATCTAGTTGTCAATTCCTTTGGATGCCAATTTATTTCACTAATTCTATAGATTGTTTTCAAAATTTGCTTTACAGTTTTATGACTTGAAGTCACCTTTTTGTTGTCTTGAATGTATTGTTTGAACTTCACATTTTGTACTATCAGACCATCAATCAATTCAAACAATATAGACAAATCATTAGTCATCCGCATTCTTTTTTCCCAGATGTTTTGTTTCATATACTTTATTAATTTTATATAAAATTTAGATACTTTGTTTTGGGAAGACTTTATTTCATTATTAACATTCCTTAGCTGTAGCTGTAGTTGTTCAACAGTTTTCCTCTCTTCCTCTATTTTTTGTTCCCACTATGTTGCCTTATGTGTCTGTTTGTCTAGTCTGTCTTGTAATGTCTTTGCTAAGGCCTTGACTTTCGTCAGCTTTTGTTGTAATTTTTCTGAATTGGCTCTTTCATTATCATAATTCTTTATGCTTTCATCTAACCTTTTCTTCAGTTCATTCCAATCCACCTCTGTTTGTTCATTCTCTTTTCTTGTAGATGTAGAGGCAGATTTTTTTATCCTTTTCTTTAATTCATTGCTCTTGTTATTTGTTGCTTTCCTCATTGCTTTCTCATTTGCTAGGTCTACCTATAACTTTTCTATTTGATTCTAAAACCCATTTCTATCTCTCTCTTTCTTTAGCAATTATGTGTACACCACATCATTGTTCTTTTTTGATACATTAATTTTGTTAGCATTTTTCATTCCATAAAAATCCATTTGGATAGTGCTCACCTCATAGTTAGAGTGTTGCATCTGATTCTTTGGTTTATTTTGAACTATGGGAACACCAAACATATACTCCATGGTTTTTGTATCTAGGTCATATGTAGGCAATACCCTAGTTCTTGTAGGCTGACAAGTTACAACCAGTGTACTCTCTAGAACTTGCTTCTTGTGTCTTTTAGATTTTCAACTTTCTTGTTAAACTCAGCTTTGTCATCAAAACCTAGGATCGCTGACACAATTGAATGCTTGAATGGTGAAGGAGTACTTGCTTGAGGATGAGGATTAGCCATTCCTATCCCAGTCACACTAACAAAAGGAGGTGTGACTTCTATAAATAATTCCATTGAGGTGGAAATGGAGGAAGTTGGACTTGAACATGTCATAATATTTTGTCTCTTTATAATGCCTTGTTCATTGAGTTTCTATATAATATCCTCTACTAGTGTCCTTTTCTAAGTATTTTATTATTGTAGCACTTGCTGACCACTCCTACCCATACAATCACCACCAGTAGAACTAGATGCTAAATAATCTCATTTACCAATCAAATGAGTATCTTGAAGTTCTGAAAACCCTTTTGGTACTAGTTGTACTTATGATTGTATCTGACTACAACTGTCAAGATTTTAATTTGAAGCTGCAACAAATTCAACTGTAATATATGTCCTTGTATGACTTTGGGATTGCTTATTAGTTGAAGTTCCAATGTCTTGAAAATCATGAACTCTTCAAGTGTCTACCTGTGTTACGACCCAAGTGTTTCCTTGTTCATCAATCCCCAAACCATGACCTTCATAACCCAATTTTTTCATTATGACTGTGCCTGAAGTATATGTTTCTTTTATGGTATCACTCAAACCAAGTTTGTATGCATAGTGTTTAGTGGGATCCAAGGGTTGATTTTGCTTATCAATATCATCATCAAATTCATGATTAGGTGCTTCAGAGGGATGCTCTATATTACACAATTTGCTAAATTCTTCATCTTTTGGGATCTCCCAAGAAGCTGTAGTAGATTTTAGATCACCTAGATCCTTCCTCATAGATTAAAAGACATTTATAATTATTTATTATGTCCACATTTCCTTTGTACAATCATTTTTGAGAGACTCTGGTATTTTTTTAAACTAGATGGTTGATCAACTCTTTTATAAAAATTACTGTAACTCTTGATTGGCAACTATTCTTCTCTCTATGGTTGTAATGCCATTATTTTTGCTGATTATTGTTGAAAAGAAATACCTTTCTCAGTAGTAGTTTCCTCCATTACTTTCTTCATGTCATCCCAAGAATTATTATTTTTTCAATATTTCTACCAAGGGTTTACTTTAATGTTGAATTCTACTTCCAGCATTCTTTTTACCTAGAAGCCTTGCTTTAATCACATCACATGGGTCATAGTGCCAGTGAGAGTCAACATCAAATTTAAAAATTTGTAAAATTCAGTGTGCCATAGTGAATTCTTTTCTCATGAATGTGAACCCTTCACATGAAAAAGCTAAGGAAGGAAATATGCTCTTCTTTTGCTAACTAACAAAGGACAATTGATCTGAATTGTCCATCTACCACATGTATTCCAATGCAAAAACCCTCTCTGTCACATGTATAGGAAGTTTGTGGGGCTCTACTCTTGATCCATAAAATCTGAGTACAATATATTCTTCCATGAAGTACCAGTTAGGTAATTGTATTTCTATTCCCAATTGAATAGAATCTCTACAAGACTTAGGCAATCTAGACATTAGAGTACTTGTAATTGCATAATAGTGGGGCCAAAAAATATTCCACAAAATAATTGTAGTTTCTTTGCGGATCATGGATCCTTATCTTGTGGGTCCAATCATGTAATGGAAGCGCTCCTTTCACTCCATTATTTACGACAGGATGAATCTGAAGCTTGTTGGCCACAAATGTTCCATTAAACCACCTTAGAATAAATGGCACAAGTAGGTTGTGAAACTAAAGGTATTAGTGTTGGAATTGGAAGTGGAACCTCCTTTAGTCATTAAAAATTGTTTATGTATAGATTTTGTAATGTGCTCTACAAATCTGTATTTAACAGGGAGAATAACATAATGGATATTGTATACCGTTTCAAGGAAGGTTGCATCCACTTTATTATTACTATCCAATCCAAGTCAAAATGCTAGCATGGAAATAGTATCTTGAACCCATGGTCTAAAATTTCTAATTTGATAAGGAGGCTTTTGATTATCTTTGGGTATGGAACCATCCATTGTTATTTTTTTTAGAAAAGAAACTTTGGAATTTAGAGGGACTGCTTCATAATTACTAGCTAACTTTTCTAGGTCAATGTAGATGTTTCAAAAATCTCCAGATGCAAACCCAAATAGTCCGCTAATTTCTACTGCAATAATGGTTAACATTTCATTCTAGCTATCTTTATTAACAATTTTTTTTCTTTTTTCATCATAATTCTAGGTACAAACCATGATAAATTCCGGGCAAGGGAAAACCTTAGGGAGCATCAGGTGTCCCAGTCCAACCACCCATGGTGTAATGATATTATTAATTGGTAATGAATTTTATAGGTTAGCTTGTGTTTGCATTCTAGCCTTATTCTCACATGAAAATTTAAGTTATGAGGTAATCCTACCAAAGATTACAAGATCATAAATATCATGGTATTCATTAGTGAAACCTGGGATTTTAAGAAGTCTAACATAGTTTTATTTGTGCATTTCTTTGACTTTTCCTATCAGTGATGTGGTAGTGGTGGTAGACATGTTTATAAACCCTCAACCCTAAATCCCAAGATTCAAAATTTTTAAATTGAAGGCTTCTAAATTAATATGAATTTGAAGGAATGTAGGATTATTATATTTCACATGACACATACCCACAATTCGAAAAGATGACTCTCCTTGGTGCACTGCAATCCCCCTGACCCTCTACAATCTCACTTTCATAATCTCACTTAGCAGTTGCAACTTCAATTTCCTTTGTGCAATACTACGATTTAAGTTTTTACCTTCTTAATTTTCTTCTTATTCTCAAACAAGTGCTAAGTGCCAAGTAAATCAAGTGAAATGTGTTACATTCTATTCTTATAAAACCTATTCTATTCTCATGGAAGTTAAAAGTTATTATATTCTATTATATTCTTTAGTACAAGTTTGTACTCCCACTTCAAATGAAAATTAATTTTTAATGATGGCTTGCAAGTCTGTGACCTGAATTAATACAACACATGCATTGAGTGGTGGCATTGAAAACATATTGTATAATCTCAACCATTAATCTTTGTAAATCTAATAGCTCTAGATTGATTTCAAAGGTTTGAGTTCACAAATCTAGCACTTCAGACATTTTGTTCTAGAGTTAAACTACATCCATCCATTGAAACATTCATCGAAAGGTGAAACATCGCATGGAATCTCCCTTTATATGAAGTCGAGCCCACTTTGATGACTCATATAATAATAGTAATGGAGCAAAATTATTAATAATAATTAAATACAATAATAGTACACTCATCTTATGCAGAATATACATGATTGGTGATGAAGTCTTCTGCCTCTATTTCTTCTTTTGGTTGTGTTGTATTTTTCTAGGAGTAATAAGATAAGATCAAGTATGTGATTCTTCGGGTCTCATAAGGGATGATAAGTACAATGTTTGAGAAACATCAAGTCTTGAGTATCTAGTTGCCTTTTCATAATTCTATAAAAGAAACAAGTGTTATCATGCAACATATAATATTTTTCCTTTAATGGATTGGAGCTTGTCTGTTCTCCTTATCATGGCCATGGTAACACCCATTCTCTAAGAAAGATTATCAGTATATTCTTGGTTATAGTTGTGCACCTTCAAAGAAAAGGATGAATGCATAATGCTTTCTCTGGGAATGGATGGAATTGGAAAAGAGATTCCTATATTCTTTCATCCATGTCGAGCTGTGTAAGGGCATCCCATGTTTTGTAGAGAGTTTTTCTTTCCTTGCAACAACTTTCTCATTCACATAACCCCATCTCCACATAACAAGAATCTGATAAGGTATGGATGTTGCTGCTCCATCTATTCTACAATTTGTTGTTACTGAGTCTGAGTTGGTGGAAATTTTTAGTTTCTAATGGCCAATGTTCAGTAGATTAATTTGGTGTGTAGGAAGAGAAACACCTTCAGAGATCCTCCTTGCCCCCATATTAATTAACAATATGTGATGATTAACATTTAACATTTAACAAATCATGGGTATAACACCAAGGTGGTCCAAGCATATGAAATTAAATAGACCACTATTTACATAATCAAATAATCATGTCGACGTCAACTATCATCCTAGTCATCACTCTTCTCACAACGAGCAGGTGCTGCTAGCTCAACTTTGGTGAGTGAGGAACAATTGATGGGCTTTCTCCATAACAACTTAGATGCTATTATGAAAGGTTAATTGGATTGTAAGTTGAAGACTAATATTTGAAGGATATTTTAATGAAGTGTCCCCACAAACAACCAAAGTGGAGAAATGAACAACATGCAACACCAACACCCCCCTTAAGTGCAACTTACAGAGAAATGAAAAACATGCAACTAATGCAAGAATGGGTCCTAGCTACAAGGCCATGTTAGGTACCCATGTACAACAAGAATCTCTCATAAAGTGGAGAAAAGGAGAAAACCCTAGTGGGAGAAAAATCTTCTCCAAAAGAAAGAAAATACAAAAAGTACATGAACATGTGATGGAAGAAGGACTAACACTAAGACCCCCAAGAACTGAATCCATCAAAAAATTATAATCATGAATGCCCCCATAAGAGAGGAAGAAGAGAGAAGGTTTGGTGACCCCCCAGAAGTGTGAACAAACTCTAGAAAGTAGATGAAGAAGCTGCAACTACCGATGCTGAAATGTGACTAAAAATGATCCATATGAACTAGTACCATAAAGATTCAAGAACATTAACCATAATGAATGACTATCAAACTGGGATGTGACCCAGGATGAGAATCTGATGCAAGATTCAAGATCATTAACCATAGGCTCTCAATCTGAGATATGAACCAATGTAAATCAAAATGTGTCAAGAAAGATATGGCATATTACATTGATTTTCTAACAAGTTTCAGTGTGTGTACAACTTAGCTAGTGCTTACAACAAGATCATACAATGTCCAAAAAACACCACATGCTGAAAAAATAATTATACTACAAAATGACAAGAAATTGATAGCACCATAGAGAAGCACACATAAAATCATGCACTTTCAAAAAATGGGATCCAAAAGGAGTCCGTACACCCACATATAGCTCGTCAAAGTTCCCAAAATGAGAATTACACATCAACAACACTAAGAAAAAAAAATTATGGAAAAACCTAGAAACCTAAAATGAAAACCATCTATACCACTATGAAGATCATGAAATTATACCCCATTTCAAAAAAATGCTCCAAAAAAGACCTTTGTATGGCCAAGATATCACCATTTGAAGATCAGGTGCAAACTAGAAACTGCTAATGGTGAGGGGTGGATTTGAAAAAAAAACAAACCTCAACCAAATTTAGAAAAACTCCACCAGATTTAGTGAAATCACCAAATTTGATGAAACCTCTTGAAGTAGTTATCCGCCAGATAAAATAACCCTCTACTAAATTTAGAGAAAATAACCAAATATAAGGCCAATGCTAAAAAAGCCACCAATAGTTGGGCATGGATCTTGAGACAAGTACAATAGTTTGATTTATTGCATTTATTTTTTTACTTTAAAAAAAATAAAATTATTGCATGTTTTTATTTTTAATAAAAAAACATTATTGCTCCAGATGATCTCGAGGACAATTTTGACAATTCGATAGTTGATCTTAAGGTTTCTAGACCTTCTAAGCACGATGGTAGGGTCAAATTTGGCCCAAAATTCTTTGAAAATTGGCTTTCCTCTGGATGCTAAAAAATAAGCACCCGCTGAAACCCTTGCAAATCTGGCCTATGAAGCTCAAATTAAGCCAAATAAAAGGCCAATCTAACTATTTTGACTGCTCTGAATCTAATGTGTTGTGCCTCATACACATGCCCCATTTGAAAAAATAGGGACCCCCTTTCTTCAAATTTGGTCTTGAATGTCAAGAGAGTTTCTTCCATCTCCTACGTGGTTAAGTGGTCAACAAGTGTGCTTTTTGCCATGTTAGAAGTTTGATGTTGAAAAATCATCTCAAAATCTGCTAGGTCAAGATCTTTACATTTCTCCCAGTCGGTCTGATAGTCCTTTTGCGTTAAATATGGTCCTAACTAACCTTTGGGCTGAATTGACCTTCAACTAACCTTAGTGCTATTTTGTTCACCAACTGACTCTTGCACCACGTTTAGCTTGCACGGATTTCTACGCTAATTTTAATTGTCTTCGACTTGCACCAAGTCAGACGGTGGTGAAATCCTTGCCAGTCTGAGCAACTTTGAAACCCCACAAAATGCATAAGACTAAATCTATTACCGCAGCACTGAAATTATTGTTTGCTGACCAAGTCCATCGCACCCTGAACTCTCACAAAGTCAGAGGGGACTAAAAGTCGTGCAAAACCCTAAATCTACCAAATTCTTGACTGAGACTACATACGACTAGCATTAATGGAGATTTAACCGAGGGAAATAAAAGGTTGTTTTGCATCATTTGAATTTATTTTTCACATCTCAATAGAGTTTTTGGAGAGCCCCCTGGAACCTATCAAGCATCCTCACTACATTGCCCCTGGATTCGATCCAGCGACCTCTCCCTGCCTGCGCACCTCGAACTCAACTCTCCTTAGCAAACCAGGTAGGAGCTAAACTTACCTTTACGGTTTCTTTTCGTGTAGCTATGGTTTCATGTTTAAAACACATTTTTAGCAGTATGAAGATTGGGCATGTTATTAGGGCTTTATGAATTAAACTATTTTACCAGTTTGCAAACCCTAGTTTGGATTCTCTTAGGAAAATGTAGTTTTGATCCTCGTAGGCAAAATAAAAGAACTCATTAAATTTAGCAAATTTTGAACACTTTGAATCTATCTTCAAATTGGTTAAATGAATTGGGTTTGCATTGATGGTGCGTCCTACTGACTCTCAAAACTTTGATCCATCTAGTTGGTTGGCAGCCACAAAAATCCACGCCAAAGTTTTAAACAAGTTAGTGCTAAAAACCTCATCCTCCAACTCTGCGCTATTCTTCGACTTACCTGATGTAGTCGGTGGGATCCAAAAGCCCCGCAAAGTTCTAAAAACTATTTTATGCTAAAACTACCTTGCATCGACTTCGCGCTAAAAGACCTCCTCTCTGACTTTGGTCAGATGCTTAGTAAATCCCCACTGGTTGGCAATAACCGAAACCTTCGCTAATGACAAAAGAGTGACCCTGTGCTAAAGTTACTTCATTTGACTTGCACTGAAACATGCCATCACCGACTTGGTCGGTTGACTTTAAAACCCGTACAAGGTCCCGCAAGACCTAATCCCGCACAAAAGTAAAAAACATTGATCGAACCTGTTGGCCCTAAAACTCCAACCGACTGACCTGAGTGACTGCCTTAAGTCGGTGCCCTTCGAAACCCCCGTGATCGGTCGATCATGAAATGTGTGCAAAGCTTTAAAAATAATGAAAGAGTTAGTGGTCAGTTGGACCTGATTTCCCACTGAGGTCGGTTGACCTCAAAAGTAGCGCTTTCCTATCTGTAGGTCAGTTGACCCTGAAACTAGCATAAATTCAGCAAAATGATTGTTTTTAAGGATTTTTCAAAAGAAGAAGTGTCTGAAATGATATAATAATGACTGCAAATGATGAATTATGATGTTTTACATGTTTTAAATTATTTTTTGTAGTTTTGAAATGTTTATTACATGCATGATGTTGAATTGTTTAAAATTGGATTATGAGATGGATGCAATGATAATAAATGTTAGATTCCTATTATTTAGAGAGCATGTTAGTAACTTAGTAGATCCATTATATATTCCTTAGTTGAGAGTCTAGTCATCCACTTGATAATCATAAAACTTAAACTTACGAGTTAGTGAAAATCTCTTAAGGTATCAAGCTTATAAGGTCTAGTCCTGTAGGTTAGATGACTGCACAAGCTCAAATCATGAGGTAGGAATTTAAAGGCATCCCCCCTAAGAAAAAGATTCATACTAGATGGAGTGATATAGGAGATACAGATCTGGGTCATATAAACCTAGATGACTTCAGACTAAGAACCTTTGGTCCAAATCCAACACCTTGGGCAAAGAAAGTGAAAGATAGTGGGATTGCACAAGCTGTTGCCTTCCCTACATCCTTTCAGTGTGCTGAAATTATAGTTACCTGTGCATATAGATATGATATCATGACCAGAATAATCTAAACTACTAATGGAGACATCTTCGCTGACTTGAGTCCACCTTCCTTGGCTAAAACTTTTGACATCCCATGGCACATAGTAATGACCATGCCAAATAAGGAAGAATTAGAGGTTACATACAATAAGGATGAAAGTGGATGTACGAAGCATATGAATGAAAATTAGGCAAAGTACAGAAGGTCTACCTTGAGGAAATTCCCTCAAGTATTGTACAGAAGTGATTTTCATGATGAAATAGGGGATTTGGTAACTTTTTTGAGTAGAATTTATGGATTGCCTGCAGCATCAACCTTTGAAGGGTGGATGTTTGTCATAATTGAAGAGATACTAAAAGGAACTAAGTTCCACTAGTCATAGATTCTCAGTGATAACATTCATGAAGCATTCAACAACTTCAAAGAGAAAAGGTTCTTTAGGTGGACATCCTATGTTGTTTATGCTTTGGCAAGAAGAAAGCATTATGTTGGGTTGTCTAAAATAGGATAAATTGGAAATGATGGGCAAACCCAAGTCAAAGTATATGAGTGTTATCCATAGCTCACATTGTCTCAATCTCTGATGCATTTTAAAATGGTGAACAATGATTTCACCACATATATAGCAAGATTGTTACAAGGTAACAGAACCTTGAGGATTTCTACAGAAGCTATGAATGAAATAACCAAATATGGAAGGTGGTACATCTAGTTTGAAAAGTTCACATATCTAAGGATACAAGGTTTCATTGGGATAGCTTACAGACTCCCTAGATGTCCTAATGATAAGATAGTGCTCTTGAAATTGTCTAGGCAACTGATCCCTTGTGCTTAAAAACTTAAGCACTTGCATAGAACCAATGTACAATTTCCCATCCAGTTTGGCAAAGGGAATTATGTATGTCCTTCATTGGCATCAATTGAGCATTCAGATAAAGAACTTCAACTTCTCAACCTCCACTACTACAATGCAAGGTATCAATTTCATCGAAATAAAGTGATGGAGAAGTTTGTAAGCAAAAAGATGTTCCACAAAATGCATATAGTAGACTTTTGGGCCAATTGTATGGATGATTATGAGCTTATGAAGAAAGCTCATTCCAAGTTGTCTTTAGCCTTTATAAGGAAATTTCACGTCATTGCAGTAATAGAGCAACTGGAGGATGATGAGAATGTTATGGTTAGAGGAACTTGGGAGGTTTAATACCGCCAACCAATTCCCCTACCTAATTGGGCCAATGCTGAAGAGAATTCTCTTGATATCATAATGAAAGAGCCTATTAGACTAAGCAAGGCATGGGTGAGAGGTCAGATGGCTTCCTTAGAGAGACAAGGAGTGCAAATCACATATATTGTACCAGAATCAAATAAAAAATTTGGAGGAGAAGAGGATGAACCAATAAACATAACAGATGAGGCAGAGCCAGTCCAAAAGTAGAAATCTGACAGTGAAGAACATGTACTATTAGAAGAGAAGGCTAAGGCACAAAAGAGTAAGAAAACTTCTGCAAAACCATCTAAGAAAGATTAGCCTCCTTTTGCTAGGACAAGAGATTTGAAGAAAAGGGATGTACCCAGTGGTTCTAGAGAGGGCTCCAAGGCAAAGAAAATCTAGGTAAAAATTGTTAGCTAGACTGCAGAAGTTGTTGCTGCTACAGCTCATGATGAGACTAACCTACCAACCTCCCCATCTCCTTCTGCTCCAGATGTAAATACAGTTGTACTCTCTCCAATAGCTACTACTACTACTACATCCACTTCCATTGCTTCCATTGTTTTACCTATGACCTCAGCTACCATTATTCAAGAAACTATCCCTACTGCCATTTCACTTGTCACTACTATTTGAATTGTTTCTTGCTCATTGGTAGTATCTTCTAATACCCCTAGCAGTCCCATTTCCTCCAATGTTGCCACCTCATGTTCCTCTACCGCTACCACACCTTTACCTTCCATCTCTTCCACTCAATTATCTACCTTCGCAGTGTTACCTCCCATTTCTACAATTCTTTCACCTTCTCTTCCTTTACCCTCACTATCTATTTCTTCACCCATCGTCATTTCCTCTGTCTTACCAACCTCTTCTATCTCACGAAATTTGGGGTCGACCATGCTTTCCAGTTTGACACAAATGAACTTGCCTTCAGTTGCTCTATCCATATCCTCTGCCATTCCTACCTCTCAGATGCCTATGGATCAAAATTCAACCTCCTTGGTTGTGCCACTGCTACCAGGAATTGACAAGGTATGTGCAGAATTGGGTTTACAAGAACCAGAAATAGAAACATTGCCTAAATTAGATAAAGACATATTTGCTGAGGCAAGTAATGAAATCCCAAATGAATCCTTGGCTGAAGCGGTCAGTGTTGAAATGATTGATGTATCTGACAGTCCTCCAAAGAAAGAGCAAACAGAGGCAATCTTCAAATCAACTCAGGGGAACGTAATGGTAAATTGGAGAAGTCTCACTGAGTAAGGAGATAAAGAATTGGATAAAGATAAGGGGTCAGAGCAAGAGCAAGGGTCACTTGAAGAGCCTACCAAAACTGACAGTGAGAATATCAATGAACTAAGTAAGCCCTCCTATTCAGCACCTAAGTGGTTATAGAACAGAGTGGCATACCTCGAGCCATAGGTAGAAATAATGCAATTAGATTTGAGCACAATCTTATCATAGGCTCAAAGGCCAAAGAAACAAAAGAAAGAAAAGGTATAATTGAGAATCTATAAGGATGAGAGAGGATCTAGGATTGCTGAAATATCTATCCCACCAGCCAACACAAATAGAGAACAAGTCAGAGCTGAGGATTATGTCATCTCGATAGTTAATTTGGGACTAGCCACACATGCTCAAAGAGTTGATGAATTTAAAGGCTCTGTCACTTCAATTTTGGAGCAATTGGATAGAGATGAGCTGCTAAAGAAAGAATTGAAATAGTAGAATGAGGAACTCTGGACTTGCCTCCAATTTCTGATAAAACCAGTTGATGCTGGTGGAGATATAGGGACGGTGCCAACTTTCCTATCCATAGATAAAATGGCAAAGCTAGGTGAGGTAAGGACCATATCACAAGGTACTTAGAAGTGTTTAATTAGAGTATGTGAAAAGGGATGTGAAACCATTGATGTTGCAACCCAAGCAAATAAGAAATTAGTTGAGATTCATAAGAAGTGGAAAGATCTGCAGGGGGAGTGTGACTCCTTCGAAGAATATTATTCTCACATGTTTTCTAGAGTCAAAAGTATTAGAGAATTGCCTTCGTAGACTTTATTAGTTGAGAATATTTTAATTGGAGATAAGTTATCAAAGGTTATTAAGTGGTATCAACAGCTAAAATTGAGAAAGGAAACCTTTGTGCATATAAAGAAGCTTAAAAGCCAGCAAACAAAGAAATTCAGACCTTGATCTATGATATTAATGATTCTTTAAGGGATTTCCTAGAAGAAGCTTACAATGACTATGCACCTTATGATGTTGAAAAATGCAAGAACAAATTGCATAAAGTTATTTTTGAGAATACTGAGCTGGATATGAAGGATAGGTTAGATAAAGTTAGCGACCTCAAGGCTGAATTTAATTCATTTCATAAAGCAGGGGCAGAAATGGAAAGGATATGCAATAGGTTTAGCCGAGAGCTGGAGATGTTTGAATATTGAGTCAGCCATCTCAAGAATCCAAACCCTTTGGAAATCAATCCAGTACTCGAAGCAAAGCTCAACTACTGCAATAAACTAGTAGAAGAAGACAAAATTAATTTGGATGAAGAACCTTGATGTATTTTGATTATTTTGAGATGTAATCCCATCATTGATGTAAATTGCTATATTTAGAGCAACATGTTATGCTATTTTGTCTTTAGTAGGCATTAAAAATGAGCTTTTCTATATATATATTGAGTTGGGTAGTCAAAATGTCTAGATTCAATGTATCTGGGGGTTGTTTTTCATCTTTTTCATCGAAGACAAAATGTATTCAGGGATTTACTATGAGCTGTTGCAAATGCATTTATTGGTGTAATCTGGACTGTCGGTGTTGAGTTAATCTCCACCGTTCATTGAAAAACTTGGTATGGCTCCTCCTCTTTATAAGGGTTGCCATTTCCACTATTTGTAAGAGAGAATTTGATGCCGAATTGTTGACATTCTTTCATACGAAGTAATATAGAGTAAGTTCTTGTAGTGTTTCTAAGAATTTGTGTATTGTGTTCCTTATTTGGTTTTCATAGTTCACTTCTTGCTCTCCCATAATTAGTTAGTTGTGCTTTTATAATGCTCATGGTTTGTTGAAAGTATTTGATGAACACTCTATGTCCATACTTTTAGTTATTTACTGATGGTAGATAACTCTGCAAAGTTAGTCTAGACTGATCAGTTGTGCTTAAGTTTAATTGTATTTCACAAGTTAAATTATGCCGTCTATTGAGTGTTTAATGAATGAATGCAATCAAAAAATCTTTCAATTTCCATTGAAGATAGCATCATTTTTGGCAGTACTGTAACATCAACTTTCAATTTGGTAACTCATAAAATTAGTTAAATTTCAGAGTGTTTGTCTACTCAAGCAGTCCATGCATTGTAATTGTCACTTAGGATTTTTCTAAAACCCTATCTCCTTTTGCATTTTCTTCAAAAGCATTGTTAGATTAGGATTTCTAGCAACATATTACATTGTTTTATCAGCTAAAAATCATAAAGGGTTTATGTGTATTTGTTGTCTCAACTCTAAAAATCTGTAAATTGCATGTAAGTCCCCTTGTAGGCACAACTAGAACAATCCAACTGAGAGATTCCAAGCAAGCTAAGACCTAGCTGTAGAAACCTTGGAGTAGTCTTACCTAGGGTAGGATACTTTTCAAGAGAGGTGAAATTAGCAATCACACCTGTGTTGTTGTGTGTGAAAGCACCCATCAATAGAATTGGCGCTAGAAGGAGGGCAGCGAAGAACTATTTCCCTCTACAAAATCAACAAGTCTGGGGACTAGACAAAGGCATACTAGATCTAGCTCAGCTGGAGAAGAGCTGATGTCTCTGACAGAATTCAGACGAATAAGAAGGGATTAAGGAGTACTTAGGGCCCCTAGTCAATCAGCTCCAAGAAACACAGCTGCAACTCCTTTCAATCCCCCATTCATGGCCTTCTTTGTAGCAAACAACCAGTCCTCATTTCAATTCAATAACTACCATGATATGCCAAAAAACCTCGACAAGTTCTATTTGAAATTCAAGGCGAATGATCCGGACAAAACTGTAGATGAGCATATCAAAATCTTTGAAAGCAACAAGTTTATCCTGCAAGTACAATATGAAGATGTGATATGCAGGTTGTTCCCTTATTCTTTGCAAGATGAAGCTTATTATTGGTTTCCTAACCTCCCTGCAGCATCCATAAACTCATGGCTGAACCTGAAGAACACATTTATGGATCAATTTTGATTGTCCACCACCCCAGCTGATCTTTATCGGTCTTTTGTGGAGATTCGTCGAGGTGAGGGTGAGATGATAAGTTCTTTTAACAATAGATTTCAGAAAGTTTTCAGTCATTTGTAAGCTCCTTATGCCATAGGGCAAGCTATAGCCTTGCCAATATTTATGCAGCCCTTGACAAACTTAGATCCATGTTCGTACAAAGAGCCAATCCAATTCCCACTACCTTAGCTCAAGCATACTCCACAACTGTCACTATAAGTACTCATCTGGGACAAATAGCCACTGGTCTACTAAATCACATAGGTCTTGTAGCCATGCCTAATCAAATACCTATGATTAATCAAGCCTTGGCCAACCATACCCTGATGATGAATCCAATTCCTAACCCAGCTGCAACACAAGCTTTAGTAGTCCATCAAGGAAACCCAGTAACTAAAATGCCTCTTGCACAAATGCCTTTCCTACAGTCTTTAGAGGCAGCTAAGGTAAAAGAAGATAGGGATTATATAAGAGAGCTAGTTGAGAAAATGAAGAAGCTCATTGTAGAAGTCACCCACCTCAGAAATCAAAATACTTTTCTTTAGTAGAGAAGTCAAAATCAAAATTCATTCCAAAATTAGAACTAGTTTCAAAGTCAAGGCTAGAATTAGTACCAAAACTAGAATTTTCAGCAGTGATCAAATAGATCTTGGAACACGAGACCCAATAATAGAGGAGTACCTTTACCACTGGAAAATTAAAGCAATAACACCGGGCCTCCTAGTCACGTGATGTTGGCTGAGGCAGCTTTGTCTACGTGCTGTAGACTGCATAATACGAATGCTCATTTTGAGCTAGACTGCCTGAAATTTTAGATAGCATCTAGTATCTTCCAGATGGAGATTCATAATGCTGAGACTTAGGAGAATCCGCCGATGGGGTATGAACTTGTTCCTTGTCAAAGGTATGACACTGCTCTAGTAATCAATAGTTATACATTTCCATTTCAAGATGACAATCAGCCTGAGGAAGAAGAGTCTAAAGAGGTCAATGCTTATCAGCAATATAATAAAACCCCTTATAACCTGAGAAGTAGTAAACCTAAAGGCCCTTTTACCACCTCCATTCCCCTGAATAACTATCAAATTCGACCAGACCCAAAAGGTTCTAATAATCCCGAGCCCCCAAAAGTCGCGCATCAGCCAATATATCAAGGGGTTGCTGCTAAAAGTTTTCAACGGTCTGACATAGCTAAAATGGGGTAGTATGTTGCTAAAGAGCTTAAGAAGATGAAGGTTAGCCTTTCTATTTATGAGTTTCTTAAAATACCTAAGGTTAGAACATCTCTTTTCCAAGATATGGGTGTTGGGATCAAAATTGACTATACACCAAAAGAAACTGCTACCAAGGATAGCATCAATAAAGGGAAAGAAAGAGTGCATGTGACTGATGTGAAACAAAAGATGACATTGTACAAAGATAAAAGGGAGATCCCTCCTTTCTTCTTAACACTTAGGATATTCAACAAGAACCTTCACAACTGTTTGGTAGTCTCTGGTGCTTCCACTAATGTAATGCCGTTACCAGTTTGTAAAGCATTGAGCCTTACTCCGGCCAAGTCTTCAAGGAAAGTGACATAGCTGGACAAGACTGAGGTGAATGTAGTAGGTGAGTTGAATAGGATACATATGTAACTTGCTTCTGATCCAAGAGTACAACAGTAAATAGACATTCAA
This sequence comes from Cunninghamia lanceolata, assembly GCA_027924645.1. NCBI lineage: Eukaryota > Viridiplantae > Streptophyta > Pinopsida > Cupressales > Cupressaceae > Cunninghamia > Cunninghamia lanceolata. Next base: position 4,358,828 of record BSBN01000262.1, on the reverse strand, counting down.
GTGGTAGATATCCTAGACCAGTATGGTATGCTCTTGAGTAGGGACTGGTCCAAAACTTTGAATGGTTACATGGCAACCAACTTTTCTCACATGTGGCTGCCATGGAAGGGATTGGAAAACTAGATACACATTGAAAGAGAACCCAAGATGAAACATATGATTTCGAAGTATAACCAGCCCAATGAGATTCTCTTTTCCAAAGTTGATTTGGGAGTCTATCTGCCTCATGTGAATAAAACGAAGGAGATCCTTATGCTAAGTTGCAACAGGTTTCCTGACCCTCCACTTACAGAAAAATTAGAAAATACAGAAGCATTTATTCAATTAGATTTAGGAAACTCCTCAGAAGAAGATGAACCAGGAATATTTGAAGGATTTCATGATTTCGTAGCCAAATTTGTAAAAGATCAAGCTGCTATTGGATAGAAGATTCAAATGGAAGAATTATTACTGCCAAATTGGTGTCGTATACATGATGCATCGCATTCTGAATTTGCATGTTAGCTCTGTTAGGAAGCAGTAGAGCAAGTGCAAAGGCAACTAAAAATTCCCATTGTCCCGAAGGAGGCACCAGTTGATGAAAAGAAGGAAGAATCTCAGCCTCATCCTAATAAGAAAAAATCAGAAAAATAGGATGACAGTAGTAAAGACTTTCACCTATGGACCTTAAGATTTGATGGATCAAGATGTAGACAAGGATCTAGAGCAGGTGTTGAGTTAATCAGTCCTACTGGAAGCTCCTATGTAGCATCACATAGACTACAATTTCCATGCATGAACAACATAACTGAGTATGAGGCATTGGTGTAAGGATTGCTGCTGGCACTACAAAAGAAAGTCAGAATTCTTCAAGTGTTTGGAGATTCAGAGTTAGTAGTGAAACAAGTAAGGAAGTAATACTCATGTAATGATAAGAGGTTGAACAGATACAAAAATAGAGTCTGGGATTTGATAGAATGATTTGATGGTTTTAATATCCAGGTGATCCCTAGAAGGCAGAACCATGTCACAGATGCTCTAGCTCAAACAACAAGTACATTAGAGCCAACATCCATGGAAGGATTGAAGAAATTCTCTGTTGAATTTATTGCCACCTTGTTAGTACCAGATAACGTGACAAATTTTTAATTTTTTGAGGACGACCAACACATAATTAACTTTCTTACTTCCTTTGATGTTTTCACTGCTCAAATAATAGATGAAGAAGAAATGGAACCTACCGAAATGGATTTGGAAGGAGTCCTTAATCTGAAAACAATTACGATTCCATAGGGAATGGTAGATCTAGAAAGATTGTTCAATTCAGATAATTTGGGAACTCAGAGGAAGGAGGGAGAATCTCCTAGAGGGCAGTGCGATCCATTTAATTTGGGAACATAAGAAGATATTAAGAATTTATTCATTGGGAAGGCCAGTATTGAAGAAGAGAAGACATGCATCATTCATGCATTGAGAGACTACCATGAAGTAATAGTATGTGCTATGAGGACCTTAAGAAATATGACACCTCAATTATTACACACACTATTCTGCTTAAGCCTTGAGCGAAACCATTCAGACAGAGACAACAACCAGTAAATGCGCTGTTGGAACCTTTGATTTTCAAAGAAGTGCAAAAGATATTATCAGTGAGAATAATATTTCCTATTAGACATTTTGTGTGGGTGGCAAATTTAGTTCCTATTCGAAAGAAAAATGGTGAAATCAGACTCTGTGTCGACTTTCAAATCTTAAATCAGGCATCTGAGAATGATAATTACCCGCTGCCATCATTGGATGAAGTATTACATATTGCTAATGGATACCAGATGATGTCTTTCTGAGATGGGTATTCAGGTTACAACCAGGTAATGGTTGACTATGAAGATAGATTGAAGACATCCTTCACATGAAAATGGGGCATCTATGCATATCATCAAATGCCATTTGGTCTAATAAATGCTAGTGCCACCTTTCAACAAGCGATGGACATTGCTTTCAAGGGACTAGTTGGAAAGTGTATTATTATATACATGGATGACCTCACGGTGTTCTCAAAGAGGCGGGAAGATCATGTGGTAGATTTGAGGAAAGTATTGCAACAATGCAAAGATTACAGTATATCAGTTAATCCTAAGAAGTGTATCTTTGGAGTGACTAAAGGGAAATTCCTAGGGCATGTGATATATGAATAGGGTATATCTATCGACCCAGACCGAATACAAGGAATACTCAAAATACCTCCCCCAGCCAGCAAAAAGGAACTCAAGTCATATTTTGGTAAGATAACTTTGTACGCAAGTTCATTATAGGTTTTGCTGAAATTGTTCGACCTCTTAATGCCATGTTGAAGAAAGACACCAAAATGGATTGGACTCCAGAGACCAATACTGCTTTTGTAAAAATTAAACAAGCCATAGCCAATGCACCTGTATTGGTAAGTCTAGACTATGCCTTACCATTTCAGATTTACTCATTCGTATCCGAGTAGACTTGCGCTGCAATGTTGATGCAGAAGAGATTAGTAGATGATGAAAGACCCATCGCCTTCATGAGTACTCTGTTAAAAGACACAGAGTTAAGATATCCAAATGTGGAAAAACACACCTATGCTCTGGTAAAGGTAGTCAATAAGTTTCCTCACTACATCCTAAGGAGTCAGGTAATTTCCATAGTCCCAGATGCAGCAGTTAAAGCACTATTGATGTAAAGTAAATTGGGAGAAAGAAGAAGAAAATGGGTCACCATCCTACAGGAGTTCGATATAGATATTCAGCCAATGAAATTGGTAAGAGGTTAGGCATTGACTAGAATAATGGCTAAGGTAGGGCCAAGTTTAGTATCTTAGCAGTACCTGTTAGAAGATGTTTCAAAGGATGAATGGTACGAAGATATCATATTTTATTTACTCAATCAATGCTATCCACCACAGTTGAATTTAGTTTAAAGAAGAGCATTCAGATTGAAGAGTAACAACTATATGATAAAAGGATCAGTTCTTTACAAGAAGAATCACGAGGAGATCTATCTGAGATGTCTGGACAAGTCACAAGTGGACCAGGTGTTAACCAGTTTTCATGAGAAATTTGGGACAAGTCACAGATCAACACACTCAACTGCTAATCAAATTCTCTGTGCTAGATATTATTGGCCTACCTTGTTCAAAGATGTGTACTCACATGTAATAACTTGTCATATCTATCAGACCACTGCACACAGAGAGCAACACACCACCATGCCATTGCAACCAGTGGTGGAGGTATGACCATTTGCTCAGTGGGGCCTCGACTTTATCGGTATGATCAATCCGTCCTCCTCTGCAGGTCACAGGTATATTCTGACCGCTACTGACTACTGCACCTGATGGTCTGAGGCAATAGCTTGTAAACAATGCACCACATAGGTAGCTATTGAATTTGTTGAAAATCATATTGTCACTAGGTTTGGATGTCTATTTTCTTTAGTTTGTGATAATGGTCCTACCTTTTCATCATTGCATTTTTCTAATTGGGCATTTGATTATGGAATCATTATGAACTTCTCATGTAATTACTATCCACAAGGGAATGGGGTAGTTGAATCAACGAACAAAAATCTACTTGAAGTCATTAAGAAATTGTTAGAAAAAAACCCTAGGGACTAGCACACTCAACTTAAATTTGCCTTATGGGCTAATAGAATTCGACACAAAGCTGCCTTGGGCACATCACCTTATCATTTAGTTTATGGGATTGAGCCTATATTTCCTATTCACTTGAGGATTCCCATACTGCAATTCATGCAAGACTATCTTGAAACTGATGACCAATTGTCTTCCCAATTAGCCCAGTTGCTGCACCTTGAAGAGAAATGTGACGCTACTATAGAAAACTTTGCTAAACACCAGGGTGTAGTGAAACAATGGTTCGATAAGAGAGCCAAAGTTAAAGCCTTCAACATTTTTGATTTGGTCCTGTATTGGGATAAATCCCATGACAAGAAAGGAGAGCATGTTAAGTTTGATAAACTTTGGTTAGGCCTGTATCAGATCTATGAGATCCTTGGTGACAACACATATCGACTCAAGAGCCTTACTGGTGAGGAGCTCCCATTGCCTATCAATGGCCAGTTCCTAAAGCATTACTTCCAGGCTTGAGAGGCAGTCATGCCTTATCCTAGTGTACATAGTTAGGTTGTTGTTAGATTAGGTTTGCTTTCCTGCTTTCACTTTACATAGTTGTTATATGTTTTTCTTAGATTAGTTGTCCTCTTGGTTTTTCTTTGCTTGCTGCGCTTGCTTTTGCGTGGGGTCTTTGTTTCTAGAGTGTGGTGGTAGATATACAGACCTGCAAATACTTCTTAGTTGGGTGGATAAACTAAAGCCTTTCTTTGAGAAGCTAAGGTTTTGCTTAAGTCTCGACGTGGGTTCCACTATTATGCTAAGGGGTATGATGTATGTTCAGGGGAAATAAGTCATTAGTTGGTGCACTTGAATTATTTTCTAACCATATATCTCTCACACTTTAAATGATCCTGAAGTAGATGAGCAAGTCTGAGTGATCTTGTGTTAAGTGAAAGGGTTGGATTCCCATTCCACCATGCACAATTAATCTAGAAGAGAGGGCAGGTGACACTAAGTGTTACTAGCCTATTTTGGGTAAAAATAAAAGATGTTTTTCAACACCATACCCATTACAGTGCATCAAAAGAGATTATCAGTTGAAAATTCTCATAAAAGTATTGTCGGAAATTATTACCATCAATTGTCATTACATCAGCAATACTAATGGAAGAACCATTATTAAAGCTCATCATATCTCTGCATTTGAGCATTTCTTGGTGGTAGAATGATCCCAACTTCAAAGCTTACCGCAAAGGACCTTGGATGAACTTAGTTGCTAAAGGATGGGAATAAATGCAATTGCACACACTTAGGTTTTTAGGATATGGATGGTTGCACTAGTTAGTGATCTTTGATTCTTTGATAGGATATCATGCTTTTTCATTTAATGTGGGAAACACAGAGATTTTGGGTTCGAACCAAAAGTTTATCATCAAAATACTCGGGAGCATTTCCTAGGAGAGTCGCCATTTGTTATGCCTTGCACACATGCCCCATTTTGAAAAATAGGGACCCCCTTTCTTCAAATTTTGTCTTGAATGTCAAGAGAGTTTCTCCCATCTCCTAGGTGGTCAAGTGGTCAACAAGTGTGCTTTTTGCCATGTTAGAAGTTTGATGTTGAAAAATCATCTCAAAATCTACTAGGTCAAGATCTTTACATTTCTCCCAGTCAGTCTGATAGTCCTTTTGCATTAAATATGGTCCTAACTGACCTTTGCACTGAATTGACCTTCAACCGACCTCGGCACTATTTTGTTCACCGACTCACTCTTGCACCACTTTTGGCTTGCATGGATTTTTGTGCTAACTTTAAGTGTCTAACTTGCGCCAATGTGGATGATGGCAAAATCCTTACCAGTCCGAGCAACTTTGAAACCCCACAAAATGCATAAGTGTGAATCTATTACCGCAGTGCTGAAATTGTTGTCTACTGACCTAGTCCATTGCACCCCAAACTCCCGTAAAGTTGGAGGCAACTAAAACTCACGCAAAACCCTAAATCTGCCAAATCCCTGACTAACCCTACATACGACTGGCATTAATAGCGATTTAATCAGGGGAAATAAAAGGTTGTTTTTCATCATTTGAACTTATTTTTCACATTTCAATGGAGTTTTTGGAGATCCCCTTGCAACCTATCAAGCATCCTCACTGTATTGCCCCTGGATTTGATCTAATGACCTCTCCCTGCCTACGCACCTTGAACTCAACTCTCCTCAGCAAACCAGGTAGGAGCGAAAGTTGCCTTTAGGGTTTCTTTTCATGCAGCTAGGGTTTCATGTTCAAAACACATTTTTAGTAGTATGAAGATTGGGCATGTTATTAGGGTTTTATGAATTAAACTATTTTACCAATTTGCAAACCCTAGTTTGGATTCTCTTGGGAAATCATAGTTTTGATCTTCGTAGGCAAAATAAAAGAACTTGTTAAATTTAGCAAATTTTAAACACTTTGAATCTATCTTCAAACTGGTTAAATGAATTGGGTTTGCATTGATGGCGCGTCTGACCGACTCTCAAAACTTTGATCCATCTAGTCAGTCGGCGGCCACAAAAATCTACGCCAAAGCTTTAAACAAGTTAGCACTGAAAACCTTATCCTCTGACTACGTGTTGTTCTTCAGCTTAACTGATGTGGTCAGTGGGATCCAAAATCCCTGCAAATTTCTAAAAACTATTTTGCACTAAAACTATCTTGCACTGACTTCACACTAAAAGACCTCCTCTCCAGCTTTGGTCGGATGCTTAGTAAATCCCCACTGGTCGGCAATAACTGGAAGCTCCGTTGACGACAAAAGAGTGACCCTATGCTAAAGTTACTTCATCTAACTTGCGCCGAAACATGCCATCACCAACTCGGTTGGTTGAATTCAAAACCCGTGCAAGGTCTGGCAAGACCTAATCCTGCGCAAAGGTAAAAAACATTGATCAAACCTGTTGGCACTAAAACTCCAACCGACTGACCTGAGTGTCTGCCTTAAGTCGGTGCCCTTCGAAACCCGCATGATCGGTTGATAATGAAATGTGTGCAAAGCTTTAAAGACACTGAAAGACTTAGCAGTCATTTGTACCCAATTTCCCGCTGAGGTCGGTTGACCTCAGAAGTAGCGCTTTCCTATCTATAGGTCGGTTGACCCTGAAACCAACGTAAATTCAACAAAATGATTATTTTTAAGGAATCATCAAAATATTTTCTAAAATGATATAATAATGACTGCAAATGATGAAATATGATGTTTTACATGTTTTAAATGAATTTTTGTAGTTTTGAAATGTTTGTTACATGCATTGATGTTGAATTGTTTAAACTTAGATTATGAGATGGATGCAATGATAATAAATGTTAGATTCCTATTCTTTAGAGAGCATGTTAGTAACTTAGCAGATCCATTATAGATTCCTTGGTTGAGAGTCTAGTGATCCACTTGATAATCATAAAACTTAAACTTAGGAGTTAGTGAAAATCTCTTAAGGTATCAATCTTATAAGGTTTAGTTCTGTAGGTTAGATGATTGCACGAGCTCAAATCATGAGGTATGAATTCAAAGGCATCCCCCCTGAGACAAAGATTCATACTAGATGGAGTGATATAGGAGATACAGATCTGGGTCACTTAGACCTAGATGACTTCAGACTAAGAACCTTTGGTCCAAATCCAACACCTCGGGCAAAGAAAGTGAAAGATAGTGGGATTGCACAAGTTGTTGCCTTCCTTACATACGTTTAGTGTGTTGAACTTATAGTCACCTATGCAGATAGATATGATATCATGACCAGAATAATCCAAACTACCAATGGAGACATCTTAGCTGAATTGAGTTCACCTTCCTTGGATGAAACTTTTGACATCACATGGCACACAGTAATGACCATGCAAACTAAGACAGAATCAGAGGCCACATACAATAAGCATGAAAGTGGATGTAGGAAGCATATGAATGGAAATTAGGCAAAGAGAAAAAGGTCTTCCATGAGTAAATTCCCTCAAGTATTGTACATAAGTGATTTTCATGATATAATAGGGGATTTGGTAACTTTTCTGAGTAGAATTTATGGATTGCCTGTAGCGTCAACTTTTGAAGGGTGGATGTTTGTCATAGTTGAAGAGATACTGAAAGGAACTAAGTTCCACTGGTCACAGATTCTCAATGATAACATTCATGAAGTATTCAACAACTTCAAAGAGAAAAGGTACTTTAGGTGGACATCCTATGTTGTTTATGCTTTGGCAAGAAACCATTATGTTGGGTTGTCTAAAATAGGAGAAGTTGGAAATGATGAGTAGACCCAAGTCAAAGTATATGAGTGTTATCCACATCTCAGATTATGTCAATCTCTGATGCATTTTAAAATGGTGAACGATGCTTTCACTATGTATATAGCAAGATTGTTACAAGGTAACACAGCCTTGAGGATTTTTGTAGAAGATATGAATGAAATAACCAAATATGGAAGGTGGCACATCCAGTTTGAAAATTTCACATATCTAAGGATACAAGGTTTCACTGGGATAGCTTACAGACTCCCTAGATATCCTGATGATAAGACAATGCTCTTAGAATTGTCTAGGCAATTGATCCCTTGTGCTGAAAAACTTAAGCACTTGCATAGAACCAATGTACAATTTCCTGTCTGGTTTGGCAAAGGGAATTATTCATCTCCTTCATTGGCATCAATTGAGCATTCAGATAAAGAACTTCAACTTCTCAACCTCCACTACTACAATGCAAGGGATCACTTTGATCCAAATAAAGTGATGGAGAAGTTTGTAAGCAAAAAGTTGTTCCACAAAATGCATATAGAAGACTTTTGGGCCAACTATATGGATGATTACAAGGTTATGAAGAAATCTCATTCCAGGTTGTCTTTAGCCTTTATAAGGAAATTTCACGTCATTGCATTACCAGACCAATTGGAGGATGATAAGAATGTCATGGTTAGAGGAACTTGGGAGGTTCAATACAAACAACCAATTCCCCTACCTAATTGGGCCAATGCTAAAGAGAGTTCTCTTGATATCATAATGAAAGAGTCTATTAGACTAAGCAAGGCATGGGTGAGAGGTCAGATGGCTGCCTTAGAGAGACAAGGGGTGTAGCTCACTTACACTGCACCAGAATCAGATAAAGAATTTAAAGGAGAAGAGGATGAACCAATAAACATAACAGATGAGGCAAAGCTAGTCCAAAAGTAGAAATCTGATAGTGAAGAGCATGTACCATTAGCAGAGAAGGATAAGGCACAAAAGAGTAAGAAAACTTTTGCAAAACCATCTAAGAAAGATCAACCTCCTTCTGCTAGGACAAGAGCTTTGAAGAAAAGGGATGTACCAAGTGGTTCTGGAGAGGGCTCCAAGGCAAAGAAAATCAAGGTAAAAACTATTAGCCAGAATACAGAAGTTGTTGCTGCTACAGATCATGATGGGACTAACTTGCCAACCTCCCCATCTCCTTCTACTCCTGATGTAAATACAACTATACTCTCCCCAATAGCTGCTACTACTGTATCCACTTCTATTGCTTCCACTGATGCACCTATGACCTCAGCTGCCATTATTCAAGAAACTATCCCTACTGCCACTTCACCTGCCATTACTGTTTCAACTATTTCTTGCTTATTAGCAGTATCTTCTAATACCCCTAGCAGTCCCATTTCCTAAATTTTTGCCACCTCATGTTCCTCTACCACTACCACACCTTTACTTTCCATCTCTTCCACTCAATTATCTACCTTCGCAGTGTTACCTCCCATTTCTACAATTCTTTCACCTTCTCTTCCTTTACCCTCACTATCTATTTCTTCACCCATCGTCATTTCCTCTGTCTTGCCAACCTCTTCCATCTCACCAACTTTGGGGTCGGCCATGCTTGCCAATTTGACACAAATGAACTTGCCTTTAGTTGGTCCCTACATATCCTCTACCATTCCTATCTCTTAGACACCTATGGATCAAAATTCAACCTCCTTGGTTGTTCCACTGCTACTAGGAATTGACAAGGTATGTGTAGAATTGTACTTACAAGAACCAGAAATAGAAACATTGCCTGAATTAGATAAAGACATATTTGCTAAGACAAGTAATGAAATCCTAAATGAATCCTTGGCTGAAGTGATCAGTGTTGAAGTGATTGATGTATCTGACAATCCTCCAGAGAAAGATAAAAAAGAGACAATCTTCAAATCAGCTTAGGGGAAAGTAATGGTAAATTGGAGAAGTCTCACTGATGAAGGAGATAAAGAATTGGATAAAAATAAGGGGTCAGAGAAAGAGCAAGGGTCACTTGAAGAGCCTACCAAAATGGATAGTGAGAATATCAATGAACTAAGTAAGCCCTCCTCTTTAGCACCTGAATTGTTATAGAACAGAGTGGCATAACCTGAGCCATAGGTAGAAATAATGCAATTAGATTTGAGCACAATGTTATCATAGGATCAAAGGCCAAAGAAACAAAAGAAAGTAAAGGTACAATCAAGAATCTATAAGGATGAGACAGGATCCAGGATTACTGAAATAAATGTCCCACCAGCCAACACAAATAGAGAACAAGTCAGAGCCGAGGATTATGCCATCTTGACAGTTAATCTAGGACCAACCACATGTGCTCAAAGAGTTGATGAATTTAAAGTCTCTGTCACTTCAATTTTGGAGCAATTGGATAGAGGTGAGCTGTCTAAGAAAGAATTGAAACAATAGAATGAGGAACTTCAGACTTGCCTCCAATTTTTGATAAAACCAGTTGATAGTGGTGGAGATATAAGGATGGTGCCAACCTTCCTGTCCATAGATGAAATGGCAAAGCTCGATGAGGTAAGGACCATGTCACAAGGTACTTAGAAGTGGTTAATTAGAGTATGTGAAATAGGATGTGAAACCATTGATGTTGTAGCCCAAGCACATAAGAAATTAGTTGAGCTTCACGAGAAGTGGAAAAATCTTTGGGAGGAGTGTGACTCCTTTGAAGAATATTATTCTCACATGTTTCCCAGAGTCAAGAGTATTAGAGATTTGCCTGCGTAGACTTTATTGGTTGAGAATATTTTAACTAGAGATTAGTTATCAAAGGCTATTGAGTGGTATCAATAGCTGAAATTGAGAAAGGAAACCTTTGAGCATATAAAAGAAGCTTATAAGCCAGAAAACAAAAAAATTCGGGCCTTGATCTATGATATTAATGATTATTTAAGGGGTTTCCTATAAGAATCTTACAATGATTATGCACCTTATGATGTTGAAAAATGTAAGAACAAAATGCATAAAGTTATTTTTAAGAATACTGAGTTGAATATGGAGGACAAGTTGGATAAAGTCAGTGACCTCAAGGCTGAATTTAATGCATTTCATAAAGTAGGGGCAGAAATAGAAAGGATATACAACAGGTTCAGCCGAGAGCTAGAGATGTTTGAATATCAAGTCAACCATCTCAAGAATCCAGACCCTTTGGAAATCAGTCCAACACTTGAAGCATGGCTCAACTACCACAACAAGCTGGCAGAAAAAGACAAAATTAATTTGGATGAAGAACCTTGATGTATTTTGATTATTTTGAGATGTAATCCCATCATTGATGTAAATTGATATATTTAGAGCAACATGTGACGCTATTTTGTCTTTATTAGGTATTAAAAATGAGCTTTTCTATTTATATATATTGAGTTGGGTAGTCAAAATGTCTAGATTCAATGTATCTGGGGGTTGTTTTTCGTCTTTTTCATAGGACATAAAATGTATTCTAGGATTTTCTATGAGCTGTTGCAAATGCATTTATTGGTGTAATCTGGACCATCAGTGTTTAGTTAATCTCCACCATTCATTGAAAAACTTGGTATGGCTCCTTTATATAAAGGGCTGCCATTTCCACTATTTGTAATAGAGAATTTGATGTCGAATTGTTGACATTCTACCATTTGAAGTAATACCGAGCAAGTTTTTGCAATGCTTCTAAGAATTTGTGTATTGTGTTCCTTATTTGGTTTTCATGGTTCACTTCTTGCTCTCCCATAATTAGTTAGTTGTGCTTTTATAATGTTCATGGTTTGCTGAAAGTATTTGATGAACACTCTAAGTCCATACTTTTAGTTATTTGCTGATGGTAGATAACTGTGCAAAGTTAGTCTAGGCTAATCAGTTGTGCTTAAGTTCAATTGTATTTCACAAGTTAAATTGCACCGTCTATTGGGTGTTTAATGAATAAATGCAATTTGAAAATCTTTTGATTCCATTGAAGATAACATCATTTTTTGCAGTACTGTAACAACAACTTTTAGTTTGGTAACTCAAAAAACTGGTTAAATTTTAGAGTGTTTGTCTACTCAAAGTAGTCCATACATTGTAAATGTTACTTAGGATTTCTCTAAAACCCTATCTCCTTTTACATTTTATTCAAAACCTTTGTTAGATTAGGATTTCTAGTAGCATATTACATTATTTTATCAGCTGAAAATCATAAAGGGTTTATGTGTATTTGCTGTCTCAACTCCAAAAATCTTTAAATTGCATGTAGGTCCCCTTGTAGGCATAGCTAGAATATTCCAACTGACAGATTCCAAGCAAGCTAGGACCTAGCTGTAGAAACCTTGGAGTAGTCTTACCTAGGGTAAGATATTTTTCAAGAGAGGTGTGAAATCAACAATCACACTTGTGTTGTTGTGTGCTAAAACACCCATCAACACAATGGAAGACTCTATTTTGCACAAAAACACACCCAATAAATGGTAGGTCATCCCACAATAATGGGTTACACTTTTTGGCCAAACATGACATTGAAATCAACATTTTAAACTAAATCTTCACTTTCTGACACCTATACATGCTAAACCGTTAAGAATTTCAAGATGATGTGAACTAGTGATTTGTGAGATTTTGTCTGTAGATTCTAATTTTTTTTTAAAAAAATTGGAGTTAAATTGTAAATTTTTTTGTGTCTCCTCTGATAACTAGTTTTTAATAGTAAACAACATTTTTTTAAAATGATGTGTATTCCATAACACGTAACTTTTTTTCTACAAAGCATAAAATTCTGATTCTTTTGAATTTAGATTAGTAACACTGATATCTAGGACATGCATTTGGTTTCATAATGTTTTGTTGAATATTTTTTTAATTAATTTTTGAAGTCAAACCAATTATAATTTAGACATAGTCATATTCCATAAAACATAACTTTTTTTGTATGTATCGAAATTCAAATTTTTTTTGTGTTGAAACAAGGATATCAATACCTAGGGAATACATATTTTTTAGAATTTTTTTTCACTAATTTACTAATTTTCCATGTGTGTAGAACATAGTACTTGATGTTTGGTGAAAAACCTATGTTTAGTAAAACTAAAAAAATAATCATAATATAATCAAAATATATCAAAACTATACTCGTTGGAAAGCTTGTTTGGAGGATTGCGATCCTTCAATTTGGTTTGGCAAGGTGAATCCATTTGGACCTTCAAATGGGCTTTGAAAGCCAAAATTTTGCTGAAGAAAAGGGAAGGGAAGGAGGGAAGGTGTCTAGTGGGGGTCTTCATTCAAAGACCCCTTCTAATGAAGGTGGGTGATGTACTTCGTTCGAAGTCTAGATAACTTTGAACGAAGGTCCAAACATGGCACATACATCCGCATAACGACCACCTTCGATCAAAGGTTCCTCACATTAAAAAATAATTAAATTTTTTAACCACCGACCTTCATTCAAAGGCTCTGCCTTGCTCAAATTTTTCTCCAGATCTGAGAAGGGCCTTATAGATCTAGAGCTCTAATACCATGTGAGAGTCACTGATTGAGTCAAGCCACCAGGATCATTAAAAAAACCTAGGATGAACCTTCTGCAAAAGAAAAATCAAAGAGGACAAATTTTCACAATATTGGATGCAATAATGAAATTGGATTGATTAATTACATGTGTGAACTTGCTTATATATTCGCAAGTTATAAAACCCTAATATGACTTAAGAAGAACATAAGACTAAAATTAGCGCTAGGTCAATTGTTATGAATCAGATATGCACCCTATGCTAAGCTTACAGAAGACTTATCTATTTGTTGAGACATGGAAACACTCTCAGATTGTGGGTGAACTGTGTTGAGAGTGAATCTCTAGAGTGAGTTGGTTCTCCTTATGATTTTCCTAATCTAATTGACTTGTCTAAGAAAAGGGATGAGAGAGGTGCACTGAAATAAATGATTGAAATTAACCTCTAAGGTGATGCACCAAAACTAAACTTCTATCAGATCTTACTAAAACTGGAACTCTGATTGGAACTGCCAAAATAAATTAGCCCTCTGCAATATATCCCTATAGAATGATTGCTACCAAAAGAAAGCTGGAAAAAAACTCCTAATAATAGACATCCAAGTCCATTTTAAAGCTCCTCAGAAAAGCCAAAAATAAAGCCCTCAAAAATTCTCCAAACTGTGAAAGCAAACTACCAAAAAGATCCTCTCATGTGGCCCCACCAAAAATCTACTTTATCTACCCAAGTAACGTAAGTTTTTGTCCATATCTGACTCAAAATAAAGCAAATCATGGAAGGGATATTTGATTTGTTTTACTAGTTTTTAACTGCCTAAAAATAGTTTTGATTTTAAAGCAATTTATAAACTATTGCTTTAAAATAAAACTTTACAATGTTTGCAGTTTTAATCTATATCCCTATTCGATTTGATTTTTTGCCAAAAAAATGGTACATGGCTTATAATTTCACCAAGTATTTACAATACATATCAATTGATTTTTCTATAAAAAATCATAAAAAATATCAAGGGCATTACATATTATTTGCAAAAATAAAAGCCTTGTGGGCTTATCTCCATATGACCTATCAATCTCCTAAGGGCACATGAGGCATGACTCATCCTTTAGATAGTTTGCATGAATTTTGAAGGTATATTAGACAAAAGAAGGAATAAGGCATGAGTTTTCAAGGTGACCATGGGCATTTATTTATGATTTACCCCAAGTGATTAAGGGGTCTTTGCATATTCATTTTGAGTCATGGTGACTTAGGGCCTCAACACCCTCGAGGGTATTAGTCACAGTTTTGAAAATTAAAAGAATGTGAGAAAAATGCCAATTGAGTTAGGGCTCCATTGAAACCCTAACGCAAAACTCATTTGCCCTATTCTTTTGGGTAATTTTACTTTTGTATTTTCTATGGAATGGGCTCTGCAACCAACATGAAACCCTAGGGTTTCACCATGAGAATTTTTGACCTTTTGGCATTTTTGAGCATGATTTCCACTAGATTTCTTGCAGAAAACTGAGGTAAAATGCTTATCTGATGCAAATATGTTTCTTATTCTTTGATTTCTTTCATTTCTTGATATGAAAATGGCCCCTCAAGCTGCGGTTTTTATATTATTCTATGATGGGTTTCATGACTTTTTGCTTCTGTATAAAGGCATCTTGTGATCCTCTACCATGACCGCCATTGTTAGGGTTGGAACTAAAGATAAACTCTTTCATTGTTTGTCATTTCTAAGTAGCTTCCATGTAGTTTATTCTAAGAAAAGAAATGTAAAGAACTTTCAACCACATATAAGATCCATTCTTTGTTTTGATTAGGAATTTTGCCCATTAAAGCCACAACTACAACAATTTTTTAATACATTGTTGTTCTCTGTGTGTCTTGTTTTGTCATCTTCTGTGCATGGCCGTCATGAGATGGAGTTTGGTTGAAACCCTATCAAGGCAAAATGTGGCCATACCATGTCTCCTTTTATTCAAAAATGAAGAAAGGTAAACTTTCCCTCTTTCAAACCTTGTTTCCTTTAGATCATTTCTTATTTTACATTTTTATTAGCCAGGCATGGCTCAGGAACCATGAAACATTATGCATTTTCTATATTTTCCTTGCCAAAACTATGAAACCCATGGCTATACTTGGTCTATTTGAACAATATTTCATATCTCTCGAGCCTTCAAACTTCAAAACCCAACTCTTCTCTGCATCATTAATTTGTCATTTTGAAGCTAAAAATGGCTCAACCCATAATGAAGAATGTCCTTCTATATTTGGTTGTATGTAAAAACCTCAGATGGGTTTCATGCTAATATGCTAAAAATGAACTGAAGTTATGAGGCCGCAGCTCTTGTAAACATTTCTCATTCTTTCTGAACATGGCCGTGGTCAGCATAATGATGTCTCTGTCAGATTTTCATAGTTTGAAAACTTCATCTTCTCTGTATTCTTAGTTTATACATGATGATCTGTGCCGCGACCATGCACCTGTAGCTCTTTATTTCATTTTGAATGGCTGGAACAAAACTCATTTTCTTAGCTTAACAATGGATAATATCAATAAAAATTTTGAAATTTGGGCATAAGAAAATGTATTGAAATCTTCATCTTTCTGAGGGTTTATTCTTTCATGAAAGGCCGTGGCTTGGCTTTATATTCTGAGCACTTTGTGACAGCATTTAGTCAAAATATGAATGCTTCATTGATGCTTTATGACTGAATGTGAACATCCTATTATCATTGACTGCATTATGATAAAGTATATTAGATAAAGACATGTTCCACTTGTCACTGCTATCAATCTACTTCACCACATATGCTTACATGCATATCATGTTCAATGATGATGTTTCCCTTTCTTGAATCACTTAGTCTGAAGCAATATGCTTTTGTATGTCTCTTCATATGATTTTTATAGATGACTAAAACATTCTATGTTGAAAAATTTGAGTTGAAACTTTTACCACTCAAAACTTGGCACATGACATGTGAACTATTTTCTTTCTGACAGCAATTTGGGTAATGGTCACTGTAACTTACGATGCTTTATTTGTCCTATTTATGACTGATACTATCATTATTTTCATTTAACATGCATGCATCTTAATCATTCCAGTTAAATCTATCTCCTGATGTACATACTTGGTCCCAACATGGGTAACATGTAGACACCAATTGCAACTTCTCCTGTCACTCTTGAGGCAAGAACATCAAAACTCTTTCTCTAATGGTAGGGTCTCTAATACAAGTAGTGCTTAATGAATGGTATCTCCATTTGGTCTTTGTTACACATTTACCCTTCTCATGGACATCTGGTTTGGATGTTCTTCAACTGCAGTATGACATATGAAACTACTTAGAGATGACGCTGCTCCTTCATGAATATACTCTAGAAATGAGAAGATACATGATGTTTCTATAGTTGATCATGGTTGTTCGATGCATTGTATGTTTAAAAGATCTTTATAACATGGATTTGATTTCTTTGTTAATCTCAATGTATCTGCATGGCTGCAATGTATTAGTTAAGAATACATGTTGTTCCATTTGCACTCTCTAGTTGATTCAACCATGCATAAAAATGATATTTATCTATGATGTTATGGTATGACCAAAATAGTCATATACTCTTTGAATGAGGAATTTTATTTGCATTGAATTGGCATATGATGTCATGAAAGATGTATGGATGGAATATACCTGGTGCTCCGACTGTCCCATACATATATCTGTGATGCTCATTTATGGCTTCCACTCCCTCAATTGCTACTCTAGGAATAATGATAGCTGTCCTTATGCATTAAATGTTGTCCTAGAGGAGTTTAGTTCATCTTTATGGTTTCATTTCATTTCTTGAACTACAATCATGAATATGTCCTGTTCTAGAAACCAATGCATCTGACTTCTTTGATACTCCTTCAGTTTGATTAATTTTATTGAGCAATATGATATATCTACAATCCATCCCCTCTGAGAGTTAGGGAAACATGTTGGTCTCAACCCTTGTGGGAGCCCACTTGACACCACATGCTAATATGTCTTCAATCAGCTACATGACTTATCCTATACCTGGACATGAAACAAACAGATTAGATAAAAATAATGAAGTTCAATGATTGTGTCTCTTTCAGTTCCTCTTGTATATGAATGATGTTCATTTGATCAGTGCATTATAGGCAATGTATTATGCCTCTTCTGGTAGGACATAGAGAACTCATAACCAGAGCTCTAACAGGACCTTTCCCAATTTTTTGCAGGTTCTTATCGGAGATCAGGAGCAAGGACAGAAGGCAACCTCGGAGACTGAAGACTTCACAAGGCAATGATGGCTATGACTTTCTCTCCCATATCTTTAGATGCATAGTATCTTTCCTATGTTTGCATTTGTTCAGCTATTCCCACAGCTTGTGTGGGACATTTGATCTATCATTATTTCTTTCAATGCAATGTTTATCCTTTTATGTATCTCAATTTGTAAATGAATAATCATTGTAGTGAATGAAACACTTATCTCTCCTGTGAATGTTTTGTAATGTAATGAATGATCTAAATTTTTTTTCTTTTCTTGAACAACTGAATTGCAATATCACTGAATTATCCAACTATGCAAATAACTTACAACATAAAATATTAAAACCTTCACTTTTAAAATGAACTTGTTGAACCAGCTCCACCAGTTTGGGTTGTAAGTGAAAAAATGGTAACATCAACTTAATAAAGTGTAATTAAATGTTTAATTACACCAACAATAAGAGACACCCTTAATTCTATAAAAGGGATGTGCTCAGTTGGAATAAGGGTTGGAAAATAAAATGGTATGTATGTTGATATCTTTCATTGGAATAGAAGTCTGTGAATTTGATGTGTCTGTCAACAACATGTAACCCTTTATTTTGAGTTTATATGAAAAACATGCAAAGTCTGTTTGAATTTTTCTTCATTTTATGATGTAAGTAGGATTTTGTTAATAAATATCAAGGATTGTTATTTCATCATTTTACTTTAAAACATTTTTTACTCTATTGATGTAGGCTGTCACTTTTGTTTCCTTTGTTCACTTTTTTTATAGTTGTATTTAAAGATTTTAATTATAAAATACAATAAAAATAAATATTTGATTGTATTAACATACATGTAATTTATTTTAGAAACTATAGAAAAACAATTAATATGAAAATATGGCTATATATATAATTTTTAAATTATTTAATAGAAACTTCTATTATTTTAAGAAAATCTCAAATTTTTAGATTTTTTAAAGAAGTTCTTAATACTCTTTAAGTTATATATATATATAATTTTTAAATTCTTTAATAGAAACTTCTATTATTTAAAAAAATCACAAATTCTTATATTTTTTAAAGAAGTTCTCAATACTTTTAAAGTTTTTTATATAATATGTTATATTCATTTGAGCATCTAGGCTTTTCTAGCACATCAAACAATTAAATTTTGCATTGAATTATAAGGGACTAGTAGTTATAAAAATAGAAATAATTTGAATGCATACATTATTTGAAATAGATTGGTATGAATACATTAAAACCATTTGTAATTTTTTAAAAAAATTTCTTATATAGAATTTGACTTGCATTAAAAAAATTAATTGTCATACAGAAGACAATAATGAAGACTAAATTGTAGGAAAAAAGTTTCTTTACAGGGAAGGTGGATTGTCAAATATAAGCCTTGGGGGTAGGGTTGTAATAATAATATGTTAGATATATTATTATAATATATATAATAATAATAATAATAATTATTTTATATGTAAAACGCTACTGAGGGGTAGCTTCTATTACAAAAATGTTGTAGAGGGGCAGCTCCCATTACAAAAATACTATTGAGGGGCATTTCCCATTATGTGAAATATAAAAGACTAAGTACATACACTAGAAGGAATCATTACAAATGACATAGAGGTAGAAATAAAAGGAACACTAAGGTGGCAACCTATTTGGAGAGTTTGTGTAACACAAATCTAAACCTGGCAACAACAAATTCTATCATTTGCTCCACTTATTCAAGGGTAACGGGAGGCGCCATGTGACTAACATAAAAGTTGAAAGTTTTCATGTTGTCACGGATGATGCCATCCTTGAAATGGGTAATTGCCTACATGACTTCTTCCTTCTTTAGTGCATCCTTGATGTCAAAGGCTCCACCCCAATTACCTGCTTTGGTTTTTTGTTGAATGAGGAAACCTCCTTGACAACAATATCTTGCAGATGAGGAACCACAAATTTTTTGCATCTAATTTTGTCAGTCCCTTGCGGCCATAGACCCTTGATCACACAATGTACCTATGCAGCCATGCAACATACTCTTCTTTTGATGGCCATTTGTACTTTAAAACCTTTTTTACTCTATTGATGTGGGTTGCATACCTAGCATCCAGTATCACTTTTGTTTCCTTTATGAAACTGTTGAGGCAAGATTCCAATTCAAGCAATTTGTCCAACTAAACATTGCAACATAACTGATCAATCTTACTTGCAGTAGTGATTGATTTGACTGAAGTAGGAATAATATTGTCAAATTCTGATTTCCAGTCAGATAGTGACTTTTCAGTGCCATCAATTGCAAGTACTGGTGGAATGGAACATTTCTCAAGGGATTTGAAAGTATTCAATTTATCCCTTAATACCACATCGAGTTTACTTTGAAAAATAGATATCTCATTTAGTAAACTAATAAATTCACACATACTTCACTCCATTTATCACATGAGGATCCAAGCTGGCTCTATTATAGATGTGACTGACCACTGATATCTTAGAAGTCCACGTACTTAAGATTTACTTTAGAGCTGACTTGTTGTTGATGTAGCTATCAAGAGACCCTTTTAAATTGTTGTAGCAAATCCAAGCATCTTCAACTGTGTACAAAACTTTAATCATTTGGTGGCTCAAGAAATTGCTTATTAAAAAAATTTGCTCATTTCTATTGTCTTCAGGTTAAGTCTGTAAATCAAAATCTTGCTTCTCCTTAATTTCTCTTGTAATTCAACAACAACAATAGAATCTCCTTCATGTCCAAATGAGCTCATAGGACTAGATACAGAGGTTAGTGGTCCCATTTCAATTCCTACAGGAGGATTGAGTGCCTTGAGTTTATTGTATTCATGCAACAACCTCACATAGTTTTCTTTCTTCTTATCACAATATGCTTGTAGTTTTCTTATTGTAGCTTCACTGAATTTAGTTGTATTTACTACCAAATATACATCCTGGGGGGAAGGAGTATCATACAACCTTCTCACAATTAATTTCCTAGTGAGATTACTTAAATCCTTCGCCACTTGAGTCTCATTGTCATTTGGAGCCATTTCCCAAATAGAATAACATGCAAGACACATGCAACAACATGTGACAACATGTACACCACATGCAAAGCCATAAGGACCACACCAATACTTGGCACACAACTTTGGGATATCATGCAATGCAAAATCAACAACATGCAATCTCATATGGGTCCCACCAACAAGTTGACACCCAAGATTGGAAACATGTATTTTGTAAACTACACTTACAAATTCAAGTAGACTCAAATGGGCCCCATCTCCAAGTTGGATGCCTAGAGTTGTCTCATACAAATGTTTGACACATACAAGTGGGTCCCACCTCTCTAGATGCAACTACAATTATCAATAAACAATTAATTTAGCCTCCCAAACTCCTAGGAACCCAAGGACACTTTCCAAGAACTTTACAAACACATGAAAATGGTTAGGATTGAAAACTTAATGACAACTTATCCCAACACTTGCAACTTTGTAAATTATTTGTGAGCATTTGGTTTGAAAGGAGGAATATTATAAGTATTAGAAACTTGATGTACATTATCCTACTTATATTTATAATCTTTGCAATTTTTTGTGTGTGATCTAGTGTATTTTAAAAACTTTTATTGTTAATATAAATGCATATTTAAACAAAAAAACTTGATGTATCTTTTGAAAATTTGGAAGGCTATGATGAAGTATTGAAGTTGACGATCCATATTAGAAAATTTTATTTGCTAGAATATTAGATTCAACTATTTTCACACATGCACAAAGATCCATAAAATATGTAAAGCTATTGAGAGACAGTCACAATCATGACTGGTTATGAAACTATTTTTATGTTCCTATGAAGTTTGTAAACCCTAGAAGGGTGTAGAAGGAGATGATCTAAATGTGAGATGTTCTAAATGCTTGCAATCCATAGAAAGGGTGCAGATCAAGGAAAGGCACTTTGTTAACTATTTTTGTGACTGATAAAGACCTACCATTTCTGTGAACAGTCATAGTTAGGACAGTCTTGCTATAGCTTGTTGTCCACTGTCCTGGAGGGTATAAAACTTAGTTATTTGGGTCGGAGACCATGTGTTGGTCATGTTGTATTTACTCTTTGAAAGTTGTTTCAAATATTGAGTCAGTCTTGAAAGGCAAGGTAGGAGTTTGTGGTTGAAAAGTGTCATTGTTACTCACTGTAGGCAGTCTGATAGAAGTAATGCATGAAGGTCTTTGAAAGGAGTTGAGTAAAGGAGTTGGAGTCTCTAATGAAGATGAAAAAGGGTGTATACTCTTATTTGGGTCTGTGAGACTAAGAAATAGAAGTGTCAAGTGAATGAAAGTTATCTAGAAGATTGATTTCCTAGAAGGGTGAAATGGG
Source organism: Cunninghamia lanceolata (assembly GCA_027924645.1). Classification (NCBI taxonomy): domain Eukaryota; kingdom Viridiplantae; phylum Streptophyta; class Pinopsida; order Cupressales; family Cupressaceae; genus Cunninghamia; species Cunninghamia lanceolata. The sequence continues at coordinate 4,336,857 of BSBN01000262.1, read as the reverse complement.
AGAAGCCCATTGTTACGCAAAATGCTAGTATGAAGTTGATTTGTTCTTTTCCTTTGCATCAAATTGGTATCAAATCTAGCAAAAGCTCTGGGAGAAGATGTTATTTCTGAGATGAAGAGTTGGTGACCATTATTTTATTACTAAGTTGTTTGGTTGTAGGTGCTTGGTCCATCTAGTTGCAGAAGGATGTTTTATGAGGTTTTGTGTGTGGGCAGATAAGATGAGGTCTGTCATGACCATTCTCCAATAGAGATTAGGTTGGATAAGGGTGCAGAGAGAAACCACTGAGGAGAGAGTGGTAGGTGCATCACCAGGATCTACTGTTGGGTGAGTTGAATGGTTTGGTGAGTTGGTGTTCTGAGGCAGTAGAGAGATGGATACCTGACTGAAGAAGCACTTGATGTTGCAGCCTGAAGAGTACTCCACTGATGGGAGTAGAAGGAGCCTGAAGAAGCTCTAAAGATGATGGCAGTTTGTTTGTTGGTTGGTTGTTCACCATTTTGATAGATTGGGAGATTGTAGCTGAGAAGATTGAAGATTGAAGACAGAGGAGATGTAGAAAAAGACTTTTGTTGCAGATACATTTCCAAGGGACTTGGAAATCTTGTTGGTTGGTTGTATGGTGCAGGAGCACCTTGGCAAATTAATGTTTTCATAGACCATTTTTTTGGAATTTGATTCCATTTTAGAGATTCAATGTTGTAATAGGATCATTTTGATCATTTGAAGTTATTTTGGAGTCATTTGGACATAATGTGTAAAAGTTGTCACAATTGTAAAATAATGCAATCTTTGGAAGATGAAGGGTCATAGTTCATTCCAAGTAGTTGGAAACTGAAAAGACAAATTTTAATGCCTTTAAAAGGCCTTGTATACCTTTGTAAACTTGGAGGTGATTGGAGATTTGAAATAGAATAGTAAAAAGCACTGTTTTTCTGCATTCTTCTTCAGAAATTCACTGTTTTCAAGCCTTGTACAGCTATGTATGGGCATGAGTGCATGTTTAATTGGTTGTAAGTATTAGTGTCTTCAATCACCTTCCATATGAAGTCAGTCTCAAGCATTTTGATTTTATTTTGAGCTAGTTCTTGTAATTTTTCTAGAAATTGTCAAAACCCTCTGTTAGGGTAAACAGTGTGCTTTGTAAATGGTATTTCTCTATTTTCAACCGATAGAAAAGGCTAAAAATGGGTAAAATGATATTCCTAAGTGTGTGTTCACTGATTCCAAGATTGCAGAGCTATTTGATGAAGTTTGATCCTATTTATGTGATGCCCTAGTGTTGTTTCCCTGAGTTTCTGACTGTGACAGTCACAATCATGACTGGTTATGAAACTATTTTTATGTTCCTATGAAGTTTGTAAACCCTAGAAGGGTGTAGAAGGAGATGATCTAAATGTGAGATGTTCTAAATGCTTGCAATCCATAGAAAGGGTGCAGATCAAGGAAAGGCACTTTGTTAACTATTTTTGTGAATGATAAAGATGTACCATTTCTGTGAACAGTCAGAGTTAGGATAGTCTTGCTGTAGCTTGTTGTCCACTGTCCTGGAGGGTATAAAACTTAGTTATTTGGGTCGAAGACCATGTGTTGGTCATGTTGTATTTACTCTTTGAAAGTTGTTTCAAATATTGAGTCAGTCTTGAAAGGCAAGGTAGGAGTTTGTGGTTGAAAAGTGTCATTGTTACTCACTGTAGGCAATCTGACAGAAGTAATGCATGAAGGTCTTTGAAAGGAGTTGAGTAAAGGAGTTGGAGTCTCTAATGAAGATGAAAAAGGGTGTATACTCTTTTTTGGGTCTGTGAGACTAAGAAATAGAAGTGTCAAGTAAATGAAAGTTGTCTAGAAGATTGATTTCCTAGAAGGGTGAAATGGGAGAAGCCCATTGTTATATAAAATGCTAGTATGAAGTTGATTTGTTCTTTTCCTCTGCATCAAGGAGGAATATGATGAGGAATGGAATGGGGAATAACCATAATGGATGAAGAGGTAGTGGGAATAGGGGTAACACTACTAGTAACAATGGATGTGGTAGGGATAATGGAAGAGGCAAGTGTTATGGAGGAGGTAGGTGAAGTGTTAGTGGGTTAAGAATGAGAGGTGGATGTGAAAATTTGTATATGAGATGTGGGTATGGTGAGAGGATTAAATTTAGGAGTTACACCACATTTTAGAACAAAATCAAATGGAAAGTAAGAGGAAGATTCATCATGAGAAGGGATAATGGTAGAAGAAGGCATGGCCATGGACGGAGGATGGATGCTAGATGCACTAGTCAAAGAACTGGGAAGAGAAACCATATGACCAATGAGTTTTAAGGTCTCTAACCCAAATGGTTTGTTAATGAAAAAGTTATAAATCATATGTACTGGTTTTGTAAGACTTCCACCATTAGCTAAATTAGCAAGTTTTTATTAAGCCATATGTTCCTCATATTCATAATCTTCATTTTCATGCTCAACAATTTATAGGAGTAATGATGGTACTTATGAGAACATCATTAGGCACACCATTTATTGTAGATTAAGCCATGTGAGGATTCGAGTGTGCATCCTTTATAAAGGGGTGTGAGATGAATCCTATTTTGGCATGTAAATAGCTCACAAAACCTAAGAAGATAAAATAATATGGGAATGACCGAAAGAGCTGATATAAAAAAAATCATTGATTAGATTTGAAAGTATTATGGAACATAACCATAAAGGAAAAAACAAATATGGGTAATAAGATCAAGAAATGATAAGAAAAACCTTAGATCTGAAATATAAGCAATCAAAAAAATTAGATCTGAAACCCTAATAAAGGAGGAGAACCCTAAGAGGAAAACTTAGGATAAGTAGGACTATTGGGTTCACCAAATAATGTAGAGGAATAAATTGTGCACTATATATAATCTCATGTCTGCCTCTATTTCATTTAAAAATATATAATATCAAGGTAGAGAATTTATCTATTTTGTAGTATCAAAATTTTGAATGCCATTTTGTTGGTGTTTATTTGTTTCAAATAAATTATTCTCTAGTTGAATGTGAACTATCAAATCAATAGATAAAACTATCATATTATCTACCATTTACCAACCTTAGTAAGAGGAGATTACCATGAATCCTTTGATTTATGTTGCTTTTGATATTGGGTTGATAGTATAGAGGTAGGGGTCCCTGGGGTTTGGCTATAGAGAAAAAAGGAAGGTGGGTTGAATGGGAGAATTCCTTACCATCTAGTCTAACCAGTATAGAGATTGTGAGGCAATGGCTAAGGCCTATATAGAAACAATGGCCCTTTGTAGCACTTGTAGTAATTTCAATAGCTTCAATTGGCCCTATAATTGGAGTATAGGAAGCAGTTTTGTTAGAGCTTGTTTAAGAGCCAGTGTCCTTCCTTCATTAGATATTGATATTGAGTCCTAGATCTAGTAGATGGCACTAATGATCGTGTTGACCCAAAATTTGTAAGTGATCATACAAGCCTAGTTGGAGATCAAAATGTCGATCCTATTCTCCCCTTTGAAATTGGCCAAGGGCCCCTAGTATTTGAGTAAGGATATAAAATAAAAGGAGTAAAGGTAGCATCTCTTCCTATCCTAACATCCTTACTGGCAAGAGTAGATTCAAATCCATATGTAGGAGTAAAGGAGCAAGCACCAAAGACAAAGGTAACAACATCCTTGTTCTGATGTTTATTTTGTGGGACAACAATTCTATTGTGGTTCTCAATAGATCAAAATACCTCATATTAGTAAATATCAGCTCCATCACAATTGGAGTTTGGGTTAACATGTAGTGATTAAAATATGTAATTTTTATTAATAGAGGACATATCTATGAGATTTATTAAAAGAACATGAGTAAGGATGATAATCTATCTATGTACTCCAATTTTTCTTCTATTTTAGATAATTTATATGCTTGTTTCTACTTTTTGTTTGAAAAGATGATAGATAAATTTGTTGATTGTAATAATCTTAAACTTGTTTATGATAGTTTGATTAGTACTATTAATTATAAAATGCAACCAATTAAGCATAAATTAGCCTAGATAATAGAATTGGGATAAATTATTGCAATAATTTATGGAAATTTAATGCTAGGGTTAGGAGTACTTATATTTAAAACCAATGATGGACGAATGATGTTGATGATGGATATTAAATTGATTTACCACAGCTTGAACTTTAATGGCTTTAGTGTAATGACTCTCAAAATCTAGACTGGCACAAAAAACTTGGTATTCAATGCTAAACACTATGAGTTTCATCCTAACTGTTGTGATCCTTGATCTAATGTGCAAAATTTATTTTTCATGTGAGAATGAATTGATAGAATATGAACTTGAAGAACTACCCAGCGTTGCCTTCCTAGTATCTGAATCTATAAAAGTTGTGTTTAGGCACACAATTTATCAGTTTTCTAACTTGGTAGGTGAACCAATTCTCCTAGGTCAAACCCCTTGGCAAGTTAGATTAATAATGATGAATGATATGAAAGAAAACTTACATGAACATGCAAATGGCCTACATGATGATGATGTAGATTTGATTCTCTATTGCCCTCTAGAAATCAAAGTGTGCTATAATGGTTTTTTCTATGTCCTCTTTTTCTTGATGTCAAACTTGAGAAGACCCCAATCTCTAGTATCTCCAAGGACCTAGTGGAACATCTCAGTTCCATGCTCATCCCTGAATTTGTGATGCGTGAGATTAAGAAAATAATTAAAACAAAATTCTTAAGGAAGGAATGGGATGGGAACCCTCCCACTCCTACAACTCATGAGATTATGTTCAAAAAAGAAGGTGACCAGTTCAAATTTGTTAAGGGTGACCATCTTAGCAACAAATTGGTATTGATGCTAGCTGGGGACGACAGGATGACCTCCATGGAGGGAGGTCTTGAGACTGTCACCAGAAAAAAAATGAACTACTAATATGAACCATACTGATAGTAACCATGGGCAACAGGAGCACTCGCTAGAATTGGGGGGGTGCTCTATTGTTGAACTAGAAAAGCCACTTCTGACCTTCTCCATTGAGGGTGATACCTGGGAGTGTCCAAGCCAAACTACCACTAACAATGTTGTTCAAAAGTCTGGGTCTGCTAACAATGAGGTAACTCCTAAGAAGCCATCAATAGAAGGCTGCAAGGGCCCTAACCCTGCAAACCATGCAATGCCTAAGCCCCCACCCCATAAGTTGTTGGGGTCAAAGCTCTTAGAAAAGCTCTAGAACCCAATTCCACTAACCCCAACGCCACCAAGGAAAGTGGTGTGAGTGTGGGGGAAAGGAAAAACACTAAAAAATAGGGAGAGGGCATAGGATATCTTACTCAAGAGGATGTCATAGCTGGACAATCCGAGAGAGCTTCCAAGGCAAGGGCAATGCCTGGAAGACCAATAAAGAATAGCATGTCCCTCCTAGTACCAAAAATGTGTTACTATGTAAAAAGAAAAGAAATAAAACAAGTGTGGTAATTCAGTCTCCTAACGCAAAAAGACCAGAGGTGGAAGAAAGATTGTGTAAGTGTTTTGAATAGTTTAAGAAGGACCTAGAGGTGACCCACATGAATGTTGAGAATGAATCTTAATTATATCTCATCGAACATCAAAGGACTGGAGTCCCTTGATAGGAAATACATTGTAAGGAGATTCTTGAATCTGGAAAAGCAAAAAGATGTTGTAATGCTACAAGAAACTAAGGCAGTGGGGTTCACATTGGAAACTAATTTAAGGTTTATTTGGAAGGATTCTTCCTTTTTCACCATAAATCATGAAAAGGGAAAGGGGGGCACGACAATCCTCCTCTCTAATAAATGGAGTCAATTGGTCACCAATCAGGGTACTTACCTCTGCAATAGGGCAATCTGGGTGACCTTGGAAAAAAGAAGGAAATACAATGGGAATCTGCTCCAATTATGTGCCCAACGACCATAGGGAGAGGGCTACCCTCTAGCAATGACTAGCTAGTCTACCAGAGGTGTCATGGATATTGGGTGGAGACTTCAAAATGGTTGAACACCTAGAATATAAGTGCGGGGAGTTGACATGTCATGGAAAGGAAATGAAAGGTATTTTTGGTAGAGGATAAAAAATAAGTTCAATTTAATGGACTCTTTGGAGGCCGGGAAAAAAGACTTCAAAGGGGTCTGGTATACATGGTGCAATGCTTAAAAAGGAGATAGAAGGATTTATTGTAGGCTTAATAGGTTTTATGCAAATAAGGACAACTTCAGGTTTGTTCCAAACAAGGATGGTCTGGTGGTTTGTGTTTACCCCTACACTATGTCCAACTATCATCCCATTAAAGTAAGTATTGAGATAAATAGTGGTAGGGCTCTAGGCAATAGGAGGAAAGATTGATTCATCCTCAACACTCGATTATTAAAAGATAATGATTGTATAGATGCCATTTCCTCCATTAGAGAAATAAATAGTTGGATTTTGAAAAATACCAGTGCAACAGAGAGGTGGAATCAAAATGTTGAGGCTTGGAGGAAGATGTTCCAAACCATTGGCAAAAAGAAGGCTATGGATAATAGGTGGGAGAAAATAAAACTCCAACACCGCCTCCTTGCAGTTGAGTCAAGAATCCAAAAAGATCCTATGAATGAAATGCTGAGGGAAGTACTTACACTCACTAAAGATAAGCTTAGAAGGATTAAAAATATCAAGATAAAAGGGCTGAAGTTAAGGGCCAAGTTAAATTGGCTTAACTGAGTGATAGGGGGTCAAAATTCTTCTTTAATTACATTAGGGAAAAGAGTTTCAAGGAGTAAATAGAGCAGATTTGGGATAATGACAGGTTGGTCACCTCCCAAGAGGAAATGTTAGAGCAATTCCAAAAGTTCTATAAAAACCTCTTCACCTCAGAAATGGGGGAAGGGGGCAGCCAAAATGCTAGAGAACTAGTTAAAAGGATTATCCCTAAAAGAATTTATGAGGATGATGCAGCCAAGATTTTGATGGACTTAACCAAGGAAGAAATCAAGAAAGCCATCTTATCAATGAATAATGACAAATCCCTTGGTAATGATGCTCTACCAGTTGAATTCTATAAATCCTTATTCGATTGGGTCTATGATGACTTGCTCCAGGTCTACATGGAGGCTCTAAGTAGGGGAACTCTAGGGAGGAACATCAATAAAGGTATTATCAAGCTACTTCCAAAAGGGGGTGAAAAGACTCTAATAAAAAATTGGAGGCCTATAACCCTTCTGAATGTATCATACAAGATTATGGCAAAAGTGATGGCACTAAGGTTGGTTGACATACTCCCCAAGTTTATAAACAAAACACAAACTAGTTTCATCAAGGGTAGATATATACTAGAAAACCTAATAACAAGTTGGGAAGCCATGGAGTGTATCAAACACTCCCACCAAAAAGCTGTAATGATACTTTTGGATTTCGAGAAAGATTATGACAGGGTGGAGTGGTCCTTAGGACAACTATTGAAGCCTTTGGGTTCCCTATGAATTTTCGCAACATGGTTGATGTCCTATTAAAGTATGCAATTGCACATGTGAATGTGAATGGCTCAATCTCAGAAGAATTTGTTCTTGAAAGATCAATTAGGCAGGGTTGCCCCCTCACCCTCACACTATTTGTTATAGATTCAGATGCTCCTCATTATCTACTCAGAGAACAATCCCACTCCCCATGCGTAAGGGGCATCAGGCTCCCTAATCAGCAAGAATTAATCAACATTCAGTTTGTAGATGATATTTCTATTTTCCAGAACTTGATGAAGGAAATATGGAATATCTGATGGACAAACTTGACCTCTTTTGCCAAGACTCTAGCTCCAAAATCTCCACCTCTAAATCCTTTATCCTTGGATGGGATGAGGTACCCCCAGATTGGATAAAGAAGTATGACTTTCAATGGGCGGACCCAACAAACAGGTAAGGTATCTTGGAATACCATTTGCAGTCAGCCTAAACCTAAAAGAAATGTGGTTATGGATAAGTAACAAGATAGAGAAGAAGATAGAGTGTTGGAACAAGTAGTACCTATCCCTGGCTAGCAGGATCCAGGTTTGTCAAAAGGTTCTCATGTCCTACAACATCTACTTCATATAGGTTTGGTTTATTAGCAACTATCAAGTAAATGATATCCAGAAAAGGATTAGGAACTTCATTTGGTCCAGTGGGAAAGGCAAAAGAAAGAAACATGTTGTTAAATGGGAATGGTGTTGCATTGAGAAGAATCATGGGGGGATTGGCTTGAAAGATCTTAGGCTCCACGGCATTTCCTTGGCAGCAAAATGGATTGCCAGATCCATGAGAGGCAATGAACCCTAAAAGTTGTTGGTGAGAAATAACATCAAGATGGCCACTCCAAGCAGACCAAAACATGGAAAGGACTTCCAGTTTGTGATATTCTGTTGAGTAAATATCCTATGTCCCCTTCTGGTTCTTCAGTTTTTAAGAGTCTCTAGAAAGCATGGGATATTATTAAGCCCAATGTGTTTTGTAAAACCAACAATATCTCTATACCTGTAGTTCCATTTGGTGGAACATATCCCATAACAATAAGTCGTTGGCCTATTACAAGGCTGCTCCATAAAGAAATAGAACCTATTGGGTATCTGTTGTCAATCAAGTATACACCCTGCTAAGCTCAAAAAAACATAGCTACCTGTTGAAACATGGAATCATTCTCAGGATGTGGGTTTCGTATAATGAGAATGAATCTCTAGATTGAGTTGGTTCTCCTTATGATTTCCTATTCTAATGACTTGCAGGGAAAAGGGATAGGAGGATATACTGAAAGAAATGAATCCTAATTAACTTGAAGATTGAATCACCTAACAAATCTTACTCACAAATAGATTATTGAACTCTAACCCTCACAAGACTTAGATCATTTAACTCATAAATATTTCACATGAAGGTTTGGTAGACACAACATGCAACTTGAATTAAACCAAGATTTTGCAAAAAATCACAAGCTAAGACAAAGCAAAGGACAAACTTTCATCACAATGCAACATTAGATTATCTTGCAAATAATTAGACAAGATATGAAGGAAAGTTGCTTCTCAATAACTGAAGGAATAATGAGTACAATGAAAAATGAGTACAACACTCTCAATGTGAGAAGAAGACTCTATCTCTCGACCCCCTGATCTCTAAAACTCTAACTGAAACTGAAAACTAGAAATTGAAACCCCTCAAAAGAAAGGAAAATCTGAGACATATGCTGTGAAAGATCCCCTCCTGAAAGATGGAATAAAGCTCCTAAAAATAGACTCCAAGTCCATTTTCAAGCTACTTAGAAAAGCACAACTAAAAGCTCTTAAAAAGAGTCCAAACTACCAAATCATGATGCCAAAGGATCTCCTGATGTGTCCCCACTACAAAGTTACTTTCTTCTGCTCATGAAATCTTCAAATTTTGTCCTATATGACTCAAAATAAAACAAATAGAAAGAAATATCTAATATCTTTTATTAGCCTATGAACTGCCTAAAAATAGTTAAGTTTTAAAAGCAATTTATAATTGATTGCTTTTAAAACTAACTTTACAATGCAATGGCAATTTGATCTATATCCATATTTGATTTGATTTTTGCAAAAAAATAAATAATGCCTAGCTTATAATTTCACCAAATATTTTACAAGGCATTACAATTGATTTTTCTATAAAAAGTCATAAAAATGTTGAGCACATCACTATATATTTTGCAAAATAAATCAAAACCTTGAAGGCTTAAACACCATGGCTCTAATCTTGATACATGCATTGTCCATGTGGCAATATTCTACCACCTCATCTTTGTCTTCATGCCTCATAAAAATACCACCTCACTGATTATACAAACACCATCATGCCCAAAACAACCCTACTGCTTATGCCATCACCTTGCATGCATATCTTGTCTTCATATGTTCTTTACCTTTAACCCTTAATGCATTAAGCAATGCATAGTCGTGAAAAGAATCTCCTTGATTCTATTAGGCCACCTTGCTGATTATCATGTATTATGAAGTAGAATCAATGACTTTTGAATATTTGCAAAAAGACAATGGTATATACTTGACCATGCATGACTAGAAGGTATCTCGACTACCATTGGTCGACCACATAGGAAACAAAGTTTTGGAAAAGTTTAAAAGGCATAAGCCTTATCTCTTCATAATATTGACCACCTTTGACTTAACAAAATCAAATGCAACATGTGATATGTTGTCGGCCCTTTCAACTCATGATCACTAAGAAATATCAGTTTTCAAGTGTTGACCACGGTGCATTTGGATAAGGTAATGATGTTGTATTTTGTAAAGTCAAAAAATGAAAAAATAGGTAGACCGACTCCAACAAACAAAATAGTGAGAGAAACCCTAAAAGTTATCTCATTTTGCATTTGGCATTCTTTGTCGTTTGCTCTGCAACTTAACCATGGCTGACTTAGGATTTGAAGCATTTCAGTTTTTTCTCCATTTCCTTGGCTTCAATGGTCGAAACTTGGCATCTTCTATGTCGAAATTGAGCCTAGAACAAGGTAAACATGGTATACAAGTTCTTGACTGACATTTCACTCTTTCTGTAGTTGTTCTTCCTTTAAATGGCTGTGGCCACAATGACCCTTTCTCTTCCTATAAAATTTGACATCTTTTCTTTGGTCTCCCTGTGTCTTCTCTTGCATCTGTGACAAAATTTGAGAAAAACCTCAATATGAGGCCACGACCAAGCTTCTTCTCCTACTACCAATACTAAAGGTGAGCTTCTTTTGGTTCTATTTTTGTATATGATTTCCTTTTACTATAACAGAAAAAGATAAGGTTTCTCTTTGAAAATGAAGTGGGCATCTCATTTTCTTTAAAAATGTTAACTCTCTGCTGTTATGGCCATGACTGTGTATGTATACTCACTGTAAACACACAAATTTGAGGGTTTGAAAACAAAAAGCTCAATGGTTTTACCATTTTGTATATAGAAAACTCCACTAGCCTCAGCCATGTTACACTCTGCTTCTATGGTGTTCATTTACCAGGATGGCATAAAATGAAACAAGGGTCTGAAAATTGAGATGGATATCTCATTTTGCATATACTGAACTTCCTCCTTAGCACAACTATGGCATTACAATTTCTTTGTAACTCTTCTCTTGACTGTATGTAAACTGAAACGAGGCTTTCAAAATTTTTAAAAAAGTTTCATTTTTGTTGGCATAAAATATTCATTTCCTTCATGGCTGAGCTCCACCACTTTTGAAGACACAAAAAATGAAACAAACTAATGGGTTTCTATGTGTGAGATGAGATTTCCATTATATATAGATGGTTATTACATTTTAAGCATAAAAATGCTTTCTCTGTCACAGCCATACCTATCATCTCTATACTAAATCATTGCTCACTATGGCTCTCTTTGAGGTTATCTTGCCATTATTTTAATGCATTATGCTCCATTTCTTTATGACTGTCATAGTCAGATAATGCATTCTATCTTTCTGTAAATCCAAGGTATGTAATGATACAAAGGTTTTAACATTATTAAAAGCATACTTATGTTTCTCTTATCTCACTTGTAACTTTGACATTTTGATCCTTTGTAACATACACTCTATCAAAAATCATTGTCAACTATTCATGGCACATTATCATATGAGATAAAAATAATATATGCATTCAAAATATTCCTCTACCTTAGACAGCTCCTATAGCTTGTATGCTCCTTCTTGATTATCTGATTTTATCATTTGATCATTTGACATTAAATGTATATCTAGGCCACATTAACCTGTAGCTATTCATTTTGATCTCTTGTATGGCTGCCACTTGTGTATTTGTTCTCCACTTGATGCATCAAAAAACTATGAAAGATATACAAGTGAAATACCTGTGAATGTCACTTTTCTAATGTCGATTGAAGTAATGATGACAGCTACCATGTGCATTAAATGCAGTCCCTTTTTACAGTTCGGTTCATTTTCATGGTTGAATTTCATTACTTGAATTGTAATCATGACTATGTGCTGGAACAAAAACTGATGCATATGATTGCTTTTATTATTCCTTTAGCTTGTCATGTAAATGTGAATAATGATTCTTTCTTTTTCCATTCATCCCTTCTGAGATTAAGGGAACGCAGCATGTTGGGCTCAACCCTTGTGGGAGCCCACTTGACACCACATGTTGAATGTCTTCAATCATCTACATGACTTATCCTATACCTGCACATGAAACAAATAGATTAGAATAAAACAATGATGCTCCATGATTGTTTCTTTTTCAATTCCTTCTGCATATGGATGATGTTCATTTGATCAATGCACTATAATTAAAGTATTATGCCTCTTTTGATGGATAAAGGATTTTAATATCCAGAGCTTCTAACAAGACCCTTCCCACAATTTTTAGGTACATGTCGAGATCAGGAGCAGGACAAGAGGCAACCTCCAAGATCAACAACCTCAAGGCAATGATAGCTATGTCTTTCCTTTTTTCATTCATTAGATGCATAGTATTTTCTTTATATCTGCATATGTTTAGCTATAACCCACGACTTGTGTGGGACATCTGATATGTCATCATTTCTTTCAATGTAATGCTTATTCCTTTATGTGTTTCAACTAGTAAATGAATAACCATTGTGATGAATGAAATACTTGTCTCACTTGATTGTTCTGCAATGCAATGAATGATCTGAAATCTTTCTTTCTTTCTTGAACAACTGAACTGCATTTATCATTGAAACATAATAACTATGCAACTAACTCATAACAAAAGTAAATCAAACCTCACTCAAAAATGATAATGTCACATCTGCTCAGCCAATTTTTGAGCTGTGGTAAAAAATGGTAACATTTCTGGCAACTTCTGCTATATACTTGCCTGCTAAGCATTTGATCAATTGTATTGAACATCCATTGGGCGTTGAGTCATAATCTATCCTTCTCTAACTCAGAAAGCACTACAATTCAGCTCTCCAATAGTCTAAACAACAACAGAAAATTGAAAACAAACACAACTGAAAGCAAACTAACAGGCCCTGATGGCCAAAACAAAATGCTAAAAACAAGTGTACATAAAGCACTTATTAATTGAAAGCACTAAGCTAACCCTACTCTAACCGGCCAACATGTTGATTAAACATATCCATTCACTATTTGAGTGAAATAACTCCCCTTCCTAACCCACTGAGGATTTTTCTCATTCTTACACATTGGCAATGAGGAGTGGAAGGTAAGAATACACCTTACAAAATGTTGTAATGCACCTTGAAGATTACAACCAAAGGTTTGAATCCCTTGATTCTAATCAAGCATACCTCTGGTTTGCCATGAATGAGCAAGTCGATTCCGCTGCTCCAAAACTGTAATCCCATTCTCAGGGGAACTAAAAATGCTTTGAATCTTACTAGTTACTCCACTGGCCAAACCCCTAATGGGGCTTCCTCTTGAAAGGATGTACCCTGATCTTTTAAGTCTGGTTCCTTCCTGGTTATCCACTGTTTCAAACTTAGCCTTTTGAGTGAGATCATTTGAAAACATGTCACTCAATCTTGCACAAAACCCATCAATTATATTAGCACACAAGATATCATCAAATCCATAATCAGCCTCTTGATTCATAATAGGCTCTAAGGTACCTTCCCAACTAATTTTCTGAGAACTTGGAGGAATGTTAATGACCATACCTTGTAATGCAGCCTCATTCTTCTTCTCAATTTGGACAATGCTTACAAGTACACCAATTTCTCAACTGTCCAAATTAAGGATGTTCTCATCTATCTACTTGCTAGTCAGCCCCCCGTCATCATTTTGCTGAGTTTCAACACCCTCTTTTGTGTCTACAACTTGCTATTCTATAGATTCTCCTTCAAAAGATGATTGTTTGACATCTAAAGTTGAAACAAAATTTTCAAGGTCATCCCAAAACATGTCCTCTTCATGATCCTCTTAACTTTCTGATGAAAGGGGACTAGTTTTTACCTCATGGCAGCACTCAACCGGCTGTGTAAGTTGCATGATAGGCCCTCTTTCAAGCTCCTCTACATGATCCAAAACCTCCTTACCAAATTGCTTAGCTTCAATCATTAGCTCACCAAATGGTTGAGAATCGTCATGTTTCTCTGAAACTATTATCCTTGATATGAGCATATCACCCTCAACTAGCTGGACAAAATTAGGTAACTGATCGAACAAAGAAGCTAATTCTTCCTCCTCATGCTGAATTTTCTGTACCTTGTCATCATGCATCTTTTGAACAATGTTAGAAAAAAAATTTAATGAGTCAAAATGTAGGGGGTTTGGTACCAAGTTTGTAACAACATCCTTTTCATATGTATTATGCTCATAATTAGCTATAAAATGAGTACAAATGGCACTAACCTCCTGCTTCTCATTTGTCTGGTTGATCATCTTTCACAAAACAAGGAGGGTCATTAGTGCAATAGTTGAAAGAATCATTAGGAGTCTTTTCCTACTCAATCCTTTTCTGCTCTATCCAATGTTCCATAGCCATATGCAATAAATTTACATTCCTAGCCTCCTTCATGGTGAGTTATTTTGAAAGATAATAGGTCCATCATTATAAAGGTGAATGGTGAAAGGACAATAAGATTCGTCTGGTTAGGAAACTTGAGGAGCTTTTGGATGTGACTGAAACTTAGGATTTAAGGGCTAATCTTGGATTTATTGTGAGGAAAAATGTTGCTTAAGGGGCTCATCTTCAACTATGCTAGGCCAAACATGGTTATTTTCCTCAACTTGCAAGGGAGGAGGGTTTCTGAAACTGGGTACTTTACACTTATTAGGTTGCCTTAAGGGAGCAAGAACTTCCTTCTACCTAAAACTCAAGATATTAACTTTAGGAGATTTAAGAGGTTCATTCTGTCTAAAACTTGGGAATTTATACTTACGTACCTCTTCTTGAGTAGGCTATTCTACAAAGAAGGAGCTTCTTGGGCTGAAGCAAGCAAAAGCTTGGTTTGCGCAGCTGCCTCTCTCTCAAGATTCTCTTCAAACTGTCTCTTTTGTGTCTCCCACTCCTGATAAAAAACAAAGATCTCACAGGGTGGCTACTCTGGATGTTGAAGGTAAACTTGGTGATTCAAATCGTGCAGCTACAAATTAGATTCTTCATACTACCTTGCTTGAAACCTCCCTCCTTGTTGGCACTGATAACTCTTCATGCTTGCAATTTCCTGCTCATACTATGCTCTTTGTCAATCCAATTCCTGCTCATGCATATAGGCTTGGTAAGCTAGTTCCTACTATGCTTCTTATACTCCTATTCCCTCTTGATCTCCTCCATCTGCTTATTAAAGTATAACAGAATGTCTTTAAGCTCCTTAGTTTGGGAATTTTGAAGCTAATTGGAAGCTTGGGCAGGAACAGGCATGCAGTAAGCATCTTGGGTGTTTGGACTAAAACCAGCATTATGACTGCTTATGTATGGTTGGTAAGGAGACTGAGCAGGGGTGGGTGGGTGGCAAGCATGTTGTGCATGCTAGCTTTGCAGGGCCATAGAATTGGAAACAACAGAGCTTGATTGGTCTGATATAGTTGATAAGGGGCCTTGTGGACAACATTTTCATAGTATGGTGGTGGATATTCATACTACCTATGAAAATATGACATTTTTATTCATATAAAAGCTGGAAAATAGAATGGATAGATGAGTTTTATAACATACCAGCACTTGATCATACCCAAACTAGTAGATTCAAACTCAGAGTCACTAGGTATACTTGTAAGAAGCCTTTGAAGGCTAGAACACTACTACGTATACCAAAACAACAGCTTCAAGATTGAAAAACTTCTTTGAAAATGCTTTTAGATTCCCACCGAGCATGCCAAAAACTATTGTCAATCAAGTATGCACCCTGCTAAGCTCATAGAAACTTAGCTACCTGTTGAAACATGGAATCATTATCAGGATGTGGGTTTCCTATAATGAGAATAAATCTCGAGAGTGAGTTGGTTCTCCTTATAATTTCCTAATCTAATGACTTGCAGGGAAAAGGGATAGGAGGATATACTGAAAGAAATGAATCCTAATTAACTTGAAGATTGAATCACCTAACAGATCTTACTCACAAACAGATTATTGAACTCTGACCCTCACAACATTCAGATCATTTAACTCATAAATATTTCACATGAAGGTCTGGTAGACACAACATGCAACCTGAATTAAACTAAGATTTTGTACAAAATCACAAGCTAAGACAAAGGAAAGGACAAACTTTCATCAAAATGCAACATTAGATTAACTTGCAAATAATTAGATAAAATATGAAGGAAAGTTGCTGCTCAATAACTGAAGGAATAATGAATACAATGAAAAATGAGTACAACACTCTCAATGTGAGAGGAAGACTCTATCTCTCTACCCTCTGATCTCTAAAACTCTAACTGAAACTGAAAACTAGAAATTGGAACCCCTCAAAAGAAATGAAAATCTGAGATATATGCTATGAAAGATCCCCTCCTGAAAGCTAGAATAAAGCTCCTAAAAATAGACTCCAAGTCCATTTTTGAGCTACTCAGAAAAGCATAAATAAAATCTCTTAAAAAGAGTCCAAACTGCCAAATCATGATGCCAAAGGATCTCTTGATGTGTCCCCACCACAAAGTTGCTTTCTTCTGCTCATGAAGTCTTCAAATTTTGTCCTATATGACTCAAAATAAAACAAATCGAAAGAAATATCTGATTTGTTTTATTAGCCTATGAACTGCCTAAAAATAGTTAAGTTTTAAAAGCAATTTATAATTGATTACTTTTAAAACTAACTTTACAATGCAATGGCAGTTTGATCTATATCCATATTTGATTTGATTTTTACAAGAAAATAAATAATACTTGGCTCATAATTTCGCCAAATATTTTACAAGGCATTACAATCAATTTTTCTACAAAAAATCATAAAAATGATGAACACATCACTATATATTTTGCAAAATAAATCAAAACCTTGAAGGCTTAAACACCATGGCTCTAATCCTTATACATACATTGTCCATGTGGCAATATCCTGCCACCTCATCTTTGTCTTCATGCCTTGCAAAAATACCACCTCACTGATTATACAAACACTAGATCATGCCCAAAACAACCCTACTTCTTATGCCATCACCTTGCATGCATATTTTGTCTTCATATGTTCTTTACCTTTGACCCTTCATGTATTAAGCAATGCATAGTCATGAAAAGAATCTCCTTGATCCTATTTGACCACCTTGTTGATTATCATGCATTATGAAGTAGAATCAACGACTTTTGAATATTTGCAAAAAGACAATGGTATATACTCGACCATGCATGACTAGAAGGTATCTCTGTTGGCAAGAGACACTGCTTCGGATAATAGATGTTTTCATTGATGGCAACTAAGATCATCACAATCATCTAGATAACACAACTTGTTCATACCAGAAGTTAGATTCAGAATTAGTCTAAGTCAGGACAACTAGGAACAGAGCAATAACAAGGTTCAATATTTTAGTCCAGATCTCTCCTATGGGAAGTCATGAGTAGCTGCAGATCTAGGGGAGTCATATGCATTGTCAAGATTGTCTAACTTGAGATTTTTGTCCTCTGGTGATAAAGGATTCAAAAGACATTAGCCTCTGAGTGTTGGGTTCTAGTCTGTCAGAACAAACTGAAGAAGAACAGGCTGACCTTGTAGAAGATCTTGATTCCAAATTTATGGAAGTTATTTATTGGACAAATAGTGATGATCAGTGATAGTGGCCAACATGGGTGATGATTATCAAGATCAAGTTTTGGTCCACACCTCAAGTTATGCATAGATCTAGCCAACAGAGAAGAGCATTCATAAAAGTTCTAAGTGTTGTTGAAGCTGACTGTTAGAATGATTGTAGATCATATTGTGAATATATATAGCTGATGAAATTGGGTGATTAAGTGTGTGTGAATTATGCGAAAAAGGTGTATGTGAAATGAACAGAAATCCAAAGTACGAATGAAGACAGAACACTAAGAAGAGCATATCAAAGATGAAATGTGTAAGATCAGTTTTTGTACTCAATTAGAATTGAAACCCTTGCATGAGTAGATGCTATTAATCAGTTCAGACCTCTGTTATTTTTGTTGTAATATTTCCAAAGGCAGTGAGCCTCCTTTTGAGCAGTGAGCTCTAGGTAGTGAGCCTGAATGCATTGCATTCCCATTTGTAAAAATACTTTTAATAGAGTATTAATTTTGTGGGTTAAACCCCACTGTGGTTTTTCCCTTAACTAGGTTTCCATGCAAAATCTTTGTGTCTAATGTGTTATTTAAGTTTTATGTTCATGTGTTATTGATTGTTGCTGAAATGTTTATATCGTTGAATTGATTATAAGATATTGAAAGAAGAAAAGAAAGTAAATGTGTGACAACTGATTCACCCCCCTCTCAGTTGTCCAGACCTATACCAACAATTGGTATCAGAGCAAGGTTCCTTTGAAAATCCTAACAGCCCAAGGAAAAGATCTTGGAAGGAGTCTGAAATGGGTTCACTCAAAGATCAACATCAAGTGGCATTGGAAGAGCTTGTTCAGTCTAAAGTAGAAATTAGCAATTTGAAAGGTGAACTCAAAGATGCTGATGATACCATTGAATTGTTAAAGGATAAATTAAAGAAATCTCTAGAAAGGAAAAAGAAACTACTTCTATAGCTATCTAGTTTACCTGAAGAAAATGGTATGAATGGAGTTTTGGAATAAAAGACAAAGGAATGTGAGAAGCTGTCAAAAGAAGTTGATGTTCTGAAAATTGAAATGGAATCCAAAATAATGAGGCAAACCAAAGAAAGTGAAGATAGGAAGAAAATTGAAGAAGATATGAATAAAAAACTAAAAGAAAGAACTGAAGAATACTACAAATTGGATAGAATAGATGGACATCTAGAATCTGATCTACAAGAAAGTAGAGACAATGAGAGAGAACTTGAAAGGAAAATTGTCATTCTCAAACATGACCTAGAAGTTGCAAATGAATATAAGGAGAAGTTCAAGATAAGCTTAGCAAAACTAGAAGCACTACTTGAAGGAAAAAAAGGGGTTGATGACAAGCATGGTCTTGGATATGAGAAAGGTGAAAGCTCTAAATTTGGACAAAAAAAATCACAATCTAGTAATGGGAGAAATAGAACTAGGAAACCTTCGGTAAGACAGCCTAATACTCAGATATCCTTCATTCAATGGAAATTGCTTCAACTGCAACAAATTTGGTCATAGAGCTACTCAGTGCAGAAGTAGAGTAAATCAAAATGGTCCATCCTTTTCCAGTCAATGCTTCAAATGTAAGAGGTATGGTCATAGATCAAATGAATGCAGAAATATGAAGATGAATATTGCTAACAATAGAAGAATTAGCAATTCTTTCAATAGTTACTGCTTTGTTTGCAATGGATTTGGACACATGGCTAATTAGTGTAGATCAAGAGAAAATCAGGTTTACAAGAAAACAAATATTGTGTCCTTTAACTGCAATAAATGTGGTCATATTGCAAGATTTTGTAGAAGTAGGAACAATGAAAGAAGTGGTCCAATAAGCAAAAAATTGGATGAGCAAAGACAAAACAAAGGCAAAGGAAAAATTGATACGAATGAGACTCAAAATGAATCAAACAAGATATGGGTCAAGAAAACAATTATGGATGATAATAATGGATCAGTACTGAAATCTGATGTTGAAAATTCCTCCAGGAATTAATTTGAGAGCCTTGGCTTAGGGGGAGCAGCATTGTAAATCAAATTCCCCCAGCCAGTAAGAGAGTGATTAGATTTGGGACAATAAGAAAATGTACCCTAAATTGATTCAGAATAGCTGGAAATAATTCTGGAAGAAAAGAGGTGAACATGGCAGATTGCGGAGTAATTTATGTGAAACTGTTCAATAAACTAAAGAAACCGGATGTATAAGGGTAGAGCATTTATTACAAACACTAATTAGGTATTGCAGAACATAAAAAGAACATTCATTCCTCATTTAGATCACTTTGCATCAGAAGAAAGCAAGAAGAGGAGAAGTGAATGAGTTCAGATCTGAGAATTTCTAAAAATTAAAGCGTGAGGAGGATCTCTAAGCTAAACCCTAATCTGTGGAACAAGGTATTTCTATTTTCTGCAAAACTTCTTGAATTCTCAATCTCTGCAAATGGCTACACCTTTACTTGTTGATGTCACTAAGAGGCCCCATCCCAAATTCAAGAAGCATCCCTATATATCTGTTGAAGTCAAGCCGCTAGGTGCCTTCTCGAGTGTCACATATGGGGTTTTGCATGTTGAAGATATTAGGGCATACATTCATTGCAATCTAGATGAATTTGGGAATATGAAACTGATAGAGTTGTTTAAGAATCATCTGAAAGATGACAACTATCAACTAAGACTTGAATTTGAAGCCCTTGAAAGAAAACACTTTCTGCAAATGATTGAATTTCTATTTTTTGATTAAAATGAATGGGTTCGATACATCTTAAGCCAAATACATGATGAATTCTTGTGGCTAATGAAACCATTTAAGATCACAAAGGATGTTATCAAGACTGTAACTGGATTGAACTCCTTCGGCGGATTACCCATGTTGAAAGCCATTAAAAACCAGACAACAACTGATGCTACTGGTGCCAAGTTTGACAAAAGGGCAATGACCATCAATGATATCATAGAACCGGATGTTAAATTTACCTCCATTGTAATCGGGTACAAGATTTATCACTCAAGTAGGGAAAATTTAGTCTCCGGGACTACAATGTATGCAACCTATAAGATGTTAAAGGAGAATGTAGACTATGATATGTGTGAATTACTACACAATTAGCTGATAGAGAATGTGAGCAAAATCAAAAGAGATAAGAAAAACTCCTTCAAATATGGTTCCTTGATCATATGCCTATTTTTCTATTTTATCAATGAAGTGCCTAGAGTGCAAGGTGTGCACTGGACAAATGACAAACCAGTGGCAATCTAGATAAGAGACCATTTACATAATCTTGGAGATTCAGGAGCACAAAAGACTGTAATATGGGGATATTTCAAAAACTTCTAGAGTCTGATGCATGCAAGGGAAAGAATCCCTAGTTCAGTCGTAGAAAAGTCTGAAAATGAAATATGTTTTATGGTAGACACAGATCAATGTTTGATGGAGGCTATAGAACCAAGAATAGTATGGATAATGCCAATGGATTATGAAGTGGATGATGAAATTTTGGACATGTATGCTCAACATCTTCTGAGCACACCTAAAGATACCTTTGTGGAAAGGTTTGGAACCTACAAGGGATTAAGTCTAAAATTACATGTGGAGTTCAAACAACCTGAGACCAAGAGGAAAGTGCAAAGACAAGTTGAAAGGTATGCTGAGAGCATTGGCCTAACCAAGGAGGTAGTAAAGTAGAACAGAGAAAGAATTGAAAAGATGAATAAGAGCACTGAGCAGACTACAGAAGAAAAAGAAGAAAGTCAGCTGGTAGTCACTCTGGAAATCCCACCAAGTTCTTCAAGGAAGACAAGGAGTTCTGTAACTCCTGCTGAGCAACTCAAGTCCACTTCCACCAAGAAGCTAGAAGTGACTCCATCCACTGATGGAGGCAAAAGGAAGAAAACCAAGGCCACAAGAACCCACATAAGCACAAAAGATGATGAGGAGACAGAGACAGATGAAGAAGTGAAAGAAATAAGATCCAAGAAGGTCAAAACCTCGAAGACTTCTGAAGACCAGCCTTCCAGAAGCAATAAGGCCTGTAAAAACAAAGTAACCGGTAAGGTCGCTATGACTATTGATGAAATTGTAGAAACAATCACTGTTCATGGAAATTTAAAACCTATCAGAGTTTACTATGATAACCTTGATCAAGCAAACAAGAAAACTTTAGAAGATGTTGTTATCATATATCTAAATAAATTCAATAAAGCCTTGTTGGAAATCTTACAAAAACTTCCTAAAAGTTTGAGGAAAGTAATGGAAATGAGGAAAGAAGTAGCCAAGGATAAAGACATAGAACTTAGATAGTATGTTCTCTCCTCTATGTGCCCTGTAATGACCAGAAAATAAGTAGATAAAATTCAAAAAGAAGTTAAAGACAAATTCAGAAGCAAGGTCCAGATGAACAAGCTAATGCTTGGTGAGACTGAGGAAATTGCAAAGGAAATAGAGGAAATTCTAAGAAAGGCTTTAGACAAAAATAAATACTACATTGTTTCAGAAAAACAAGTGGAAGAAGACAATCCTTCTGCTCTAGAACAAGAAGCTCCTAAAGAAGAAAATAACAAGAGAATTAACAACCAAAGTACTACTCTAGATCCTGCGAAACTAATCCATAAGGAGACCAATGATGGACTTGATCCAAATATTGGACAAGTTTAGGAAGAGGAACAAGTCAATTAGGAGGACATAGATATGGTAGATAGAATAGTTGATGCAGGGGTTACTCCACCACCTGATCACTCTGGAAAAGAAGAAGATATTGCTACCACACAGAGCCCTCCAAATTAGGTAGCAAGTGGTGAGAAAACAGGAAAGAGTCCCTCAGAAGAGAACATAAAGAAGAGTAAAATAGAGAAAGAGGAAGAAAAAGGAAAGGAAGATAAGGCAAAAGAAGATGGTGCAAATGTTGAAGCACCTAAAGCAGATGTTGAGAAATTAGATGAACAAAAGGATGGTTCTGAAATGGTTGCAAGAGACACTGCAGATGTAGTAAAAGGTCTTCTTGAAAAAGAAATGATTGAACTTGATGAGCCTGAGCTACTCCAAGGTCTAGCCAATCCAGATGCTCTCTCTCCAATTCAATTGATGAAAATAGCATCATTCACCCAAGTAAAGGCCAGAGAAAAGATGTTAAAGTCCCACATGGAGGACAATGAGCTACTGGGGCTTGCAACTGGAATTTTGGAGAAATTAATGCCAACCTATCAGAAGAATCAAAATGATTTTCCCTCAGGACATCTAAAAAATCTTGTAAGTTTAGTAAACTCACATTTTGAGTCTTTTGAAAAGTCTGCAGAGGCAAAAGTTCAGAAAGAGTTATTGAACAAGAAATTCAGTCAAGTTAAGAATCTGATAAGGAGTGATAGGTTGATACTGGGCATTAGCATAAAGAGCATTCAAAATGCTCTAAGAGATGGAGGAGATATATAAAAGTTTTGCCTATCATGGTCTAAGGTCAATGAGGATATTGAGAAGAAGATAAAGGAACAAGAACAAAAAATATCAGTTCTATCTCAAAATTTTGATCCTCTAACTGCCTCTCCTATAAGCTAGGAATGTCAGGTTATTAGCTTGATAGATGAAATAAAGGGACTAATAAAAGAGAAAGGCAATACAATGAAGAGCACGTGTGAAATCTGTGGATTGATTGCCCCCAAGTTGGAATCCATGCATAATGCCTTATCTGAAGCCCACTATGCACTTCATACAAGTAATCCTCCAAATCTAGCAAAGGTAGAAGCTTATGCATTTTTGTTGAGTGGGCACATCTCAATTTTGGATGGAATGAAGAGTACTTGGGCCTTTGAACTTGTGCAAATAAAAGCCAGTTTTGCAGACATCATCAAGTTCATGTGAATAGAACTTAATGATTACTTGTACATATGTGGCAATGTATATATAAATTTTGGAGAATTTTGGCCTGCGAACCCCACCCTTTGCCATTGATGTCAAAGGGGGAGTGAAGGGTAGTGAAAAAAGAGGTATTCAAGAAAGGGGGAGCAACGGAACAAGTGAAATGCATGAATGTACAGACAAAGGGAGAGTTGCATAGAACACTTAGTCATTTTTCACTAAGTGTTGCCATCAATGCCAAAGGGGGAGATTGTTGGTAAGAGACACTACTAAGCATAATAGATGTTGTCATTGATGGCAGCTAAGATCATCCCAATCATTCACATAACACAATTTTTTTATACTGGAAGTCAGATTTAGAATTTGTCTAAGTCAGGACAGCGAGGAATAGAGAAATAACAGGGTTCGGTATTTTGGTTTGGATCTCTCCGGTGGGAAGTCATGAGTAGCTGCGGATATAGGGGAGTCATATGCATTGTCAAGATAGTCTAACTTCAGATTTTTGTCCTCCAGTGATAAAGGATTCAAAAGATATTAGCCTCTAAGTGCTAGGTTCCAGTTTGTTAGAACAGACTGAAGAAGAATAGGTCGACCTTGTAGAAGATCTTGATTCTAGATGTATAGAAGTTGTTTGTTGGACAAATGGTGATGATCAGTGATAGTGGCCAACATGAGTGATGATTATTAAGATCAACTTTTGGTCCACACCTCAAGTTATGCATAGATCTAGCCGACAGAACAGAGCTTCATAAAAGTTCTAAGTATTGTTGAAGCCGACTGTTAGAATGACTGTAGATCATATTGCGGATATATATAGCTGATGAAATTAGGTGATTAAGTGTGTGTGAAATGTGTGAAAAAGGTGTATGTGAAATGAACAAAAATCCAAAGTGTGAATGAAGGCAGAATAGTAATAAGAGCAGATCAAAGATGAAATGTGTAAGATCAATTTTTTTACTCAACCGGAATTGAAACCCTTACATGAGTAGATGCTATTAATCAATTCAGACCTCTGTTATTTTTGTTGTAATATTTCCAAAGGCAGTGAGCCTCCTTTTGAGCAATGAGCCCGAATGCATGTGTATTCCCATTTTTAAAAATACTTTCAACAGAGCATTAATTTTGTGGGTTAACCCCCATCGTGGTTTTTTCCTTAACTAGGTTTCCATGTTAAAATCTTGGTGTCTAATGTGTTACTTAAGTTTTTTGTTCATGTGTTATTGATTGATGCTGAAATGATTATATCATTGAATTGATTATAAGAGATTGAAAGAAAAAAAGAAAGTAAATGTGTGACAACTGATTTACCCCCCTCTTAGTTGTCTGGACGTAGACCAACAATCTCGACTACCATTAGTCAACCACATAGGAAACAAAGGATTTGAAAAAGTTTAAAAGGCATAAGCCTTATCTCTTCATAATACCGACCACCTTTGACTTAACAAAATCAAATGCAACATGTGATTTGTTGTCGGCCCTTTCAACTCATGATCACTAGGAAGTATCAGTTTTCAAGTGTTGACCATGATGCATTTGGATAAGGTAGTGATGTTATATTTTGTAAAGTCAAAAAATGAAAAAAAAAGGAAGACCGACTCATTCAAAAAAAATAGTGAGAAAAACCCTAAAAGATATCTCATTTTGCATTTGGCATTCTTTGTCGTTTGCTCTGCAACTTCACCATGGCTGACTTAGGGTTTGAAGCTTTCTAGTTTTTTCTCTATTTCCTTGGCTTCAACAGTCAAAACTTGGCATCTTCTATGTCAAAATCGAGCCTGGAACAAGGTAAACATGGTATATAAGTTCTTGATTGGCATTTCACTCTTTCTGTAGTTGTTCTTCCTTTAAATGGCCATGGCCATGATGACCCTTTCTCTATCTAGAAAATTTGACATCCTTTCTTTGGTCTTCTTGTGTCTTCTCTTGCATCTGTGACAAAATTTAAGAAAAACCTCAATATGAGGTCGTCGCCACATCTTTTCTTTGGTCTGCCTATGTCTTCTCTTGTGTTTGTGACAAAATTTGAGAAAAACCTCAATATGAGGCCGCGGCCAAGCTTCTTCTCCTACTGCCAATACTAAAGGTGAGCTTCTTTTGGTTCTATTTCTATATATGATTTCCTTTTACTGTAACAGAAAAAGATAAAGGTTCTCTTCGAAAATGAAGTGGGTATCTCATTTTCTTTAAAAATATGAACTCTCTACTATTATGGCCACGACTATGTATGTTTACTCACTGTAAATACACAACTTTGAGGGTTTGAAAACAAAAACCTCAAGGGTTTTACCATTTTGTATATAGAAAACTCCACTGGTCTCAGCCATGCTACACTCTGCTTCTGTGGTGTTCATTTACCAGGCTGGCATAAAATGAAACAAGGGTCTGAAAATTGAGATGGATATCTCATTTTGTATATACTAAACTTCCTCCCTAGCATAGTTATGAGATTACATTTTCTTTGTAACTCTTCTCTTAACTGTATGCAAAATGAAACGAGGGTTTCAAATTTTTAAGCAAAGTTTCATTTTTTCTGACATAAAATATTCATTTCCTTCATGATTGAGCTCCACCACGTCTGAAGACACAAAAAAATGAAACAAACTGATGAGTTTCTATGTATGAGACAAGGGTTTCATTATATGTAGATGGTTATTACATTTTAAGCATAAAAATGCTTTCTCTATCATAGCCATACCTATCCTCTCTATGCTGAATCATTGCTCAATGTAGCTCTCTTTGAAGTTATCTTGCTATGATATTAATGCAGTATGCTCCATTTCTTTATGACTGTCATAGTCAGATAATGCATTCTATTTTTCTGTAACTCCAAGGTATCTAATGATACAAAGGTTTAACATTTTTAAAAGCATACTTCTATTTCTCTTATCTCACTTGTAACTTTGACATTTTGATCCTCTATAATATACACTCTATCAAAAATCCTTGTCAACTATTCATGGCACATTATCATATGAGATGAAAATGATATATGCATTCAAAAGATTCCTCTACCTTAGACAGCTCATGTAGCTTGTATGCTCCTTCTTGATTATCTAATTTTATCATTTGATCATTGGACATTAAATGTATATCTAGGCTACATTAACCTGTAGCTATTCATTTTGATCTCCTGTATGGCTACCACTTGTGTATTTGTTCTCCACTCTGATGCATCAAAATACTATGAAAGATATACAAGTGAAATACCTGTGAATGTCACTTTTCCAATGTCAATTGAAGTAATGATGACAGCTGCCATGTCCATTAAATGCAATCCCTTTTTACAGTTCAGTTCATTTTCATGGTTGCATTTCATTACTTGAATTGTAATCATGACTATGTGCTAGAACAAAAACCGATGCATGTGATTTCTTTTATTAATCCTTCATCTTGTCATGTAAATGTGAATAATGTTTCTTTCTTTTTCCATTCATCCCTTCTAAGATTAAGGGGAAGCAGCATGCTGAGCTCAACCCTTGTGGGAGCCCACTTGACACCACATGCTGAATGTCTTCAATCATCTACATGATTGTTTCTTTTTCAATTCCTTCTACATATGGACGATGTCCATTTGATGAATGCACTATAATCAAAGTATTATGCCTTTTCTGATGGATAAAGGATTTTCATAACCAGGGCTTCTAACGGGACTCTTCCCACAATTTTTAGGTACATGTTGAGATCAGGAGCAAGACAGAAGGCAACCTCGAAGATCGACAACCTCAGGGCAATGATGGCTATGTCTTTCCTTTATTCATTCATTAGATGCATAGTATTTTCTTTATATCTGCATATGTTCAGCTATAACCCATGGCTTGTGTGGGACATCTGATATGTCATCATTTCTTTCAATGCAATGCTTATTCCTTGATGTATTTCAACATGTAAATGAATAACCATTGTGATGAATGAAATACTTATCTCACTTGACTGTTCTGCAATGCAATGAATGATCTGAAATCTTTGTTTCTTTCATGAACAACTGAATTGTATTTACCTTTGAAACATAATAACTATGCAACTAACTCATAATAGAAGTAAATCAAACCTTACTCAAATATGATAATGTCACATCTACTCAGCCAATTTTTGAGCTATGGTAAAAATGGTAACAGTATCAAAACATTTAAAGATGTTCTCTCTAATAGGAAAATTAAGGATTGGGCTAACCTTGCTTGTGAATTCAATCTTCCTGCTTCTAATCCTAGAACCCTTAACACCTTAACTGCATCATGTAAAGAAGATCAATTCCATGTCATCCCTGAAGAGGACCTAGACCCAGCTAGCGACCTGGCTTGGGTAGATGGCACAAGACTTACTAATCTCAAAGCTAGAGACAATTTATAAAGAATTAACTAGTAAAATCTCTGTTTCATATCATACTAATCATTGTTGGGGGATTGACTTACTTGCGGATGTTTGGCATAAATTTTTTGGCTCTATTTGGAATAGCATTAGAGAGGCCAAGAAGGCTTGCTTCAAATGGCTTATTATATTCCAAAAATTACCATTTAAAACTAATTATGTTGATATTGACATTTGTAACATATGCAGGACCACAGAGACTATAATGCATATTCTTTTTGAGTGTTTTTATGCAAAGGAAATTTGGAAAATATTTTTCAATAATCTTTTAATTTGGGATGAAAATGATAAGATTTGTTGGAAAGATATATTATTTAATACTAGAACACTGAACAAGAACTTGCACACGTTTTGGAATTATTTAACCACTGAGATTTTGTGGCACTTATGGAAGGAAAGAAATGCAGATAAGTTTTAGGGGTGTAAAAGGGTACTTACTGAGTCTTCAAAATGTCTCACATTCTGTAATATTATTTTGCAGGCCATTCTACACCTAGACTGTTCCATGGAAAAGGTCCTACAACTCTTCAAGGAAGGATCGGTGACTGTATTTAGAGAGGAAGTCAAGTGTGGGCATGCCCACCACTACGCCCAAGAAGAAGCCGATGCTTTCATGAGAGCTCTAAACGAATTTAGAGGGGTGCTCAATGGTGCAGGCAGGCCCAGAGACATCCGTGTACCAGACCAATACGAAATTGATGACACTTCCTCTACCATTGTGGAAGCAAGCTTGAGTGAACATGCTGATGTGGGGGAGCTAGACACAAGGGTTGTTGAAGAGTGCAGCAGGTGCTACAATAACTAATTCAACTGCTTTGTCTATATATGTATAAGTGGCTAATGTTGTGTACACTACCTTGTTTTGGCATATGATGTATAAAGAGGTTATAATGGCAAGCATGCTAACATGGATAATAGACAGTTACAATCCTGATATATCAATTTTGTATATACTGGCTAATAGTTACAAACCTGATAAATTTGTTGATGTTATAAAGTTTTGTATATAGCAAGGCACCCAAACTATTAATCATAGTTAGATAAAACTCCTGATAAATTTGCTGATGTTATAAAGTTTTGTATCTAGCAAGGCACCCAAACTATTAATCATAGTTAGATAAAACTCAGGTGAAGACGGACAAGATGTAATGGCTACTACATGGCAGATTTGTAACCATTTTTGATACACTATATTTAATACAAAAAAATATCTAGAATGGCACAAAAAACTTGCTATTCAATCCTAAACACTATGAGTTTCATCCTAATTGTTGTGATCCAAAATTGATTTGTCATGTGAGAATGAATTGATAGAATGTGAACTTGAAGAATTGTCCAGCTTTGTCTTCCTAGTATCTAAATTTATAAAGGTTGTGTTTAGAGATACAATTTAGTAGTTTTCCAACTCGATAGGTGAACCAATTCTCCTAGGTCAAACTTCCCCTTGGCAAGTTAGATTAAGAATGATGAATGATATGAAAGCAAACTTACATGAACATGCAAATGGCCTATATGATGATGATGTGGATTGGATTCTCTATTGCCCTCTAGAAATCAAAGTGTGCTATAATGGTTTTTTTCTATGTCCTCTTTTTCTTGATGTGAATTAACTGCACATTGAATGTCTTCAAATACCATGACATAAAAATATGTCACACAAAAGTGTGTCAAGTTTGTCTCATAATAGCTAGTGGAAAGACACAAGAGAGTTGAATTCTAAATATAATTATTTCAATATGGGGATAATTGAAATAAGTCGATGTTGCATCACTTAGAAATGAACCTTAGGGCTAAAATGATAATTTCAAGACAAGAAGTGAATGCATATAAATAAGTGCTAATGTAAAATCATAATGCATAAAGGGTCAATGTATGAAAATTGATACAAATAAAGATAAAATGAATATAGATAAGAATAAGAATTGGGCCAAGTTGAACTTTGAATATAATTATTTGCATGAATGTATGAAAATTAATACAAGTAAAGATTAAATGAATATAGATAAGAATAAGAATTGGACCATGAACCAAACCAAAGACAAGAGTAAGACATTACACTGAAGAGAGCCCAACACTAAATGGGAAATGACATGGACATGCTAGTTTTATGGTTACATTTGCCTCGTGACAATTATTTTATTTTATTTTTAACTTTAAAGATTTCCCACCATTTGACATACTATTAATCACAATGGTCTGTATTTAATCCTTCAACCTCACTATTCTTTTGTATTTATGCTAAGAGGCCTTATACAAAGGTGACCATGTTCACAAAAACTATTTTATTGTTAAAAATTATATAATGGTGTTCACAAAAACTATTTTATATTTAAAAATTATATAACCCACATTTTTTTTTTAAATGAAAGCACATAAGAATTAAATTTAAGATATTTTATATTTAAATAATATATAACCGACATAGTTTTTAAATGAAAGCACACAAGAATTAAATTTAAAATATATAACCCCCATAGTTTTATTAAATTAATGGACATAACAATAAAATTTGTTTTTTGTATATTGTAATTTAATTTAATGGTTTTTAATCATCACTATATAGTGCCATAAAATATCAAATCACATAAAAAAGAGCAAAGTATATTGCATAGAAGTTATTCGAATGGTAAGTTGTTTTATTTACTTTAAGTTAGAGTACTATACTCCAAATTAATATGTTACCTTTTATTAGGGTTATCTTTTCTTTTCTATGTTATTTTATTTATTGTAGAATAATTTATTAATTAGGGTTTTATCACATGAAATACAAAAGGATCAAAGTGTATTTTGGAAGCATAGAATTTATTCCACAATAGTAAGTGCATTATATTTTGTTAGGGTTACCTTTTGTTTTCTATATGTTACCTTTTATTAGGGTTATCTTTTCTTTTATGTGTTATTTACAATAGAATAACTTATTAATTAGGGTTTTATCATATGATATACAAAAGAGCAAAGTGTATTTGGAAAGCATAGAAAGCGCAAAAGTTATTCCAATTGTAAGTGCATTATATTTTGTTAGGGTCACATTTTGTTTTCTGTATATTACCTTTTATTAGGGTTATCTTTTCTTTTCTATGTTATTTTATTTACTATAGAATAATTTATTAATTAGGGTTTTACCATATGATATACAAAGGAGTAAAGTATATTTGAGAAGCATAGAAGTTATTCCAACAGTAAGTGCATTATATTTTGTTAGGGTTACCTTTTGTTTTCTGTGTCATTATATTTTGTTAGGGTTACCTTTTGTTTTCTATGGTATACATTTTATTAGGGTTACTATAGAATAATTTATTAATTAGGGTTTTATCATATGATATACAAAGGAGCAAAGTGTATTTGGGAAGGATAGAAGTTATTCCAATGGTAAGTGCATTATATTTTGTTAGGGTTACCTTTTGTTTTCTGTGCTATTTTATTTACTCTACATTAGGGTTTTATCATATCAAATATAAAAGGATCAAAGCATATTCTAAAGAGAAGAAGTTATTCCAAGTAAGTGCATTATATTTTATTCATTTTACTATAAAAGTTCCAATTTAGTTTTAACTTATATGAGATAAAATATATGTGTATATTAGATATATTTTTCTGTATGGTACATTTTATTAGGGTTGAGAATATAATTTCCAACATCTTGCTTCTGCATTCACAGAATCTGGAGGCCTTGCACCTCCACAACATAAAAAATCTCGATGATAACCAATCGAGCTTCTCTCGCGAAAGTTCAACGCCTCACTCTGGTCGACCACTTCGTGCCGTATAACAGCGAGTTCCCCTACTTCGTGCTGGATGAGCGCCGCATTGCTTTAAAAGAAACTCCACCCCCTGCTCTCTTTTCATGTTCGCGTCTGGTAACACTAAATCTGTGCGATTACCTTCTCACCAGTTTACCAATCAATTTCACTGGATTCCCCCACCTCCTTAATTGTTACTTGGATGATGTTGAATTGACAGATGAGTCTTTAGTCTCCTTCATTTCTCTCTGCCCTATATTGCAAAAACTTGAAATAAAAGGAGATTTTGTGTTAAACAATGTCGTAATCTTTTCATCTACTATTGAATATTTGGAGAGCAAACTCTCTATCTGTTAACTGCCCCAAACTCAAAGTGCTGGCGGCGTACATCAGTGAGGATTTGAGTGTAAATGGTGTACGCTTCTATGAGTTTTCTTGTGCCATGATTAGGCTTAAAATGCATAGTGCAAGTACTCTGACGGAATTGTCCATGGCTTACTCACAAGGTTCAGCAAGTAGATTTCTTCACATAGTAGGCAATTTCCAGTCCTTGGAGAAACTTGACATCCAAATAAATGAACCCTTTGAAAGGGAAGCAGAGATGGATATGCCTCTACTGAACCTGCTTCACAGGCTTCCAAATCTTCAGTTTCTTGAAATATTCCGCTTGTCTGTTCAGGTATTTACGCAAACTTTCAAATCTCAAGTTCAATAGTTCGAGGTTTAAGTTGATATTATAAGAAGATCTGCAATCTGGATATATATAAATGAAATATGAAAGACTTCTTTTTAAGCAATTCATTAGAACTTGGCTTATAGTTTGAGAAAGGAAACCTTGGTAAAGTTGCTTATTCTTGCCACTGCAATGCAGGAATTGGCAAGAGATCCTATACCTGTCTGCCTTCCCTCTCCACATGTTAACCTCAAGATAATCCGTGTAGAGATACTTCAGTTTGACAAGAAGGAAATTGCATTAATAAGTTGCTTGCTTCAAAGCACGCCCTTTCTTGAAAGAATGGAAATGCTGCTACCTTACGAATGGGATGTAGGTCAACGTAGGTCGTTCGTTAAATATATTTTGGACCTGAGGAGAGCATCCCTACCAGCAAGGATAACTGTAATCTAATTGTAATCCACTTCCTTTCACTGGCAATAAAGTCTGGTGATTCATTGTTTTAAAGCCATACAGAATGATTACATGGATCTTCAATGTGGGGAAGGACTGACCCTTTCTTGGAATGAAGGAATATAATAGATGCTAATACATATTGCTTACATTTAATGCTATTTTTATGAACATATCTTAATTGGAGCTGTTAAAAATGTGGTGTGTTTATTGCTTTGTATCAAGGTATTCTAAAGTTCTACTCTCAATGCTCTAAATTCCTACCCTCCATTTTTAACATTTGCCCAATCGCCTATATGGTTCACACCTGCTTATTTGTCTATTTGTGTTTTATTATTATGTGTTAGGGAAGTATTTTTACTGTTAAAATGGAGAGATTTAAGCAGGAGAGTCATTTAACCAATTAATTTGTTCATATTCATAAATGTTAAAAAAAGAACTGATAATAGATGTTTATTTAACCCCCTCACAAGAATGAGTCTCTTTTAAAATCTGGGCAGCAAAAAATCAACCACTTTAGTATGGGGAAAGTGCACCCAAAAGCAAAACCCATAGGCCTAAGGAATAACTGTAGACAACATACCTGAAAAGCAAAAATATTTCATATATCATTTCATACTCTAAATAAACATACTGGTTTTTATTTTGTGAAAAATAGCAATTAATAAATTCATGCCCTCGAGAATTTTTAAAAAATGTTTCATAAAAAGTGGTTGGGGGTAATATCCCTAAAATTTTTCAGCAAAATCTCAACCATTCATCTAAAGTAAGTTTTCAATATAAAATCTCAACCATTCACATCCTCAATTAAAAATCTATAAATCTAACCTGCAATCCTTCATCATATCATACGAGCAAACTATATCAAACTTACAACAATCTTTCAAGTACATCAAGGAGCTACATCAATCAACTACATCAAGCACAAGTGATAGGTACATGCTACCAAAATCTTGTGAGAAGCTTGAGCAAATGCATCTTATCGGAAAATCCACTCAACAAGCGAGATCATTGATTTGGTAAGTGAACGTGAGAACATTTGGTTTGATCTTCTTTATGTTAAATCGGAGGTTACATAGAATTTGGAATAGGAATCTGAGTTTTCTTGGTTTTCACTTTGCTTTGTTCCAAAATTCATCTATACAATGGCAATTAATATTGTGCATCCACATTATTGAGGATTATATTTGTATAAATATACAAGTTCTAATTTAGAGGAATAACCCTGTGATTTCCACCATGATTGACACCTTTAATGTGAATCGTGTTGTTAATGAGATATAGTATCTTATGTTTTAAAGCCATGCAAGATTGAGTATAATGTCACTTGACTTTATGATACATACCAAATGATTGTTAATTAGAATTATTGGATAGTGCTAAGTTAGGATACAATGGACAAATAATAAGAGGAAGATTAATTAAATTTGAGATCAATAAACTTTAAAGCATGATGCCTATTTAGGTTCTTGCAACTTTGTAAATTATTTGTAAGCATTTGGTTTGAAAGAAGGAAAAGTATTAGAAACTTAATGTACATTATCTTACTTATATTTTTTAATCTTTGTATTTTTTTTGTGTGATCTAGTGTATTTTAAAAAACTTTTTTGTTAATATAAATGCATATTTCAAATAAAGAACTTGATGTAGTGTTTTAAAATTTGTAAATGTTGATGACCCATATTTGAAGACATTATTTGCTAGAAGCTTAGAATCAACTCTTTTTACACATGCACAAAGATCCATAAAATATGTAAAGCTATTGAGATATACATTATTTGTAGTTGGTTTAATCAATCAATTGATACAAATAGTTTGCAATTATGAATCATGTAACGGATGGTGTAATTTAGAACACAAAGACTAAACTACTATGACATAATCATTGATATGTTGATTCAGTCTTTGGGCACACTCAAATAAACTAGAAATAGTAGCCTTAAGGCCCATGTTAACATTAAATTGCTTCAATAATGCCCTAGTCAAATCAAACAATATATGGATAGAGGCTAAAGGGAATGAAAAGAACGCTTTGATTGGATAGTATTTTAAAGTCCTTGAAAATAGTTTAGCCATCAACACATCTGCATACACAAATTCTAAGCATGTTGCAGTGAAAGTATTGAAATGTGTATTTGGGTTACCTTTTTCATCATACAACAAATTGAGGTGCCATGGATCTAAAAGGTAAAGGATATGTAACAATCTCATATGCTAATGGTGTATACCAAAAGTTCCATAAATTCATCTTCCTTTCCTCCTGGGCACTATACCAACTTTTCTTTAACTTTATCTAGCTTTTGAATTCTCCCAGCCTTGAGGAACTATTGGTACAATGAGATTTGCAGTTTTCTATTTTCAAAGTTTGGGTCTTGGGTATAACAGGCTTCCTTCAGGAAAACAATTGTTTAGGTGGAATGATGAGGTTTGATGACGAATCCTTTTATGAGCAGGTTGTTGACTCCATTTTGGAATTGATGCTGAGGATTTCATGATTAGATTCTTCCTAGTTTTGGAAAAACAATTGTTTCGTGACTTGCATTGGAAGATTGGTGAAACATTAAAATCATGATTTTCCTAGGTTTGAAGAAAAATGACTTGATGGAAGGCTTTGAAATGTTAAGTTACACACCTTTGTAAGTTTTCATGAGTTTATGAACTCTTGGGAAAAAGTTATTGCCACATTCAGTTTTCAATTCAAGTACCCGATTCAGTTGGCCTATTGCAATTGTATAAGTAAGTTTTCTCCACTAGAAGAGGTTAAGGAGTTTTTGCTGAGCCCGCTGGTGCTTCCCTTTTGGGGGCTCTCTTCTTCAATCTAAATCTTCGATGCATTCCTGTTAGAATTTGCCAGTGTCTTGTTGGTTATTGGGTTTATGTGTGTTGTCCGTGCTGGTCTTTCGTGTTTATTTTCTTTGTGCTGTTTGTTATTAGTATTGCAGGCTTCGGCGTTGTTCTTGTTTTATTTATTTGAATTTAAAAGCGTTTTGTTTCTCGCTATTTTTCACCGAATAGACAGAGTGGATCCCCAAGTGGGCTGGTGGATGGGGTGAAAAGTACCGATTTGAAAGAAAGCATTTATTGCAGGGCAGTTAGAAATGAATATAGGCTTGGAAGGAGAGATTAACCCTCAGAAGGGAACCAAAAAGTCATACAGAGAAATCTCAAGGGCTGAAGATGTCCAAGCTGCGCCCCAAGATGATGGCTTCGCGGTTGAGGACGTGGTCGGAGGAAATAATACAATCGCCAAGGAAAAGGCAGGGAGAGGTGAGACTATGGGGCAGAGTCAAGGTGAGTGCCTCTAATTGCCCAGGAAATTTTATTAAACCCTAATGAAGAATTAGGCAGGGAGAGGTGAGACTGTGGGACAGAGTCAAGTTGAGTCCCTCTTATTGCCCAGGAAAATTTTATTAAACCCTAATGAAGAATTAATTAAGGCTAGTAAAAAAGAAGAAGCAAGGTTGATGAATGTGGCAGTGTTTTTGACTTGCATAAATGTAGACAAACTTCCTTCTAGGGAATTTTTTGATAATTGGATGGTTTCAGTTTTGAGCAAAAAATTGGGGATTCAATTTTCCTTCTGCAGAATGATCCAACCAGGATTATTTGTATTTTTTTTAAAACCCATAACATGTAAAAAAGGGTTGTGGACAAAAGCTATTGGAACATTGGGCCTGCATTGTTCAAAGCCTTTCCTTGGGCACCTAATACCTCGCATAACCAAATCCAGTTCTGCTCTATGCCAACATGGTTGTTGATTAGAAATGTTTCGGTGTCGTTTTGGAACTTCTTGCCCGAAATCATCAAACCTTTTGGAAAGATTCTGAAGGTGGACGAAACTAGATCCACCCTATCTCACCCAGATGCAAGGCTCTTGGTATCTTTCACTACCGAGATTCAGATTCCCGATGTGTTAGAAATAAAGTGGGAAAATGAGATTTTCCAATGTGAGTTAATTAGTCTGGGTGGCTTGAATTGATGCTTCCTTTGCAAGAGGGATGGTCATCAAAGAAAAAACTACCCTAACATCAATAAAAGAGTGAACATGTAATTTGAAACTAATGAAAAGGAATCTAACATGGAAAAAATAAACCTTTCTTGTCCAAGGAACTCCTCGGATCATGAAGAAATGGGTTCCTCCCCATTTGGGGATATAATTAATCAAGAATCTAAACCTATGGCTACCCCTAGAGATAATTCGAATTTGGATGGTGGTCTTTCAGACCTGCCAAAGGACATTGAGTCTATTGATCCTATTAGTGACCTTCAGGACATAAGTGATTCAAATAGTACCCAAGATGTTTCTTTAAGCCTTTTCTCTTTAAAGGCTCGAGAAGATAGAACTGATGTGGAGGAGGACCCCACTCTGGTATCTCAAATTGAAGAAACACAATTGCATGAAAACCTAGAAACAAAAGAAAGCTGTAATGGGATCCTCCCATTGGATAAAACCCTTAAAGTAATGGAAGGCCAACATCTAGGGCATACATCCGATGATGGATTTATCACAGTTAAAAAGAAAAAAAAATGGCCAACAATTGGCATTGGATAAGATAAGGGAAGGGGCTGAATAGAGAGCTAAACTAGATACGATCAAAGAAGATTTAATCAAGAAAAATGAAGTAGACACCCGTGGAGTAGATTTAGAATTCTACAAGCAAAGCCTCTAGAGAGATAATTCTTTCCTTGAGGGAGATAATGAAAGTAAAATTAAAGAGTCTGATAAATCTGATGAGGAGGGAAGGAAAAGAAAATATGACTAGAACAAATAGTTTAGTTAAGCCTGATAAAAAAGGGAAAGATGACTCAATTGCTAAATTTTCTGGTATGGCTGTGTTGAGGGAGCCCCCTTTTCCTCCTAAATTCAACTGTAATGCATTACATCCAGTGTTATTCATGGAATGTTAGAGGTCTTGAATCTTCTGATAGGAAATATGTTGTTAGGGATTTCTGCAAATAAAAACAAAGATATGGATGTGCTGCTAATTCAAGAAGTCAAAGCAGTTGGTTTTATGTTAGATAACACCCTAAGATTCATCTAGAAAAATGCTATTGCCTTCTCCTCTAAGCATGATAAGGGGAGAGGAGGGAATGCCATACTGATCAACAGGAAATCAGAGAAATATATTCAAAACTCTGGTCATTCCTCTTGTAACAGGAAGAGAAGTGGAATTAGAAGGAAGAGAAATGGGAATTTGCTTAGTATATGCTCCTAATGAATATGGTAGAAGGGCAAAAATTCGGGATTGGATGGCATTAGAGCTGCCTAAAGTCCCTTGGATAATAGGTGGCAACTTAAACATGATTGAATATTCAGAAGATAAAATAGGTGGCAAAGTTATGAATTGTAAAGGCAAAGAAATCTCTCAATTTGGTGGATCCATTAGAAGGACAAAAAGGAAATAGTAGAGGTATATGGTACTCTTGGTCTAATTGCCAAAAGGGGAGCAATAGAATCTACATCAGGTTAGACAGATTCTATATGGAAAAGGACTCTTTCCTATCCATGAACATGAAGGATTCAAACAAGGTCCATGTAATCCCCAACCCTCTCTCTGATCATCACCCAATTAAAACAAATTTCTCTATTAAATCTCAAAAAGAAGCATGCAGGAAAATGAATTCCTCATCTTTCAAACTTAATTGTGACCTTTTGAAAGATCAAGACTATGATGGGGGAATTAAGGCTCTAAGGAATATTTGTAAAATGAGATATAAGGACCAAGATAGAATCTTTTATTGGACTAAGGTGATTGAATCATGTAAATTAGTTTTCCAAATAGTGGGAAAAAAATATGCATTCCACAAGAGAAAAGAAGAGTTATTTCTCTAGCAAGAATTCCTTTAGCTAGAGGAGAAAACTCAACAAAACCCTAGTGATGATATTTTGATAGCTAAATTGGGGGAAGTAAAACATAGTTTGAGGAAAATCTAGATTAAGAAAGCTCGAGGAGCTAAAATAAGAGCTAAGCTTAACTAGCTTGAGGATGGGAATAAAGGAACTAAGTATATTCTAACCTTCTTAAATACGAAAATATAAGAGAAAATGTCCAAACAATTATTGAAGATGGAGTAGCCTTGAACAACACTGATGAGATTTTGGAGGCCTTTAAAAGATTTTATGAAAATCTATTTAAAGCATATGACAAGAGAGATGGGTGTTCTGAGGCTCAGGAACTGTGTGCCAGGATATGCAAGAAAAAAATAAACCTAGAAATGAGCAATGTTTTAGATAGGAGAATAGCTAAAGAAGAAATGAGGAATTCCATTAAATCTATGAGTAATGGCAAGTCTCCATGGGCTGATGGCCTCCCTATAGAATTCTACAAGGGTAATATGGATTGGATAGTGGATGATTTATTTGATGTGTACAATGAAGCCATTGAAAGGGGATCTTTGGGAAAAGATATTAACAGAGGAATCATTAAGCTCTTGCCTAAAGAGGGGGATAAAACAGAGTTGAAAAACTAGAGACCTATTACCTTATTAAATGTATCCTACAAAATCATTGCTAAGATTTTAGCCTCTAGGCTCAAGAATAGTCTCCCAAAAATAATAAATCCAACTTAGACATGATTCATTAAAGGTAGGCATATTTTGGAAAACCTTATCACTAGCTGGGAAGCCCTTCACTGGGCTAGAGAAACCAACCAAGAAGTAGGTATCCTCCTCCTAGATTTTGAAAAGACATATGATAGGGTTGAATGGTCTTTCATTTTCAAGATCCTTAGGGCTATTGGCTTTCCAGTTTTGTTCTATAGA
The DNA here is from genome assembly GCA_027924645.1 of Cunninghamia lanceolata. NCBI lineage: Eukaryota > Viridiplantae > Streptophyta > Pinopsida > Cupressales > Cupressaceae > Cunninghamia > Cunninghamia lanceolata. The sequence continues at coordinate 4,297,352 of BSBN01000262.1, read as the reverse complement.
ATGGTGGAAATGTTGTTTGTGGATGCCTCAGCTTAGGTGGAGGTAAATGGTATCCTATCTACCCCATTTCTAATGGGCAGGTCTATTAGGCAGGGATGCCCCCTTGCCCTAGCCCTATTTGTTATACCATCTCAAGCTATCTACTATATTTTAAGAATTGATTTGATTGATAGAAAACTGGAAGGTATCTCCTTACCTAATGGGGATAGACTATTGAATGTTCAATTTGAAGATGACACTGCTCTATTTCCTAGAGCTTCTAAAAAGGAATTAGAAATCTTAGAGAGGAGGTTGGATTTTTTCTGTTTAGCCTCAGGGGCTAAATTTTCTTGTTCTAAATCTATTTTGCTGACATGTGATTTATCAAAGCCAGATTGGTTGGGAATGACAAATGGCAGTGGGGAGGCCCCATGAAGCAAGTCAGATTTTTGGGGATCCCCTTTGCCATTTGCCCATCTCTCAAGCATATGTGGGAGTGGATTTTTGCTAAATTAGAAAAGAAATTAAGGAACTGGGATAGAATTCATTTATCCTTAGCTGGTAGGACTCAGGTCTGCCAAAAAATTGTCTCTGCCTATTCCATCTATTACTCCTCTATGTGGCTCTTTGCAAAATTTTAGTTTAATATTATTCACAAGGTAATCCGAGATTTCTTGTGGTCTAATGGGAAAGGAAAATATTAAAGGCACCTTGTCAAATGGGAATGGTGATGTATCAGTAAAGAGATGGGGGGCCTGGGTCTCAAGGACTTGAGGCTTCAAGGTATTACCTTGGCTGTTAAATGGATTCTTAACTCATTGACAGGTGATGAACCATAGAAAATCCTAATAAGAAATAATATTGAAAATGTTGTCCCTAATAAAAATAGGGACTGGGGAAAGATTTATTTCCAAGATGCTTTGCTAGGGGAGTTTAAATCCAAACCAAGGGGGTCTGCTATCTTCCATAGCATATGGCAAGCCTAGGAACATGCTAAACCCTTCATTAAGGACAAAGAAGCTATAAATTTGGAAAGGGGTACTATCTGGATCCATAGATCAATATGGTGGAATGTAAAACATAATGGAAAATGCCTTGCCCTAATCCGAGGCTATTCGGCTAGGAAATGTAGTAAAAAAGGGTTGAATAATTTAAGAGACCTATTTGAGGAGGGCTTTCCCAAATCTTGGGAACTTATAAAGGAACAATTTTAGTTGGATAGAATACATTGGAGAACTTTTACAATTTTAGACAAAGCTTTTATAAAAAGTATCTCCTCAAAAATATCTTTCTTTGGGGAAGAGAATATTAGAAATTTGAAATGGGAAGATGGAACAACATTTTATAATATGAGGCCTAAGGTGATGTATAAGATGTTCACTAAAGATATTGACATATTTCATCATATCAGTTCTACTTGTGGAAGCACTTTGGACTATAATAGTTTATCAAAAACTTTTAAAAACCTATGGTCTAATGTTTTAGAACCAAAAAAGGCTTATTTTAGATGGCTATTAATTTTGAATAAATTAAATGAAGGGTTTGAGTCCCCTGTTTGTCAATTATGTGATATGCCTAATTCAGTTGCATTTTTGGCTTATTCTTTCAACTGAAGTTCTTTGGTTCATATGGGAAAAAAGGAATGCTGAAAGATTTCTGGGCAAGAAGAGGGATCCCACTGAGATTCTTGTGAATCTCATGACATTGAATTTCTTTGAACAAGTTTTAGTTACTTTGGAGATCTCATTTGCCAGATTCAAAGAGTTGATGGAAATAGGGGCTACTTTCTACAAGGAAGACATAAAAGAATCGGACTCCTATGCCAGAAACTCAAGGAAAATGGACACAATATTCTTCAACTCATACACTCATTTTCAAAAGGTATACAGTAAGCTCAAATAGAAAGAGGTGCAAGAAAGTAAACTAGCAAAAGTCTCGGAGGGATCTTGTCAGAACTTTAATGTAAATGTCGACCAACTAAGGGCTTCTCCAAAGCTAGGGGCCTTTCTGGGAACCGATGCATGTGATTATAGTGATAATAGAGCTCATATTTGGGACCATGAAGTTCCTTGGCATAATGATCCAGGCTAGAAGCTAGGGAAGGTTAAATCAGAGGAATCTAAATAGGGAATAGATTTGGATGACAGTCTAGGTCTGTATTATCAATACTTGGATGTACAAAAAGATGTAGGTTCAGTGAATGACTATAAGGAAGCAGAAGGAGATCCAATGGAAACAGATGAGAAAAAGAAAACAAATAATGTTCAGGTTGCAGAGCTTTAGCAAGATGGTAAAGAAAGTTTAGTCTTTGATAGTGTAGAATAGGAAGCCCCAAATACATGAACAAAACACAATAAGGACGAGGAATAAGAGATACAAGTGTAGTGAATAGGATGATAAAATCAGAGGCAGTCTATTATCTAATACTTTCTAAAGTTTTGAATTCGTTAAAAGTTTTTGATCTTATTAGGGAACAGTTGTGTTTTTTGGATTGAAGAAGTAGTGGTTTAATGTATTTTGTGGTCATTTTCTTAACCATTTATATGTAAAACTTTTCTACTTGGAATATATATTATTAGTGCTAGATTCTCAATCCAAAAAAGAAGAGGTTAAGAAGGTTAATACTCCCTCAACTATGAATCAAATTACTTCATCTGAGCACAACATTTTTTCAAAGGCCATGGAAATTGAGTTTGTAGGAACATTCACTCACATCTGTGTCGATTACTGCTACAACTGAAGACAATATTATTTCTTTCACTTCAACCCATGATAGGGGCATCAACTTTGGTGTAGAGGACTAATCTTTTCTACATCATGAAGGATTTAATACCTTTTACATGGACCATAGCAAATAAGGGTATGATTAATATAATAGTTCACGTTTCATTCATTATGGCCCAAAATAAATCAATCATTTAAAACAATGCACCCTGAGAGGAAGTCTACACCAGCAAAGAATGAGAATGAAATTATTTTAAAATGTTGGAATGCAAAACATCATGGAGGAAGTAATTCCCTTCAGAAGGAAATTGAATGCAACACTTCTGGGGGGGAAGGCCGACCATACACCAAGAAGGAGAGGTGATGCCTCACATTTCCCGTTGTTTCTAAAATAATTTAAAATTAGTTGTTATAAAATTGATGCTAGGGAGAAGTGTGGGAGAGGTGGTATATGAAGGGAAGAAAAGAGACATTGCCAATTTTATCATAAATTAGACCAATTTTGGGTGATTTGAAACACCAACATATAAGCACCATCGTGGAATTTTAGAAGTGGCTTTTTATATTAGATTTCAATGCCTCTTTAGAGGAAGAAACCAAAGTGATATATGTGGAACCATGATGGATAGAGAGGAAGCACTCAAATTGGTGCTATTTTTTTGTAATAAATGCTGCCACATAGAAGTCATAGAGAGGGAAGCGGGCAATTTTGAGGGGGGCCCATTTGAGTCTCTTTGACTCTTCCTATTCTACAGATTCAAAGGAGATACAAAGCATCTCTTGGAAGTTATAAAGAGGCCTGGTGGATGGAGAATGAAGGTTTCAGCCTTAGGAGGTGACTCAATTGATGTAAAATATCATTATGCAGAGTATGAATGTGTGTAGGTGCGATAAAGAAGGAAAGGAACAATCTAGAGAGTAGAAGTAATATATAGAAAAGAAGATAGAGTGCAACAAGCAAGGCATGACTGTGGCACATTGCAAGAAGAGAAGGTAGAGGAGATAGGAGAACTAGAGTGGGTGAGCTAAGAGGCCATGAGGGCCATAATGTAAAATTGTTGTAGATGATTATGAAATTTTTTTTTAATTTAAAAAAAATAAAGTTTTGTTGCAATCTTGTGGTTGTGTGTTGGTGAGAGGGGAGTACTTGTTGCTAATATGTGTTGTTATTAATGTCAACATAGTATACATTGATGTCAACATAATAGCTATAAATGTATAGACAAACTTGTACAAAGAAAGAGATAGTATGGTCGAGGCAAACCAGTCTGAGAGAAGAAAAAAGCAGTCATGTCTTTGCATGTTTCCTATATCCACACATACATATCTCATCAGTTGGAAGTGCCACACTTATTGGTAAGAAGCAGAAAACTATGGCATTCACAGTGCACATCCTAAGGCAGAGTCAACTTGAATCGGTCCACACTTCTCTGCAAAGAAAGATTTGATCTTGTGGTTCTTAAGATAACTTCTTGTATGCATTGACATGATATATCCAAGTCTTTAGCTCCCCACATCTTCAACATGAAAAGTTACAAGGGACAGTGTATCAACCATCACCTAGACAAAGCAAAGTAGTAATGGGGAGATAATAGATTGCTCTGTATTCCTTTGGAAGAGATTTGTTTGTCATGCAGTTCTAAGAAATGACTAAGATATGTTATGATGGAGTTTTAAGTGGTCTAGTGGTCCACAAAGACCATACTTAAGTGACAGAGGTAATATAGTTTGTTTTGAAGCCTAAATACACAAGTTGAGTTCTGCAAAAGTTGAAACATGTATAAATCTATCACTAGAGCATATGCAAAGGTATTATATGGTCCAAGGTACATCAAGTATGATTTGCATGCATGCAATTTTCATTTTTTGGTACTGCATGAAGTTATCATGTTTGCAAACAATGTTTTAAGTATAACTATCCTCTAGAACCATGGTTATCCAAATCATCTTTTGAATACCTTTGGAATCATCAGATACACATGTGAGGATCTAATAAAAAGTATATAATGATGTTTAAGTTCATTCCCAAAAGGTTTTAGGTCTTTCATTTCACTGCAACATCATATTTTGAGATATGAAATATCACATCTGGGATGCTCTGTTATCCACAAATAGTCATTTCTCCTATCTTCTGGATGCATAGATTGAGTTGATACTTCAGTAGTAAGAAGTATGTAGTTTTTTTAGTACACTTGAGACTGAATTCTTTTTCCGTATAGAGTTTTTGGCTTTTCCCCAACTATACAAAGATGAACAGTTAGTAGTGTTGAACAACTTGAGCTGACTAGTTAAGTGTTTGACATGTGTAGAGGATCTTGATTAGTTTCTTTATCTTTAAATGTATGGAGAGATGTGCATTGATACCCTTAATGAAGCCCTGTGGTCTGCAACATGTTTTTCTTATCATATTGTATATTTTGAGGCTAACTTTTGAAGAGATACATGTTTCCTCTAGTGATGTCTTGATGCCCACCTAATCAATGGTTTAATGTGTTGTGGAGGATATTTATAGAAGACCAAATTCATTTGTGAAGTAATAAGGTGAATGAGAATATCATAGCAAGGGGAGGATATGAAGTGTGCTAAATCAGTTTGAAGATATGTATTGAACACAAAAGTAGACTACATTACCAACATAAATCAGATGTATTCTTTGTAGCAGCCCAAGAATACTTCTTTTGTAAATCCCATTGTAGTGAGAAGAGCACTTAGGGAATAGTAGCTTCCTTGGGTTGTAGCCCTAAATAAAAGTGTAATTGTTGTCAGCTTTAAACCAGGAGTAGTAGCTTCCTTGGGTTGTAGCCCTAAAACAATGTTGTAATACCTTTACTGTGACCATAATATATTGTGAGCTAATCCTCACTATGGTTTTTCCCTATTTTAGGGTTTTCCACGTAAAAATACTGGTATTATGTGTTGATTCTTGAATTGTATGTTTTCCTTTCTATTCTCCAAGGTATTCAGTTTTATCAGGAAATGTTTGTTTAAAGTTTTTAGGTATGCTGATTCACCCCCGCTCTCAACACCCTATTGTGTTCAACAATTGGTATCAGAGCCAAGTTCCTTTGACAAAATTAACAACTAAGGTAGATCATGCACTTGAACACATGGAATCTGAAGTGATGGACAATGATATATTTGTACCAAAACTAGATCTAGAAGCAATAGAACCTAAAGGTTGGGACTTTGAGCCTAATGAAAATGAAGTAGACCTTGAAGGAGAACTCAAGTTAGCTCTTAGTGACCTAGAGGAAGCAAAAGAACTAAACTTAGAATATGAAGATATGCTTGAAAATGTAAAATAAATAATTGAAAAATTGAAGGCAAAGGACAAAGAATCAAAAGAAGGAATGGGCAGACTAAAAACTCTAATAGAAGGAGATAAAGGAGGTGACAAGCTCAAGGAGGCAGAAGAAATGATCTCAAACTTGAACGTCATGGTTGAAGAAGAAAACAAGATTGAAGACTGCTTAAACATCAAGCTCAATGAGGAATCAACTAAATGTTCAAAACTTGAGGAAGAAGTTGTCACTCTAAGGAAAGAACTGAAAAAGGCATAAGAATAAAGGGTAAGTGCAAGAAGATGGGGGGCCAAAAGGGGTCTTAAGTGGCCACTTTTTTTTGAAATCAAGAAATACTGGCCTTGGATGAGAAATTGAGCATAGTTACACTCAAAATTGGAGATGCAACCAAAACAATGTTCGTAGTGCTTCGAGTCTACTTTCTAAACTACTATTATTTTTTAAAATGGCATAGATTAAGGGGTTCAAAAGAGGGAGCCATAGAAATTGGTGTTGTTTCTGTCAAAAAAACATAACATAGCATGTTTTGTGGCCCCCTCAAAAGGTCAACTTTTTTTTTGGTATTTTTAAAATTGCTTTAGTGAGAAATTAGCTAATAGCATGTAGTTTATGCTTGATTTTTCTGATAATTTTTTGATGAATATTTGATTTTTTACTAATTTTCAAAGTGGACACATCCTAAAAAATAGAATTTTGGTCGTGCTACCCCTATAAATTTTGAAAACTAATTGAAAATGTTTTTTTTCTTTTTTCAATATTTGTAGAATGGAGTCTAGTTTCTAAATATGTAATTTTTTTGAAATTTCAATGAATAGTTAATTTACAATGAAAAAAAGACCAAATAGTGGTCTTTGCCCAAAAATGGACACACAAACAAAAGAAATTAAAGATGAAAGGCTTAACATTGTTAAAATGTGAAAAAAATCACATTGTCAAATAGCTAGGAGAAAGCCTAATATTACTCAGGTGTTCGATTTGTTTGACCTGAAACACGTGCAAATTTGAGGGTTAGCACAAACCAAATTGTGAAATCCTGTAGAATATGGAAAAACATGTCTTTGGACATTGGAAAGGAACTCCAAGCCTTTGGGTTGGAAATCCAAAGCAAATCCCAAGCCCAAGGCTTGGGATTCCCAAAGCAAAACATAACTAGAGTTTGTGCTTTTCATTTTTCCTTTTCTGTAAAAGATTGTGCTGTTTGTCATGGGGAACATAACTAGAGCGCATTATAACACGTTTGCGTTATGTTCCCCTTAATTTTTTTTATGTTCAAGGCTATTAATCATGTATGTATGTATGTATGCCTATATGTATGTATGTATCTACGTATGCCCATATGTATGTATGTATCTATGTATGCCTATATGTATGTATGTATAGTGTCGAGGGTAGAGGACGGTAGAGATGGGAGTGAGCTAGATAGGGGAGGAGAGGGGTGGATAAGGATTGAATGATTAAGGTTTAAGGTTGAGGGTTGAGCGTTTAGGGATAGGATTTAGAGTTTTGGGATAAGGGATTAGAGTTTAGGACCTTGAGGGATTAGGGTTTAGAGTTGAGGCTTTAGGGATAGTGTTTAGGGTTAAGGGTCAAGGGATTAGGGTTAAGGTAGAGTGTTGAGGGTAGAGGGATTAGGGTTTAAGGTATAATTTAGTAGTTTTTGTGGATAGAGCTAGTAAACAATGGGAGATTATTTGCCTGTTTCATAACAATATACCTCCCCTAAGCCCAGGGTGGACAACAAGAAACATAGATGTACCCCGATGCAAATCTTTTCTCATAATGATCATCCTTCTGATTTCAACTATTAATTACTCACTGTGGATGTACCATACGCAAAGCTTTTCTCATAGTGTGTACACCTATTGGCATAATGAACCCCAGATGGGCCAAAAAAACATGCCATATAACATTACTAACATTAAAAAAGTTCATAGCCATTTTTCTGACATATTCTTGCAACTCAAATATCTTTAAGAGAAGAGTGTCAAAAATGATGGGTTTAACAACCTAAGGCAAAGCAGTTTTGTTGGGTTTAGGGATAGGGTTTAGGGTTTAGGATTGAGGGATTACGGTTTAGGTTTGAGGGATTATGGTTTAAGGTATAGTGTTGAGGGTTGAGGGTTTAGGGATAGGGTTTAGGGTTGAGGGATTAGGGTTTAGGGTTGACGGATTAGGGTTTAATGTTGAGAGTTGAGGGTTGAGGGTTGAGGGTTTAGGGATAGGGTTGATGGTCAAGGTATTAGGATTAAAGTAGAGTGTTGAGGGTAGAGGGATTAGGGATAGGGTTTAGGGTTGAAGGTTTAACGATTGAGGGTTGAGGCTTTAGGGCTGAGGGTTAAGGGATTGGGTTTTAAAATTAGTGTTGAGCATCGAGGGTTTATGGATAGGTATTAGGGTTTAATTTTTAAGGGTTAAGGGTTGACGGATAGGGTTTAGGGTTTAGGGATAAGGGATTAGGGTTTAAGGTATAGTGTCAAGGGTTGAGGGTTTAGGAATAGGGATAGCGTTTAGGGTTTAGGGATGAGGGATTAGGGTTGAGGGTTGAGGGATTAGGGTTTTAAGGTATAGTGTCAAGGGTTGAGGGTTTATTGATAGTGTTTAGGGTTGAGGGTTGAGGGATTCGGTTTTAGGGTTGATGGATTAGGGTTTAAGGTATAGTGTTGAGGGTTGAGGGTTTAGCGATAGGGTTTAGGGTTGACAGATTAGGGTTTAGGGTTGATGGATTAGCGTTTAATGTCAAGGTTAGGGTTAGAGTGTCGAGGGTAGAGCGATTAGGGATAGGGTTTAGGGTTGAAGGTTTAAGGATTGAGGGTTGAGGCTTTAGGGATGAGGGTTTAAGGCTTAAGATATAGTGTTAAGTGTTGAGGGTGTAGGGATAGGGTTTAAGTTTTAAGGGTTAAGGGTTGAGGGATAGGGATTAGGGGGTTGATGGTTTATGGATAGGGTTTAGGTTTGAGGGATTAGGGTTTAGGGTTGATCAATTAGGGTTTAATGTTGAGAGTTGAGGGTTGAGGGTTGAGGGTTGAGAGTTGAGGGTTGAGGGTTGAGGGTTGAGGTTGAGGGACAGGGTTAATGGTCAAGATATTAGGGTTAAATAAGAGTGTCGAGGGTAGAGGGATTAGGGATAGGGTTTAGGGTTGAAGGTTTAAGGATTTAGGGTTGAGGCTTTAGGGATGAGGGTTAAGGGATTAAGGTTTAAGATATAGTGTTGAGTGTCGAGCGTGTAGGGATAGGTTTTAGGGTTCATGTTTTAAGGGTTAAGGGTTGAGGGATCAGAGTTAAGGGTTGAGGGATTAGGGTTTGATGTTGAGGGTTGAATAGATTGAGGTTCGAGGGTTAAGGCTTTTGGGATAGGGTTGAGGGTCGAGGGACTAGGGTTAAAGTAGAGTGTCGAGGGTATAAGGATTAGGGATAGGGTTAGAGGGTTTAGGGATAAGGGATTAGGGTTTAAGGTATAGTATCGAACCCGTTGAGGGTCTAGGAATAGGGATAGCGTTTAGGGTTTAGGGATGAGGGATTAGAGTTGAGAGATGATAGATTAGGGTTGAGGGTTGAGGGATTAGGGTTTAGGGATAAGGTTTAGGGTTGAGGGTTGAGGGATTAGGGTTTAAGGTATAGTGTTGAGGGTTTAGGGATAGGGTTTAGGGTTGAGGGATTAGAGTGAAGGGTCGAGGGATTAGGATTTGACGTTGAGGGTTGAGGGTTGAGGCTTTAGGGTTTAGGGTTTAGGGATAAGGTTAAGGGTCAAGGGATCGGAGTTAAGGGTTGAGGTATTAGGGTTTGACATTGAGGGTTTAGGGTTGAGGTTCAAGGGTCAAGGTTTAGGGATAGGGTTGAGGGTCTAGGGATTAGGGTTAAAGTAGAGTGTGGAGGGTATAAGGATTAGGGATAGAGTTGGAGGGTTTAGGCATAAGGGATTAGGGTTTAAGGTATAGTATTGAGTCTGTTTAGGGTTTAGGAATAAGGATAGCATTTAGGGTTTAGGGATGAGGGATTAGAGTTGAGGGATGATGGATTAGGGTTGAGGGTTGAGGGATTAGGGTTTAGGGATAAGGTTTAGGGTTGAGGGATGAGGGATTAGGGTTTAAGGTATAGTGTTGAGGGTTTAGGGATAGGGTTTAGGGTTGAGGGATTAGAGTGAAGTGTCGAGGGATTAGGATTTGACATTGAGGGTTGAGGGTTGAGACTTTAGGGTTTAGGGTTTAGGGATAGGGTTGAGGGTCAAGGAATCAGAGTTAAGGGTTGAGGGATTAGGGTTTGACGTTGAGAGTCAAGGGATTAGGGTTAAAGTAGAGTGTGGAGGGTATAAGGATTAGGGATAGGGTTGGAGGGTTTAGGGATAAGGTATTAGGGTTTAAGGTATAGTATCGAGTCTGTTGAGGGTTTAGGAATAGGGATAGTATTTAGGGATTAGGGATGAGGGATTAGAGTTGAGGGATGACGGATTAGGGTTGAGGGTTGAGGGATTAGGGTTTAGGGATAAGGTTTAGGGTTGAGGGTTGAGGGATTAGGGTTTAAGGTATAGTGTTGAGGGTTTAGGGATAGGGTTTAGGGTTGATGGATTAGAGTGAAGGGTCGAGGGATTAGGATTTGACGTTGAGGGTTGAGGGTTGAGGGTTTAGGGATAGGGTTGAGGGTCGAGGGATCAGAGTTAAGGGTTGAGGGATTAGGGTTTGACGTTGAGGGTTGAGGGTTGAGATTTGAGGGTCAAGGGTTTAGGGATAGGGTTGAGGGTCGAGGGATTAGGGTTAAAGTAGAGTGTCGAGGGTATAAGGATTAGGGATAGGGTTGGAGGGTTTAGGGATAAGGGATTAGGGTTTAAGGTATAGTATCGAGTCTGTTGAGGGTTTAGGAATAGGGATAGTATTTAGGGATTAGGGATGAGGGATTAGAGTTGAGGGATGACGGATTAGGGTTGAGGGTTGAGGGATTAGGGTTTAGGGATAAGGTTTAGGGTTGAGGGTTGAGGGATTAGGGTTTAAGGTATAGTGTTGAGGGTTTAGGGATAGGGTTTAGGGTTGATGGATTAGAGTGAAGGGTCGAGGGATTAGGATTTGATGTTGAGGGTTGAGGGTTGAGGGTTTAGGGATAGGGTTGAGGGTCGAGGGATTAGAGTTAAGGGTTGAGGGATTAGGGTTTGATGTTGAGGGTTGAGGGTTGAGATTTGAGGGTCTAGGGTTTAGGGATAGGGTTGAGGGTCGAGGGATTAGGGTTAAAGTAGAGTGTCGAGGGTATAAGGATTAGGGATAGGGTTGGAGGGTTTAGGGATAAGGGATTAGGGTTTAAGGTATAGTATCGAGTCTGTTGAGGGTTTAGGAATAGGGATAACATTTAGGGTTTAGGGATGAGGGATTAGAGTTGAGGGATGATAGATTAGGGTTGAGGGTTAAGGGATTAGGGTTTAGGGATAAGGTTTAGGGTTAAGGGTTAAGGGATTAGGGTTTAAGGTATAGTGTTGAGGGTTTAGGGTTTAGGGATATGGTTGAGGGTCGAGGGATCAGAGTTAAGGGTTGAGGGATTAGGGTTTGACGTTGAGGGTTGAGTTCTAAAGATAGACAAACAGAGATTTTGTATTCAGGTTATTTAGATGTTGATGGGTTTAGACTTGAGCTGAAATGCTAGACGCTTAATCTAGCCTAAAGAGAGTTTTTTTCATCAAACACAGATTTATGGGTCTGATTATATTGATTACCTCTCCAGTTTTGGGTGTGGATGTTTTGGAATCAATTAGGAAGTCTTCAGGAGAATTTGTGGAAGTGGATTGGCAATCACTTGACATAACCCCTGCTATTTATGCTTGGATAAAGATTTGTCACAAACTAGAACTTCTGCTTCCAAAGAAGATCTGTCTTTCTTCCTCAGTGGGTATTTTCTATCAAGAACTTGATTATGAGGGCTTGCCCCTTCATTTTTATGTCTATCATATGGCACAACATCTGGCAAGCTCTTGCAGGAAATAGGAAAAGTTCTCCCTCAAAAACCTTGTGGTCATTCAAGTCTGAAGGGGAAGGTTTGGAAAGAGAAATGGATCACCAAAGAGATGAAGAATTTCTTATTTCTCAAACACCATCAGTGGTTTTTCTCTGATGCAGAGGACCTACCAATATGGAAAGCATTTAAAGATTATATTATCTCCAAAGGAAAATCTTGACATTCTCCCAAAATGTCATCCTTCAGCAAGGCGGGACCAAGTGGCTTGGCTCTTCCAGTCATGGATCCTCCCATATTTAAGAGGAATTGTAAGGCTTGGAAGTGTTAATTGATGAAGCACAGGATGCGGTCATCCCTGCTTGTGTTAAAGAAGATAATGCACAGGATGTGATCAATCTATAGCAGGACAAAACGCGAGCACATTATAACGCGCTCATGTTTTATTGTGCTATAGAAATGGTAAAAAAGTGTTGACCCCCATGATCCAGGCCCACATGCTTTGTTTTCATACTGATTCTGCGCATGCTCTGACAAAAAGTAAGTGCTTTCATGCTGTTGGGAAGTTCACATGCACATTTTACACATTCTACCACCTTTGCATGATCTTTCCACCACCTTTTCTGCTTTGCCAACTTGAGAAGGTGGAAATAACATAGTTTTCACACCAAGTTTGATATATATCTATTCAAGTTTCAATTATTATAGTGTTGCAATGTTAATTGTGATTCAATTTTAGGAATTTAAAATTATAGATTGTTAATAGTATTGTTGTTAGTAATTATATTTGAGTGTTATTCAATTTAACATTGAAAAGGAATCAAGTGGTGAAAAACTCAAATTGTTGAGGAGTTTGATGCAAGAAGAAAAAAACACTACATAATTGGGTACTCTCTCCATTCGAATCTTCATTTTTTAGGTATGTCAAGTCTTTACATTTTCCTTAATTCTATTTGAATTACTTTATCATGCTTTATCATACATGTTTAAAATAGACATATTCCCAATCAAGAAAACAGCCTACAATCTCACATGATGCCATGTATATTTTCTACACTTGGGCTCTTTAATAATTATGTGCAATAAACAGACCTTAACATACCACGATGTCAAACTATACAAGAATAAAAACTTACAACATAATAAAAATACAATCCCACTATTATCTTGTACTCATTTCTTAGGAACTAATTTTGGTCTTTTTATCATGCTATAGACAAATTCTCTGTCATGCCGAGGAAAATATCAAGAATTAAACCAACACAGTTAGAGATAGAAGATAAGAATGCAAAGAAAGTAGTGGCTATGAGGGAACTTCGTGAGAAGAGGAAATTGGACATGATAAATGAAGACATGCCAATTGAAGAGGAACCACAACCATCACAAAGAGATATGGTATTAGCAGTACAAAGAGAACGAATGCAAAAACTTCGTGCTACGAGAGATTTGAATACCATAGTTGGAGACATGTCCTCTACTGCAAGTCAACATGTAGGTACACCATCTACCACATCTCAAGTTGAGAGTAGATCATCACTCACATGTGATGAAGGAGGTACGCCATCATTCCCACCTCAACCTCAAGGTATGTCATCTATTCCATCTTCAATTGAAGGTATGCCATTTAGCCCATCTCATTTAAATATTGATAAAATTCATAATGTTGAGATGAATTTACCTAACTTAACACCACCTAGAATTTTCCTTAGAAATACAAAGTTTGGAAACAAAATAGTAGAGTTTGGCAAGTGTAAAACAATGGCATACAATACAAAAAATGGTAAAGAAGCAAAGAGGTGTGAATTGGTTATTGAAAAGATTCCAGTGTATCAGTTTATGCCTATATTTCATGACAGCATAGTGTATGAGTATGGAAGACATGCCCATAAAGCTCGATGGTTGGACTTGCAATTCAAGTTATGCAAGGACACATTTCTAGTTGGTAGCATTGTTTCAGTCGTTGACTTTGCAGAGAACTACAGTCTACAGCCACAGTGTGAGGTGCAATCACAATATTACAACTCCACACAGGTTTCTATATTTGTGCACATCGCATGCATTCATGTGAATGATAGTACAGAGGATGATAGAAAGATCATAAGGGGGTATAATTTCTATATTAGTGATAATTGTACACATTCTACGGAGTTTGTGCAAGGTTTCTTTTAGGTGTTCTACAATGATTTGGCTAGAAGGGGCATATCGTTCAGTCAGCATATCATATGGTCAAATAACTATGCATCACAATTCAAAAACCCACATAATTTCTATTAGCTGAGTAGGATGCATAATTTTACAGGTATTCAACATATGTGGAACTTTTGTGAGGCTAGGCATGGAAAGGGGAGCATGATGGTGCAGGAGCATGTATCAAAAGAGCCATAGCATGAGAAGAGTTAAAGTATAAAGACAATACAAAGTTGACAGATGCAAAATTGATTGTCGAGTGGTGTAATGCTTCCATGGGTCTAGGTAATGAAGGTAAGTCTTCAGTTCATAAATTTTTTGGTTGATAGATGATACTAACATTGCATCATATGAGGATTGTTGTACACTAATAGGATCAAATGAGATGCACTCTTTCAGAAGCTCAATTGCAGGTTCATGGAGTATCCATACATGAAAGATGTCATTCTTTTGTTCTTCCTGTACAATTCAAGTCTGGGATGATTGTGAGTCAAAGGAGTGGGTTGACGAATGGCAGTTAAGTTATCTTAGCCCACTTGACACATATCGACCCCTGACGGCACTAGAACTAACATAGATGGAATCATCAGTTGACTTTGACCACATATTAGATTTAGTTCAACCAGGTAATATAGGGCACGTATATGCATCTAATTTCATCTAGTTCAACCAGGTAATGTCATCTTACTTTGTAGCATTTTTGTAATGTTCACTAATTTCATCTAATTTGCTACACATATCAATGTAGGGCATGTATACGCAGTTATTACAGATGAAGATAATGAAGAGGGAATAGATTATTACTTATGTCATTGTGTTGAGGCCAAAAAGAAATTGGAGGCCCCTGTTACAGATGGAGAAAACATCAAATACCCTACAGGCTCAGTGGTTATTACTAGAACATGGCTTAGAAGGTACCCACATAAGAGTGTTAATGTTTGGCTATTTTAGGACTTTGACACACATCAGAAGATTCTTCATTACTTGAACCTTGTCGTGGCATCCAATGTTCATTTGATAAAGTATCGGGGTAGACCTTTGAACAAAATCTTGTGGAAGGTGCGTGAGTCTAACCATGAAGCAATACTTGACACAATAAAGAGTAGAGCAGACCCAGATGGTTCATTGGATTAATTTGTAAGTATTCACATTGATTTTGTAAAGTCATGTTACATTGAGTTGTAAGTATGCACATTAATTTGTAAGGTTTGTCTTTTTTTAATTTCCTGCTGCATTTTTACACATATACACATTTTTACATCATCATGTTATGCATTTTTGGTGTCCTGGTCCTGATGCGACCAAACTGACTATTCTAATATGTCTAGATGGGTACGTTTACGCTAGGCATGGTCTTGTTTTCACCTAAACATGTTGAAACAGTCCGAGCTACATTGTATCGACGATATCCTTGAAGAGTCCAAAGTGCAAAAAGGCAACAATCTTTGACGAGATGTTACTCAAAAACTGTGTCACTTAGAAACATTATGTCTGAGGCAACGTGATCATGTAGAGTTCCTCTACATTAACCTCTCAGTTTTTTATATCTCTGAGGCATTTGCCCATGGTGAAAGGTTTTTTGCTACCCCAAAAATCGTCAGGAGGCAGTGTAAAGTTGCAAAGGGGTGTAACTTTCATCCTACTCCTAATGCAACCAAATTGACTATTTAAACACATCTAGATGGGTACGTTTACACTAGGCATGGTCCTTTTTTCACCCAAACATGTCGAAACAGTCCGCGTTACATTGTACCGACGATATCCCTGAAGAGTCTAAAGTGCAAAAAGGTAGCAATCTTTAATGAGATGTTACTCAAAAATTGTGTCACTTAGAAACATTCCATCTAAGGCAACGTGATCACATAGAGTGTCTCTACAATAACGTCTCTCAGTTTTTTATATCTCTAAGGTATTTGCCCATGGTGAAAGGTTTTCTGCTGCCCCAAAAATCGTCAGAAAGAGGCAGTGTAAAGTTGCAAAGGGGTGTAACTTTTGTCCTGCTCCTGATGCAACCAAACTAACTATTCCAATGCATCCAAATGGGTAGATTTATGCTAGGCATGGTCCTATTTTTCACCCAAACATGTCGAAATAGTCCGAGCTACATTGTACCAACGATATCCCTAAAGTGTCCAAAGTGCAAAAAGGCAGCAATCTTTGACAAGATGTTACTCAAAAACTACATCACTTAGAAACATTCTGTTTGAGGAAACGCGATCACGTAGAGTGCCTTTACAATAACCTCTCTCAATTTTTTATCTCTGAGGCATTTGCCCGTGGTGAAAAGTTTTCTGCTACCCCAAAAATCGTCAGAAGGAGGCAGTGTAAAGTTGCAAAGAGGTGTAACTTTCATCCTACTCCTGATGTGACCAAACTGACTATTTCAACATGTCCATATGGGTATGTTTACGCTAGGCATGGTCCATTTTTCACCCAAACATGTTGAAACAGTCTGCGCTACATTGTACCGATGATATCCCTGAAGAGTCCAAAGTGCAAAAAGGTAGCAATTTTTGACGAGATGTTACTCAAAAACTGTGTCACTTAGAAACATTCTGTCTAAGGCAACGCGATCATGTAGAGTTCCCCTACAATAACCTCTCTCAGTTTTTATATCTCTGAGGCATTTGCCCGTGGTGAAAGGTTTTCTGCTACCCCAAAAATCATTAGAAGGAGGCAGTGTAAAGTTGAAAAGGGGTGTAACTTTTGTCCTACTTCTGATGTAACCAAACTGACTATTCCAATGCATCCGGATGGGTACATTTACACTAGGTATGGTCTTGTTTTTCACCCAAACATGTCGAAACAGTCTGAGCTACATTGTACCGACGATATCCCTGAAGAGTCCAAAGTGTAAAATGGTAGCAATCTTTGACGAGATGTTACTAGAAAATCATGTCACTTAGAAACATTCTGTCTAAGGCAACATGATCATATAGAGTGCCTCTACAATAACCTCTCTTAATTTTTTATATCTCTGAACATTTGCCCATGGTGAAAGGTTTTCTGTTGTCCCAAAAATCGTCAGAAGGAGGTAGTGTAAAGTTGCAAAGGGGTGTAACTTTCATCCTACTTTTGATGTGACCAAACTGACTATTTCAACGCATCCGGATGGGTACATTTATGTTAGGTATGGTCCTATTTTTCACCCAAACATGTCAAAACAATCTGAGCTACATTGTACCGACGATATCCCTAAAGAGTCCAAAGTGCAAAAAGGCAGCAATCTTTGACGAGATGTTACTCAAAAATTGTGTCACTTAGAAACATTCTGTCTAAGGCAATCCGATCACATAGAGTGCCTCTACAATAACTTCTCTTGATTTTTTTATATCTCTGAGGTGTTTTCCTGTGGTGAAAGGTTTTCTACTGCCCCAAAAATTGTCAGAAGGAGGCAATGTGAAGTTGTAAAGCATTGCTAAGAAATCCTCAATACTCAAACACTCCAATGAACTGAAGCAACTTCTTCTTAGGTGCAAATGTAAGGGTACACAAGGGGAAAATGGCACCTAGATGACTTAGTGCATTTCTATGACTTCATTCACATGTTTAAATGTTTGAGAAACTCTCCTTTACTAAGCGCTTGTCCTCATGTCAATGTTAAGCTTTATACCTCCTAGGTGCTCAATTAGGTGATGTCATTAGATACAACTTACCCTTAGGCACCAATGTAGCTTCTTCAATCCATCACACTTCTAGGTGCTCAAATTTGAGGTCTTGGACTTGTATCTTATTCCTAGGCGCAATTGGATGATCTTCCTAGATCTAGGCGCTCATAATGGTGGGAAATTACATGAAGGGGCGCCTCAGTCCAATTTGACTTTGTATTTGATATTTTATGACTCCAATTGACTAGGAATGGCTCAATTTCTAAAGTGTTGACTCAATAATGTAAGTTTAAGGTCTTTTCCTCCTAGGCGCCAATTAATGAGTTCACTAGATGCAATTTCTCCTTAGGTGCCAAAACTAGATAGTAGAGACAAGAGGAGGTGCCTAGCATCAATTTAGGCTCTATTCGTTACTTGTAAGATCTTGAATGATTAAACATGCTTGAAGTAAGCCTTTGTCTCTTGGAACTTACTCAATGATATAGATTTGTGATACTTTATCTAAGGTGCCAATCTAGATCTATATGGAGGTGAAAGAGCACCCAACATCATGAAGCTTTATACTTGGCATTTTTTATGCTTTAAATAATTATGAAGGTCTTAGGATGACTTTTCCCCTCTGGCGTCTACTCTTAGATGTCCTTGGATGCAATTTCAATCTAGGTGTTCATGGAGGTATTGAATGACAAGCAAAGGCGCCTTAGCTTACTTAGCCCATTTCTTTGGACTTTGATGATCTTGACTCTTAAATTCCATCTTGTCTCATGCTCTTAAGCTCTCCTCTTACAAGGTGCCATATTGAATGGATTTAAACTCTCTTGTTATGCTTAGGTGCCAATTCAACATCATTCTGAAGGCAAAGAGTGCCTAGAATCTATTTGACTTAGCTTTTAACATTTTAACAAGTTTAAGCAATGGGAGAGATCTCATCAAGGAGTCCACTCAAAGGATTGTTTCATGTCAACTCTTCCTAGGTGCCAATGTGTGATTAGATGACAAGAAAAGTGTGCCTAAACTCCAAACATTCAATCAATCTTCATATACATACTTCTCTCCTTCAAGGCGCTCAAAGTGGTTAACTCATTCTTCAATTCCTTATTCTAGTTGGTTCTAAGACATTTAGGCACTATCATTCACCAATTCAAACCTTCAAACACTTTTAAGGTGCTCAAAGTGATGTCCATCACCAATCCACTCCTTAGGCACTCAAATTTGATTGTAGAAGCAAGAAATTGTGCCTAAGGTTTATGTTGCTCAAGACCTCCTTTGCAAGGCGCCTTAGATGATGATCAAGGTAAGACTCAATGTAATCTCATAACCTCACCTTATATGCAAGAGGAATTACATTTAATAACCACAATGGTCATCAGGTGCTCATTAGCATATGATTTTGACTATCTTATTCAAAACAAAAAACATACTCTTTGCATCCCAATATGGTATAATAACAAGAAATTAAGAAATATTTTCAATTGACCAACTCATAAAGAATATGGATCAGCATACTCATTTGAATATTTTTAATTGAGTAACTCATAAAGAATATTAATATTTTCTGTTCAACATGATGATTCATTTTTTTTTAAATACAACTTTTATCTTTTAGTTCCAAAATGAGGTTTAGGTGAGACTTGAATAACAATAGCTAGCTTATTAGATCAACAAACATCCTATATAATACAATTGACTTTAAATATTTGAAGTAGCCATCTACAAATATCCATTCGAACGTGGATTTATAATGCAAGTATGGACACCATCAATAAAAAAGATTTGTATTAACTAAATATCCATGTAGGCATACATCAATATCTATCGATATAAGTATAACATATATACAAAATAGCCATATAGGCTTACAAGAATGCCATATAGGCATACAATGTCAACTATATACAATACAAAATATATGTCCACAAATGCCATATAGACATACAACAAAGGAACACAATAAAAAGTCATTCCCCTCTAGCTGGTGAAGAGAATAGATCATGGGTAGCCTTTGATCTTCTAGGGGATGGAGATATGCATGTGGGTGGTCTACTACGAACCTGAGGGCTGCTCCTCCTATTTAGTTCTTCCTACATCTTTAGTTGTTACAATAAAAAGCATAGACTTTAATATATAGAAATTAAATGTTATAAAAAATAAAACATTTAACAAAATAATCACTTACCGCTAACATATAATTTGTCTCCTCACTTGCCTCAGTAGCAGGAATAGGCCGTGGTGATGTCATGTCCTATAGAAACCATCCAGATAGAAATTAAACTTCAAATCAATAATCTTTTGATTTTTCAAAAATAAACAACTATAACAATAAATGTAAATTGGAATTTACTAATCTGCCTCATACCCCTGTCAATGCCATGGAGCTATGAATTGCAGAGGTCACACCATGCTCCATTGCCCTCTGAACATCGGGAGTTGTCTCCGTAGCCTACATCATCTAGAAATAAAACAACATTATTCAATTACGAAAACTATAATAGTGATGCAAATCATGGCTCCTAACATACACACATGTTCATCTAAACATGAAAGTACACACAATAAAGCACACAAGTCACATACAAAAATCTAGTAAGTACAATTCATTCATTAAACTATTTATTTTATTACCTCTGTGAAGCTTTGAAGTCCACCACAACTAGCAGGTGTTGCCGTGAAATCTCTAATATTAACTTATTAAACATCCAAAATTAGATATTAGAATACCATTCATATAACGATGCTATTCACATGTAATATTTATAATTGTTTACTAGTTACATACCCCAACAATAGATGATCTAGTGTAATATGTAGGTGGCGAACCACTGAAAACTACATCAACGGTATGACTTTGAAATTTCATTAAAATCATCAAACTAAATTAGTTAATCTTGCATTTTAAAAATGAAATTTAATAAATTAAATTCAATAAACTTGCTAATATTTACTTGAGTATCAAGGCCGAAGGTCTCACTCAGGAGGGTATCTGTCATCACCATCTGCTCAGTTGCAGATGTAGCCTGTGCACCTGTGTCCTGACTATCCATGGGGTCATAACCACAGGCTGACCTGCAAGTCTAACAAGTATGGGGTGGGGCCCTACTCCTCGCACTATCTCCCAACCCACTCTGTGCTGCAGGACTGGCATGTTCTATGATGCTCTGGGTCAAGGCACTAATGGACTGAAGTGTATCGACCTCAACACTCTCCTTCACAATGGAAGGGATAGAAACATGCTCATGGGCTGGTCTGCTGATTACTCATCTCACTACCCACTGTGGGTCAACACATGCCCCTGGTCTATCTTGTGTTGACCCCCCACCTCTACCGTAGAAGTCCCGCATATCAAAATAGTTTGGCACTTTATTGAGGACAAACTTGCAGTAGAGTTTCCTCAAAAAGTATTGTGGGACCTCATTATTATTGCATGGAGGATGGTTAAAAACCATCCACCACCTCTGCCCAAAATTGTCCCTTATCATTTGGTTGTTGCACCAATGGATAGGGAACCTCTTGCATGTAATGGGTGGAGGTTGATTTGTTTGTGGGTTTGTGAAAATCGAACACAAGTCTAATTTTGTAATTTGTAATTTTTTCACATCTTGGTATGATAGTTTGTCTGCATAATAGTCTCTAAACTCTCTCCTCTTATCTGTCCAACTAGTTATTTGCTTGCTAATTGAATCTACATTTGATAACATAGATTCAAGAGATTCAGTAAGCGTGGACCTATGCAAGGTTGAAGTGGAAGGATCTTTCAACCTTGCAATTATATCTTCAATTTCTTTTTTGTTGTTTTCAATTTGCCCCATTATATTTTCTTGTGTTCTAGGGGCATGTCAAGGAATGGATGGAGGAGGTTGTTGTTCCATAGGATTTTGTGGCTTTTGAGGAGGAGGAGGAGGAGGTGCATTAACATTTCCTGACAATTAACAAATTTTACATCAAAAATCAACTCAAACCTACCTATTTAGAAACAAATTCAAACAAAAAAAAAATAGAACTCACTCCTTTTGCATGCTCGATGTTGTGGCGGCATTTTGGCGATGAATTGCGAAGATTTTTGTGTTGAATTGAGATTTCCAAAACGTGAGCGTGCTTCCTAGGGTTTGCAGGCACGGGTATATAGGAGGAAAAAGAAATGAAATGAAGTGAAGTGAAGTGAAGCTTTTTTTTATTTATAAGAAGTAATAACGTGCTCACGTATGAAGTGAAGTGAAGTGAAGCTTTTTTTATTTGTAAGAAGTAATAACGCGCTCGCGTTATAACACGAGCGCGTTATGGTTTGGTTTTGATGAGCCTTAGGCTTGTCATTACCAAACCATAACGTGAGCGTGTTATAACGCGCTCACGTTATGCATTATTTTTTTTTCAAAATAATGTGGCCACTTTTTGGCCCCCCATTTTTTTGCACTTACCCCAAATTAACAAGGGACTAAAACTGAAAGGAGGTTCTAAAATCCTTGATGAGATAATTAACTCTCAAAAGCCTGCAAAAGAAAAATTAGGCCTTGGTTTTGAAAAAGGGAAGAGTCCAATGCTCAATGCTTCCACAAATCTATATGATAACTTCCAGTTAGAAGGAAATCTTGAAACAAAGAAAGGAAAAACTTGCATTGAATTTCCTAAGAAGCATTTCTCTGGAAAGGTAGGAGAAGATGAATTTATCCCTATTCAGAGACACAAGGGATTCATAGGTCCACCACCTACAAGGAAACATGCTCCCATCAGGTATTCTCAAGATTTCAATGGAAATTATTTTACTTGCAATAAGTTTGGCCACAAAGCTTCTAGTGATTGTAGAAACAAGATAAATCAAAATGCTCTAAAATGTTATTATTGCAATAAGATTGGTCATGAAGCTACTACATCTAGAAGTAAGACAAATTAGAATTCAATCAGGTGTTATTCTTGCAACAAGATAGGACATAAGGCTAATGAATGTAGAAGAAAAATGTTAAAGAGGAATAATGGTCAGTCCTTTTATGGATATTGTTATACTTGTAACAAGTTTGGTGAAAAGGCAACAAATTGTAGATCTAAAGGGAGAAGAAATAATAATTCTCAATGATCAAATTGCACCTATCATGAGTGCAATCAAACAAGGTTTCTTGGAAAGAATGTAAGGTTAGCTCCTAAAAATAAAGTTGGTATTGCTCCACAAGAGAAGGTAATGAGTAAAGTATGGAAGAACAAAGAGGAATGTGATGTTTTTGGACCTCTGCCTAGTGAAGATGGATCCTCTGGTAACTAGAAGATGAAGTATTGGTTCAAGAGGAGTTACAATGGAAAAACTCTTCAAACCCCTGAACAATAAAGATGCTGAAATCTTCAGCATTATAGCTAAAATGATAAGATAATGATATGAAGAAGGTTGGTCAAAAATCTGGAGAAAAATCTCTAAATGCAGCAAATTCCAGAAGAGTTTAGGGTTTTTAGTGATAAGAACATCTACCAATAGAAATAATGCATTTAAGGGGAGAGGCTATTGATTCTTCACCCCTTCATAATGATAAAAGGATTTAACATACTTATACATTTGAAGAAAGTTTCAGAGAAATACATCACTCTATGGTAGATTGTGGAGTAATCATAGAATCATTATTATATCTCAGTGTAGGAATAACCAAATACTCATCTAAATCTATTGGTGCATTTAATGTGAAACAATCAAATAGAAGCGGAGAGATTTATAAGTCATTTCACATGCTCAAAAGGCATTGTGACCAAGCATTTGAGAGTAGAGAAGATCAAAGGTATACTTAAAGCATTTGAGTAGAAAACCAAAAGGTGAAACCCTAACAACAAGTATCAAAGGCATTCTTCATGCTAATTCTTGTTATCATGATTGTTTATGATGGCTACATCTTTTACTCCTTAGTTGATCAACATTGCTGATGAACCTTGACCAAAATTCAAGAAACATTCTTATAAGGCAATGGAAGTTGATAATAGCAGAGCATTATCTAATGTTCCTAGATCTATGGTGTACATAGAGGATGTTAGGTTATATATTCACACAAAATTGGAAGAAATTGACCATGACAATTTTGAAACCCTAAGACATAAACTGTTAGATAATGATGATATACATTAGATATCTGAGTATGCCAACATTGAAGCAAAAATGTTGGATGTTTGGAAATAATTTCTAGACTTCTGTGATAAGCATGACTAATTTAGGTATATCTGTAGTAGAATTCATGATGAATTCATATATCCTTAGTAGAATTCATGAAGTATTGGAGCAAAGAGCATTCAAAGCATTCATTGTATTTCTAGAGAAGATTTGTGTTGTCATTGTGTACATGTTGTAGGTTTGAAGTTATCTATCTACTTATGAGTTGAAGGATCTTCATTCTCCTAAGGGCTTCATCACATAGGTGATATCATTGTTGTTTCAATCATTCAATCATAATTTGTATTTATCCTCTGCCCTGCTAGGGCATGCTCTCTTTATCTATCAATGAAGTTGGGAAGATTGAATGCTATCTTGGGGTTTGATTGAGGTAAATCCCTAAACACCATAACCCCCAAACCCTCTCATCATCTTGTGTGTAGGTTATAGTTGCAGGAATTGGGAAAGGTGAAGATACAAGAAGACTGAGAAGGAATCAGGGTTTTAGGATTTGACAACTCTCTAGGAATATTCCCCAAAAAAGACTTCCAAGCTTCTTGACACCCTAGTATTTTGGTCTTTTTGACATTAGATATGGTATATAAGCATCATTTACAACATATCTCCAGTTTATGTACATTTCAAACATATTGCAACTTTTAGGACTTGGGTGCCTCCTATTTAGTCCTTCAACACTTCAACTTTTGAGGCACATGTTTTAGTATCTCTTTGATCATCCTTGTACATTTGGATACTAGGTTTCACTCACTTTTTGTCTTTTATGAACTGATCATCCTAGAACTATGGTTTAAAGCATCATTGACCTAGGGTTTGATAAAAACACTTGGTTAAATATGATCTGTCTATAGTGAGCAAGAGTATAAGATCTGTAGCTGAGTCTTCCTCCATTTGGTAGTGATTTGGCTCAGTCTTGTCCTTGAATGTTATTCTGAATGAGGATTTGATCTAGTGTGCATGCTTGTTGACATCATTCATCTTTTTCATACATACCATTTTGGTGAACCCATAGCTTCAAGAATTTGAATCTTACTAAGTGTTAAAATCAGATCTTGCATTCATTCATAGCACACTTATCATTATTCATTTGAAATATTGAAAAAAGTGAAAAAATAAAGCATTCTAGGCTAGAAAAAGACATAGTTTTTCATTACTTTCATTGCATATGATAGAAAGATTTAAATCCTTGATTTTTGCATTAGATCTGATCCATATTACAATGATTAATCATTTCATGATATTGCATCTTGCATTTGAAGATCTCATTTGCTAGGGTTTTGCTAAAAAGTTGCATTTTTCTTAAAACCTAGTGAATTTCCAAGGCTAGGGTTTTTAGTCAAAATATTTTTTCAGATTTTTCTACTATCATAAACATTCATTTAAATCTATTTTTACATAGTAGTGTTGCATCATTTTACAACTTTTCTTTCAAAATTACACTTTTTGCAATTACACATTGTGTATTTCAACAAACATAAATAGATTAATATTAATAATATCATTTATAATCTCCATGGTTGGTACATTGAGTGTTATACGACTTTGCATGAGTTTTGTAACCCGCTGCCCTAACAAAAATGCTTTGGTGGGAAGAAGGCATAGATTGATGGGTTCTAGTGCTCTCAATAGCAACAGTGTCCAAACATCAGAAAATCCACTCTCCAACTACTTCACACCAGGTGAAACAATATCTTTTCCAAACATCACCAACTCCAACAAGTCAAAAGAACAAACATTTCATGATTCTAAATATGTAATTGATGTAGTCACACATGTGTCTAATGTTCAAATCAAGAAACTCGATAGAGAGCTAGCTGATTTTCAAGAATTTGTAGGAAAGGAACATCTAGATGAAGAAGTGTTACCTATTGTTAATGGTCTAATAGGCTTATTACAAGAAGGGAAAGAAGGTGTTGACATTTTCCAAGATCATTTCCTACACCATTTCTAAGAAAACATTGGACATCCTATCTCATTGATTGATTTGGTTCATTGTAAAAAAGTTCCAAAAGAGAAATTGACATAATTCATCAACTGATATCAAGCACTCTTTGTACAAATACAATATTTGATTATAGATGAGGATGTTCAAAAAGTATTCATTACAAATCTACAACCAAACATTCGTGATAAAATATTGTTGATTAAGTATAGTTCTTTCCAACATCTATGCACAACTCTCTGAGATTACCAACTTTCATCTAGTCAGTATGAGAATCATAACTCATTGGCTCTGGTTGCTCAATCCACAACTGGAGCATCTCAAATTTCATTCAAGAGGCACAAAAAGAATTTTTCAAGATCAATGGACAACATTCAAACAAATTTCAATCACAAGTGTCCACTATTAACAAACCTAATCGGAACCCATTTCAATTCAGGCAACAACAAAGACAATTTACTCCATTACCATAATCTCTTTAGTCGATCATGACTCAAGCAGTAAACACCAATCTTTTGACACTTCCTCTTGCTTGTCCACTAGATAGTAGAAAGATGCAAGGACCTTCATTTTATGCTAATGTCTATTATCACTATCACCGCTTGACGGGACATGACACAAGAAGATGTATGCATCTTAAACATGAAATTCAAGACCTCATCGATTCTAACCTAATATAGGTGACTGATATGAATGACAATGGAAATAAGTTAGTTGCTCCTCCAAATCAAAGTCTACAAATCTTCACTAATCCTTTTCCTAAGCATAACAACAACAACATAGTGGAACAAAATACAATAGAGCATGAAAATGACTATCTCGACTATGATGAAATAGTTAGTATGATCTAGAAGTGGATAAGGTGAAAAGTGAAGATCTACCACATCCATGAGGATTAGTTATCTATGCTAAGGTTCCTTCTTCATTATCCCTTCAAGGATCAGGAGATAACCAAAATGCACAATATATGCAAATTGAACAACCTACACATAATTAAATTAAGCAATAGAAGGTTATAACAATGAAAAGTATCTCATTTCATCATGAAAGGATCATTCATCAAATACAGAAGAATAAGAAAGAAAAAGAAAGGAAAAGAGCAAGGTGTGAGTCATCCATAGAAATAGGTAATTATTCCCCTCCCCGCAAGCATCAGAAGATTTCAAACATACAAGGTCTTGGGAAACAAGCACCATGTGACTATTTTGGAAATGAAAATCAAATAGGTATGAATTATATATATATATATATATATATATATATATATATATATATGTTGTTCCATGTGTTATGGTCCCCCGTGTTGTGTTCAATGTTTATTTAGGTCCCCATGGATATATATATATGTGTGTGTGTGTGTTGTTCCATGTTGTGTTGTGGTCCCCCGTGTTGTGTTCAATGTTTATTTAGGTCCCCTTGGATGACCCTTGATACTCTTGTAAGGTCAAGGATACAAGGAGACTGCCTCTATTGTGACATTCCTTCTATTTGTTTCTCTATTCTTCTATACTCCTATTGTAAATTTTTGTGGTAGCGTAGATCAAATGTCACCTATGTGTTTGGTATGTCTTAGATGATGGAGCACAGTGATGAGCTCCTCCACATCACCTATGTTTTCTATGTATAATATGTATAGTAGGTTGATGACTCACTCTATGATGCTCATGTATTTCATGTGTTTTTTGCGTGTCTTCCTTGCATGTTTTGTATGTTTTAGTGGTGGTGTGTAGTGATGATCTCCCCCCACACTATGTGTCTTGCATGTTTTGTGGTGACACATAGCAATGAGCTCCCCCATGTGTGTTTTACATGCTTTTGATGGTGGCATGTAGCAATGAGACCCCCCCACCACCTAGTTAGGGTTGTTTAGTTGTTAAATCATGTCTTCTCTTCGTGTATGCTTTGTGTATTTCATATTTGTATTCATGCCTTCTCCATGCATTGTGTGTTTCTTTAGTGTATTCTTCATGTTTTGCGTGACTTTCATGTGTCTTCTTACATTTTTAGAAGATTGGGGGCTAGAGATAGTCTTCCAAGCTTAGAGAGTGCCTTTGGCTCTAATGCTTGGCATGTTTGATGTGTTTTGACCATACTTTAATACATGTATTGATCATAAGATCATACACACATTAATGTGGGGGCTAAATGTTATGGAGTAAAAAGTGACCACTTACCTTTTTACCTCCTTGTTTAGCTCCTAGGTCCCATTTATTACATTATAAATTATAATTGATAATCCTAAAGAAAATTTTCTGACACCTATGTAAATTTGGGACCTTGCGCACTTCACTAATCTTATCCCAGACTAAAAAGGGGCCCTTGGACTTGGGTGCCAACCACCCAAATCCTCTCTGATTGGTCAGAGTAAATTATTGGCATGTCAGCTTGGGACCTTTCAAAAGGTTTCCCATTGTTATCTCTTTTGGTATAATTTGATGAATGTTAGTGGGAAATCATATATAATTGGGTTTTTTAATTCATTGTGAACCTCAAAGAAAACTAATAGATGGATAGAAAAAACTTGAAGTATTGGAACAAAGAGCATTCAAAGAATTCATTGTGTTTCTAGAGCACATTTGTGTTGTCATTGTGTGTGTTCTTGCATGTTTGAAGTTATCTATCTCCTTATGAGTTGGAGGATCTTCATTCTCCTAAGGCTTTCACCACATAGATTATATCATTATTGTTTGAATCATTAGATCGTCATTTGTTTTTAGCTTCTGTCCTGCTATGACACACTCTCTTTATCTATCAATGGTGTTGGGAAGATTGAATGCTATCCTGAGGTTTGACTGAGGCAAATCCATAAACACCATAACCCCCCCAAACCCTCTCATGTTGTCTTATATGCAGGTTATAGGTGCAAGATTCAGGAAAGGTGAACATACAAGAAGACTGAGTAGGAATCAAGGTTTCAGGATATGACAATAGTATGGAATATTCCTCTAAAAAGACTTGGCTGCTTGGTGCCCTAGTTTTTTGGGATTTTTGACATTAGATTTGCCATCTGAGCATCATTTACAACATATCTCCAGTTTACAGTTTTGACAAATTCTAACTTTCAAGACTTGGGCTCCTCCTACTTTGGCTTTCGACACTTTAGCTTCTGTAACAAGTTTCAATATCTCTCTGATCATTCATGTGCATTTGGATTTTTGGTTTCAGTCACTTTCTATTTGTTATGAATTGATCATCCTAGAACTAGTGTTCAATGCATCATTGACCTAGGGCTTGATAAAAAGACTTGGTTAAATCTGATCTTTCTATCGAAAGAAAGAGTATAAGATCTATAACTGAGTCCTCCTCCATTTGGTAGTGATTTGGCTTGGTTTTGTCTTTGAATGTTATTATGAAAGAGGGTTTGATCTAGTGTGCATGCTAGTTGACATCATTCATCTTTTTCATAGATAACACTACTATTTTCCAATGTTCCATTTCAGAATCTAAATTTTAAATATTGTTTCCAAATTTGATTTTATTTTAGCATCTAAATTTTACACATTTTTCAATTTCCATTTATAAATTAAAATATTAGTAGTAATTTCATATTATTGTGTGGTATTGATAAGTGTTATATGTATTCAACTCAATGCATACTAACAACACTAATAGTAGGATATACAACATTAGCAAATGTTTAATGTGTATCTAGAAATCGTAGTTTTCCTAACTTAAGCATTTAAATATTATAGATAAATTGACACAAGAAATGGAAAAGAATCTCGTATTAATTTTTAAATGAAGGACTACAATGTACATCGAAGTATTATCAAATTAACAAATCATTATATCATCTTTTATAGCATGCTCCATTGTTCATTTGATGGAAGTGCAATCTGTTGTAACTCATAGTATCTGACTTGTAGATTTGTTAACAATTCATAATTGATTGGCAATTTTAATGTATTAATCAAAGTTGCATTCAAGCTTATTACTAGTTTAATGGAATTCAAAAAGTTCACCGCATCTAGCTTTTGAGGTAACTAGTCCAAATCTAACTTCATTATATCTTCCATCTTTTTGTGTGCACCATTTTCAATGTATTGCTCTATATTGTCAAAAGTCCACCACAAACCCAACTCTTTCAAGTATTCTACCTTTTTATACAACTTCCACAATTTTTTTTCAACCTGATCCAAAATTTCCTGTGCTTCACCTAGCTTCATACACTTAGGAATGATAGATGTTATCTTTATTGAGGTTTCAATCCAGTTGTTAATTCCTTTGGATGCCTATTCATTTCACTAATTCTATAGATTGTTTGCAAAATTTTCTTTGCAGTTTTCTGAATTGAAGTCACCTTTTTATTGTCTTGAATGTATTGTTTGAACTACACATTCTATACTATCAGACCATCAATCAATTCAAACAATATAGACAAATCATTAGTCATTTGCATTCATTTCTCCCAAATGTTTTTTAATATGCCTTATTATTTTTATATAAAATTTATATACTCTATTCTGGGAAGACTTTATTTCATTATTAACATTCCTTAAGTTGTTCAATAGTTTTCCTCTCTTCCTCTATTTTTTTCCCACTATGTTACCTTATGTGTCTATTTGTCTAGTTTGTCTTGTAATTTCTTTGCTAATGCCTTGACTTTCATCATCTTTTATTGTAATTTTTTTGAATTGGCTCTTTCATTATCATAATTCTTTATGCTTTCATCTAACCTTTGCTTTAGTTCATTACATTCCACCTTTGTCTATTCATTCTTTTTGTTTGTAGATGTAGAGGCAGATTTTTTTATCCTTTTCTTTAATTCAGTGGTCTTGTTATCTACTGCTTTGCTCATTGCTTTCTCATTTGCTAGGTCTACCTATAACTTTTCTATTTGATTATGCAACCTATTCCTATCTCTCTCTTGCTATAGCAATGATGTGTACACCACATCATTGTTCTTTTTTGATACATTAATTTTGTTAGCATTTTTCATTCCAAAAAAATCTATTTGGATAGTGCTCACCTCATAGTCAGAGCTTTGCATTTGATTCTCTACTTTATTTTGAACTTTGGGCACACCAAACATGTACTCCATGGTTTTTTGAATTTGGCTCATATGTAGGCAATACCCTAGTTCTTGTAGGCTTAGAAGTTACCACAAGTGTACTTTCTAGCACTTGTTTCTTATGTCTTTTAGATTTTTCCACTTTCTTGTTAAACTTGGCTTTGTAATCAAACCTGGGATTGCTGATACAATTGTATGCTTGAATGGCAAAGGAGTAATTGCTTGAGGATGAGGATTAGCCATTCTAATCCCAGTCACACTAACAAAAGGAGGGTTGCCTTCTAGAAATAATTTCATTAAGGTGGAAATGGAGGAAGTTGGACTTGAACTTGTCATAATCTTTTGTCTCTTCATAATGCCTTGTTCACTGAGTTTCTATATAATATCCTCTAGTAGTGTCCTTTTCTAAGTATTTTATTGTTTTAGCACTTGCTGACCACTACTACCCGTACAATCACCACTAGTAGAACTAGATGCTAAATGATCTCATTTACCAATCAAATGAGTATCTTGAAGTTTTGAAAACCCTTGTGGTACTAGTTGTATTTATGATTGTATTTGACTTAGACTATCAATATTTTAATTTGAAGCTACAATAAATTCAACTATAGTATCTATCCTTGTATGACTTTGGGATTGCTTATTAGTTGAAGCTCCAATGCCTTGAAAATCACAAGGTCTTCTACTGTCTACCTGTGTTACCACCCAAGTGTTTCCTTGTTCATTTGTCCCTAAACTATGACCTTCATAACCTAATTTTTTCATTATGACTACCCCTGAAGTATATGTTTCTTTTATGGTATCACTCAAACTAGGTTTGTATGCATAGACTTTAGTGGGATCTGTTACCAATTTTTCACCTATAACTCAAATTGGCAGAGCTAGTTCATTAGGTTCATTTTAAGGTGAAAAGTTTAACATTTTCTGCTTTGCATAGTTTAAGGTGCTTGAAAAGAAGAGGGTTCAGTTTAATCATTAGAAAGAAAATCAACTTAGCATTCATTGCTTTGCAGAATATTCATCATGGATAAGAAGTTATTTCATTTCACATTATAATGTTCATTTATTTTGACAAATTAGATATATACAAATTGAATAAACATTGCATTGAATGAAAGCAAGAAATATCAAATGTCCCACACAAGCCATGAGAATAGTTGAACCAATGAATTGGAAAGAAAGTACTATGCATCTAGAAAAGATAAAGAAATGAAGCAGATAAGATAGGCATATATATCATTGCCTGTTGTGTTTGGTGTTAGTTTTTGTTGTAGCTGCTCCATCCTTGCTCCTAATTCTGAGTGGACCTATAGTGTTGGAGAGAGATATGTTAGAGCTCTAGATATGATCTATCCTATGTACTTCATCAAGTAGAAACATAATACTTTCCTTATGATACACATAATTAGTTGATCTAATCATTCATATGCAAGAGAGTTTGAAGAAGTGAAACATCATTGAGCTACATTGTTTTTAAAACTAACATGTTTGTTTCCTATGCAGGTATAGAAGAAGTTATGTTGCTGGTTTGAAGACATTTCAACATGTGGTGCAAAGTGGGCTCCCACAATGGTTGAGCCCAGCATGCTGCCCCTGAATCTCAAAAGGGGATTGATAATAATGCTCAAATAAAACAATTTTTAGCTAAAGGAGTATCACATTAACTAAGTGCATGAGTTTCAAGCTCATTACACATCTATGACTATTAGTTCAAACATGATGAAGTGAGAATCATAAGTGATCATTGAGCTCATTCAAGATAGCTGAGTAAAGACATTGTCAATATTATAATCTTGTTACATCTGTTTGTTGTTACAGTATCATTTGTTTGCATTCAAAGTGCTCAAGGATAGCAGTCTTGTGCTAATCAAGGAATGAATATCCAATGCCAACATGAAGGATGAATTATAAACATGTTCATAAAAGTTTGCACAAAGTTGGGGCAAAGTGACTATGTTATCATAAGATGCTATCATATGCATAATAATCATGACTCATTCAAACCATCATCGAAGAAGTAATTGGACAATAGTACATTAGGTATTTATCATTTGATGAAGAATAAAGTTTTAATTCAATACATGAACAACCATAAAAGATCCAAAATAAGTCATCCTCATGACTGTCATATCAGTCATAATTTACAAGTGCAGCTACAACAGGTAGCAGTCAAGCTACCACATCAACCTCATAAGAATGGAGCAACATCATTGAGGGTCTATGTTGAGGTCATGGTAAGTAAGAAGATATAATACATTTGAGTCAAAGAGAACTCATACTGCCGTTAAAGAGAAGTCACCATTCAGAGCACCAGTATATTAGGTTACATGAAGGTCTCCAAAAGACTGAATAGTGATAGGAACAGTCCTATTTAAAGGCATTGAGAACAAAAGATGACTATCTTCCAATGAGTTTTCAAACAATCAAAGAACCAAATGACTCAAAACTCAAATATAGCATCCTGTTAAAGAAGAACATAACAAATATGTAAAGGAGAGTTGTAGCTAGCAGTGATCGAGAAATGGCATTGTTGGATAATTGCATGAATAAAACATTCCCTAATGTATCTATATAGCTTCTTGACAAGACAAGTTCAACAGATTTGTTAGGTTTCTCATTTCTTGTACTAAATTAGTGCTTATTGAAAGTAGGTTTTGATGCAGCAATTCTCATGGTTTTTTATCAGAATATGCATACACACTGAAAGTAGATGAAAAGAGTGACGTCTACATCTTTGGAGTAGTGTTATTGGAGCTAATTATAGGTAGAAGGTGAGTAGATGAGTTTGGAGATGGTGTTGATATTGTTTAATGGGTCAACAAAATGACTGAATCTAGAAAGGAAGGAGTACAGTCATAAGATGATAGTAATAAATGGAAAGGAAGTGTGAAAAGCTTGAAAATCTATAAAATCCTTACTAATCTCATAAGGCAAAACTAGGGTTTTAGGTATGAATATGTTTTAGAGCAAATGGCTTACATAGAGAGAAGTGAAGACTCTCAAAGTCTTTCTTCAAAACAAAAAGAATACTTAGATATGGAGCCCGTGGCCCTAAATAGTGACAAGTTAAAGTTTTATCTTTTGCATTTTCAAAAAATGGATCAAGTTCTCTTTGCACAGGAAAGACAGAATGCAAGTTAAAAGTGTGTTATGAGTTCTCATAGTCGTTGCTAGAAACTGCATTTGTTTTCAAAACCCACATGCCTATTTGTATAAAGAGATCAAATCTATAGGAGAAAATAGCTAGTTTGAGCCCATGAGGGTTTGTTAACATGCATAAAATGATAAAGAATTAGATTCATCAATCCATGACTCACTATAGTGCCAGTAAAAGGTTTGTTTTTTGCATTTCAGAAATGGAAGAACAGTATAATGTTATTATCAACTATATAGAAAATGAACAAAAAAACTAGTTTGTGGTCTCAACATTCATGACCAGAGTGAGAGTTTTTCATAGCAAATTAAAACCCACTTGGGGGTTTTTGAGTCAGAGTCGTGTATTGAAGAATTATAAAACTTTCGAGCTCATATAAATAAAAAGAAACACTCAAAAATACAAGCTCATGCCAGCCTCTAATGAACTAGATACATAGAGAAAGATATAGTGAATGAAGCAATATCCAAGCTAAAAGCTTACCTTTCATCTTATGTAAGAGTATGTGTAGAAATTGCACAGTGAATAGCTTCAGAAGTAATTCTTCATGGCGGCCTCAACTGAGAAGGTGTCGACAGAAAGAAGCAATGAAAAAGAATGCATTAGAAAACTTCATAGCTGTGGCCTATGGTTAGAAACCAGCGTTGAAATGCAAACAATATGGTTTAATATTGATAGAGAACTAATTACCTTGCTATTTCCTGTCAAAATCTTTAAGAGAATCCATGAAAATCCATCAAAAATAGTAGAGGAATCAAGGGTTTTTCTTCAAACCCTAATATCCATGGCAATTAGGCAGTAGAGCCTCATCATAACTATCATAACTTATCATATGTTAATCCTAGGTACTCCATGCATGCACTAATTTCATTTCATGACAACTATTTTTGGAAGATGCTCCATAACTCCCAACTATAACATTTTCATGTAACCTATGTATTCAATACCCTCTTGCAACAATATTCCAAGTCACTTGGAGAATAAATAACATCTCCACCCTCATATGGACATCCCATTTTACCCACCTCATGATGTTTAGAGATCATATATTATTTATCCATAAAAAATGATCAATTAAATACATTAATGTCACATCCCCCATGGAAGCCAACTTACACACTATACATTTCAAAAGGGCAAAATAAAAATAAATTGAAAGAGATTTATAAAACTAAATAAATTGGTCAAAGATGAAGTTATGAATCATGGGCAAACTATAGCTAATATATTCAATGAACACGAGTTAGTAAGGGAGAAGAAGGTTGACTGCTACACATTAAGGAATGGCATCCCCTCTACTATGGAAATGATAGAAGTGACAAGGAACAAGTAGGGATGTCCATCAAAGTAGAAAAGGATAGAGGAATTTCAGGGAGAAAAAAAAGGAGGCATGACATGGCTTGGATGAGCAAGGGAATTTTCATAAAAATTTGGGGGGAATTTTAGCAGATGTGGGTGGGCATTGCCCATGAATAGCATTGTAGGGGCTGTTTTTAAACATCATCCACTTCAATAGTCAAAAGTTAATTATGGAAAATAAAAATAGGACAAATATTTACCACCTTTTGTTGTGCATGAGGTCTAAAATTTCTATTGATTGTTTGACCATTGAAGTGGATGATATTTAAGTAGAGCTCATTGTAAGTATTAGGAGGGAGATAAGTCTCCAGCAATGGTATCCAATATGTAGTTAAGCCCATAGTTTTGGTGGCTTAGAAGGTTATAACAAAAGAATTGATGTAATGAATATTAGATTTTAGTAAATCATTACTTGGAAGGGAGCGATGGTGCTAATATGTATATGTGAAGGTGAGGAGGAAGGAGGAAGGGGTTTCTATGAGTGGTGACAAAGGAAGCAACAATAAATTCATCTCCTCTCAAGAGAGGAAATAACAATGCTACATATAAATTCATGGTGGTCGGAGACAACATTTTGGACTCACCACTACCTATGTCATCACCTCTAAACACTCTTCTCCTATCTAATAATTACTGCTCAGAAAGGCCATAGACCATGTGGATGACAATACAATCAATAGGGAAGGGTGGATTCCTTTGGGAGGCAAGGTCCAATAGCTTTCTACCCTCAAATTTTATGCTTACCTCATTGTAAATGCTTTTGAGGGGTCACGGCTTCGTGATAATAGGTGGTTGCAAATTCTTGTTTTTGTGTGCTTGTGACTATTCAGGTATGTTGGAATTTGATTCTTGTATCATATCTGTGAAGTGATGATGGAGGATTCATGCTAGGAAATTTGTATTCAAACATATAAATGTAAGGATAGTGTGTAGTCTTAGATGTGGGATTTGTTTCATGTTGATATTGTTGCTCTGAGTAGGTTTAATATTGTTTCATTGAAATGTCAATTTATCTATACCATTAGTTCCTATACTTGTTTATTATTAAAACTTGTGACGAGCACCAGATGAACCTTCATGTTATAGTATCCACATTGAAACTTGAGCTTATTGTCATACAAGTTGAAAACCTCTTCTCAATGTTCTTCCCTTTTATGGTTCGCTTATTTGATGAGCACGCCATATTTTTTCATGACACTCAAGCTAACAAATTGTACACAATAATATTGTTTGTTGAATATTGTTGCTCTGAGTAGGTTTAATATTGTTTCATTGAAATGTCAATTTATCTATACCATGAGTTCCTATACTTGTTTATTATTAAAACTTGTAACGAGCACCAGATGAACCTTCATGTTATAGTATCCACATTGAAACTTGAGCTTATTGTCATACAAGTTGAAAACCTCTTCTCAATGTTCTTCCCTTTTATGGTTCACTTATTTGATGAGCACGCCATATTTTTTCACGACACTCAAGCTAACAAACTGTACACAATAATATTGTTTGTTGAATATTGTTGAAGTCTCTAGGAGAGCCTTGAAGGCTATGGTTCGGTTGTTTTATTAGTATTGGAAATTTTGACTAGACCAAAGGGCTTATTAAGATTGAACTAGTAGTGTTTGGGTTTATCACTAGCCAATCATAATTTTATTCATGAGGAAATATTAAAACTATAGTATACATATGGAAGTGTATGGTTGGTCTTGACACATATTTCAACTTCCTAGATTTCAATGAGCAATAGCAATGGGTTTGTTTGAATATGCTTATCAGGAGTGGCTAACCCAAGGTTATAATGTTTGATCAATTCATATGTAGCTAGTTTATATAGAATGAATCATTTTATTTCGTAAATTGGGTCATAGTAGCATAATGAATGGACATGAGTTAGATTGTTTTGGTCCTTTGTGGCAAACCATATTTATAGTGAGTAGAATATTGTATGCATATTGATTGGGTTTCTAATTTTGGATGTGTACTTGTTTAACCATCCTGTGTTGTGAATGTATGTGTATGTCAAGCATAAATTCTATTAGATTAAATGAAAAAATTATATAGGTCATTGCTCCTTAAAAAATTTACAAGTAAAGGTGACTCTAGTCTCAATAATTTATATTACATAATAGAATATTCTTCATATTGTAACATAGGTACTGATTGATTAGGAGCATGCTACTATTGCTAAAATTCTATGAATAGTGAAATGCTTAAAAATGGGCAATTGCTTGGGATAGTCGAACTCCCTGATTCCCTTTCATTGTGATAAATTACCTAGAAATAGTACATTGAGCTACGTCATATGACTATGTAGCTCTCTTCTAGTGAGATTCACGAGGGATCTTTAGAATATAACAAGATGTTATGAAATCTTCCTAGTATTAATCAACACTATGTATTAAGTACTTAATTGCAAAGTGATGTAATCATAATCTATGGGGCAGGTGATAGATATGTGTATACTATTATCATCAAGGTACCGAATGTTGTAGGATATGCTTGATTTATAATTATTAGGGAATGATTGTCTTGGGTATGACTCAAGTATTGTCATGCTTAAGGAAAGTTTATAATTATTGTTGGAAGTCTTCCAAAGTTTAGATATTTTCTTATGTGGTTTTTGTTGGTGTTGTTGTGTTCCATCAAGATGAATGTCATAATACAATATGACACTGATATTTAACATTATTGAATCATATTGTAGTAGGACATTGCATAGAGCCACATCATGATTTGCATTATTAGGATATTATGACTATTGATGTCATGATATTTATTATAAATAGATTTATTTTATATTGATTATGTTTTTATGCATTCTTCTATGTATGGATTTGATTATATGGGAATATTAGTAAGTGTTGATATGAAAATGGGATGACAATGAAATCCTGAGGGTAGGATTCTATGTGCATAACCTTTGAGATATTAAGTGAGGAGAACTAGATGGAACTTTGATCTAGTTTGGAAGCAGGAATGTACGTAGTCTTTAGGTGAAGGAAGCCTCTGGACCCAAGCCTATAGGGGAGGGGTTCAAGGAATTTTCTCCATGGTATGGAGTATTCCTGAACTTCATATCTTCCCTCCTTAGTAGGTTTCAGCCTAAGGTTGGACTTGCTTTAGATGGATATGAACTCTATTGCAAGTATGTGCCTAATTGGTGTTGTCATTGATGTCAACATATCTTTGTTGTTATTGGTGTCAAATGTATCCTATTTTTCTATTTGTTTAGAAGATTTATATTTTGAGGATATTGAAAAAAATTTCTCCTCCAGAAGAAATAGAGAGTTGTAGTGAATTGCAGTGAAGATAGTGTGTTGCATACTGAAGAACAGTCCAAAAGATTGCTCTGCATTTCTTGTGTATTGAAGATCTCACTCTGCATATTGGAAATTATTTAGAGGCATGTTTGAAGATGCTAAATCTTGAGTTTGAGCCTCTGGCATGAAGAATTAAGTGAGGTAGATTCACCAGAGTAAAACCTGCTTTTTCTGATTATTCACTGGTGATAGGGAGAAAGTATTTTTCTCTGCATTCCTCCGCATTGAAGTATTTTGGTTTGCAATTCTAGAGGGAAGTCTGGGATGATGATAAGTGCCTACAACTCCAATGGTTCATGATTTGGTGGTCTGCAAGCTATCTTTCTTTTATGACAATTGAAGACAATGAAGTTCATGTGCTCTGCTATGAAGAATCTCATGGATAAAGTGGTTAGAGTTTGTGCAGTTGCTCCTGGTGATTACAACATGCTTATGAAGGCCTCTTGATCATGTTCCTATCTTTACATTGGTCTGCGTTAAGTAATTGAGATCATGTTTAAAGATTATTCCCAGATAACATAGTGTGTAACCAGCCTTAGCCAACTTAGTTAATTCTAGTGATTGCAAAGATCTCTTAAAGATTATAGATGCATGTTGTGGCATGGAAGATCATGTTTGTGTCCCAGCTAAGGCATGGCATGATCCGCATACATCTATACTACATTTCCTTAGCATAATTTTGTATTAGGTCAAGACCTATTTTGTAAATGTTTGTAATGCTGACCTTGGAGATTGTTCCAATGGTTGATGATTTTAATGTTGACCCTGATGATCATTCCAAGGCTGATGTAGTGTATAAATACTTGTAATTGAGTCGTGGAAAAGATGTCATTCGGGTGAAAATGCGAAGATAAAGAAAAGGGTGAAAAAGTAGAGTAGAGTAGAGGAATTATTGCACTCAATAAATTAATCTCATACATGAAGAAGATGCTGATCTTGGTAGTGGGCTTGGTAGTGAGCCACCTATAGGGTTTAACAGCCCTTAGGGTTTAACAGCCCTCATTGTAATCTTTCTAGGTTTAGGGTTAAGGCAGTGAGCCTGTTAGACCTAGTTGTACTTCATGGTAGTGAGCCAACATGTTCCAGGCCCTTGGAGTGACCAAGCCTGCACATCATTATTCAAAGATTGAAATATATTGAGAGCTATTCCTCTCTATGATTTTTCCCCACATTGGAGTTTCCCATGTAAAAATTTGGTGTCTCTTGTGTTTGATTTTACAATAGTGTTTGAGTTTCTAATTTTATGCTTTCATGGTTTAATCATAAGAATAGTGGACAAGTGATTAATTTTTTAAGTACAAAAATAGTTAAGGTTTTGGGACAACTGATTCACCCCCCTCTCAATTGTCTAGTACATTTCAACAATTGGTATTAGAGATAAGTACCTTGGAAGAAAGCTTGACCACTTGAGGCTGATCCAAGATGTCATATAAGAAGGAAAGTCTATGGTTTGATGGAATGAACTACTCTATTTGGAAGATCCACATGAAAACCCATCTCCTCTACTTGGGTTATAGTGTTTGGAAAATAACCAAAGATAAGTATGAAATACCAAAGAAAGGTCTACAAATTGAAGATGAGATCAAGAAATTTGAGTTGAACATAAAACCCAAAGATGCCTTGGTAAGCGCCTTATCTGACACTGAAGTAATAAAGATCATGGAGATGGAAACTGGTTATGAAATCTAGGATAAGTTGAAGAATTTATATGAAGGAGATGAATATGTGAAGAGAGCAAAGTTGTAAAGTTTGAAGGAAAAATATGAATGTTTGAAGATGAGTGAAGATGACAACATAACATCCTTCATGCAAAAGATCGACGAACTTGTGAGTAGCATTAGAAGTGTGGGAGGAATAATTGAGGATATTGAAGTTGTGAACAAAATTCTTAGATCACTGCCTAAGTCATAAGGTGGCTGCAATTGAAGAAATAATGAGAGAACTTGGTGACTCACCTCTGAAGATAGAGACTGCTTCCAAGGCCAACACTTCAGAAAGAACCCCCAAATATAACAAGTACAAGGTGGAACCACATTATGATCTTGAAGAAATTGAAGCCAACTTTGTTAATAGTCTTCCCAGAGGTACTGGTAAGTTCAAAGGCAAATTACCTTTCAAATGTTTCAGTTGTGGTAAAGTTGGTCATTATGCTTCTAGATACCCCACAAGAGTTCCTAAGCCAATACTTGATAGACCTAGGACCCCAAAAAATGTTATTATGTTGAAGATCTTGATGATGATGGAGTATCAGATGGTGAACTAGATAATGGTAGTACCTCTAGTAATAAATGCTTGTTTATTGCTATTAAAGAAGAACATGTGTCTACTAATCTTTCTAGTTGTGTGAAGGAAGAAAAATGAGTGGAAGGTTCCTTGGGTGCTCAAATTGTTGAAGGAAAAGATGAATGGTTTATTGATAGTGGGTTCTTTCATCACATGACTTGTGACAAAAGTAAGTTCATAAGTTTGGAAAGATATGATGGAGGACTAGTTAGGTTTGGTGAAGATATAGTTGGTAAGATTTGTGGAAAATGATCTATTTCTTTTGAAGGCAAGCATAACACTTATGATGTCTTATATGTGAAGGGATTAAAGCATAATCTCTTGAGTGTTGTTCAAATGTGTGGCAAAGGTTATGATCTCAAATTCAAGGACAATGGATGCAAGATCTTGGAAAGCTCTAGAATAGTGATTGCAACTGGTAAGAAGATAAGAGGTAAAATTTGTCATTTGAAAGGGACTAATGAATATTGTTTGTTGGCTTGGAATGATGAAAGCTGATTGTGGCATAGAAGGTTGTGTCATATCAATTTTGACAACATTGTGAAGATAAGTTCCACTCGGGTTGTAAGAGATTTGCCGAACCTTGTGAAGCCTGATGGTACATTGTACAAGGAGTGCTAATTTAGAAAACAAACAAGAACAAGTTTCAAAGATCAAGGACCAATCTATTGATGGACTACTGGAATTAGTACATACAGATCTATGTGGACCTACCAGAGTAAGGAGTCTGAAAGGACACATGTATTTCATGATGTTAATTGATGGTTATTCAAGAATGACTTAGGTTACCTTCTTAAAAGAAAAGGTAGAAGCCCTAGAAAAGTTCAAAGCATTTAAGATAATGGTTGAGAATGAGCTAGATTTGAAGATCAAGTGCTTGAGTTTTGTTAGAGGTGGAGAGTTTACCTCAAATGAGTTTAACTTCTTATGTGAGGAACAAGGGATAAAGAGACAATTATCTACACATAGGACTCCACAACAAAATGGAGTAGTTGAAAGGAAGAATGGGACAGTTCATGAGGCTGATAGAACAATGATGAAGGAGGCTAACTTACCAAAAGTATATTGGAGAGAGGTAATTCACACTGCTATATATATCCTAAATAGAGTCCATGTCAAAGATAATAGTTCTAAGACTCCTTATAAATTATGGTATGGTAAAGTTCCTATTGTGAAATATTTCAAAGTTTTTGGCAGTAAGTGTTATATTAGAAGAGATGAAGATCTAGGTAAGTTTGATGCAAGATGTGATCAAGGTATCTTCCTTGGACACTCCACCAAGAGCAAGGCCTACTAGTGTTACAATAACAGGTTAGAGAAGGTCATTGAGAGTGCAAATGTTAAAGTTGATGAAAGCAAGGAAAAGGTGTCAAGTGGATATGAATCTGATGAACCGGATCTCCCTGCAAGCCAAGTAGTAGTATAGCAAGAAGTAAACTTAGAGGAAGAAGAAGAATGAGATTCTAATATCATTACTAAGACACTTAGGTATGTGAAGTTAAATCACTCTAAAGATCAAATCATAGGAAATAAGGGTAAGGGAGTTCAGACCAGAAGAAGGGCTACTGATGAACAAGTTAATTATTGTTTGATTTCTCAAGTGGAACCTAAAAATGTAAATGAAGCAAACAGTAATGAAAACTAGGTAAATGCCATGAAAGAAGAGTTGATGTAGATAGAAAAAAAACAAACTTGGGATCTTGTCCCTAGACCTGCAGACAAGAATGTGATTGGCACCAAATGGGTCTTCAGGAACAAGATGAATGAGAATGGTGAAGTGGTATGAAACAAAGCAAGGTTGGTATTCAAAGGATACTCTCAAGTTGAAGGAATAGATTTTTAGGAAACATTTGCACCTGTGGCAAGGATTGAAGCAATAATAATGTTCTTAGCATTTGCAACCTACAAATATTTCAAGGCATATCAAATAGATGTGAAGTCTGCATTCTTGAATGGAGAATTAGAAGAAGAAGTCTATATTGAATAACTGGAAGGATTCCAGTCATCAGATCAAAGTGACATGGTGTGCAGATTGAAGAAAGATTTGTATGGACTAAAACAAGCCCTTAGGGCCTGGTATACAAGATTGGATAAATATCTGATACAATTAGGGTTCAGTAAGTGTACTACCGACAACAATCTCTATTTCAAGATCAATGATGAATAAGTCCTAATTGTTGCAGTCTTTGTTGATGACATTATCTTTGGAGGTAATGAAGGTATGTGCATGGTTTTTGCTAGAGAAATGCAAAATAAATTTGAAATATCAATGTTTGGTGAGATGAATCTCTTTTTAGGCTGCAAATTAATCAATCAGATAAAGGTATCTTCATTTCTCAGTCTAATTATGTGAAAGAGTTGTTAAAGAAGTTTGGGATGGAGGACTCTAAACCAGTAAGCACTCCTATGGTAATTGGTTGTAAGTTTAGCAAATATAATGACTCACCTATGGTAAATCAGAAAAGGTATAGA
This sequence comes from Cunninghamia lanceolata, assembly GCA_027924645.1. Lineage (NCBI taxonomy): Eukaryota > Viridiplantae > Streptophyta > Pinopsida > Cupressales > Cupressaceae > Cunninghamia > Cunninghamia lanceolata. The sequence continues at coordinate 4,253,953 of BSBN01000262.1, read as the reverse complement.
TCTATGATTGGAGGATTATTTTATTTGACTCAAACCAGACCTAGCATAATGCATGCAATTTGTCTTGTGGCAAGATTTCAAGAAGAGCCTAAAGAGTCACATGTGATGGCAGTCAAGAGGATATTGAGATATTTGAAGGGCACACAAAAGCATGGCTTGTGGTATCCAAAGGATAATTATTTCACCCTTAGAGCATACACAGATGCTAATTGGTCTGGAGATATGGATGACAAGAGAAAGTACTAGTGGAGGTGTATTTTTCTTGGGAAGTAGATTGGTTTCATGCTTGAGTAGAAAGCAAGACTCAATCTCCTTATCCACTGCAGAAGTAGAGTACATTGCAGTAGCATGTAGTTGCACTCAAGTGTTATGTATGAAGCAGACATTAAAGAACATTAGAGTCGTGTATGAAGATTCAATTGCAATCCTTTGTGACAATACAAGTGCTATAAACATATCCAAGAATCTGGTGATGCACTCAAGGATAAAACACATATCCATAAGATATCATTTCTTGAGGGGAAAGGTGATAGAGAATGAAGTCAAGTTGGAGTATGTATCTACAAAAGATCAGATTGTAGACATTTTTACTAAACCTCTGCTTAAGGATACCTTTGAGTATCTCAGAGAAAAGTTAGGGGTCATCGCCCCTCCTCTGAACTAGGATGCACAGAAGTGCATCAATCAGGTGGTGCTTGCAGTTTCCTTCCTTAAACCAGATTGATGAATTGGTAGCTACATCTTAGGAGGAGTAGCTAATGAGATCAATAAGTATTGTAGTATTGTTGATAGCGAGAGTAATAAAGAAAAGTAAGGTCAAAGAAACATTTGGTTCTATCAGGGCATCAGAATGCAAGTATGTGCCCTTTGCCATTAATGTCAAAGGGGGAGAGAAATCATGTGAAAAAATTAGATAAGGAGGAATGTAGATGTGTCAGGAGATAGGGGCAGAATCATGTCTTGATGACAGCTACAGTTTTTCACATCATATGTTGCCATCAATGACAAAGGGGGAGATTGTTGCAAGTATGTGCCTAATCTGTGTTGTCATTGATGTCAACATATCTTTGTTGTCATTGGTGTCAACTGTATCCTATTTTTCTATTTGTTTAGAAGATTTATATGTTGAGGATATTGAGAAAATTTGCCCCTTCAGAAGAAACAAAGAGTTGCAGTGAATTGTAGTGAAGATAGTGTGTTGCATACTGAAGAACAGTCTAGAAGATTGCTCCGCATTTCTTGTATATTGAAGATCTTGGTCTACGGATTGGAAGTTGTTTAGAGGCATGTCTGAAGATGCTAAATTCTAAGTTTGACCCTCTGACATGAAGAATTGAGTGAGGTAAATTCACCAGAGTAAAACCTACTTTTTCTGATTATTCACTAGTGACAGGGAGAAAGTATTTTGCTCCGCATTCCTCCGCATTGAAGTATTTTTCTCTGCGGTTCTAGAGGGAAGTATGGGATGATGATAAGTACCTACAACTATAATGGTTCATGATTTGGTGGTTTGAAAACTATCTTTGTTTTATGACAATTGAAGACAGTAAAGTTCATGTGCTCCGGTGTGAAGAATCTCATGGATAAAATGGTTAGATTTTGTGCAGTTACTCCTAATGAGTACAATGTGCTTGTGGAGGCCTCTTGATCATGTTCCTACCTTTACATTGGTCCGCATTAAGGAAATGCGATTATGTTTAATGATTGTTCCTAGATAACATAACGTGTAACTAGTCTTAGCTAAATTGGTTAATTCTAGTTATTGTGGAGATCTCTTGAAGATTATAGAAGCATGTTGTGGCATGGAAGATCATGTTTAAGTCCTAGCTAAGGCATGGTGTGATCCACATACATCTATACTATATTTCCTTAGCATAATTTTGTATTAGGTCAAGACCTATTTTATAAATGTTTCTAATGCCGACCTTGGAGATTGTTCCAATGGTTGATTATTGTAATGCTGACCTTGATGATCATTCCAAGGTTGATGTAGTGTATAAATATTTGTAATTGAGTCATGGAAAAGATGTCCTTGGGTGAAAATAAGAAAGGTAAGGAAAATGGTGAAAAGGCAGAGTAGAGCAGAGGAATTATTATGCTCAATGAATTAATCTCAGACATGAAGAAGATGATGATATTGGTAGTGAGCCACCAGTAGGGTTTAATAGCCCTTAGGGTTTAACAGCCCTCATTGTAATCTTTCTAGGTTTAGGGTTGAGGCAGTGAGCCAGCATGTTCTAGGCTCGTGGAGTGACCAAGCCTGAACATCATTATTCAAAGATTGTAATATATATTGAGAGCTAATCCTCTCCATGGTTTTTCCCCACATTGGGGTTTTCCACATAAAAATTTGGTGTCTCTTGTGTTTGACTTTGCAACTGTGTTTGAGTTTCTAATTTTATGCTTTCATGTTTTAATCATAAGAATAGTGGACAAGTAATTAATGTTTTAAGTGCAGAAATAGTTCATGTTTTGGAACAACTGATTCACCCCCCCTCGTAGTTGTCTAGTGCATTTCAACAAACTCACCTTCCAATTAGTATGTCCTAACTATATAGAATTGAGCTGAAAATAGGCAACTCCATTATCATCAAGATTCTATACTATGAGGTTTGTGGAGCTTGGATTCCACAATCTACTCTATCATTGCAGTTTCTCTCTAAGGTGAATGTTTAAGATTACCTTTGGACTTGTATAACTATAATTATTAGATTCGTGTTTGTTGAATGCTAAGGCATTATATTTGGTCTCATTAATAAGTAGGAAGGTAGATGTTAGTGTCAAGACCCTAGAGAGGTCTATTCTTCTAAGAAATAAGGGCATGATAAATTTGGCCATGACATGGTTGAGTGTGTTATGGAAATCTACTAACCTTGCATTTAATGATGATGTTGATTTAAGCCATTATAATCTAATGGTGTGAAAAACTCTTAATACATGTGGATGATCTACCAAATCTAAATATGTGCTTATATTTGTGTTGAGTTAGGATGGAATTCCTTATGATTGCCTTTGCCAAATGTGGGCCACTAACAATAAGTATTCTCATTTATATGGTATGGTAGTTTACCTTTACATCTATTTGGTGGGTAATTATATGTTAAGCTTTATGATTGGTAATATGTAAATGTTACATACTCAAAAGCAAAATGTTGTATAATAGTACTATCATGGGTTTGAATTTTTGTCTAACAAATTTTGTATTTTTGAATAATAGTGGAATGACATGAATGGCCTTTGAGATTACTCTATGAGTTTTTTATTATCTATATATGACCTAGCTCATGAGGGTTCAATGGTTACTTGCATGTTAGTAATTTGACCCCAAGACCTATAGGACCATGTGTATGGGTTAATGACTATCTCTATGTGGTACTATAATGAGATTAACTAGTCTAAGGATTCAATGATCCCGATTGATAGTAGTCAAGAGCGTGCTCTGCTTAGAGAAGTATTTAGTTGTATTATAGGTTTAGCAGCATGTCACCAGTAGCATGCGAGTGATAGATGCTAGTAGCTACCCAATTTCTTAGGGATTAGAGAGTTTTCACTAGTAACATGCAGATGATAGATGCCAAGATGCTACCTAATTTGATAGGGTTTAAATAGGCTTTTTCTAGTGGTATGCATGTGGTGGATGTCAGTATCAACCCATCTTATAATTTCAATATTGACATTGGGGTATCAAAATTATTGTGTGTTCTTCTTATGTTGTTTATGCTTGAGGTATGGTTCTCAATGTTCTAGTTGTTAAAATTAGACCAAGTGATTAATAGTATAGGAAGTAATTCATGTAAGGGATGGTGTAATTTATGTTGGAAAGAGACACTGTGTGGCTTCATCATTGTTGTCATTGATGGAAACAAAGTTTATCCCACACATCCACAGCAGATAATAGGTGTTTACTGGAAGTTAGACTAAAGAGTTTTTTGGTCCGATGAGCAAGAATAGAGCATGTAGTAAGGTCCAACAATTAGGTCCGGATCTCTCAGAGGAACTATCTTAGTAAAGTGTAGACTTGGGGAAGTCAAGAGGAGTACCATGACTACTGCATTCCAGAGATTGAGCCTTCGATGATGAAAGAGTGAAAAGATATGAGCACCTTCAGTCTGCCCTAGATGATCTTGAGAAATCTCACTCTAAAGTCAATAACTTGAGGGAAAGACTCAAACAAGATGATGATTTCATAAATGAACTAAAAGAGAAACTGAGTATCTCTGTGAAAAAGAGAAAGGAACTACTTCAACAATTAGGAAGTCAAAGTGAAGCCAATAATACTGATGAAGATCTGAATGAGAAGAAAAAGTTATGTGAAAAGCTATCAAAAGAGGTCATTATGGTAAGACATGAAATGGAATCAGGGGTTATGAAATTCACCCAAGAAATTGAAGATAATCTAAAACAATCTCTCAAGGAGAAGTCATAAGACTACCACAAAATGGATAGAATAATCAGGCATTTGGAATCTAATCTTGAAGAAGCTAGAGACAATGAAGAACAACTTGAGAATCAAATAGATACTCTTAAAAGGGATCTTCAAACAACAAATGAAAACAAAGAGAAATTCAAGATAAGCTCTGCTCAACTTGAAGTTCTTCCTGAAGTCAAAAGAGGGTAGACGACAAGCATGGCTTGGGGTATGAGAAAGGTGAAAGCTCCGGATCTGGTCAAAAGAACTCTGGATCAAGAAATCCAAAGTACAGGCCTAGAAGACCTCTGGTAAGGCAACCAAATGCTCAAAGATACCCATCCTTCAATGGATACTTCTACAATTGCAATAACTTTAGTCATAAAGAAAATTAGTGTAGAAGAAAAATGAATCAGACTAATTCATCCTTCTCTAGACAGTGTTTTAACTGCAAAAGGTATGGTCACAAATCTCATGAATGTAGAAATATGTAAATAAACAATTCATTCAATGGTAGATGCTTTGCATGCAATAGAATGGGACATATGGCTAATCAATGTAGATCAAGAGGATATTAGTCAAATTTGTAAAGAAATGTTGTTTTCTACAATTGCAATAGATCCAGTCACATTGCCAAATTCTGAAAAAGTACGAATCAGGATAAAAAGGGTCCGGTGCATCATAATGAAAACCAAGACAAGGGAAAAGGAAAAGTGAATGCGGATGAAGTTCAAAGGGAGATGAACAAGATTTGGGTGAAGAGAAATACATAAAATGTTGGGGATGGATCCGCACTAGAATCTGGTGCTGATATTCCTTCTGGAAACTGAATAGATGAGCTCTGGCTCAAGGGGAGTCTCAAAAGAAAATAAATTCCCCTAGCCAGTCAATTAGTGCCTGAAATTGGCACATGGAAAGTTGCAGATTAAAAGGGCTCTCAGAGAAACATTTAAATAACCCTTGGTCAAAATGTGAAAGATCCACAAGGAGTTTGAAAAGGTTAATCATCCCAGATTAATCCAGTTTGACAGTCATCCAGCAAAAGCAGGATTTTCACAATTAGATCTGGTATGATTCAAAATTGAATTATTTGGATCTACGGTTAGATGGAATGATTAGAGAAAGGGAGATACATTGTAAGTTATCATTCTAAGTGCATCCCAGTGATCCGGAAAGATCTCTCTCAAAACAAGAAGAACAAGGCAACCAGAATGACTCAAGTTGTGCATTTATTGCAATATGGAATTAGGTTTTGCACAGAAATAAAAGGGTTCTTTTGTTCATCATTTGCATATTTGCATTCGAGAAGAAGAAAGAAAGAGCTCTACAACAAGATTGCTTCAACCCTCTCAAGGATCAACCATAGAATTTGATTCAACTAATGATCTTCTCGGCTCTTATCGTGAACCCTAGAAGCATAAAAATGTATTTCTAATCTTGAATATCTCTCTCTGAATCTTTTGAAAGATGACTACTGCAAATGTTGTTAAGATCACTGATAGGCCACGCCCTAAGTTCAAGAAACATCCTTACAAATCCCCAGAAGTTGATTCCCTAGGTGCATTCTCTAGCATTCTGCATGGAATTCTGCACGTAGAAGATGTTAGGGTATACATTCATGGCAACATTGAGGAATTTGGGGAATCCAAGCTGATGGATATCTATCACAAGGAATTACTAGATGAAACATTTGAACTTAAACCCCAATACAAGACCATCTGGGATAAGCATTTTGGACATTGCATCCATTTCCCCTATTTTGCAGAAGATGAATGGGTCCGGTATGTTCTTCGTAGAATACATGATAACTTCATGTGGTTGTTGAAGCCCTTCAAGATAACCAAGGATGCAATCAGGGCAGTAACTAGTTTGCACTCATCCGGTGGGTTGCCTGCTCTCAAATTAGTCAAAAACCAAACTGTAAGCGAGGCTACCGGATCAAAATTTGATAAAAGAGCAATGACAATTGAGGATATCACAAATCCAGATATCAAATTTACCTCTATGATAATTGGTTATAAAATATATCACTCTAGCAGGGAGAATTTTGTATCCAAAACAACAATATACACTGCCTATCAGATGCTAAGGGAAAATGTTGATTATGATCTTTGTGAGCTTCTCCTGAACCAACTGTTAGAGAATTTGCAGAAAATAAAGAAGGATAAGAAGAATTCATTTAAGTACGGTGGCTTGATACTATGTCTATTCTTCTACTATATGAATGAGCTACTCGAAACTAGTGGCTGGATATGGCAAAATGACAGACCTGTTGCCATACAAATTAGAGATTATATGTATGGGCTTGGTGATGCCAAGGCTCAAAGCACAGCTCTCTAGGGATATTTCAAGAATTTCCAAGGTATGATGCAAGCCAGAGAAAGAATTCATCAGACATTAGTTGAAAAATATAAGGATACAATATGCTTTATGGTAGATATTGATCAATGCCTAATGGAGGCAGTAGAGCCCAGAATAGTTTGGATTATGCCAATAGGCTATGAGGTTGATGAGAAAATTCTGGAGCCACATGGTCAACACCTGCTAAGTCAACCAAAGGACCCTGAGGCAGAAAGGTTCGGAACCTTTCAAGAATTAAGTGTGAAAATACATGTTGAATTGAGACAGCCAGAGATGAAAAGGAAAGTGAGAAGGGAAGTGGAGGAAATTGCCAAGAAATATGGCATATCAAAGGAGGCAATTGATGCCAACAGAGAGAAGGTAGAAAGAGAAGAGAAAGAAAGACAAGAAGCAGAAAAAGAAAGTGTTCTGGTGCAAGTCCCCTCCCGGACTAGATCCTCAAAGATCTCTGCACCTGCCACCTCAAAGAGCCAAAAAGCCTCAAAGACGGAAGCAAAGACATCCAGAAAAGGAGAAAAGAGAACAAAAACCAAGGCTACAAGATCCTATATAAGTTAAAAGGATGATGAACAGATAGAGACAAATGAGGAGGTTAAGAAAATGAAGAAGAAAAAGAAAACATATGTGGAATTCTCTGCTGGCAAGAACAAAGAAGAAGAAGCAAAAGAATTTGTTGAAAGGCCTACCCTTTCTGTTGATGATGTCATCAAAGTAGTCACTGTAGATGGGAATTTGTAGCCCATAACTAAATTTTATGATGAGTATAATGACACTGACAAAAGAATATTGGAGGAATCCACAGTTAAGTACTTGAATATCTATAATAAAGCATTCATTGAAATCATCTCTCTAATCCCCAAGAGTTTAGAGAAAGTACTTGAACTCAGAAAAGACAATGCCAAGGAAAAGGATGTGGAGATCCAGGAACAGATAGCTATTCAGCTCTATCCTTCCATCACTCCAAAAAAAATGAACATGATCTTCAAGGATTGCAAGGATGAGTTCCGGAGCAAAGCCAAAATGAACAAGCTTATGCTTAGAGAGACTGATCAGGTGGCAAAAGAGACTGAAGACATCCTCTGGAATGCATATAAAAGATTCAATCTTCCTATTATAGAGGACATAAGTGATGAATCTTCTTCCATGAATGTCGAAGGATTAAGTGTATCAAAGGAAGATTCTACTGAGAAAATTGTAGAAGAGTCAAAGGAGATAGGTGAGGAGAAGACTAAGGAGCTGGATTCCTCTGTTCCAGAAGAGGAAGTCCATGAAGAAGTAAATATCTCTCTTCCGGATCCCCCAGCAGACTCCGGAACTGAAGGAGAAGCAAGAAAAGAGGAGAAAGAAAGTCAAGAAGAGGAGAAAAAGGGAAGAGAAGAAGAACTAACAGAGAAGATCTCTAATGACAGCTCTGAGGCTGCAAGAGGAAAGAAGTCTCTGGCAAGAGACACTGCAGAAGCAGTGAAGAATTTCTTGACTAAGGAAATAATAGAGATTGATGAACCAAAACTGTTCCAAGTAACACTCAATTTTGATTCCCTCTCCCCGGTTCAGACAATGAAGATAGCATCCTTTGCCCAAGCAAAGGCAAAAGAAAAACTTCTGAAGTCTCACATGGAAGATTGTGAGTTGATAGAGATTGCTTCTGGAATGTTGGAGAAGATCATGCCATCCTTTCAAAAGGATCCTTTAGCCTTTCCATCCGGTAATCTTAAATCTCTGATAAACTCTGTCAATACTCAGTTTGATTCCTTAGAAAAGGCAGCAGAAGAAAAGGTTCAGAAATAATTTTTGGGAAAGAGATTCTCTGAGGTGCAGGGACTTCTAACAAATGATAGGAGAAATTTGGATATTGAGATAAAGAGCTTAGAAAATGCTCTTAAAGATGGTGGAGATTTATACAAATTTTTTCTATCTTGGTCCACCATGACAGCAGACATTGCCAAGAAGGTGGAAGAACAAGAGAGCAAACTATCAAGTTTATCTCAAAATTTTGATCCTCTCACCTCTTCCATAATGAATCAAGAGTGTCAGACTATTGTAACTATAAATGAAATAAAGAGGCTTGAAAAGGAGAAGAAGAATAGAATAAGCAGGCTAAGTGAACTAAGAGGGATAATTATCCCCAAGTTAGAGGCAATGCATGAGGCCCTAACTGATGCTCAGACTATAGCCCATACTAGTGATCCGGCAGACCTAAAGAGGGCAGAAGCCTTTGCATTTTTGTTAAGTGGTCACATCTTAATTTTGGACAGGATGAAGTAGAGTTGGGTAACAGAATTTGTCCAGTTGAAAACTACTTTTGCAGATATACTTAAGTATATGTAAGTATAACTTGAATATATACTTATGTGGCTATGTATAGGTTACTTTTGCAAATGTTGGTGTGCGGATTTCACCCTTTTCCATTGATTTCAAAGGGGGAGTGAAGAGTAGTGAAAAATGTGGAATCTAGCTAAGGGGGAGCTCTGGTAAAAAGTGTACATAAGATAAAGCATCAGCCAAGGGGGAGTGTGCTATGACACTTAGTCATTTTTCATTAAGTGTTGCCATCAATGCCAAAGGGGGAGATTGTTGACAAGAGACACTGTGTGGCTTCATCATTGTTGTCATTGATGGCAACAAAGTTTATCCCACACATCCGCAGAACATAATAGGTGTTTACCAGAAGTTACAGTGAAGAGTGTTTTGGTCCGATGAGCAAGAACAGAGCATGCAGCAAGGTTTGACAATCAGGTCTGAATCTCTCAGAGGAAGTATCTCATCAAAGTACGGACTTGGGGAAGTCAAGAGGAGTACCATGACTACTACATTCCAGAGATTGAGCCTCCAGTGATGAAAGAGTGAAAAGATATGAGCACCTAAGTGTTGGGTTCCTATTTGGTAGAGTAGACTGAGGAAGAACTGACCGGCAGAGCATCAGACCTTAATCCAGATGAGAAATTCATGGTGATCAAGTTTCTTGAGGGATCATTCATGGTTGGCCAACATGATTGATGACTTCTATAACTATCTCTTTGATACACGTCACTTAGTAAGCAAGGATTCAGCCGACAGACCAGAGTTTGGAAAAATCTTGAGTATTCCAGATGCTGACTAGAAAGATGTTGAAATCCTTGGTGTGGATATATATACCAGATGGATTTCAATGTGAAGGTGTGTGTGGTGTGATAAATTGTGTGAAGAAAAGAAGAGAGCAGTGTGGAGGGTCAGTACAAGAAGTTGGGTCCACTTTTTGGCCAAAAAGTGGAAGTGTTTTCCCTGATTTTTAGAATTTGTCACATTTGACCTAAACATTTGAGGCACTTAAAGATTGAATCTTAAAAAACGTTAGTAATATGAAATGTAGTACTCGGAGTCTAGTTTCCAAATATGTAATTTATTTTAATACCCAAATGATACAAATTGATTTTCAATAGGTATTTCTATAAACCACTGTTTAAAAGTCACTTTTTTAACCATACCATGCATGTGTACGACCAACATAATTTGACCTAAATAAAAGTATTTTTCTAAATCCTTTTGGGGAAAGATGTGTAGTACAGTGAAGTTTGATGAGGATACTTTTTATAATTTTTTTCCAAATAATTTTTTTTATTAATTTTTTATTGGCCCTAATTGCTGTTTTCAAAAACCCTCATGTATGGCCAACATAATTTGAGCAAAACTAATCATAAAATAATTTTTTTTCATTGTGTAAAGAATGATGTGTAGATTGATGACATATAATTTTTTTAAAAAATAAAAATTAAAATTAAAAGTTATTAAAAAAATATAAACACAAGTCATTTTAATTTTTTGGACTAGTTTGCTCATAAATTAAATAATAAATAGAAAAATAAGTCCAATCAAAACATTTTTTACATATTTGAAAACTAGACACTATCATCTATAATGGGTTTTAATTTTGTAAAAAAATTTAGAAACAAATGTCGTTATCCATATAGGTAAACTCAGTCTTTTCTCTTGTTCTGTTCTTAGAAAAAAACTTGCAGGTCCAACGCAAGGGGTTGGCTTACCATGCCTTTCCCAAGCCTAAGCTTTTAGGAATGGGTACCCATTCTAAAACAGGTAACGGGTACCCATTCCTTTTGTATGGGAAAAAAAAGCACGTAGGCTTTTTTTTCAAATTCAAATATGTTTCCAGAAACAGGAATGGGTACCCATTTCTAAGTGGGTACCTGTTTAGGCTCGGGCACTCATTTCTTTTAAAATGGGTACCCTTTTCTTTCAGGATTTTTTTTTCCCATGACTTCCCCTCTATGTGGACCCAACTTCTTGCACTTACCCTGGAAGTAGCTATACAAATATGATATGTGACAGAACAACAGCACTAAGCAGAGGAAGAATGAAGTACAACAGATCAGTATATTGAGCCTAACTAGAACTAAACCTCAGCATATGTGGATGCCCCTGATCAGTTCAAATACCTGGTTACTTTCTATATACCTTGTAGACAGTGAGTCTCTTATAGGCAGTGAGCCTCTTGTGAGCAGTGTGCTCGGATAGTGAGCCCTAATTGGCAAGTGCCATTTTGTACTTCTATTCTTTTAACATAGAATACAATATTGGGTTAGTCACCCCATGGTTTTTCCCTTAATAGGGTTTTCCACGTAAAAATCCTTGTGTTATGTGTGTTGATTTCATTCCTACTCTCATGTTCATTTATGCTTATATGTTTTGATACTGCACTATTATTAAAGAAGAAAAGAAAGTTAAGAAATTTAAGATAACTAATTCACCCCCCCTCTCATTTATCTGCATTGTTTCCAACAATTTAGAACACAAAGACTTAGAAATTGTTATAACAAAATTATTGATATGTTGATTTGGTCCTTGGGCACACTCAAATAAACTAGAAATAGTAACCTTAAGGCCTGTGTTAACATTAAATTGCTTCAAGAATGCCTTAGTTAAATAAAAAATGTATGGATAGACCCAAAAGGGGATGAAAAGAACCATTTAATGGGATAGTCTTTTAAAGCCCTTGGAAATTGTTTAGCCATCAACACATCCTCATACACAAATTTTAAGCATGTTGCAGTGAAAGTATTGAAATGTGTATTTGGGTCACCTTTTTCATCATACGACAAATTGAGGTGCTGGATGAAAGGTAGAGGATATCTAACAATCCTAGATGCTAATGGTGTATGCCAAGCTTCCATAAATTCATCACCATTTCCCCTGAGGAATTGTACTAACTTTTCTTTCAACTTTATCTAGCTTTTGAATTAGTGCATTTAGGATGGAGCAAGTAATGGTAAAAATATAGGTTTGGTAACCAATAGGATGTGTGTGTAGGGTTTACAAAGTAGGAAGGAGGTTAGATACAAGATGCATAATGATGGTGGAATACATAATAGAATACAGGCCTAGTTGGCGATCAAAATGTGGATCCTACAGTCATCTTTGAATTGACCAAGGGCCCCTAGCATTTGAGTAAGGATATAAAATAAGGGGAGTAAAGGTAGCATCTCTTTCTATCGTAACATCCTTACTGGCAAGAGTAGATCCAAATCCATATGTAGGGGTAAAGAAGAAAGCACCAAAGACAAAGGTAACACCATCCTTGTTCTGATGTTTATTTTGTGGGGCAACAATTCTATCATGATTCTTAATAGATCAAAATACCTTAGATTAGTAAATATCAACCCCATGACAATTGGAGTTTGGGTTATTAGGTAGTGGTTAAAATATGTAATTTTTATTAATAGAGGACATATTTGTGAGATTTATTAAAAGAACATGAGTAAGGATGATAATCTATCTATGTACTCCAAATTTTCTTCTATTTTAGACAATTTATATGCTTGTTTCTACTTTTTGTTTGAAAAGATGATAGATAAATTTGTTGATTGCGATAATATTAAACTTGTTTATGATAGTTTAATTAGTACTATTAACTATGAAATGCAACCAATTAAGCATAAATTAACCTATTTAATAGAATTGTTATAAATTATTACAATAATGTATGGAAATTTAATGCTAGGGTTAGGGGTACTTATCTTTAAAACCAATGATGAATGAATGAAGTTAAGTTGTTTTCTTTGGGAAAATTTGAGAAGATAAGGACAAAATAGAGCCTTTATTGAGCAGATAAAGCTTGTTTTTTAGGTACTTTTGGTGGGACCATTTTGGAAAATAGATTGGTAGCTTTTCTCTTCATTTTGGAGGCAGTTTGGCTACTTTTTTGCTGGCTTCTTTTGGAAGCTCGAAAATGGATCAGGATGACTATTTTGAGGAGCTCTTCTAGGTTTTTTCCTTGGGAGTTTTTTTGGAGGCATATATTAGAGGAAATTTAGTTTTTCAGGGGGTTCTAATTATCTATTTCTTTCTCTTTGGCTCACTTGTAGAGAGTATTGTAGACCTTGTACTTAGATTCTCATTTTGCACGCTCCTTTCAGATTAATAAGATAACAGAGTTTCCTTTCCCATCTTTTCTCTCATTTTGCAATAATAGTTAGATGTTGTCACTGTGATTTTGTCTTTCAAATCCTTTTTATGTCCTATTATTGCAAGTGTGGAAAGTTCATATGATGCAGGTTGCATGTTGTGTTTGATCTCAAACCTTCATACAAATCATTTTTGTGTTGTATGCACAAGTGGGATTGTGAAAATAAATGTTTCAAGAGTCTGATTGTGAGTAAATGCATTAAAATAAGTTAGACTTCTATTGAATCATCCTTAGATTTTAGAATTGAATTTTTAGTTACCTTCTACCCCTTTTCCTCAGCAATCATTTAGATTAGGTGAAGATACCCAAGAGAGCCAGCTCACTCTGGAGGTTCGCTCCAAGTTTTAGGCAACCCACAGGCCTAGGAGTGTTCTGATGTGTCAACAGGTAGCTAAGTTGATAGCTTAGTTTGGGTACATACTTTGTTGATAACAATTTTTGGCATGCCCGGTGGGATAGTTTGAACTATCATAGTTCAAAGCTCATCATTTCATTACTGGTTCTTGGTGTGTGCACCAGCAATCTTTGCCTTTGGAAGCAAGTTTTTCAAACACATCCAGGGACTCTAAATCAAGATTTACTAGTTTCAATATTCATCAACTGCTGGTATGTTACAAAAATTAGTATTTCACTCTTTTTTCTAGCTTTTATATGACTAAAATGTTAGATTTTCATAGACAGTATGAATAGCCACCACCATACTATGAAAATGATGTCCATAGGGATCCTTATCAACCATATCAGACCAATCATGTTGTTGTTTTCAATTCCATAGCTCTTTAAAACCAGCATGCCCACCATAATTACCACCCATCCTCCCTTGCCCAATCTTCCAATCAGCCTCAAAATCTTGAAATTATGGAGCTTAGAGACATTCTGTTAGACTTCAACAAGAAGATGAATGACATTAACAGGGGGTGAGAGATCAATTCTCAGCTGGATCAACATGTTTGCCTTCCACCCACCCTTGCTCAGCCTCCATATCAACTTTCATATACTCAAAATCAGCTCCAAGAGCATGAAAAGGAGGAGATTGCAAGCATAAAGGGTATGTTGTTTGACTTCATGCATGACTTCACAAAACAGGTAGAAGAGATTAAGAGGCAGCATGAGTATAATCAACAACATGAAGAGATGGCTTATCAGGCCTATCTCTATAAGCAAGGGTCAGAAACACAAAAGGCACAAAGCCCAAACAACACCTTTCATTCTAGATCAGCCCCTTCAGGATGAGGTTAGTAAGTATAAGTTTCCAAGTTTTAGATAGAATGAGCCTCTTAGTGTTCCTAAAGTTGATATTTTGAGTTTTAGGCAGAATAAAGTCCTTGATTCCTCAAGCCAACCTCTTAATCTTGAAATACCAAGTTTAAGAAGCCTTCATCCCTTGCAAGTTGAGGAGAATAATCATTTTCATCCTAGTGTAGTTGTAGATCAGCCCCTTGAGCAACATTTTTCCTTGCAAGAAATCCAAGAAGCTCCCCAAGTTTCCCTACCTGAGGAATCCAAAGATGAACCCTTTGATTAGAATACATTACTCTTCATCGAGGAGCTTAGAAAGGTAAACCTATTGCATTCAGCTTTAAAAGTTTACCATTTGCAGCAACAGAAGATCAAACAAGAAAAGGCCTCTCTTGAAAAATCGTTTAATGATTTCACTAATGGGCTTCCTTGTTTTGTGGAAGATAGTGAAATTTTTTCAAAAGATCAACCAATGCAACAAGATGTAGAGCAAGGGGTTGTTGTTGTTTGTGCTACAACCCTAGCTGAATATGAGCATAATGCATGTGTAGAGGAAGTTCATTCAGGCTTGACACTGAATCCTTTGCATTTTGATTCCTTTGAAAAGTTTTCTAATGCTATTTATAAGATGAATGAAAGCATGATACAGAGATTGGAAGGCAAAAGTCTTCAATTACAAAGACAAGTTGTCCAGATTTTTATGGAGAATAAACCAGATAAAGAAGAGGATTTAGTTTCTTTGTTTGATCAGTTACTTGGTTTTGTTGAGCCAGATGAGGAAAACATATCTCAGATCACACCCATACTAGTCCCAGAATTGCAAGAAGAATTTGTTCTTGAAAGGTCAATCAAGAAAGGTTGCCCCCTTGGATTTAGATGCTACTCATTATCTACTCAGAGAGCAATCCCACTCCCCATGGGTAAGGGGCATTAGGCTCCCTAATCAGAAAGAAATAATCAACATTTAGTTTGAAGATGCAACTGCTATTTTTCTAGAACTTGATGAAGGAAATATGGAAGATCTGATGGACAAACTTGACCTCTTTTGCCAAGTCTTTGGTGCTAAAATATCCACCTCTAAATCTTTTATCCTTGGCTGGGATGAGGTACCCTTGGATTGGATAAAAAAGTATGGCTTTCAATGGGGTGACCCAACAAATAGGTAAGGTATCTTGGAATACCATTGGCAATCATCCCAAACCTAAAAGAAATGTGGCTATGGATAAGTAACAAGATAGAGAAGAAGATAGAGGGTTGGATTAGGTAGTACTTATCCCTAGTTGGCAAGATCCAGGTTTGTTAAAAGATTCTCTCATCCTACAACATCTAATTTGTATAGGTTTGGTTTTTTAGTAACTATTAGGTCAATGATATCCAGAAAAGGATCAGGAACTTCCTTTGGTCCGATGGGAAAGACAAAAGAAAGAAACATGTTGTAAAATGGGAATGGTGTTGCATTGAGAAAAATCATGGGGGGATTGGCCTAAAAGATCTTAGGCTCCATGGCATTGCCTTGGAAAAAAAATGGATTGCCAGATCCATGAAAGGTAATGTACCCTGTAAGGTGTTGGTGAGAAATAAAATCAGGATGGCCACCCCAAGTAGACAAAAACATGGAAAGGACTTCTAGTTAGTGATATTATGTTGAGTAAATATCCTATGTCTCCTTCTAGTTCTTCAGTTTTAAGAGTCTAGAAAGCATGGGATATTATTAAGCCCAATGTGTTTTGTAAAACCAATAATATCTCTCTAAACAGTGATGTGAAGTGTCATACCTGTAGCTCCATTTGGTGAAACCTATCCCATAACAATAAGTTGTTGGCCCCATTACAAGGCTGCTCTATAAAGAAATGGAACCCATTGGGTATCAAAACATTTAAAGATATTCTCTCTAATGGGCAAATTAAGGACTGGGCTAACCTTGCTTCCGAGTTCAATCTTCCCGCTTCTAATCTTAGAACCCTTAACACCGTAACTTCATCTTGTAAAGAAGCTCAATTCCCTATCATCCCTAAAGAGGACCTAGATCCAGCTAGAGTCCTGGCTTGGATAGATGTCATAAGACTTACTAATCTCAAATCTAAGACAATTTATAAAGAATTAACTAGTAAAATCCCTCTTTTAGATCACACTAATCATTGTTGGGGGATTGACTTCCCTGTGAATGTTTGGCATAAAATTTGTGGCTCTATTTGGAATAGCATTAGAGAGCCCAAGAAGGCTTGTTTCAAATGGCTTATTTTATTGCAAAAATTACCATTTAAAATTAATTAAGTTGATATTGACATTTGTAACATATGCACGACCACAGAGAATATAAGGCATATTCTTTTTGACTATTTTTATGCAAAGGAAATCTAGAAAATATTTTGCAATGATCTTTTAATTTGGGATGAAAATGAAAAGATTTGTTGGAAAGATATATTATTTAATACTACAAAACTAAACAAGAACTTGTACATGTTTTGGAATTATTTAACCACTGAGATTTTGTGGCACTTATGGAAGGCAATAAATGCAGATAAGTTTCATGGGAGTAAAAGGGTACTTACTGAGTCTTCAAAATATCTCACGTTCTATAATATTATTTTGTAGGCCATTCTACACCTAGAGTGCTCCATGGAAAAGTTCCTACAACTCATCCACTCGTAAATAGCGAGTGAGTTCTAACTTATCGACTACACAACATCTTCGACGAGTGGAGTAGTCGAAGAAATTTAATTAATGTTTCAACTAGTTTTTTGTCAACCAACCAGTCAGTGAGTTGCTGCACATCAAAATCTATCGAATAGGGGCTGCCATACAAATCTCAACCAGCCAGTCATTTGCAATGCACTGGATGGTTAAGGTTTACCCACCAACTCTTTAGGGAAGGCTCGATGACTGTAATTAGAGAGGAAGTCAAGTGTGGGCATGCCCACCATTGCACCCAAAAAGAAGCTGATGCTTTCATGAGAGCTCTAAACAAATTCAAAAGGGTGTTCAATGGTGCAAGCAGGCCCAGAGACATCTGTGTACTAGACCAATAGGAAATTGATAATGCTTCCTCTATCATTGTGGAAACAAGCTTAAGTGCATAGGTCGCTATGGGGGAGCCAGACCCAGGGGTTGTTGAAGAGTGCAGTAGGTGCTATAATAACTAATTCAATTGCTTTGTCTATATATGTATAAGTGGCTAATGTTGTGTACACTACCTTGCTTTTGCATTGTTACCATTTTTTACCACAACTCAAAAATTGGCTGAGCAAATGTAACATTATCATTTTTGTGTGAGGTTTGATTTACTTCTGTTATGTCTTAGTTGCATAGTTATTATGTTTCAATGTTACATGCACTTTAGTTATTCAAGAAAGAAGGAAAAGTTTCAGATCAATCATTGCATTGCAGAACAGTCAAGTGAGATATGTATTTCATTCATCACAATGGTTATTCATTTACAAGTTGAAATACATAAACGAATAAGCATTGCATTGAAATAAATGATGACATATCGGATGTCCCACACAAGCTGTCGGTTATAGCTGAACATATGCAAATATAAATAAAATACTATGCATCTAATGAATGAAAAAGGAAAGACATAGCCATCATTGCCTTGTTTTGTTTGCAAAATAGATAAACATCTTGTTACAAAGTAATGACAGTCAAACTATTTAATATCTCATATGTCATTATACAGAAGGAAGAAGCCATTGTCATTCATAATGACATGTGAAATAAATGCTAACTACATTTGCCATGACTGTAGAACCATATGAAGTCCATGGACAACCACTATTGATATAGAGATGAGATGAATTAATGCTATAGGAGGAAGTGATTGCCATACAAAATGAGAGATCTCAAATGCATCAGGATGAAGAACAAATACACAAGTGGCAACCATACATTGATTAAAATGAACAACTACAGAATAATGTGGACTGGTTATACATTCAATGTCCAATGATCAAATGATAAAATCAGATAATCAAGAAGGAGCATACAAGCTATAGGAGCTGTCAAAATAGAGGAATCATTTGAATGCAGGTATCATTTTCATCTCATAGGATAATGTTCCATGAATAGTTGACAAGGATTTTGACAAAGTGTAGCCATACAGAGAAAAAAATGTCAAAGTTACAGGTGAGATGAGAGAAATAGAAGTATGCTTTTAATAAAAAGTTAAAGCATTGTATCATTTGATACCTTAAAGTTAAAGGAAATAGAATGCATCATTTGACTATTGTAGTCATAAAGAAATGGAGCATAATGCATTAAAATGATGACAAGATGACATCTTGAGATTAACACAGAAAGTAACTGATACAAATGTTCATCTGAAGTGAAGTTTTGCTTTCTTTTAAGAAGTTACAGGCATGTTATTATGCATTCAATAGTGTCATGGACAGATTGCCATTATAACATATACAGAAGAAAAATGTACAAAAAAGAAAGAATATGCTGTGGCCATGATAATGGAGGCCTTGTATGTATAGAAAAGAGAAAACCCTCTTGACATTTCAAAAAACCCTAGTGTCATTCTTGCATATGTAGTAAAGAAAATAGGAGAAGGTACAGTAGTGTTACAGAGATGCATATAGTCATCATGGCTGTGACAAAGAAGGGTTCCTGCATGTAAAGATGAGATACACATTTCAAGTTTTCAAACCCTCATATCATTTTTTGTATTTTGGTAAAATGAACATCTACAAAAAGCAAATAGAAGATAGCCATGGTATGGAGAGGTCTCTGTGCACATAAAAAATGAAACCCTTGTTTCATATTTTTAAAACCCTCAAGGTTTTTTCATTTGCACTGAAAAGAATGGACAAACAAATGTAATAGACATGGCCATGACACATAGAAGAGTTTTTATCAAAAGCAAAGATACCCAATTCAAAAAACCTTAAAACCCTCATCATTTTTTCGAAGTTGTAGTGATTCAAGTAGGGCTATAGGAGCAGAAAGAAACAATGCTTACTTTGTTTTCTTGAATGGAGTTTCAACTGGCCATGACCTTTAGCTTTTTTGAGGAATTTTTTTTGCATAAGTTTGAGTTGTAGAAAAGACACATAGATGCAATAAAAAAATGTTAGAATTACACATAATGCATAGTCACCATGGCCATGGCCATTGAAAGGTTCGAGCTACAAAATAGAACACAAAAATACTAGTAGAGACCAAAATACCATGCTAACCATATTATTGCTTTCTTTCTTGCAATGAAATTACCAAGTTTCGATCGTTGAAGCCAAGGAGATGGAGAAAAAGACTAGAGAGTATCAAACCCTAGTGGTGGCATGGAGAAGTTGCAGAGCCAACAACAAAGATTACAAAATGAAAATGAGATAGCTTTTAGGGTTTCCTCATTGTTTTGTTCGATGGATTCGGTCTTCATTTTTCATTTTTTGACTTTGCAAATATAAAACATCAATGCCTTATTCAAATGCCTCGTGGTCAACACTTGACAACTGATGGTTCCTAGTGATAATAAAATGGAAAGGCTGACAACATATCACATGTTCCCTTTGGTTTTGCTAAGTCAAAAGTGGTCGGTATCATTAGGAGATAAGGCTTATGCCTTTTTAAATTTTTTTTTTTTTGAAAACCTTATTTCCTATGTGGTTGACTTATGGTAGTTGAGATGTCTTCTAATCAAATGCATGGTCAAGTATACACCTTATGATCACATGCAAACAGGTCAAAGCATCCAAAAGATTCTTCTTCATTATGCATGGTGATCTGCAAAGGGTAAAGGGAATATTTTATACCTTATGCATTTCCTTAAGGTCAAGAGTCAAAAGGTAAAGAACATATGAAGACGAGATATGCATACAAGGTGATTCCATTATGAGAAGGGTTGATTTTGACATGATGGTGTTTGTATAAGCAGTGAGGTGGCATTTTGTGAGGCATAGAGACAAAGATGAGGTGGCAGGGTATTGACACATGAACAATGCATTTTATGGGATTAGAGCCATGGTGTTAACCCTTCAAGGCTTTGATTTATTTTGCAGAGTGTATAGTAATATGCTCATCATTTTAATGAATTTTATAGAAAATCAATTGAAATGCCTTGTAAAATATTTGGTGAAATTATGAGCCAGATATTATCTATTTTTTGGAAAAAATCAAATCAAATAGGAGATGAAATAAAACTGTCATAACATTGTAAAGTTAGTTTTAAAGCAATCAGTTATAAATTGCTTTTAAAACTTAACTATTTTTAGGCAGTACATAGGCTAATAAAACAAATCAGATATTCTTTTGGATTTGTTTTATTTAGAGTCATATAAGACAAAATTTGAAGATTTCATGAGCAAAAGAAAGCAACTTTGTGGTGGGGACACATCAAGAGATCCTTTGGCATCATGATTTGGCAGTTTGGACTCGTTTTAAGAGCTTTTATTTTTGCTTTTCTAAGTAGCTCGAAACTAGACTTGGAGTCTATTTTTAGGAGCTTTATTCTATCTTTTAGGAGGAGATCTTTCACAGCATATATCTTAGATTTTCCTTTCATTCCAGGAGTTCCAATTTTAGTTTTCAGTTTCAGTTAGAGTTTTAGAGATCAAAGTGCAGAGAGACAGAGTCTTCCTCTCACATCGAGAGTTTTGTACTCATTTATTTCATTATACTCATTATTCCTTTAGTTAATGAGTAGCAACTTTCCTTCATATTTTGTCTAATTATTTGCAAGTTAATCTGATGTTGTATTGTGATGAAAGTTTGTCCTTTGCTTTGTCTTAACTTGTGATTTTTTACAAACTCTTGGTTTAATTCAGGTTGCATGTTGTGTCTACCAGACCTTCATGTGAAATATTTATGGGTTAAATGATCTGAGTGTTGTGAGGGTCAGAGTTTAATAATCTATTTGTGAGTAAGGTCTATTAGGTGATTCAATCTTCAAGATCATTAGGATTCATTTCTTTCAGTATATCCTTCCTTCCCTTTTTCCCCGCAAGCCATTAGATTAGGAAATCATAAGGAGAACCAGCTCACTCTAGAGATTCAATCTCATTATAGGAAACCCACATCCTGAGAATGATTCCATGTGTCAACAAGTAGCTAAGTTTTTGTTAGCTTAGCAGGGTACATATCTAATTGACAATAGTTTTTGGCATGCCTAGTGGGACTCTAGAAGTGATTTCAAAGAAGTTTATACCCTCATAGCTATTGTTCTGGTATATGCAGTAGTTTTCTAACCGTTGGAGGCTTTCACAATATACCTGGTGACTGATTTCTTTTGGTTTGACATGCAAATTAGCACTTTCAGCCTATGAAAACTAGGTCTAATCTAGACCCTTTTGAATATTTATAGTTGTCTACACCTAAAAGGAGAGGTAGACCAACAAGTAGAATAATTGAATCATCAAGAAGATCAAAGTCTACGCCTTCATAATTTAGTTCTATGAGTCTGGTCAAAATAAGTAGAAGTCTAGTGCTAATAGTCCAAATACCTATAATGGCTAGGCAGTATGCATTCGCTTCTTTCAATGGAGACAACCCACTACAAATTGCCCAAAGAGATGATATTCTGATGGCAACCCTTAAAGTACTGCCTTATTTCACTAGAGATGATCATACTACAACTGATGAACACATTTAGGATGTGGTAACCCTTTATTCCATGCACAATGTCACTCAAGAAAATGTGGAAATCAGACTTTTGGTTGCTTCATTAAAAGGAAAAGCCTTACAGTGGTTTAGAGGACTTGCTAAAAATTCAATAACATCATGGGATCTACTGGGAGATGGATTGCACAAGCACTTTGAAGATAATTCCAATCATCTCTCATTGCTAGAGCAGCTGAGCACCATCAAAAGGGCACCCCATGAACACATGGCTAATTTCAACTACTAATTTCAGAGAACCTGGGATAGGATTCCCACAATGGTAAAACCCTTTCCAAGGCATACATTTTTGTTTTATCTTAAAGCTTTAAACAGTGCAATTTCTATAATAATTCAGTCTATGGGAGGAACCACCCTTCCAGATTCTTTCGAGATTGTTGTTAGAGTAGAAAACTACCTTATTCTAGTAGGGAACATAGCCCCTAGGCCCCCCTTACAATCTAACCATCTATGGCAATGGTAGTACCTCCTCTAGTTGTTGTCCCACCTCTTCCAGCAATAGGATATCAAGAAGCCCAAGGAACTGTTGTTCCAACTCAAACCCAAAATTCCCTAGAGCTTGAAAATACACTGAGGACAATTGCAAATAAGCTGGTAAATATGGAGAAATGCTTGCCTTACCAAAATCAGTATCAACCCAATCAGCAGAATGTCTAATTTCAACCTAATCAATAGAGATTATAGAAGTTCACTCAATGAACTTAAGTCACTTAACTTCCTTCTAAAAGGTTTACAAGAGTATTTGTGTTTACAAAGCCTACACAAGGCTATTTCTAAGATTTATGTAGCCTAGGACCACTATCTAGTGTCCTCCTCACAGGTTGTCCAACTCTCACCTTGGAGAGTTACTACTCAATCCCACCTTTCTACACAATTCACCTTGGTTGGACTCACAACTTCCTACCCACACCTCTACCAACAATACTCACATATGATTATTAACACATACTTGTCATGACTGTCATGAGATCTCTGACCTAAAGATCAATTTCTACATTCTCTAGACAAAGGACAGTGGCAGCAATAGGATTGTTTTAGGATAGTGGTTGAAGAAGACTCAAGTCTTATGGAACTAGTTCAATCAACCTCTCAAGGGTCTCAAATGACCATCAACACTTAATACACACTAAACACTCTATGTGAATGAACAATCAATTACCCACATGTAAGTCCACACTATGTTAGAGAGGGCAGAGACAGCAAATTGAAGCTTGAATGTCCTATGACAGTCTTAAAGTGACAGCTTCTCCCTTATAGCCTTTGTGAAAACTAAACCTGCAACAATTCCTCCCCAACAAGGATCAAAACACCACATGCATTCACAAGGACAGGATCCACTTGAGGTCTCTGACTCAACACCCCACCACAATACTTGCTCTGACAAAAAAAGTACGGCTGTTGTGACTGTCTTCAAGAAACAGTCCTAAAAAGAAGGTTATCTTTGTAAGCAAGGAGAACATTTACACAATGTTAAACATTCATAACTCTTAATGACTATCAACAATCAATGCATCATCCAAATACCTACAAGGAACAGGTACTTCTCCTCCACCATGCAACCGTACTGTACTACTGACGTACAGAAATCAGAAAACTATTTTTTTCTCCAAGAAGATGGTCTAAATTAGATTTTTGTAAAGAATGTAGTAAGCCTGCCTTCTCAGGCCCTACCGATCCATCTCAGAGGTCTGTCCTTGCTTCAATATATCAAACCCAATCTCCATTTGACTATGCACGTGGCTATTTTTCAAGACAAGCATTGTTCTTACACCATTTCTTCCAACTAGTCACTATTTTTGACTAGCTAGGATCATGCCAAGCACTTGGAGAAGGAGTCTTCCACCTGCAAACCATGGAAAGCAACAAAACCTAACCTAATCTTCCCCATCCTTCTAAAAATGGTTGAACTTTCAAAGGATAGAGGAAGAATTCACCATTTTTTGGTCACAAACCCTAGCTAAGAGGGTTTCAGAACAATTTGTGCAAACTAGATTGTTTCTACCTTCTACAAGAATGTCAAGAGCTCCAAATAGATGCAAATGAAAGGCATTTTGTAGAGCTAACAAATTTCTAACATTTCAACTCACAAAGGATCCGTACCAGGCCGTACAGAAGGCTGTTTCAATGAAAAATACAGAATAAACTATTTTTTCTCCTTAAAAGACTCCTCCTCTCCATTATTTTTGGCATGCTTTACAAACTCAAGTTTATAGGAAACTTTCCAAATGTTTTTCCTTCCTTCTCAGTCCATACAACTGCCCAAGAAAGGCAGCGAACCGATGGAAAAGGCTATTTTTTCAAAAAAACAAATTTCTAAAAGAGAACCTCCTATAAAATAGGCCTAAGTTCACTCCATTTTAGACTAGTCAATCAAATGACTAAGTCTTTATTATAAAACAAGAAAATGGCTTTCAAAGCCTTAGGAAAAACCAAAAAAATAACAAGGTCACAAAATGATATAGTCTAAAACTAAAGCTCCTGCACCATACTCCCGCTGTGGGAAAAACTCAAGTCCCTTGAGTTGCCAATTGTTGAAGTGTCATGCCATGCTTCAAGATATCTGCTTCAGTCATCTAGGTGGCCTCTGAGTTAGGGAGGTCCTTCCATTTCACCAAGTAGTCCTTATAGACACCTCTCTAAGTCTTCTTGATAACTTTGGAATCCAGAATGTACTCCAACTGTAAAGGTTTGCTTGGAGGCAAATCCTTGATCCAATTAGCATCTTCAGCCACCACATCTGATCCACTTTCATCAGGTAATGGAGGACTGAAAGGAAAAAGATCACAAACATTGAAAATTGGAGAGATACCTAGGCCATCTGGTAGCTCAATCTCATATGCATTTGGACCGAATTTGTACACTATTCTGCATGGCCCAATCTTCTTCATCAGGAGTTTAGTTGGCTGACCCTTTGGTAACCTCTCTTTGCTTAGATATGCCATGACTAAGTCACCAACTTTGAACTGTACGTCTCTTTTCTTCAAATCTGCCTTTTCTTTGTATTTTGTGACTAATTTTTCTAGTTGCAACTTGACTTGATCATGAACTATTTTCATGGAGGTAGAAAACTCTTCACCAAGTGCACTCCTTCTATCGCAACCTTGGAGATCCTTCAACTCAAGTGGCCCTCTTGGATGAAAGCCATAAACTATCTCAAAAGGACTTTTACCAGTGCTCCTATTCCTTGAATCATTATAGGCATATTCAACCTGACTGATAACCAAGTCCCATGCCAAACCATGCTACTTTGTAAGGCACCTTAGAAGGTTTCTAAGTGACCTATTAACCACCTCAGTCTGACCATCAGTTTGTGGATGGTAGGCTGATGAAAAGGACAACTGTGTGCCCAGCTTCTTCCATAAGGTCCTCTAGAAGTGACCTACAAACTTAGAATCTCTGTCAGTTACAATGGACAATGGTAAACCATGTATCCTTACTACCTCTCTAAAAAATAGACCTGCAACATGAGATGCATCATTTGTGCATTTACATGGCACAAAATGAGCCATCTTGCTGAACCTATCAACAATGACAAACACATTATCCACCCCTCTGGCTACCCTGGGTAACCCAAGCACAAAATCCATGCTGATACTTTCCCAAGGTCTGTTGGGAATGCGAAGGGGCTGGTATAGACCTACATTTGAAGACACACCTTTGGCTCTTTAACAGATTGCACAACAAGCTACATATTTTCTCACATCTGATTGCACCTTTGGCCAAAAATAGAACCTTGTGACTTGTTCTAGTTTCTTGTCCAAGCCAAAATGTCCTCCTAAAGAACCATTATGATTCTCCTTGGTGATGTTGTCCCGCATAGAGCACTTAGGAACACACAACAAATTGCCCTTAAACAAGAGGCCTTCCTGCAAAACAAAATCTGCATACTCTCCATGGAATGTGTTAGCCAAGTTCACACAAACATCATAAGCCTCTTTGAAATCAGAATCTTCTTTATACAGCTCCTTTAAACAGTCAATACCCATGCTTTCTAACTGAATTTCATGAATAAGAAGCAACCTCCTACTCAATGCATCAACCACCTTATTAGAGACACCTCTTTTGTGCTTAATTGTGAAGGTATAAACTTGTAGCTATTCCATCCATGTAACATGTCTATGGTTCAATTTTTCTTGACTGTTTAGAAAGCTTAAAGCATGATTGTCAGTAAACACAATAAATTCTTTGGGCAACAAATAATGTCTCCACTTCTTAAGAGCTTGCACCATTGCATAGAGTTCTAAGTCATAGGTAGAATACCTTTGCTTGGTTTCATTCAACTTTTCTGAAAAGAATGCCACTGGATGTCCTTCTTGGCTGAGAATAGCACCAATAGCTTGCTAACTTGCATCACACTCAATGACAAATACCTTATCAAAATCAGGGAGTACTAAGGTAGGTAACTCAGCCACCTTTGTTTTCAACAACTCAAAACTATCATCAGCTTCCTTCGTCCACTGGAATCTACATTTGATTCCACCCTTGATGGTGTTGAGGATGGGAGCACTAATGTGACTGAAACCTCTGATAAACTTCCTATAGAAAGTCACCAATCCATGGAAACTTCTCACATCTCCCACTATTTTTGGGGTAGGCCAACTGAGAATAGCCTCAACCTTAGAGGGATCCATCTTCAAACAACCATTAGAAATGACAAATCCCAGGTATACAAGTTCAATTTTCATGAACTCACATTTGTCTAAGTTGATCATCAACTTGTACTCATGCAGCTTCTCCAACACCTGACCAACATGCTTCACATGGTCTTCCCTCGTCCTGCTGAAGATTAGTATGTCATCAAGATAAATAATAACAAATTTACCAATGAATTCAACTAATACCTCATTCATCAGGTGCATAAATGTACTTGACGCATTGGTAAGACCAAATGGCATAACAAGCCTTTCATAAAGACCTTCATTGGTCTTGAAAGCCGTCTTCCATTCATCTCCCTATCTGATCCAGATTTGATGATATCTAGATTTTAAATCAATTCCTCCTAGGTAATCCAAGAGATCTTCAATCCTTGGCATTGGAAATCTGTATCTTATGGTGATCTTGTTTATGGCCTTGGAATCTGTGCATAGCCTCCACTTTCCATCCTTCTTAGGAGCCAATACACTTAGAACTGCACAAGGACTTCGACTCTTCCTAATCAGCCCTTTCTCCAGGAGATCTTGAATTTGCCTTGCCACCTCTTCATTTTGCTGTGGTGTCAGTTTATATGTAGCCTTGTTAGGTAATGTAGCACTAGGTATTAAGTCAATTTGATGACTAATATCCCTCATGGGTGGTAAGGAGTTGGGAACTTCCTCTACCACAAGGTCTTGATACTTATCCATAAGTTGTTGTACTTCCAATGGAATCTCCTATTTTTTATCTTGTTGATCTGATCCACTCTTGGGCTTCATGACCAAGGCATACCCCTGGTTGTCATTCTCCTTCAAGATGTTTAGGAACTCATTTCCATTCACCAACATGACACTGCTATTATTTTCCTTTCCCCTGGGCTGCTCCAACAAAGGATCCATTTTGAATGGTCTTCCATTCTTGGTAATGACATAAGTGTTCTTCTCACCATCATGCTGAGCTTTAACATCATACTGCCATGGACGGCCTAGAAGCATGTGACATGCATCCATAGGGATGATTTCACATAGCACTTTGTCCTTTTAGTCACCAATTGCAAATTCAACCCAAGTTTGTTCCTCCACCATGAAACTTTGGTTCTTGTTCAACCAAGAAATCTTGTGAGGACTAATATGAGGCAGCCTCTTCAACTTACACTTCTCAACCATCTCAGTGGATACCACATTCTCTGTAGATCCTGAATCCACTATGATTTTACAAAGTTTCCCATAGGCTAGGCCTTGGGTTCTAAAAAGATTCTTTCTCTGAGGGGGCTCTTGCTTCAATGGCATCTTCAACATAGACCTTTTTATCATCATACTCTCTCCATCTAAAACAGGTGCAACACTTCCCATTGGTGAATTCATACTTTCACAGTCATCATCTTTCACTAACTGATTTCTCTTCCCACTGTCATGAGAGCTGCTGGCTTTCCTTGGACATTTGTTCATTGTATGGCCAACTTGGTTGCAGCCATAACATCTTCTAGTGAAGACTCCTGGTCCGCTACCTCCTCCACCATTATGACTTCTACCACCTCTAAAACCTCCTCTATGCTCTATTGCTGATTGTGTTTCTTGCTGACTATTATTTTTAGTTTTGTTGAACTGTCCACGGCCAAAATTGCCTCTACCTCTTTGGTTTCTGCCACCTCTGCCTCTGGCACTTTGGTCACCCTTCCTTCTCAGCTTTTCCTCTGCTCTAGAGGCCAATAAGAAACATTCATCCACTATCTTTGGTAACACCAAACTTATCTCATCTTGCAAATTGTATTTCAGTCCATTCAGGTATCTAGCCACCATCCCTTTTTCATCTTCATTATGATTTGCCCTCATACTGAGTCTATGAAATTCTTCTGTGTAGGCAGCCACATCCATGTCTTTTTGTCTCAAATTTTGAAATCTCCTTATGATTTGAATCTCATAGTCAGGTGGCATGAACTTGCTTCTAAGCATAGCCACCATTCTGCTCCATTTAGTGATGGGACTCTTCCCAATCTTCTCCCTCTCACTCTGCATATAATTCCACCATACAAGTGCAGAACCTCTTAGCCTTGTCTTGGCAAACTTAACCTTTTTGCTGTCATTAAACTCCTTGTAATCAAAGAAGTTGCACATAGCTTCTATCCAGTCGGTGAGAACATCTCCATCCAACTTGCCATGAAAGGTAGGCACATTCATCTTGGGATCACCACTGTCTCCATGAGCACCTTGAAGTGCATTCAAGAAGGCTTTTTGATCTGTAGACATATCCTGCTCCAGAGGATCCTCTTTTGCCTCTATTTCTTCATTGGTGTCTGAAGAACTTCCCTCTTCTTTGGTCTTGCCTTTAGACTTCTTCTCTTTCTGCAATTTTGCTTCTTGCAATCTTGCTTCTTGCAGTCTTGCTTCATCCATCTCTTCCACCAACTTCTTGATGGCATCTTGACTCATTGTCTTGGGAGGCATTGTACTAGCCTCTATTTCAATTTCCTCATCTGACATACACTTTCTTCAATTAGAATATTGGCTTTGATACCAATATGATGCAGAGGGTAAGGTAGAGATTATAGAAGTTCACTCAATGAACTTAAGTCACTCAACTTCCTTCTAAAAGGTTTACAAGAGTGTTTGTGTTTACAAAGCCTACACAAGGCTATTTCTGAGATTTATCTAGCCTAAGACCACTATCTAGTGTCCTCCTCACAAGCTGTCCAACTCTCACCTTGGAGTGTTACTACTCAATCCCACCTTTCGACACAATCCACCTTGGTTGGACTCACAACTTCCTACCCACACCTCTACCAACAATACTCACATATGATTATTAACACATACTTGTCATGATTGCCATGAGATCTCTGACCTAAAGATCAATTTCTGCATTCTCTAGACAAAGGACAGTGGCAGTAGTAGGACTATTTTAGGACAGCGGTTGAAGAAGACTCAAGTCTTATGGAACTAGTTCAATCAACCTCTCAAGGGTCTCAAATGACCATCAACACTTAATACACACTAAACACTCTATGTCAATGAATAATCAATTACCCACATGTAAGCCCACACTGTGTTAGAGAGGGCAGAGGATAGCAAATTAAAGCTTGACTGTCCTATGACAGTCTTAAAGTGAGCTTCTCCCTTATAGCCTTTGTGAAAACTAAATCTGCAACAATTCCTCCCCAACAAGGATCAAAACACCACATGCATTCACAAGGATAGGATCCACTTGAGGTCTCTGACTCAACACCCCACCACAGTACGTGCTCTGACAGAAAAAGTATGGCTATTGTGACTATCTTCAAGAAACAGTCCTAAAAAGAAGGTTATCTTTGTAAGCAAGGAGAAAATTTACACAATGTTAAACATTCATAACACTTAATGACTATCAACAATCAATGCATCATCCAAATACCTACAGGGAATAGGTATTTCTCCTCCACCATGCAGCCGTATTGTACTACTGACGTACAGAAATCAGAAAACTATTTTTTTCTCCAAGAAGATGGTCTAAATCAGATTTTTGTAAAGAATGTAGTAATCCTGCCTTCTCAGGCCCTACCAATCCATCTCAGAGGTCTATCTTTGCTTCAAGATATCAAACCCAATCTCCATTTGACTGTGCATGTGGCTATTTTTCAAGACAAGCATTGTTCTTACACCATTTCTTCCAACTAGTCACTATTTTTGACTAGCTAGGATCATGCCAAGCATTTGGAGAAGGAGTCTTCCACCTGCAAACCATGGAAAGTAGCAAAACCTAACCTAATCTTCCCCATCCTTCTGAAAATGGTTGAACTTTTAGAGGATAGAGGAAGAATTCACCATTTTTTGGTCACAAACCCTAGCTAAGAGGGTTTCAGAATAGTTTGTGCAAACTAGATTGTTTCTACCTTCTACAAGAATGTCAAGAGCTCCAAATAGATGCAAACAAAAGGTATTTTGCAGAGCTAACAAATTTCTAACATTTCAACTCACAAAGGATCCGTACCGGGCTGTGCATAAGGTTGTTTCAATGAAAAATGCAAAAAAAACTATTTTTTCTCCTTAAAAGACTCCTCCTCTCCATTATTTTTGGCATGCTTTACAAACTCAAGTTTATAGGAAACTTTCCAAATGTTTGCCCTTCCTTCTCAGTCCGTACAACTACCCAAGAAAGGTAGGGAACCGATGGAAAAGGCTATTTTTTCAAAAAAACAAATTTCTAAAAGAGAACCTCCTATAAAGTAGGCCTAAGTTCACTCCATTTTAGACTAGTCAATCAAATGACTAAGTCTTTATTATAAAACAAGAAAATGGCTTTCAAAGCCTTAGGAAAAACCAAAAAAATAACAAGGTCACAAAATGATATAGTCTAAAACTGAAGCTCCTGCACCACTTTCTAACCTTACAACCCAAATATTGCTAGCACCTCGAAAGAGCTTGTACCCACCCAAAATAATTTGGCTCAATATAGTGATTGGTGTTATCCATGTCACCAACCACATAATCAAGTTGCATGCACAAATGGAGTGAGAAATCAGACACTCATGGTTCAGAATAACTATGCAAGTCCAGAAGGTGTTACTAGTGAAGTTTCACCTCAGCCAGATAAGGTTGATGTAGCCTTAATAAATTGGGAAGAATTCAATTTTTGTGGTATAAATTATTTACAAGGTCAGAATCATCAAAATACACCTATTTCAGCCAACATGAGGTCAAAACTAAAAGCTGTAGATAATAACCAGCAAGCTATTGTAGTACAACAATAGGCTGTAAGGGACAAAAATCAAGTATATCCATAAAAAACTGCCCCTATACCACAATAGAGAGTGCAAATTCTGTAGAGGGACCAAGCCGTGCTAGTAAAAGATCAGCCCAAAATGCAACAACATACTTCACAAACGCAGATTGATGTAGCTACAGCAAAAGGACAACAGAAAGTAAATCATGTTTCTTTCAACATAGTTGACTATTTTAAGAAAGTTATAGTATGTTAGTTATGGATGCTTTACTCATTCCTGGCCAAAAGAATTTGCTGCAAGAAGCATTGGCTGAACTCTCACTTTCTGAGCATTCTAGTCAAGAGAAGGCCAAGGTTGTACTTGCCAACAGTCTAGAGATCAAGAGTGGGCAGCCAACAAATGAGGTAAAACCCCCTCCTTTCTATCTAAGTCTCATTATTGGCGATAAACTTGTTCATAACTACATGGAAGATTCAGGAGTAAGCCGTTTAGTCATGCCCAAAAGTGTAGTTGACTCATTAGGATTGGTTTATGAGCCCCTTGCAAAAGGAGTAGTTCAATTAGATGGGTCTGTACTTAGTACTACATGAATAATTAGAAATCTACCTCTTACATTGCATGCTTGTCCTAATTTTTCCATCCATCAGGATATTTACATCATTGATCTGCCACCTAGTTTTGCAATTTGCCTTTTTAGGGAGTTCACAGCCAAATTGGGTGGGTTTCTATCCTCTGATTGGTCCCACTTGTTCTTTAGAACAAGTTATGGTACAAAAGTAACAATACAATCTGAACCACTTGCAAAAGACCATATTGAGCCCTATGTTCCTAGCCTAATAAATACTAATCTATATATCACCCATAGGCAGCAGGATGAACCCATGAGCCTAGATCCCAATGCACCTATAGAAGACATAAACTTAGATGATTGGGCAACTAAAGATCATGAAAGTGACCCTTTTCATCACACAGATGAGGTAGGATTAGGCATCTATATGATACAGGAACCTGATGTAGTGATTCCTAATCTAATTAAGGAGCAAAATCATTCAGAACAACAAGAAGATCATCTTTGGTAGTTGTACTTTGACGGATCAAGGACCAAGATAGGTGCTAGTGGAGGTAATGTGTTGATTTCACCTCAAAGAGACAAATATTATGCAGCCTTAAGGTTCACTTTTAGATCCACAAACAATGTGGCTAAATATGAAGGCCTGGTCCATGGTTTAGAGTGGGCTCAAAAAAAGGGTATCAAATCTACTCAAGTTTATGGAGATTCTGAGTTGATCGTTAATCAGGTTAGGAATCTAAATGCTACTAAAAATGATTTGCTCAAAAAGTTAAAACATAGAGTGTGGGATTCAAATGAATTTTTTGATGCTTTTAATATGATTTTGATTCCCATTAACCAAAATAAGTATGCAGATAAGCTTACAGCCTTGGGATCTCAATTTGAGATTCCTGATCAGATTCAGAATGTTGAGTTATAGTCATATGTTAAGATAGTTGTCAGACCTCCAGTACCTAACAACAGTGTTTCATGGCAAGTGTTTAACAGTGATGAATAGATCTTAAATGTTTTAAGTGTAGAAGCTAAATTTGCAGCTGATAACCAACATAAATATCAACAGTAATTTGAAGATTAGATTGTACAGTTGAGGTCCAATAAGTTGCCCAAAGGGCTTGTCACATTAGAATTAGTGTTCAACACTGATGATCAGTTCAGAAAGGATAAGTGCAGCATGACAGTGAAGCAAGAACATTATCAGACCATAGAAATTTTCAAAGACAAACTGCTGAAACTTGGAAAGGTATGTACTAGAGAAGAACAACAGTCTTTTGTTCAATTATGTCAAGATTTTTCTAATGTTTTTGCATGGGAGTATAAAGACTTAAGGGGATTTGATCCTGGTTTGGCCCAACACACCATAGAATTAGAGCCTAATGCCAAGTCTATTAGACAAAAGCAGATATCCCTCAATCCCAAACTTGATCACTTAATGAAGGCTGGGCTAAATAAAGTGATTGAAAGGAGTATCATTTTCCCAATAAAACATACCTCATGGGTTTCCAATTTGGTCTCAGTTAGGAAAAAGAATGGTGAAATTAGATTTTGTGTCAATTTCCATGATCTAAATCAGGCCTCATTGAAAGACCACTACCCTCTTCCTTCCATGGAACAAATATTGCAAATTGTTTCAGGTTCAAATAGGTATTCCTTGCTAGATGGTTACTCTAGATATAATCAAATTCTGGTCAAAGAAGAGGACCAATATAAAATTGCATTCACAACTAAGTGGGGTACTATGGCCTATCATAAAATGCCATTTGGTTTGTCCAATGCAGGGGCAACCTTTTAGAGGGCAATAGATATGGCTTTCCATGGTCTTATGAACACAATAGTATTGGTCTATCTAGTTGATATAACTATTTTTTCCAAAGATTCTAATGATCACTTTGACCACTTAAAGTAGATTTTTCAGAGGTGCAGGGAGTTTGGAGTTTCATTGAACCCCCAAAAGTGCATATTTTTAGTTCATAAAGGTAAACTCCTCAGTCATATTGTTTCAAAAAAAGGTATTTTTATTGATCAAGAGAGAGTGTCTGCAATTTTAGATTTACCACCGCCTACACATAAGAAAGGCTTGTAGAGATTTCTTGGAGAATTAACTTTGTTAGAAGGTTTATTCTAAATATTGTAGCTTTGTTACAACCTCTCACTGCCATGTTGAAGATGAATGTGTCATTTAGTTGGACTAAGGAGGGAAAAGGAAGCTTCAAGCATATTAAGGAATCCCTCACTACTACTCCTACCCTCATTAATCCTAATTATGAGAGGGATTTTATTTCATATGCTTTTGGAGGAGTTGACACCATCTCTGTAATGTTATGTCAGCAAAATGATGAAGGTTTAGAGAAGCTAATTGCATTTTCAGCCAAGTACTGCACGACTATGAGGTAAAGTACCCTTTTGTGGAAAAACATGTTTTTGCTATTGTAAGGAGCCTTAAGAAATTTAAACACATGTTGTCTAAAAATAAAATTCACTTAATGGTTTCTCATCCCACTATCAAGAGTTTCTTATTGAACAGAGATATCAATGATAAGAGGGCTAGTTGGATAACCAGAGTTATGGAATTTGATGTTGATATCAAAGTGACCAAGCTGATTAGAGGCAAGGGCTTGTGCAAGAAGCCAGCTAAAAGTGAAGAGTTTAATCAAGAACATGAAGAGGACACCAAAATAGTGCTGAACAATAATGAACCAGCCACTGTACCATCTCTTACAAATAGCTGGGTGCAGCAGATGATGCATTATTTGCAGTCTAATCAATGCCCCAATGGTTTGGACATGGCAGAAAGAAGATATTTCAGGTTACAAGCTACTCCTTATGCTATCATTAATGGTATTTTATATAGGAGAGATTTTAATGGTGTGTTTCTGAGGTATGTTGGACCTAATCAAGTTGATAGACTGTGAGAAGAGTTTCACAATGGACCTTCAGGAGGTCACTTTGCAGCTAGGACAACTGCTTTGAAGATTATGTAGGCTAGTTATTATTGGCATGACTTGTTTAAAGATTCTTTTGCTTGGGTGAGAAGATGTGAGAAGTGTTCATTATTTGCAAGTAAACAAAGGCTTGCAACCATACCTCTGCATCTTATTAACGTTGAACAACCATTTGCAAAATGGGGTCTAGATTTCATAGGACTAATAAACCCACCTTCAAGTGCAGGCCACAAGTGGATCTTGATTGCCATAGACTATTTCACCAAGTGGACCGAGGCTATTTCCTTAAAAGAGACAAATGAATCTACTATCTTAAATTTCTATTAGGATCTAGTATCAAGATTTGGTACACCAAATTCAATCATCTCAGATAATGGTCTAGCCTTCATAGGATTGAGAATTTTAGATAGGTCTATTAGAAATAATATTTATTTGAATACTTTCTCTAACTATTACCCACAAGGTAATGGACAGGCTGAATCTACCAACAAAAATCTAATAAGGATCATCAAGAAGACTGTTGACAACAACCAGAGGACTTGGTATGAGAAGTTAAAGTTGGCTCTTTGGGCTGACAAAATTACACTCAAGAGAGCTATTGGTTGTTCCCCATATGTTCTTACTTATGGTAAAGAGGCTCGGTTATCTGTTTCAGTTGAATTTCCTACATTGACTTTCATCAAAGCACTTGAAGTGCTAGAGGAACAACCTCTAGTAATTAGGCTAGCTCAGCTCATGGATCTAGAAGAGACAAGGAAAGAAGCCTTAAGAAAACTTGATATGCATCAAACCCAAATGAAAAATGCATTTGATAAGAGAGCAAGACCAAGGATCTTTATTGTTGGAGATTTGGTGTTCAAGTGGAATGAACTGAGGAGCAGGCCTGGAAAGCATTCCAAATTTGATGTAATTTGTGATGGGCCTTATGTTATCATAGAGTGCAAAGAAAATAATGCATTTTAGTTGTCCAAGTTCAGTAAAGAGGTGCTCTCTATCCAAATTAATGGGATCCACCTCAAGCATTGCCTTTGAGGATAAAAACTTCTTTTGTATATAGTAGAGTAGTGTTTCAGTGAATAAGTGCTCATGCACATTTGTTTTTAGCATTTTATTTTGGCCATCAAGGCCTGTGAGTTTGCTTTCAGTTGAGTTTGTTTTCAGTTTTATGTTTTTCTTAAGACTATTGGAGAGCTGAATTGTAGTGTTTTCTGAGTTAGATAAGGACATAGTATGACTCAATGCCCAATGGACGTTCAAGGCAACTGATCAAATGCTTAGCAGGCAAGCATATAGTAGAAGTCACCAGAAATGTTACCATTTTTTACCATAGCTCAAAAATTGGCTAAGCAGATGTAACATTATCATTTTTGTGTGAGGTTTGATTTACTTTTATTATGAGTTAGTTGTATAGTTATTATGCTTCAGTGTTACTTGCAGTCCAGTTGTTCAAGAAAGAAGGAAAAGTTTTAGATCAATCATTGCATTGCAAAATAGTCAAGTGAGATAAGTATTTCATTCATCACAATGGTTATTCATTTACAAGTTGAAATACATAAAGGAATCAAAATTGCATTGAAAGAAATGATGACATATCAGATGTCCCACACAATTCGTGGGTTATAGCTAAACATATACAAATATAAATAAAATACTATGCATCTAATGAATGAAAAAGTAAAGACATGGCCATCATTGCCTTGTTTTGTCAATCTTAGAAGTAGCCTCATGTCCTGCTCCTGATCTCAACATCTACCTGAAAAAATGTTCATAAGCATCAATAGGATATCATATGTCGCAAAATAGATAAACATCTTGTTACAAAGTAATGATAGTCAAACTGTTTAATATCTCATCTATCATTATACAAAAGGAAGAAGATATTGTCATTCATAATGACATGTGAAATAAATGCTAACTATATTTGCCATGACTGCAAAACCATATGAAGTCTATGGACAACCAATAATGATATAGAGATGAGATGAATATATGCTACAAAAGGAAGTAATTGTCATACAAAATGAGAGATATCAAATGCATCAAGATGAAGAACAAATACACAAGTGGCAGCCATGCGTTGATCAAAATGAACAACTACGGAATAATGTGGACTGGCTATACATTCAATGTCCAATGATCAAATGATAAAATTAGATAATCAAGAAAGAGCATACAAGCTACATGAGATGTCAAAATAGAGGAATAATTTGAATGTAGGTATCATTTTCATCTCATAAGATAATGTGCCATGAATAGTTGACAAGGATTTTGACAGAGTACAGCCCAATAGAGAACAAAATGTCAAAGTTACAGGTGAGATGAGAGAAACATAAGTATGATTTAAAAAAAAGTTAAAGCATTGTATCATTTGATACCTTAGAGTTACAGGAAATAGAATGCATCATCTGATTATGACAGTCATAAAGAAATAGAGAATAATGCATTAAAATGATGACAAGATGACATCTTGAGAGTAACACAGAAAGTAACTGATACAAATGTTCATCTGAACTAAAGTTTTTCTTTTTTCTAAGAAGTTATAGGCATGTTATTATGCATACAATAGTGTCATGGACAGATTGCCATTATAGCATATACAAAAGAAAAATGTTCATAAAAGAAAGAATATGATGTGGCCATGATAATGAAATCCTTGTATATGCAGAAAAGAGCAAACCCTTTTCACATTTCAGAAAACCCTAGTGTCATTCTTGTATATGTAGTAAAGAAAATAGGAGAAGGTATAGTAGTGTTACAGAGATGCATATATTCACCATGGCCGCGACAAAGAAGGGTTCCTGCATGTAAAGTTGAGATACCCATTTCAAGTTTTCAAACGCTCATGTCATTTTTTGTATTCTGGTAAAATGAACATCTACAGAAAGTAGAGAGAAGATAGGAATGGTATGGAGAGGTCTGTATGCCCAGAAAAATTGAAACCCTTGTTTCATATTTTAAAAACACTCAAGGTTTTTTCATCTGCACTAAAAAGAATGGATAGAAGCAAATGTAATAGACATGACCATGACACATAGAAGAGTTTTTATCAAAAGCAAAGATACCCAGTTCAAAAAACCTCAAAACCATCATCATTCTTCAAAGTTACAGTGAGTCAAGTAGGGCTACAGGAGAAGAAATAAACAATACTTACTTTGTTATCCTTAATGGAGTTTCAACTGGCTGCGACCTTCAATTTTTTTGAAGGATTTTTTTTGCATAAGTTTGAGTTGCAGAAAAGACACAGAGATGCAATAAAAAGAATGTTAGAATTACATATAATGCATAGTCACCATGGCCGCAACCATTGAAAGTTTTGAGCTACAAAAAAGAACACAGAAATACCTGTAGAGACTGAAATACCATGCTCACCATATTACTGCTTTCTTTCTTGCAAAGAAATTGCCAAGTTTCGACTGTTGAAGTAAAGAAGATGGAGAAAAAGACCAGAGAGTATCAAACCTTAGTGGCGGCATGGAGAAGTTGTAGAGCCAACAACAAAGATTGCAAAATGAAAATGAGATAGGTTTTAGGGTTTCCTCATTGTTTTGTTCGATGGAGTCAGTCTTCAATTTTCATTTTTTGACTTTGCAAATATAAAACATCATTGCCTTATCCAAATGCCTCGTGGTCAAGACTTAACAACTGATGGTTCCTAGTGATAATGAAATGCGAAGGCCAACAACATATCATATGTTCCCTATGATTTTGCTAAGTTAAAAAAAAAACTTTTTCAAAACCTTATTTCCTATGTGGTCAACTTATGGTAGTTGAGATACCTTCTAATCAAATGCATGGTTGATTATACACCTTGTTATCACATGCAAACAGGTCAAATCATCCAAAAGATTCTTCTTCATTATGCATGGTGATCTGCAAAGGGCAAAGGGAATCTTTTATACCTTATGCATTTCCTTAAGGTCAAGAGTCAAAAGGTAAAGAACATATGAAGACAAGATATGCATACAAGGTGATGGCATTATGAGAAGGGTTGATTTTGACATGATGGTGCTTGTATAAGCAGTGAGGTGGCATTTTGTGAGGTATGGAGACAAAGATGAGGTGGTAGGGTATTGACACATGGATAATGCATTTTATGGTATTAGAGCCATGGTGTTAAGCCTTCAAGGCGTTGATTTATACTACAGAGTGTATGGTGATATGCTCATCATTTTTATGATTTTTATAGAAAATCAATTGTAATGCCTTCTAAATATTTGGCAAAGTTATGAGCCAGATATTATCTATTTTTTGCAAAAATCAAATCAAATAGAAGATGAGATAAAACTACCATAACATTGTAAAGTTAGTTTTAAAGAAATCAATTATAAATTATTTTTAAAACTTAACTATTTTTAGGTAGTACATAGGCTAATAAAAAAAATCAGATATTCTTTTGGATTTGTTTTATTTAGAGTCATATAAGACAAAATTTGAAGATTTCATGAGAAGAAGAAATCAACTTTGTGGTGGGGATACATTAGGAGATCCTTTGGCATCATGATTTGGCAGTTTGGACTCTTTTTAAGAGCTTTTATTTCTTCTTTTCTGAGTAGTTTGAAAATGGACCTAGAGTCTATTTTTAGGAGCTTTATTCTAGCTTTCAGGAGGAGATTTTTCATAGCATATATCTCAAATTTTCCTTTGTTTTTAGGAGTTCCAATTTCAGTTTTTAGTTTCTGTTAGAGTTTTAGAGATCAGAGTGTAGAAAGATAGAGTCTTCCTCTCACATTGAGAGTGTTCTACTCATTTATTTCATTGCACTCATTATTTCCTCAGTTATTGAGCAATAACTTTCCTTCATATTTTGTCTAATTATTTGCAAGTTAATCTGATGTTGCATTGTGATGAAAGTTTGTCCTTTGCTTTGTTTTACTTGTGATTTTTTAACAAAATTTTGGTTTAATTCAGGTTGCATGTTGTGTCTACTAGACCTTCATGTGAAATATTCATGAGTTAAATGATCTGAGTGTTGTGAGGGCTAGAGTTCAATAATCTGTTTGTGAGTAAGGTCTATTAGGTGATTCAATCTTCAAGATAATTAGGATTCATTTCTTTCAGTATATCGTTCTATCCCTTTTCCCCGCAAGTCATTAGATTAGGAAATCATAAGGAGAACTGGCTCACTCTGGAGATTCATTCTCATTATAGGAAACCCACATCCTAAGAATGATTCCATGTTTCAATAGGTAGCTAAGTTTCTGTGAGCTTAGTAGGGTGCATATCTAATTGACAACATGCATATTGTGTATAAAGAGGTTATAATGGCAAGCATGCTGAAATGGATAATAGACAGTTACAAACCTGATATATCAATTTTGTATATACTAGCTGCTATCCCCATTTTTGTATATACTGGCTGATAGTTACAAACTTGATAAATCTTCCAATATTATAAAGTTTTTATATATAGCAAGGCACCCAAACCATTAAGCATAGTTAAATAAAACTCAGGTGAAGAAGGACAAGATGTGATGGTTGCTATGGCAGATTTGTAACCATTTTTGATACACTATAATTAATACAAAAAATATCTAGACTAGCACAAAAAACTTGCTATTCAATCCTAAACACTATGTGTTTCATCCTCATTGTTGTGATCCTTTATCTAATGTGCAAAATTGATTTGTTATATGAGAATGAATTGATAGAATGTGAACTTGAAGAACTATCCAGCTTTGCATTCCTAATATTTGAATGTATAAAGGTTCTGTTTAGAGACACAATTTAGCAGTTTTCCAACTCGATAGGTGAACCAATTCTCTTAGGTCAAACCCCTTGGCAAGTTAGATTAACAATGATGAATGATATGAAAGAAAACTCGCATGAACATGCAAATGGCCTCTATGATTGTGATGTGGATTTGATTCTCTATTGCCCTCTAGAAATCAAAGTGTGCTATAATGGTTTTTTTCTATGTCCTCTTTTTCTTGATGTGGATTAATTGCACATTGAATGTATTCAAATACCATGACATAACAATATGTCACACAAAAGTGTGTCAAGTTTGGCTCATAATAGCTAGTAGAAAGACACAAGAGAGTTGAATTTTGAATATAATTATTTCAATTGGGGATCATTGAAATAAGTGGATGTTGCATCACTTCGAAATGAACCTTAGGGCTAAAATGATAATTCCAAGACAAGAAGTTAATGCATAGAAATAAGTGCAAATGTAAAATCAGAATTCATAAAGGGTCAATGTATGAAAATTGATACAAATAAAGATAAAATGAATATAGTTAAGAATATGAATTAGGCCAAGTTGAATTTTGAATATAATTATTTCGATGAATGTATGAAAATTAATACAAATAAAGATAAAATGAATATAGATAAGAATAAGAATTGGGCCATGAACCAAACCAAAGACAAGAGTAAGATATTACACTGAAGAGAGCCCAAAACTCAATGGGAAATGACATGGACATGCTAGTTTTACTATTACATTTGCCTCGTGACAGTTATTTTATTTTATTTTTATTTTTAAAGATTTCCCACCATCTCACATATACTATTAATAGCAATGGTCTATGTTTAATCCTTCAACCTCACTGTTCTTTTGCATTGATGCCTAGAGGCCTTATACAAAGGTGACTGTGTTCACAAAAATTATTTTATAGTTAAAAATTATATAACCATGTTCACAAAAAACTATTTTATATTAAAAATTATATAATTGACATATTTCTTTTAAATGAAAGCACACAAGAATTAAATTTAAGATATTTTATATTTAAAATATATATAACCGACATAGTTTTTAAATGAAAGCACACAAGAACCAAAGTGTACTCGGGAAGCATAGAAAGCATATAAGTTATTCCAATGGTAAGTGCATTATATTTTTGTTAGGGTTACCTTTTGTTTTCTGTATGTGACCGTGTTCACAAAAACTACTTTATAGTTAAAAATTATATAACCGTGTTCATAAAAACTATTTTATATTTAAAAATTATATAACCGACATATTTTTTTTAAATGAAAGAACACAAGATTTAAATTTAAAATATTTTATATTTAAAAAAATATATAACTAACATAGTTTTTAAATGAAAGCACACAAGAAGCAAAGTGTATTTGGGAAGCATGGGAAGCATAGAAAGCATAGAAGTTAATCCAACCGCAAGTACATTATATTTTTGTTAGGGTAATCTTTTGTTTTCTGTATGTTACATTTTATTAGGTTATTTTATTATATATATTAGTTTTATAGCCAATCTCATAGCTCTCTTTTATCTTAGGTCAAAATCATGCCTGCTGAGGATGCATTCTACAGGCTTCCTGATTTTCTTCTTTCTTTCATATATCAGAAATCCCAATAAAAGATGTTGTCAAATGTTCTATTCTTTCCAAGAGGTGGAGATTTCTCTACACTGAAATGCCTGTACTCACTTTCTCTCCAGATCTTGTTCTTGGGCCTGGCCACCCTTCCCTCGATCCACTCCTCGTCTCAAGGGTTGAGAATATAATTTCTAACATCTTGCTTCTGCATTCACAGAATCTGGAGTCCTTGCACCTCAAAAACACCAGGTTCGATGATAACCAACGGAGCTTCTCTCGAGAAAGTGTGTGCAAATGGGTAAGATATGCATCTTGGTGGTAATGTTCAACGCCTCACTCTGTTCGATCACTTCATGCCAGAGGAGAACGAGTTCCCCTACTTCGTGCCGGTTGAGCACCACCTTGCGTGAGTTCCCCTTCCCCCTGCTCTATTTTCATGTTCGCATCTAGTAACACTAAATCTGCGCGACTACCTTCTCA
The DNA here is from genome assembly GCA_027924645.1 of Cunninghamia lanceolata. Lineage (NCBI taxonomy): Eukaryota > Viridiplantae > Streptophyta > Pinopsida > Cupressales > Cupressaceae > Cunninghamia > Cunninghamia lanceolata. Next base: position 4,211,275 of record BSBN01000262.1, on the reverse strand, counting down.
CCAGTTTACCAATCAATTTCACTAGATTCCCCCACCTCCTTAATTGTTACTTCGATCATGTTGAATTGATAGATGAGTCTTTAGTCTCCTTCATTTCTCTCTGCCCTCTATTGCAAAAACTTGAAATAAAAGGAGATTTTGTGTTAAACAATGTCGTAATCTTTTCATCCACTATTGAATATTTGGATATCTGGAGAGCAAACTCTCTATCTCTTAACTACCCCAAACTCAAAGTGTTGGTGGGGGACATCAATGAGGATTTGAGTGTAAATGGTGTATGCTTCTGTTAGGGCGGTGAAGCCCACTCACCACACCACGTGGCCTCCAAGTAACTGGAACATGTTGGAAGTTACCAAGTAACCAGAACCTGTTGGAAGTTACCAAGTAACTTATGAAACTGCAAAGTAACTTAAAATTAGTTTACAACTGCTTCTCCTATTTCTGTCAGAGATCACTTCTCTGTTGTGCAGCATATTGAAGTTGAAAGTGTTTTGGTTCTGGCTTTGTAGGAACAGCCATATTAAAGGTTGTGTGTATGTAAACATTAATAGAGAGATTATATATATTTCTGGGGATATCCCATTCAGTGTGGACGTAGCCTGCTATGCAGGTGAACCATGATATATTTGGTGTTTGAGTTTTCATTATAAGTGTGTGTCTCTTTATTTCTCTATTTTACTCTGTTTATAATCTCAACAATTGGTATCAGAGCAATTTGTTGAGGATTGTGAGTATCAGAGAATTTGCTAAGGATTGTGAAAGCACTTCATTTGCTAAGGATTGTGGAATCCTTGATCAGAATGGAGGATTCTGATAAATGGAAAATAGAAAAAAAATTTGGACAAAATTTTGGATTGTGGAAACTCCAAATACATGCTCTCCTGATTCAAAAGGACTTAGCTATTGCACTCCAAGGGAAAAAGAGCAAACTAGAGACAATGTCAGATACAGAATGGGACATCTTGGACCAAAAAGTAGGAGCCACTATTATCTTATCTCTATCAAGCAATGTATTGTTTAATGTGGCTACGGAGACAATGGCCAAACAAATCTGGGAGAAATTATGTGACATGTATGAGCGAGCTTCTACTACAAATCGGGTATTTTTGTTGAAAAAATTAGTAAATTTAAAAATGAAAGATGGAACTAGCATGTCAAATCATCTTAATGAGTTCAATGTAGTCATTAGTCAATTACTCTCGGTAGATGTAAACCTAGAAGAGGAAATGAGAGCTATGTTATTGTTATGTTCTCTTCTCAATAGTTGGGAAAATGTGATTATGACTATAAGTAACTTGGTATCCAGAAAATCTAGATCCGTAGAAGGAGAGGATAAGAAAAAGGAAACTATGTTATGGTATGACGATGTTGCAGCCACGTTGCTAAACGAAGACATGAGAAGAGGGCAGCATAGAACAAGTGGTGAAGCCCTAACAGCTGTTAGCACAGAGAATAGAGGTAGGAGTAAAGTTAGAGGAAGGTATAAGGGTAGAAGGTGGTCAAAATCAGCAAGACGTTTGAAGTCTAGAGGAAGACCAGATGTTTGTTGGTTCTATGCCAAATCTGGTCATACCAAGAAACAATGTTGGAACTACAAAAAGACTCAAGACAAGGTTCATACCAATGAAGTCAATACGGTTGATGATGGTATTCTAATTTTATCTGCCAGTGACACAATAGCAAACTCATGGATCCTTGACTCCAATGCTTCCTTCCATGCCACTCCATGCCGGGATGCCTTTATCAACTATAATGAAGGTATGTTTGGACAAGTATTTCTTGGAGATAATAAAAAATGTGAGATTGTAGGGAAAGGTGATGTTCCTTTATTTTTGACAAATTGTAGTAAACTAATTTTGAAAGATGTATGACATGTGCCCTCTCTTAAACGCAATTTGATTTCTATTAGTCAGCTCTATGCTCAAGCCTTTAATGTAAACTTTTCACTTGAATCTTGGAAAGTAACCAAAGGTCAGTTGGTTTTAGCAAAAGGCATGAAATTAGGGAGTTTATATGTCTTAGAGTGTAATGGTGAAGTGGGAGTAGCAATGGCTACTACGGACAGTGGTGCCGAACTTTGGCATCGGCGTCTTGGGCATATGAGAAAGAAGGGGCTAGAAGTCATGTTGCAAAGGAATCAACTTCCTGGTCTTAAATCAATTGATTTGTCTTTATGTGAACATTGTTTATATGGTAAATAGAATCGAACCAGTTTTTTGCAGATGGGTCAAGAAACCAAATCATCTCCTTTACAACTTGTGCATTCAGATGTCTTTGGTCCGACGGAGGTAACTTCTTTTGGTGGTACAAACTACTTTGTCACTTTTCTTGATGATTGCACACATAAAATTTGGAATGGCATTGATTTCAATGAAATCTTCTCTCCTGTAGTCAAATTGACAACCATTCGTTTAGTGTTAGGGATGACTGCTATTTTGGACCTCGAACTGGGGTAACTGGACGTTAAAACAACATTCCTTCATGGTGACATTGACGAGGAACTATATATGGAACAACCTAATGGTTTCATTGAAAAGGGCAAAGAAAATCTATATTGCTGATTGAAACGTAGTTTGTATGGGCTGAAGCAAGCCCCGCGCCAATGGTATTTGAAATCTGATAACTTCATGATTCAACACAATTTCGTTCGCTGTGATTCAGATCCTTGTGTGTATTATAAACGGTTTCCCAATGGTGAGTTCATCATTCTTCTATTATATGTTGATGATATGCTTGTTGTCGGTCCTAGTATGCGGCTTGTCAATGCATTGAAGCAACAATTAGCTCTTTGTTTTTCCATGAAAGATTTAGGGGCAGTGAAGAAAATTCTTGGCATGGATATAATCTCCAATAGGCAGAAGAGGGAACTCATATTATCACAGGAAAAATACATTTTGAAAGTGCTAAATAAGTTCAATATGTCAGATGCCAAGTCTGTTTGTACCCCCTTGGCTAATCATTTCCATTTGTCTTCTGTTAGGTGTCCCTCCACTCCAGATGAAGAAGATGCCATGGCTAATATTCCATACTCCTCTGTAGTAGGCAGCCTCATGTATGCCATGGTTGCTACTCGTCCTAACATTGCCCATGCAGTGGGAGTTGTCAGTCACTTTATGAGTAATCTGGGCAAACCCCATTGACAAGCAGTTAAATGGATCCTTCGCTATTTGAAAGGGACATCTGATTTTGTGCTCCATTTTACCAGGCAGGACACTCAACTGTGTGGTTATGCCGATTCCAACATGGCTGGTGATTTAGACAAGCAGAGGTCCACTTCTGGTTATGTTTTCACATTCACCGGGGCAGCGATCAGCTGGGTCTCTTGTTTGCAACCGGTGGTTGCTCTTTCCTGAACTGAAGCAGAATATGTTTCTCTCACTTAGGTAGCCAAGGAACTAATATGGTTACAATGTGTGCTTGGTGAGTTATGGGGTCAGCCTTTCATGCTTACCTTGTTTTGTGATAGTGCCAGTGCCATTCATTTGGCTAAGAATGCCGCTTTTCATAGTCACACTAAGCACATAGAAATTAAATACCACTTCATTCGTCACATTGTTAATGAAGGTAAACTTAAGCTGGATAAAATTCATACCAACCAGAATCTGGAAGATGCTCTGACAAGGGTCGTTAAATGAGAGAAGTTCTTTTTCTGTTGAGCTTCTCTCGGTCTTGTTCGTCCATGATTTGTCTATCTTGGGGTATCTCTCGGTTGAGTTTCTTCTCTGTTGGTGACTGGTCTTCAAGTGGGAGTTTGTTAGGGCAGTGAAGCCCACTCACCACACCACGTGGCCTCTAAGTAACCAGAACATGTTGGAAGTTACCAAGTAACCAGAACTTGTTGGAAGTTACCAAGTAACTTATGAAACTACAAAGTAACTTAAAATTAGTTTACAACTGCTTCTCCTATTTTTGTCAGAGATCACTTCTCTGATGTGCAGTGTATTGAAGCTGAAAGTGTTTTGGTTCTGGCTTTGTAGGAACAACCATATTAAAGGTTGTGTGTATGTAAACATTAACAGAGAGATTATATATATTTCTGGGGATATCCCATTCAGTGTAGACGTAGCCTGCTATGCAGGTGAACCATGATATATTTGGTGTTTGAGTTTTCATTATAAGTGTGTGTCTCTTTATTTCTCTGTTTTACTCTATTTATAATCTCAACAGCTTCTATGAGTTTTCTTGTGCCGTGATAAGTCTTAAAATGCATAGTGCAAGTACACTGAGGGAATTGTCCATGGCTTGCACACAAGGTTCAGCAAGTAGATTTCTTCACATAGTAGGCAATTTCCAGTCCTTGGAGGAACTTGACATCCAAATAAATGAACCCTTTGAAAGGCAAGCAGAGATGGATGTGCCTCTACTGAACCTGCTTCACAGGCTTCCAAATCTTTAGTTTCTTGAAATATTCTGCTTGTCTGTTCAGGTATTTATGCAAACTTTCAAATCTAAAGTTCAATAGTTTGAAGTTTAAGTTGATATTATTAGAAGATTTGTATTCTGAATATATATATATCAAATATGAAAGACTTCTTTTTAAGCAATTCATTAGAACTTGGCTTATAGTTTGAGAAAGGAAACCTTGGTAAAGTTGATTATTCATGCTACTGCAATGGAGGAATTGGCAAGAGATCCTATACCTATCTGCCTTCCGTCTCCACATTTCAACCTCAAGATAATCCATGTAGAGATACTTCAGTTTGACAAGAAGGAAATTGCAGTAATAAGTTGCTTGCTTCAGAGCACGCCCTTTCTTGAAAGAATGGAAATGCTGCTACCTTACGAATGGGATGTAGGTCAATGTAGGTCTTTTGTTAAATATATTTCGGACCTGAGGAGAGCATCCCTAGCAGCAAGGATAATTGTAATTGATTGAAATCCATGGTTTTCTCGAACTATAGGCTTAAAAAACTATGGCCTTTGAACTTCATAAATGTCTCCTCTAATAACTTGTTTATGTATTTTGATTCCATACTCTTTTTGTCTTTTGTCCTGAAAGTTGTTTGTGTTGTTGAAGATCCATTTGCTTTCACTGACAATAAAGTTTGGTGATTCATTGTTTTAAAGCTATACAGAATGATTACATGGATCTTCAATGTTGGGAAGGACTAACCCTTTCTTGGAATGAAGGAAAAGAATAGATGCTAATATATACTGCGCATATTTTATGCTATTTTTATGAGCATATATCTTAACTGGAGCTGTTAAAAAATGTGGTGCTTTTTTTATTTTGTATCAAGGCATTCCAAAGTTCTACTTTCAATGTATTAAATTTCCACCCTTTGGCCTACATGGTTCACACTTACTTATTTGTCTGTTTGTGTTTTATTCTTATGTGGCATGGAAGTATTTTGTCACAATCCACATTTGAATTTTGAATTTGAATTGGAATACTATTGTAATAATATAAAATCCAATAAAATTAAATAATAAAAACAAAATATAGTCCCAATTTAAAATTCTAAAAAATGAGGAACTTTCCCCTTCATTCTCAAGTCAAGACTCCAATTTATGAGATGAGTCTTTTTTTCTACTTAAATTTATGACTAGTGGAAAATTGGAGAGTGCTTTTCCACAAGAATTAAATGGCAAATTGGAAAAAGAGGGAGAGGGCAATTAATTGGAAGACTTGACTCAAGACTTGGAGTTTCTCCATGTGGGTCAAATTTTTCTATAAATTGTATGGATTTTTGAAGAAGACACACTCATCTTTGGTTTGGAAGTGCTGGAGAAATCTGTAAGAATTCTCCTCTTCATCTTTTGTTCTTTTCTTTTGAAAATTTTGGTTCTTGAATTATGTTAGTTCAATTTTAGTCTTAGATTCATTTTGAAGATATGCCTTAAGATAATTGAAATTTGAATTCAATCACGAAAGGATTCGTGTATAAACTTCTGTGAGGATTTTATGTAACTAATTGTGTTGGTATAAATCCTAGGACGGATGTACATACCATGTGCCTAAACTCCATGCTACTCATTATATTTTGCTTGAACGTTTCTAAAGCCATTGTATTAAATCCTTTTTCTGCATATCCTGCGATCAGGGATTTTGTCAAACAGTTCATGTGCTCTGAAATTTGTGATGAAATCATTTTTTGTTCCTTATGTTCTGTTGTATGTTCATGCCCTGTTCTAAAGCTCCACGTAGATCCATTTTGGGCACGGCTTGCAATCGTAGCAGTCCATGAGGCAACGTTTCTTTGAGGAATTTTGTCAAACTGTTCATGTGCCCTGTCTAGCATCTGCTTTCTGCATATGAGTCTATCATAGTATTTCCAACCATAATCTCTAACAAAAATTCCCCTTCCAATTTACTTAGAAGAATGTCCATACCCTATTCAAAGGCATCTATTTTGGTACTGGCAAGGGGAACGCTGGCTAAGGTTGTGGGAATTGACTTTACCCTGCTAACTTCATTTGCTTGAAAGTTTTTACAACCCTTTTCAACAAATCCATTTTGTGCGATCCAACAATCATTGCAGATCTAAGACAACATTTCTTTGAATCATTCTGTCAAATATTTTTTGTGCATAATCTATGCTTCCACATTTGACATATGTGTCTCTCAGAGTATTTCCAACTATACCATCTAACAAAAATCCCCCCTTTTGTGATGCAAGAATGGATGTCCTTACCCTGTTTCTCAGTCCCGAATTTGACGCAGGCAAGAAGGGTGCTGTCAAAGGTTGTAGAAATTGACTTTGCACCTACCAACGTCATCACATACTTTTCAACCGCATACTTTTCAATGGCATTTGTGATAAAGTTTTTAAAGTTCATCTTATGAAATTAAAATAGCATCTATTATGTGTTCAAATAATATTATTGGAAAAAAAAGTTTTACATAGTTAAGATAGATAATTCTCATGATAGATAAATTTACCAAGTTCCCTTAGGTTGAGTTTAAACAAACGCTTTATAAAATTTATCTCAATTTTTTTTATTAGTTGCAGAGGAAACAAGTCACATAGTTTTGTATATAATCTATATTAAAAGGGTGAGTTTATGTACTCACCAAATACATGATCAACTAAATCTCTGTATATGATAAAGCTTTGGCCATCTATAATCTACAGGATTGCAAGCAACAAATTGGAGTAGAGTGGTGTGAGCAAGATAAAGAAAGTAGTAAATGAATTAAAAGGTAAAAAGAAATTAAGGATAATAGTGGAGATTATGAAATAGTAAAAAAAAACAAAAAAAATATAAATTATGAAAATAATAATAGATAAGTATAAGTGTGGTGATAGACGAGTTAGTGTGTGAGGTTTGAGTGGTAAGGCTAAAGAAGATAAGAATGATAATTATGAAAAGAGCAAGATGTGTGAGGTTTGAGTGGTAAGGATAAAGAAGATAAGAATGATAAATATGAAAAGAGCAAGATAAATGATATAAAGTTTAAGAGAATATATAAATGAAATAAAAGTACATAAGAAGTACAATTGAAAAAGAATGAAGGTAAATAATAGTGAAAATAAATATAAAATTTAATATGAGAATGTGACAGAAAGAAATTTGTGATTGAAGTAAGACAAATAAAGAAGTGTGATAAAGCAAAGGATAAAATAGGTGTGAGTGAGTGTTATGAGTATGATGGAAACAATGTATATAGTGAGAAAAAAATATATAAATGAGTAAGAGTGATGATATGATAATATAAATAAATGAATTAAAGAGTAAGAAAATAAAATGGAATGGAGTGAGATAATAAAGTAGAGTTTCATTACATTAATAAAGGAATGCATACACACAATGATTCACAATAGGATTTTTATAGAATTTCTTTGTTGTACTAAATCAAACTATAGTTGATTTATTTTAAATTTAACTTAATTTTCTTCTATACCTAGAATTCATGCATAAGTTTAGATATCCAAAATTCTATTACTTCTCTTAAAACCTTATCCTATACAATTTATATTTACATGCTACTCAAAATATTGGTCTTCTAGAAATTCTATTTTTATCTACACTTTAATATAATCTTAGTGCATCTAATTTCAAATTAATTTCACTTGACATGAAACACAAGCTTCTTATAAAAGTAATGCCAACACTTTCCCAACACAATCTTATGTTTTTCCATCAAAAACTCAACATTCAAACAAAACCAAAAACACACTAACCCTCCTCGAGCAGTAGGTTGAAAGCTATATACATAGTGGTTAAAATGTATTGCAGCATCATTAGTCACATGTTAGAATAAATTGATGCTTACATTGTTACTCATCACCATAAAAATCTTTCAACCAACTATTGTCAGTAATCTACAACATGGAAAATGTGAAATGTAAACTATGCTCATGTATTTGATTTCAAAGCCTTAGCACAACTATTGGCTAGTTGTTGGGTAACAAGAACCTTTGTCAATTTCTACTCACAATTTTATTGACAATGGAAATAAAGTATAAATTCATTTAGGAAGTTTAATATGAACCTCGTGTTAAGAGATCTATCCTATTTTATAACCTTTTTGGTTTCAATTTAAAAGTAATGGAAGAACTTGATAAGCTATCCAGATTCCTTGTTGTTTTTGTGAAAACTGAATCTGTTACTGATAGAATATGTTTTCTCTTTATGTTATGTACAATTATAAATTGGCAAAACAGATTAAGCAAAGGGATTAAGCATTTTCTCTAAGTAAACTGATCAGGCATATTTACTATACTTTACTTCATTGTACCTTAGATAAGTATCTTTCCTTTGATAATTTCTTTATTAGTTAATTTTGCAAGATTTTCTTTTGTAATAGAAGAAAGTCTCTCAAGTAAAGAATATAACAAGTATGAAATATGTAACATTAGGACTTTAAAGATAGGTATTATCACTATGGCTTTTCATTAGATAGAGGATTCATGCATTATTGATTTTGGGACTTAGTGAGAATAGCAATAAATTGACATTGTAGTCTCTATCATAGACAAACTACAAAAGGGTTACCACCTCCCATGAATTCCCTAATGGATCATCTTTAACCTACTCCAATCTTCTCACAAAATGATAGCTCAAAACACATCCATTTATGATCGCAAACATGGGATAGCCCATTGGAAATTAGAAGGAAAGTAGGGATACTCAAAACCTTATAGGAAAGTCTAGAATGGGTGTTGTAACTCCTAGAAGGAATTATTTGTAATTTCAAATCCCATCACCTGAACTCTTCAAGATTGGGAATAAGTAACCCTAGGAATAACTATAATTACATTGGTCATTATAAAAACCCTTAGATTACATTAGTCATGGTAAGTGGTTAGATGCTAGATGTAGTGGCCTTAGAAAATAAATGTAGCAAATATGATAACAATATTCATTCAAGGAAATTTATAGATTTGCTTAAATAGGTTTAACTAAGGAATAGATTACTAAAGAAAACTAGACTCATAAATCATAAATAGGGACTTCACCTTAGATACAAATATTTGATCCATTACCTTATTCCATACTTTTACAAGTTGCAAGTTCACCTTTGATGATTAACCCAAATTGCTATTTAATACATGTATTATCTTTTTTACACAACTTTCTATAGTGCAAATAAGTCCATTAAGAAGGTCTTTTGCACTGATAGTACATGAAACAAAAAATATATATGGGAACAATATCTTCCATTCTGTGGAGTTGCTTACAACAAATAAAACCACTTGTCCATTTGCATAAATTCATAACATGCTTAGGCTAGGATTATTAAGGATGGAGTACTGATAGGGCTAGAAATGTTGAAGGAGATGGACTTGTGAAGTTAAATATATTAGTTTCTTCACAATCACGTGTTTGTATATTAATTATAGCTTGTGATTTACATTATATGGTACTTTTGAATAGAGAAATTAATTTAGTATTTTCCTTATTGTGCAATAATTGGATTAATTTATGGAAGGAACAACATCTATCAATTTCTAAAACATTTGAATTGATTATTCAAGAATTTTATTCCTTTCATTATTCCCTTTATTCTGATTTTTCTTTGCAATTAGTTAGGTAAACTTTGAACAAACATCCAAGCATAAACCAAATCATAGTGTTTAGTTTTTACGGTACCTCTGTGTCATGTTTATGGGTAATGCCTTCGCGATGAACCAAGTACCTCGCGCCTAACATAGCTGCAACAACGATGTCTAGGCACTGTCCCTCTAAATCGTCAGGGAGTAATAAGGGACATGTTGAAGTTAAATCCGCAGGAAGGGAAAATCTCTTCGGATACCTCATTAAAAAGATTAACTAAAAAAAAAAGGAAAGAAAGGACGAGTCTATTGAAATAGTTGTATGATGATTACCATGATGCTCATTTAGAAGACCCTTCAAACTAGATCAACAAAAAATGGGGCTTATTGACAACATGAGTTTAAATTGGAGATGACATGTAAAATGATAGGGAGGGCAACTAGTTCGAATCAGAAATCCTATTGGCCATATGCTCTCACCTTGTCTTCACGAATCTTAGTGATCAGAAAGCACTAAGGAATCGGGAACAATCTTAGTCAAGAAATTACCTAATTTGTCTTGAGGAAGTAAACTAGATTTCATGGGTAGACACCTTATAGGGATTCCTCCACACTAGGACTAACTGACAAACACCCCTTTAGGTGTTTGTGGTAGTGGACTAACTTCCGTCCTTGTTTCACCGAGTGGGTGGCAGCCGACAAAGAATTGTCTGGGGCAAGGAATAACCCTAGAAAGGGCTAGGTACCCACTCACAGTTACACCAAACATAGTGCAAAATAGAACTGCATATTCACATTCCCCGTGTTAGTCACATCCAAAGGAGGGGGCCTTGATCTCGTGGATATAGGGTATGTAGGTATTCTGAACGGTGAAGGATGCCCCCAGTACTCAGGTCCCCTGGATGTAGGGTATTCTTTTAGAGATTTTGTGTAGTGATATCTGAGTCATGTTAACAAGAGATTGTCTAGTTAGTTTTGTGCAGATGATAAGGATATGGTCACTGGGAAGAAAGCAAGTTGTCAGAAATGAATGCAAGGTGTAACAAAGAACTTAAGGTATGTGTGATCCATTGTTCTTATAGGTTATCTTGTGTAACATACTCCCTCTTCACTAGGTTTAAAATTGGTGATCCTTTAGGACTTGATGGTTTTAGAAAACCAAATTCAAGTCATCCCATCTCTATAACATGCATTTAGCACTTCTTAGAAAAATTTCTCATTTCCTGCATCTGTTAGAACAGAAATTTTATTCCTCAGTATTTTTGAATTTAGAGTTTAGTATCATTCGGTTTAGGATGAGTTAGGTCCTTACATGTGGTATCAGAGCTTTTGGTTCGGACACTAGGCCTGAAGGTCCGCTAACCGAAAGCATGGTCAGAATTAAGACATAAGGCTAATAGTATTCCCCCTCTTGCGATCTAATGATTGTCTAGTTAATGATAAACATGGATAGAAACATGAAAAGAAAAGGAAATGATAAGGTCGTAAGTAAACCCTCCCTAGAGGGTGAATTGGATAGCTTGATGACAGTAATGGTATGTGTAATGAGAAAATAGTAGTTGAGTGCATGACAGCCGTAAGACTTGTGAACTGGATATCATACTCTGTGGCTAATTCATCTTGTGGCACATCATAATATTTTTAGAATGGCATGCCTTGGGTTGTATGGGGTCATATGACTACTCATGTGGATTTTTGATATAGAAGTATGTGGTGTAGGAGCACCTAACACAAGGTGGCCTCCATGAGGCATTTGATTCATGTTTGTTTAGGAAATCATGTTTTGGGTTGTAATAAGGTCTATTTGACCAATGCATGTCATTTATGTTTGTATTTAGGTTCTTCTAGACCTAGAATAGATTTTGTAAGTCCCAAGTAAGTAGGTTGCATGTGTCAAATTGTTGTTAGTTTTAGACAGTTAGTTTTGCTCCGAGCCGCTTGGAGTTAGTTTTCTCCCAGTTGCTTGGAATCATTCTCCCAGCTGCTTGGAATAGGGTTGGCATTCCTATGGCAAGTTTACAAAGCCAGGGAGATTAATGGAATCAAGCATTGAGGATATTGTAATTGAATGCAATTGTGCAAATGTAATCGAGCATTGTGAAGGAGAAATTGAACTATTCTGTGTTGTCAATTTGTTTTTCTATTTTCTGTAAATACAAATTGCATAGCTGTAGATTTCTTTTCCTTTCTGTGTTTTTTGTTGTTGCAATATGGCAATGTGAAGCATTCCACTAATGAGATTTCTATCAAAATTAGTGGAATGGCTTCGTTGTATATATATTTGTTTTTGTTTCCTATTTTGTTTGATTGTTTTGCGGCACAGAGGATCCAGATAGTGCAAGGTGCACAGTAGGTTGACCTAGCATCTCCATGTGCTAGGGTTCAGTGAAGGCAGACTGTGCAACAACGTATTGGAGTAGTAAACCCTAGTGTGGCTGATAGTAGTTGTTATGCTGACAAGCGAAGGTCTGAAGTGACATCAAAGTGATCGGCTTATCGGTGATACCGAGAAAAGTCTGACCGATAGGGAAAGTTACGCCGAAGGTAATTGCCATCAGGAAGAGTGGTGATATAGGGAGACAAGTTTAAGAATATGCCAATGGAAGTAAGTCTCGGTGAAGGAGGTGTCATGGTCACATCAGCATAAGATTGATCAATGATAAGACTTGAGAAAGTCATACCGATCATTGATGTTTGATCAATCGAGGTGTATTGGTGGCTAGTAAGTGGAGTCTGGCTGACAGAAGACAAATTTGTTTTTTTTGTATTGTGGTTTTACCAGCCACTCCCCATCATATTGGTATCAGAGCTTGCGAAAGGTCTAGGCGGAGGTGTTGTGTATTTGATTTCTGTCACTGAGAAGGTAGATGAAGAGTTTCTCATGCCATCTAGTTGCGAGAAGGAATAGAACTCCTATAGTGTGTGGGTAGATGATGATGAGGTCTGTCAAGACCATTCACCAATAGAGATTTGGCTGGAAGAAGGTGCAGAGTGAGGCCACTGCGAGAGAGAGTGGTAGTGCATCTCCGGGATCTGCTGTTGGACGAGAGGAATGGGTCTATGAAGCAGCGTGTAGGATGTATAGCTAATTGAGCATTGTGTTGTAGTCGAATTAAGGATTTACAGAAGTGTTGGCATTGTCTATGAATGTTTATGTTAGATAGAGAAAGCGAAGGAGAGGCTAGCGATATGCCTCCAAAGGGGATGACCACCGAAGTGGTCAAGAAATTTAAAGAGATGGAAGAGATGATCAAAACTGGAGTCAAGGAAGCACTCCAAGCAGAATTGAAGGCAATGAAGATAGGAAAAAGGATAGAAGAAGATTCAGATGAAGAAGAAGAGAAGGAGGAAGAAGCAGAAGAACAAGAAGAGACAAAGATACCGGCTGAACAAAAGAAATTCCCGGAAGCCATCAAGGCAATTGGCAAGGACTCTTCGGAGGCCCGGATAGATGTTCCCATGTTTAGTGGAAAGATGAATGCTGATGAAGTCATGGAGTGGATTGAGGCTCTGAACAACTACTTCAAATGCAAGGAAGTTCCTGAAAGTAAGAGGGTTAAGTTTGCAAAAAGTAAACTCAAATGTGCTGCCCTTACATGGTGGAACTATACCCAAGGAGAGAGGGTAAAGAATGGGAAAAGTATGATATCTTCATGGAGTAGAATGCTAGAGAAGATCAAGTCCTAGTTCCTTCCATCTGACTATGAGGTACAGATTTATAGGAAGATGTAGAACCTTAAACAAAAAGATATGGATGTGGCTACTTACATTGAGGATTTTCACAAATACACTCTTCATTGTGGGTACATGGAGGATGAAAAAGCCAAGGTAGCAAGGTATCTAAATGGTCTGAGGATCAATATTCAAGATGAGATAAGTTTATTTACCCCTGAAACCGTGGAAAAATGCTTTCAAGTAGCATTAAGAGCTGAAGAGAAGCTGAAGAGGAAAGGTGAGCAACAAAGTAAAGGAAGGGGTGACAAAAATTTTAGAGGTAGTTTTGGAGGCAGAAGTCCTAACCAGAGGCCTAGCGGTGAGTCTAGCCAAGAAGAGCAAGTTGGAGACTCCAGTAGTAGAGGAGGCTACAAAGGAAGAAGGCCTACTAAAAGAGGTGGGACAAATGGATCAGGTAGAGAATCCAAGTTCTCCAACATGAGATCTTATAACTGTAATCAGATAAGGCACCCAGCTAATAAGTGTCTAGAGAAGGCCTCCACTTCTCATGGTAATAAGAAGAGACCCACTTTGATTCAAGAAGATGCAGGGAGTGTGACATCTCCTAAAGTGAATTTGACATTAGAAGTGGGAGAAAATTTGATGATCAAGAGGATGTTGCTCAAAGCACCAGTGAATATTGAACCATCACATAGGAGAGCTCTTTTCAGAATCAATTACAAAAGCAAAGTTAAAATATGCAAGGTAGTCATAGATTCTAGTTCAATAGATAATATGGTGTCCAGGGAAATGGTGGATAAATTGAACATAGAAAGGATTCCTCATCAAACTCCTTACAAAGCATCTTGGGTAAGTGATAGTCAATCACTTTTGATAGATAAACAGGCATATGTTGATTTTCAGATTAAAGAATATAAGGGGAGAATTTTATGTGACATTTTGCCCATGGAGTGTTGTCACCTACTTTTAGGTAGGCCATGGAAATTTGATAGGTAAGCATTATATGATGGATATGCTAACACATACACCATCAAGAAGGATGGAAAGACTTTTGTGATGACACCATTGTAGGAGGATGCTAAAGCAAAGAAGGCAACCAAGATCATTTTGGTGGGTAAGAAGGAGTTCGTGAAGAGCAATGAAGAAGAGACAAGGAAAGTTGATGATACCTCAGAGGGTGGGCTTACCAAAGATCACAGTTTGAAGATGATTTCAGTTTTGAATGATGGAGATCAGATAGTAATGTCTAAAATAGATTAGATGAAGGTCAGAGAATAGGTCTACAAGCAGCCACATGTTGATTGGACAGAAAAAGATGTTATCATGTAGTAGGGACCATTGTTTGTCCTCTAGAGCCAACAAGTGTTGAAAGGAAAACATATTCTCCCATAGCAGCAGTACAAGAAGTATCAAACAAGGTTTTGAGTGCAGGTGTTCAGACAGAGATGACAGTAAGGAAGAATGGTGAGCAACATCCAAGTTTGGTTGCAAGCACTCACTCATGGCAAGGTGTGAGTAGAGCCTACAATGCTAGGCATGAATTTTTGATTCCATGGATGTAAGCTGTAGTCTAGAGATCATGGGGAAGGCATGATACATCAAAGGATATAGATAGTGCAAGACACAAACTCAACTCATGGGACATGAGTTCTTTTCTAGGTGGGGTGTATGGTGTAGGAGCACCTAACACAAGGTGGCCTCCATGAGGCATTTGATTCATGTTTGTTTAGGAAATCATGTTTTGGGTTGTAATAAGGTCTATTTGACCAATGCATGTCATTTTTGTTTGTATTTAGGTTCTTCTAGACCTAGAACAGATTTTGTAAGTCCCAAGTAAGTAGGTTGCACGTGTCAAATTGTTGTTAGTTTTAGACGGTTAGTTTTGCTCCCAGCCACTTGGAGTTAGTTAGTTTTCTCCCAATTGCTTGGAATCATTCTCCCAGCCACTTGGAATAGAGTTGGCATTCCTCTGGCGAGTTTATAAAGCCAGGGAGATGAATAGAATCAAGCATTGAGGATATTGTAATTGAATGCAATTGTGCGGATGTAATCGAGCATTGTGAAGGAGAAATTGAACTATTCTATGTCGTCAATCTATTTTTTCATTTTCTATAAATACAAATTGCATAGTTGTAGATTTCTTTTCCTTTCTATGTTTTTCGTTGTTGCAATATGGCAATGTGAAGCATTCCACTGATGAGATTTCTGTCAAAATTAGTGGAATGGCTTCATTGTATATATATTTATTTTTGTTTCCTATTTTTTTTCATTATTTTGTAGCACAGAGGATCCAGACAGTGCGAGGTGCACAATAGGTTGACCTAGCATCTCCATGTGCTAGGGTTCAGTGAAGGCAGACTATGCAACGATGTATTAGAATAGTAAATCCTAGTGTGGCTGATAGTAGTTGTTATGCCGATGAGCGAAGGTCTGAAGTGACATCAGAGTGATCGACTTATTGGCGGTTCTGAAAAAAGTCTGACCGATAGGGAAAGTTACGCTGAAGGTAATTTCCATTAGGAAGAGTGGCGATATCAGGAGACAAGTTTAAGAATCCGCTAATGGAAGTAAGTCTCGGCGAAGGAGGTGTCGTGGTCACATCGGCATAAGATTGATCGACGGTAAGACTTGAGAAAGTCATACCGATCATTGATATCTGACTGATTGAGGTGTATCGGTGGCTGGTAAGTGGAGTGTGGCTGACAGAAGACAAATTTGTTTTTTTTGGTACTGCGGTTTCACCGTGCACTCCCCATCAGTATGATAAGGTTGTTTCAGGTTGTGTGGGGAATTCTTAACGTGACATGGCGATTATCATTGTTCTCTATGTGGTTTGAGACCATTGTATGATTTAGTTATTGGAGTGATAGAAGTCTACCCAGTTTTCGTACTCCCCTTAGGTGGTCTTGTTGTAGGGCTACATGGTGCTTATAATGTGGAAATTGTATGAGATTGTTGCATTATTTATTCTTGTGTTAAAGATTTTACTTAAGTGTTAAGCCGCAATATTTTTTTTTAATTTAAATTTTGAGATGGTCATTTTGCCTCAAGGACTTGTTCTTTGTTGAACTTGGGATGTTACAATAGTTTCTATCTTTGATCTTCACTTATTCTTGGCTTGTTTTATTTTAATTGAGGATTTAACTTATTGACTTGTTTCACTTAATCCTTCTTGATTTGATGCATTTTTAATTTTACAACTGCTAGCATGTGTGGAGTAATGTGACTTCTGTAAAACTACCATATATAGGTAGGGCCCTGGCTGGTTGTATGGGGGAGTAGGTGGCTTGGGGAGATTCTATTGTGAGGATGGGGTTATAGATGGGACTGGTATGGGGTCATAATCCATCCATCTCCCTAGATCTATGTCTGTTTCTTGCATACCTCCCTCTTGGAGGATAACACCTTAAACAAACACAAGCAAGGTATTAGGAAACGTGCGGAGGGGTTCTTGAGAATGCCTTGAATTCCATCTTTATTTCTTAGTTACTTGGCACTAAGATATCAATGATATTGGGTTTCCTTGGAGGTGAGACTATATGATGAGTACTAGAGACATCTATTGACTTTTGAGAAACTGATGACATTCATGGACTCCTATTCTGGGAAGCTACTATCAATTTTGGGATGCTAGCACTACTTTTAGATAACAAGCCCTAAGGTGACACCAATTGATGTGACAGTTGCAAAGAGAGATGGATGGAAAGTTTGGAAGAAGTTTTTGATAAATCAGCATGCATGATCGCTAGAATTGTTACCTTTCACTTGAGTGTTGATGTGTATAATGTTTATATGATATGAGAATAATGGAAGTCACTGGTACTCAGAAGAATCCTCGGGGTGGATTACTTGTACCCGTCTTTACTGAAACTGAGGTGTGTACAAGTTGATATTGTGTATCCCTGGTTGACATCCTCAACACAGTTCTTGGGCAGGTACTGTGGTCTCCAAGAAGTGACTTATGGACCCGTATTGATCCTGAAGGAGTCAAAAGTCTCTAGCCAGAGCATAATGATTCCTGTCCTATTTAGCCCATATGGCTGTTGTGTTTACCTATTGGATAAAGTTTTGATCTGTTTGACTAGTATAGGTCATTTTGCCGTTATTTTAGAGAATTGTGTGAAATCAAAAGGTGTAATTCGAAGTTGTTGATATAGGAAACTAGGAGAAGACAAATATGAGGAATTGGAAGTGGAGTTGACATTGTTTGAAGATATTAAAGACTTGAAGAGTTGGAACAGAGGAACAGAAGAAGGTTTGAAATAATTGAAAAGGGAGAACAGTTTATAGAAGAGTGAAATAGTAGGATTCAAGGAACATGTTAATCAGCTGGAAAAGTCACTTGTAGCATGCAGAGAAGAAAATGAAAGCTTGAAATCTAAGCCTAAACTTTGTGATGTTTCATGATGTTGTAGAAGTTTGTTTAGAAAATGAAAGTGAAGATAATAGTGTGACTGAACTGCATTTACTAGTTTACCCAAAGGACAGAAGAGCCCGGTTGGCTTTATTTTAGTATGTCCCATTTTGGACACTTTAGCCTGGATTGGCTATTTCCTGAGTACTCAGATTGACTAAGAGAATATAATTCTTCTAATCTACAATGGTGCATCATTACTCTTGGATTCTAGCACATGTTGGAGTAAACTTCAAATGTAACTAAATTTTTTGATAATGATGGATTACCAAGGGAGAATCTATGAACCTAAATTTTTATTTACTACACCTAGAAAGTTGATTTATCTTTGATGATGGAATTTTAAAGTGAATTGCAAGCATTGTAATAATAGCAAAGGAGGTTTTAAAATGAGAGAAAATTAAGGATATGAATAATAAGATCTGACAGTTGGACCTTGAGTACGGTAGGATTTTCATTATGATCTAATATGATTGAAAGGAAAGGAGAATAACAAATGTGACCCTCTTATGTAGGAGAGAAACTAGCTTGAAGGTGGATTAGGAAGATAACTCGGTATAAAGAAAGAAAATTATTTAATGGCGACTTTGGATAGGATTGGTTATATCTATGAATATTTTACTCTCTATGACAGAAAATAGTTAGGTACCAAAGTGAGGAGCAAGTGTACATATCTTTATTATGGACTAAGGTAAGAGCCTTCTTATATGGAAAGGAATCTCTTGAAAAGACGTTAAAAAGTAATAATATTTTGATTCTCGCAGTTGATATGATAATAATTTGACCCCTTGACATTGAATCTATTTTGGAATATTTCACTTCATTTTCCCTTACCATTCTCATTACAAATCCATGAGAATGGGAGATGTTTTACCATAATTAGTTCACAGGTGGAATGACACACGACTCCATTCCACGATATAAATCATGAAAAAGTTATATTAGCTAGTTACGCTAATAAGGTGCTTAATGATGACACTCTTGCAAGTTAGATTTATTCCTTAATTTTTATACATTTATTCACTTATTGTTGCATTTAAAAGGCTCCTAAATATAATTATGAGGGATTTGCTTACATGATGAAGTAATGATTTAAAAATGGCGTCTTTGGTAACTTATGATCATTTATTACTTTAATTTGCATTGATAAAACAAGTACTTTGTGATAAATTGCTTCATACCAACATGACAAACCTAGAAGCATGGCTAAACAACACCATGATTAATATCATAACTTGATATGTCTAACAACCTCTGCAAGTGTTTATTCTAGACATAGGAAAATTCAAATGAACATTCAACATTCTGGACTTGAGGACAAGCTGCAAGGATATGCTCAATCAGGTTTGAAAAGTTAAAGATGTTTCTTAAACTCACAATGTCATGATAATACATGGATACTTTATCATTTTGGAACCTAGTAGAATTTTAATTACAAACTATAACTTCAATGATGTTTAGATGATATAGACAATTATACTTAGATGATACTCTATGATAGACTACTTTATTGTGGGATTGACTATGAAGGTGGGCAAGCATACTGATAGTAAACAATGCTTATTTCTATGGACTTATATGTATATGTTTTGACCTTATTTTTAATATGCATTGGGACGATGCATAAATTTACGGGAGAAGGATGTCACAACCCACATTTGAATTTTGAATTTGAATTGGAATACTATTGTAATAATATAAAAGCCAATAAAATTAAATAATAAAAACAAAATATAGTCCCAATTTAAAATTCTAAAAAATGAGGACACTTCTAGAAAGGGCAATAAATGAGGAACTTTCCCCCTCATTCTCAAGTCAAGACTCCAATTTATGAGATGAGTCTTTTTTTCTCCTTAAATTTATGACTAGTGGAAAATTGGAGAGTCCTTTTCCACAAGAATTAAATGGCAAATTGGAAAAGAGGGAGAGGGCAATTAATTGGAAGACTTGACTCAAGACTTGGAGTTCCTCCATGTGGGTCAAGTTTTTCTATAAATTGCATGGATTTTTGAAGAAGACACACTCATCTTTGGTTTAGAAGTGCTAGAGAAATCTGTAAGAATTCTCCTCTCCATCTTTTCTTCTTTTCTTTTGAAAATTTTGGTTTTTGAATTATGTTAGTTCAATTTTAGTCTTAGATTCATTTTGAAGATATGCCTTAAGATAATTGAAATTTGAATTCAATCACGAAAGGATTTGTATATAAGCTTCTGTGGGGATTTTATGTAACTAATTGTGTTGGTATAAATCCTAGGATGGATGTACATACCATGTGCCTAAACTCCATGCTACTGATTGTATTTTGGTTGAATGTTTCTAAAGCCATTGTATTAAATCCTTTTTTTGCATATCCTACGATCAGGGATTTTGTCAAATAGTTCATGTGCTCTAAAATATGTGATGAAATCACTTTTTGTTCCTTATGTTCTATTGTATGTTCATGCCCTATTCTAAAGCTCCACGTAGATCCATTTTGGGCACAACCTGCAATCGTAGCAGTCCATTAGGCAACGTTTCTTTGAGGAATTTTGTCAAACTATTCTTGTGCCTTGTCTAGCATCTACTTTCTGCATATGAGTCTATCAAAGTATTTTCAACTATAATCTCTAACAATAATTCCCCTTCCAATTTGCTTAGAAGAATGTCCATACCCTATTCAAAGGCATCTATTTTGTTACAAGCAAGGGGAACGCTGGCTAAGGTTGTGGGAATTGACTTTACCCTGCTAACTTCATTTGCTTGAAAGTTTTTACAACCCTTTTCAACAAATCCATTTTGTGCAATCCAACAATCATTGCAGATCTAAGACAACATTTCTTTGAGTCATTCTGTCAAATAGTTTTTGTGCATAATCTATGCTTCCACATTCGGCATACATGTCTCTCAGAGTATTTCCAACTATACCATTTGACAAAAATCCCCCCTTCGTTATGCAAGAATGGATGTCCTTACCCTATTTCTCAGTCCCAAATTCGACGCAGGCAAGAAGGGTACTGTCAAAGGTTGTAGAAATTGACTTTGCACCTGCCAATGTCATTTGTTTGAATGTTTTTAAAGCCTTTTGAAGCGATACTTTTTAACAACATACTTTTCAATGGCATTTGTGATAAAGTTTTTAAAGTTCATCTTATGAAATTAAAATAGCATCTATTATGCATTCAAATAATATTATTGGAAAAAAAAAGTTTTAGATAGTTAAGATAGATAATTCTCATGATAGATAAATTTACCAAGTTCCATCAGGCTGAGTTTAAACAAACGCTTTATAAAATTTATCTCAGTTTTTTTTATTACTTGCAGAGGAAACAAGTCACATAGTTTTGTATATAATCTATATTAAAAGGGTGAGTTTATGTACTCACCAAATATATGACCAACTAAATCTCTGTCTATGATAAAGCTTTGGCCATCTATATTCTACAGGATTGCAAGCAGAAAATTGGAGTAGAGTGATGTGGGCGAGATAAAGAAAGTAGTAAATGAATTAAAAGGTAAAAGGAAATTAAAGATAATAGTGGAGATTATGAAATAGTAAAAAAAAAAAGATATAAATTATGAAAATAATAACAGATAAGTATAACTGTGGTGATAGATGAGTTAGTGTGTGAGGTTTGAGTGGTAAGGCTAAAGAAGATAAGAATGATAATTATGAAAAGAGCAAGATAAATGATATAAAGTTTAAGAGAATATATAAATGAAATAAAAGTCTATAAGAAGTACAATTGAAAGAGAATGAAGGTAAATAATAGTGAAAATAAATATAAAATTTAATATGAAAATGTGACAGAAAGAAATGTGTGATTTAAGTAAGAAAAATAAAGAAGTGTGATAAAGAAAAGGATAAAACAAGTGTAAGTGAGTGTTATGAGTATGATGGAAACAATGTATAGAGTGAGAAAAATTTATATAAATGAGTAAGAGTGATGATATGATAATATAAATAAATGAATTAAAGAGTAAGAAAATAAAATGGAATGGAATGAGATAATAAAGTAGAGTTTCATTACATTAATAAAGGAATGCATACACACAATGATTCACAATAGGATTTTTATAGAATTTCTTTGTTGTACTAAATCAAACTATAGTTGAATTATTTTAAATTTAACTTAATTTTCTTCTATACCTAGAATTCATGCATAAGTTTAGATATCCAAAATTCTATTACTTCTCTTAAAACCTTATCCTATACAATTTATATTTACATGCTACTCAAAATATTGGTCTTCTAGAAATTCTATTTTTATCTACACTTTAATATAATCTCAGTGCATCTAATTTCAAATTAATTTCACACTTGACATGAAACACAAGCTTCTTATAAAAGTAATGCCAACACTTTCCCAACACAATCTTATGTTTTTCCATCAAAAACTCAACATTCAAACAAACCCAAAAACACACTAACCCTCCTCGAAGAGTAGGTTGGAAACTACATACATAGTGGTTAAAATGTATTGCAACATCATTAGTCACATGTTAGAATAAATTTATGCTTACATTGTTTCTCATCACCATAAAAATCTTTCAACCAACTATTGTTAGTAATCTACAACATGAAAAATGTGAAATGTAAACTATGCTCATGTATTTTATTTTAAAGCCTTAGCACAACTATTGACTAGTTGTTGGGTAACAAGAACCTTTGTCAATTTCTACTCACAATTTTATTGACAATGGAAATAAAGTATAAATTCATTTAGGAAGTTTAATATGAACCTCGTGTTAAGAGATCTGTCTTATTTTATAACCATTTTGGTTTCAATTTAAAAGTAATGGAAGAACTTGATAAGTTATCTAGATTCCTTGTTGTTTTTATGAAAACTGAATTCGTTACTGATAGAATACCTTTTCTCTTTATGTTATCTACAATTATAAATTGGCAAAAGGGATTAAGAATTTTCTCTAAGTAAACTGATCAAACCTATTTACTATACTTTACTTCATTGTACCCTAGATAAGTATATTCCCTTTGATAATTTCTTTATTAGTTAATTTTGCAAGATTTTCTTTTGTAATAGAAGAAAGTCTCTCAAGTAAAGAATATAACAAGTATGAAATATGTAACATTAGGACTTTAAAGATAGGTATTATCACTATGGATTTTCATTAGATAGAGGATTCATGCATTATTGATTTTGGGACTTAGTGAGAATAGTAATAAATTGACATTGTAGTCTCTATCATAGACAAACTACAAAAAGGTTACTACCTCCCATGAATTCCCTAATGGATCATCTTTAACCTACTCCTATCTTCTCACAAAATGATAGCTCAAAACACGTCCATTTATGATCGCAAACATGGGATAGCCCATTGGAAATTAGAAGGAAAGTAGGGATACTCAAAACCTTATAGGAAAGTCTAGAATGAGTGTTGTAACTCCTAGAAGGTATTATTTGTAATTTCAAATCCCATCACCTGAACTCTACAAGATTGGGAATAAGTAACCCTAGGAATAACTATAATTACATTGGTCATTATAAAAACCCTTAGATTAGATTAATCATGGTAAGTGGTTAGATGCTAGATGAAGCAGCCTTAGAAAATAAATTTAGCAAATATGATAACAATATTCATTCAAGGAAATTTATAGATTTTCTTTAATAGGTTTAACTAAGGAATAGATTACTAAAGAAAACTAGACTCATAAATCATAAATAGGGACTTCACCTTAGATACTAATATTTGATCCATGACCATATTCCATACTTTTACAAGTTGTAAGTTCACCTTTGATGATTAACCCAAATTGCTATTTAATACATGTATTATCTTTTTTACACAACTTTCTATAGTGCAAATAAGTCCATTAAGAAGGTCTTTTGTACTAATAGTACATGAAACAAAATATATATATGGGAACAATATCTTCCATTCTGTGGAGTTGCTTACAACAAATAAAACCACTTGTCCATTAGCATAAATTCATAACATGCTTAGGCTAGGATTATTAAGGATGGAGTACTGATAGGGCTAGAAATGTTGAAGGAGATGGACTTGTGAAGTTAAATATATTAGTTTCTTCACAATCACATTTTTAAGGATTTCAAGTGTTTGTATATTAGTTATAGCTTGTCATTTCCAATATATGGTACTTCTAAATAGAGAAATTAATTTAGTATTTTCCTTATTGTGCAATAATTGGCTTAATTTATGGAGGGAACAACATCTATCAATTTTTGAAATGTTTGAATTAATTAATCAAGAATTTTATTCCTTTCATTATTCCCTTTATTCTGATTTTTCTTTGAAATTAGCTAGGTAAACTTTAAACAAATGTCCAAGCATAAACCAAATCGCAGTGTTAAGTTTTTATGGTACCTCTGTGTCACGTTTACAGGTAATGCCGTCATGATGAACCAAGTACCTCACGCCTAACATAGCTGCAACAATGACGTCTGGGCACCGTCCCTCTAAATTGTCAGGGAGTAATAAGGGACATGTCGAAGTTAAATCTGTAGGAAGGGAAAATATCCTCAGATACCTCATTAAAAAGATTAACTAAAAATTAAAAAAAAGAAAAGAAAGGACGAGTCTATTGAAATAGTTGTATGATGATTATCATGATGCTCATTTAGAAGACCCTTCAAACTAGATCAACAAAAAATGGGGCTTATTGACAACATGAGTTTAAATTGGAGATGACATGTAAAATGATAGGTAGGGCAACTAGTCTGAATCAGAAACCCTATTGGCCATATGCTCTCACCTCATCTTCGTGAATCTTAGTGATAAGAAAGTACTAAGGAATCAGGAACAATCTTAGTCAATAAATTACCTAATTTGTCTTCAGGAAGTAAACTAGATTTCATGGGCGGACACCTTATAGGGATTCCTCCACACTAGGACTAACTGACAAACACCCCTTTAGGTGTTTGTTTTAGTGGACTAACTTCCGTCCCTGTTTCACCGAGTGGGTGGCAGCTGATGAAGAACTATCTAGGGTAGGGAATAACCCTAGAAAGGGTTGGGTACCCACTCACAGTTACACCAAACATAGTGCAAAATAGAACTACATATTCGCATTCCCCACGTTAGTCACATCCAAAGGAGGGGGCCTTGATCCCATTGATATAGGGTATGTAGGCAGTCTGGGCGGTGAAGGATGCCCCTAGTACTCAAGTCCCCTGGATGTAGGGTATTCTTTTAGAGATTTTGTATAGTGATTTCTGAGTCATGTTAACAAGAGATTGTCTAGTTAGTTTTGTATAGATGATAAGGATATGGTCACTGGGAAGAAAGCAAGTTGTCAGAAGTGAATGCAAGGTGTAACAAAGAACTTAAGGTATGTGTGATCCATTGTTCTTATAGGTTATCTTGTGTAATGTACTCCCTCTTCACTAGGTTTAAAATTGGTGATCCTCTAAGACTTGATGGTTTTAGAAAACCAAATTCAAGTTGTCCCATCTGTGTAACATGCATTTAGAACTTCTTAGAAAAATTTCCCATTTCTTGCATCTGTTAGATCAAAAATTTTATTCCTCAGTATTTTTGAATTTAGAGTTTAGTATCATTCGGTTTAGGATGAGTCGGGTCCTTACATATTTTTACTATTAAAATGGTGAGATTTAAGCAGAAGAGATGTTTATTTAATCCCCTCACACAAATGAGTCTCTTTTAAAACTGTGCAGCAAAAAATCAACCACTTCAGAATGGGGAAGGTGCACCCAAAAGCAGATTCCATTGGGCTAAGGAATAACTGCTTGTATAACTACAATACCTGGAAAGCAAAAATATTTCATATAAAAATTTGGAGTCAAATCATTTCATACTATAGCTAAACATACTAGTTTTTATTTATTTTTAAATAGCAATTAATGAATTCATGCCCTTGAGAATTTTAAAAAAATCTTTCATAAAAAGTAGTTAAGTAGGTGGGGGTAATATCCCTAAAATTCCTTAGTAGAATCTCAACCATTCATCTAAAGTAAGTTTTCAACATAAAATCTCAACCATTCACATCCTAAATCAAAAATCTATAAATCTAACCTCTAATCCTTCATTATATCATATGAGGAAACTATATCAAACTTACAACAATCTTTCAAGTACATCAAGGAGCTACATCAATAAACTACATCAAGCACAAGTGACACGTACATGCTACTAAAATCTTGTGAGAAGCTTGAGCAAATACATCTTATGAGAAAATCCACTCAACAAGTGAGACAATTGATTTGGTAAGTGAAGGCAAGAACATTTGGTTTGATCTTCTTTATGTTCAATTAGAGGTTACATAGAATTTGGAATAGGAATATGAGTTTTCTTGGTTTTCACTTTGCATTGTTTCATAATTCATGTATACTATGGCAATTAATCTTGTGCCTCCACATTATTGGAATGCCTAAGGATTATATTTGTATAAATATGCTAATTTAGAGGATTAACTGAGTGATTTCCACCATGATTGGCACCTTTAATGTGAATCATGTTGTTGTTAATGAGATATTGTATCTTATGTTTTAAAGCCATGCAAGATTGAGTATAATGTCACTTGACTCTATGATACATACCAAACGATTGTTAATTATAATTATTGGATAGTGCTAAGTTAGGATACAATGGACAAATAGGAAGAGGAAGATTACTCAAATTTGAGATCAATAAACTTTAAAGCATGATACCCAAAGATTCTTGCAACTTTGTAAATTTTTTGTGAGCATTTGGTTTGAAAGAAGGAAAAGTATTAAAAACTTAATGTACATTATCTTATCTTTTTTGTGTGATCTAGTGTATTTTAAAAAACTTTTTTTGTTAATATAAATGCATATTTCAACAAATCAACTTGATATAGCATTATAAAATTTGCAAGTGATTATGATCCATATTTGAAGACATTATTTGCTAGAAGCTTAGCTTCAACTATTTTCACACATGCACAAAGATCCATAAAATATGTAAAGCTGTTGAGATATACACTATTTGTAGTTGGTTTGATCAATCAATTGATACACATATTTTGCAATTATGAGTCATGTAAGGAATGATGTAATTTAGAACACAAAGATTAAACTGCTATGACATAATCATTGATATGTTGATTTAGTCCTTGGGCACACTCATATAAGCTATAAATAGTAGTCTTAAGGCCCATATTAACATTAAATTGCTTCAAAAATACCTTAGTCAAATCAAACAATGTATGGATAGAGCCAAAAAGGAATGAAAAGAACCATTTAATGGGATATTATTTTAAAGTCCTTGAAAATAATTTAGCCATCAACACATCCACATACACAAAATCTAAGCATGTTGTAGTGAAAGTATTGAAATGTGTATTTGGATCACCTTTTTCATCATACAAAAAATTGAGGTACCATGGAACTAAAAGGTAAAGGATATGTAACAATCTTAGATGCTAATGGTGTATGCCAAGAGTTCCATAAATTCATCATCCTTTCTTCTTACACATTGTACCAACTTTTCTTTCAACTTTATCTAGCTTTTGAATTAGTGCATTTAGGATGGAGGATGGGATGGTAAAAAGATAAATTTGGGAACCAATAGGATGTGTGTATGATGCAGGAGCATCTGGGTGAATGGTGTATCCTGCATTGACCAAAAACATTTTAGTTTGTTTTCTTCATTTTTGGTGTGCATATAGCTTTGATGGCATCTCTCAGTATTGAGGAACTATTGGTACAATCAGATTTGTAGTTTTCCATTTTTAGAGTTTGGGTTTTGGGTAGAATAGGCCGCCTTCACGAAAATAATTGTTCAAATGGATTGACGAGGTTTGATGATGAATCCTCTTATGAGTAGAGGTTTGATGATGAATTTTCTTACGAGAAGGTTGTTGACTCCATTCTAAATTTGATACTAAAGATTTCATAATTAGATTCTCCCTAGTTTTGGAGAAACAATTGTTTCGTGACTTGTGCTAGAAGATTGGCGAAACATTAAAATTATGAGTTTTGTAAGGTTTGAAGAAAAATGACTAGATGGGAGGCTTTAAATGTTAAGTTACACACCTCTGTAAGTTTTCATGAGTTTCTAAACTCCTGGGAAAAAGTTATAGCAAAAGTCATCTTTTTGTTCAAGTACCCCGATTCAATTGGCTTGTTGCAACTGTACAAATAAGTTTTCTCCAATAAAAGAGGTTAAGGAGGTTAATACTCCCTCAACTATGAATCAAATTACTTCATCTAAGTACAACATTTTTCTGGAGGCCATGGAAATTAAGTTTGTAGGAACATTCACTTGCATCTGGGTCGATTACTAGTACAACCAAAGATAATATTATTATTTTCACTTCAACCCATGATAGGGGCATCAAATTTGGTGGAGAGGATTGATCTTTTCTAAAGCATGAATAATTTAATATGTTTTACATGGGCCCATAGTGTTGTTATGTGGAGCCTAATCAGACTCAGAGATTAAATTTACCCCTTTTATCAGCGTGATTTCCACCCAAATTATTTAACGGGGTCAAGGGGTAGCGCCCCTTGCAGGGGTTTAGGGGCAATGCCCCCAAGACATGGTCCAGGGGTAGTGCCCCTGGCACACTCCTTGTCGCGATATAGGTGGGGTCGAGGGGCAATGCCCCCGAAACCTCACATGATTTTTATTATTTTATAAAGGTGTCAGGAGTTATTTTTTCTATTAGCCGACATAAAAAAAACCCTATTTTGTAACTGACATAAAGTTTGATAAAAGCATCTAAGGGTTAGGCTTTTTGTTGATGTATTGTAGCATTTGCAGTGATATTGAGTTGCAGGGATTGTTGGTTGTTATCGGTCTGATTTACTGGATAATATTATTGGACTCTTTGTTGGTGGATGTAGCCCGACTTTGGATGAAGTTAAACTTGTCTCACTATTACAATTTCTATGTATTTTTCATTCCTTTGGTTAATCTTTATTTGCATTTAATTGATATCTTCTACCATCTAACCCTAACACGTAGCAAATAAAGATATGATTAATCTAATATTTCACATTTCATTCATTATGGGCCAAAATAAATCAATCATTTAAAATGACGCAACATAAGAGGAAGTCTACGCTAGCAAAGAATGAGAATAAAATTATTTTAAAATGTTGGAATGCAAAACATCATGGAGGAAGTAATTCTCTTCAGAAGGGAATTGAACACAACACTTCTGGGGGGAAGACCGACCATACACCAAAAAGGAGAGGCGATGCCTCACATTTCCCACTACTTCTAAAACAATTTAAAATCAGTTGTTATAAAATTGATGCTAGGGAGAAACATGGGAGAAGTAGTTTTTGAAGGGAAGAAAAGAGATGTTGCCAAATTTATCTTAAATTAGACAAATTTTGGGCGATTTGAAATGCCAATATATAACCATCATCCTGGAATTTTAAAAGTGGCATTTTATATTAGTTTTCAATGCCTTTAGAGGCAGAAATCAAAGGGATATGTGGAGACTCAATAGATAGAGAGGAAGTGCTCAGATTGGCACTATTTTTTTATATTAAACACTACCACATAGAAGTCATAGAGAGGGAAGCAGGCAGTTTTGAGGGAAGCCCATTTGAGTCTCTTTGACTCTTCCTATTCTATAGATTCAAAGGAGATACAAAGCATCTCTTGGAAGTTATAAAGAGGCCTGGTGGATGGAGAATGAAGGTGTTGGCCTCAGGAGGTGAGACAATGTAAAATATCATTATGCAGAGTATGAATGTGTGTGGGTGTAGCAAAGAAGGAAAGGAACAATCTAGAGAGTAGAAGCAACACATATAAAAGAAGATGGAGTGCAATAGGCAAGGCATGACTACATAGCAAGAAGGTAGAGGAGAAAAGAGAATCTGAGTGAGTGAGCTGAAAGGCCATGAGGGCCATAATGTAAAATTATTCCAAATGATTATGAATTTTATTTTGAATTTCAATAAAATAAAGTTTTGTTGCAATCTTGTGGTTGTGTGTTGTGAGTTTTTTTGAATTGTGTGTTTGCAAGAGGGGAGTACTTGTCACCAATACGTGTTTTTATTGATGTCCACATAGTATACATTGATGTCAACATAGTAGATGGAAATGTATAGACAAACTTGTACAAAAAAAGAGATAGTATGGTCAAGGAAAACTAGTCTGGGAGAAGAGAAAATAATCTAAGTATGGGGAGATGATCAACTTTAGGTTTAAGCATGCTGTAGAAGAAAATACTCATGTATTTTTATGTTTCCTGTATCCACACATACATATCTCATTAGTTTGAGTGCCACACTTATTGGTAAGAAGTAGAAAACTAAGGCATTCACAGTGCACATCCTAAGGCAGACTCAACTTGAATTCGTATGCACTTCTCTGCAAAGAAAGATTTGGCCTTGCGGTTCTAAAGATAGCTTCTTGTATGTATTGGCATGATATATCCAAGTTTTCAACTCCTCACATCTTCAACATAAAAAATTACAAGGGATAGTGTGTCGATCATCACCTAGACAAATCAAAGTAGTAATAGGGAGATAATGGAATGCTCCATATTGCTTCGGAAGAGATCTATTTATCATGTGGTTATGAGGAATGACTAAGATATGTATGAGACATATTATGGTGGAGTTTCAAGTTGTTTGGTGGTCCACAAAGACAATACTTAAGTGACAGAGGGAATACAATCTGTTCCAGAGCCTGAATACACAAGTTGAGTTCTGCAAAAGTTGAAACATGTATAGATATGTCAACAGAGCATATGTGGAGGTATTATATGGTCAAAGTACATTGGGTATGATCTGCATGCAACCAATTTTCATTTTTTGGTACTGCATCAAGTTATTATGTATGCAAGCAAAGTTTTAAGTATAGCTATCCTCTAGAACCATGGTTATCCAAATAATCTTTTGAATACATCTAGAATCATTAGATAAATGTGTGTGTGTATCTAATAAAAAACATATAACAATGTTTAAGTTCATTCCCAAAAGGTTTCAATTCTTTCATTTCACCCCAACATCATATATTTAGATATGAAGTATCACATCTGATCTGGGATGCTTTGTTCTCCACAAATAGTCATATTTCCTATCTTGTGGATGCATAGATTGAGTTGATACTTTAGAAGTAAGAAGTATAAAGTTTTTTGAGTACATGTGAGATTGAATTCTTGGTCCACATAGAGTTTTTGGCTTCTCCCTAGCTGTATGAAGATGAACAGTTAGTAGTGTTGAATAGCTTGAGCCAACTGGTTAAGTGTCTAACATGCGCAGAGGATCCTAATCATTTTCCTTATCTTTGAATGTATGGAGAGATGTGTTGGAAAGAGACACTATGTGGCTTTTTGAGTGTTGTCATTGATGGCAATAAAGTCCATCCCACACATTTGCAAGACATGATATGACCATATCAGAAGATAGACTAAAATGTATCTTGGTCCGGTAAGCAAGAACAAAGTATGTAGCAAGGTCTGACAGTAAGGTCCGGATCTCTCAGAAGAAGTATCTCAGTAAAGCATGGACTTGGGGAAGTCAAGTGGAGTGCCTTGACTAATATATTCTAGAGATTGAGCATCCGGTGATGTAAGAGTGAAAAGATATGAACACCTAAGTGTTGGGTTCCTGTTTGGCAGAGTAGACTGAGGAAGAACTGACTGGCAGAGCATCAGACCTTAATCCGGATGAGATATTGATGGTGATCAAGTTTCTTGAGGTATCATTCATGATTAGCTGACATGATTGATGACTTTTATAAGCATCTCCTTGATACACATCACCTGATAAGCAAGGATTTAGCCGACAGATCAAAGTTTGGGAAAATATTGACTATTCCAGATGCCGACTAGAAAGGTGTTGAAATCATTAGTGCAAATATATATACCAGATGGATTTGGATACGAAGGTGTGTGTGGTGTGTTGTGTAGTGTGAAGAAAAGTAGAAGAGCAGTGTGACATCAATAATACAGGTCCGGTATGTGACAGGACAGCAGCACCAAAGAAGAGGAAGAATGAAGTGCAGTAGATCAGTGTATTAAGCATAACTAGAATTGAACCCTAGCATATGTGAATGCTTGTCATCAATTCAAGTATCTTGTTACTTTCTTTGTATCTTGTAGATAGTGAGTCTCTTGTAGGAAGTGAGCCTCTTGTGAGCAGTGTGCTCGGGTAGTGAGCCCTAATTGGCAAGTGCCATTTTTGTATTTCTATTCTTCTAACAGAGAATACATTCTTAGGTTATTCACCCCGTGGTTTTTCCCATAACAGGGTTTTCCACGTCAAAATTATTGTGTTATGTGAATTGACTTTTTTTCTGCTTTCATGATTATGGATGCTTATTTGTTTTGATGCTGCACTAGTTGTTAAAGAAGAATAGAAGGTTAAGTTAATTTAGATAACTAATTCACCCCTCCCCCTCTCAGTTATCAACAATTGGTATCAGAGCCAAGTTCGTCCAAACAGAGCCTAACAGCTTGAGGAAGATCTGGGAATCTCCATGGATATGTATGGTATGAGGGAACAACTTTAGTCTGCCCTAGATGATCTTCAGCAATCTCACTCTGAAGTCAACAACTTGAAGGAAAGACTCAAATAGGCTAATGATTTCATAAATGAACTAAAAGATAAACTGAGTATCTCTATGAAAAAGAGAAAGGAACTACTTCAGCAATTGACAAGTCAAGGTGAAGCCAATGATACAAATGAAGATTTGAAGGAGAAAACCAAGTTATGTGAAAAGTTATCAAAAGAGATTATTATAGTAAGACATGAAATGGAATCAGGAGTTATGAAATTCACCCAAGAAATTGAAGAGAAAAGAAAAAAAGAAGATGATCTAAGACAATCTCTCAAGGAGAAGTTAGAAGACTACCACAAAATGGATAGAATAATCAAACATCTAGAATCTGATCTTGAAGAAGCTAGAGATAATGAAGAACAACTTGAGAATCAGATTGACACTCTTAAAAGGGATCTTCAAATAGAAAATGAATACAAAGAGAAATTCAAGATAAGCTCTGCTCAACTTGAAGTTCTTCTTCAAAGCTAGAAGAGGGTTGATGACAAACAAGGCTTGGGGTATGAGAAAGGTGAAAGCTCCGGATTTGGTCAGAAGAACTCTGGATCAAGAAATCTCAGGAACAGACCTAGAAGAACTCCAGTAAGGCAACCAAATGGTCAAAGATATCCATCTTTCAATGGATACTGCCAAAACTGCAATAACTTAGGTCATAAAGCAAATCAGTGTAGAAGAAGAATGAATCAGACTAATTCATCCTTCTCTGGACAATGTTTCAATTGCAAAAGGTATGGTCACAAATCTCATGAGTGTAGAAACATGCAAATGAACAATTCTTTTAATGGTAGATGCTTTGCATGCAATAGAATGGGACATATGGCTAATCAGTGTAGATCAAGAGGATATCAATCAAATATGCAAAGAAATGTTGTTTGCTACAATTGCAATAGATCTAGTCATATTGCTAAATTCTGCAGAAGCAAGAATCAAGACAAAAAGGGTCCGGTACATCATAATCAAAACTAAGACAAAAGAAAAGGAAAAGTGAATTTGGATGAAATCCAAAGGGAAATGAACAAGATTAGGGTGAAGAGGAGTACAAAAAATGTTGAGGATGGATCCGCACTAGAATCTGGTGCTGATGTTCCTTTCGGAAACTAAATAGATGATCTCTGGCTTAGGGGGAGTCACAAAAGAAAACAATTTCCCCTAGCCAGTCAATTGGTGCCTAAAATTGGTACATGGAAGGTTGCAGATTAAAAGGGCTCTCAGAGAAACATCTAAATAATCCTTGGTAAAGATATGGAAGACCCGCAAGAAGCTTAAAAGAAGTTAATCTCCCAAGATTGATCCAGTTCAACAGTCATCCGGTAAGAAGTAGGATTTTCACAGTTAGATCCGGCATGATTCAAAATTAAGAAATCTTGATCTACAGATAGATCAAATGATTGGGGAAAGGAAGATAGATTGTCATTAATCACTGAGAATAACTCTAAGTGTATCTTAGTGATCCAGAAAAGATCTTTCTCAGAATAAGGAGAACAAGGCAACTGGAATGACTTAAGTTGCGCATTTATTGCAATGTGGATTTAGGGTTTGCTTAGAGATAAAAGGGTTCATTTACTTGTCATTTGCAAATTTGCATTAGTGAAAAAGATTAGAAGAGATCTGCAAACAAGTTTTCTTCATCTCTCTCAAGGATCAATCGCAGAATTCAAGTCAACCGGTGATCTTTTCAGCTCATTTCCTGAACCCTAAAAGTGTACAAGGTACTTTCCGTTCTTGAAATCTCTCTCTGAATCTTTTGAAAGATGACTACTCTGAATGTTGTGAAAATCACTAATAGGCCACATCCTAAATTCAAGAAACATACATACAAATCCTTAGAAGTTGATCCCCTAGATGCCTTTTCAAGCATTCCGCATGGGGTTTTGCATGTTGAAGACGTTAGGGCATACATTCATGTGAATATTGAGGAATTCAGGGAATCCAAGTTGATGGATATATATCATAAGTAGCTATTAGATGAATCATTTGAACTCAAACCTCAGTATAAATTCATCTAGGACAAGAATTTTGCACAGTACATTCATTTCCCTTGTTTTACAGAAGATGAATGGGTTCGGTATATTCTGAGCCAAGTGCATGACAACTTTATATGGTTAATGAGGCCATTTAAGATCACAAGGGATGCCATTAGGGCGGTGACCAGATTGCACTCATCTAGTGGGTTACCTACTCCCAAATCAGTCAAAAACCAAATTGTGAGTGAGGCTACTGGATCAAAATTTGATAAAAGAGCAATGACAATTGAGGATATCACAGATCTAGATATCAAGTTTGGCGCCATGATAATTGGCTACAAGATATATCACTCCAACAGAGAGAATTTTGTTTCCGGAATAGTAATTTACACTGCTTATGAAATGTTAAGGAAGAATGTTGACTATGATCTCTATGAGCTCCTTCTAAACCAACTTTTGGAGAATCTGTAGAAGATAAAAAAGGACAAGAAGAACTCTTTCAAATACTGTGGCTTGATACTCTGTCTGTTCTTCTATTACATGAATGAGCTACCTGGATCTAGTGGCTAGATATGGCAAAATGACAGACCTATTACCATACGAATTAGGGATTATTTGCATGGGCTTGGTGATGCCAAGGTACAAAACATAGCACTGTGGGGTTACTTCAAAAACTTCCAAAGCTTGATGCAGGCTAGAGAAAGAATCCCCCAATCATTGGTTGAAAAATATAAGGATACAGTATGCTTTATAGTAGAAACTGATTAGTGTCTAATGGAGGCAGTGGAACCAAGGATAGTTTGGATCATGCCAATGGGGTATAAAGTAGATGAGAAAATTGTAGAGCTACATGTTTAACACATGCTAAGTCAACACAAGGATCCTAAGGCAGAAAGGTTTGGAACCTTTGAAGAGTTGAGTGTGAAGATTCATGTAGAGCTAAGACAACTAGAAATGAAAAGAGAAGTGAGGAGGGAAGTTGAAGAATTTGCCAAGAGGCATGGAATTTCAAAGGAGGCACTTGATGCAAACAGATAAAAGATGGAAAGGGAAGAAAAAGAAAGGCAAGAAACTGAAAAAGAAATTGCTCCAATGCAAGCCCCCTCCCAGACCAGATCCTCCAAGAGCTCTGCACCTGCCACCTCTAAGAGCCAGAAAGAATCAAAACTAGAAGTCAGGACATCCAAAAAGGGAGAAAAGAGAACTAAGACAAAGGCCACAAGGTCTTATATCAGTCAGAAGGATGATGAAGAGACATAATCTGATGAGGAGATCAAGAAAATGAAGAAGAAGAAGAAGAAGAAATCCAATGAAGCAGAGGCATAAGAGTTTGTTGAAAGGCCCACTCTATCCATTGATGATGTAGTCAAATCAGTCACTGTGGATAGGAACCTAAAACCAATGACTAAATTCTATGATGATTATAATGAAGCTGACCAGAAGATCTTGTAAGAAGCTACAGTCAGGTGTCTAAATATCTATAATAAGGCATTTATTGAAATCATATCTCTAATTCCTAAGAGCCTAGAGAAGGAACTAGAAATAAGGAAGAACAATGCTAAGGCAAAGGACCTTGAGATCCAGGAACAGATAGCTATTCAGCTCTATCCTTCAATCACTCAGAAACAAATGAATATGATCTTCAAAGATTGCAAGGATGAGTTCTAGAGAAAAGCTAGAATGAATCATCTTATGCTTGGAGAGACTAACAAAATGGCAAAATAAACAGAAGAGATCATCCGGAATGCCTATAAAAGATTCAATATTCCTGTTATAGAGGACTTAGGTGATGAACCCTTTGTCATGGATGATGAAGGACTTAGTACATCAAAGGAAGATCCTACAGAGAAAAATGTAGAAGTTTCAAAAGAAATAGGTGAGGAGAAAACTAAGGACCTAGATTCCTCTGCTCTGGAAGAGGAAGTCGATAAAGAAGCAAACATCTCTCCTCTGATTTCCCCTGCAGACTCCATATCTAAAGGAGAAGAAAGATTAGAGGAGAAAACCAGTCAAGAAGAAGAAGTAAAGGAAAAGGAAAAAGACCAAACAGAGACCCTAGGAGACAGTTTTGAGACTGCAGAAGGAAAGAAGACTCTATCTCCGGCAAGAGACACTACAGAAACTGTCAAAGATTTCTTGACCAAAGAGATGATGGAATTTGATTAATTTGAACTGCTTCAAGGCCCATTCAATTTTGATTCCCTCTCCCTGGTTCAAACCATGAAGCTAGCATCCTTTACTCAAGAAAAGGCAAAAGAAAAACTTCTGAAGTCTCACATGGAAGACTGTGAACTCATAGAAACTACATCTGGTGTATTGTAGAAGATCATGCCATCCTTCCAAAAGGATCCTTCGGCCTCCACATCCGATAATCTAAAGTCTCTTGTAAATTATGTTCATACACATTTTGATTCCTTAGAGAAGTCAGTAGAAGAAAAGGTCTAGAAGGAGTTTTTGGGAAAGAGATTCCTTGAAGTACAAGGACTAAAAACCAATGATAGGAGAGTTATGGATATTGGAATAAAGAGCTTAGAAAATGCTCTTAAAGATGGCAGAGATATATATAATTTTTTTTTTATCCTGGCCCAAAGTGACCAAGGACATTAAGAAGAAAGTAAAAGAGCAAGAGGATAAACTGTTAAGTTTATCTCATAGTTTTGATCCTTTCTCCTCTTCCATAATCAATCAAGAGTGGTAGACTATTGCAGTCACAAATGAAATAAAGAAGCTTGAGAAGGAGAAGAAAAATAGAATAAATAGGTCAAGTGAACTTAGAGGGATCATTATCCCTAATTTAGAGGCTATGCATGAAGCCCTAACTGATGCTCAGGCCACAACCTAGACTAGTGATCCGACAGATCTCAAGAAGGCAAAATCTTTTGCATTCCTGTTGAGTGGTCACATCTCAATTTTGGATAGGATGAAGTAGAGTTGGGTGACAAAAGTTGTACAGTTGAAGAATACTTTTGTAGATATACTTAAGTATATGTAAGTATAACTTGTATATATACTTATGCGGATATGTATAGATTGTTTTTCTTGAAAATTTTGGTGAGCGAATTCTACCCTTTGTCATTGATGTCAAAGGGGGAGTGAGGAGTAGTGAAAAATGTGGGATCTAGCTAAGGGGGAGCTCCAAAAAAGTGTACATTAGAATAGAGCATCAGCCAAGGGGGAGTACAGTGTGACACTTAGTCATTTTTCACTAAGTGTTGCCATCAATGCCAAAGGGGGAGATTGTTGGCAAGAGACAGTATGTGGCTTCTTGAGTGTTGTCATTGATGGCAACAAAATCCATCCCACACATCTGCAGAACATGATATGACCATACCGGAAGACAGACTGAAGTGTATCTTGGTCAGGTAAGCAAGAACAGAGTATGTAGCAACATCCGGTAGTCAAGTTTGGATCTCTTAGAAGAAGTATCTCAGTAAAGTGTGGACTTGGGGAAGTCAAGCGGAGTACCTTGACTAATATATTCTAGAGATTGAGCCTCTGGTGATGTAAGAGTGAAAATATATGAACACCTAAGTGTTGGGTTCCTATTTGGTAGAGTAGACTGAGGAAGAACTGACCAGCAGAGCATCAGACCTTAATCCGGATGAGATATTGATGGTGATCAAGTTTCTTGAGGTATCATTCATGCTTGGTTGACATGATTGATGACTTCTATAAGCATCTCCTTGATCTGCATCACCTAATAAGCAAGGATTTAGCCGATAGATCAAAGTTTGGGAAAATATTGACTATTCCGGATGCCGACTAGAAAGGTGTTGAAATCATTAGTGCGGATATATATACCAGATGGATTTGGATGTGAAGGTGTGTGTGGTGTGTTGTGTGGTGTGAAGAAAAGCATAAGAGTAGTGTGACAGTAATAATACAGGTCTGGTATGTGACAAGACAACAACACCAAAGAAGAGGCAGAATGAAGTGCTATAGATTAGTGTATTGAGCGTAACCGGATATGAACCCCAGCATATGTGAATGCTTCTCATCAGTTCAAGTATCTTATTACTTTCTTTGTATCTTGTAGATAGTGAGTCTTTTGTAGGCAGTGAGCCTCTTGTGAGCAGTGTGCTCAGGCAGTGAGCCCTAATTGGAAAGTGTCGTTTTTGTATTTCTATTCTTCTAATAGAGAATACATTCTTGGGTTAGTCACCTCGTGGTTTTTCCCTTAACAGGGTTTTCCACGTCAAAATCATTGTGTTATGTGAATTGACTTTGTTTTTTCTTTCATGATTATGGATGCTTATTTGTTTTGATGCTGCACTAGTTATTAAAGAAGAACAAAAGCTTAAGTTAATTTAGATAACTAATTCACCCCCTCTTAGTTATCAACAAGATGCGCATTGATAACCTTAATGAAGCCCTGTGATCCACAACATGTTTTTCTTATCATATTGTATGTTTTAAGGCTAACTTTTTAAGGGATACATGTTTCATCTAGTGATGTCTTGATGCCGACCTAATCAGTGGTTTAATGTGTTGCAGAGGATATTTATAGAAGATCAAATTCATTTGTGAAGTAATAAGGTGAATGAGAATAGTAGAGAAGAGGGAGGATATGAAGTGTGCTAAATCAATTTGAAGATATGTATTGAAAATAAAAGTAGACTGCATTACCAGTATAAATTAGATGTGTTCTTTGTAGCAATCCAATAATACTTTACTTTTGTAAATCCCATTGTAGCAAGTAGAGAACTTAGGGAGTAGTAGCTTCCTTGGGTTGTAACCCTAAAATAATGTTGTAATACCTTTGCTATGAGTATAGTATATTGTGGGCTAATCCTCACCATGGTTTTTCCCTATTTTAGGGTTTTCCATGTAAAAATACTTGTGTTATGTGTCGATTCTTGAATTGCATGTTTCCCTTTATGTTCTCCAAGTTATTTAGTTTTATCAGCAAATGTTTATTTAAACTTTTTAAGTATGATGATTCACCTCCCTCTCAACACCCTATTGTGTTCAACAATTTGTATTAGAGCCAAGTTCCTTTGAAAAGCTTAACAACTGAGGTAGATCCGACACTTGAACATATGGAATCTGAAGTGGTGGACAATGATATATTTGTACCAGAACTAGATTTAGAAGTAATGGAACATGAAGGTTGGCACTTTAAGTCTAATTAAAATGAGGTAGACCTTGAAGGAGAACTCAAGTCAGCTCTTAATGATCTAGATGAATCAAAATAACTAATCTTAGAATATGAAGATGTGCTTGAAAATACAAAAGAAATAATTGACAAATTGAAGGCAAAGGCCAAAGAATCAAAAGAAGAAATGGGAAAACTAAAAATTCTGATAGAAGGAGATAAAGGAGGTGAGAAGCTCAAGGAGGCAAAAGAAATGATCTCAAACTTGAAGGTCATGGTTGAAGAAGAAAAGAGTATTGAAAACTTCTTAAACATCAAGCTCAATGAGGAATCAACTAAATATTCAAAAGTTGAGGAAGAAGTTGTCACTCTAAGGAAAGAACTAGAAAAGGCAAAATAATAGATTGACAAGGGACTAAAACTAAAAGGAGGTTCTAAAATTTGTGATGAGATAATTAACTCTCAAAATCTTGTAAATGAAAAATTAGGCTTTGGTTTTGAAAAAAGGAAGAGTCCAATGTTCAATGCTTCCACAAATCTATATGATAACTTCTAGTCAGAAGGAAAGCCTAAAACAAAGAAAGGAAAAACTTTCATTGAAGTTCCTAAGAAGCATTTCTCTGGAAAGGCAAGAGAAGATGAATTTATCCCTATTCAGAGACAAAAGGAATTCAAAGGTCCTCCACCTACAAGAAAACTTGCTCCCATCAGGTATTCTCAAGATTTCAATGGAAATTATTTTAGTTGCAATAAGTTTGGGCACAAAGCTAGTGATTGTAGAAACAAGATAAATCAAAATGCTCTTTGATTTTATTCTTGCAATAAGATTGGTCATAAAGCTACTGAATGTAGAAGTAAGACAAATCATAATTCAATCAGGTGTTATGCTTGCAACAAGATAGGACATAAGGCTAATGAATGCAGAAGCAAAATGTTAAATAGGAATAATGGCCAGTTCTTTTATGGATATTTTTACACTTGTAACCAGTTTGGTCATAATGCAACAAATTGCAAATCTAAAGGGAAAAGAAATAATAATTCTTAGTGATCAAATTGCACTTGTAATGAGCGCAATCAAACAAGGTTTCCTAGAAAGAATGTAAGGCCATCTCCTTAAAATAAAGTTGATATTGCTCCGCAAGAGAAGGTAATGAGAAAAGTATGGAAGGAGGAATGTGATGTTTCTAAACCTCTGGCTAGTGAAGATGGATCCTCTAATAACTAGAAGATGAAGTATTGGTTTATGGGGAGTTACAATGGTAAAACTCTTCAAACCTCTGAATAATAAAGATGC
Source organism: Cunninghamia lanceolata (assembly GCA_027924645.1). Taxonomy (NCBI): domain Eukaryota; kingdom Viridiplantae; phylum Streptophyta; class Pinopsida; order Cupressales; family Cupressaceae; genus Cunninghamia; species Cunninghamia lanceolata. The sequence continues at coordinate 4,170,426 of BSBN01000262.1, read as the reverse complement.
TAAATTCTTTAGCATTATAGCTAAAATGATAAGACAATAATATGAAGAATGTTGGTCAAATCTAGAGAAAAATCTTTAAATGCAGCAAATTGTAGAAGATTTTAGGGTTTTTAGTGATAAGAACATCTATGAATAGAAAGCATGCATTTAAGGGGAGATTTTAGTTCTTCACACCTTCATAATGATAAAAGAATTCAACATACTTATTTGTTTAAAGAAAGTTCTGGAGCAATACATCACTCTACAACATATTGTAGAGTAATCAAAGAATCATTGTTATATCTTAGAGTAGGATTAACCAAATACTCACCTAACTCTACTAGTGCATTTAATCAAATAGAAGAGAAGAGATTTATAAGTCATTTCACATGCTCAAAAAGCATTGTGACTAAGCACTTGAGAGCAAAGAAGAGAAAAGGTATACTTAGAGCATTCAAGCAGCAAAGCAAAAGGCAAAACCTTAACAACACATCTTAGAGGTATTCTTCATACTAATTCTTGTTATTAGGATTGTTTATGATAAATGCATCTTTTACTCCTTAATTGATCAACATTGATCATGAATCTCGACCAAAATTCAAGAAACATCCTTATAAGGCAATGGAAGTTGATAATAGCATAGCATTATCTAATGTTTTTGCATATATGTTGTACACAGAGGATGTTAGGTTATATATTCATGCAAAACTAGAAGAAATTGACCATGGAAAATTTGAAAGCCTAAGACATAAACTATTGGATGATGATGATATACATTACAAATCTGAGTATGCAAAAATTGAAGCAAAAAGGTTGGATGTTTGGAAACATTTTCCAAACTTTTGTGAGAAGCATGACTAGGTTAGGTATATCCTCAGTATAATTCATGATGAATTCATATACATTGACAAACCTCATCAAATAATGAAAGAAATGATTAGGGCTATAACAATACTATGTTCCATCAGACCAGTACCACAGTTAAAATCAATCAAGAGTGAAGAAGTGATGAGACTCACCAGAGCCAAGTTTGACAAGAGGGATTTAACAATTGATGATATTATTTACCTTAGTGTGAGATATGTAGTAATTGAAATTGGATACAAAGTGTACTTCATTGAGATGAAGTCATTAAGGGATTCATCTAACATATCAAAATCATCACTACTAAACAGCTCATCAAATACACTTAAATCTTAATAAAAAGATTTGACATTGTTGCATACATTAGTTTTACAAATACAAATATCTAATTTGAAATGGATGATATATTAAAGCAACAATGTCTAATTAATCAACTAATTAAGTATAAATTAGATCTAGGAAGTGTTGTAAGCTCATCAGGTTCACCAAAATGTTATGTGGAAGAAAAGGATCTAGTCTAATGCACCAAAACTAGGTCAACTTTCCTCCACATGAACATTAGAACACAAATTGAGCTTGGCTACAATCTTGAAAGGAGAGCCAACGTATAGGGGTTATCTCCCTTTGTCATTTGGATGAGGATTGATTACTAAAGATTTGAGTATACTATGAAATAACAGGTTAAAGCAATGAATTTGAGCTAAGTGATAGAGTATAGTTATAGAAGACAAATATGAAATAGAATACTAAAAAGAGGGTAGACTAGAACCTATCATTGAAATTTGGGAAAAACTGGTAAGGACAGTGGTGCTTGGGAATTGTAGTTAAGGATTTTAGGGTCTTCTGAAAAGTGGTTTTCATCTATGAGGACCTATGATCATCTATCTTCTCTCTGATTCATGATACCTATTTTTGATTGTCACAGATTTGTAAAATATCATGAGATGGAAGGGTTGTGGCTATATAGGAGTTTGCCTTAGTCAAACCCTATTTTGGTATTCCTACCTTATAGATAGCCAAATTAGAGAAGACCAAATAGTTTGTGCTCCTAATATTATATGTATCTAAGATTTTAATGAGCAACAAACCAAAGGATTTATCACAAAACCCTAACCCTATATGACTCAAGCATATAGAATGATCAACTCAAAAGAAGTGTCTCACTCAAGGAAACACTCACCTTCAACTCAAGGAAGGTGGACTGATTTGGAATCTATAGAATAAGAAGGAACTACAACCATACCCAATGGTGATGATGTAGGTACTCAAGCCAAACTCACGTTGGTGGTTCCAACTGTTATCTTGAACATGCAAGAAGGAATAGGATAGATGCAAGATCTTGCTTCCAAATCCACCACAATACTTTCCAAGAGCATATAAATCAATATTCCAATAGAAAAACTTGCAATGACTCATAATTCTACATTAATATGAAGATATCCAAGAGTTCTCTAGAGTCCTTTAAGTATTTTCAAAGTCTTGTTTAAATATGAAGCCCAAGGAGGGGAAATATTTGAATATTAGAGGCCGATGATGCACGGGACTAAAATATTGAAATTGAGGCCACACCACTCAAGACAAGGCCAACACCATCAGAGGATTAAAAAATCCACAAGATACAGGAGGACATTATCCCTTGGGTGCTAGGGTCCTAATTAAATCCTCCTTAAAAGTTAGCATTGCTTCGGGACATCACTAGGATCTTAACAATACCCTATGTTCTAGAATTTGATCAATGATAATAGTTTATTAAAGTTTAAGAAGATTTAGGAAGGTTTAGGAAGGTGAAGCACTTCTCTTGAGTTGAGGGTAAGGCCAAGTCTAGAGAATGGTCCTAAAAGTGGACTAATGAAGTGGATACCAAGGTGGGTGCTAAACAAAATATGAAATTGTACTTGTACTATCAAGACTTACATAATTTATGACATAACACCAACCAAGCATTTGAGCAAATTTCCTAATCTCTAATTAACAACCTTGATCTACCCATCTATTTGATGATGATATGCATAGCTTAACTTTAAACTGGTACCTAATTTCTTCCAAAGTTTCCTCCAAAAATATCCTACAAACTTAGTCTCATGGTTTGAAACTATACTTTTCGGTAAGCCATGCAATCTAACAACTTTCATGAAGAATAAATTTGTAACATGTGTGGTATCATTGGTCTTTTTGAAAGCTATGAAATGAGCCATCATCAAGAATCTATCAATAACCACAAATAAATTGTCCTTACCTCTTTGCATTCTAAACAACCCAAGCACAAAATCCATGCTTATGTCATGCCATGGTTTTTTAGGAATAGGGTAGGATGATATAGCATTGTGTTTTGACTCCATACTTTGGAATATTGACAAAAATGATATCCTTGAACAAAGTTTTTGACTTCTACTCTCATCTTCAACCAATGATACCTTTCATTAAGTTGTGTCATAGTCTTATCAGCTTCAAAATGATCAACCAATCCACCACAATGCTTTTCTTTTATTAGATTCTCCCTTATTGATCCTTAAGATATGCATAGTTGTTGTCCTTTGAATAACAATCCATCATGTATAAAGTAATCCATCCATGGTGTCCTATCCATACTAGTAGGCTCCATGTTGTCCATGTCGATCCTTAAAGTCTAGATCATCCTTATATAACTATTTGATGGCATCAAATCCAACTACTTTATCTCTCATTTTAGTCAATAATGTTTCTATTCTACTCAAAGCATCTTCTACTTTGTTTGAACTCCTACTTTAATGCTTGAGAACAAAATTATATCATTGTATGAATTCCACTTGTGTCATGTGTGACTAGTTGAGCTTAGTTTGGCTATTAATAACTTGCAAAGCATGATGATTTGTGTAAAGCACAAACTCTTTAGGAAGTAGATAATGTCAATCCAAGGGGAATTACTAACCACTCATATAATGCTTCCTTGGTCCTAAAATAAATCTTCCACTCATCACCCTCTCTTATCCTAATTTGGTGATATCCACTTTTGAAATTGATCTTTCTAAAATATTTAGCCTTCCCCAAGCAATCCATCAAATCATCTATTTTGGGTAAAGGGAACCGATGCCTGATACTTATTTTTCTTATGGATCTTGAGTCCATGCACATCCTCAATTCACCATCCTTCTTTTATTCTAACACAGTTGGTATTGTGCATGGTCTAAGTATTTCTGTAGTCAATCTTCTTTCCAATATCTCTTGCAAGTCTTGTTTGTTCACCTTTTCATCTTCTGTAAGTGTCAATCTATAACAAGCCTTGTTAGGTAAACTAACCCCCAACATCAAATCAATATGATGGCTAATACTCCTTATAGGTGGTAGTCCTTCAGGTAACTCCTTGGACACACTTTCATCAAACTTTTCTAGCAACTCCTTTACTTCCAAATGTGGACATGAATAGAATATTGTATACTGGTGTTGTTAAAAGTTTGATGTATGCCATGTTCTGTACAAGACCAAAAATTGCCTAAGTAGTGTGAGTCATCAGTCATTTTATGACTAATCCTGGATGAGGTACATTGGGATGCAGTGAAGAGGGTCTTCAGATATTTGTGGGGCACTTTCAAGTATTTAATTTGTTATCATGGTTATCCTATAGGGACTTGACATTTAGTGTGTATTTATGGATGTGTGGATTATTATTGGGTTGGTGATATTGACAGTAGGAGATCTTCTAGTGGACATGTTTTCACTATGTTTGGTGGTGCAATTAGTTGGATGAGTAAGCAACAAGTTGTGGTCACTTTGTCCACTACAAAAGTAGAGTACATTGCAGCTACTCATTCTTGTAAGAAATCCATATGGATTAAGACATTGTATTCAAATGTTAGGATAGATGTAAGATCCATTATGGTTCATTATGATAGTTAGAGTTCCATAGTTTGGAAAAGAACTTGACCTTTCATGTGATGACGAAGTACATTGATGTCTAGTACCATTTTGTTTGCACGATATGGTAGAGGATGGAAGGGTGATGCTGGAGAAGGTGGATACTTTGATGAATGTTACAAATTCATTAACAAAGCCAATGAGCACAAAAAAGTTTAGGTGGTGCAGTGAGTCTATGGGCCTCTTAACCCCTACTAGTTAGATTTGAGTGTTGGTAGGTTTTCTGTTTGTTCTTGCAAGGTGTTCAACAAGTAGGAAAATGTTAGGAAATGTGTATCAACCTTGCACCTAATGCTAAGATTACATAGTTATTTTTAGGTTGAAAATTTAAAAAAATTATTTCGAAGCTATAGAGTTGGTTTTTTACCAAAATAAAAATTTTGAGTTGTTTGGCATAACTAGACTCCTGGCTTTGCCTAACTTGTGTGTGTGTGTGCTTTGTCTTTCTTTCTTTCTTTCCTTTTTTATTTTTTGTCTTTTTTAGTTTTTTCTTCTCCAATGGATGTCACCCTCATAGCTTTGAGCTTAGATTATTCTCCACCTGAGAGTAGGGACATCAACTATCTCTCTTTTTCTATTCCCTTTTTCTTTCTTTTTTTGACTTTTTATTTTTAATTTTTTTATTGATTTGCGAAGTTATGATCCCCCTTACATATTTGGCTAGATGAATAAGGGACCAGGTGCCACCAAAATAATGACTAACTCTCAAGACTTCCCTCTTACTAAGGAGGATTAAGGGAGGTTTACTTATGAGCTTCTATTGGGCATTGTAGGTTTGAAAACCTGCTTTGTTTAGACTCAACTAGATGATAGTTAAGACTGAATCAATATAAAACTTAAAGTTTGACTTTATCTAAAATTGTTGTGAATGTAAAGGGGAATTGATAGTGATGATTTTGGGGATCTCTAAGCTTGAGTAAGAACAGCCTATACTAGACAACCTTAATACTCCTTGCTAAGATGAAAATTAAACAAGAGCATATAACAAACATATATGCAAGGATGAACATATTGAAAAGCATGTTTTGAAATTTTCCCTTTTTGGATGTTTTGTACTTTTTGTTTTTGGTTTTAAACTATTTAATTTTTTTTTATGTTTTATAATTTTTATGGAATTTTTTAGATAAAATTTTATTTAAGTGAAAGGATTAATCATTTCACTAAACTCTTCACCTTCCATTGTGCTAAAAATCTAGGTATCATTTTTGATATCTTCCTTGACTACATAATGACCTTTCCAATGCTCATAGAATTTGTGTTTGTTTGGTATGGAGCATGATCAATCCCCAAGTGGGAGATTGTTAGTATGTGGTGATTGATCATGATGCATGGATGCATGTGCATGTAGCAAGGTAAGATTTGATGACTTTGTTAGCTATGGTTTCTCCCCAAAATAATTAACAAGGGAGTGCAGGGTGAGCAGAGTCCCTCCTACGGGGTCTAGGGGGACCATCCCCCCAGTGGGGGTTGTTGGGGGTAGCACCCCCACAACAAAAATTTGCCTATATTTAATAAGGCGTTGGTAGTTAGTTTGGTTATTGGCTGACATGGAAAACCAGTATTGGATAACTGCCAAAGAAGTTTGATAAATAAGTGGCTGGAGAAGGTAAAAAGCCACGAGTTACACAAGAGTCATAGATGAGATTGTAATGTATTCCATGTAGCATAGCAATGGTATTGAGTTGCAAGGTTTCTAGGTGTAATCATTTTGAGTTACTAGATAATAATACTAGATGACTATTTTGTGGGTGTATCCCACATTGGGTGAACCATGTTAAATCTCTATGTTCAATTTTTGTGTTATTCTTCATTGTTATTTCCGTGTATATTAAATTTGTATATAATTGGTAATGTGTATTGCTCTAGTCTGTCATCGAAATCCTAACATAATCCTAACAATGTTTACTTAGGCACTTCTTATTTTTAGTGTTAGCAAATGTCTCTCTACCATGCACCTAATGTTGAGATTACAAACAATGTGATTTTTGAAGTTGAAAAATTAAAAAACTCAATTTCTGAGCTATGGAGTTGGTTTTTGGCCAAAATAAAAATTCTATGTTGCTTGACATTAGTTACCAAATGCCTGTCATGTGGATCTCTTTGATCTCTACAATTTTAAAAATGCCCAACCGGCCTTCTGGATCAAAAGTTATGGTCTTCGAAAGTTGGACTTTCTACATTGGAAATGTAAAAACATCAACACATAAAAGAGTTGAAAAGGGGAATTATTTAGGCTTTAGCAGTTTAGGGTTTTGGGGGTTTAGGATTTAGGGGTAAGGGTTTATGGCTTAGGGGTTTAGGGTTTAGAGAGAGATAGAGAGAGGGGACCAATAGAGATTGGGATAGATAGGGAGATAGTGTTGATGAAAAATCATATTTTCACTTTTACATACGTTAATTAGGGAGACTCTTTTTCTATTTTGAGCCTCATGACATGTATCATAGGCTTTCTTTTCTCTTGAAAGCATTTTGACATGTGTCACATGCTTTCTTTATGCTTTCTTTCCCCACTTTGTCTATTCTTGGACAGTGGTTGTGTATATCCTTTGTATTTATATCTGAATAATGCAAGGGGAATGTGAAGCACTAATTCATGCATTTGGCTTTTGTAATATTTTCTTGCAACTCTCTCTTGTAGAAGTTTTCCTGCAGATGATTTTGGGAATCTAACATGGTATCAGAGCTCCAGATCCATCAGTTTCTTCTCAAATCAGAGAGGGTTTTAGCCATGAGCAGATAATATGTGCATCCTAGAGTAAAATAGTACTCATGGTTGCACTCATAAGGTGTCAAAACCCCTATTTTCATATAAGGCACTCTATATTTTTCTAAAAAAAAAGTTTTGGGCATTTTTTAGGGTTTTGGTTTTTTATGTAGAGGAAAAAATCCGTACGGCCACCTCGTTTTCCGTCCCAATTTTTTTGATCTTATTTTGATTTTTTAGCTGCCTCAATTTGTGTGCCAAATATTTTCAAATTTGCCTTGATTTATGTGCAACTTGATTTTTGTCTGCCTTGATTTTCGTGCCACTCAATCTTTGAATCTACTTCGATTTCTATGTCGCATTCATGTGTAGGCCTAAAAAGGTAGTTTTCTTCTAGAGGCCATAACTTGAGCATACGGACTCAAAAATTGGCAAATGAAAAAGCATTGGAAAGCTGGTTTTGAGTACTATCTAGTAATATTGGTCTTTTTTCCATATTTTTTTGTTTGAAATCTGTTTTTTCTGTTTGAAGTCAAAGCATCATTTTTGGCTTCTGAGCTCCATTCTTGCACCTGGAATCTCTGTTTTTCAAAAAAGAATGGGCATTGGAAAGGTATTAGCGAGCTCTACACAACCATCTATGTAATTTTTTTAGATTCAATCCCACGTATCTTTTATTTAGTTTGTCGATTTTATGGCTTCTATTAGATATCCAAGACATGCTGCCTCCTGGAAAAGGTTTTGTTTGCTTTGATAGGCTTCTATTATCAGCATAAATCTATTTGCATATTTTGATCTCTATCATTTTGAGGAGGTATCATGGGTTTTTCCACTCATCCTTCTGTGGTCAATCTGACTAAGGATAATTATGAGTCCTGACAAAGAGGCATCCTAACACATCTCAGGTGGCTGCATCTTTTGCCTCATCTTTATGGGCTCATACCTAAACCAGAGACACCTATGAAGAAATCTATTTGGGGTAACAATCAAGATCATGTTGTAGGTTTAATTTGTATCACTGTTGATTATGATATTGCGTGTGATCTTCCCATCTATGAGAGCCCACACACACTTTGGACAAAAAATTTGGGAGTTGTATGGGGACCCTCATCTCTCACCATTTCCAAAGGATGCTACAACAGATTGTCTCATTCCACTTGATGATGCAGATAATATACCTTATGGTGATGATACTTTAGAGGAGCTTGAGTATATGGCATGTCTTGAATGTTCAGAGATAGAGATCTCTCTTGCTCCCTCTTCTCCTCCTATTAAGATCACATCATCTCCATCACCTATTGCTACTTCAGAGTTCAGTGTTGCATCATCATTGGCTTCCAGTGATTCTCTATAGTAGGTCAATATCAGTCTTTCAGATCCACCACATTGGAATTCCTATCTTGTAGACATATCATCTCTATTTGTGGAGTCTCACATTGTTGATTTGGAGGACACATTTGAGGTTTTGTCTCTCTTGTTTGATGCTATCTCAGGTGGCTTTACATCACCACCTTCATCTTCTGTGTTTCCAGATGCAGTTCAGATCATATCCCCTCTTGGTTCTTCTCTAATTGGGTAGATAGTTTCTATTTTGGAGAAGACATATTTTCCCAGTATGAGGTCACTTGAGTTGCATTCAGAGGCACATGTTTCAATATGGATTCCCTATTCATCTAAGATGTGGGAATGGCTTCTACATTCACCAGTGGATTTGTTTCTTTCGAAAGGGAGAAATGTTGTTTGCAGGCAGTGGATTGGATTCTATCTCTAAGATCTTTTCATTGGTTCTAGAGCTTCTTCTTGGAGGGGATTCATATTCTCTATTCGGTCTCTCTTATGGGGGGCACTCATGATTGTACTCTTGTGATGGATTCACTCCATGGGGGGTCTTAGTGTCCTTTCATCACATGTTCTTGTACTTTCTTTTTGTTTTTTCTCCCTTTTGGAGAGGAGTTTTCTCCCACTGGGTTTTTCTCCTTTTCTCCACCTTATGAGAGATCCTTGTTGTTCATGGGTACCTAACATGGATTTGTTTCCGGGACCCATCTTTCTTTCTTTCTTTTTAGCTTGTGTAATCTTCCTAAGTTGCACTTATGGGGGGGTGTTGGTGAAAAATCATATTTTCACTTTTACATAAGTTAATTAGGGAGATTCTTTTTCTATTTTGAGTCTCATGACATGTATCATAGGCTTTCTTTTCTCTTGAAACATGTGACATGTGTCACATGCTTTCTTTATGCTTTCTTTCCCCACTTTGTCTATTCTTGGATAGTGGTTGTGTATATCCTTTGTATTTATATTTGAATAATGCAAGCAGAATGTGATGCACTAATTCATGCATTTAGCTTTTGCAATATTTTCTTGCAACTCTCTCTTGTAGAAGTTTTCCTATAGATGATTTTAGGAATCTAACAGATACAGGTTTAGGGTTTCTTGGGTTTATGCTTTAGGGGGTTTGGGTTTAGAGGTTTAGGATTGCTCAATTTTAGGGGTTAGGGATTAGGGTTTAGGGAGATTATTTAGGGTTTAGGGTTTATAGTCTAGGTATTAGGGGTTAAGGTTTCAAGGTTTAGGTTAGGGTTTAGAGAGAGAGAGAGGACCAATAGGGAGATATAGAGGAGACCGAGGGGAGAGATAGGAAGATAGAGGGTTATGGACATGGCCAAACACATAGGTGGATAGATTGAGAGGTAGAGAGATGATAGAGACAAGGAGATAGGGGTTTATGGTTGATTAGGTTCAGGGTTTAGGGGTTAGGAGTTAAGGTTTAGGAGCATTATTTAGGGTTTAGGGTTTATGGCTTAGGGGTTAAGGGTTAAGGCCTAAAGGTTTAATGTTTAGGGTTTAGAGAGGGAGAGATAGGGAGATAAAGGTTTAGGGTTTAGGGGCATTATTTAGGGTTTAGGGGTTTAGAGAGGGAAAAAGGGAGATAGAGAGATAGAGAGATAGAGGGATGATACAAATATGGAGATTAGGTAGAGATAGGGAGATAGGGGTTTAGGGTTGCTAAGGTTTAGGGTTGACTGTCAAACGTAGTCTCTCTATCTTGATCTCTCTCCCTCACCTCTTTAAACTCTTAAAACACTTAAAAATCTTATACTTGTTTCCATGCATGAAAGCACAAAGTTTCCATGCTTCCCAAAACACACTTGATTTATAACAAGAGCAAGTTATAATGCTAGCGCATTATGGGAAGCAAAAAAAAGAGAAAAAAGTATGCGGGATCTGTGATTCAGACTCCACATGTCAATTATTCTCTACTTTTCATGCATGCTAATAGACAAGAAAATGCTTTTTCATGGTGTTTGACATTGTAAGAATCATTATTTGATCAATCCACCACCTTTTTTTGTTTTTCAACGTAGAAGAACTAGTTTTGCATATTTTTGGACAAAATTTGATTATTTAAACTAAAAGTTTCATGTTTCATATTGTTCTAAAGCTAGTTTTCATGTATTTATATTGAATAAATGATGATATATGTTTGTTCTAGATTGAATTTGAATTTAGATTAAATTTGATGATATATGTTATACCATGATTTAGCTAGCAGGAGCATATCATTTTGTTAGCATATCATATGGTTAGATAATTGTGCATCGCAATTCAAGAACTTGTAGATGTTCTATTGGTTGAGAAGGATGCATAAGATGAATGGTGTTCAACATATGTGGAATTTTTGTGAGGCCGGGCATGGAAAGGAGTATGTATCAAAAGAGCATTAGCACAAGAAGTGTTGAAGTATAAAGATAATGCAAAGTTGACAGATGTGAGATCTATTGTCGAATGGTGTAACACTACAATGACTTTAGGGTAATGAAGGTAAGTCTACAATTCACAGAAATTTTTGTTGGTTGATGATACAAACATTACAAAATATGAGGACTATTGTACATTGACAAGATTAAGTGAGATGCACTCTTTTACAAGCTCTAATTTAGGTTCATGGAGTATTCATACATGGTAGATGGTATGCTTTTGATCTTCATGTATAAATGAAGCTTGGTATGATTGTGAGTCAAAGGAGTGTGTTGATGGTTGGTCTACAAGAAGCCTAAGCCCAATTGACATGTATTGACCACTGACAACACTACAACTCATAGAGGTTGAATCATTGATTAGCTTTGACCATGTTTTGGATCTAGTTCAACTAGGTATTATCAACATTCAAATTTAATAAAATTTAATATTCTATCTTATTTTGTAGTTTTTCTTGTATTGTTGAGTATATTCATCTAACTGAATGCACATACACTGAAGAGCATGTTTATGCAGTTATTGTAGCTGAAGACAATGAATAAGGTTGAGGCAAAAAAAATTATATTCCCCTATTATAGATGGAGAAAACATCGAGTACCCTACAGGATCAATGGTCGTTACCAGAACATGGATTAGAAGATACTCAATGAAGAAGTTTGATGTGTGGTTGTTCAAGGACTTTGACACACATAGGAAGATTTCTCATTATTCTAACCTTACATTGTGGCATCAAATGTTTATTTGATCAAATATGGGGGTAGACCATTGAACATGACCTTGTCAAAGGTTTGTGAGTTTGACCACAGGGTAATAGTCAACACAATAAAGAGTAGAGAAGACCCTGATGGTTCATTGGATTTAAATAGTGGAATGATAGAAAGGTATGTTATTTTTCTTTTCTATCCTCATTTCACCTTCTATATTTTAGCTACTCATTTTAGCTAAATAGTGCAATTGCATTTGCATGCAGGATTTTAGTATGATGGAGGTAGGCATAATCCTTATGAAGTTGCCTTTGGAATGAAAGTAAGGTAGATTTTCATGATTATTTCATGATGATATGTCCCTTACTATTTCATAACAAGTTTTAATGAGTTTTAATGATGTTACTATGAGTTTTAATTCATTTTAATGATGCTACTATTTAATAATGAGTTTTAATGACAAACCCTCATTTATTTCCTCACATTTGGTGCTAAACATTAGTAGCAGCAAGGGCATCCTTAATTGATGCCATACAAGACATTGGATCATGTGAGAACACCTTTATAATACTAAATTTTCATGTGCTAGAAAGGTATTATGAGTGAATTTTTACATTTTTCATCTCCTGGGGCCAAACAGATGGCACCAAAATATCCAGGTGAGTGGGTAAATGTTAGAGGAGATGTCTTTTCATTGGCAAAGCCTCTTGATTCTTCTCAAGTATATAGAACATAGACAATCTCTCAAGAGCCCTAAGACAAAAATGTGTCAAACTCTGGACTGACTATTCCATCAAATTGGGACACCTAGGAACATCTTCTTTTCATGTATAGGTGGATGTTAGGTCCACCAACAAATGCCTACCTCAATTTTTTTAAAATCAATTTCATTTGCCTATGGTGGCAAGGAACACATTGTTCCAAAATGCATCAGTTTCGTGCAGTCGAAAGGTGCTAGGTGTGACATTTTGGATTCCATAGCTTATAGGGCTGAGCTGACTATGCCAATGCATTAGGGTGGGTGGGTAAATGCTAGGGAAGGTCTCATTTTGTGTGCCAAGTGTCCTAGTCATTCAGGGAAACAACTTACCAACAAAGTAAAAACTTTCAAAATATGACAGAGCAGTTCTCAAAATTTGTAGTAGGTGGGAACATTTTATTTAGAACTACAGGTGCACATAGGGTCCATCCACAATAACCTCTCTTAGTTTTGGTCAACTCCAGTCCATTTGACCATGTCAAATCAAATGCATTCTTACAAAATGCTTTAGTTTCATGCAGTGGACAGGTGCTAGGAATGAGATTTTGCATTATATAGCTAATGGGGCCAAACTGACTATGCCAACACATTGAGGTGGGTAGGTCAATTCTAGGGGAAGTCTCATTTTGTGTACCAAGTGTCCTAGTCATTCGAGGCAACAGGCTACCGACAAAGTCACTTAAGATCCTAAGAGCAAAAACTACCAAGCTTTGATGGAGCAGTTCTCAAATTCATGGCAGTTGGAAACATTACATTTGGACCTACAAGTGCACATGGGGTCCATCCACAATAACCTTGCTTTGTTTTGGTGAACTCCAATCCATTTGACCATGTCGAAATCAAATGCATTCTTGCAAAATGCTTCAGTTTCATGTAGTGGAAAGGTTTTAGGAGTGAGATTTTGCATTCCATAGCTCGTGGGGTTGAACCAACTATACCAACACATTGGGGTGGGTGGGTAAATTCTATGGGAAGTCTTGTTTTGTGCAACAAGTGTCCCAGTCATTTGAGGCAATAGGCTACTGGCAAAGTCACTTAAGATCCTAAGAGCAAAAACTACCAAACTTTGATGAAGCAATTCTTAGAATTTGTGGTAGCTAGGAACATTCTATTTAGACCCATAAATGCATGTGGGGTCCATCCATATTAACCTCTCTCAATTTTGGTCAACTAAAATCCGTTTGACCATGCCGAAGTCAAATGCATTCTTGTAAAATGCTTCAGTTTCATGCAACACAACCTTGCCAAGTGCCATATTTTTTGTTTCGCTCATCATGAGGATAAACCAACTATGCCAATGCATCAAGGTGGGTGGTAAAATGCCAAGAGAGGTCTCATTTCATGTGCCAAGTATCCCATTCGTTTAGGGCAATAGGCTACATACAAAGTCCCTTAAGATCCCTAAGAGCAAAAAACTACCAAACTATGATAGAGTAGTTCATGGAATTCATGGAAGATAGGAACATTCTGTTTGGACCTATAAGTGCATGTGGGGTTTTTCCACAATAACCTTTCTCATTTTTGGTCAACTCTAGTCCATTTGACCATATCATAATCAAGTGCATTCTTGCAAAAATGCTTCAGTTTCATGTAGTAGAAAGGTGCTAGGAGTGACATATTGCATTCCATAGCTCATGGAGCTAAATTGACTATGCCAATGCATCAAGGTGGGAAAGTAAATGCCAGGGGAGGCCTCATTTTGTGCACCAAGTGTCCAAGGTGTTCGGGGCAACAAGCTACCAACAAAATCCCTTAAGGTCCCTATGAGCACAAAACTACCAAACTATGACAGAGTAGTTATCAAAATTCATGGTTGTTGGGAACATTCTGTTTGGACCTATAGGTGCACATATGGTCTATCCACATTAACCTCTTTATGTTTTGGTCAACTCAAACCCATTTGACTATGCCAAAATCAAATGCATTCTTGCAAAATGCTTTAGTTTCATGTAGTAGAACCTTGACATGTGCCATATTTTTTGTTCTTCTCATCATGGGCCAAACTGATTGTGCCAACATGTTGGGTGGCCTGGTAAATGCTAGGGTAGGTTTCATTTTGTGTGCCAAGCGTCCCTATCGTTTCGGGCTATAAGCTATTAACAAAGTTGAAAGGTTCTAGGACTTAAATTTTGCATTCCACAGGTCGTGGGGTCAAACTGACTACACCAACATGTCTAGGTGGGTCCATAAATGCTAGGGGAGGTCTTGTTTCCTATACCAAGTGTCTCAGTCATTTCAGGCTGCAAACTACTGACAAAGTCAGAAGGTGCTAGGAGTGAAATTTTGCATGTCACAAGTCATGGGGTCAAACTGACTATGCCTACACATCAGCGTGGGTAGGTAAATTCTAGGAGAGGTCTTTTTTCAAGTGCCAAGTGTCTTAGTCATTCTAGGATGCAAGCTATCGAAAACGTCAAAAGGTGCTAGGACTTAAATTTTGCACTGTACAGGTCATGGGGTCGAACCAACTACACCAGCACATCAGGGTGGGTAGGTAAATGCTAGGGTAGGTCTCATTTCATGTTGCAAGCGTCTCAGTCATTATGAGTTGCAAACTATCGACAAAGTGGAAAGGTGCTAGGACTGAAATTATGCATTCCACAACTTGTGGGGTTGAATGGACAGTGCCAATGAATCAGGGTGGGTGGTTAAATGCATTTACCTACCCACCATGATGCATTAGCATAGTTGGTTTAGCTCCACGATGAGTAGAACAAAAAATATTGTACTTGGCAAGGTTGTGCTACATGAAACTAAAGCATTTTGTAAGCATACATTTGATTTTGACATAGTCAAATAGGTTTGAGTTGACCAAAACTGAGAGAGGTTAATGTGAATAGACCCCACATGCACTTGTAGGTCTAAATGAAATATTCCCAATTACCATGAATTACAAGAACTGCTCCATCAAAGTTTGACAGTTTTTTCTATTAGGATCTTAAGTGACTTTGTCGATAGCCTACTACCTCAAATGATTGGGACATTTGGCACATGAATGAGATCTACCATAGAATTTAAATGCCTACCCTAATGTATTGGCACAATTGGTTTGGCCCTACAAGATATGGAATGCAAAATCTTAGTCCTAGCACCTTTCCACTACATGAAACTGAAGCATTTTGCAAGAATGCATTTGATTTTAGAAGGTCAAACAAACTAGAGTTGACAAAAACTGAGAGAGGTTATTATGGACAAACCCCACATGCATGTGTAGGTCCAAATAGAAAATTCCCAACTGCCAGAAATTCTGAGAACTGCTCCATTATAGTTTGGCAATTTATTTGCTCTTAGGGATTTTAAGGGACTTTGTCGGTAGCCTACTGTCCTTAATTATTGGAATTCTTGGCACAAGAAATGAGACCTCCCCTGGCATTTACCCACCCACCCTGATGCATTGGCACAATCAGTTTGGCCCCACAAGCTGTGGAATGCAAAATGTCACTCCTAGCACCTTTCAACTTTATCGGTAGCTTGTAGCTCAAAAAGACTGAAACACTTGGCCCACAAAAAGTGACCTCCCTAGTATTTAATAA
This sequence comes from Cunninghamia lanceolata, assembly GCA_027924645.1. Classification (NCBI taxonomy): domain Eukaryota; kingdom Viridiplantae; phylum Streptophyta; class Pinopsida; order Cupressales; family Cupressaceae; genus Cunninghamia; species Cunninghamia lanceolata. Next base: position 4,154,232 of record BSBN01000262.1, on the reverse strand, counting down.
CCCACCTAGACGTTCTGGTTTAGTCAGTTCAAGCCCATGATCTATGGAATGAAAAAATTTAGTCCTAGAACCTTTCAAATTTGCTAGTAGCTTACAACCCTGAATGACTGGGATGCTTGGCACATGAAATGAGACCTTCCCTAGCATTTAACTACCCACCCCAATGTGTTGGCATAGTCAATTTGGCCCCACAATGAGTAGAACATAAAATATGGCATCTGGCAAGGTTGTGTTGCATGAAATAGAAGCTTTTTTAATAATGCATTTGATTTTGGCATGGTCAAAGGATTTTAGTTGACCAAAAATGAGAGAGGTTAATGTGGATGAACCCCATATGCACCTATAGGTCCAAACAAAATGTTCCTAGATGCCATAAACTCTAAGAACTAATCTATTAATGTTTGGTAGTTTTTGCTCTTAAGATCCTAAGTGACTTTGTTGGTAGCTTGTTGCCTCAATTGATTGGGACACTTGGTGCATGAAATGAGATCTCCACTAGTATTTACTTGCCCAGACTACTATGTTAGCATAGTTGGTTCGACCCCATGAGATGTGAAATGCAAAATCTCACTCCTAGCACCTTTCCACTACATGAAACTGAAGCATTTTGTAAGAATATATTTGATTTTGACATGATCGAACAAACTGGAGTTGACCAAAACCAAGAGAGGTTATTGTAGATGGACCCCACATACACTTGTAGGTCCAAATGGAACATTCCCAGTAACCATGAATTCCAAGAACTACTCTATCATAGTCTGGTACTTTTTTGCTCTTAGGGATCTTAGGGGACTTTGTCGATAGCTTGTTGCCCCAAACAATTGGGATGCTTGGCACATAAAATAAGGCCTCCTCTAGCATTTACGTACCCACTCCAACACATTGGCATAATTGGTTTAGCCCCATGAGCTATGGAATGCGAAATGGCACTTCTAGAACCTTTCCACTGCATGAAATTGAAACATTTTGGAATAATGCATTCCTTTCCACTTAGTGCCAAATGAGAAGAAATCCAAAAATACTACCACAAATAGGAATAAGCACACTATCCATAAATACTACCACACACTAACCTCACCACTCTTTCCCTTATGCTTCCCTTTGATAAGAGATCAATGCTACAACACAATATCTTATGAGCATTTGAACGTTATCTTATGAGAAAATTATCTTATGAAGGTAGATGGTAGACATGTATGAGCATTTGGACATTATCTTATGGGAATTTTATCAAATCTATTGTAGCTGCAACTACCCTAGTAGACATGTATACAAAGTGTGGAAGCATAGACAAGGCATGTGAAATGTTTGACAGAACACCTCAAAGAGATGCCATCTCATGTCCAATGCAATAATTACAAGATATGCACAAAATTGATTTGTCCATAAGGCTTTAGAAAATTTCAAGAAAATGCAATTGGTGGGTGTAAATCCAAATTCCACAACCTTATCCAATATCCTCCCTGCCTATGCCAAAATAGGAAGTTTTTAACAGGGTATGGACATCCATCAAAGCATAAAGGATATAGGAATTTTGTCAGATATGTTGTAGTTGAAACTACTTTAGTAGACATGCATGCAAAGTATGGAAGCATAGACAAGGCACGTGAACTATTTGGCATGATGCATCAAAGAAATGTTGTCTTATGGAATGCAATGATTGCAAGATATGAACAAAATGGATTTTTTAATAAGGCTTTATAAACTTTCAAGAAAATGCAACTAGAAGGTGTAAAGCCAAATTCCACAACCTTAGCCAACATCCTCCCTTCATATGCCAAAATTTGATTTTTGGAACACGGTATGGACATCTATCAAAGCATAAAAGGTATGGGAATTTTGTTAGATGTTGTAGTTGCAACTGCCCTCAGGGACATGTATGCAAAGTGTTGAAGCATAGATAAGGTATGTGAACTATTTGACAGGATGCCTCAAAGAAATATCACCTCATGGAATGCAATGATTGCAAGATATGAACAAAATGGATTTTTTGGTAAGGCTTTAGAAACTTTCAAGAAAATGCAATTGGTGGGTGTAAAGCCAAATTATAAAACCTTAGAAATGGTATTTTTGGAACATAGTATAGACATCCATCAAAGCATAAAGGATATAGTAATTTTGTCAAATGTTGTAGTTGCAACTATCCTACTAGACATGTATGAAAAGTGTATAATCATATACAAGGAACGTGAACTATTTAACATGATACCTCAAAGAAATGTTGTCTCATAGAATGCAATGCTTGCAAGATATGCACAAAATGGATTTTTCATAAGGCTTTAGAAACTTTCAAGCAAATCCACAAAAGAAAGTTTAAACTAAATGCAATTGGCACATCTAAAACCAAATTGCACAACCTTATCCAACATGATCCTTTCCTATGCTAAAATGGGATTAGGGGAACATGGTGTGGACAACCATCAAAGAGTAAAGGATATAGGAATTTTATCACATGTTGTATTTGCAACTACCCTTGTAGACATGTATGGAAAGTGTGGAAGCATAGACAAGGCACGTGAACTATTTGACATGATGCCTCAAAGAAATGCACAATCTCATGGATTTCAATGACTGCAAGATATGAACAAAATGTATTATTTGAAAATGATTTATAAACTTTCAAGCAAATGTAATTGTCATGTGTAAAACCAAATTCTTGTAATGATAATTGATCATCATATTAAATATCTAATATAAACTATCATATATAATGTCATGAACATAACATCTAGTCTATATATAAAGCCATATACGCATGTATAAATAAAGCCATATAGGTATATATAAAAATATACATCAGTAACATATAAAAGTATGTATACAAAGCCATCTAGGAATACAAAAAATTTCCCAAAATCTAGTTTCCTATGAACTTCTATCAAATAATTGATGACCCTTACTTGGCCATGAAGATGGAGAGCCAATCAGAGACTCATCCTCTCTCTCCTGTCAAGTAGACCTCTTCGACGTATATTTTTGCAACTCCACCTATTAATACAATCAAACAATATATATGCACATTAATATAGAAAACATGAAATATATATCACATATGTAACTGATCACTTACTACTACTTGATGATCCCTCTTAATCATCTATTCTCTCTCTTCATTTGTAGTTGGATGGGTTGGAGTTGTGACCTCCTATTCAAGAAGCATCAAGAAACAAAATTGACTAAACATAAATACCATTTATGTACATCAAATGTCATGAGATAAAATAAGAAATACAAAATGAATTTACATGTTACTGGCTCATACCTTGATCAAAGGATGTGAAAACAACATGACTGCAACAATGCCTACCTACAATAAATCATGAAGATGAGGAGGAATCTTCAAGTTTAGCATCTAAAAATAAAATTCAAGGTTATTCGACCAAAATAGATACATAAGATTATTTTAATGCATAATGATTAGAAATGGTTAAATTTGCCTCTGTATAAGTGGTATTGCATGTAGGGGACCAAGGAAACTGTGAAGGTGCTAGTGAATCTCCCTATTGAAATCATCAAATTGTCACTAAATAATATTACCATTGATATATGTACTTATTTACAATCATGTGATAAATTACATACATGCTAACTTGACCTTCTCTCATAACCTACCAATAGATGGCTAATAGAGGCAGGATGGAGACTTTGACCCTAGAATTTCATTGCGTAGAAAATTACATACATTCATTTTGACTTATAATATATATAGTCATATAAAATTAATTACAAATTTCAAATAAGAATATATTAAATCAAGATGAAACTTGTAAAAAATTACCTGGGAGTTAATACCAAATGTATGTTGGAAGACATCATATGTAAGAACAAGATCATCCAATATGGATGTGTCCATCACTAGATGTTGCCTCTGCATCACAACATCCTATCGAGAGTCCTACTGTGAGTCCTGCATCCCATAATCACATAGGTTCCCACATGAACTGTACATATGTGGGGACAAATGACTCATGTTGCTCTCACCCTCATTGGCTTAGGTGAGATCATCACCATGTTGTGCTAGAGACTGTGTGAGAGCACTCAATGAATGTATTGTCTGCACCTCAACATTCTCCTTCAAAGTTAAAGGGAGTGCCACATGTTGTGGCCTCAACAAGGGTCTAGGTACACAGTTTTGGTCTCTATGCCCCCTATCTATCTTTTGTACATCCACCACCTCTATTGTGGAACTCTTGAATGTCAAAATAATTAGGAATCTTCTTGAGGACAAACTTGCAATGGAGTTTCCTCAAGAAATATTATGGCACCTCATTGTTGTTGCATGGACGCTCATCAAACACCATGTACCATCTATCCTAAAAGTTTTGGGATATATCTTCATTCCTACACCAATAAATAGGGAAGTGTTTGCAAGTCTCTTCTAATCTTTGGCCAGTTTTAGGATTGATAAAGTGTGAATATAATGTAGATTTCATAATTTTTAGGTCCTTCACTTATTCGTAAGTCATTTTTTCGATAGAGTTTTGCTAACACCTCTTCCTATAGTCGTGAAATTCGGTGATTTGGTTTGTCACCAAATCAGTGTGAGAAACAATAATCTCTAATGACTTTGCAAGCACTCTCCTACGATTGGTACTTGCACTTGGATTATTTAACATTTCAATTAGGGTTTGAAGATGTTTTATATTTCTTCTATTTTCCCTAAGTAATTTCCCTGTGTATCTCTTTCATGGTGAGGACGTGAAGGTGCGAGGTTTTGAGGGTTTTGAGGGATTTTGGGGTTGTTTTGACCCTCATCTATTGGATTTGTGTTTTGTGTTGCCTCATTGATTGTAAATACAATATAAAAAATCAATCAAACATTGAAAAGGTAAGAAAATCTTTTCAAACTCACAAAAATTAAGAAAACCCTACCTTCTTCAGTTATTGCACCCTCTACATTATCTTCACGATGTCATTAGGAGTGGTATTAGTGAGGTGGCATGACAGAAACGTCAATTACCCTTAGAACTTGGTTGATTGTTCCTTCTTGGAATGCACTCATCGTTTTGCATTGGTTTTTTCTTCCTATGACTACAAAAATAGCCGTGGACCTTGTGTTTATGTTTTTTTAGCAAGTAATAACATGAGTGCGTTATAATGCACTCATGTTATACCAAGCATGGGACCAAAAAACCAAAGTGGCAAATTTTTGGTTCTACAACTTGGTGAATTCACCCTGAAAGATTTATGATTTATTTAAAAAAAAAAATTAGAATCTACACACAAATCACTAGTTCACATCATCTTCAAATTCTTAACAATTTAGTTGTTATAGGTCTTAGAAAGTGAATATTTAGTTAAAAATGTTGATATCAATGTCCCTATTGGCCAAAAAGTGGGACTCATTATTGTGGGATTACTCAACTCGTAATTGCAAAATATTTGTATCAATTGATTGATCAAACCAACTACAAATAGTGTATTTATCAATAGCTTTACATATTTTTTGGATCTTTGTGCATGTGTGAAAATGCTTGAATCTAAGCTTCCAGCAAATAATGCTTTGAAATATGGATTGTCAAATTCAATACTTCATCATACCCTTCTAAATTTTAAAAAGATACATCAATTTTTTTTGTTGAAATATGCATTTATATTAACAATAAAAGTTTATAAAATACACTAGATCACACAAAATATTTCAAAGATTAAAATGATAAGTAGGGTAATGTACATCAAGTTTCTAATACTTACAACATTCCTTCTTTCAAACCAAATGCTCAAATAATTTACAAAGTTGCAAGTGTTGGGATAAGTTGGCATTAACTTTTCAATCCTAACCATTTTCATGTGTTTCCAAAGTTCGTGGAAAGTGTCCTTGGGTGCCTAGGACTTTGGGAGACTAAATTAATTATTTATTAACAATTTTAGTTGCATCTAGAGAGGTCAGACCCACTTGTATGTGTTAAACATTTGTATGAGACAACTCTAGGTATCCAACTTGGAGGTGGGTCCCATTTGAGTCTACATGGATTTGTAAGTGTAGTTTAAAAAATGCATGTTTCCAATCTTGATTGACAACTTGTTGGTGGAACCCATATGAGAATGCATGTTGTTGATTTTGCATTGCATGATATCCCAAAGTTGGGTGCCAAGTATTGGTGGAGTCCATATGGATTTGCATGTGGTTGCATGTGTCTTGCTTGTTAGTCTATTTGGAGTTTCAGGGATTGCATGTTGTTGCATGTGTCTTGCATGTCAATCTATTTCAAGTTTCATGGATTGTATGACTCTTGCATGTCCATTGCATGATAGTGGAAGTGGATGAGCACTCAAGATATACTCAGTTTTGACTACATCTTATTAGTTATGGGTTGGGTACTCATGTAGGAGTAATCAATTAAGTGGTGATTTCTACTATGTAGCATTGGAGTTCACAATATTGGGCGCATGCTTTTTACATGGAAATATTCTCTTGTTATTGGATATAATTCATTGTATTTTGAGATCCATGGCTTCTATATAATGATGCTTTTAGTTGGTAGAAATTATGACAGTTTTTTGAAGTTGAAGGAGAAACGAAGTGCTATAGGAATTTAGAGAAAATTTTAGTGTTAATGTAAAGTTGATTACAAGAATTAATACAAGCATAATATCTCTTTGGGTGTGGAGTTTTTTCCTGCAAGGGTTTCTCCACGTAAATTCTATGTCAACTTGCTTGATTAATTTCCTTCATTACTACATTGATTGAATGTACTAATCACATACACATCAAATTGAAACTCGTTAATCTAATTTTCATATTTGAACACACATAAATAAAGTCTTATAGTAGAAGTTTCACCTTGTTTTTCAACATTTGGTATCAAAGCTAATGGTTCTATTGAGAGAGGGGCACCTTTCTCTTAAAGTGTTGAAGGTTTTTTTGGCTGCAATGGCATCTTTTGCTTTGTGAGTTTTGCAGATCTATGAAGAAGCTTGTCTAGAATGGGTTCTACCTCCCATCTAGATATTGAGAAGTTTAATGGATCTAGATATGAGATGTAAAAATTGAATATGGAAGATCTCGTAGAAGAAAGAGATCAAGGGTTAGTAATTTCCAATGAAAAGAAGCCATCCACAATGATTGTTGAAGATTAGTTAAACTTGACAAGAAGGCACAAGGAACCATAAGGCCGTGTCTTGTAAATTTAATCCTCTTGATTGTTTCTAAGGAAGCTACCACATACAAGTTGTGGAAGAGGATAGGTGGTATTTACCACACCAAAAGCCTTACAAATAGTTTGTATCTCAAAAGACATTTATACTCATTGAAAATGAAGGATGGTGATTATGTTGCAAATCATTTAAATGCTTTTAAATTTATTATAAGTCAACTTACATCTATAGATGTTAAGATAGGAGATGAAGATAAATGCATCTTGTTGCCTTGTTCTTTACTAGAATCATAGAAAAATTTAGTTTTTGCTATCATTAGTAGTGATGTAGATCCATAGATGGACAAAATCATTGCTACTCTTCTTTCAGAAGAAATGAGAAGAAAGTCCAAGAATGGTGGATCCCAAGATGCCTTGCATGTGAGAGTCAAGGTCCAAAGAAAAAGGACCTAAAGGGGATAAGAAGAAGGATAACTCTAAAGAATGTTCTAAAACCCTTTGGAGGAGCATAGTAAAGTGTTTAGATTCCTCCATGTGAAGAAGGATTGTAGAAGAAAGAAAAAGAGTTTAGATTCCTCCACATAAAAATCCTCAGATGATGGTGATAATGATGTTTTGTTTATTTCAGCTAACACTATATGTAATGATGCTTGGATTATTGATTTAGGTTGCTTATATCATATGAATCCTCACAAGTAGTGGTTTTCCAAATATTTAGCATATATGATGGAGGAGAAGTTTTCCTTGGTGATACGGTACTAAATAGATAGTTGGCAAGAGAAAGGTAAACTTGTGTTTCAGTGATGGAAGGATTAAAAACCTTAATTATGTTTTACATATTCTAGGTCTTGCAAGAAATTTACTTTTTGTATCCAAGTTAAATGATTCTAAAATGCATGTGACATTTGATAAGTTTGGTTGCAGGTTGATAAGAGGGATTTGGGTGGTTGCTAAAGGATCTCAGATTGGAACTTTGTTTAGGCTTAGGACCATAGATTGGGTCACATAAGTGAAAAGGTCTAAGGATCATTATTAATAATAAAAAATTGGTTGATGGTCTTTTTGATTATTTTGTCGAAAAAATTATTTCTGTGAACATTTTGTATTTAGAAAACATAATAGATCATCATTTCCTATTGTAATTAATAGAGATAAGAGTTTATTAGAGATCATTCATTCAAACATTTTTGGACCAGTGGATGTTGACTCTTTTGGAAAATATCAATACTATGTTACATTCATTGATGATGTCTCATGATATTCCTAGATTTATTTTATGAATGCTAAATCTGAAGTCTTCACTAAGTTTAAGGAATTTAAAGTCTTAGTTGATAAACAAACAGATTATAAGATAAGGGTATTGAGATCAAATAATGGTGGTGAATATTGTTCTATGGAATTTGATGAATTTTGTAAGCATGCAAATATTGTTTGACAAAAGACTACTCCTTATACTCCCTAACAAAATGGGGTAGCAAGTTGAGTAAAGTGTGAAGCTAGATCAGTGCTTTTGGGCTAAGGCTATAAGTACTACTTGTTATTTGATTAATAGATCTCCTTGTTCAACTCTTAAATATAAAAATACTTATGAAATGTGGGTAGGTAGAAATCCTTCTATTTCACATTTAAGGATCTTGGCATGTGAGGCTTATGTTCATGTGCCTAAATAAAAGTGTACTAAATTGGATCCAAAAGCCCAGAAATGCATCTATGTAGGTTATGGTGATAATGTAGAAGGTTACAAGATTTGGAATCCTCTAACCTAAAAAATGATTTTATTTAGAGATGTGATTTTCAAGGAGTTTAGATCTTATACATGTGAAGAACAACCAAAGAAGAAAGAAAAGACTAAAACAATGCACTTCATGATACATACATAAAATTATGAAGATGCACATGTGGAAGAACAATTAGATGTATTAGAGGATGGAGAAGAGGAAGAGGGTTCAGAGGATTCAGATAATGATGTGCATGATGAGCATAGAAAAGAACATGCAGGGTACCTTACTCCTACCTTGAGGAGATCCACAAGATAACAAAATCTTGTTAACAGATACAGCCCGCCTGATTTCCATTGTGTATTTTCTTTGTTAAGTACTAATGATGAAACTAGATATTTCATGGAGGCTCTATCTTTGGAGGATAGCGAGTCTAGGTTGCAGGCCATGCATGAGGAGATGATGTCTTTGGATAGTTGTGACACCTTGGATCTTGTTAGTTTACCCAAAGGAAGAAAGCACATTGGTTGCAAGTGGTTATATAAAAAGAAATTTGGTGTAGATGGTAATTTAAAGGAGTACAAGGCCAGATTGGTGGCAAAGGACTACTCCCAGAGAGGGAGTTGATTTTAGTGAAATCTTCTCTCCTGTTGCTAAATTAAATTCTATTAGATTCTTTTTATCTATTTCTATTGCTTATGATTTTGAAATAGAGGAAATGGATGTTAAAACAACTTTCTTGCATGGAAATCTTTAGGAGGAGATTTATATGTGACAACCTAATGGTTTTGTTGTGAAAGGAAAAGAACACTTGGTTTGCACGTTAAAATGATCATTGTATGGTTATTATTTTATGCGACTCCAAGAATCGTGGAAGTTGAACTTAGATTTCCCACATGAGGAACATTTTTTGTGATTAAATATTATTTTCTAAGCACTTGGAATATTCTTTGTAAGATAGAATTGAGTGGGGAAGCTTAATTTGGTCTATGACAATAGGGCTATTTTTAGTCAATGACAATATCTATGACAATAATTATTGACAACCTGTAAGAGGATCTTTTAAATAAGGTATATTATAATAGTTTATGATAAATTCCTTACAAGGTGGGAGTTACATATTATTCCTGGAGATTCCACGTGTCTAAGGGGTGTGAAAATTTGTGCCTCCATGTTTGTGAAATATTTTTGGATCTATATGGTCATTTTTGGCAACTACTTTTGGCCCATGGTATTAGCACTTGGTTTATAATACCATTAACATTATCTTGTATTGTATTTACCTATATATTGAGGCTTTAGGATAATGGTTTGCATGAGAAGTTGCAAGTACAAAGGTGCTACCAAATTGCTACTAAAAAGAAGAGTGAAGTGTGATGTATATTTGTAATGTTGTTTGTGAATATCAATACATACTTGGTGCTCTCTTTTGTTGGTGGAGTTTTTTTTTTTTTGAAAGGGTTTCTTTGTATAAATTTTTTGTTGCTATTATTATTGTTCATTTATGCTTCCACACACAATCTTTTATGGTAATCTAGTTATTAAGAGATTAATTTCATATTTGCATACACTTTGAGAATTTTTTTTACTGCAGTAAATTCACCTTGCTTCTCAACAATCACTTCCTTTAAAAAAATTGAGCTACTTATTGGGTGTTCATTGTGTGCATGGTTAAAAAATTCTTTGTTGTTATGTGTTTCTTCAAGAATTGAGAGCTAAGGAATGAAAGAAGGATCCCCATAAAAATCCAAAACTCTCCTAGCTATAGGTTTCTCACTAAAAAGATGGAAACAAATCTCTTGCTAAGGTTGTTGGTACTCAAATCCATCAAGGTAGAAAGCTAAAAATAAGACATATTGAAAGGAAATGGTGAAGTAAAGAAAAAATAACACATTTGTCACTTTCAATAGTAATTTGTTTGCTACAATGGACACCATTTTCCATAGGGTGAATTGATAAGAAAGAATAGAAATTAGCTCCTCTTACACATCTTACACACTTTATGTGTCATAGGTTTTATCATAACTGTCATAACTTGTCATATGTTAATCCTAGGTACTCCATGCGTGCACTAATTTCATTTCATGACAACTATTTTTGGAAGATGCTCCATAACTCCCAACTATAACATTTTCATGTAACCTATCTATTCAATACCCTCTTGCAACAATATTCCAAGTCACTTGGAGAATAAATAACATCTCCACCCTCATATGGACATCCCATTTTACCCACCTCATGATGTTTAGAGATCATATATTATTTATCCATCAAAATTGATCAATTAAATACATTAATGTCACATCCCCCATGGAAGCCAACTTACACACTATACATTTCAAAAGGGCAAAATAAAAATAAATTAAAAGAGATTTATAAAACTAAATAAATTGGTCAAAGATGAAGTTATGAAGCATGGGCAAACTATAGCTAATAAATTCAATGAACACGAGTTAGTAAGGGAGAAGAAGGTTGACTGCTACACATTAAGGAATGGCATCCCCTCTACTATGGCAATGATATAAGTGACAAGCGACAAGTAGGGATGTCCATCAAAGTAGAAAAGGATAGAGGAATTTTAGGGAGAAAAAAAAGGAGGCATGGCATGGCTTGAATGAGCAAGGGGATTTTCATAAAAAATTTGGGGGAATTTTAGCAAATGTGGGTGGGCATTGGCCATGAATAGCATTATAGGGGCTGTTTTTAAACATCATCCACTTCAATAGTCAAAAGTTAATTATGGAAAATAAAAATAGGACAAATATTTACCACCTTTTGTTGTGCATGAGGTGTAAAATTGCTATTGATTGTTTGAACATTGAAGTGGATGATATTTAAGTAGAGCTCATTGTAAGTATTAGGAGGGAGATAAGTCTCTAGCAATGGTATCCAATATGCAGTCAAGCCCATAGTTTTGGTGGTTTAGATGGTTATAACAAAAGAACTTATGTAATGAATATGAGATTTCAGTAAATCATTACTTGGAAGGGAGCAATGGTGCTAATATGTATATGTGAAGGTGAGGAGGAAGGAGGAAGGGGTTTCTATGAGTGCTAACAAAGGAAGAAACAATGAATTTATCTCCTCTCAAGAGAGGAAACAACAATGCTACGTACAAATTCATGGTGGTGGGAGACAACATTTTGGACTCACCACTACCTATGTCGTCAGCTCTAAACACTCTTCTCCTACCTAATAATTGCTGCTCAGAAAGGCCATAGACCATGTGGATGACAATAGAATCAATAGGGAAGGGTGGATTCCTTTGGGAGGCAAGGCCCAATAGCTTTCTACCCTCAAATTCCATGCTTACCTTATTGCAAATGCTTTTGAGGGGTCACGACTTCGTGATAATAGGTGGTTGCAAATTCTTGTTTTTGTGTGCTTGTGACTATTCAAGTATGTTGGAATTTGATTCTTGTATCATATCTATGAAGTGATGATAGAGGATTCATGCTAGGAAATTTGTATTCAAACATATAAATGCAAGGATACTGTGTAGTCTTAGATGTGGGCTTTGTTTCATGTTGATATTGTTTCTTTGAGTAGGTTTAATATTGTTTCATTGAAATTGCAATTTATCTATACCATGAGTTCCTATGCTTGTTTATTATTAAAACTTGTAATGAGAACCAGATGAACCTTCATGTTATAGTATCCACATTGAAACTTAAGATTATTGTCATACAAGTTGAAAACCTCTTCTCAATGTTCTTCCCTTTTATGGTTCGCTTATTTGATGAACATGCCATATTTTTTCATGACACTCAAGCTAACAAATTGTACACAATAATATTGTTTGTTGACTATTGTTGAAGTCTCTAGGAGAGCCTTGAAGGCTATAGTTCAGTTGTTTTATTAGTATTCAAAATTTTGACTAGACCAAAGGGCTTATTAAGCTTGAACTAGTAGTGTTTGGGTTTATCACTAGCCAATCATAATTTTATTCATGAGGAAATATTAAAACTATAGTATACATATGGAAGTGTATGGTTGGTCTTGACACATATTTCAACTTCCTGGTTTTCAATCAGCAATAGCAATGGGTTTGTTTGAATATGCTTATCAGGAATGGCTAACCCAAGGTTATAATGTTTGATCAATTCATATGTAGCTAGTTTATATAGAATGAATCATTTTATTTCATAAATTGGGTCATAGTAGCATAATGAATAGACATGAGTTATATTGTTTTGGTCCTTTGTGGCAAAGCATATTTATAGCACATAGAGTATTGTATGCATATTGATTGGGTTTCTAATCTTGGATGTGTACTTGTTTAACCATCCTATGTTGTGAATGTATGTGTATGTCAAGCATAAATTCTATTAGATTAAATGAAAAAATGATATAAGTCATTGCTCCTTAAAAAAATTACAAGTATATGTGACTCTAGTCTCAATAATTTATATTACATAATAGAATGTTCTTCATATTGTAACATAGGTACTGATTGATCAGGAGCATGCTACTATTGCTAAAATTCAATGAATAGTGCAATGCTTAAAAATGGGCAATTGCTTGGGATAGTCGAACTCCCTGATTCCCTTTCATTGTGATAAATTACCTAGAAATAATACATTGAGCTATGTCATATGACTATGTAGCTTTCTTGTAGTGAGATTCACGAGGGCTCTTTAGAATATAACAAGATGTTATGATATCCTCCTAGTATTAATCAACACTATGTATTAAGTACTTAATTGCAAGGTGATGTAATCATAATCTATGGGGCAGGTGATAGATATGTGTATACTATTATCATCAAGGTACCGAATGTTGTAGGATATCCTTGATTTATAATTATTAGGGAAGGATTGTCTTGGTTATGACTCAAGTATTGTCATTCTTAAGGAAAGTTTATAATTATTATTGGAAGTTTTCCAAAGTTTAGATATTTTCTTATGTGGTTTTGTTGGTGTTGTTGTGTTCCATCAAGATGAATGTCATAATATAATATGACTCTGATATTTAACATTATTGAATCATATTGTAGTAGGACATCGCATAGAGCCACATCATGATTTGCATTATTAGGATATTATGACTATTGATGTCATGATCTTTATTATAAACAGATTTATTTTATATTGATTGTGTTTTTTATGAATTCTTCTATGTATGGATTTGATTATATGGGAATATTAGTAACTGTTGATATGAAATTGGGATGACAATGAAATCCTGAGGGTAGGATTCTATGTGCATAACCTTTGAGATATTAAGTGAGGAGAACTAGATGGAACTTTGATCCAATTTGGAAGCAGGAATGTAGGTAGTCTTTAGGTGAAGGAAGCCTCTGGACCCAAGCCTATAGGGGAGGGGTTCAAGGAATTTTCTCCATATTATGGATTGTTCCTAAACTTGATACCTTCCCTCCTTAGTAGGTTTCAGCCTAATGTTGGACTTTCTTTAGATGGATATGAACTCTGTTGTAAGTATGTGCCTAATCGGTGTTGTCATTGATGTCAACATATCTTTGTTGTCATTAGTGTAAAATGTATCCTATTTTTCTATTTGTTTAGAAGATTTATATGTTGAGGATATTGAAAAAAATTTCCCCTCCAAAAGAAACAGAGAGTTGCAGTGAATTGCAGTGAAGACAATGTGTTGCATACTGAAGAACAGTCCAAAAGATTGCTCTGCATTTCTTGTATAGTGAAGATCTTAGTCTGCATATTGGATATTATTTAGAGGCATGTCTGAAGATGCTAAATCCTAAGTTTGAGCCTCTGTCATGAAGAATTGAGTGAGGTACATTCACTAGAGTAAAACCTACTTTTTCTGATTATTCATTGGTGATAGGGAGAAAGTATTTTGCTCTGCATTCCTCCGTATTGAACTATTTTGCTTTATGGTTCTAGAGGGAAGTCTAGGATGATGATAAGTTCCTACAACTCCAATGGTTTGTGATTTGGTGGTCTGCAAGCTATCTTTCTTTTATGAGAATTGAAGTAAATGAAGTTCATGTGCTCTGGTGTGAAGAATCCCATGGATAAAGTGGTTAGAATTTGTGCGGTTGCTCCTGGTGATTACAACATGCTTATGGAGGCTTCTTGATCATGTTCTTATCTTTACAGTGGTCTACATTAAGTAATTGAGATCATGTTTAAAGATTATTTCTAGATAACATAGTGTGTAACCAGCCTTAGCCAACTTAGTTAATTCCAGTGATTGTGAAGATCTCTTAAAGATTATAGATGCATGTTGTGGCATGGAAGATCATGTTTGTGTCCCAGCTAAGGTATGACATGATCCACATACATCTATACTACATTTCATTAGCATAATTTTGTATTAGGTCAAGATGTATTTTGTAAATGTTTGTAATTCTGACCTTGGAGATTGTTCCAATGGTTGATGATTTTAATGCTGACCTTGATGATCATTCCAAGGCTGATGTAGTGTATAAATACTTGTAATTGATTCATGGAAAAGATGTCCTTGGGGTGAAAATGCGAAGATAAAGAAAAGGTAGAGTAGAGTAGAGGAATTATTGAATTGAATAAATTAATCTCAGACATGAAGAAGATGTTGATCTTAGTAGTGGGCCTGGCAGTGAGCCATCTGTAGGGTTTAACAACCCTTAGGGTTTAACATCCCTCATTGTAATCTTTCTAGGTTTAGGGTTAAGGTAGTGAGCCTGTTACACCTAGTTGTACTTCATGGCAGTGAGCCAACATGTTCCAAGCCCTTGGAGTGACCAAGCCTAAACATCATTATTCAAAAATTGCAATATATTGAGAGCTATTCCTCTCTGTGGTTTTTCCCCACATTGGAGTTTTCCACGTAAAAATTTGGTGTCTCTTGTGTTTGACTTTCCAATTGTGTTTGAGTTTCTAATTTTATGCTTTCATAGTTTAACCATAAGAATAGTGGACAAGTGATTAATTTTTTAAGTGCAAAAGTAGTTAAGGTTCTGGGACGACTGATTCACCCCCTCTCAGTTGTCCAATGCATTTCAACAATTAGTATTAGAGCTAAGTTCCTGGGAAGAAAGCTTGACCACTTGAGGCTGATCCAAGATGTCATATAAGAAGGAAAGTCCACAGTTTGATGGAATGAACTACTCTATTTGAAAGATCCACATGAAAACCCATCTCCTCTGCTTGGGTTATAGTGTTTAGAAAATAATCGAAGATAAGTATGAAATACTGAAGAATGGTTTACAAATTGAAGATGAGATCAAGAAATTTGAGTTGAACATAAAACCCAAAGATGCCTTGGTAAGCGCCTTATCTAACACCGAAGTAATAAAGATCATGGCGCTGAAAATTGTTTATGAAATCTGGGATAAGCTGAATAATTTATATGAAGGAGATGAACATGTGAAGAGAGACAAGTTGCAGAGTTTGAAGGAAAAATATGAATGTTTGAAGATGAGTGAAGATGACAACATAACATACTTCATGCAAAAGATCAATGAACTTGTGAGTAGCATTAGAAGTGTGAGAGGAATAATCGAGTATATTGAAGTTGTGAACAAAATTCTTAGATCACTGCCTAAATCATATAGTCATAAGGTGGCTACAATTGAAGAAATAATGAGAGAACTTGGTGACTCACCTCTGAAGATAGAGACTACTTCCAAGGCCAACACTTCAGAAAGAACCCCTAAATTTGACAAGTACAAATTGGAGCCACATTATGAGCTTGAAGAACTTGAAGCCAACTTTGTTAACAGTCTGCCTAGAGGTACTGGTAAGTTCAAAGGCAAATTACCTTTCAAATGTTTTAGTTATGGTAAAGTTGGTCATTATGCTTCTAGATACCCCACAAGAGTTCCTAAGCCAAGACTTGATAGACCTAGGATCCCAAAAAATGTTATTATGTTGAAGATCTTGATAATGATGGAGTATCAGATGGTGAACCAAATAATGCTAGTCCCTCTAGTAATGAATGCTTATTTATTTCTATTAAAGAAGAACATGTGTCTACTAATCTTGCTAGTTGTGTGAAGGAAGAAAAACTAGTGGAAGGTGCCTTGGGTGCTCAAGTTGTTGAAGACAAAGATGAATGGGTTATTGATAGTGGGTTCTTTCATCACATGACTGGTTACAAACGTAAGTTCATAAGTTTGGAAAGATATGCTAGAGGACTGGTTAGGTTTGGTGATGATATCGCTGGTAAGATTTGTGGAAAATGATCTATTTCTTTTGATGGCAAGCATAACACTAATGATGTCTTATATGTGAAGGGATTAAAGCATAATCTATTGAGTGTTGTTCAGATATGTGGAAAAGGTTATGATCTCAAATTCAAGGACAATGGATGCAAGATCTTAGAAAGCTCCAAAATAGTGATTGCAATTGGTAAGAAGATAAGAGGTAAAATTTATCATTTGAAAGGGACTAATGAATATTGTTTGTTGGCTTGGAATGATGAAAGCTAGTTGTGGCATAGAAGGTTGTGTCATATCAATTTTGACAACATTGTGAAGATAAGTTCCACTCAGGCTGTAAGAGATTTGCCCGAGCTTGTGAAGCCTACTGGTACATTGTGAAAGGAGTGCTAATTTGGAAAACAAACAAGAACAAGTTTCAAAGATCAAGGACCAATATGTTGATGGACTACTGGAATTAGTACATATAGATCTATGTGGACCTACCAGAGTAAGGAGTCTGAAAGGAGACAGGTATTTCATGATGTTAATTGATGATTATTCAAGAATGACTTGGGTTACCTTCTTAAAAGAAAAGGTAGAAACCCTAGAAAAGTTCAAAGCATTCAAGGTAATGGTTGAGAAATAGCTAGATTTGAAGATCAAGTGCTTGATTTGTGATAAAGGTGGAGAGTGTACATCAAATGAGTTTAACTTCTTATGTGAGGAACAAGGGATAAAGAGACAATTATTTGCACATAGGACTCCACAACAAAATAGAGTAGTTAAAAGGAAGAACGAAACAGTTCAGGAGGCTGCTAGAACAATGATGAAGGAGGCTAACTTACTAAAAGTATATTGGAGAGAGGTAATTCACACTTCTATATATATCCTAAATAGAGTCCATGTCAAAGATAATAGTTCTAAGACTCCTTATAAATTATGGTATGGTAAAGTTCCTACTGTGAAATATTTCAAAGTTTTTGGCAATAAGTGTTATATCAAAAGATATGAAGATCTAGGTAAGTTTGATGTAAGATGTGATGAAGGTATCTTCCTTGGATACTCCACCAAGAGCAAGGCCTACTACTATTACAATAACAGGTTAAAGAAGATCATTGAGAGTGCAAATGTTAAAGTTGATGAAAGCAAGGAAAAGGTGTCAAGTGGATATGAATCTAATGAACCGAATCTCCCTGCAAGCCAAGTACTAGTACAACAAGAAGAAAACTCAGAGGAAGAAGAAGAACAAGCTCCAAAAATTATTACTAAGACACCTAGGTATGTGAAGTTAAATCACTCTGAAGATCAAATCATAGGAAATAAGAGTAAGGGAGTTCAGACCAAAAGAAGGGCTACTAATGAACAAGTTAATTATTGTTTGATTTCTCAAATGGAACCTAAAAATGTAAATGAAGCATGCAGTGATGAAAACTAGGTAAATGCCATGAAAGAAGAGTTGATGTATATAGAAAAAAAAATCAAACTTGGGATCTTGTCAATGAATGAGAATAGTGAAGTGGTAAGAAACAAAGCAAGGTTGGTATGCAAAGGATACTCTCAAGTTGAAGGAATAGATTTTGAGGAAAAATTTGCACCTGTGGCAAGGATTGAAGCAATAAGAATGTTCTTAGCATTTTCAACCTACAAATATTTAAAGGTATATCAAATAGATGTGAAGTCTGCATTCTTAAATAGAGAATTAGAAGTCTATATTGAACAACCGGAAGGATTCCAGTCATCAGATTAGAGTGACATGGTGTGCAGATTGAAGAAAGATTTGTATGGACTAAAACAAGCCCTTAGGGCCTAGTATACAAGACTAGATAAATATCTGATACAATTAGGGTTCAGTAAGTGTACTACCAACAACAATCTGTATTTCAAGATCAATGATGAACAACTCCTAATTGTTGCAGTCTTTGTTGATGACATTATCTTTGGAGGTAAATAAGGTATGTGCATGGTTTTTGCTGGGGAAATGCAAAATGAATTTGAACTGTCAATGTTTGGTGAGATGAATCTCTTTTTAGGTCTGCAAATTAATCAATCAAATAAAGGTATCTTCATTTCTCAGTCTAAGTATGTGAAAGAGTTGTTAAAGAAGTTTGGGATGGAGGACTCTAAACCAGTAAGCACTCCCATGGTAATTGGTTGTAAGTTGAGCGAAAATGATGACTCACCTATGGCAGATCAGAAAAGGTATAGATCTATGATTGGAGGATTATTTTATTTGACTCAAACTAGACCTGGCATAATGCATGCAGTTTGTCTTGTGGCAATATTTCAAGAAGAGCCTAAAGAGACACATGTGATGGCAGCCAAGAGGATATTGAGATATTTGAAGGGCACACCAAAGCATGGCTTGTGGTATCCAAAGGATAATTATTTCACCCTTAGAGCATGCACAGATGCTGATTGGTTTGGAGATATGGATGATAGGAAAAAGTACCAGTGGAGATGTATTTTTCTTGGGAGGTAGATTGGTTTCATGGTTGAGCAAAAAGCAAGACTCAATCTTGTTATCCACTGTAGAAGTAGAGTACATTGCAGCAATATGTAGTTGCACTCAAGTGTTATAGATGAAGCAGACATTAGAGAACATCAGAGTTGTGTATGAAGATCCAATTGCAATCCATTGTGACAATACAAGTGCCATAAACATATCCAAGAATCCGGTGATGCACTCAAGGACAAAACACATATCCATAAGATATCATTTCTTGAGGGAAAAGGTGATAGAGAATGAAGTCAAGTTGGAGTATCTATCTACAAAAGATCAGATTGTAGACATTTTTACTAAGCCTCTGCCTAAGGATACCTTTGAGTATCTCAGAGAAATGTTAGGGGTCATCACCCCTCCTTCTTTGAACTAAAATGCACAGAAGTGCATCAATCAGGTGGTGCTTGCAGTTTCATTCCTTAAACTAGATTGATGATTTGGTAGCTACATCTCAAGGGGAGTAGCTAATGAGATTAATAAGTATTGCAATATTGTTGATAGTAGGAGTAATAAAGAAAAGTAAGGTCAAAGAAAAGTTTGGTTCTATCAGGGCATCAGAATGCAAGTATGTACCCTTTGCCATTGATGTCAAAGGGGGAGAGAAATCATGTGAAAAACTTAGATAAGAAGGAATGTAGATGTGTCAAGAGATAGGGGGAGAATCTTGTCTTGATGACAACTATAATTTTTCACATCATATGTTGCCATCAATGACAAAGGGGGAGATTGTTGCAAGTATGTGCCCAATCTATGTTGTCATTGATGTCAACATATCTTTGTTGTCATTGGTGTCAACTATATCCTATTTTTCTATTTGTTTATAAGATTTATATGTTGAGGATATTGAGAAAATTTGCCCCTTCAAAAGAAACAAAGAGTTGTAGTGAATTGCAGTGAAGACAGTGTGTTGCATACTAAAGAATAGTCCAGAAGATTGCTCCGCATTTCTTGTATATTGAAGATCTTGGTCTGTGGATTGGAAGTTGTTTAGAGGCATGTCTGAAGATGTTAAATCCTGAGTTTGACCCTCTGACATGAAGAATTGAGTGAGGAAAATTCACCAGAGTAAAACCTACTTATTCTAATTATTCACTAGTGACAGGGAGAAAGTATTTTGCTCCGCATTCCTCCGCATTGAAGTATTTTTCTCTATGGTTCTAGAGGGAAGTATGGGATGATGATAAGTGCCTACAACTCCAATGGTTCATGATTTGGTGGTCTGAAAACTATCTTTGTTTTATGACAATTGAAGACAGTAAAGTTCATGTGCTCCGATGTGAAGAATCTCATGGATAAAATGGTTAGATTTTGTGTGGTTGCTCTTGGTGATTACAACATGCTTGTGGAGGCCTCTTGATCATGTTCCTACCTTTACATTGGTCCACATTAAGGAATTGCGATCATGTTTAAAGATTGTTCCTAGACAACATAACGTGTAACTAGTCTTAGCTGAATTGGTTAATTCTAGTTATTGTAGAGATCTCTTAAAGATTATAGAAGCATGTTGTGGCGTGGAAGATCATGTTTGAGTCCCAGCTAAGGCATGGTGTGATCCACATACATCAACACTATATTTCCTTAGCATAATTTTGTATTAGGTCAAGACCTATTTTGTAAATGTTTGTAATGCCGAGCTTGGAGATTGTTCCAATGGTTGATTATTGTAATGCCGACCTTGATGATCATTCCAAGATTGATGTAGTGTATAAATATTTGTAATTGAGTCATGGAAAAGATTTCCTTGGGTGAAAATGCGAAGATAAGGAACAAGGTGAAAAGGCAAAGTAGAGCAAAGGAATTATTGTGCTCAATGAATTAATCTCAGACATGAAGAAGATGATGATATTGGTAGTGAGCCACCAGTAGGGTTTAATATCCCTTAGGGTTTAATATCCCTCATTGTAATCTTTCTAGGTTTAGGGTTGAGGCAGTGAGCCTGCTAGACCTAGTTGTACTTCATGGTAGTTAGCCAGCATGTTCCAGGCCTGTGGAGTGACCAAGCCTAAACATCATTATTCAAAGATTGTAATATATATTGAGAGCTAATCCTCTACATGGTTTTTCCCCACATTGGGGTTTTCCACATAAAATTTGGTGTCTCTTGTGTTTGACTTTACAACTATTTTTGAGTTTTTGATTTTATGCTTTCATGTTTTAATCATAAGAATTGTGGACAAGTAATTAATGTTTTAAGTGCAGAAATAGTTCATGTTTTGGAACAACTGATTCACCCCCCCTCTCAGTTGTCTGGTGCATTTCAACAAACTCACCTTCCAATTAGTATGTCCTAACTATATAGAATTGAGCTGAAAATAGGCAACTCCATTATCATCAAGATTCTATACTATGAGGTTTGTGGAGCTTGGCTTCCACAATCTACTCTATCATTGCAGTTTCTCTCTAAGGTGAACGTTTAAGATTACCTTTGGACTTCTATAACTATAATTATTAGATTTGTGTGTGTTGAATGCTAAGGCATTATATTTGGTCTCTTTAATAAATAGGAAGGTAGATGTTAGTGTCAAGACCCTAGAGAGGTCTATTCTTCTAAGAAATAAGGGCATGATAAATTTAGCCATGACATGGTTATGAGTGTGTTATGGAAATCTACTAACCTTGCATTTAATGATGATGTTGATTTAAGCCATTATGATCTAATGGTGTGAACAACTCTTAATACATGTGGATGATCTGCCAAATCTAAATATGTGCTTATATTTATGTTGAGTTAGGATGGAATTCCTTATGATTGCCTTTGCCAAATGTGGGCCACTAACAATAAGTATTCTCATTTATATGGTATGGTAGTTTACCTTTACATATATTTGGTAGGTAATTGTATGTTGAGCTTTATGATTGGCAATATGTAATTGTTAAGTACTCAAAAGCAAAATGTTGTATAATAGTACTATCGTGGGTTTGAATTTTTGTCTAACAAATATTGTATTTTTGAATAATAGTGGAATGACATGAATGGCCTTTGGGATTACTCTATGAGTTTTTTTGTTATCTATATATGACCTAGCACATGAGGGTTCAATGGTTACTTGCATGTTAGTAATTTGACCCCAAGACCTATAGGACCATGTGTATGGGTTAATGAATATCTCTATGTGGTATTATAATGAGATTAACTAGTCTAAAGTTATCAATGATCCAGATTGATAGTAGTCAAGAGCGTACTCTTCTTAGAGAAGTATTTAGTTGTATTAAAGGTTTAGTAGGATGTCACCAATAGCATGCGAGTGATAGATGCTAGTAGCTACCCAATTTCTTAGGGATTAGAGAGCTTTCACCAGTAACATGCAGATGATAGATGCCAAGATGCTACCTAATTTGATAGGGTTTAAATAGGCTTTTTCTAGTGGTATGAATTTGATGGCTGTCAATATCAACCCATCTTATAATTTCAATATTCACATGTAGGTATCAAAATGATTGTGTGTTCTTCTTATGTTGTTTATGCTTGAGGTATGGTTCTCAATGTTCTAGTTGTTAAAATTAGACCAAGTGATTAATAGTATAGGAAGTAATTCATGTAAGGGATGGTGTAATTTAGAACACAAAGACTTAGAAATTGTTATAACAAAATTATTGATATGTTGACTCGGTCCTTGGACACACTCAAATAAACTAGAAATAGTAACCTTAAGGCCTATGTTAACATTAAATTGCTTCAAGAATGCCTTAGTTAAATAAAAAATGTATGGATAGACCCAAAAGGGGATGAAAAGAACCATTTAATGGTATAGTCTTTTAAATCCCTTGGAAATTATTTAGCCATCAACACATCCTCATACACAAATTTTAAGCATGTTGCAGTGAAAGTCTTGAAATGTGTATTTGGGTCACCTTTTTCATCATACAACAAATTGAGGTGATGATTGAAAGGTAGAGGATATCTAACAATCCTAGATGCTAATGGTGTATGACAAGCTTCCATAAATTCATCACCCTTTCCCCTAAGGAATTGGACCAACTTTTCTTTCAACTTTATCTAGCTTTTGAATTAGTGCATTTAGGATGGAGCAAGTAATGGTAAAAAGATAGGTTTGGGAACCAATAGGATGTGTGTGTAGGGTTTACAAAGTATGAAGGAGGTTAGATACAAGATACATAAGGATGGTGGAATACATAATAGAATACAAGCCTAGTTGGGGATCAAAATGTGGATCCTATAGTCACCTTTGAAATTGACCAAGGGCCCCTAGCATTTGAGTAAGGATATAAAATAAGGGGAGTAAAGGTAGCATCTCTTCATATTCTAACATCCTTACTGGCAAGAGTAGATCCAAATCCATATGTAGGGGCAAAGAAGCAAGCACCAAAGACAAAGGTAATACCATCCTTGTTCTGATGCTTATTTTTTGGGGCAACAATTCTATCATGATTCTCAATAGATCAAAATACCTTAGATTAGTAAATATCAACCCCATGACAATTGGAGTTTGGGTTATTAGGTAGTGGTTAAAATATGTAATTTTTATTAATAGAGGACATATTTGTGAGATTTATTAAAAGAACATGAGTTAGGATGATAATCTATCTATGTACTCCAAATTTTCTTCTATTTTAGACAATTTATATGCTTGTTTCTATGTTTTGTTTGAAAAGATGATAGATAAATTTGTTGATTGTGATAATCTTAAACTTGTTTATGATAGTTTAATTAGTACTATTAATTATGAAATGCAACCAATTAAGCATAAATTAACCTAGGTAATAGAATTGGGATAAATTATTACAATAATGTATGGAAATTTAATGCTAGGGTTAGGGGTACTTATCTTTAAAACCAATGATGTTGATGGTGCATGTTAAGTTGTTTTCTTTGGGAAAAATTGAGAAGATAAGGACAAAATAGAGCCTTTATTTAGTAGATAAAGCCTATTTTTTAGGAACTTTTGGTGGGACCATTTTGGAGAACAGATTGGTAGCCTTTCTCTTCATTTTGGAGGTAGTTTGGCTACTTTTTTGGTTGTTTTTTTTGGAAGCTTGGAAATGGATCAGGATGACTATTTTGAGGAGGTCTTCTAGGCTTTTTCATTGGGAGTTTTTTTGGAGGCATATATTAGAGGAAAATTTAGTTTTTCAAGGAGTTCTAATTATCTGTTTCTTTCTCTTTGGCTCACTTGTAGAGAGTATTGTAGTCTTTGTACTCATATTCTCATTTTGTATGCTCCTTTCAGATTAATAAGATAATAGAGTTTCCTTTCCCATCTTTTGTCTCATTTTGCAGTAATAGTTAGATGTTGTCACTGTGATTTTGTCTTTCAAATCCTTTTTATGTCCTATTTTTGCAAGTGTGGAAAGTTTATATGATGCAGGTTGCATGTTATGTTTGATTTCAAACCTTCATGCAAATCATTTTTGTGTTGTATGCACAAGTGGGATTGTGAAAATAAATGTTTCAAGAGTCTGATTGTGAGTAAAAGAATTAAAATAAGTTAGAATTCTATTGAATCATCCTTAGATTTTAGAATTGCATTTTTAGTTACCTTCTAACCCTTTTCCTCAATAATCATTTAGATTAGGTGACCCAAGAAAGCCAGCTCACTCTGGAGGTTCACTCCATGTTTTAGGCAACCCATAGGCCTAGGAGTGTTCTGATGTCTCACTAGGTAGCTAAGTTGATAGCTTAGTTTGGGTGCATACTTTGTTTATAACAGTTTTTGGCATGCCCGGTGGGACAGTTTGAACTTTCATAGTTCAAAGCTCATCATTTCATTACTGATTCTTGGTGTGTGCACCAGCAATCTTGGCCTTTGGAGGCAAGTTTTTCAAACACATCTAGGGACTCCGAATCAAGATTTACTGGTTTTAATATTCATCAAGCACTGGTATGTTACAAAAATCAGCAATTCACTCTTTTTTCCAGCTTTTATATGACTAAAATGTTAGATTTTCATAGACAGTATGAATATCCACCACCATACTATGAAAATGATGTCCATAGGGATCCTTATCAACCATATTAGACCAATCAAGTTGTTGTTTTCAATTCCATGGATCTTTAAAACTAGCATGCCTACCATAATTACCACCCATCCTCCCTTGCCCAATCTTCCAATCAGCCTCAAAATCTTGAAATTATGGAGCTTAGAGACATTCTGTTAGACTTCAACAAGAAGATGAATGACATTAAGAGGGGGCAAGAGATCAATTCTCAGATGGATCAACATGTTTTCCTCCCACCCACCCTTGCTCAGCCTCCATATCAACTTTCATATACTCAAAATCAACTCCAAGAGCATGAAAAGGAGGAGATTGCAAGCATAAAGGGTATGTTGTTTGACTTCATGCATGACTTCACAAAATAGGTAGAGGAGATTAAGAGGCAGCATGAGTATAATCAGCAACATGAAGAGATGGCTTCTCAGGCCTATCTCTATAAGCAAGGGTCAGAAACACAAAAGGCACAAAGCTCAAACAACTCCTTTCATTCCAGATCAGCCCCTTCAAGATGATGTTAGTAAGTATAAGTTTCCAAGTTTTAGACAGAATGAGCCTCTTAGTGTTCCTAAAGTTGAGGTTTTGAGTTTTAGGCAGAATAAAGTCCTTGATTCCTCAAGCTAGCCTCTTAATCTTGAAATACCAAGTTTAAGAAGCCTTCATCCCTTGCAAGTTGAGGAGAATAATCATTTTCAGCCTAGTGTAGTTGTAGATCAGCCCCTTGAGCAACATTTTTCCTCACAAGAAATCCAAGAAGATCCCCAAGTTTCCCTACCTGAGGAATCCAAAGATGAACCCTTTGATCAAATTACCTTACTCTTCATTGAGGAGCTTAGTAAGGTAAAGCCATTGCATTCAACTTTAGAAGTTTACCATTTGCAGCAGTAGAAGATTAAACAAGAAAAGGCCTCTCTTGAAAAATCTTTTAATGATTTCACTAATGGGCTTCCTTGTTTTGTGGAAGATGATAAATTTTTTTTAGAAGATCAACCAACGCAATAGGATGTAGAGCAAGGGGTTGATGTTGTTTGTGCTGCATCCCTAGCTAAATATGAGCATAATACATGTGTAGAGGAAGTTGATTCAGGCTTGACACTAAATCCTTTGCATTTTGATTCCTTTGAAAAGTTTTCTAATGCTATTTATAAGATGAATGAAAGCATGATACAAAGATTGGAAGGAAAAAGTCTTCAATTACAAAGACAAGTTGTCTAGATTTCGATGGAGAATAAACCAAATAAAGAAGATGATTTAGTTTCTTTGTTTGATCAGTTACCTAGTTTTGTTGAGCCAAATGAGGAAAACATATCTTAGATCACACCCATACTAGTCCCAGAATCGTAAGAAGAATTTGTTCTTGAAAGGTCAATCAGGCAAGGTTGACCCCTCGCCCGGACACTGTTCATTATAGATTTAGATGCTCCTCATTATCTACTCAAAGAGAAATCCCACTCCCCATGGGTAAGAGGCATCAGGCTGCCTAATCAGAAAGAATTAATCAACATTCAATTTGAAGATGATACTACTATTTTTCCAGAACTTGATGAAGGAAATATGGAAGATCTGATGGACAAACTTGACCTCTTTTGCCAAGTCTTCAGTGCTGAAATATCCACCTCTAAATATTTTATCCTTGGCTAGGATGAGGTATGCCTAGATTGGATAAAAAAGTATGACTTTCAATGGGGTGACCCAACAAACAAGTAAGGTATCTTGGAATACCATTGGCAATCATCCCAAACCTAAAAGCAATGTGGTTATGGATAAGTAACAAGATAGAGAAGAAGATAGAGGGTTGGATTAGGTAGTACTTATCCCTGGTTAGCAAGATCCAGGTTTGTCAAAAGATTCTCTCATCCTACAACATTTAATTTGTATAGGTTTGGTTTTTTTAGCAACTATCAGGTCAATGATATCCAGAAAAGGATCAGGAACTTCCTTTGGTCCGATGGGAAAGGCAAAAGAAAGAAACATGTTTTTAAATGGAAATGGTGTTGTATTAAGAAAAATCATGGGGGGATTGCACTGAAAGATCTTAGGCTCCATGGCATTGCCTTGACAAAAAATGGATTGCCAGATCCATGAAAGATAATGAACCCTATAAGGTGTTGGTGAGAAATAACATCAGAATGGCCACCCCCAAGTAGACAAAAACATGGAAAGGACTTCTAGTTTGTGATATTATGTTGAGTAAATATCCTATGTCTCCTTCTAGTTCTTCAGTTTTAAGAGTCTAGAAAGCATGGGATATTATTAAGCCTAATGTGTTTTGTAAAACCAACAATATCTTTCTAAATAGTGATGTGAAGTGTCATACCTATAGCTCCATTTGGTGGAACCTATCCCATAACAATAAGCCATTGGTCCTATTACAAGCCTACTCTATAAAGAAATGGAACCTATTGGGTATCAAAACATTTAAAGATATTCTCTCTAATGGTCAAATTAAGGACTGGGCTAACCTTGCTTCCGAGTTCAATCTTCCTGCTTCTAATCTTAGAACCCTTAACACCTTAACTGCATCTTGTAAAGAAGCTCAATTCCCTGTCATCCCTAAAGAGGACCTAGACCCAGCTAGTGACCTAGCTTGGGTAGATGTCACAAGACTTACTAATCTCAAATCTAAGACAATTTATAAAGAATTAACTAGTAAAATCCCTCTTTCAGATCACACTAATCATTGTTGGGGGATTGACTTCCCTGCGAATGTTTGGCATAAAATTTTTGGCCCTATTTGGAATAACATTAGAGAGCCCAAGAAGGCTTATAACAAAAATTTCCATTTAAAATTAATTAAGTTGATATTGACATTTGTAACATATGTAGGACCACAGAGAATATAAGGCATATTCTTTTTGACTATTTTTATGCAAAGGAAATATGGAAAATATTTTGCAATGATATTTTAATTTGGGATGAAAATGATAAGATTTGTTGGAAAGATATATTATTTAATACTAGAAAACTAAACAAGAACTTGCACATGTTTTGGAATTATTTAACCACTGAGATTTTGTGGCACTTATGGAAGGCAAGAAATGCAGATAAGTTTCAAGGGTGTAAAAGGGTACTTACTGAGTCTTCAAAATGTCTCACATTCTGTAATATTATTTCGTAGGTCATTCTACACCTAGAGTGCTCCATGGAAAAGTTCCTACAACTCACCCATCTGTAAATAGCTGGTGAGTTGTAACTCACTGATTGTACGACATCTTTGACGAGTGGAGTAGTCAAAGAAATTTAATTAATGTTTTGACTGGTTTTTTGTTGACCAACCAGTCAGTCAGTTGCTGTACATCAAAATCTGTTGAATAGGGGCTGTCATACAAATCTCAATTAGCCGATCGCTTGCAATGCACTAGTTGCTTAAGGTTTAGCCACCAACTCTTTAGGGAAGGCTTGATGACTATAATTAGAGAGGAAGTCAAGTGTGGGCATGCCCACCATTGCAGCCAAAAAGAAGCTGATGCATTCATGAGAGCTCTAAATGAATTCAAAAGGGTGTTCAATGGTGCAGGCAGGCCCAGAGACATCCATGTGCTAGACCAATAGGAAATTGATGATGCTTCCTCTACCATTGTGGAAGCAAGCTTGAGTGCATAGGTTGCTATGGGGGAGCCAGACCCAGGGGTTATTGAAGAGTGCAGCAGGTGCTACAATAACTAATTCAACTGCTTTGTCTATATATGTATAAGTGGCTAATCTTGTGTACACTACCTTGTTTTTGCATTGTTACCTTTTTTTACCACATCTCAAAAATTGGCTGAGCAAATGTAACATTATCATTTTTGTGTGAGGTATGATTTACTTCTGTTATGAGTTAGTTGCATAGTTATTATGTTTCAATGTTACATGCACTTTAGCTGTTCAAGAAAGAAGGAAAAGTTTCAGATCAATCATTGCATTGCAGAACAGTTAAGTGAGATAAGTATTTCATTCATCACAATGGTTATTCATTTACAAGTTGAAATACATAAAGGAATAAGCATTGCATTGAAAGAAATGATGACATATTAGATGTCCCACACAAGCTATGAATTATAGCTGAACATATGAAGATATAAATAAAATACTATGCATCTAATGAATGAAAAAGGAAAGAAATAGCCATCATTGCCTTGTTTTGTCGATCTTTGAAGTAGCCTCTTGTCCTACTCGTGATCTCGACATGTACCTGAAAAAATGTTCATAAACATCAACAGGATATTATATGTTGTAAAATAGATAAACATCTTGTTACAAAGTAATGATAGTCAAACTATTTAATATCTCATATGTCATTATACAAAGGGAAGAAGCCATTGTCATTCATAATGACATGTGAAATAAATGCTAATTGTATTTGCCATGACTGCAGAACCATATGAAGTCCATGGACAACCAATAATGATATAGAGATGAGATGAATATATGCTATAGGAGGAAGTGATTGCCATACAAAATGAGAGATCTCAAATGCATTAGGATGAAGACCAAATACACAAGTGGCAGCCATACGTTGATCTAAATGAACAACTACAGAATAACGTGGACTGGTTATACATTCAATGTCCAATGATCAAATGATAAAATTAGATAATCAAGAAGGAGCATACAAGCTATAGGAGCTATCAAAATAGAGGAATCATTTGAATATAGGTATCATTTTCATCTCATAGGATAATGTACCATGAATAGTTGACAAGGATTTTGACAGAGTGCAGCCATACAGAGAACAAAATGTAAAAGTTATAGGTGAGATGAGAGAAATAGAAGTATGCTTTTAATAAAAAGTTAAAGCATTGTGTCATTTGATACCTTGGAGTTACAGGAAATAGAATGCATCATCTGACTATTGTAGTCATAAAGAAATGGAGCATAATGCATTAAAATGATGACAAGATGACATCTTGAGATTAACACAGAAAGTAAATGATACAAATGTTCATCTGAAGTGAAGTTTTGCTTTCTTTTAAGAAGTTACAGGCATGTTATTATGCATTCAAAAGTGTCATGGATAGATTGCCATTATAGCATATATAGAAGAAAAATGTACAGAAAAGAAAGAATATGCTGTGGCCTTGATAATGAAGGCCTTGTATGTACAGAAAAGAGCAAACCCTCTTGACATTTCAAAAAACCCTAGTGTCATTCTTGCATATGCAGTAAAGAAAATAGGAGAAGGTATAGTAGTGTTACAGAGATGCATATAGTCACCATGGCCGCGACAAAGAAGGGTTCCTGCATGTAAAGATGAGATACCCATTTCAAGTTTTCAAACCCTCATGTCATTTTTTGTATTATGGTAAAATGAACATCTACAGAAAGCAGAGAGAAGAGAGCTGTGGTATGGAGAGGTCTCTGTGCACATAAAAAATGAAACCCTTGTTTCATATTTTAAAAACCCTCAAGGTTTTTTCATTTGTACTGAAAGGAATGGACATAAACAAATGTAATAGACACGGCCATGACACAGAGAAGAGTTTTTATCAAAACAAAAGATGCCCAATTCAAAAAACCTCAAAACCCTCATCATTTTTTTGAAGTTGTAGTGAGTCAAGTAGGGCTATAGGAAAAGAAAGAAACAATGCTTACCTTGCTATCCTGAATGGAGTTTCAACTGGCCACGACCTTTAGTTTTTTTAAAGGATTTTTTTTGCATAAGTTTGAGTTGTAGAAAAGACACATAGATGCAATAAAAAGAATGTTAGAATTACACATAATGTATAGTCACCATGGCCATGGCCATTGAAAGGTTTGAGCTACAAAAAAGAACACAAAAATACTAGTAGAGACCAAAATACCGTGCTCACCATATTCTTGCTTTCTTTCTTGCAAAGAAATTGCCAAGTTTCGATTGTTGAAACCAAGGAGATGGAGAAAACGACTAGAGAGTATCAAACCCTAGCAGCAGCATGGAGAAGTTTCAGAGAAAACAACAAAGATTACAAAATGAAAATGAGATAACTTTTAGGGTTTCCTCATTGTTTTGTTTGATGGATTCGTTCTTCATTTTTCATTTTTTGACTTTGCAAATATAAAACATCATTGCCTTATTCAAATGCATCGTGGTCAACACTTGACAACTGATGGTTCCTAGTGCTAATGAAATGGAAAGGCTGACAACATGTCACATGTTCCCTTTGGTTTTGCTAAGTCAAAAGTGGTCGGTATCATTAGGAGATAAGGCTTCTACCTTTTTTAAAAAAAAAATTCAACACCTTATTGTTGGTCATGATGTTAGTCATAAACAAGCATAGAATAAAAGTACACATTAACCTTTATTCATCTTGAAAGATACGATGAATTCAGAGAATTCATGATCCCAAGTCTCTGGTGATTAGGTCTTAATCATCTAACATTACTCAGAGGTTGATGTGTGTTGTTGTTTCCATTTTGGGGCCTTATGTTGAGGTCATCATCATGATACTACTTCTGCAAAGATTCTTCACAGAGAGGTCATTTTATACAGTTGTTTGATCAAATGATACAGTTATACTCAAATATTTGCATGATGTTCATCACTTATACATGCTTTGTCTCTAAATATGCTAAAGATATACAATTATCTACGAGATATCTGCATATTTCTATTATTTGCTTGAGATTATCAATGATTTGCAATTATGATGGTGAAATGCTCTGAAATTTAAAGGAAATTGAAAGAAATGCTTCGAATTAATGTTGAACCTTCAGCTATTGAACCACATCTACATCAGATATAGTCATGAAGAGAAGAAAACCAAACCATATGTTCATAGAACATTCCACAGCTAGATACAGTTGATGCTAACTTCAAAGGAATTGTATGAAAACAACATATGCAAGTAGATATGCACTCCAAGGGATGTAGCAAGTCACAGCATATATCTAGAATTCACACACTGATTACTCAAGATTTACTATGAATTGTAATCAAACAAGTCTTCTTATTCATTAAGTATGCAAAGATATAAATGTATATAAAAAGCTTTGAAATGAGCCCTGAATACTTCAGCAGATGGATTTCAATTAAGTTTTGAATATTGAAATGAGGCATTCCTGCACCTTTTATAGAACAAGGTGAGAAATCCATTACAAAAGATCTACAATCTTGATTTATCTATGAATATCTACGGTCAGCATTTCCTTTGACTTTGTCAACTTCATCAAAATGGCACAAGTTACCAGCTGGCAACCATCTATGATACTTATTTTCACTAAGTATTAGATGCTAATATTTACTTCATGATGCATCATCATCTACCTTATCTGACTCATGCACTCCATCGTCAAGTGCATCACTTTCTATACCTTCATCATCCTGATGATGACGACCTTGTATATAAGGTTGCATGATGACCCTGACATTTTCATACAACTGCACAATTCTATCTATTTCTCTGCCATCCTGGGTCTTCACTTTGATAATGGCGTGTTTATGTGCCTGATATTTATTTCTGATGTTGTCCAGTTTATTTTTTCTGTGATGTGATGTCTCATTGTAATTTTCTATTTTCACTTTGGTCCTCACCAGTTTATCCATGATTTCTTCTGTCATTTGGCATAATGGATCATCAGCAACAAATTGGAAGTTATTGTGTAGAGCTTGAATTGCAAACTCCTCATCTTGATTTTCTACCTTTCCTTCCACCTTTCCTTCTAACACCTCCAAAATTTCTGCTTCAAAAGACATCATATTATGTAATTTTATGCTGATTTCTCTCAGCTTATTGTTGCATCTTTTGAGCACATCACATTCAAATTGAATGTCCTTATACCATATATCTATTAATAATGCATTGTTATTATTCAACACCAACTTGTTGATGTGCAATTGAGGATTTATCCTCTTTATTTCTCTCAAGATATCTAATATCTTCTCCAATTGGAAAGATCTTTTACCTGTCTCCATCTGTAGCTTGTCTACTTTCCTCCTGGAATCACTGAGAGAACTCCACCTCCTCAGAGAGGCCTTTACCACTTCCTCTGTTATATCAAATGTGGAATACATCCACTTTCTCAATATGGATGACTCATGCTTCATGAGATCCAACTTATTTACTTCTTCCTAGGAAATAGCAATCAATGGGACTGCATGTTCAGTAGAATCATCCTTAGGATTAGTTAACCTGCCTATATATGCATGCGGCTGAGCAATGTGCTTTTTGTGTTGCTTATTTTTCTCTTTTTCTCTCTTAACCTTCTGAATCAAAGAATCTATAATATCTTTACCTTCTTGACCCTCCTGGTATTCATTTGCAAACCCTAGGTCAACTTTATTAATCTGGAATTCTTCTAGAGTAATTTTACCCTTTCCTTTCTCTATAGTAGGGATTGCAATTTGTGCAGTCCTTCTTCTAGTTGTGGGATCCCTTTTAATGGCTGAAGTCATTTTGGCCTTCCTCTTTGGTTTTATTATATTTTCAGAAAACAAGGTGGACACATCAAATTCCTAAATCTCAACATCTACCTCTGTATTAACTTCATTTTCCCACCATTGAGGTACCTGATCATGTTTCTCAACATCATCATGATGTTCACCTTTATCTCCTGCATCCATCAGCATATGTGATGGAGAAGGTGACTTCTTCATTTCTTCTTCATGATGCTCATCCTGAGAGTGATCCTGTGGTATCTCCTCCTGCTGAGGAATTTCCTTTTCTAGAGGAGCATTGTCCTGAGGTGGAGGATCTTGAGATATGTCCGTATGATGATCATGATGATCATGATCATTTTCCTTTACTACCTCATCCACTTTTGACTTTTCCTCATGTTGAGACATATTTATATCAGTGGATATTGCAGAATCCTCCTTAGGTGTTGGTGTTTTTTCTGAAACCATGATTTGTTTTGCACCTGCACCACTTATTTCTTGATTTTTAGAGGCAAGATCTTCTAATGCATCCTTTTCATTAGCCTTCTTCTCTTGAACTTCTACTATATCAGGCTTGGCTGATGTGTCCTGTTGGCTCATTTCTGAAGTATGGCAATCTGGTTCTACAATGTTCACTTCTTCTATATGTTCTGTCTTATCAGGTGTACCTACTGGATGTTCAGGACTTACATCCTATCTACCTATCAAATCCACTACTGCAGGACTCGTCACCTGTGAAACTAATGTGTCTAGCTCCATTTCTTGAGCTACCTTCTCTGGACTCTTCTCCTTTTCAGATTCCACTTGCTTTATCTCCTCCAATATTATTTGAACTAATGGAGTCTTATGAGGAGTCACGTGCGTACCTGCAGCAAGGGTCTCCATCTTCTGTGAAGCTACTTCCTTCACAACCTCATCATCAGACAGATTAATTGTTTCCTCCAATGAGAAATGACCTCCTTCTAGCATCTCGGAGGTTTCTTTTCTTTTCTCTTCTGCAAGTTCAGTTTTGAACTTCACAATGGTAGGAAGTGGAACATTGTGTTGAAATTCCTTGTGCACAACTTCACTACCTGCCCCTTTCAATAGTATAGGGGATTGCTTTATTTCACCCCTCATGGAGGTTCTTGGTTTCTTACGTGGGGTAGCTACCACCACCTGTGGAGCTTTTCTCTTCCTTTTGAACAGCAAGGGGGCCTCCTCTTCCTCAGGTTCTTCCTCCATAAGGATATCTTCTTCCATGGGTTTTCGTGAGGACTGACCCTCTTCTTGGGTCCCAGTAACTTCTGCCTCTACTGTCTTATCTTTCTTGGACTTTTGTTTACTTGTCCATGGAGGTGATGCTGATCCTGATCCTGATCCTGATGCTGCTGCCTCCTCAGCTAGAAACACTGCCCTTTCTATAATCACCCCCTTGGGTTCATTATCAATTTTATTACCCCTAATGGGTCTTTTGCTTTGATGTTGTTGTGGAGGCAGTCTGTCTCCTTTAGATTTTCATTTTTCATTTATAAAATCATCATATTTCTCATCAGGAATATCCTATCCTTTCCTTTTATTATCTACAGTGATGGCCACACCTTCCTTCTTCAATGCCTCAATTTGTTCATCTACCCAAGCTTGGGTAAGGTGTAAGGTCCTAGCAATGAAAGGATCCAAAGATATGTCTTCTTTTATGGTCAGATCAGGTGCAGATATGGTATCATTATATATTTTCTTTTCTTCATATTCATCTGGCATTATCTTGCCATCATCCTTTTTCAACTATGAGGGAATGGGGATGCAGTCAAAGGTTTTAATTTGATTCAATGTCAACCTGTGATATCTTCTTCTTCTAGCTTCTGCTTCATCCTCACAATCCACCTAGAAGTCTTCTAAGTGCCTCTTATGAATAGGCTTCCCTATTATTTTCTGTATCCTCCCATAAGGATCATATGGCCTTATCAGTGGGAATGGCTACAACTACATTTTATTCAAATTGACCATCACCTTCTTGATACTTTCTGAATCTAGGCACATGTACCAACCAATGGTTACTAGAAACAGAATTGGTGGTATTTTCTGAGCATCCTTGTATGTTTTCAATATTGTAGAGCTCTGCCTTATGAATTCCATTAACACCACTGCATCAGTGGGGTATCTTGGCAGCATGAGGGGATGTCCTTCAAACCCTCAATTCTCATGTAGGAAAATGTAACAAATTGAATATACCAGGCTCCATGCCTGTAGATTATTTCTTGAGCTTCCATGCTCAATCTTTTTGTCCTGTCCTCCTCCATGGTTCTCACTAGATGCATAGAAAATGCATCATTCACCAATTTATAGTCCTGGAGGTAGTTAATTCTATGCAATTGGGGATGATGATCCCAGATGTGAGCATCATTGGTGGTTCCACCAATCTTACCAACTATTGTAAATGTATCAAATGTGCCTTTGTAAGCACATGAGTTGACAATGTATGATGTCATATAGAAGGAACAATTTGAACCTCCCAAGTTCGTCAGCTTCTCATGTAGAGCATCACTTATTAATTGGCCCCATAGTGTCTTGGTATCTACATATATGCACATCATCATGACACCATACATCCAATCTTTAAAACTACTAGCATTAGGCTGGCCTATCACCCTGCTAAGCAATGCAATCATGTACTTGTATTCTTCTTTAAAATCATATTTATAAAAGTGCACAGGGAGTTTGGCTGTTGCAAGATATGTGCTATTCTGAGCCCTCCACTGATACATGGTTTTTCTTGCCTTCTTCTTATTATTTTCATATTTAATCTCAGACTTCTTCAAGTCAATGCTATTAACCTTCCTGCCCAATGGCAGTCCAAATGTCTTGGAGAGACCCTTGATGGATAGGTCTGCATATATTCTTCCATGCTTTACCACCTATCTGGTTTCTAGATTATAGTTCCGGGCACATTCAATGACTAGCTCTTGGGATTCCATGGAGTATGGAAAACCAGCCGCATTCCACATTCCAGACACGAACACTGCATCCAGGCCTCCAAATCAGTACTCCCCTGATGTGTATCTATTATGGCACCATATTTAAACAGGACCCCTCTAGGAGA
Organism: Cunninghamia lanceolata; assembly: GCA_027924645.1. Taxonomy (NCBI): domain Eukaryota; kingdom Viridiplantae; phylum Streptophyta; class Pinopsida; order Cupressales; family Cupressaceae; genus Cunninghamia; species Cunninghamia lanceolata. Next base: position 4,117,447 of record BSBN01000262.1, on the reverse strand, counting down.
TGTGAAGATGGGCTTGCTAAACTCAGCTTCACACTTTGCTAACCTCTTGTCAGCCATGGATATCTGTGATTAACAAGATTTGTCTTACAATGGGTATTCACATACATGCAGATAACATTTACTTTACTAACATCATGCATACTATATTTATTTTTAGCATTTTCCTATCATGGGATGCATGAACTAGAACCTATAACACCATACCTGGTTATACAGAAGCAACAGGATGAGGGTTTCAATTACTTACTTGGTTATGCAGATCCTTTTATACCAGTGGTTTTCTGAAAATGCTCTTAATGTTGGTGATAATCATGTGTTTCTTCCTGCCTGTAAGCTCTGTTCATACAAGTATCACCTGTATGAGGGTTTGGAAGCTGGCTCTCTGTAAAAATGATTTAATCGCAAGGTAAGTTTGAAAATTGTGATGAATTTACCTTTTAACCTTGCAATTAGGGTGAAATTAGGGTGAACCCTGACGGATTAGATTTTATTTGTTGATCTTTCACATGGGAACTTAGGACTTCGCCATGTGTTTCATCAGGTTTTGTGGTTGGCGGGAACTACCTACCAGCTCTGCATGCATTAAATGTCAATGGCAGCAACGGGAGCGGGGTGATATCCATATGACAGGATATATTCAAAAATATGATAGTATTTGGATATCGGGTGATATTTTCAGATATCACCCCAAGTGCAATGTGATCATCCTCCTCGAGAGGAAAAACTATCTTCGACAAGATCAGGTGATGAACACATCCTTGGGTCGTGCTTTATATGTCAGGAGGATATTTCAATATATCAGGTGATGTTACAAAAATGATGATGACCGGATAAACAATAACCTTCTCCCTCTCAGAATATCAGGATGACGTCACCCAGATACTCGCTCAGTATATCGCTATGGCATCATGACGTCATCGACATGTTATACGAGGAGGATCATGTTTAAGAAATATGCACCCAAGAAGTAAATGTGATGATTATGTCATCGTCATGTTTGCTTCTTTGTTTATCAGACTTGAATGACATCATCAGGATAATGGCTTAGGGGGATATTTCACAACAGGAGGATATTTGAGGAATGTCGGGTTACATTGAAAAATATGACCCTCACGAAATACATAAGGCTGTTGATGGGTAAAGGTCATTATCACCTAAAAATTGACGTCCAGACATTTGGACTGTATGATTTATAGGGTGATAAATTAGATCATGATGACCTTCTGTAAGATGATGGATGTTGTGAAATATGATCCTCCCCTGTGGATATCAGGTTTGACCAAGATTTTGACCATTCATAACTTTCACATCTTAATGAATATCAGGGTGATGTAAAAGGCAAACCTGTATGAAATTTGATGCTCTTTCTAAATATAAGGTTACTGGTATGAAATATGAATTTTGACAAATTGACCTCATGATGATGACTTACCCGATCCCCCTCATGTATGATGATCTGCATGACTTACTTTTACCAAACCGCCAAAAAGCACAAAACAAGCCAAGCAAAAGTTGGGTCCCTGTTTTGTCAAGTCAAAATGGAGCGTGTTGTGTAACCACACAACAACTTGCCACCAAAGAAAACAAACAAATTCCAATGATTTAAGTGATGTGATCACATTCATTCATAGTATTCTAATTCTTTCTAAGCATAAGCATCATGATCTTCTGAATGATAAAAGTTCATCATGGTAATGATACTAACAAAGGATCATGTGTGTGCACATGATTATTTATCTTCATCTTGAAAGCAAGTTGAAAACATAAGTAACTAGTGTTAAACTACATAGTTGGATTTCATCCCTCGTAGCCAACTTGGATAGAGCCTTACTGCTAGCAGGCATCTATAGCCCTGACAAGGTTATCTATACAATCTCCCTAAGTAGAGCCCCATTGCCAGCAGGCATTCATAGCCCCAGTAGAGTTACTTAGATGGCCTAATTTTATTTCTTTTCTGATTTTCTTTAAAATTTGTATCTGATATCATCATGTCAGCTCATTTGTACAAGGTATAGTCACTTGCAACTTTAGGTTGGAGATTGTATTGGTAACAAGGGAGTCCCTTTAGATTTTTCACCTAACACCTATACTTATATTTTCAACAAACCCAAGGCTGTTATGTGTTTCATTGTGATTGACTCACTTTGATCAAGAAAGGTACCTTGATGAAAGGATATCATAGACCTGATCATGAATACTTCTTAGAATGAATCATAACCTATGTTTAAATTTGATCTCATCACTTGAATCCTAACAATTTAGTTATTTTCTAGGATAATAAGTTTCCTCATCTTGACTAGCCAAAACAAAACTCAACCAACAAACAAAACAAGCAAACAAACAAACACAACAAAAACACAACTGTACAGGCAACTATACAAATGTACATTATGATACACATGACAGCTATAAAGTCACTTAGGCTTGGAAATAATGTTTGAGAAATTGTCCATTGACTGGTAGTGGGACATCCTCACCTGTCAGATTCTTGAGCCTATAAGTGTTGTCTCCTAGTATCTCAGAAATTTGAAAGGGACCTATCCATAATCTGTCAAATTTGCCATGGTCACCTTTCCTCTCATGGGCTTTATCCCACATCAGAACTAGATCAGATATTCTGAAAGCTTTAACTTTGGCCCTTTTGTCAAACCAGTATTTGACAACAACTTGATGTTTTGCAAATTGGTCAATTGCTTGACATCTTTTCTCTTCCAGGTGCATCAGCTGAAGCAACCTAACTTCTCGTCTATTGTCTATGCCTAGGTATTCTTGGGCAAACTGCAGGGTAGAAATTTTCAAGTTTATAGGGAGGATAGGATCTACCCCATATACTAAGTGAAAAGGTGAGTTTCCTAAGGCAGTTTTCATTCTAGTTCTGTCTACCCATAAGGCATACTTTAGAAATGTGTTCCATTCCCTAGGGTTCTTCTCTATTAATTTTCTTATGATATTCAACAAATTTTTGTTGGTGGATTTTGCCAATCCATTCCCTTGGGGATAATAGTTGGATGAAAACTTGAGTATGATCCCATGATCAAAAGCCCAATTTGATAATTTAGTTGAAGTGAAAGCAGAACCATTATCACTTACTAGAGCATAAGGAATTCCATACCTGGTGACAATGTTGCTTTCTAGAAATTTGATAACATCATCTGCAGTACAAGTTTTTCTGCTGACCGCTTCAGTCCATCTAGTGCAATAGTCAGTAATTGTTAAGACATACCTATGGCCTGATGATGATGGAGGATTGATTGGTCCTATGAAGTCCATGCCCCATTGTGCAAATGGGCGCTCTTCCATCACTGGCTGCAAGGGTTGTGCAGCATATTTCTCTCTGTTGGCAGCAACCTGGCATACATGACAACATTTAACATGTTCAGTTGTATCCTTAAAAATTGTGGGCTAATAATATCCTGCTCTGAGGATTGCATGTGTTGTGGCCAGAACTGATCCATGTGTTGTTCCAAACTTGTCATGTAATTCTGATAAAACCCTATTTGCTTTTGTTTTTTCTAAGCATCTCAGGTATATTCCTTCATAATTCTTCTTGAGCAGGATTCCTCCCTTCATCATATATTTTTGTGACCTTATCTTCAAGGCTCTTCTTTGTGAAGCCTACAGTCTTGGAGGACACCTTCCAGTAATCAGGATGTGCCTGATATCTACATACCATTCCTTATTGTCCTTAGCATTGATAACATACTGCTAACTTATGATGTTTGGATCAATCTCTGGTATCATTTGACTTAGAGCCTACCCTCTTACCAGCTTCATGGGTGTAATTTCCATGTCATACTCTTGTAAAACTGTAATCCACTTGGCTCTTTTTTCACCAGGCTCACTTTGCATTAGCAATATTTTCACTGCTGCATCAGGCACTACTGCAATCACTTTACTTCTTAGTATATAATGCCTGAATTTCTTTACTACCCTGACCAATGCAAGTGCTTGTCTTTCAACATCTACATATCTCAATTCAGCATCCTTGAAGGGATAGCTCATGAAAGTAATTAGTTTTTCTTCTTTCTCTTCATTCCTTTGAGTCAACACTACTACAGAGGTATGTTCTAAGGCAGATGAATAAATGGAGAAGTCCTTTGTGTAGTCTAGGTTGATGAGGATAGGAGCATCTGATATGGCTTTCTTTATGTCTTCAAAGGCTGCCTTGGCTTCTGCTGTCCACTCAATCTTTGCATCCTTCTTCAGCATAGCATTTAATGGTCTGACTACCTCTGCAAAACCAGTAATGAATTTTCTTACAAAGTTAATCTTACCAAAGTAAGACTTAAGTTCTTTCTTGCTTCCAAGAAGTTGTATTTTCATGATGGACTCCACCCTATCAGGATCAATGATAATTCCATTTTCAGTTATCAGGTGGCCCAACAACTTTCCTGTTGTCACCCCAAGTATGCACTTCTTGGGGTTCAAAGATATCCCATACTCTTCACATTTTTTTAATACATTTCTGAGATCTGTTACATGATTTGTTCTTTCTTTGGAGAACACTGTGAGGTCATCCATGTAGATGACTATACATTTTCCTATTAAGCCTCTGAAGGCTATATCCATTGCTCGCTGGAATGTAGCTCCAACATTTATCAGCCCAAATGGCATACGTCTATAGGCAAAGATCCCCCACTTTTGGTGAAGGCAGTCTTCAGCGTACAAATCTTGTCAACCATGACCTGATTGTACCCTAAGAAGCCATCCAGAAAGGACATCATTTTAGCTCCATTGACAATTTGTAGAACTTCATCTAATGAGGGTAAAGGATAATTATCCTTCTCTGATGCTCTGTTCAGGTTCCTGAAGTATACACACAATCTGATGTCTCCATTCTTTTTTCTTACTGGCACTAGATTGGCCACCCAAGTGGAGTGCCTCACAAGAAATATTATCCTGGCATTTAACAGTTTCTTGACTTCTTCAAAAATTATTGGTTCAAGCAAAGCATTAACTGGTCTTTGCTTCTGTCTGAAAGGTTTAGCATTTGGCTTGAGAGGTATAGTGTGAGTTATGACTGATGTGTCATATGTCTTCAGCTCATCATAAGTCCATGCAATTACATGGATGTAATCTTTGAGGGCCTGAGTTATTCCTTCTAACTCTTCTGGTGTACAAACCTTACCAATCAAGACATTTCTCTTGTCTTCACTTTGTCCAATATTCACTTGTGAATATTGACCTCCATCAGCTTTGGGAAGATCCTTCTGTTTCAACATATTATCTAAATCAAAGGCTCTTTCTAATTCAATCATACCTTTGGGAATCCGGTTACCAGGTAACTCTAATATTTCATCTTCTTCCCAAACATGATCTTCCACATTATTCTCATCTATGATCTGAGCATCAAATATATCTCTGTTAGTGATAAAATCAAGGATGTGCTGATCATCATCAAAGACCTACAGATTAGTAACATTATCAGGTACTGAGGGCACTGATACCAATTCTACTGAAAATCTTTTTAGGCCTGATATATATAATGGCTCCCGTGTACTGGCAGCTTGGGCAAGTGCATCTGCCCTATGATTCTGTTCTCTAGGAACGTGGGTGATATTAAATGCATCAAAGTCTTCAATCAAATCCCACACTCTATGTCTATAATTTGACAATTTCTTATAGTTGCAAGAGTAGATTCCTCTTACCTGTCTGACAACTAATTATGAGTCTCCAAAGACATGCAGAATTTTTACCTTCTTCTTGAGAGCAAACAATATCCCATGAATTAGAGCTTCATACTCTGTCACATTATTAGTACAGGGGAATTGTAATCTGTAAGCAGCTAAATAGGATTTTCCTGATGGATCAATAAGATCAATCCCTACTCCAGCTCCTTGCTTAGACTTAGATCCATCAAATCTTATAGTCCAGGATTTATCTTCAGCATGAGGCTTAGCTGAACCTTTTCTTTTCTTTGCAGCTCTGGCAGCTGCTCCACCTGATATCCACTTTAGTTTAGGAATTTCAGTTTTCTCAGACTTCATCTTTTCTTTCTCCTGGGAAGCTGATTTTTCTTCTTGTTTTTCATCATCAGGAGGATGATCCTTTGGATCGGGGTCTGTATGTCCTTTTAAAATATGTAGGCATAGCGAACAGGTAGTCTCCGAGTGAGGTGCCTCATGCAACCTACACCATCCTTCAATTAGTGCATTGTGTGGATGCCTCTTTTGTTTTATCATCTTCTTAATTTTGCCTGATAAAAACTCGTCAAACTTGGTCAGGTTACTACCTCTGTCTTCATCAGACAGTTCATAATCTGACTCCATCAAACAATCACTTCTAGGGGCGATCCTCTCTTTCTTCTTAACATTTATCTGGTCACATACCAGAATTTCTTCTGTTCTCTGTATACGATCTTCATCATGATTTGTCATCTTTTCTGTGGTTCCTACGGAAGACAAACAAGAATCAGTATCATCATCATCACCTAATGTAGAACTTACCTTGGAATATGATGAAGAGGATGCCTCACTGCATGCCTGCTCCAGCATCATCATGTCTAAGCATGTTTCACAAGTCTTTTCTGAATGTGCCTCGTCGGGTAATCTGTACCAACCATCAATCAGAATGTCATGAACATGAATATTCAATAACTGACAATTTTTTACCTATTTGGATAGATGCATCTCAAAGTTTTTGAAGCGATCTATTTCATTCTCATTCTCAAAATTATTATCAGGTTCTACAACCAGCATGTCTTCCTGATGATCATCATCATGATGATGATGAAAGTCAAGCATCAAGATCTCTTCTATCCTGATAGTCTGTGGTCTAATGGCATAAACTCCAGGTTCAACATTTACATACATGATCTCGTTTGTTTTGTTATATTCAGTTATCATGTGCTTCAATCTAGGCTCGACATCTATTCTTATCTGGTTAGGTATACCTTTCCAAGGTAACCACATGTGACTAAAATTAATAGCCATATATCCATTCAAAGTCTTTGACTAGTCCCTACTAAGCAGCATCCCATATGTGTCAGGTATGTCGACTACCTGAATATCAATGTAATACTGAATCCTGGGATCTGATGCTAATTGCATGTGTATATGAGTCAGTTCTCCTATTACACTCACTTTTGTCTTATCTAGTTGTGTCACCTTCTTTAAGGATTTAGCAAGATGCAGTCCTAAAGCATTGCATATAGACAAGGGCATCACATTTGTAGATGCACCTGAATCCACTAAACAGTTGTGTAAATTCTTACTAAACATCCTTATAGTGAGGAGGAAAGGTGGTGACTCACTTTTATCTTGGTATAACGTCATGTGGGAGGTTTCTACAGCTTGGACAGTAGTTGGCACTTTATGTTTGATATTACTATCTCTAGCAGCATGATCTTTACTACTAGATTGGTCTGGTGAGTGATTATCCTCCTTAGGAGCAGGATCATCAAGTGATTTCATGAAAGCCCTCTTAATTGCAGGGGTTTTCAACAATTCTGACAAAGACAAGCTGATCTTTACCTTCTTCATTTCATCTGCCAGATATGTGACAAGTTTATTAGACTCATGAGGTAGGCCAACAATTTTTGACACTATATTTTGTGGTTACAGATATTGTGCATTTACCTTTGGAAATCCTGGATTATTACTTGCCATGGGATCAGGAGGTGTGTTAAAGTTATTCAGAGGCAAGGAACTGGTTAATGGACCAGTAGGTCTGTTGGAATTACTTCTCAAATTATAATTATGCTTGCCAGAGTATTGCTGCTGGTATGCATGCACCTCCTCATGTTCAGTGGAAGGCTCATTCTCATCTTCAAAGGGGAAGACATAATTTGACTCAAAAGCCATGGCAGATTCTTCAAAAGCCTGGGTATAATGCCAGTGAGATGACACAGTCTACTGATGATGATGATCAGTATAGCTCTCCAATACAAATGCAGAGTCATATCCACAAGGGACAATTTCATTTCCTTCCACCTAAGGTGGATTTCTAGAAGTGTTAGATACTTCTGTCTGGAAGATGCTGGCAACAATTCTAAATTGTGGACAGTTCAGTTTTGCATGAGCATTTGTATTGTGTATTCTACGCCAATTGGTGAGGGCTACCTCAGTAAGATTGACTCTAGTAGTCTGTTTGGCTTCACCAGGTGGCTGATTATCTAAGGGTGATGGTAGTGAGCCATTATTTGGCTTGGAGTTCCATACTCTAGGCTGTCTCTGAGGATTATTGTTATTTCCACCACTATTATTGAAATTACTGTTGTTGTACCCTCTGTCAGGATAATTTGGTCTATCATTGTTATAACCTCTGTTTTGGTTAGGCTAAGAATAGAAGTTTTGATTTCTCAGATGAGTGACCTCTGTAGTTAATTTTCTTAGTTGAGCAGAGATTTCTTTGATTTCTTCCTTCTCTTCTTGAGCTTTAGCCACTACATTTTCAGTTTGAGGCTTGAAGAAAGAGGATCCATGATTATTGTTGGATAGGTCAGCACCCTGAGGCGTCTGAGTTTGTGTAGGATATTGTGGTGTCTGGCCATTCCCATTAGGACGTGACATGATACTTAATGGAGGCACTTGCAAGGGTGCTGGCATTACTGCTGGAGGTATCATAGCTCCATTAGGATATTGCTGAGCCAGATACTGCTATGTTGGATATGCAGGATATTGTGGAGGATAAGTTGGATACTTGCCAGGCAATGTCGGGAATGCAATATTTGGAGTAGGAGTAGGGACTAACTGCTGATTTACTTTGATAGCTTCTTGAAAAGCTCCTGTCAAGGTAGTGATTTCGGGGTGTGTTCTCCTGATGAACATGGAAGTCAATGGATCCAGAGCTGAGTAATAGATAATCCTAGCAGTAGCATCTACTACAGTATATGGAGCAACTAACTTGGATAGCATTTTCTGGAACCTAGCATTGAAATTGGCAATAGGTTCTCCTTCAAACCTCTTGATTGTGGCAAATAGGTGATAGTTCATTGAAGGATCAATTGGTATTTTGAACCTATTGGTAAAAGATTTCTCTAAGAGAGCCCATGAACCAATAGAACTTTGACCAAGACTAATAAACCAATTATAAGCCTCTTCCCCTAGGGAAAAAAGAAATAATCTGCATACAACATCTTGATGTTCTATTCTAGCCCTACAACAGGCTTCTTTAAAGGTTCTAATATGATCATCAGCATCGTGATAAGGATGATATTTTGGACAAAGTTTGTCCAGATTCTTTGGCAAATCATGATATGCAGTAAAGGTCAAAGGTGACTCTGCAGTAAAGAAAGACATTACAACCGGAGGAGGTTGAGCCTATGGTATAGTTGGCTGAGGTTGGACCTAGGGTTGAGATTGAACAGGAGGCATCACAGATATCCCAGAAGGTATTTGCAAACCAACCAGAGTCACAAGAGGAGGTTCTGGTGAAGCGCTTAATGCACTAGACCCTAGAGTGTGATGGATGTCTACAGTTCTAGGCCTGAACCCTCTAATAGGTAGTTCTTCAAAGATTCCACTAGATCTAGACTTGGTATTTATCCTATGAGCTAGGATTTCTCAATTTTGAGGCAAATTGGCTGGAACTTTGCAAATATCAGTTGAAATTTACTAGCTGAGGTGATATTTGCGATCGGATGACTGATCTGACTAGATATTTGTGAAATATTTGCAAAGATAATGCAAATATGAAGTGATAACGGGGTATGATGACTTCTACCATGGGGTATCAAGTTTCTAAAGCAAAGCTCTTCAAATCTTGAACATATTTACCTAACATTGGCTGATATTTGTGAGTTCATGATGATCTACTGTAAAGCTTGCAATATTTACGTTTGATCTGGAAATCTTTACACAGGATGAGCATCTAAAAGCTTGCTACATTAAATACTTGAGCAATATTTGGAATTCACAAATGCATTCAAGGTTACCTTACTCTCTGCATCATCAAACCTGAAAATAATGATGATGAACGTCTTCTTTCAGATAAATGCCTTCCTTCTAGCACCAATTTATGTTGGTCATGATGTTAGTCATAAACAAGCATAGAATAAAAGTACACATTAACCTTTATTCATCTTGAAAGATACGATGAATTCAGAGAATTCATGATCCCAAGTCTCCAGTGATTAGGTCTTAATCATCTGACGTTACTCAGAGGTTGATGTGTGTTGTTGTTTCCATTTTGGGGCCTTACATTGAGGTCATCATCATGATACTACTTCTGCAAAGATTCTTCACAGAGAGGTGATTTTATATAGTTGTTTGATCAAATGATACAATTATACTCAAATATTTGCATGATGTTCATCACTTATACATGCTTTGTCTCTAAATATACTAAAGATATACAATTATCTATGAGATATCTGCATATTTCTATTATTTGCTTGAGATTAACAATTATTTGCAATTATGATGGTGAAATGCTCTGAAATTTAAAGGAAATTGAAAGAAATGCTGTAAATTAATGTTGAACCTTCAGCTATTGAACCACATCTACATCAAATATAGTCATGAAGAGAAGAAAACCAAACCATATGTTCACCAGGACATTCCACAGCTAGATACAGTTGATGCTAACTTCAAAGGAATTGTATGAAAACAACATATGCAAGTAGATATGCACTCCAAGGGACACAACAAGTCACAACATATATCCAGAATTCACACACTGATTACTCAAGATTTACTATGAATTGTAATCAAACAAGTCTTCTTATTCATTAAGTATGCAAAGATATAAATGTATACAAAAAGCTTTGAAATGAGCCCTGAATACTTCAGCAGACGGATTTCAATTAAGTTTCAAATATTGAAATGAGGCATTCCTGCACCTTTTATAGAACAAGGTGAGGAATCTGTTACAAAAGATCTATGATCTTGATTTATCTATGAATATCTATGGTCAGCATTTTCTTTGACTTTGTCAACTTCATCAAAATGGCACAAGTTGCCAGCTGGCAACCATCTATGATACTTATTTTTACTAAGTATTAGATGCTGATATTTACTTCATGATGCATCATCATCTACCTTTCTAACTCATGCACTCCATCATTAGGTGCATCACTTTCTGTACCTTCATCATCCTAATGATGATGACCTTGTATATGAGGTTGCATGATGACCCTGACATTTTCATATAACTGCACAATTCTATCTATTTCTCCGCCATCCTGGGTCTTCACTTAGATAATGGCGTGTTTATGTGGTTGATATTTATTTCTGATGCTATCCAGTTTATTTTTTCTGTGATGTGATGTCTCATTGTAATTTTCTATTTTCACTTTGGTCCTCACCAGTTTATCCATGATTTCTTCTGTCATTTGGCATAATGGATCATCAACAACAAATTGGAAGTTATTGTGTAGAGCTTGAATTGCAAACTGCTCATCTTGATTTTCTACCTTTCCTTCCACCTTTCCTTCTAACACCTCTAAAATTTCTGCTTCAAAAGACATCATATCATGTAATTTTATGTTGATTTCTCTCAGCTTATTGTTGCATCTTTTGAGCACATCACATTCAAATTGAATGTCCTTATACCATATATCTATTAATAATGCATTGTTATTATTCAACACCTGCTTGTTGATGAGCAATTGAGGATTTATCCTCTTTATTTCTCCCAAGATATCTAATATCTTCTCCAATTGGAAAGATCTTTTACCTGTCTCCATCTGCAACTTGTCTACTTTCCTTCTAGAATCACTGAGAGAACTCCACCTCCTCAGAGAGGCCTTTACCACTTCCTCTACTATATCAAATGTGGAATACATCCACTTTCTCAATATGGATGACTCATGCTTCATGAGATCCAACTTATTTACTTCTTCCTCAGAAATAATAGTCAATGGGACTGCATGTTCAGTAGAATCATCCTCAGGATTAGTTAACCTACCTATATATGCATGCAACTGAGCAATGTGCTCTTTGTGTTGCTTATTTTTCTCTTTTTCTCTCTTAACCTTCTGAATCAAAGAATCTATAATATCTTTACCTTCTTGACCCTCCTGGTCTTCATTTGTAAACCCTAGGTCAACTGTATTAATCTGGAATTCTTCTAGAGTAATTTTACCCTTTTCTTTCTCTATAGTAGGGATTGCAATTTGTGCAGTCCTTCTTCTAGTTGTGGGATCCCTTTTAATGGCCGAATTCATTCTAGCCTTCCTCTTTGGTTTTATTATATTTTCAGAAAACAAGGTGGACACATTGAATTCCTGAATCTCAACATCTACCTTTGTATTAACTTCCTTTTCCAACCATTGAGGTACCTGATCATGTTTCTCAGCATCATCATGATGTTCACCTTTATCTCCTACATCCATTAGCATATGTGATGGAGAAGGTGACTTCTTCATTTCTTCTTCATGATGCTCATCCTGAGAGCGATCCTGTGGTATCTCCTCCTGCTGAGGAATTTCCTTTTCTGGAGGAGCATTGTCCTGAGGTGGAGAATCTTGAGATGTGTCAGTATGATGATCATGATGATCATGATCCTTTTCCTTTATTACCTCATCCACTTTTGACTTTTCCTCCTATTGAGGCATATTTATATCAGTGGATATTGCAGAATCCTCCTTAGGTGTTGATGTTTGTTCTTAAACCATGATTTGTTCTACACCTACACCACTTATTTCTTGATCTTTAGAGGCAAGATCTTCTAATGCATCCTTTTCATTAGCCTTCTTCTCTTGAACTTCTATTATATCGAGCTTGGCTAATGTGTCCTGTTGGCTCATTTCTGAAGTATGGCCCTCTGGTTCTGCCATTTTCACTTCTTCTATATGTTCTATCTTATTAGGTGTACCTGTTGGATGTTTAGGACTTACATCCTGTCTACTTGTCAAATCCACTACTGCAGGATTCGTCACCTGTGCAACTAATGTGTCTAGCTCCATTTCTTGAGCTACCTTCTCTAGACTCTTCTCCTTTTTAGATTCCACTTGCTTTATCTCCTCCAATATTGTTTGAACTGATGGAGTCTTATGAGGAGTCACGTGCATACCTGTAGCAAGGGTCTCCATATTCTGTGAAGCTACTTCCTTCACAACCTCATCATCAGACAGATTAATTGTTTCCTCCAATGAGATATGACCTCCTTCTAGCATCTTGGAGGTTTCTTTACTTTGCTCTTCTACAAGTTTAGTTTTGAACTTCACAGTGGTAGGAAGTGGAACATTGTGTTGAAATTCCTTTGTGCACAACTTCACTACCTGCGCCTTTCAATAGTATAGGGGATTGATTTATTTCACCCCTCATGGAGGTTCTTGGTTTCTTAGATGGGGTAGCTACCACCACATGTGGAGCTTTTCTCTTCCTTTTGAACAGCAAGGGGGCCTCCTCTTCCTCAAGTTCTTCCTCCATAAGGATATCTTCTTCCATGGGTTTTCGTGAGGACTGACCCTCTTCTTGTGTCCCAGTAACTTCTGCCTCTGCTGTCTTATCTTTCTTGGACTTTTGTTTACTTGTCCACGGAGGTGATGCTGATCCTGATGTTGTTGCCTCCTCAGCTAGAAACACTACCCTTTCTATAATCACCCCCTTGGGTTCATTATCAATTTTCTTACCCCTAGGGGGTCTTTTTCTTTGATGTTGTTGTGGAGGCACTCTGTCTCCTTTAGATTTTCTTTTTTCATTTATAAAATCATCATATTCCTCATCAGGAATATCATGTCCTTTCCTTTTATTATCTACAGTGATGGCCACAACTTTCTTCTTCAATGCCTCAATTTGTTCATCTACCCAAGCTTGGGTAAGGTGTAAGGTCCTGGCAATGAAAGGATCTAAAGATATGTCTTCTTATATGGTCAAATCAGTCACAGATATGGTATCATTATATATTTTCTTTTCTTCATATTCATCTACCATTATCTTGCCATCATCCTTTTTCAAATGTGAGGGAATGGGGATGCAGTCAAAGGTTTTAATTTGATTCAATGTCGACCTTTGATATCTTCTTCTTCTGGCTTCTGCTTCATCCTCACAATCTGCCCAGAAGTCTTCTAGGTGCATCTTATGAATAGGCTTCCCTATTATTTTCTGTATCCTCCCATAAGGATCATATGGCCTTATTAGTGGGAATGGCTGCAACTACATTTTATTCAAACTGACCATCACCTTCTTGATACTTTCTAAATTTGGGCACATGTACCAACCAATGGTTACTGGAAACAAAATTGGTGGCATTTTCTGAGCATCCTTGTATGTTTTCAATATTGTGGAGCTCTGCCTTATGAATTCCATTAATACCACTGCATCAGTGGGGTATCTTGGCAGCATGAGGGGATGTCCTTCAAAACCCTCAATTCTCATGTAGGAAAATGTAGCAAATTGAATATACCAGGCTCCATGCCTGTAGATTATTTCTTGAGCTTCCATGCTCAATCTTTTTGTCCTGTCCTCCTCCATGGTTCTCACTAGATGCATAGAGAATGCATCATTCACCAATTTATAGTCCTGGAGGTAGTTAATTCTCTGCAATTGGGGATGATGATCTCAGATGTGAGCATCATTGGTGGTTCCACCAATCTTACCAACTGTTGTTAATGCATCAAATGTCCCTTTGCAAGCACAGGAGTAGACAATGTATGATATCATATAGAAGGAACAATTTGAACCTCCCAGGTTTGTCAGTTGCTCATGTAGAGCATCACTTATTAATTGGCCCCATAGTGGCTTGGTATCTACATATATGCACATCATCATGACACCGTACATCTAATCTTTAAAACTACCAGCATTAGGCTGGGCTGTCACCTTGCTAAGCAATGCAATCATGTACTAATATTCTTCATCAAAATCATATTTATACAAATGCACAGGGAGTTTGGCTGCTGCAGGATATGTGCTATTCTAAGCCCTCCACTAATACATGGTTTTTCTTGCCTTCTTCTTATTGTTTTCATATTCAATCTCAAACTTCTTCAAGTCTATGCTGTTAACCTTCCTGCCCAATGGCAGTCCAAATGTCTTGGAGAGACCCTTGATGGACAGGTCTGCATATATTCTTCCATGCTTTACCACCTGTCTAGTTTCTGGATTGTAGTTCTGGGCACATTCAATGACCAGCTCTAGGGATTCCATGGAGTACGGAAAACCAGCCACATTCCACATTCTGGACACGAACACTGCATCCAGCAGAGTGCTTCTATTCTTTTCATCATTCATCTTGGTGGACCAGGCCTCCAAATTGGTACTCCCCTGATGTGTATCTATTATGGCACCAGATTTAAATAGGACCCCTCTAGGAGATGCGAACATGGGCTTGTTGAACTCAGCTTCACACTTTGCTAACCTCAGCCATGGATATCTGCGATTAACAAGATTTGTCTTACAATGGGTATTCACATACATGCAAATAACATTTATCTTTACTAACATCATGCATACTATATTTATTTTTAGCATTTTCCTATCATGGGATGCATGAACTAGAACCTGTAACACCATACCTGATTATACAGAAGCAACAGGATGAGGGTTTCAATTACTTACCTGGTTATGCAGATCCCTTTATACCAGTGGTTTTCTAAAAATGCCCTTAATGCTGGTGATAATCACGTGTTTCTTCCTGCCTGTAAGCTCTGTTCGTACAAGTATCACCTATACGAGGGTTTGGAAGCTGACACTCTATAAAAATGATTTAATCGCAAGGTAAGTTTGAAAATGGCAATGAATTTACCTTTTAACCTTGCAATTAGGGTAAAATTAGGGCGAGCCCTGACAGATTAGATTTTATTCGTGGATCTTTCGCATGGAAACTCAGGACTTCACTAGGTGTTTGATCAGGTTTTGTGGTCGGCGGGAACTACCTACCAGCTCTGCGTGCATTAAATGTCAATGGCGGCAATGGGAGCGAGGTGATATCCATATGACAGGATATATTCAAAAATATGATAGTATTTGGATATCAGGTGATATTTTTAGATGTCACCCCAAATGCAATGTGATCATCCTCCTCGAGAGGAAAAACTATCTTCGACAAGATCGGGTGATGAACACACCCTTAGGTCGTGCTTTATACGTCAGGAGGATATTTCAATATATCGGGTGATGTTACAAAAATGATGATGACCGGATAAAAAATAACCTTCTCCCTCTCAGAATATCAGGATGACGTCACCCAGATACTCGTTCAGTATATCACTATGGCATCATGACATCATCATCATGTTATACGAGGAGAATCATGTTTAAAAAATATGCACCCGAGAAGTAAATGTGATGATTACGTCATCGTCATGTTTGTTTCTTTGTTTATCAGACTTGAATGACATCATCAGGATAATGGCTTAGGGTGATATTTCGTAGCAGGAGGATATTTGAGGAATATCAGGTTACATTGAAAAATATGACCCTCACGAAATACATAAGGCTGTTGACGGGTAAAGGTCATTATCACCTAAAAATTGACATCCGAACATTTGGACAGCATGATTTATCGAGTGATAAATTAGATCAGGATGACCTTCTGTAATATGATGGATGTTACGAAATATGATCCTCCCCCTGTGGATATTAGGTTTGACCATGATTTTGACCATTCATAACTTTCACATCCTAATGAATATCAGGGTGATGTAAAAGGCAAGCCTACATGAAATTTGATGCTCTTTCTAAATATAAGGTTATTGGTATGAAATATGAATTTTGACAAACTGACCTCATGATGATGACTTACCCTATCCCCCTCATGCATGATGATTTGCATGACTTACTTTTACCAAACTGCCAAAAAGCACAAAACAAGCCAAGCAAAAGTTGGGTCCCTGTTTTGTTAAGTCAAAATGGGGCATGTTGTGTAACCACACAACACTTATTTCCTTTGTGGTCGACTTATGGTAGTCGAGATACCTTCTAATCAAATGCATGGTCAAGTATACACCTTGTGATCACATGCAAATAGGTCAAAGCATCCAAAAGATTCTTCTTCATTATGCATGGTGATCTGCAAAGGGTAAAGGGAATATTTTATACCTTATGCATTTCCTTAAGGTCAAGAGTCAAAAGGTAAAGAACATATGAAGACAAGATATGCATACAAGGTGATGACATTATGAGAAGGGTTGATTTTGACATGATGGTGTTTGTATAAGAAGTGAGATGGCATTTTGTGAGGCATGGAGAC
Organism: Cunninghamia lanceolata; assembly: GCA_027924645.1. Classification (NCBI taxonomy): domain Eukaryota; kingdom Viridiplantae; phylum Streptophyta; class Pinopsida; order Cupressales; family Cupressaceae; genus Cunninghamia; species Cunninghamia lanceolata. The sequence goes on along the minus strand of BSBN01000262.1, from coordinate 4,100,371 downwards.
AAAGATGAGGTGGCAGGGTATTGACACATGGACAATGCATTTTATGGGATTAGAGCCATGGTGTTAAGCCTTCAAGGCTTTGATTTATTTTGCAAAGTGTATAGTAATATGATGATCATTTTTATGATTTTTAGAGAAAATCAATTGTAATGCCTTGTAAAATATTTGGCAAAATTATGAGCCAGATATTATCTATTTTTTACAAAAGATCAAATCAAATAGGAGATGAGATAAAACTGTCATGACATTGTAAAGTTAGTTTTAAAGCAATCAGTTATAAATTACTTTTAAAACATAACTATTTTAGGCAGTACATAGGCTAATAAAACAAATCAGATATTCTTTTGGATTTGTTTTATTTAGAGTCACATAAGACAAAATTTGAAGATTTCATGAGCAGAAGAAAGTAGCTTTGTGGTGGGAACACATCAGGAGATCCTTTGGCATCATGATTTGGCAGTTTGGACTCTTTTTAAGAGTTTTTATTTATGCTTATTTGAGTAGCTCAAAACTAGACTTGGAGTCTATTTTTAGGAGCTTTATTCTAGCTTTCAGGAGGAGATCTTTCACAGCATATATCTTAGATTTTCCTTTCTTTTCAGGAGTTCCAATTTTAGTTTTCAATTTCAGTTAGAGTTTTAGAGATCAGAGTGTAGAGAGATAGAGTCTTCCTCTCATATCAAGAATTTTGTACTCATTTATTTCATTGTACTCATTATTCCTTTAGTTAATGAGTAGCAACTTTCTTTCATATTTTGTCTAATTATTTGCAAGTTAATCTGATGTTGCATTGTGATGAAAGTTTGTCCTTGGCTTTGTCTTAACTTGTGATTTTTTGAAAAAATTTGGTTTAATTCAGGTTGCATGTTGTGTCTACTAGACCTTCATGTGAAATATTTATGAGTTAAATGATCTGAGTGTTGTGAGGGTTAGAGGTCAATAATCTATTTGTGAGTAAGGTTTGTTAGGTGGCTCAACCTTCAAGATAATTAGGATTCATTTCTTTCAGTATATCCTTCTATCCCTTTTCCCCGCAAGTCATTAGATTAGGAAATCATAAGGAGAATGAGCTCACTCTGGAGATTCATTCTCATTATAGGAAACCCACATCTTGAAAATGATTCCATGTTTCAATAGGTAGCTAAGTTTATGTGAGCTTAGCAGGGTGCATATCTGATTGCCAATAGTTTTTGGCATGCCCGGTGGGACTCTGGAAGTGATTTCAGAGCAGTTTATACCCTCATAGCTACTGTTCTGGTATATGCAATAGTTTTCCAACCTTTAGAGGCTTTCACAATATACCTGGTGACTCATTTCCTCTGGTTTGACATGCAAATCAGCACTTTTAGCCTATGAAAACTAGGTCTAATCTAGGCCCCTTTGGTTATTTACAGCTGTCTACACCCAAAAGGAGAGGCAGAACAACAAGTAGAATAGCTGAATCATCAAGAAGATCAAAGTCTATGCCTTCACAATTTAGTTCTACAAGTCTGGTAAAAAAAAGTAGAAGTCCAGTGCTAATAGTCTAAATACCTATAATGGCTAGGCAGTATGCATTTGCTACTTTCAATGGAGGCAACCCACTGCAACTTCACAAAGAGATGATATTTCGACGGCAACCCTTAAAGGACTGCCTTATTTCACTGGAGAGGATCATACTACAACTGATGAACACATTCAAGATGTGGCAACCCTTTGTTCTGTGCATAATGTCACTTAATAAAATGTGGCAATCAAACTTTTGGCTGCTTCATTAAAAGGAAAGGTCTTATAGTGGTTTAGAGGACTTGCTAAAAATTCAATAACATCGTGGGATCTACTGGGAGATGGATTGCACAAGCACTTTGAAGACAAATCCGATCATCTCTCATTGTTGGAGTAGTTGAGCACCATCAAAAGGGCACCCCATGAACAGATGGCTGATTTCAACTACTAATTTCAGAGAACCTGGGATAGGATTCCCACAATGGTAAAACCATTGCCAATGCATTAATTTTGTTTTATCTTAAAGCTTTAAACAGTGAAATTTCTATAATGATTCAGTCTATGGGAGGAACCACCCTTCCAAATTCTTTTGAGATTGTTGTTAGAGTAGAAAACTACCTTATTATAGTAGGGAAGATAGCCCCTAGGCCCCCCTTACGCATTTTCCCTAAAATCCAACCATCTATGCCAATGGAAGTACCTCCTCTAGTTGTTGTCCCACCTATTGCAGCAATAGGATATCAAGAAGCCCAAGGGACTGTTGTTCCAACCCAAACCTAAAATTCCCCAGAGCTTGAAAATACACTGAGGACAATTACAAATAAGCTGGTAAATATGGAGAAACGCTTGCCTTACCAAAATTAGTATCAACCCAATCAGCAGAATGCATAATTTCAGCGCAATCAGTAATATAGGCAACCCTTTTAGGTTGAGCCTTAGGGTCAAAGAAGAAACTACAACCCTCGACCTTTCCAACCTTACAACCCAAATACTGCTAGCACCTCAAAAGAGCTTGTACCCACCTAGAATATTTTGGATCAAGATAGTGACTGGTGTTATCCATGTCACCAACCACATAATCAAGATGCATGCACAAATGGAGTGAGAAATTAGGCACTCATGGTTTAGAATAACTATGCAAGTCCGGAAGGTGTTACTGGTGAAGTTTTGCCTCAGCCAAATAAGGTTGATGTAGCCTTAATAAATTGGGAAGAATTTGATTTTTGTGGTATAAATTATTTACAAGGTTAGAATCATCAAAATACACCTGTTTCAGCCAACACGAGGTCAAAACTGAAAACTGCAGATAATAATTAGCAAGCTACTTGTTGGTAAACAAATTTGTTGCTTTAAAATAATTTTCTTGAGTAACTCCATTTGCCCTTGGATTAGCAACAACCTGCTCACAATAGTTGAAGAATTGTGGGTCTATGTCAATTCCTCTCCGCGTTTAAGAGGGGTAGCTCCCTTGTATGATAGGGGTATTTGGATTTTCTGGAATTATAAGAATAAAAACAAAGAAATAACAAATAGTAATGATGAAATAAGAGTTAAACTTATGAATTTAAGTTCCATGCATCCAAGTAGAGATACCAAAACTTGATGCAAAATATCTTTCTCACAATGCAACTTTGAAAGGAAAGCACATGATCATTATTGATGAAACATATGAATACCAATAACAACACATGAAATCGAGTTGAACACACATTCAAAACATTTCTTTATTGCTTTCAAACTTCAATAACACTATTCGAGTCTTTCATACACTGTCATGTGAAAAGTGGAACCCCTTTGATTGAATTAGAATGTTGTATTTATAGGTGAGGTTAGTAACCACTTAATGTAACTAACATAACCACTTTTTGTAACTACTTGGTATAACTACCTAAGTGTACTAACTTTGAACAACTAACTTTATTTTGTAAAGACAGTCACTTAGAGTAAGTACCTAACTTAAGCACTTAAAATAATTATCATGTGAGAAATAGTTAGGATGAACCTAACTTTACAATCAAACAAGAGAAGATTAGACTCGAAGGAGAAGACTCAATCATGATCATTATTTACAAAACAAGCCAAAATCATGACTTGAGCTACACACAAACACAACAAAAATGAAAACTATACAATATGCAAACTTGCATTTATTCTCTGCTTGTCAATGGCCCCATTGATGGAGTGGCAAACTCTGGAAACTGATTTTGTAGACCGGATTCTCTTTCTCTAAACATTCTAAAAAGTTGAATGGCCGGGGTGACAAATTTGCCCTTAGGAATTAGAGTGTTTTCTATCCTCATCTTCCAAGTTTTCAAACACTTGTGGACATTACTCAATTCTGCCACCATGCTTGGTATTTGGGAGATGGAATTCTTCAATGAAGTATAGAGCTCGACCAACTTGTCCATTGTGTTCTCGTTGAAAACTTCTCTATTGAAAAGTTGTCGATCAATCATATTCTAAAAATCATCTTGAATTACCTGTGATTCTCCCATCAATGATGCATTTAGGATGATGGCACCGAGCTGATCCTGAAGCTATGCAGATACTCATTCACAAGCCAACATTAGCTTGTCCTGTTATGTTGAAACTTGGTCAATAATTACTAATTTCCAACTTATGCTCTTTGTCCAAATTTCCAAGTAATTTTCTTCTGTAATAGGTAGAATCTTTTCTGCTACGAGGGTATTAACATCAATCTCCCTCATTTTTGCAAAATCTTTCAAGATATCCTTCCAAACAACTTCTTCTTTCCTGACATTTTTCAACTCTTTTTCAATGACCTCTTTTTTGATTAAGGCTTCATCATGCACTACCTTTGCCTTAATAATGAAATCAAATGCAATAGATTTGATTTTGTTCACCCAATTCTCAGTGGTTTTTCCATAAACTTGATATTTCTATAGACTGTCAATAGTACCTTTTTCAATTTCTCCTTCTTGGCCTCAGATGGTTGACTGATGATCAATGCTAAGTGGCATGGTAGAAGTGTCGACTATGGTCTTCAAGTAAGAAGACAGATTATGTACTTGTTGTTTTAACTGATCTTTCAACTACTTCTCCCTTTTGATCCTTTCCACTAGCCTTGCAGCTACCACATTGAAGTTTTGTATGTCGACCTCATGAGTGGATGGGCCCATATCAATCCTTGACACAACAAAGTCTTCTGGAGTGGATTCATTCACATTTCTTTTAGAAGTGGGCTGAGCTATCTCAAGGCACATGTTTCATGAATTAGAGTCAGTTTTTATTCTCAAAGCTACCTTGATCTTCTTCGGCTTCTTGGATCTCCTGAAGAGATCAGAAACTGTACTAAATTCAGGAATCACTAGTTCTTCTACCTTCCTTTTCTTCAATAGGCTTTTTTCTAACCATGGTAGTGAAAGATCTTCTGATAGCTCAAGTGCATTTCCTAATTGGAGATCTTGTTTTTCAGGTATTGGTGAGGCTACTTTCTCTTCATCTTTTTTCTATTTGATACACTGGATCCTTCAAGGAAGGTGGTTCCATAACTGAAGTAGAATGTGGTACTTCAAGGATAGGGGATACAATGAGTATGGAAGAAGATGTGGTCGGTATGGCTTCATCAAACTCTGGATCAAATAAGACTTCTTCTTGTTCCTTTTCTTCTCTTGAAGTAGAACCTATCTCTTTTTCCTTTGACCTTGGTTTCTTCTTCTTCTGCCTGGGTTCATCTCCACATGTTTTGAAGATTGCTTCTCCTTAGAGGGTCTTCATCTCCACCACTTCCCTAGATTCTCTGGTGAGAAAGAACGTCAATAACTAGTGTGTGGGAAGGAACTGATGAAGTGGAACTATCCTAGTCACTTCTTCCTCTTAGTGTCTCTTTCCTATTTACTGGTCTCATTGCGGTCATCTGGGATGTGTTCTTCTTGATCAAGGCTTCTGACTTCTTGATCACGAAATTGGTTTTTTCTCTGACATCTCTAACCTCTAGATCTGCTCAATTAATAGTAGGAAGAGGTTGAGCCTGGATTTCTTCAAAATAGAAGGGATCAATCAGATCCGATTCATCATCTTCAATGCCTTCAATGATCCATTCCATCTTGAAATCTTGAATTTGCTTCAAGGTAAACCTCATCCAGTCTCTTTTTTTGACCTCAAACTCATCTTCACAATCTTCCCAAAATTCTTCAAGATTGGGGAAATGAAGGTATCCAGGACCAAGCTTCAAATTATTCTTGACATATCCCTTGCTGTCGAAGGGGAATCTCATCTGGTATGTATACAAATTGATCATGGCTAGGGCCTTTTCCATATTTTGAGCCCTCGAGCTGGATTCACACTTGTAGTGACTGAGACAAATAGGGAATGCCACCCCCTTGTTCTTCCTATCTCAACATTTCTTTTGAACTAATACCAGATGTCTGCAAAGCTCGACCAAAACAAGCTTGTCATCCACATACCTTGGCAATTTAGAAGGGTAACCATCAAATCCTCCAACTCGAAGATTGGTGAACCTTGGAAACTAAATGAAGTGGCTACCATACTTCTTTATCAACAATGATGCTTCTTTTGAAATTCTGAGATCTGTATTTCCTTGAAGTAACCTTACTGTAAGCATTGTGAAAGCATCATTCACTCGTCTAAAACATACAAAGCTCTTTTCTAATTGCAACTGCCTGTAGTAATCATAAACTTGTGTTTCCTGATTAAGGACACCTATGGTAGTCAAACCAGGCCATGATCTCAAATTGGCAATTGCATATACCAAGTAGGATGACATGTGGAATCATTGACTGGTCTTGAAGTGAATTAGTTGGTCATGTATGCAATCACTGATAAGGCAGCCCCAATCAATAAATTATTTTCCTACCGGTATGACAATGATGAAGAGATACATCCACATTTCAAACTCGGTTGAGTCTGGGCTGCTTGTCAACCTGTGAAGAAGGGCAATCAGATAGAAGATCTCTTTGATAAAAAGAGAATGGTGTAGTGTCTTAGGAAGTTGGGATTGTCTGCCTCTCAGTTTTAGCATCCATTCCTTAGCCAAATTATTCAAACATTTGCTCCTGTTGTCACTAAAGTACTTGTAGGCCTTCTGTTTATCAACACAGATGAAATTTTCTTTGTATGGCAATCGAAGAATGATGGTGATAGAAATCCCATCGAGTTTGGCCATCAGGTGCCCATGAATGGATCTGATCTCTCTGGCTTCAGGATTGTACCTTTTACCACATTCAATTACTAGCTTCGGACATTAGACAGCAGTGGGAAAACAAGCTGCATTGACTAGGCCACCCTCTGCAATCCTTCGGGACAATTTTGATCATTCTCCTTCTGTCAATGACTTCCTGATTTCCTGTAGATCAATATGGCCCATTTTAGTATCAAATACCTCCCAAAGCATGGTGTCAATCATAGGAGCATACTCATAATTTTGAGGCTTATACTTCATGATGGTGTTTTCACAAGTTTAATTATATAAATTGTTTAACCAGCTTTGCTAGAAGGACTGAAAAGCCTTTACAATGAATATCCTGAGTGTTTTCGACTATAATATCTGGCAAATCTTTCGTTCCAAAGTTCTCATTTTGACACAGGTTGTGGTCTTGGTTCACTACAACTGGCTGTATTTGCTTGAGAGTTTCTGAAGTCTTTTCAACAAAACCATTTTATGCATAACCCGCGGTCATTGTATTTTATGAGATGACATTCATTTGAGGCATTCTTTTAAACTGTTACTGAAGGTTGTCTGTACATTCACATTTTGCATGTATGTCTCCCAGATCATTTCAAACTATAATATCATTCTACAACTTCTTGCAATCATTGTGCTCCATGAGATGACATTTTATTAAGGCATTCTATCAAATGGTTCTAGCACACTTGTCCATGCTTCAGCATCTGTGTATATGATGTCTTCCAGAAAACTTGCACCTACAACATCTAACAAAACCTTCCTTCTTTCATCACATTTTGATGGATGTCTACTCTTGTTCAAAGGCTTCCATTTGGCACGGGCTGGGAGGATGTTGGCGGAGGTGGTGCATTCTAGTTTTACACTTGCAACTTGCATTTGCTTGAAAGTTTTGAAGGGTTTTGTAAACAATTCATTTTCCTTGAGCCTACAAACACCCTTTCTAAGGAATATACTTCACAATGACTGAAATGATGATGAAGATTTCATTCGGTGTCCGTCACTAGGCTCCCCACCCTTGGGTTATTTAGAAGAAGCACATACTCTGCCAAAACATCTATGTTTATAGTGACTTAACAATTTGTTTGTGTTCATTTATCATGTAGAGCAATATCTATTTGCAAGTGGTAATCTTTCTCACAAGGCCGAGGAGCTCACTCACCTTTCATATCTCTCATTCTTGCTTCAAGTTTTCATGGTTTAGTCAACAGAACTGCTTATATCCAGATAACTAGAATCTTCATCCATGGAGGTAGTCAGTATAGATTGTAAACTTTCTAAATGTCTCCTTCGAGATGGGAATAGCATTGGTATTAGAAGCAATGAGTGTTGGAGCTTAGAACAATCATGCCTTCTTTGCACTCAGAAAAGTCGGCAAATGAAACAGATGAATACTGAGGAGGCTTCATAAATCAAGAAACTTGCACTCTACCTTGAAGTGTTACATTTGAAATTGACTCCTATTACTTTCTTTATGTGTTGCTATCCTTGGCATGTCGATTATCGCGCCTCATGGGAGAGATTGGATGCACGGCGGTTACTTAGCATAACATTCGAGTTGTGCTTTGTTGAATGATGTTGAGGTGTCTGCTTTTAAAGCCTTTTTGGGTTTCATTATCATTTAAGAAATTAACGATATCAACCGATATGAAATAACACCCATGTTTAAATGATAATGCATAGTAGAAAGTCTCTCTTGATTGGCGGTGTTAAGGGTTTGGCAAAAGTGCCCGTAGGCCGATGATAATGACCCAATGAAAACAATAGGTTCATTCATTAGTAGTAAATGTTATTTTGATAATAGACAAAACATGCCGATGGAAACATGAGGCCAACAACTGGCTCTAACTGGGGACAAGGACTGTAAATGATGCATGATGAACCTAGAATCTTAACCGGCAAAGATCAGTGCATGATCTATTGGACAATAGAGTCAATGAAAGGGAGACCTTATTGGAACAACTCAAAAGTGCACGGACAAGCCAAAAATGAAACAAGGAGAGGAACAAAATAGCAAGAAATGAAACACACCCAAAAATTCCTAATTAACCTATGTACAAAGACAGAAAACAATCTGTCTCACTAATTGAAATGCTTTAGATGTTGCCCATTGTAGGAAAGGGGCAATGGTGTTCCACCCATGTATGTGAGATAGAAAGAATTCTCTCCACATGCTTCTCTAATCTGGAATGGTCCTCTCCAGAGAGAGTCAAATTTACCATGAAGACCCTTTGGCTCCTTTTTCTTATCCCATAGTAACACAAGGTTGCCACTATTGAACGGTCTTACTTTGGCTTTTTTATCAAATAGTTCTTTCACCCAAGTTTGATGTTCCTTGATCTTATCAACAACTTCATCTCTTTGCTCTTCTATCTTAGTGAGATAAGTGATCCTTTTCTTGAGTGTGTCTCTGAACTCTTGGTTCTCAAGTATATCTTGTAGTTTTAGCGCGGATAGCTCCAAGGGTATTGGCAATTTGGCTTCTATACCAAAGAGTAGCTCAAATGGTGACAACCCAGTGGCTCTCTTCTTGGTCATGTAATCAGCCCACAATGCTTCATACAAATGTTTATGCCACATCCTCTGATTTTTACCAACTAATTTTTGGAGAATGGTGACAATATTCTTATTACTAGCCTTAGCTTGACCATTCCCTTGAGGATAATAATCTGACACATGAGAAAGAATGATCCCATATCTACAACAAAAAGATGATATCTCATGAGAAGAGAAGTTAGTGGCATTGTCGATGACAATCTTATTTGGTACCCCAAATCTCACTAGAATGTTCTGTTTGATAAAATTGCAGACCACTTCGGAAGTGGTTTGCTTTACTAGGATACCCTCAATCCATTTAGTAAAATAATCTGTTGCCACAAGAATATGAGTGTGGTTTGCATTGGAGTGCGGATTGATAGGTCCTATAAAATCAAGATCCCATTGCTAGAATGGTTCTTCAATGACCATTGGTTTGAGTAGCATAGTTGCAAGTTGTACTTTTCCTTTAAACTGTTGACATGAATCACATTTCTTGACCCATTCATCTACATCACAGAACATGCCAGGCCAGTAATAGCAATTCCTAAGAATTTTAAATGTGGTAACTAAAGAAGAAAAGTGTCCCCCACACGCTTCATTGTGGAAATTCTGGAGTAACTCCTTCTATTGCTCTTTATCTACACATCGTAAGAATGTGCCATTGATCCCTTCTTATAGAGAATATTACCCCAAATGATATATTTTGCAGCTTTTAAGTTGATAATTCTTTTCTCTTTTGGAGTTAGATGAGCCGGGCATTCTCCATATGTAAGAAAGTATGCTATATTCGAGAACCATTCATCTGTCAATCCTACAAACATCACTTGAGGTAGCTCAACATTCTTTTCTGGAGATTTTTGAACTGTACCATTTTCAGCTATGAGCTTACATAAGCCTCTTCCTCGTACCAAATTGGTTGGCTTAATATCAATATCATATTCTTGAACTTTGGTAATCCAAGAAGCCCTTTTATTGACACCTATTTCTTGTTGACTAAGTATGGTTTCAATCAAACTGTCTGATACAAAGACCTTAGAATGTGAATTGAGGATATAGAATCTGAAATGCTTTACTACCTTGACCACTACATAAGCATGCTTCTCTGCTAAAGAATAATTCAACTCATGCTTTTTCAGAGGAACACTCATAAATGCAATAGGTGCTTCTATATGATCATGATTTTGTTGTGTCAAGATAGTAGATAAAGTATGTTCCGAAGCATAACAATATATAATGAAGTCTTTGGAAAAATAGGATGAACTAAAACTGGAGCATTTGCAATTGCATTTTTAATGTCTTGGAATGCCCTTTTGCTTTGTTCGGTCCATTTGAAGACCACTTTATCTCTCATCATGTCTACAATGTGGTGAGTTAATTTAGAGAAATCTGGTACAAATGTCCTCAAGAAATTGATCTAGCCAAAGAAGGACCTCACTCTAGGTTTGCTTGATGGTAATGGCAACTTCTGGATAGCTTCAACACATTCACGATCAATTCAGATCCCATCTTTAGACACAATGTGCCCTAGTAGCTTTCCTTCAGTAACCCTGAAAATGGACTTCTTGGGGTTAAGAGAGATTCCTTGCTCACGACAACGCTATAGGACTATCTCCAGATGTTGAATATGATCTCTTTTTCTTGAAAGATCATCCAAGTATACTACAATAATCTTATTTTTCAAATCTTCAAAGGAGAGATCCATAGCATGTTGAAATGTTGCACTGGCATTGATCAACCCAAATGGCATTCGATTGTAAGCTAGAGTTCCCCAAGGCGTTGTAAAAGTAGTTTTATGTTGATCCTCTGGGGCAACTTCTATTTGATTATACCTGAAAAACCCATCAAGTAATGACATCATTTCAGATCCAGTAACGGTTTGTAAAATATGGTCCATCACGAGTAGAGGGTAGTTGTCTTTCAAAGACGCTTGGTTAAGATTGCAAAAATCAACGCAAATCCTTATTTCGCCATTCTTTTTCCTCACAGGCACTATGTTTGCTACCCAAGTTGAATGATGGATCATGGGATAAATAATTCTAGCCTTTAACATCTTATCAATCTCTACAAAGATAGCACTAGCAACTTTAGGATTGAATTGCCTCTATTTTTGCCTGAAAGGAGTAGCCCCAGGTTTGAGAGTGATATAATGCTAAAATTTTCCACCCATGAAATTCTTCAAATCATCATAGCACCATGTGAACATGTCCTTGTATTTGACCAATAGGGTGATGAGCTTCTTTCTTTCTTCTGGCGAACATGCTTTGCCAATGCAAACAATTTTAGGATCATCTTTAGTGCCTATGTCTACTTTATCATACTGAGAAGGATTAGGATTTTTCTCTTGGGCCTTATTCTTCAAATAACAATCGTGCTTATCAAATAGTTTCTCTAGAGTAATCAAACCTTTTGGGATGGTGTTCCCCTTTAATTGCAACACTTCATCTTCTACAGAAGTCTCACTTCCTTCAAATAACAAATTGACAATAATATCAACTTTCTCCAAAAAGGACACGATCTGTCTGTCATCATCAAAAACTTGCCAATATTTATCATTATCAGGCACACTTGGTCGGTATACTAATTCAATCTTATATTGATCTTTATTGAACTCTGGATGTGGAAGTAAAAGAGCTGCAGAGACTGCAAGGCAATCAGCTTTGGAATTAAGAGTTCGAGGAATCGCCTCTATAGAGAAGGCATCAAAGAACTCTATTTGATCCCATACTAAGTTTCAATATCTTCTCAACTTGGTGTTCTTTGTTTGAAACTGATTTCTTACTTTCTTGATGACTAATTCTGCACTCTGATTACTCTCAACATTTTGATCCCTTTCTCTTTGGCAGCCTCGAGGCCTAAAAGGAGCACCTCGTACTCTATCGTATTATTAGTGTTGTCGAAGACCAATTTGAAAGCCACAAGAAATTTCTCCCCTGTAGGTGAAATAAGAACAATTCCAGCACCTGAACTGGAAGAAGAACAACTGTCATCGAATTCCATAGTCCAAAGGCCAGAAGACGTGTCAGGAGAGATAACTTCAGGGTTTACCTCTTTTTCGTACATGAGCATATATGTACCCGGTCCAGTTTCTTCATATAGTATCTCTGCTCTTGGAACATCAGATTTTAGGACTGTATACTTCACTTTAGGTTCTGGATTTAGCCTAACTATCTTTCCATGGATTGGGATTAAGGCATGAGACCAATCTAGTTGTATTTCTCCACCTAGGTCTTTACAAAAACTTCTGCTAAGTAGCATGCCATAGCTTGCGAGAATGTCAGCAACTAAGATGGTGAGCTTTAGTTTCTTTTCTAGGAAAGCGGCTAAAGTAACTTGCGCATCTTTGAGCTGACCTACTAATGGGACTAATTTAGACTCCATCGAGTAGACTTTGCCTGAGGGTTTATTTAATGACAAGTCGAGGGCATGGGCAACTTTAGTAGGCATAACATTGTTAGAGGCACCAGAATCTATTATACAATTGCTAAGTTTACAGCTAGCTATATACAAAGAAACATAGAATGGGTCAGGCTTATCTGGGAGAACAACATTTACCAATGGGGTACCATTTTGTGGAGATTCACCGAGGAGATCATCATGTGAAAGTTCTTCAGGTTGTGAGTTGTTTGACTATTGATGTACTGAAGAAGAAGGATCAGGTTTTCCTTTAACAATATGCAATAATCTCTCCAATTGATGAGGATTCGACTTTAAGTAATCAAGTTGAGAAATTTGCACCTTCATTTTCTTGCAATGCTCTATGAAATCAAATGCATCATTAGGCAAGGGAGATGAATCACCAAGAGGAGAACCTTGTGTGCTTTTATCTTTCGTGGCAGTAAGAGGTTGATTCTCCAGAGGGTGTTTTCTTGATAGAATCTTAGGAGTAGTGTTAGAAACTTTATGAGCAAATTCAGCCTTGGCTTTTCCTTCATTCTTTTGATACTAATTTCTTATAGAAGCATTATAAGAATGATTATTGATATCACTAACCCCTTCTCTTTCATCATCAGATTCATACTCAAGGAAACTGATTGTGGGTTGTCCATAGGTCTCACTCGTCTCGTCTTCTTGAGAGACATATTCTTCTATTTTCTTGCTTGATAGATTCATTTGCATGAACCTTGCCTTTTAATGACAAGTGCTGCCATCATGGTTAGTAGTCAGATGAAAATCACACATAGCCGCAGTTTGTTTCTGACTGAAAGAAGGGTGTTCAATGGCTAGCCTTTGTACTAGTGGAGGAAGCCTACGTGGCTTGTTCTGCTAATACAGTACATAATTTCTCCTCGGTATATCTTGATATAGCGGAGGTGGATTAAGTGGAAGTTGTTTCTTAAGAAGGACCAAATCATTGGCTAGCTTCTGAATCATCGGGTTTGTAGTGGATGGATTAGAAGACTGTGCCTTCCCTTTCTGCAAGTCTTTATTCCATTTTCTGGCAGTCAATAAATCATCTTCAATTTCAATGGCCATGGTCTATGTAGCTTCTAAATCAGTCACTCGTGCTCTTCTCAAATGAAAACTTATGTCTGGAGGTTGTGCATTTAGGAAGAAACATTTTTTATTATGCACAGTTGGTCTTTTAGCATTTTCAATTCTATTCACCAACTTGTTAAAACGGGCTACAAACTCCTGCATCGGCTCATGAATCTCTTTCTTCATTTGAGTAAGTTGTGCTAATAATGCATGCTCATCTTCAGTACTTTTGAAATGGTCTTCAAACTTTTGGTGCATAGTAGCCCATGAGTTTATAGTTCCGGCAGGCAAATGTTGAAACCATTCTGCTGTTCCTTTAGTCAAAGATTCTACAAACAATCGGACAGAAACATCTTCGTGCATAACACCTAGAACACTGCATGCGACAAAGAAGGCATTAATATGCTTGTCTGTAGAAACTTTTCCATCTCCAGTGAATTTGGGTAAGACTTTCCTAGATCCATGTGGTAAGTCATGCAATTGATTTTCCAAGGCAAGGGGACCAATATCTGCTCGCCAAGGCACAGGTTGAGCCATTTGTAGTGGTGGAGTTGGTTGAAGATTTATGGCAGTAGGAACTGCAGTCTCGTGCAAGGTCAATGCTTGATAAGTGGAAGAGGAGACAGAGGTTCTAGTAGGACTTCTTGCTAGTGAAGGAGGTCTACTAAAAGATTTAATATTCCTTCTTGGGGGAATAAAAGATTGAGAAAAATCAAGATTTGCTAGCTTTTCAAAATCAAGATCCAGGATGCCTTTTTCATGGTCTCCTCTGGTATATCTCTTGGAGGCCAGGTTGATTTTGAGGAGGATTCACAGGGCGATAGTCTTGAATAGGTCAGATAGGTGGACCAACTTGTCTATCTCTTCTTGGAGCTATTCGAATAGGAGCACGTCTGTTAGCTATTTCCAATTCTTCCTCTACGATGCCTTGAGCTATTAATTAGGCACGAACATGAATTTATGTTCCTATATCTTCTTCTTCATCAAGTACTGCATCTACTTCTTGATATTGGTGATTTGACCTCCTATATCTCCAAGACAATACTTGTAATTCAGTAATTATGTCTTCTTGCTCAAGGTCCAACCAATTAACATTAGGTTGTAAAACAGGTCTAGCTCTACATTGCAGCACCATATTTATTGATCAAAAAGATTTTCTTTGAACACATTAAGGTAACTTTTTCCAAACAAAAGAGCTATGTTCGAATCTAGTCCCCAGCAGAGTCGCCAAAAATTTGTTGGTAAACAGATTTGTTGCTTTAAAATAATTTTCTTGAGTAACTCCATTCGCCCTTGGATTAGCAACAACCTGCTCACAACAGTTGAAGAATTGTGGGTCTATGTCGATTCCTCTCCGCGTTTAAGAGGGGCAGCTCCCTCGTATGATAGGGGTATTTGGATTTTCTAGAATTATAAGAACAAAAACAAAGAAATAACAAATAGTAATGATGAAATAAGAGTTAAACTTATGAATTTAAGTTCCATGCATCCAAGTAGAGATACCAAAACTTGATGCGAAATATCTTTCTCACAATGCAACTTTGAAAGGAAAGCACATGATCATTATTGATGAAACATACGAACACCAATAACAACACATGAAATCGAGTTGAACACACATTTGAAACATTTCTTTATTGCTTTCAAACTTCAATAACACTATTCAAGTCTTTCATACACTGTCATGTGAAAAAGTGGAACCCCTTTGATTGAATTACAATGTTGTATTTATAGGTGAGGTTAGTAACCACTTAAGGTAACTAACATAACAACTTTTTGTAACTACTTAGTATAAATACCTAAGTGTACTAACTTTGAACAACTAACTTTCTTTTGTAAATATAGTCACTTAGAGTAACTACCTAACTTAAGCACTTAAAATAATTATCATGTGGGAAATAGTTAGGATGAACCTAACTTTACAATCAAAAGAGAGAAGATTAGATTCGAAGGAGAAGACTCAATCATGATCGTTATTTACAAAACAAGCCAAAATCATGACTTGAGCTACACACAAACACAATAAAAATGAAAACTATACAATATGTAAAATTGCATTTATTCTCTGCTTGTCGATGGCACCGTTGACAGAGTGGTGAACTCTGGAAACTGATTTTGTAGATCAGATTCTCTTTCTCTAAACATTCTAAAAAGTTGAATGGCCGGGGTGATAGATTTGCCCTTAGGAATCAGAGTGTTTGCTATCCTCATCTTCCAAGTTTTCAGGTACTTGTGGACATTACTCAATTCTATCACCATGCTTGGTATTTGGGAGATGGAAATATTCAATGAAGTATAGAGATCGACCAACTTGTCCATTGTGTTCTCGTTGAATTCTTTGTTGAAAAGTTGTCGATCAATCATATTCTAAAAATCATCTTGAATTACCTGTGATTCTCCCATCAATGAGGCATTTAGGAGGATGGCACCAAGTTGATCCTGAAGCTTTGCAGATACTCGTTCACAAGCCAGCATTACCTTTTCTTGTTCTATTGAAACTTGGTCAATAATTACTAATTTCCAACTTATGCTCTCTGTCCAAATTTCTGAGTAATTTTCTTCTATACTAGGTAGGATCTTTTCTACTATGAGGATATTAACATTAATCTCCCTCATTTTTGCAAAATCTTTCAGGATATCCTTCCAAACAGCTTCTTCTTTCCTGACATTTTTCAACTCTTTTTCAATGACCTCTTTTTTGATTAAGGCTTCATCATGCACTGCCTTTTCCTTAATAATGAAATCAAATGCAATAGATTTGATTTTGTTCACCCAATTCTCAGTGGTTTTTCCATAAACTTGATATTTTTGTAGACTATCAATAGTACCTTTTTCAATTTCTCCTTCTTGGCCCTAGATGGTTGACTGATGATCAATGCTAAGTGGCATGGTAGAAGTGTCGACTATGGTCTTCAAGTAAGAAGATAGATTATGTACTTGTTGTTTTAACTGATCTTTCGACTGCTTCTCCCTTTTGGTCCTTTCCACTAGCCTTGCAGCTACCACATTGAATTTTTGTATGTCAGCCTCATGAGTGGATGGGCCCATATCAATCCTTGACACAACAAAGTCTGTTAGAGTGGCTTCATTCACATTTCTTTCAGAAGTGGGCTGAGGTATCTCAAGGCACATGTTTCCTGAATTAGAGTCAATTTTTATTCTTGAAGCCACCTTGAACTTCTTCAGCTTCTCGGATCTCCTGAAGAGATCATAAACTGTACCAAATTTAGGAATCACTAGTTCTTCTACCTTCCTTTTCTTCAATAGGCTTTGTTCTAACCATGGTAGTGAAAGATCTTCTGATAGCTCAAGTGCATTGCCTAATTGGAGATATTCTTTTTTAGGTATTGGTGAGGCTACTTTCTCTTCATCTTGTTCTGTTTGATACACTGGATCCTTCAAGGAAGGCGGTTCCATATTGAAGTAGAATGTGGTACTTCAAGGAGAGGGGATTCAATGAGTATGGAAGAAGATGTGGTCGGTATGGCTTCATCAAACTCTGGATCAAATAAGACTTCTTCTTGTTCCTTTCCTTCTCTTGAAGTAGAACCTATCTCTTTTTCCTTTGACCTTGGTTTCTTCTTCTTTTGCTTGGGTTTATCTCCACATATGTTTTGAAGATTACTTCTCCTTAGAGGGTCTTCATCTCCGCCACTTCCCTGGATTCTCTGGTGAGAAAAAATGTCAGTAACTAGTGTGTGGGAAGGAATTGATGAAGTGGAACTATCCTGGTCACTTCTTCCTCTTGGTGTCTCTTTCCTATTTACTGGTCTCATTGTGGTCATCTGGGATATCTTCTTCTTGATCCAGGCTTCTAACTTCTTGATCACAAAATTGGTTCTTTCTCTGACATCTCTAACCTTTGGAACTGTGTTGATAAATAGATTTGTTGCTTTAAAATAATTTTCTTGAGTAACTCCGTTCGTGCTTGGATTAGCAACAACCTGCTCACAACAGTTGAAAAATCGTAGGTCTACGTTGATTCTTCTCTACGTTTAAGAGGGACAACTCCCTCTTAAACGCAGAGAGAAATCAACATAGACCCACGATTTTTCAACTGTTGTGAGCAGGTTGTTACTAATCCAAGGGCGAACGGAGTTACTCAAGAAAATTATTTTAAAGCAACAAATCTAGTTACCAACACTGTTGTAGTACAACAACAGGCTATAAGGGGCAAAAATCAAGTATATCCATAAAAAAACTGCCCCTATAAAAGATCAAGTTGTGCCAATAAAAGATTAGCCCAAAATGCAACAACATACTTCACAAAGGCAGATTGATGTAGCTGCAGTAAAAGGATAGCAGAAAGTAAATCATGTTTCTTTCAACATTGTTGACCATCTTAAGAAAGCTATAGTATGTTAGTTATGGATGCTTTACTCATTCCTGGCCAGAAGAATTTGCTATAAGAAGCATTGGTTGAACTCTCACTTTTTGAGCGTTCTAGTCAAGAGAAGGCAAAAGTTGTACTTGCCAATAGTCCAGAGATCAAGAGTGGGCAGACAACAAATGAGGTAAAACCCCCTCCTTTCTATCTAAGTCTCATTATTGGCGATAAACTTGTTCATAACTGCATGGTAGATTTAGGAGCAAGCATTTCAGTCATGCCCAAAAGTGTAGCTAACTCATTAGGATTGGTTTATGAGCCCCTTGCAAAAGGAGTAGTTCAATTAGATGGGTATGCACTTAGTACTGCAGGAATAATCAGAAATCTACCTCTTACATTGCACGCTTGTCCTAATTTTGCCATCCATCAGGATATTTACATCATTGATCTGCCACCTAGTTTTGTAATTTGCATTTTTAGAGAGTTCACAGCCAAATTGGGTGGGTTTCTATCCTCTAATTGGTCCCACTTGTTCTTTAGAACAAGTTATGGTACAAAAGTAACAATACAATCTGAATCACTTGCAAAAGACCATATTGAGCCCTATATTCCTAGCCTAATAAATGCTAATCTATACATCACCTGCAAGCAGCAGGATGAACCCATGAGCCTAGATCGCAATGCACCTATAGAAAACATAAACTTAGATGATTGGGTAGCTGAAGATCATGAAAGTGATTGCTAATTTGATTAAGGGCCAAAATTATTCAGAAGAACAAGAAGATCAACTTTGGTAGTTGTACTTTGATGGATCAAGGACCAAGATAGGTGCTGGTGGAGGTAATGTGTTGATTTCACCTCAAAGAGACAAATATTATGTAGCCTTAAGGTTCACTTTCAGCTGCACAAACAATGTGGCCGAATATGAAGCCCTGATCCATGGTTTAGAGTGGGCTCGAAAAAAAGGTATCAAATCTGTTCAAGTTTATGGAGATTCTGGGTTGATCGTTAATTAGGTTAGGAATCTAAATGCTACTAAAAATGATTTTCTCAAAAAGTACAAACATAGAGTGTGGGATTCAATTCAATTTTTTATGCTTTTAATCTGATTTCGATTCCCAAGAACCAAAATAAGTATGCAGATAAGCTTGCAGCCGTGGGATCTCAATTTAAGAATCTTGATCAGATTCACAATCTTGAGATATAGTCATATGTTAAGATAGTTGTCAGACCTTCTATACCTAACAATAGTGTTTCATGGCAAGTGTTTAACAGTGATGAATAGATCTTAAATTTTTTAAGTGCAGAAGTTGAATTTGCAGTTGATAACCAGCATAAATATCAGCAGTAATTTGAAGATTAGATTATATAGTTGAGGTCCAATAAGTTGCCCAAAGGGCTTGTCACATTAGAATCAGTGTTCAACACTGATGATTAGTTCAAAAAGGATAAGTGCAGCATGATAGTGAAGCAAAAACAGTATCATACCATAGAAATTTTCAAAGACAAACTATTGAAACTTGGAAAGGTATGTACTAGAGAAGAACAATAGTCTTTTGTTCAATTATGTCAAGAATTTTCTAATTTTTTTGCATAAGAGTATAAAGACTGAAGAGGATTTGATCCTAGTTTGGCCCAACACACCATAGAATTAGAGCCTAATGCCAAGCCTATTAGACAAAAGCAGAGACCCCTCAATCCCAAACTTGAGCACTTAATGAAGGCTAAGTTGAATAAACTGATTGAAAGGAGTATCATTTTCCCAATAAAACATACCTCCTAGGTTTCCAATTTGGTCCCAGTCAGGAAAACAAATGGTGAAATCAAAATTTGTGTCGATTTCTGTGATCTAAATCAGGCCTCATTGAAAGACCACTACCCTCTTCCTTCCATGGAATAGATATTGCAAACTGTTTCAGGTTCAAATAGGTATTCCTTGCTAGATGGTTACTCTGGATATAGTCAAATTCTAGTCAAAGAAGAGGACCAATATAAAATTGCATTTACAACTAAGTGGGGTACTATGGACTATCAGAAAATGCCATTTGGTTTGTCCAATGCAGGGGCAACCTTTCAGAGGGCAATGGATATGGCTTTCCATGGTCTTATGAACAAAATAGTGCTACTGTATCTAGTTGATATAACTATTTCCAAAGATTATAATGATCACTTTGACCACTTGAAGTAGATTTTTCAGAGGTACAGGAAGTTTGGAGTTTCATTGAACACCAAAAAGTGCACATTTTCAGTTCATGAAGGTAAACTCCTCGGTCATATTGTTTCAAAAGAAGGTATTTCTATTGATCATGAGAGAGTGTCTGCAATTCTAGATTTACCACTGCCTACACATAAGAAAGGCTTGTAGAGATTTCTTGGTAGAATTAACTTGGTTAGGAGGTTTATTCTGAATATTGTAGCTTTGTTACAACCTCTCACTACCATGTTGAAGAAGAATGTGTCATTTAGTTGGACTAAGGAGGGAAAAGGAAGCTTCGAGCAGATTAAGGAAGCCCTTGCTACTGGCCCTACCCTCATTGATCCTAGTTATGAGAGGGATTTTATTTTGTATGCTTTTGGAGGAGCTGACACCATCTCTGTAATGTTATGTTAGCAAAATGATGAAGGTTTAGAGCAACCAATTGCATTTTTAGCCAAGTACTGCACGACTATGAGGTAAAGTACCCTTTTATGGAAAAACATGTTTTTTCTGTTGTAAGGAGACTCAAGAAATTTAAACACATGTTGTCTTATAATAAAATTCACTTAATGGTTGCTCATCCCACTGCCAAGAGTTTCTTATTGAATAGAGATATCAATTATAAGAGGGTTGGTTGGATAACCAAAGTTATGGAATTTGATGTTGATATCAAAGTGACCAAGCTAATTAGAGGCAAGGACTTGTACGAGCAGCCGGCTAAAAGCAAAGAGTTTAATTAAGAACATGAAGAGGACACCAAAATAGTGTTGAACAATAATGAACTAGCCACTATACCAGCTCTTACAAATAGTTGGGTGCAACAGATGATGCATTATTTAAAGTCTAGTCAATGCCCTAAAGGTTTGGACATGGCAGGAAGAAGATATTTTAGGTTACAAGATACTCCTTATGCTATCATTGATGGTATTTTATATAGGAGAGATTTTAATGGTGTGTTTCTGAGGTATGTTGGACCTAATCAAGTTGATAGACTATTAGAAGAGTTTCACAATGGACCTTCAGGAGGTCACTTTGTAGCTAGGACAACTGCTTTGAAGATTATGCAGGCTAGTTATTACTAGCATGATTTGTTTAAATATTCTTTTGCTTGGGTGAGAAGATGTGAGAAGTGTTCATTATTTGCAAGTAAGCAAAGGCTCTCAGATAATGGTCTAGCCTTCATAGGATTGAAAATTTCAGATTGGTCTATTAGAAATAATATTTATTTGAATATTTCCTCTAACTACTACCCATAGGGTAATGGGTAGACTGAATCTACCAACAAAAATATAATAAGGATCATCAAGAAGACTGTTGAAGACAACTAGAGGACCTGGTACGAGAAGCTAAAGTTGGCTCTTTGGGCTGACAGAATTACACTCAAGAGAGCTACTTGTTGTTCCCCATATTTTCTTACTTATGGTAAAGGGGCTCAGTTATCTATTTCAGTTTAATTTCCTACATTGACTTTCATCAAAGCACTTGAAGTGCTAGAGGAACAACCTCTAGTAATTAGGCTAGCTCAGCTCAAGGAGCTGGAAGAGACAAGGAAAGAAGCCTTAAGAAAACTTGATATGCATCAAACCCAAATGAAGAATGCATTTGATAAGAGAGCAAGACCAAGGATCTTTATTGTTGGAGATTTGGTGTTCAAGTGGAATGAACTAAGGAGCAGGCCTGGAAAGCATTCCAAATTTGATGTAATTTGGGATGGGCCTTATGTTATCATAGAGTGCAAAGAAAACAATGCATTTCAGTTGTCCAAGTTGAGTGGAGAGGTGCTGTCTATCCCAATTAATGTGATCCACCTCAAGCATTGCCTGTGAGGATAAAAAACTTCTTTTGTATATAGTAGAGTAGTGTTTCAATGAATAAGTGCTCATGCACATTTGTTTTTAGCATTTTGTTTTGGCTATCAGGGCCTGTGAGTTTACTTTCAGTTGAGTTTGTTTTCAGTTTTATGTTGTTCTTTAGACTATTGGAGAGCTGAATTGTAGTGTTTTCTAAGTTAGATAAGGATAGAGTATGACTCAATGCCCAATGGATGTTCAAGGCAATTGATCAAATGCTTAGCAGGCAAGCATATAACAAAAGTCACCAGAAATGTTACAATTTTTTACCACAACTAAAAAATTGGCTAAGAAGATGTAACATTATCATTTTTGTGTGAGCTTTGATTTACTTCTATTATGAGTTAGTTGCATAGTTATTATGTTTCAGTGTTACATGCAGTCCAATTTTTCAAGAAAGAAGGAAAAGTTTTAGATCAATCATTGCATTGCAGAATAGTCAAGTGATATAAGTATTTCATTCTGGTGACACATTTTTGCACCATTTCAAAACTTTAAATATGGGATAGATCTGTGTCTATTTGCTTTGGTTTAGTAATTTAAAATATAGGTTTAGTACCAGTTT
Source organism: Cunninghamia lanceolata (assembly GCA_027924645.1). Classification (NCBI taxonomy): domain Eukaryota; kingdom Viridiplantae; phylum Streptophyta; class Pinopsida; order Cupressales; family Cupressaceae; genus Cunninghamia; species Cunninghamia lanceolata. The sequence goes on along the minus strand of BSBN01000262.1, from coordinate 4,077,769 downwards.
GTGTAGTGGCTGCCTCAACAGTATTAATGTTGCCGGTATCTTTGTATTGAGACTCAGAATTTGTGGCATGACTCATATGAAAAATTCACAACACCGCTTAGTAACTGATTCATGGTGTAGCTATTAAGTGAGTCCTAACAAGCAACAAAGGGCAACTGCCAGAAGGCACAGTATCTCCATCTAATAGTAGCTAATTAGAAATATGAAGTATCAAGATTGTGGTAGCTATCACATGAAACTCAGTTCAAAAAGGTAGAGACACAGCTTGCTGACCATGGCACATCATAAAGAAAATGAAGGCACAATCCATAATGTGCTAGTTTTTGGCATGGTTTTTCAGAGACACAATGCTATGAAGCATGCTGCCACTATTGAAAATCAAGGTGGCCAGCCATAAGAGACAGGGCAAAGAAAATGAAGGAACAGTTTTAATGGACGCTCACCTAATAGCTCAGGCTACAATAACCAGAGACATGGTTTGAATAAGCAGCAGTTGATAGAAATGAAGATGGCTACTATCAAGGGAAAATTCTACAAGTCATAGAAAAGACACTATCAAATGAAACTCTCGCAGGTGGAAATAGGGTTACACATTCAGAATACACAGTAACCATTGATGTAATAGTTGAATCAATGGTTCACGGAAAGAAAGCAAAATGCAAGTTATGCGGAGGCTGCCAGATGTAAGTGTCCGTGGCAATGAAAAAGGAGTTCAAAATTGATACGAAAGCCACCACGTGGAGTAGTCCGCGCACAGGAGAAATAATAAAGTATTTTGTTTCATTTTTTGCATCAATTAGGTCACGTACAACTTGAAAAGCTGATAAAATATTTTAAAAGTCCATTAATTAAATGGAGGAGCCTGAGCAGAGAGAGTAAAAGAAATGAGTGCGGAAAATTACACATTTAAGCAGTGGAAGGAAAATTGAAGAAACTTAAAGTCATGTGGAAGTGGCCACGTGGTGGAGTCCGCGTACAGGAGAAACAATGCTTTATCTCATTTAATTAAATGCATTAAATGTGTCATAGGACTTTATAAGAGGCTAAGGCTTTAATATAAGTTTCTTATTATATTAAATGGTGGGGCCCTTTTCATATGGAGCTGAATATTTTATTTAAGTTGCATTAAGGATCTTCATGGGAGTTTGTAGGAAACCGCTCGAGCATTTTTAAAAAGAATCAAGAAACTTGCAGAGAATACCATTTGTCAACACCCAAACAACTTTAAAAGAAACTCAAAATTCAGTGGAAGCCACCACGTGGAGTCGTCTACGCATAGGACAGGAAATGAAGTTTGTTTCATTTTATTTCACCATCAAAAGTTACGGGGTTTTATAAGAAAATCTTTTATTAATGAGACAAAAGTGGTGGGCCCTTCCTTTTAATAAGTGACACTTATTAAATATAAGTTTCTTAGATTATAAAGTTACGAGTGAGTGGGAATTTTATATAGCCTCATATTAAATGGTGGGTCCCTGCTTGTAAAATAATGCTTTGTGAAATAAAAAACTTTTAACTCACGGGAGTTAAAAAGTGAAACCCTAAATATGAGCAGCCATTTTTATTTTATGAGCAACCTCTAGGAAAATAGTGGCAGGAGTTTTCTTTCTCACACAGAGATATTTTTCCAACCATGGGAAAAATAGAAAGCCACAGTTTAGTTTCAAATGCTGGATTTGGTGCCGGATTTTGCAGATTCAGTTGTGGATTTTCAGAGGCCGTTGAGAATTTGTTGAGTTTTTGGGGGCTACAAATAGCCAGATCCGGCTCACATTCAAGGAGTTCTTCTTCATAGATTTGGAGTTCTACATTTTTCTTACAGATCAGAGTTGTTGGAGCAGCAGATAGATTTTCTTTTTGTTGCCTTTGCAATTTTTGTTTATGAGAATGTAACAGTTATTTTTTTGCAGCAACTTTTGCCTCTGTAACTAATCATTCAAATATGAGATGGTGTTCTCTGCATTTTTGAGTTTATTTTGTTCTTGTCTCTAATTTCTTTGTTTCTCTGCCTTTGTTTAATGTGTTTCTCAAACTAGTTTTAATCACACATATTAATGGTCTTTGAATCTAGTTAAATCCTTCAAAGTTTAGACACTGTGCAAATAATAGTTTCAAATCCGGTGGATCGCCATAGATTAGGCATTTGTTTTTTGCAATCTTGGTTTTCTTTCTGACCTTTTTCTCAAACCCTACTAAAAGAACGGAAGAGCCAGCTTCCCTAAAATCTGGAGGTCACTCTGAGGAGCATTCCCATGTCTCAGAGTTTCCCATGTTGTTGTTGGATTACACCCACAGATTTATGCATCAACAGTTTTTGGCACACATAGTGGGACCAGATTCAAAGACTTTGCTCTTTGTTTTTAGTGAATCTTTGCCCTACATTTTTTGATTTTGATGGAAAATCACAAAAACATCTGCTCGTAGGAGCATGAATCTTCCATCTAGCGACTCTACTGGTGGATCTTCCTTGAATCTTTTCTCCTATAGATCATGGCTGCCCCTGGTATATATGTGCACCTAAATATTCAAAGAGATTTACCCTTTGTGACTTGGGATTCAAGTCCTCTAGTTCTTCAGCAACAGGGTCAAGTTCCTGACATAGCTTGGAAGGCATTGCCTCACTTTCTAGGAGATGGCTTTGTTTGCCCTGCTGATCACATTCAAGATGTTGCAAATCTATGCTCTATTCACAATGTCACAATTGAGAATCATGCTCTCTTGTTGCTAGCATCTTCCGTCAAGGACAAAGCAAAAGAATGGTACAGAAGCTTGCAGCTTGGTTCAATCACTAGATGGGATCAACTAGGAGGATTCATCTACAATCAGTTCAGAGACAGGACAGATGTCAGCACTTTCACTCAGAACCTGATTACAATCAAGAGGCATCCTATGGAGCCCATACATGATTTCAATTCAAGATTTGATAAGTTAAGGAAGAAATTCTCTGTTGATATCAGGCCATCTCTAGTCTTTGCTTTCTTGTATTATTTAAAGGCTTTAGACCCTGATATCTCTGTCATGATACAATCTTTGGGGGGTGAAACTCTGCCACAGTCGTATGATCTTGCCAGTAAGGCTGAAAGTATCCTCATATTGTCTGGTAAACTGCCTCCGTTGCCCTTAGAACAGTTGATGCCTCATGCAAATAGCCTATCTCAGGTTCTTTCTTGTAACCAGATGCATACGAATTTTAGTCCACCCACCCTTCCTGCTAATTTGACAAATCATGAGGAGATGAGTGCTGTGAAAGAACTAATTAAAACCCTCTCTTATGAGATCAATGAGTTAAAAGGTCAAGTTATGTACCCTACTGATTCATATGTCTTGCCTCCAACTCTTTATGAATTGCCATACCAATGTGATCTTATTACATAAAAAATCCTTCCTCATAACAAGAGAATGCCCAATTGTCCTGAAAATAACCCTTTACAAGCCTCCATAGCTGCAAATCTGCCCAATAAAGCCATAGACTAGGTCCTCTATCACTTTGACATTCAAGAAAAATCAAGTATCAAGAATCAAATTACAAGCACGAAAGTGCCTCCTGTGTGTCTTTCTGATATTGAAAATCAAGCATATGTGGCAAAGGGAGATCTAGAGTTACTGTCAAATCTTAAATCAGATTCAAAAGACACTTATGAGGTGAGGTTTCTAGAAGCTGAAAAGTACTACAAGAAGGGTTTTGAAGCTAAAAAGTACTGGGTCCAGACTGACACGGCATCTATATCTCATTTTGAGGAAAAGGTTGCAACTGATATTATATCAAAGTCTACAAAGAATGAATGTCTTTATTTTAGCAATGAAGTTTCACACCTACATGAGGAAGACACAGAGATGCATGAGCAACATTTGGGTTATGATGAGGATTTGTTTTTAGTTTTGCAACAAGGTTATCAGCTACTAAATGAGGTTGATCCTGCTATTGAGAAAGTACAAGGTTCATTTGTAAGGTTTGTAATAGATCATGGAGAAAATGTTGAAACAGAGGAAGATTCAAGAGCTGATTTGTTTACTATTTTTACAAATGGTTATTGTCTTCTTCTTGATAAAGTTTCACCTCTACAAGATGATCAGATCTGGAGAGACATTTGCCATAGTACAAAACCACATATGACGTCACAAACAGAGTTAGATTGTACACATTTCTTCTTGCATGAAGGGATCCCAATCAAATTCAGGACTGTTCTAGGTAGTTCTGTCACTTGTCAGCTAGATCTTGATGCTATCATGGATCATCATTCAAATGAAGAGTCAACAAAAGAAGTGATCGAAGAGGTTTTGTTAGCAGAATCTCTCAGTTGCAAATAGAGGAAAGAGCTTTAGTGTTTTATTTTCCCTTCCCACCCTCCTCTGAAATAGGAACAACATGCAAATAAGTATGACTGGTGTTTTGAAGCAAAAGGAGAATCTCCTGAGTGCAAAGAAGTAAAAAGGTACAAAATATTGTTGTATTTCTTCATACAGTTTATCTGGTTCATTTTCAGTTTGATGAAGATAAATTGGAGCAACATAATCAGACATGGCAGCTATTTTTCTATTCCGGTGAATGGACATGTTCCTGTATGTTTTAGTGGTTAGTAATTTGGTTTCAATGTTCAGAATAAGCTACAATAATAGTATTAGTTTCAATTTCAGTTAGTTTTCTTTCAATAAGTCTTGGCTGCAGTAAAAGTTTATGGTCAGTTGGTCTCAGCTGTAAAGCAGAATGGCAGTTCAGAACTTAGTTTCGGTGTTCAGTGTCAGTTTTAGTGGTGGGATGTATTCTGGGTCAACGGTGTTTCAGTTTAGCTTCATAGATTTTCAGTTTCAGATGTGTCTTCGGTTTCATGAATGTTTCAGTTTCAGAGAATGTGATTCTATATGCCCAATGATTAAGGCACTTAGTTTACGAAACCAAAGATGGTGGATTCTGAATGGGTAGGCCTATTTTCCCAGCCAGTCGCCAAGAACTGGTGACACATTTTTGCACCATTTCAAAACTTTAAATGTGGGATAGATCTGTGTCTATTTGCTTTGGTTTAGTAATTTCAAATATAGGTTTAGTACCGGTTTGTGTAGTGGCTGCCTCAACAGTATTAATGTTGCCGATATCTCTATACTGAGACTTAGAATTTGTGGCATGACTCATATGAAAATTCACAACACCGCTCAGTAACTGATTCATGGTGCAACTATTAAGTGATTCCTAACAAGCAATAAAGGGCAACTGCCAGAAGGCACAATATCTCCATCTAATAGTAGCTAATTAGAAATATGAAGTATCAAGATTGTGGCAGCTATCACATGAAACTCAATTCAAAAAAGGTAGAGACACAGCTTGCTGACCATGGCGCATCATAAAGAAAATGAAGGCACAATCCATAATGTGCCAGTTTGTGGCATGGTTTTTCAGAGACACAATGCTATGAAGCATGCTGCCACTATTGAAAATCAAGGCAGCCAGCCATAAGAGATAGGGCACAAAGAAAATGAAGGCACAATTCTAATGGATGCTCACCTAATAGCTCAGGCTGCAATAACCAGACACACAGTTTGAATAAACGGCAGCCGATAGAAATGAAGATGGCTACTATCAAGGGAAAATTCTACAAGTCACAGCAAAGACACTATCAAATGAAACTCTCGCAGGCGGAAATAGGGTTACACATTCAGAATACACAGTAACCATTGATGTAATAGTTGAATCAATGGTTCACAGCAAGAAAGCAAAATGCAAGTTATGCGGAGGCTACCAGATGTAAGTGTCCTCGACAATGAAAAAGGAGTTCAAAATTGATGCGGAAGCCACCACGTGGAGCAGTCCGCACACAGGAGAAATAATAAAGTATTTTGTTTCATTTTTTGCATCAATTAGGTCACGTACAACTTGAAAGGCTGATAAAATATTTTAAATGTCCATTAATTAAATGGAGGAGCCTGAGCAGAGAGTAAAAGAAATGAGTACGCAAAATGACACATTTAAGCAGCAGAAGGAAAATTGAAGAAACTTAAAGTCATGCAGAAGCGGCCATGTGGTGGAGTCCGCGTACAGGAGAAACAATGCTTTATCTCATTTAATTAAATGCATTAAATGTGTCACAGGATTTTATAAGAGGCTGAGGCTTTAATATAAGTTTCTTATTATATTAAATGGTGGGGCCCTTTTCATATGGAGCTGAATATTTTATTTAAGTTGCATTAAGGATCTTCACGGGAGTTTGTAGGAAACCGCTCGAGCATTTTTAAAAAGAATCAAGAAACTTGCAGAGAATACCATTTGTCAACACCCGAACAACTTTAAAAGAAACTCAAAATTCAATGGAAGCCACCACGTGGAGTCGTCCATGCACAGGACAGGAAATGAAGTTTGTTTCATTTTATTTCACCATCAAAAGTTATGGGGTTTTATAAGAAAGTCTTTTATTAATGAGACAAAAGTGGTGGGCCCTTCCTTTTAATAAGTGACACTTATTAAATATAAGTTTCTCATATTATAAAGTTATGAGTGAGTGGGAATTTTATATAGCCTCATATTAAATGGTGGGTCCCTGCTTGTAAAATAATGCTTTGTGAAATAAAAAACTTTTAACTCACAGGAGTTAAAAAGTGAAACCCTAAATATGAGCAGCGATTTTTTTTTAATGAGCAAGCTACAAGAAAATAGCGGCGGGAGTTTTCTTTCTCGCACAGAGATATTTTTCCAGCCATGGGAAAAACAAAAGGCCACAGTTCAGTTTCAAATGCCGGATGTGGTGCCAGATTTTGCGGATTCAGTTGTGGATTTTTAGAGGCCGTTGAGAATTTGTTGAGTTTTTGGGGACTACAAATAGCCAGATCCGGCTCACATTCGAGGAGTTCTTCTTCATAGATTCGGAGTTCTACATTTTTCTTATAGATCAGAGATGTTGGAGCCGTAGATAGATTTTCTTTTTCTTGCCTTTGCAATTTTTCTTTATGAGAATGCAACAGTTATTTTTGTGCAGCAACTTTTGCCTCTGTAACTGATCATTCAAATATGAGATGGTGTTCTGTACATTTCTGAGTTTATTCTATTCTTGTCTCTAATTTCTTTGTTTCTCTGCCTTTGTTTAATGTGTTTCTCAAACTAGTTTTAATCATGCATATTAATGCTCTTTGAATCCAGTTAAATCCTTCAAAGTTTAGACATGGTGCAAATAATAGTTTCAAATCGGGTGGATCACCATAGATTAGGCATTTGTTTTCTGCAATCTTGGTTTTCTTTCTGACCTTTTTCTCAAACCCTACTGAAAGAACGGAAGAGCCAGCTTCCCTAAAATCTAGAGGTCACTCTGAGGAGCATTCCCACGTCTCAGAGTTTCCCATGTTGATGCTGGATTACACCCACAGATTTATGCATCAACACATTCATCACAATGGTTATTCATTTACAAGTTGAAATACATAAAGGAACAAGAATTGCATTGAATGAAATGATGACATATCAGATGTCCAACACAAGCCATGGGTTATAGCTAAACATATATATATATAAATAAAATACTATGCATCTAATGAATGAAAAAGTTAAGACATAGCCATCATTGCCTTGTTTTGTCGATCTTCGAAGTAGCCTCCTGTCCTGCTCCTGATCTCAACATGTACCTGAAAAAATGTTCATAAACATCAACAGGATATCATATGCTACAAAATAGATAAAAATCTTGTTACAAAGTAATGAGAGTCAAACTGTTTAATATCTCATCTATCATTATATAGAAAGAAGAAGCCCTTGTCATTCATAATGACATGTGAAATAAATGCTAACTATATTTGCCATAACTGCAAAACCATATGAAGTCTATGGACAACCAATAATGATATAGAGATGAGATGAATATATGCTACAAAAGGAAGCGATTGCCATAGAAAATGAGAGATATCAAATGCATCAGGATGAAGAAAAAATACACAAGTGCCAGCCATGCATTGATCAAAATGAACAACTACGGAATAATGTGGAATGGTTATACATTCAATATCCAATGATCAAATGATAAAATCAGATAATCAAGAAGGAGCATACAAGCTACAAGAGATGTCAAAATAGAGGAATAATTTGAATGCAAGTATCATTTTCTTGTCATAGGATAATGTGCCATGAATAGTTGACAAGGATTTTGATAGAGTGCAGCCATACATAGAACAAAATGTCAAAGTTACAGGAGAGATGAGAGAAACAAAAGTATGCTTTTAATAAAAGTTAAAGCATTGTATCATTTGATACCTTGGAGTTACAGGAAATAAAATGCATCATCTGACTATGACAGTCATAAAGAAATGGAGAATAATGCATTAAAATGATGACAAGATGACATCTTGAGAGTAACACAGAAAGTAACTGATACAAATGTTCATCTGAACTGAAGTTTTTCTTTTTTTTAAGAAGTTATAGGCATGTTATTATGCATACAATAGTGTCATGGACAGATTTCCATTATAGAATATACAAAATAAAAATGTACAAAAAAGAAAGAATATGCTGTGGCCATGATACTGAAGGCCTTGTATATACAGAAAAGAGCAAACCCTCTTCACATTTCAGAAAACCCTAGTGTCATTCTTGTATATGTAGTAAAGAAAATAGGAGAAGGTATAGTAGTGTTACAGAGATGCATATATTCACCATGTCCACAACAAAGAAGGGTTCTTGCATGTAAAGTTGAGATACCCGTTTGAAGTTTTCAAACGCTTGTGTCATTTTTTGTATTCTGGTAAAATGAACATCTATAGAAAGTAGAGAGAAGATAGCCATGGTATGGAGAGGTCTCTATGCACATAAAAAATGAAACCCTTGTTTCATATTTTAAAAACCCTCAAGGTTTTTTCATCTGCACCGAAAAGAATGGACAGAAACAAATGTAATAGACATGTCAACCATGACACATAGAAGAGTTTTTATCAAAAACAAAGATACCCAGTTCAAAAAACCTCAAAACCATCATCATTCTTCAAAGTTACAGTGAGTCAAGTAGGGCTATAGGAGAAGAAAGAAATAATGCTTACCTTGTTATCCTGAATGGAGTTTCAACTGGCCGTGACCTTCAATTTTTCTAAAGGATTTTTTTTGCATAAGTTTGAATTGTAGAAAAGACATAGAGATGCAATAAAAAGAATGTTAGAATTGCACATAATGCATAGTCACCATGGCTGCGGCCATTGAAAGTTTCGAGCTACAAAAAAGAACACAGAAATACCTATAGAGACCGAAATACCCTGTTCACCGTATTACTGCTTTCTTTCTTGCAAAGAAATTGCCAAGTTTGGACTGTTGAAGCAAAGAAGATGGAGAAAAAGACCAGAGAGTACCAAACCCTAGCAGCAGCATGGAGAAGTTGTAGAGCCAACAACAAAGATTGCAAAATGAAAATGAGATAACTTTTAGGGTTTCCTCATTGTTTTGTTCGATGGAGTCGTTCTTCATTTTTTATTTTTTGACTTTGCAAATATAAAACATCATTGCCTTATCCAAATGCATCATGGTCAACACTTGACAACTAATGGTTCCTAGTGATAATGAAATGAAAAGGCCAACAACATATCACATGTTCCCTTTGATTTTGCTAAGTTAAAAAAAACTTTTTCAAAACCTTATTTCCTATGTGGTCAACTTATGGTAGTCGAGATACCTTCTAATCGAATGCATGGTCAAGTATACACCTTGTTATCACATGCAAACATGTCAAAGCATCCAAAAGATTCTTCTTCATTATGCATGGTGATCTGCAAAGGGAAAAGGGAATCTTTTATACCTTATGCATTTACTTAAGGTCAAGAGTCAAAAGGTAAAGAACATATGAAGACAAGATATGCATACAAGGTGATGGCATTATGAGAAGGGTTGATTTTGACATGATGGTGCTTGTATAAGCAGTGAGGTGGCATTTTGCGAGGTATAGAGACAAAGATGAGGTGGTAGGGTATTGACACATGGACAATTTATTTTATCATATGCCATTGTGTAAAGCCTTCAAGGCTTTGATTTATTTTGCAGAGTGTATAGTAATATGCTCATCATTTTTATGATTTTTATGGAAAATACATTGTAATGCCTTCTAAAATATTTGGCAAAATTATGAACCAGATATTATCTATTTTTTGCAAAAATCAAATCAAACAGAAGATGAGATAAAACTGCCATAACATTGTAAAGTTAGTTCCAAAGAAATCAGTTATAAATTGCTTTTAAAACTTAACTATTTTTAGGTAGTACATAGGCTAATAAAACAAATCAGATAGTCTTTTGGATTTGTTTTATTTAGAGTCATATAAGACAAAATTTGAAGATTTCATGAGAAGAAGAAAGCAACTTTATGGTGGGGACACATTAGGAGATCCTTTGGCATCATGATTTATCAGTTTGGACTCTTTTTAAGAGATTTTATTTCTTCTTTTCTAAGTAGCTTGAAAATGGACCTGGAGTATATTTTTAGGAGCTTTATTCTAGCTTTCAGGAGGAGATTTTTCATAGCATATATCTCAGATTTTCCTTTGTTTTCAAGAGTTCCAATTTCAGTTTTCAGTTTCTGTTAGAGTTTTAGAGATCCGAGTATAGAGAGATAGAGTCTTCCTCTCACATCGAGAGTGTTCTACTCATTTAATTCATTGTACTCATTATTCCCTCAGTTATTGAGCAACAACTTGCCTTCATATTTTGTCTAATTATTTGCAAGTTAATCTTATGTTGCATTGTGATGAAAGTTTGTCCTTTGCTTTGTCTTAGCTTGTGATTTTTTTACAAAATCTTGGTTTAATTCAAGTTGCATGTTGTGTCTACCAGACCTTCATGTGAAATATTTATGAGTTAAATGATCTGAGTGTTGTGAGGACTAGAGTTCAATAATCTATTTCTGAGTAAGGTCTGTTAGGTGATTCAATCTTCAAGATAAATAGGATTCATTTCTTTTAGTATATCATTCTATCCCTTTTCCCCACAAGTCATTAGATTAAGAAATCATAAGGAGAACCAGCTCACTTTGGAGATTCATTCTCATTATAAGAAACCCACATCCTAAGAATGTTTCCATGTTTCAACAAGTAGCTAAGTTTCTGTGATCTTAGTAGGGTGCATATCTAATTGACAACATGCATATCATGTATAAAGAGGTTATAATGGCAAGCATGCTGAAATGGATAATAGACAGTTACAAACCTGATATATCAATTTTGTATATATTGGCTGCTATCCCAATTTTTGTATATATTGGTTAATAGTTACAAACCCGATAAATCTTCCAATGTTATAAAGTTTTTATATAGCAAGGTACCCAAACTATTAATCATAGTTAAATAAAACTCAGGTGAAGACGGGCAAGATGTGATGGCTACTATGGCAGATTTGTAACCATTTTTGATACACTATATTTAATACAAAAAATATATAGACTAGCACAAAAAACTTGCTATTCAATCCTAAACACTATGTGTTTCATCCTAATTGTTGTGATCCTTTATCTAATGTGCAAAATTGATTTTTCATATGAGAATGAATTGATAGAATGTGAACTTGAAGAACTACCTAGCTTTGCATTCCTGGTATTTGAATCTATAAAGGTTGTGTTTAGAGACACAATTTAGCAGTTTTCCAACTTGATACGTGAACCAATTCTCCTAGGTCAAACCCCTTGGCAAGTTAGATTAAAAATAATGACTGATATGAAAGCAAACTTGCATGAACATGCAAATTGCCTATATGATGATGATGTGGATTTGATTCTCTGTTGCCCTCTAAAAATCAAAGTGTGCTATAATGGTTTTTTTCTATGTCCTCTTTTTCTTGATGTGAATTAATTGCACATTGAATGTATTCAAATACCATGACATAACAATATGTCACACAAAAGTGTGTCAAGTTTGGCTCATAATAGCTAGTAGAAAGACACAAGAGAGTTGAATTTTGAATATAATTGTTTCAATTGGGGATCATTGAAATAAGTGGATGTTGCATCACTTAGAAATGAACCTTAGGGCTAAAATGATAATTTCAAGACAAGAAGTGAATGCATAGAAATAAGTGCAAATGTAAAATTAGAATGCATAAAGGGTCAATGTATGAAAATTGATACAAATAAAGATAAAATGAATATAGTTAAGAATATGAATTAGGCCAAGGTGAATTTTGAATATAATTATTTCGATGAATGTATGAAAATTGATACAAATAAAGATAAAATGAATATAGATAAGAATAAGAATTGGGCCATGAATGAAACTGATGCAGAGCCAATAGTGGAAGCACTCAATTCAAAGGTGAAATACCCATCAACCCACAATATGGATACTTATTGCTCAAATAACTTTTAGAAAAACCTTCATTAGGTCTAAACAATACCAAAATACATTCATTATTCTCTATTGGCAAGACCATAAGCTATCAGCCAACTTCAAAACCCTTCCACTGACATACATCGATCCTACTGATAGCCAACTTCACTTACCCTACGGCATGACTTAATTCCTTCGACACTGTCTCCATACCTCCCGTTGATATGCTGATAACTAACCCATAGGTGACACTTAACGTTTATCACCCCGATCGGTGAGAATACATACTGTCGGCTCAACACAACTTCATTCACCTAATGGTTCTTCTCACACCGATGTCTACAACTTCGCACATACATTACTTGACTTGTTGTGCCGGTCTTCCTTACCTTTTCTACCAGTCACTCCTTGTATCATTTGAAATGCACATTTTCAATGTATCTTCACAACATACAACCGTGGCATAGAATTGCGGGATACACACGAAATGATACTCACATACATTCGCAATATACACAAGAAATGTTCTTCAACATACATTAGTGATATACACATGAATTGTATACCTGATATACTTTAGCGATATACACATGAGATGTATATTCTCATACATTTGTGATATACATAGAAATTGTATATTTGGTGAAACAATATAGAATTCACTCTGATAACTGTTTCTGCACTTTGTAACCGAACGAACTACACAAGAACTACAAAACTCAACCGAAGTGAAAGCAATCTAGCACTATGAAGGTCATTCCATTGATTTTGAAGAAATCTTAACCAGTGGAATGACTCCAATCTACATTCCTATAATTAGACCAAAACACAAAATTGCTTTATTCCTCCAGAATATACATACAAATCTATTCTTCCTCTCCGTCTTTCCTCTTTGTCTATTTTTTCTTCATGAACAGAGACCAACTATATAAAGACTCTCACACGTTGGCAGTTACAAGATGGAAAACGAACCACCACTGCCAACCAGTTACAATTCTAATGACACGTATGCCGTTATTCGGCCAACTAAGATTCAACATGGCACTAAGGCCTTACAATATAACATTTGGACACAATAGAAAAATATGAGGAATCCTCCAGATTCTCAATGTCTCAAGGTGCTCCTACACCATATAACCAACCAACAAAGATTTCCAAGTCCCTTGGAAATGTACCTACAAACAAAAAAACTACCTTTTCCTGCATCTCTGTCTGGCTTCATCTTTCACTCTTCAACTTCAGGCTTCAGGCTACAAATCTTCATATCAATGGACTAGTGACCAACCAACCAACAAAATCAAACTACCATCAACTTCAGAGCATCTTCAGGCTCCTTCTACTCCCATAAGTGGAGTACTCTCAGACTGATCAACTCCTCAACGACTACAACACAATGCTCCATCAGATGTCCATCCTACACGCTGCTTCACAGACCCATTCCTCACGTCCAACAGTAGATCCTGGTGATGCACCTACCACTCTCTCCTCAATGGCCTCACTTTGCACCCTCTTCTAGCCAAATCTCTGTTGGTGAATGGTCTTGACAGACCTCATCATCGTCTGCCCATAGGAATCCTATTCCTTCTCACAACTAGATGGCACGCACATCTACAACAGTCTAGCAACTACTGCCAGCCTTCAAATACCTTCTATGATCTCTTTCTTCAAAATGGTCACCAAACATTTTATTTCACTCTTCATCTCCTTCTTAGAATTCACAACACCTAGACCTTTCGCTAGCTCTTTCACCAAATCTTTTGCTAGATCTTTCGCTAGCTCTTTCACCAGATCTTTCACCAGCTCTGATACCAATTTGATGCAGAGCCAACAGTGGAAGCACTCAATTCAAAGGTGAAATACCCATCAACCCACAATATGGATGCTTACTGCTCAAATAACTTTTAGAAAATCCTTCGTTAGGTCTAAACAATACCAAAATACATTCATTATTCTCTATCGGCAAGACCATAAGCTATCGACCAACTTCAAAACCCTTCCGCCGACATACATCGATCCTACCAATAGTCAACTTCACTTACCCTTCAGCATGACTTAATTCCTTCAGCACTGTCTCCATACCTCTTGTCGATACGCCGATAACTAACCCATCGGTGACACTTTACATTTGTCACCCCGATCAGTGAGAATACATATTGTTAGCTCAACACAACTTCATTCACTCGATGGTTCTTCTCACACTGATGTCTACAACTTCGCACATACATTACTTGACTTGCTGTGCCGATCTTCCTTACCTTTTCTACCGGTCACTCCTTGTATCATTCGAAATGCACGTTTTCAATGTATCTTCACAACATACAACCATGACATACAATTGCGGGATACACATGAAATGATACTCACATACATTTGTGATATACACAAGAAATGTTCTTCAACATACATTAGCGATATACACATGAATTGTATACCCAATATACTTTAGCGATATACACACGAGATGTATCTTCTCATACATTTGTGATATACACATAAATTGTATATTTGGTGAAACAATATGGAATTCACGCCGATAACTGTTTCTGCACTTTGTAACCAAACGAACTACACAAGAACTACAAAACTGAATAGAAGTGAAAGCAATCTAGCACTACGGAGGTCATTCCACTGATTTTGAAGAAATCTTAACCAGTGGAATGACTCCAATCTACATTCCCGTAATTAGACCAAAACACAAAATTTCTTTATTCCTCCAAAATATACATACAAATCTATTCTTCCTCTCTGTCTTTCCTCTCTGTCTATTTTTTCTTCACAAACAGAGACCAACTATATAAAGACTCTCACACGTTGGCAGTTACAAGATGGAAAACGAACCACCACTGCTGACCAGTTACAATTCTTTTAGTTCAGTTACAATTCTAATGACACGTATGCTGTTATTCGGCCAACTAAGATTCAACATGGCACTAAGGCCTTACAATATAACATTTGGACACAACAGAAAAATACGAGGAATCCTCCAGATTCTCAATGTCTCAAGGTGCTCCTGCACCACAAACCAAAGACAAGAGTAAGATATTACACGAGCCCAAAACTAAATGGGAAATAGCATGGACATACTAGTTTTACTGTTACATTTGCCACATGATAGTTATTTTTTTTTAATTTTTATTTTTAAAGATTTCCCACCATCTCACATATACTATTAATAGCAATGGTCTATGTTTAATCCTTCAACCTCACTTCTTTTGCATTGATGCCTAGAGGCTTTATACAAAGGTGACCGTGTTCACAAAAATTATTTTATAGTTAAAAATTATATAACCATGTTCACAAAAAACTATTTTATATTTAAAAATTATATAACCGACATATTTCTTTTAAATGAAAGCACACAAGAATTAAATTTAAGATATTTTATATTTAAAATATATATAACCGACATAGTTTTTAAATGAAAGCACACAAGAACCAAAGTGTATTCGGGAAGCATAGAAAGCATAGAAGTTATTCCAATGGTAAGTGCATTATATTTTTGTTAGGGTTACCTTTTGTTTTCTGTGTCATTATATTTTTGTTAGGGTTACCTTTTGTTTTCTGTATGTTACATTTTATTAGGTTATTTTATTAGATATATTAGTTTTATAGCCAATGTCACAGCTCTCTTTTATCTTAGGTCAAAATCATGCCTGCTGAGGATGCATTCTACAGGCTTCCTGATTCTCTTCTTTCTTTCATACTATCAAAAATCCCAATAAAAGATGCTGTCAAATGTTCTATTCTTTCCAAGAGGTGGAGATTTCTCTACAGTGAGATGCCTGTACTGACTTTCTCTCCAGATCTTGTTCTTGGGCCTGGCCACCCTTCCCTCGATCCACTCCTCGTCTCAAGGGTTGAGAATATAATTTCCAACATTTTGCTTCTGCATTCACAGAATCTGGAGTCCTTGCACCTCAGAAACACCGGGTTCGATGATAACCAACGGAGCTTCTCTCGAGAAAGTGTGTGCAAATGGGTAAGATATGCATCTTGGTGTAATGTTCAACGCCTCACTCTGTTCGATCACTTCGTGCCGGAGGAGACCGAGTTCCCCTACTTAGTGCCGCTTGAGCGCCGCCTTGCGCGAGTTCCCCTACCCCCTGCTCTATTTTCATGTTCGCGTCTGGTAACACTAAATCTGCGTGACTACCTTCTCACCAGTTTACCAATCAATTTCACTGGATTCCCCCACCTCCTTAATTGCTACTTCGATGATGTTGAATTGACAGATGAGTCTTTAGTCTCCTTCATTTCTCTCTGCCCTCTATTGCAAAAACTTGAAATAAAAGGAGATTTTGTGTTAAACAATGTCGTAATCTTTTCATCCACTATTGAATATTTGGATATCTGGAGAGCAAACTCTCTATCTCTTAACTGCCCCAAACTCAAAGTGCTGGTGGGGGACATCAGTGAGGATTTGAGTGTAAATGGTGTACGCTTCTATGAGTTTTCTTGTGCCGTAATGAGTCTTAAAATGCATAGTGCAAGTACTCTGAGGGAATTGTCCATGGCTTGCACACAAGGTTCAGCAAGTAGATTTCTTCACATAGTAGGCAATTTCCAGTCCTTGGAGGAACTTGACATCCAAATAAATGAACCCTTTGAAAGGGAAGCAGAGATGGATGTGCCTCTACTGAACCTGCTTCACAGGCTTCCAAATCTTCAGTTTCTTGAAATATTCCGCTTGTCTGTTCAGGTATTTACGCAAACTTTCAAATCTAAAGTTCAATAGTTCGAAGTTTAAGTTGATATTATTAGAAGATCTGCATTCTGAATATATATAAATGAAATATGAAAGACTTCTTTTTAAGCAATTCATTAGAACTTGGCTTATAGTTTGAGAAAGGAAACCTTGGTAAAGTTGCTTATTCCTGCTACTGCAATGCAGGAATTGGCAAGAGATCCTATACCTGTCTGCCTTCCGTCTCCACATGTTAACCTCAAGATAATCCGTGTAGAGATACTTCAGTTTGACAAGAAGGAAATCGCAGTAATAAGTTGCTTGCTTCAGAGCACGCCCTTTCTTGAAAGAATGGAAATGCTGCTACCTTACGAATGGGATGTAGGTCAATGTAGGTCTTTCGTTAAATATATTTCGGACCTGAGGAGAGCATCCCTAGCAGCAAGGATAACTGTAATTGATTGAAATACATGGTTTGCTCGAACTATAGGCTTTAAAAACTATGGCCTTTGAACTTCATAACTGTCTCCTCTAATAACTTGTTTATGTATTTTGATTCCATGCTCTTTTTGGCTTTTGTTCTGAAAGTTGTTTGTGTCGTTGAAGCTCCATTTGCTTTCACTGGCAATAAAGTCTGGTTATGATTACATGGATCTTCAATGTGGGGAAGGACTGACCCTTTATTGGAATGAAGGAAAATATGAAGGAAAATAATAGATGTTAATACATACTGCTCACATTTAATGCTATTTTTATGAACATATCTTAACTGGAGCTGTTAAAAACATGGCACTTTTATTGTTTTGTATCAAGGTATTCTAAAGTTCTACTTTCAATGCTTTAAATTCCTACCGTCCATTTTTAGCATCTGCCCAATCGCCTATATGGTTATTTGTCTGTTTGTGTTTTATTATTATGTGTCAGGGAAGTATTTTTACTGTTAATTTGGTGAGATTTTAGCAGGAGATCCATTTAACCAATTAATTTATTCATATTCATATATGTTAAAAAAAAACTGATAATAGATGTTTATTTAACCCCTTCACAAGAATGAGTCTCTTTTAAAATCTGGGCAGCAAAAAATCAACACACCCAAAAGCAGAACCCATAGGCCTAAGGAATAACTATAGACAACATACTGGGAAAGCAAAAATATTTCATATCTCATTTCATAATCTAGATAAACATACTGGTTTTTATTTTGTGAAAAATAGCAATTAATAAATTCATGCCGTTGAGAATTTTAAAAAAATGTTTCATAAAAAGTGGTTGGGGGGTAATATCCCTTGAATTTCTCAGTAAAATCTCAACCATTCATCTAAAGTAAGTTTTCAGTATAAAATCTCAACCATTCACATCCTCAATCAAAAATCTATCCTTCATCATATCATATGAGAAAACTATGTTAAGGAGCTACATCAATCAACTACATCAAGCACAAGTGACAGGTACATGCTACCAAAATCTTGTGAGAAGCTTGAACAAATACATCTTATGGGAAAATCCACTCAACAAGCGAGATCATTGATTTGGTAAGTGAAGGTGAGAACAGTTGGTTTGATCTTCTTTATGTTAAATTGGAGGTTACATAGAATTTGGAATAGGAATCCGAGTTTTCTTTTTTCACTTTGCTTTGTTCCAAAATTCATCTATACAATAGCAATTAATTTTGTGCATCCACATTATTGGAATGCCTAAGGATTATATTTGTATAAATATGCAAGTTCTAATTTAGAGGAATAACCTTGTGATTTCCACCTGATTGACGTGTTGTTGTTAATGAGTTATAGTATCTTATGTTTTAAAGCCATGCAAGATTGAGTATAATGTCACTTGACTTTATGATACATACCAAATGATTGTTAATTATAATTATTTGATAGTGCTAAGTTAGGATACAATGGACAAATAAGAAGAGGAAGATTAATCAAATTTGAGATCAATAAACTTTAAAGCATGATGCCCAAAGGTTCTTGCAACTTTGTAAATTTTTTGTTAGCATTTGGTTTGAAAGAAGGAAAAGTATTAGAAACTTAATGTACATTATCCTACTTATCTTTTTAATCTTTGTATTTTTTTAGTGTGATCTAGTGTATTTTAAAAAACTTTTTTTGTTCATATAAATGCATATTTCAACAAAAGAACTTGATGTAGTGTTTTAAAATTTGTAAATGTTTTTGATATTATAAGGTGACAAACTAGGGGCCGATCCCTTACAAAAGCAGAACCCAAAAAGGGCAAAAAGGCTTAGAAACCAAAAAGTGCCAGGACCACCATAGACAGCTTACATACAACCGATATATAGCAAAATGAAAGTATTAGTAAAAAGCCAGCCAACAAAAAGCATAGAAAAAAAACTAGGAAAGGATGTCTTCCTAGCCTTAAGAAAGAAACTCAAACATTTTGTAAAATTCTTTAGCCCTATCATCATCAACACCATTGGTGAGGACATCATGTTCCTGTAGTAGAGAGAGATTAGCCATGGCCGGCCTGCAAAGCATGCTTGTGATGAACCTGCCAAGAGAAAAGACCATCTTTTCAAGAAAATCCACCCGCTCCTTCAAGTGAGAAACATCATCAGAATGATTACCTTCCTCATTAACTTTCTCCTCCGAACCACCTTCATCTTTGTTACAATCCTCCTAAAAACAATTAGGGTCATTAGGAATCTTAGTGGGGACATAGTGAACATCATTCTCATTGTTGTCATTAGTGCCAGTAACCTTCACCTGATCAGTAGTATGTCCCTCATCAATATAGTCACCAGTAGGAGAAGAATTATCAAACCCTTTAATGTCCTCAATCATAGATATAACTTACCCCTCAATCTTTTCAATACCACCCAAATCTTCAATAACAATCTCCTAAATATCATCACTCTTGGATTTAAACTCCCCCTCTTGAGTAGAGGCTTCAGAATTGCTTTCAGAGTAACCAATCAGGTTTAGCTTAGGAGTTGGTTTGCCAGCAATATGACCAGACTACCTAACAACAACAAATTTACCTTCCAGCTTGACTTTTTTCAAATTTCTTGAGGGTCCGTCCCTGGCCAAATCCTGGTCATTCTAGGGCCCAGAATCCTCAATGTCCTCTTATCCACATCAAAAAGACATTTTTTGGATTTCAATTTGGATTTGATAAGAGGGTTTTGAACCTTTTTGATAGTAGAACATTTAGGAGTACCCGAAGAAGGAGAACCTTTAGGAGACTGCTTAGGAGTAGTATGACCAATTTTCACAGAGGTAGTAGGGGTTTCAGCAGAGGGTTCAAGACTAGAGGGCTTAATAGAAGAGGGGTGAGACAAAGCCAAATGAAACTTATATAACCTATGGATAAGCCCTTGATGGAGGGGAATAGGCTTTTCATCAGGCTTTTTAAGAAAAAACTTATTAACATTAAGAACAGAGAACTCAAGAGATGAGAGTAGAAAGTAGGGGAAACTAATAGTAGCATTCCTTCTGAAGTGATTTAACAAAGGAAGATAGTAATGATAAAACCTAGTGAAGTAGACCTCCAGAGTGAAGTACTTCATCACCATATAGCACATATCTGCCCACGATTCAAGAAGTCTGGCCCTCTCAAACCCTCCTTGATAAGGCACCAACTCCTCACCTTCACCAAGGAAGAGCTTCTGGTTCTGAACATCTGAAACCCTAGACTTCTTTTATAGCTTCGTATCCCAAGCAGATAAACCTGTGGCCATGGCAATTTCATTCTCTGAGACCTCAAAGATGATGCTCCCAATTTGAACCTTACGATTATCCCATGATTGGGTGAATTGAATGGATAAATTTTCATCATGTCCATTCAGACACTCAAGAAATGGAGTGCAACACCTTCTTTGCAATAATGCCAGACCAAGACATTATCTTTGAATTCCCCGCAGTTATTGGGTTCAATTTTGATCCTGTCTCCTCCCATAGTGGAAAACTAGTAAACCCCAAAGAACTTAGAGAAGAGAGTGGCAGAAGTAAGAAAATCTCCTTTCAAAAGGCTCCTAGCAATGAGAAGTAAAGAATGGTAATAAAAAGGCAATAATGGAAATATGAGCATAAATAGGGAAATCATTATACTAATTTCCCAAAATCCTTATGTAATAAACACCCATTAATTGCTCATCCTTCACACACATGCATAGCTATCTAAACTCATTCTGAGCACCAGTAGATTGTCTAATCAGCATGACCTAATTTAAAAACAAGCCACGTAGGTAAGCCAAATGAAATGATGTGTCATCATCCTAAGTTGGTTTGTTCTTTTTGAACGGTATCCCCAATCTGATGCAGGATATTACGAAATGGGCGCCAACAATGCCAATCATGTAACTGCTGACCAAAATTTGCCAGGCCGTCAGCAACAATATTCCCTTCATAATAAACATGAGAGAAGGAAATGACAGGAATGGCTTGTATAAGAGTTTGAATATCAGCCACAATGTCTCTAAGTTGTCATCCACACTCTGAAACTTTAGTGACAACATCTATAATAACTTTGGAGTCACCCTAAACATGAAGTTGGTGAATTCCTAGAGATATAGCCAACTTAAGACCCCATAAAAGAGATGAAGCTTTAGCAAAGTTATTGGTCTGGTTCCCAATTCCTCTAGATTAAGCAGTAATTAAATCTCCTCTTTCATTCCTTATAATTCCTCCTCCACTAGCCTTACCATTCGACTTAACAACACCATCAAAATTCAGTTTAAGCCTATTGATAAATGAGAGGGGGGGTGAATCAGTTATCTTAATTACTTCAACTTTTTGTTCTTCTTTAACAATTAGTGCAGCATCAAATCATATAAGTAAACATAACCATGAAAGCAGAAATAACTTCAATACACATAACACAATGATTTTGACGTGGAAACCCCTGTTAAGGGAAAAACCACGGGGTGACTAACCCAAGATTGTATTCTCTGTTAAAAGAATAAGATAGTACAAAATGGCACTTGCCAATTAGGGCTCACTACCCAAGCACACTGCTCACAAGAGGCTCACTGCCTACAAGATACTCACTGTCTACAAGGTATAAAGAAAGTAACCATGTGATTGAACTGATGAGAGGCATCCACATATGCTGAAGTTTAGTTCCGGTTAGGCTCAATACATTGATCTACTACACTTCATTCTTCCTCTTTTTTATTACTGTTGTCCTATTACATACCAGACCTCTATAGCTGCTTCCACACTACTCTTTGCTTTTCTTCGCACAACACAATATGCCACACACACCTTCACATCTAAGTTCATCTGGTATATATATCTACACAAAGGATTTCAACATCTTTCTAGTCGGCATCTAGAATACTCAATATTTTCCCAAACTCTGATCTGTCGGCTGAATCCTTGCATACTAAGTGATGCATATCAAAGAGATACTTATAGAAGTCATCAATCATGTTGGCTAACCATGAATGATCCCTCAAGAAACTTGATCACCATCAATTTCTCATCTGGATTAAGGTCTGATGCTCTGTCGGTTAGTTCTTCCTCAGTCTACTCTACCAAATAGGAGCCCAACACTTAGATGCTCATAACTCTTTACTCTTTCATCACCGGAGGCTCAATCTCTAGAATGTATCAGTCATGGTACTCCTCTTGACTTACCCAAGTCCGTACTTTGCTGAGATACTTCCTCTAAGAGATTCAGACCTGATTGTTGAACCTTGTTGCATCCTCTGTTCTTGGTCACCGGACCAAAATATTCTTCAATCTAACTTTCGGTATAGACATACCATGTCCTACGGATGTATAAGATGGACTTTGTTGCCATCAATGACAACATTCATGAAGCCACACGGTGTCTCTTGCCAACAACCTCCTCCTTTGGCATTGATGGCAACACTTAGTGAAAAATGACTAAGTGTCACACTACACTCCCCCTTAGCTAGATTCCACATTTTTCATTGCTCCTCACTCCCCCTTTGACATCAATGGCAAAGGGTAGAATCTGCACACCAAAATTCCCAAAAATCTAACTATACTTAGCTGCATAAGTATATATACATGTTATGCTTACATATACTAAAGTATATCTACAAAAGTTGTCTTCAACTGGATAAATTCTATTGCCCAACTCTACTTCATCCTGTCCAAAATTGAGATGTGACCACTCAATAGGAATGCAAAAGCTTCTGCCCTCTTTAGATCTGTCGGATCACTGGTCCATGCTGTGGTCTGAGCCTCAGTTAGGGCCTCATGCATGGCCTCTAATTTAGGGATAATTATCCCTTTAAGTTCACCCATCCTACTTATTAATTCTTCCTTTCCTTTTCAAGTTTCTTTAGTTCATTTAGAATGGCAATAGTCTAACATTCCTGGTTTAATATCGATGTGGTGAGAAGATCAAAATTTTGAGATACACTTGACAGTTTGTCCTCTTGCTCTTTGAATTTCTTCTCAATATCATTTGTTAAATAAAATTTATATATTTCTCTGCCATCTTTAAGAGCATTTTCTAAGCTCTTTATCCCAATATCCATAGTTCTCCTATCATTTGTTATTAGCCCTTGTACTTCGGAGAATCTCTTACCCAAAAATTCTTTCCGGACTTTCTCTTCTGCTACTTTCTCTAAAGAGTTAAAATGTGTATTAACAGAATTAACAAGAGACTTTAGATTACCGGATGTGGAGGCCGAAGGATCCTTTTGGAAGGATGGCATGATTTTCTCTAGCACATCAGATGCAATCTCTATTAGCTCATAGTCTTCCATGTGAACTTTAGAAGCTTTTCTTTTTCTTTGGCTTGAGCAAAAGATGCTACCTTCATTGTATGGACTGGAGAGAGAGAATCAAAATTGAATGGTCCTTGAAGTACCTCCAGTTCATCTAATTCCATCATTTCTTTTGTCAAGAAGTTTTTGACTGCTTCTACAGTGTCTCTTACTGGAGACAGAGTTTTCTTCCCTTCTGCAGCCTCAACACTGTCACTTGTAGTCTTCTCTGTCTAACCTTCTTCTCTTCCCTTCACTTCTTCTCCTTGATTGATGCTCTCTTCTTTTCTTTCTTTTCCTTCAATTCTAGAGTCTGTAAGGGGATCTGGAAGAGAGGTGTCTACTTCTCCATGAACTTCCTCTTCTAGAACAGAGGAATCTAAGTCCTTAGCTTTCTCTTTACTTGTCTCCTTTGTCTCTTTTGCAACTATCTTAGTATATTCTTATTTGTCATCCATGGCAGAGGGTTCATCAGCTAAGTCCTCTATAATAGGAAGATTGAATCTTTTAAAAGCATTCCAGAGGATATCTTCTATTTCTTTAGCCACCTAATCAGTCTCTCTGAGCATAAGCTTATTCATTCTGGCTTTGCTCTAGAACTCATCCTTGCAATCCTTGAAGATCATGTTCTTTTGTTGAGGGGTGATGGAAGGATAGAGTTGGATAACAATCTGCTCCTAGATTTCTAGGTCTTTTGCCATGGCATTGTTCTTTCTCATTTCAAGTTCCTTTTCTAAACTTTTGGGAATCAGAGATATAATTTCAATGAATGCTTTGTTATAGATGTTTAGATACCTGACTATGGCATCTTGCAAGATCTTTTGATCGGCTTCATTATATTCATCATAAAATTCAGTCATTGGTTGCAGGTTTCCATCCACAATAACTGATTTGATGATATCATCAATGCAGAGAGTAGGCTTTTCAACGAATTCTTCTGCCTCTTCTTCCTTTTTATGACCGGTAGAGGGTTCACCAGAAGTTTCCTTCTTCTTCTTCATTTTCTTTACTTCCTCATCAGTCTTAGTTTCTTCATCATCCTTCTGACTTGTATAGGATCTTGTTGCCTTTTTCTTGGTTCTCTTCTCTCCCCTTTCAGATGTCTGGGCTTCCAGTTTTGATGCTTTTTGGCTCTTGGAGGTGGTGGATGCAGATCTTTTGGAGGATTTAGTCTGGGAGGGGCTTGCACTGGAGCACTTTCTATTTCTTGCCTTTCTTTTTCTACCCTTTCCATCTTCTCTCTATTGGTATCAACTGCCTCCTTTGATATTCCATGCCTTTTGGTGAATTCTTCTACTTCCCTTATTACTTTCCTCTTGATCTCAAGCTGTCTCAGTTCAACATGAACTTTTACACTCAACTCTTGGAAGGTCCCAAACCTTTCTGCCTTAGGGTCCCTGGGCTGACTCAGCAAGTGTTGGATGTGTAGCTCTAGGATTTTCTCATCAACCTCATACCCCATTGGTATGATCCACACTATTCTAGGTTCCACTACCTCCATCAGGCATTGATCAGTGTCTACCATAAAACACATTGTATCCTTGTACTTCTCAACCAATGATTGGGGGATTCTTTCTCTAGCTTGCATCATACTCTGAAAGTTCTTGAAGTAGCCCTAGAGTGTTGTATTCTGTGCCTTGGCATCACCAATTCCATGCAAATAATCTCTTATTTGTATGGCTACTGGTCTGTCATTTTGCCATATTCAACCACTGGATCTGGGAAGCTCATTCATAAAGTAAAAGAACAAACACAATATTAGCCCACCATACTTGAATGAGTTCTTCTTGTCCTTCTTGATCTTTTGTATGTTTTCCAACAGTTGGATTAGAAGAAGCTCACAAAGATCATAATCTGCATTCTCCCTTAACATCTGATAAGTAGCATAGATTGCAGTTTCAGATATAGAATTCTCCCTGCTGGAGTGATATATCTTATAGCCAATTATCATGGATGTAAACTTGATATTCGAATCAGTGATATCTTTAATTGTCATTGCTCTCTTGTCAAATTTTGATCTTGTTGCCTCACTCACTGTCTAATTCTTGACGGATTTGAGAGTAGGTAACCCACCAAATGAGTGCAATCCGGTAACTGTCCTAATGGCATCCTTGGTTATCTTGAATGGCCTCATCAACCACATAAATTTTTCATGCATTCTACTCATAACATACTAGACCCATTCATCTTCTGTAAAATAGGAGAAATGAATGCAATGTCCAAAATGCTTGTCTCAAACCCATTCATCTATTAACTGATTGTGATAGATATACATTAGCTTGGATTCCCCAAATTCCTCAATGTTTGCATGAATATGTGCCCTAACATCTTCTACATGCAAAATTCCATGCAGAATGCTTGAAAAGGTGCCTAGGGGATCAACTTCTAGGGATTTGTAGGGATGTTTCTTGAATTTAGGATGTGGCCTATTAGTGGTCTTCACAACATTCAAAGTAGCCATCTTTAAAAAGATTCAGAGAGAGGTTTTCAAGAGTGGAAAATACCTTTTACGCTTCTAGGGTTCACAATATGAGATGGATCGGATTGCTGGAAGAATCAACTTTTGCGGTTGATCTTTGAGAGGCTTGAGACAATATTGTTGCAGAGCTCCTTTTCTCTTTTTCTCGAATGCAAATGTACAAATGATGAACAAAAGAACCCTTTTATTTCTGTGCAAACCCTGATTCCATTTTGCAATAAATGCACAACTTAGGTTATTCCAATTGCCTTATTTTCCTTGTTTCTGAGAGAGATCTTTCCAGATCACCGAGATGCGCCTAGAATGATAACTTACAAAGTATCTCCCTTTCTCCAATCATTTCATCTAACTACAAATTCAAATATTTCAATTTTGAATTATACCAGATCTAACTAAGAAAGTCCTACTTTTGCTAGATGATTGTCAAACCAGATTAATTTTGGATGATTAATCTTTTCAAACTTATTGCAGATCTTTCATATATTTACCAAGGGTTATTTAGATGTTTCTCTAAGAGCCCTTTCAATCCACAACTTTCCATGTGCCAATTTTAGGCACCAATTGACTCGCTAGGAGAAAATGTTTTCTTTTGTGACTCCCCCTGAGCTAGAGCTCATCTATTTAGTTTCCGGAAGGAATATCAGCACTAGATTCTAGTGTGGATCCATCCCCAAGATTTTCTATACTTCTATTTACCTAAATTTTGTTCATCTCCCTTTGAATTTCTTCTACATTCACTTTTCCTTTTCCTTTGTCTTGGTTTTGATTATGATGCACCGGACCCTTTTTGTCCTGATTCTTACTTCTGCAGAATTTGGCAATATGACCGGATCTATTGCAATTGTAGCAAACAACATTTCTTTGTATATTTGACTAGTATCCTCTTGATCTACAATGATTAGCCATATGTCCCATTCTATTGCATGCAAAGCATCTACCATTGAATGAATTGTTTATTTGCATATTTCTACACTCATGAGATTTGTGACCATACCTTTTATAGTTAAAACACTGTCTGGAGAACGATGAATTAGTTTGATTTATTTTTCTTCTGTACTGATTTGCTTTATGACCAAAGTTATTGCAATTGTGGCAATATCCATTGAAGGATGGATATTTTTGAGCATTTGGTTGCCTTACCGGAGATCTTCTAGGCCTATTCCTTGGATTTCCTAATCCAGAGTTCTTCTGACCAAAGCTGGAGCTTTCAACTTTCTAATACCCCAAGCCTTGCTTGTCATCTATCCTCTTTTGTCTTTCAAGAAGAACTTCAAGTTGAGTAGAGCTTATCTTGAATTTCTCTTTGTATTCATTTGTTGTTTGAAGATCCCTTTTAAGAGTGTCAATCTAATTCTCAAGTTGTTCTTCATTATCTCTAGCTTCTTCAAGATCAGATTCCAGATGTGTGATTATTCTATCTATTTTGTGGTAGTCTTCTAACTTCTATTTGAGAGATTGTTTTAGATTATCTTCAATTTTTCTTTTTTCTTCAATTTCTTGGGTGAATTTCATAACCCCTGATTCCATTTCATGGCTTACCATAATGACCTCTTTTGATAGATTCTCACATAATTTGTTCTTCTCATTCAGATCTTCATTAGTATTATTGGCTTCACTTTGACTTGCTAATTGTTGAAGTAGTTCCTTTCTCCTTTTCATAGAAATACTTAGTTTCTCTTTTAGTACATTTATGAATTCATCAGCCTATTTGAGTTTTTCTTTCAAGTCATTGACTTCAAAGTGAGATTGCTCAAGATCATCTAGGGTAGACTGAAGTTGTTCCCTCATACCATACATATCCATTGAGATTCCCAGATCTTCCTCATGATGTTAGGCTCTATTAGGAGGAACTTAGCTCTGATACCAATTGTTGATAACTGAGACGGGGGGTGAATCAATTATCTTAATTACTTCAACTTTTTGTTCTTCTTTAACAATTAGTGCAGCATCAAATCATATAAGCAAACATAGCCATGAAAGCAGAAATAACATCAATACACATAACACAATGATTTTGACATGGAAAACCCTGTTAAGGGAAAAACCATGGGGTGACTAACCCAAGATTGTATTCTTGGTTAAAAGAATAAGATAGTACAAAATGGCACTTGCCAATTAGGGCTCACTGCCTACAAGAGACTTACTGTCTACAAAGTATAAAGAAAGTAACCAGGTGATTGAACTGATGAGAGGCATCCACATATACTAAACTTTAGTTCTGGTTAGGCACAATACACTAATCTACTGCACTTCATTCTTCCTCTTCTTTTTGGTTGTTGTCCTATTACATACTGAACCTGTATAGCTACTTCCACACTACTCTCTACTTTTCTTCACACAACACAATAAGCCACACACACCTTCACATCTAAATTCATCTAGTATATGTATCCGCACAAAGGATTTCAACATCTTTCTAGTCGGCATCCGAAATACTCAATATTTTCCCAAACTCTGATCTATCAGCTAAATCCTTGCATACTAAGTGATGTGTATCAAAGAGATACTTATAGAAGTCATCAATCATGTTGGATAACCATGAATGATCCCTCAAGAAACTTGATCACCATCAATTTCTCATCTGGATTAAGGTTTGATGCTCTATCGATCGGTTCTTCCTCAGTCTACTCTGCCAAATAGGAGCCCAACACTTAGATGCTCATATCTCTTTACTCTTTCATCACCAGAGGCTCAATCTCTGGAATGTATTAGTCATGGTACTCCTCTTGACTTACCCAAGTCTGCATTTTGCTGAGATACTTCCTCTGAGAGATCCGGACCTGATTGTCAGACCTTGCTACATGCTCTATTCTTGGTCACCAGACCAAAACATTCTTCAATCTGAGTTCCGGTATAGACATACCATGTCCTACGGATGTGTGGGATGGACTTTGTTGCCATCAATGACAACATTCATGAAGCCACACAGTGTCTCTTGCTAACAAAGCCACCCTGGGTCAGGGGAGTCCAAATAGTATTCAATCTTTTAAGGCATCTAGAATCATAAAAAGCAAGAATTTGGGACAAAATCCCCCAATTGGAAGCCACAAAAACCTCATGCTAAGTAAGAGGTTTATTAGCAGTTTTGATGTTGGAATTAGAAACAGTTTCTGGGAGAGCCTTAGATAAAGAACATAAAACTTGTGAGGGATTCCTAGCAATTTCTCTAAAGATTCTATTGTTTCTTTCCTTCCAAAGGAACCAAACAACAAAAGGGATAATTTGATTCCATAGTTCCACTAACCACGGATGGGAAAGAGGAGGAGTCCAGCTAATAATGAGTTCTCTTATTTCCTTATTACAAACGCATTGTAGGCCAAAATTCAAAAATACTTTGCTACAAATAATAGTCACAAATTCATAGTGCAAAACAAGATGATAGACAGATTCTTCCTCTTTCAAGCACATAACACATCTATTCACCAGTTGAAGACCCCTTCCCTAAAGATTATCCTGAGTCAAAATCTTATTATGAACAACAGTCCACCAAAAAAAAATAACCTTAGGAAGGATTTTGCAATTCCAGACTTTCCTCCAAATGTCGTCAATAAAATCCTCTTCAATCAGTAGATGGTAAGCCGATTTAACATAAATGTTGACAACCCATATTTGAAGACAATATTTGCTAGAAGGTTAGATTCAACTATTTTTACACATGCACAAAGATCCATAAAATATGTAAAGCTATTGAGATATACACTATTTGTAGTTGGTTTAATCAATCAATTGATACAAATATTTTGCAATTATGAGTCATGTAAGGGATTATGTAATTTAGAACACAAAGACTAAACTACTATGACATAATCATTGATATGTTGATTCAGTCTTTGGGCACACTCAAATAAACTATAAATAGTAGCCTTAAGGCCTATGTTAACACTAAATTGCTTCAAGAATGCCCTAGTCAAATCAAACAATGTATGCATAGAACCAAAAGAGAATGAAAAGAACGTTTTAATTGGATAGTCTTTTAAAGTCCTTGAAAATAGTTTAGCCATCAACACATCCACATACACAAATTCTAAGCATGTTGCAATGAGTATTGAAATATGTATTTGGGTCACCTTTTTCTTCATACAACAAATTGAGGTACCATGGAACAGAAAGGTAAAGGTTATGTAACAATCTCATATGCTAATGGTGTATGCCAAGAGTTCCATAAATTCATCATCCTTTCTCCCTGGGCACTATATCAACTTTTCGTTCAACTTTATCTAGCTTTTGAATTCTCTTAGCCTTGAGCAATTATTGGTACAATCAAATTTGTAGTTTTCCATTTTTAGAGTTTGGGTTTCGGGTATAATAGGCTTCCTTCACGAAAATAATTGTTTAGGTGGAATGATGAGGTTTGATGATGAATCCTCTTATGAGTAGGTTGTCGACTCCATTTTGGAATTGATGCCAAGGATTTCATGATTGGATTCTTCTTGATTTTAGAGAAATAATTGTTTCATGACTTGCATTGGAAGACTGGCAAAACATTAATATCATGAGTTTCATGAGGTTTAAAGAAAAATGACTTTATGGAAGGCTTTGAAATGTTAAGTTACACACCTCTGTAAGTTTTCATGAGTTTATGAACTCCTCGAAAAAAGTTATAGCAACAGTCAGTTTTCGGTTTGAGTACCTGATTCAATTGGTGATAGCACACTACTACAGACATGCACCAAATACCCTTACAATCTTCCAAAGAGAAACAAGTCTCTACCCATCTAGAGGGATTTCTATTACTTCTGTCAATTAAATGATAGGAACTAGGTAGCAATCATAAAGGATTTAAACATATCCATTCAAACAATAAGATTCATCACAACATTTCAAGGTGATAGAAGACTAAGTCAGTATAACACACAATGGGAATAAACCATTAAAATAAACTTTCATTATATACAGTCAAATGGCCTTCAATACAATATATATCAAACTCTACAATTACATCAACATATTAGTCGAGCCCTCTTTCTTCATGAGAGAAATCTCATACTCCTCTTTTTGCCCTTCAGCCTACTTGCATTTGCCTTCAATCTGCCTTTTGTCGCTACCTCCATTCTTTACATTTTATGCTCTTTTCCTTCTCTCCTTCTATCAGCCTACTCATTTCCTTTTTGGTCTACCATTGAACTCACTATCATGTTCTACCTCTTGCCTTTCCATCATTGGGCTTCTGTCCTTCATTGCCTCCTTCTATTGGTCACCTTCCATTAGCATCCATACTTACTAGTTATTGAATATTGGCCTTATGTCCTGCTTCACCATTCATCTTTAATATGTCGGCCTCTCAGCTAGGTCTTTTATTATTCCTTCTAAACTATCGATCTCTCTCCCCTGTGAGCAGCCTTCTATGTTCTTGGCCTCCCTTATTGGCCTTTAGCAACTACGGCCTCTCTATTTTTCTTTACCTATCGACCTCTTGTCAATGATTGTCCTTCTCTTAAAATGCACGGCCTACTATTATCAATCAGCCTCTTTCTCATATGTGCAACCTATTCCCTTCTCTTATCAGTCTCACATTTTTTATACTTCTCTTCCGCTTCCCTTATATTTGTAGCCTCCTCCTACAATAAATGTCTCCTACATGCGCCCTCTCTATTTGGCCCATCGACCTTTTTTTCTCAACGATGAACTTCTTCATTTTACAATGGCCTGTCTATTTTACCTTACAGCTTCCTATTTCTGCATTGATCAGCCTCTTGCATATATACAACATGTCTCTCTATCAACTATTCCTCTTCTATGCTCAGCTTCCACCTGTCATTGCCAACCTTTCATCGTTGATGGCTTCTATATAATAGTTAACTCCACTCTTCAACAAATTGCACTTTCTTCTTGTAATGGCTTCTCCTTTGATATGTCCTCAAATACGTGTGTCCTCCTTTTCATATATATGCGAGCTCTCCTCTTTACACAAATTGGGGTTTGCTTTCCCAATGGCCTTCCTTCTGACTTTATCAGCATGTCTTTACTATTTTCAGCCTCCCATTACTAACGGCCTTCATTGGAATATAACTTCCACCTCTCACAATCAATCTACCTTTTCTTTGCTATCCTTGGTCACCCACTTCTAATTGCATGCGGGTGCTTATATTTTATTTGTCTATTATTTTTCCTTTCGCCACCTTCCATTGGTCACCACTGACCCATAATGGATGCCATCTCCTTAAAATAGCTATTCGATCAATATTCACCATCTTCCCCATTATCCCATTTTTCAGAATATAATAATTAAATATTATTATTCTTGTCACCTTGGCAACAAGAGCTTCCTTTCTTAGCTTCTATCACTTGACCCACTCATTCAAACCGAAAATCCATTGTTAAAGACATTTTTTGAATTTTAAACAGATGTCCCTGCATCAAAATCCCCAGGGACAAAGATCATGTGCTTCAGCACATTTGCTCCTCTTCACATTTAAACAACCTTTTCTTCCTCCTTTTCCTTAACTTCTCTATCTCATATTCTTCATTCTTCCAACATCTCTATTCAACCCTGTGGGTTGTTCTCACATGGTTGTTTACATCACTTACAATCCACCTCCACACACCAATTCTTCTTTCATTAAACAAATCATAACCAACTGTAAAAATTACAACAACATCTAATTCATCCTCAACACTTACCATACCTTCCTCATACTCAACATGTTCATTTGTCATGTCTTCCAACCATTCTTCCTTCATGGTCATCTGCTGCAACACAACATTAGCTTAAACTTCATTCTTTACCATCTCTCCTTCCAAATCTACATCACCTTCATTCTTTACTTCTGCAACCAATTATGTATCATTGTCTTCAATCTTTTTTCTGTCCTACTCATGTTCACACCTTTGATCTTTTCATCCTATTCTCTCTTAATGGCTTCCAATTGCTTCCACAAGTCTTCTTCAGAATTCTCTATTGTTGCTCCATCTTCTTTTGCTTGTCCTCTTCTTTTGGAACTATGGTTGTTCCACTTTCATCTTCTTCTTCTGCAACTACTTGCTTGGTCAAATTTGCATCTTTAACACATACTTCAGTTGTCTTCTTTTTCCATATCCTTCTTCGATTCCACTTTTCCTCTCTTCTGTCATACCTGCATCTTTTACTTTGCTTTTACCTATATTCTTGTCTCCTCACATATTTATTCCTCCTTATCTCTTTTTCATCTAATAATCCTCTCATACTTTCCTCATCATTAGGAATTTTATTCAAAGCTTTATCATCATAAAAATCAGATTTCTTTTCTCTTACCTTCCATATACTTGGCCTTTCTTGCTTCCACTTCACTATATGCTTCTTCTCCTTCTTGCCATCCTCTACTAGATTCTTCGTGTTTACATTTCCTTGGAATTTTCTCTCCTTTCCATGCCTCCAATCCTTTGTCTTTCCTGCAACACCTTTGTTTGTTGTTGCTTACTTCACCACCCATATCACTGGATTGCTGTCCTTTCCTTGCTGCACTCGAGCTTCTCTTTGCTTGATTTGTCTTCATCCTCCATTCATTTTCTTTAGGCCTCATTTTTGGCCAACTCGTACTTCCACCATATGGCCACTTATTCATCTGCACATCTCTTTTTCTATGCACTTGCTTGTTAGCATAAACATAATCAAAAGTGTTCATTTCTCTACAATCTTTTTCATCAATCTTTTTCCTTTGCCAATGTGTCACTACATATCCTTGATCCCATTTCTTTTCCTTATCAACTTGCCTATCCATATTCTTATTTCTACATTCATGATCAAAAATAACAACTTTGCCTTCATTCCTATGTGTAAGGAGCTACTGTCCCAAATTGCATCCACCTTCATCTTCTTGACTTTTCAACTTTTCTCCTTCGTAAGCCTCTTGTGCTACTACTGCAACATCTTCACAAGCATCATGAAACTCTATGGTTTCCTCGTCATCTTCCACATCAATCAAAACATCTTTAGCCTCAATCTCCTCTTCTTTTCCAAGTTCTTTGCAATGCACCTCTACGACAAACTCTTCATGGCATTCTGTTGCCATTAATCTCTTCTTGTTCACATCTTTCATTCTTTCTTTAGGAGCCATTCTTGCCCCATCTTTCATCATCTTCAAGGTCTCATCCTTGACCTTCTTCATCACTTTCTTCATACCTGCATACAAATCTGTAAACACAACATTAGAAAATAAAATGAGAGACCACAATGTCTCCTTCAATGCCCTCCTCATGGACATTCTTCAATCTTCCTTTTTCCTTTTCTCAAGTGCTATCTGATGCACCAATTCCTCTTTCTCTTTTCTCATGTTCTCTTCAATGAGAACCTTCTTGAACTCTTCCACTCTATGTTGCTCCAATGGCAACTTTTTGCTGTCCAATCTTTTCGAGAACCCTTTCATCTTCTTATCCTCTCTTCTTAAGGCTTTTATACTTTGCCTTTTCCTCTTCTCAATAATCTGCATTACTGGCCATTTCACTTTCTTCTCCATTGGCCAAACCCAATAATATCCTTGGTCTTGTTCTTAATACCATTGTTTCACTAGCATCACATCTCTC
This sequence comes from Cunninghamia lanceolata, assembly GCA_027924645.1. Taxonomy (NCBI): domain Eukaryota; kingdom Viridiplantae; phylum Streptophyta; class Pinopsida; order Cupressales; family Cupressaceae; genus Cunninghamia; species Cunninghamia lanceolata. Next base: position 4,043,137 of record BSBN01000262.1, on the reverse strand, counting down.
CTCAATGCTGCCAATTCTCCTTTGAATTCTTCATCTATCATCCTTTTGCCTTCTTTTCTTTTGTCTCTTTTCATGAGACCCTTTTCCTCCATTTGCTTCTACATCATTCTTTCTTCTTTCATCTTTCAGGCACCTCCTTAAGGCTTTCTTCTCTTAGCAACAATACAATGCATGACCTTCAAAAGGTCAATAACACATTAAACATCCACACTCAGATCATTTTGTGCTTTGATACCAAACTAATAGCATGCTACTACAAACATGCACCAAATACCCTTACAATCTTCCAAACAGAAACAAGTTTCTACCCATCTAGAGGGATTTGTATTACTTCTGTCAATTAAATGATAGGAACTAGGTAGCAATCATAAAGGATTTAAATACATCCGTTCAAACAATAAGATTCATCACAACATTTCAAGGTGGCAGGAGACTAAGTCAGTGTAACATGCAACAGTAATAAACAATTAAAATAAACTTTCATTATATATAGTCAAATGACCTTAAATACAATATATGTCAAACTTTGCAATTACGTCAACATATTAGTCGAGCCCTCTTTCTTCATGAGAGCAATCTCATACTCCTCTTTTTACCCTTCAGCCTACTTTCATTTGCCTTCAATCTACCTTCCTTTGCTACCTCCATTCTTTACATTTTATGCTCTTTTCCTTCTCTCCTTCTGTTGGCCTTCTCATTTCCTCTGCGGTCTACCATTGAACTCACTATCATGTTCTGCATCTTGCCTTGCTGTCATTGGGCTTTCTATCCTTTGTTGCCTCCTTCTATCGGTCACCTTCCATTAGCATCCATACCAATTATCGAATATTGGCCTTACGGCCTACTACACATTCATCTTTAATATGTCATCCTCTCAGCTAGGCCTTCTGTTATTCCTTCTAAACTATCGATCTCTCTCCCCTGTGAACGGCCTTCTATGTTCTTGGCCTCCCTTATTGGCCTTCAGCAACTATGGCCTCTCTATCTTTTTTTACCTATCAACCTCCTATCAATGATCAAACTTCTCTTAAAATGCACGGTTTGCTCTTATGAATTGGCCTCTTTCTCCTATGTGCAGCCTATTCCCTTCTCTTATTGGTCTCGCTTTTTTTATACTTCTTTTCCACTTCCCTTATATTCATGACCTCCTCCTACAATAAATGTCTCCTACATGCACCCTCTCTATTTGGTCCACCATCCTTTTTTTTCTCAATGATGACCTCCTTCATTTTATAACGGCTTGTTTATTTTACCTTACGGCTTCCTGTTTCTGTATTGATCGGCCTCTCTCATATATACGGCCTTTCTCTCTATCGACTATTCCTCTTCTACGCTCGACTTCCACCTTTCATTGTCGGCCTTTCATCATTGACGACTTCTTTATAACAGTTAACTCCACTCTTCAACAAATTGCACTTTCTTCCTGTAATGGCTTGTCCTCTGATACATCCTCCAATACATGCGTCCTCCTTTTCATTTATATGCGACCTCTCCTCTTTACACAAATTAGGGTCTGACGGCCTTCCTTCTGACTTTATCAACATGTCTTTACTATTTTCAACCTCCCATTATCAATGGCCTTCATTGGAATATAACTGCCGCCTGTCACAATCAATCCGCCTTTTCTTTGCTATTCTCAGTCACCCACTTCTAATTGCATGTGGGTGCTTTTATTTTCTTTGTCTATTTTTTTGCCTTTCTACCTTTCACCACCTTCTATTGGTCACCACTGACCCATAATGGCTGCCATCTCCTTAAAATAACTATTCTATCAATATTCACCATCTTCTGCACTATCCCATTTTCCAGAATATAATAATTAAACATTATTGTTCATGTCACCTTGGTGGCAGGAGCTTCTTTTCTCAGCTTCTATCACTTGACCCACTCATTCAAACTGAAAATCCATTGTCAAAGACAATTTTCAAATTTTAAACAGATACCCCTACATTAGTTGGCCTGTTGCAATTGTATAAGTAAGTTTTCTCTAGTAGAAGAGGTTAAGGAGGTTAATACTCCCTCAACTATGAATCAAATTACTTCATCTAAGAACAACATTTTTTCTAAGGCCATGGAAATTGAGTTTGTAGGAACATTCACTTACATCTGGGTTGGATACTAGTACAATGGAAGACAATATTATTGTTTTCACTTCAACCCATGATAGAGGCATCGACTTTGGTGGAGAGGATTGATCTTTTCTACAGCACGAAGAATTTAATATCTTTTACATGGGCCATAGCAAATAAGGGTATGATTAATATAATATTTCACATTTCATTCATTATGGGACAAAATAAATCAATCATTTAAAACAACGCACCCTGCGAGGAAGTCTACACCAGCAAAGAATGAGAATGAAATTATTTTAAAATGTTGGAATGCAAAACATCACAGAGGAAGTAATTCCCTTTAGAAGGGAATTGAATGCAATACTTTTGGGGGGAAGGCCAACCATAGACCAAGAAGGAGAGGTGATGCCTCACATTTCCTATTATTTCTAAAATAATTTAAAATTAGTTGTTATATAATTGATGCTAGGGAGAAATGTGGGAGAGGTAGTATTTGAAGGGAAGAAAAGAGATATTGCTAATTTTATCTTAAATTAGACCAATTTTGGGTGATTTGAAACGCCAACATATAAGCACCATCATGGAATTTTAAAAGTGATATTTTATATTAGATTTCAATGCCTCTTTAGAAGCAAAAACCAAAGGGATATGTGAAGCCATGATGGATAGAGAGGAAGCACTCAGACTGGTGCTATTTTTCTGTAATAAACACTACCACACATAAGTCATAGAGAGGGAAGTGGGCAGTTTTGAGGGGGGACCATTTGAGTCTCTTTGACTCTTCCTTTTCTACTGATTCAAAGGAGATACAGAGCATCTCTTGGAAGTTATGAAGAGGCCTGCTGGATGGAGAATGAAGGTGTCTGCCTTAGGAGGTGAGACAATTGATGTAAAATATCATTATGTAGAGTATAAATGTGTGTAGGTGCAACAAAGAAGGAAAGAAATAGTCCAAAGAGTAGAAGCAGTAGATAGAAAAGAAGATAGAGTGCAACAGGAAAGGCATAACTACATAGCAAGAAGAGAAGGTAGAGGAGATAGGAGAACCAGGGTGGGTGAGCTGAGAGGCCATGAGGGCCATAATATAAAATTGTTGTAGATGATTATGAATTTTGTTTTGAATTTCAAAAAAGCAAAGTTTTGTTGCAATCTTGTGGTTATGTGTTGTGATTTTTTGAATTGTGTGTTGGCAAGAGGGGAGTACTTGTTGCCAATATGTGTTGTTATTAATGTCAACATAGTATACATTGATGTCAACATAGTAGCTATAAATGTATAGACAAACTTGTACAAAGAAAGAGACAGTATGGCCAAGGCAAACCAGTCTGAGAGAAGAGAAAAATACTCATGTCTTTACATGTTTCCTATATCCACGCATACATATCTCATCAGTTGGGAGTGCAAACTTATTGGTAAGAAGCAGAAAACTATGACATTCATAGTGCACATCCTAAGGCAGAGTCAACTTGAATCGGTCTGCGCTTCTCCGCAAAGAAATATTTGATCTTGTAGTTCTAAAGATAGCTTCTTGTGTGCATTGACATGATATATCTAAGTTTTTAGCTCCTCACATCTTCAACATGAAAAGTTACAACCTGGGACAGTGTATCGACCATCACTTAGATGGAGAAATGTAGTAATGGGGTGATAATGGAATGCTCCATATTCCTTTGGAAGAGGTATGTTTGTCATGTAGTTCTGAGGAATGACTAAGATATGTTATGATGGATTTTTAAGTGGTCTGATGGTCTGCAAAGACAATACTGAAGTGATAGAGGTAATACAGTCTATTCCAGAGCCTAAATACACAAGTTGAGTTCTGTAAAAGTTGCAACATGTATAGATCTATCACTAGAACATATGTAGAGGTATTATATGCTCCAAGGTACATCAGGTATGATCTGCATGTAGGTAATTTTCATTTTTTGGTACTACATGAAATTATCATGTCTGTAAACAATGTTTTAAGTATAACTATCCTTTAGAACCATGGTTATCCAAATCATCTTTTGAATACCTCCAGAATCATCAAATAAGGTGTGAGGTTCTAATAAAATTCTCATAATGATGTTTAAGTTCATTCCCAAAAGGTTTTAGGTCTTTCATTTCACCGCAACATCATATTTTGAGATATGAAATATCACATGTGATCTGGGATGCTCTGTTTTCCACAAATAGTCATTTCTCACGTCTTCTGGATACATAGATTGAGTTGATACTTTAGAAGTAAGAAGTATGTAGGTTTTTTAGTACATGTGAGATTTAATTCTTGGTCCTATAGAGTTTTTGGCTTCTCCCCAACTGTACAAAGATGAATAGTTAGTAGTGTTGAACAACGTGAACTAACTAGTTAAGTGTCTGACATGTGCAGATGATGATGATTAGTTTCCTTATCTTTAAATGTATGGAGAGATGTGCATTGATACTCTTAATGAAGCCCCATGGTCCGCAACATGTTTTTCTTATCATATTGTATATTTTGAGGCTGACTTTGAAGAGATGCATGTTTCATCTAGTGATATCTTGATGCTAACCTAATAAGTGGTTTATTGTGTGCAGAGGATATTTATAGAAGATCAAATTCTTTTGTGAAGTAATAAGATGAATTAGAATAGTAGAGCAGAAGGAGGATATGAAGTGTGGTAAATCACTTTGAAGATATGTATTGAAAACAAAAGTAGATTGCATTACCAGCATATATCAGATGTGTTCTTTGTAGTAGTCCAAGAATACTTATTTTGTGAATCCCATTGCAATGAGTAGAGCACATAGGGAATAGTAGCTTCCTTGGGTTGTAGCCCTAAATCAAAGTGTAATTGTTGTAAGCATTAAACAAGGAGTAGTAGCTTCCTTGGGTTGTAGCCTTAAAACAATGTTGTAATACCTTTGATATGAGCATAATATATTGTGAGCTAATCCTCATCATGGTTTTTCCCTATTTTAAGGTTTTCCATGTAAAAAAATTGGTGTTATGTGTTGATTCTTGAATTGCATGTTTTTATTTCTGTTCTCCAAGTTATTCACTTTTGTCAGCAAATGTTTGTTTAAAGTTTTTAACTATGCTGATTCACCCCCACTCTCAGCACCCTATTGTGTTCAACAATTGGTATCAGAGCCAAGTTCCTTTGAGAAGATTAACAACTAAGGTAGATCCTACACTTGAATGCATAGAATCTAAAGTGATGGACAATGATATATTTGTACCAGAACTAGATCTAGAAGCAATAGAACCTAAAGGTTGGGACTTTGAGCCTAATGAAAATGAAGTAGACCTTGAAGGAGAACTCAAGTTAGCTCTTAATGACGTAGAGGAATCAAAAGAACTAAACTTAGAATATGAAGATATGCTTGAAAATACAAAAGAAATAATTGACAAATTGAAGGCAAAGACCAAAGAATCAAAAGAAGAAATGGGCAAAATAAAAACTCTGATAGAAGGAGATAAAGGAGGTGACAAGCTCAAGGAGGCAGAAGAAATGATCTCAAACTTGAAGGTCATGGTTGAAGAAAAAAGAGGATGGAAGACTGCTTAAACATCAAGCTCAATGAGGAATCAACAAAATGTTCAAAACTTGAGGAAGAAGTTGTCACTCTAAGGAAAGAACTGAAAAAGGCATAAGAACAAATTGACAAGGGACTAAAACTGAAAGGAGGTTCTAAAATCCTTGATGAGATAATTAACTCTCAAAAGCCTACAAAAGAAAAATCAGGCCTTGGTTTTGAAAAAGGGAAGAGTCCAATGTTCAATGCTTCCACAAATCTATATGATAGCTTCCAGTTGAAAGGAAATCCTGAAACAAAGAAAGGAAAAACTTGCACTGAATTTCCTAAGAAGAATTTCTCTAGAAAGGCAACAGAAGATGAATTTATCCCTATTTGGAGACAAAAGGGATTCAGAGGTCCTCCACCTTCAAGGCAACCTTCTCCCATTAGGTATTCTCAAGATTTCAATGGAAATTATTTTACTTGCAATAAGTTTGGGCACAAAGATTCTAGTGATTGTAGAAACAAGATAAATCAAGATGCTCTAAGATGATATTCTTGCAATAAGATTGGTCATAAAGCTGTTGAGTGTAAAAGTAAGACAAATTAGAATTCAGTCAGGCGTTATTCTTGCAACAAGATAGGACATAAGGCTAATGAATGCAAAAGAAAAATGTTAAATAGGAATAATGGTCAGTCTTTTTATGGATATTGTTACACTTGTAACAAGTTTGGTCAAAAGGAAACAAATTGTAGATCTAAAGGGAGAAGAAATAATAATGCTTAGTGATCAAATTGCACCTGTCATGAGTGCAATCAAATAAGGTTTCTTGGAAAGAATGTAAGGCTGGCTCCTTAAAAGAAAGTTGATATTTCTTCGCAAGAGAAGGTAATGAGCAAAGTATGGAAGAAGGAGGAATGTGATGTTTCTAGACCTCTTCCTAGTGAAGATGGATCCTCTAGTAACTAGAAGATGAAGTACTAGTTCAGGGTGAGTTACAATGGAAAAACTCTTCAAACCCCTAAACAATAAAGATGCTGAATTCTTTAGCATTATAGCTAAAATGATAAGATAATGATATGAAGAAGGTTGGTCAAAAATCCAAAGAAAAATCTTTAAATGCTACAAATTGTAGAAGAGTTTAGGGTTTTTAGTGATAAGAACATCTACCAATAGAAAGCATACATTTAAGGGGAGATGCTATTAATTCTTCACCCCTTCATAATGATAAAAGCATTCAACATACTTATATGTTTGAACAAAGTTTCGGAGAAATACATCACTCTGTGGTAGATTATAGAGTAATCATAGAATCATTGTTATATCTCAGAGTAAGATTAACCAAATACTCACCTAAATCTACTGGTGCATTTAATGTGAAACAATCAAATAGAAGTGGAGAGATTTATAAGTCATTTCACATGCTCAAAAGGCATTGTGACCAAGCACTTGATAGTAGAGAAGAGAAAAGGTATACTTAGAGCATTTGATCAACAAATCAAAAGGAAAAACCATAACAACAAGTATTAGAGGTATTCTTCATACGAATTCCTATTATAACAATTGTTTATGATGGATGCATCTTTTACTCCTTAATTGATCAACATTGCTAATGAACCTCAACCAAAATTTAAGAAACATTCTTATAAGGAAATGGAAGTTGATAATGGCATAGCATTATCTAATGTTCCTACATCTATAGTGTACACAGAGGATGTTAGGTTATATATTCACGCAAAAATGGAAGAAATTAACCATGGCAAATTTGAAAGCCTAAGACATAAACTCTTAGATGATGATGATATGCATTACATATCTGAGTATCCCAACATTGAAGCATCATTGGCCTAGGGTTTGATTAAAACACTTGGTTAAATCTGATCTTTCTATAGTGAGTAAGAGTACAAAATCTGTAGCCAAGTCTTCCTCCATTTGGTAGTGATTTGGCTTGGTCTTGTCCTTGAATGTTATTGTGAATGAGGATTTGATCTAGTGTGCATGCTAGTTGACATCATTCATATTTTTCATACATAACATTTTGGTGAACCCATAGCTTTCAAAATTTGCATCTTACTAAGTGTTAAAATCAGATCTTGCATTCATTCATAGCATAATTATCATTACTCATTTGAAATCTTGAAAAAAGTGAAAAAATCAAGCATTCTAGGCTAGAAAAAGACATAGTTTTGCATTACTTTCATTGCATATGATAGAAAGATTTAAATATCTGATTTTTGCATCAGATCTGATCCATATTACAGTGATTAATCATTTCATGATATTACATCTTACATTTGAAGATCTCATTTGCTAGGGTTTTGTTGAAAAGTTGCATTTTTCCTAAAACCTAGTTAATTTCCAAAGCTAGGGTTTTTAGTCAAACTCTTATTTCATATTTTTCTACTATCATAAACATTCATTTAAATCTAGTTTTGCATAGTAGTGTTGCATCATTTTACATCTTTTCTTTCAAAATTACATTTTTTTGCAATTACACATTGTGTATTTCAACAAACATAAATAGATTAATATTAATAATATCATTGATAATATCCTTGGTTGGTACATTGAGTGTTATAAGACTTTGCATGAGTTTTGTAATCCACTTCCCAAACAAAAACACTTTGGTGGGAAGAAGTCATAGATTGATGGGTTTTAGTACTCTCAATAGAAACAGTGTGCAAACATCAAAAAATCCACTCTCCAACTACTTCACACCAGGTGAAACACTCTTTTCCAAACATCACCAACTCCAACATGTCAAAATAACAAACATTTCATGTTTCTAAAGATGTAATTGATGTAGTCACACATGTGTATAATGTTCAAATCAAGAAACTTGATAGAGAGCTGGCTAATTTTTAAGAATTTATAGGAAAGGAACATCTAGCTGAAGAAGTGGTACCTATTGTTAATGGTCTGGGAGGCTTATTACAAGAATGGAAATAAGGTGTTGACATGCTCCAAGATCAATTCCTATAACATTTACAAGAAAACATTGGACTTCATATCTCATTGATTGATTTGGTCCATTGTAAAATAGGTCCAAAAGAGAAATTGACAGAATTCATCAACCGATATCAACCACTCTTTGTGTAAATACAATATCTGATTATAGATGAGGATGTTCAAAAAGTATTCATTACGAATCTACAACCAAACAACTGTGATAAAATATTTTGATGAAGTATAATTCTTTCCAACATCTATGCACAACTCTTTAAGATTACCAAATTTCATCTAGTCGGTATGAGAATCATAACTCATTGGCTCTGGTTGGTCAATTCATACCTGGAGCATCTCAAATTTCATTCAAGAGGCAAAACAAGAATTTTATCAAGATAAATGGACAACATTCAAACAAATTTCAATCACAAGTGTCCGCTATTAACAAACCTAATCGGAACCCATTTCAATTTAGGAAACAACAAAGACAATTTACTCCATTATCATATTCTCTTCATTTGATCATGACTCAAGCTTTATACACCAATCTTTTGAAGTTTCCTCTTGCTTTTCCACTAGATAGTAGAAAGATACAAGGAGCTTCGTTTGATGCTAATGCCTATTGTCACTATCATCGCTCGGCAGGCCATGACACCGAAATATGTATGTATCTTAAACATGAAATTCAAGACCTCATCAATTATAACCTAATATTGGTGACTGATATGAATTACAATGGAAATAAGTTAGTTGCACCTCCAAATCAAAATCTACAAATCTTCACTAATCCTTTTCCTAAGCATAACAACAACAACATGGTGGAACAAAATACAATAGAGCATGAAGATGACTATCTCAACTATGTTGAAATAATCAGTATGATCTAGAAGTGGATAAGGTTAAAAGTGAAGATCTACCATGTCCATGAGGAAAATGTATCTATGCTGAGGTTCCTTTGTCGTTATCCCTTCAAGGATCTGGAGATAACCAAAATGCACAAGATATGCAAATTGAACAACCTACACATAATTACATTAAGCAAGAGAAGGTTATAACAATGAAAAACATCACATTTCATTGTGAAAGGCTCATTCATCAAGTAAAGAAGAATAATAAAGAAAAAGAAAGGAAAAGAGCAAGGTATGAGTCATCCATGGAAAAATGTAATTATTCCCCTCCCCGCAAGCATTAGAATATTTCAAACATAAAAGGTCCTAGGAAACAAGCACCACGTGACTATTTTGGAAATAAAAATCAAATAGGTATATGAATTATATATATATATATGTTGTGTCGTGTTGTGTTGTGGTCCCCCGTGTTGTGTTTAATATTTATTTAGGTCCCCTTGGATGACCCTTGATACTCTTGTAAGTTCAAGAATACTAGGAGATTTCCTCCGTTGTGACATTCCTTCTATTTGTTTCTCTATTATTCTATACTCCTATTGTAAATTTTTGTGTGTGGTGTCTTGGGGGCATAACGTTGTGGAGGGTGATTTGGGGGCATCCTTCCACATTGTGGCCCTAAGTCACTTTTGTCTCCTCTCTCATTTTTATGATTTCATTCTCCTGTCATGTGTGTGGCTCTTCTAGTCGGAGGATGACAATAACAAATATACACTAATATGGACCGTGTGTCCCTAAACATGAATAAAAATGGACCTAGTCCATATATGAAGTCAGGGGTAATTTGTTACTGATGCTTGACTAGTAGAATCACTTTGATATGTTTTGTGTCTCACCTTGTTCTACACTTGGTTTTGAGATACTTGAAGTATAACCTAACAGCTATACTTGGTTCCGAACCCAGAAGTATAGCCTTGGTTTGTTTATGTGGTATATTACCTTATTGTTGTACATAAATATGTCTAATGATTAGAATATGATACTAACATGTGTGATTGTTGGGAACATTCGACAATCATAAGCACATGTCACCTTGGAGACATGGGCCTTGTGAAAGCTCTTGTTCCCTTGCATGTATTCAACCTTACCTTAAACGTGATTGCTACCGACAAGTAGGATCAACCACTTTAAGGTGGTGGCATATTATGCTTGATTATCTTAGACATTGTGATAAAGTGTGTGGCATATACTTCTTTTTCACCTTAACACATCTCCATGATGCAAGTGGGGTTGTATACTTTGTTTTGTGTGTTACATATACCTCCTTTTCACCGTAAGGCATCTCCATGATGTAGGTGGAGTTGTATAATTTGTGCACATGGTTCCTTTTCACCATAAGGCAACTGCATGATGCATGTGGGTTTGTATTTTGAAAGCCCTTCTGCAGAAGGTGGGATTGTTTCTTCCCTTGAGTGGTTGTACATCCTTTCAAATTGTCCTCTGTGTGAGGTAGGGTTGGATCATGAGTTATTCACCATTAAGCATGTCTCTAGTGGTTGTGGTAGCATAGATCAACCATCACCTATGTGTTTGGCATGTCTTAGATGGTGGAGCATAGTGATGAGCTCCTCCCCATCAACTATGTTTTCTACGTATATGACATATAGTAGGCCGATGACTCACTCTATGATGCTCGTGTATTTCATGTATTTTTTGTGTGTCTTCCTTGCATGTTTTGCATGTTTTAGTGGTGGCGTGTAGTGATGAGCTCCTCCCACACCATGTCTCTTGCATGTTTTGTGGTGGCACGTAGTAATGAGCTCCCCCATGTGTGTTTTGCATGCTTTTGATGGTGGCACGTAGCGATGAGCTCCCCCATCACCTAGTTAGGGTTGTTTAGTTGTTAAATCATGTCTTCTCTTCATGTATTCTTTGTGTATTTCATATTTGCATTCATGCCTTCTTCATGCATTGCATGACTTCTCCATGCATTGTGTGCTTCTTTAGTGTATTCTTCATGTTTTACATGACTTTCATGTGTCTTCTTATGCTTTCCTAAGATTGGGGGTTATAGATAGTCTTCCAAGCTTAGAGAGTGCTTTTGAATCTAGTCCTTGGCATGTTTGACGTGTTTTGACCGTACTTTAATGCACGTACTAATCATAAGATCATATACACATTAAAGTGGGGGCTAAAGGTTATGGAGTAAAAAGTGACCACTTACCTTTTACCTCCTTGTTTAGCTCCTAGGTCCCATTTATTACATTATGCATTATAATTGATAATCCCGAAGAAAATTGCTTGACACCCATGTAAATTTGGGACCTTGGGCACTTCACTAATCTTATCCCAGACTAAAAGGAGCTATTGGACTTGGGTACCAACCACCCTAGTCCTCTCTGATTGGTCATGGTAAATTATTGGCATGTCAGCTTGGGACCTTTCAAAAGGTTTCTCATTTTTAGCTCTTTTGCTATAATTTGACAAATGTTAGTGGAAAACCATATATAAGTGAGTTTTTGAATTCATTGTGAACCTAGAAGAAAACTAATAGATGGATAAAGAAAATTTGAAGTATTGGAGCAAAGAGCATTCAAAGAATTCATTGTGTTTCTAGAGCACATTTATGCTGTCATTGTGTGTGTTCTTGCATGTTTGAAGTTATCTATCTCCTTAAGAGTTGAAGGATCTTCATTCTCTTAAGGGTTTCACGGCATATATGATATCATATTTTTATTTGAATCATTATATCATCATTTGTTTTTAGCTTCTATCCTACTAGGGCACACTCTCTTTATCTATCAACGGTGTTGGGAAGCTTGAATGTTATTCTGAGGTTTGACTGAGGCAAATCCCTAAAAACCATAACCCCTAAAACCCTCTCTTGTCGTCTTGTGTTCAGGTTATAGGTGCAAGATTCAGGAAAGGTGAAGATAAAGGAAGATCGAGTACGAATCAGGATTTTAGGATATGACAACAGTTAGGGAATATTCCCCTAAAAGGACTTGGTCACCAACTGTCCTAGTTTTTTGAGATTTCTGACATTAGATATGGCATCTAAGCATCATTTACAACATATCTCTAGTTTACAGTTCTGACATATTCCAACTTTTAGGACTTGGGCTCCTCCTATTTAGTCCTCCAACACTTTAGCTTCTGAGATACAGGTTTTAGTATCTCTTTGATCATCCTTGTGCATTTGGATTTTTGGTTTCAGTCACTTTCTATCTATTATGAACTGATCATCCTAGAACTAGTGTTTAATGCATCACTGACCTAGGGTTTTATAAAAAGACATGGTTAAATCTGATCTTTCTATAGAAAGAAAGAGTACAAGATCTGTAGTTGAGTCCTCCTCCATTTGGTAGTGATTTGGCTTGGTTTTGTCTTTGAATGTTATTGTGAAAGAGGGTTTGATCTAGTGTGCATGCTAGTTGACATCATTCATATTTTTCATACATAACACTAATGTTTTCCAATGTTCCATTTTAGAGTCTAAATTTTAAACATTGTTTCCAAGTTTTATTTTATTTTAGCATCTAAATGTTACATATTTTTCAATTTCCATTTATAAATTAACATATTATTAGTAATTTCATATTATTGTGTGATACTGATAAGTGTTATATGTATTCAACTAAATGCATACTAACAACACTAACAGTAGGATATACAACATTAGCAAATGTTTAATGTGTATCTAGAAACCGTAGTTTTCCTGACTTAAGCAATTAAATAGTACAGATAAATTGACACAAAAAATGGAAAAGAATCTTATATTGATTTTCAAATAAAGGAATATAATGTACATCAAAGTATTATCAAATTAACAAATCATTCTATCATATTTTATAGCATGCTCCACCATTCATTTGATGGAAGTGCAATATGTTGTAACTCATAGTATCTAACTTGTAGATTTGTTAACAATTCATAATTGATTGTCAATTTTAATGTATTAATCAAAGTTGCATTCAAGCTTATCACTAGTTTAATGGAATCCAAAAAGTTCTCTTCATCTAGCTTCTAAGGTAACTTGTCCAAATCTAACTTCATTGAATCTTCCATCTTCTTTTTGAGAGCACAATTTCCAATGTATTGCTCTATATTGTTAAAAGTCCACCACAAAACCAACTCTTTCAAGTATTCTACCTTTTTATGCAACTTCACAAAATTTTTACACCCTGATCTAGAATTTCCTATGCTTCACCTAGCTTCATACACTTATGACTGATAGATGTTGTCTTTATTGGGGCTTCAATTTGGTTGTCAATTCCTTTGGATGACAATTTATTTCACTAATTCTGTAGATTGTTTGCAAAATTTGCTTTGCAGTTTTCTGACTTGAAGTCACCTTTTTTTTGTCTTGAATGTATTGTTTTTAACTTCACATTTTGTACTATTAGACCATCAACCAATTCAAACAATATAAACAAATCATTACTCATCTGCATTCTTTTTTCCCAAATGTTTTGTTTTATATGCCTTATTATTTTTATATAAAATTTAGATACTCTATTTTGGGAAGACATTATTTCATTATTAACATTCCTTAGCTGTAGCTATAGTTGTTCAATAGTTTTCCTCTCTTCCTCTATTTTTTATTCCCACTATGTTGCTTTATGTGTCTGTTTGTCCAGTTTGTCTTGTAATGTCTTTGCTAAGGCCTTGACTTTCATCATCTTTTGTTGTAATTTTTCTGAATTGGCTCTTTCATTATCATAATTCTTTATGCTTTCATCTAACCTTTGCTTTAGTTTGTTCCATTCCACCTCTGTGTGTTCATTCTCTTTGCTTGTAGATGTAGAGGCAGATTTTTTTATCCTTTTCTTTAATTCATTGCTTTTGTTATCTATTACTTTCCTCATTGCTTTCTCATTTGCTAGGTCCACCTATAACTTTTCTATTTGATTCTACAACCTATTTCTATCTCTCTCTTGCTTTAGCAATGATGTGTACATCATATCATTGTTCTTTTTTGAGACATTAATTTTGTTAGCATTTTTCATTCCAAAAAAATCCATTTGGCTAGTGCTCACCTCATAGTCAGAGCATTGCATATGATTCTCTGGTTTATTTTGAACTTTGGGCACACCAAACATGTACTACATGGTTTTTGTATCTAGGTCATATGTAGGCAATACCCTAGTTCTTGTCGGCTAAGAAGTTACAACAAGTGTACTCTCTAGAACTTGCTTCTTGTGTCTTTTGGATTTTCCACTTTCTTGGTAAACTTAGCTTAGTAATCAAAACTTGGGATTGCTGATACAATTGAATGCTTGAATGGTGAAGGAGTAATTACTTGAGGATGAGGATTAGCCATTCTAATCCCAGTCACACTAACAAAAGGAGGGGTGCCTTCTAGAAATAATTCCATTAAGGTGGAAATGGAGGAAGTTGGACTTGAACTTGTCATAATCTTGTGTCTCTTCATAATCCCTTGTTCACTATTTTTTTGTATAATATCCTCTACTAGTGTCCTTTTCTAAGTATTTTATTATTATAGCACTCGCTGACCACTACTACCTGTACAATCACCACTAGTAGAAATAGATGCTAAATAATCTCATTTAACAGTAAAATGAGTATCTTGAAGTTCTGAAAACTCTTGTGGTACTAGTACTTATGATTGTATCTAACTCAGACTATCAAGATTTTAATTTGAAGCTGCAACAAATTCAACTATAGCATATGTCCTTGTATGACTTTGGGATTGCTTATTAGTTGAAGATCCAATGTCTTGAAAATCACGAGGTCTTCTAGTGTCTACCTATGTTACCACCCAAGTGTTTCCTTGTTCATCAGTCCCCAAACCATGACCTTCATAACCCAATTTTTTCATTATTACTACCCCTGAAGTATATGTTTCTTTTATGGTATCACTCAAACCAAGTTTGTATGCATAGACTTTAGTGGGGTCCAAGGGTTGCTTTTGCTTATTACTATCATCATCAGATTCATGATTAGGTGCTTCAGAGGGATGCTCTATATTACATAATTTGCTAAACTCTTCATCTTTTGGGATCTCCTAAGAAGCTATAGTACATTTTTGGATCACCTAGATCCTTCCTCATAGATCAAAAGACATTTATTATTTATTATGTCCACATTTCCTATGTACAATCTTTTTTGAGAGACACTGGTATTTTTTTAAACTAGATGGTTGATCAACTCTTTTATAAAAATTACTGTAACTCTTGATTGGCAACTGTTCTTCTCTCTATGGTTGTAATACCTTTATTTTTCCTGATAATTGTTGAAAAGAAATACCTTTCTCAGTAGCAGTTTCCTCCATTACTTTTTTCATGTCATCCCAAGAATTGTTGTTTTTGTTCCAAGTATGGGTCTAACCAGTGTTGTCATTGATGTCAACATACTCATGTTGCATTAATAAGAAGGATTCGATGAGCTGTGTGCTAAGGATATTGAGAAAATTAGTTTCAATCAGGAACAGTGAAGAACGGTGATGACAACAAGGTAAAAGTCCAAGATAGGTTAAGGATCAGAGGATGCGGTTTAAAGGGTTTGTATATATGAGTCTTGAGATGATCCAGTCAATTTTTCAAAGGTCCACATAAAGATCTAAAGAAGTTATGACCACTCAAGTAGAATCAGCTCCGACAGGTGTCCAGAGGTGACAAAGTGACACAGGATAGGTCCGGTGAGATCTGGTAATTCATTATCCCATTCTGTTGATTTGAGGAAGTGTTGAGGACGTCCTTGTGAAGTGCCAAGTAGATTGGTTTGTGGCTTGAAGGTCTAGAAGAACCTATTCCTTTGTGACAGTGATGACAGACTGTGTTCTTGAGGTTCTGGATGAAGGAGAGAAGGATTCCAGCAAGTAGATGAAGTGCGGATGTTGTTGGTGATTCAGGAAAGCTTGTAGTGATCTGTGGATCGGTTCCAATTCATGTTGGTGGTCCTAACAAGCCAAGGTTCCAAAAGAACTATTACTATGTACATGAAGATGATGATGATGAAGGAGTAACAGATGATGAATCAGAGATAGGAAACAAATCTAGAAATGAATGCGTGTTCATTGCCATCAAGGAAGAAGATCCAATGTCCTCTGTATCTGTCAATCTTAAGACTGTGGAAAGAGCTCTGGCTGCCCAAATTGAAGAGAAGAATGATTGGGTCATTGACAGTGGATGCTCTCACCATATGACAGGTGACAAAAATAAGTTTGTAGATTTGGAGAGGTATGAAGGAGGAGTGGTAAAGTTTGGAGCAAACAAAACTAGTAATGTATTGTATGTTGAAGGTTTGAAGCACAATCTTCTCAGTGTTGGACAATTGGTGGGCAAAGGCTATGATCTCCGATTCAAGGCTGGAAAATGCAAAATCTTTGAAAGTTTTGAAATAGAGATTGCATCTGGTACTCAAACTAAAGGTAACATCTTCCATTTGGTTGGTACTGATAAAAGATGCTTATTTGTTCAAGTTGATCAGAGTTGGTTATGGCATAGAAGGATGTGTCATGTGAATTTTGATAATATCATCAAGATAAGCAATACTCAGGTTGTAAGAGATCTTCCAAAATTGGTGAAACCTACTAACAGCTTGTGCAACGAATGTTAGTTGGGTAAGTTGAGCAGAGTCACATTCAAAAGCAAGGAACTGTCTTCTATCGGATTACTGGACTTAGTTCACACTGATCTTTGTGGTCCAACAAGAACCAGGAGTATTCATGGTGACAGATACTTCGTGCTGCTAATTGATGACTATTCCCAAATGATGTGGGTAACCTTTCTAAAAAAGAAATCAGAAGCTCTTGAGAAATTCAAAATATTCAAGGCTATGGTAGAAAATGAAACATGAATAAAGTTGAAATGTCTAAGATCTGATAGAGGTGGAGAATTCACATCTGGTGAGTTCAGAGAGTTCTGTGAGAAACATGGAATTAAGAGACAGTTGTCTACTCTGAGGAATCCATAACAGAATGGAGTAGTGGAGAGAAAGAACCAGACCATCCAGGAAGCATCTAGGACCATGATGATGGAAGCAAATGTTCCTCAAATCCATTGGAGAGAAGCTATCAGCACTGCAATCTATACTCTCAATCGAGTTCAAATCAGAAGCAATACTGGTAAGACCCCTTATGAACTCTGGTTTGGCATTACTCCTACTGTAAGATATTTTAGAGCCTTTGGTAGCAAATGTTACATCAAAAGAGATGAATATCTAGGCAAGTTTGATGCTAGAAGTGATGAAGGAATATTCCTGGGTTACTCTACTCAAAGCAAAGCATACCGGTGTTATAACAAGAGACTAAGACAGATAATAGAAAGTACAAATGTGAAGGTTGATGAGGGAATAGAAAAACCCTCAAGGTTTTATGAATATGATGAAGGTGATTAGAATGGTGTTCTGGTTCAAGGAGTTCAATCCTTTTCTAAAAATTAGATTCAGACTGATCCGGTAAATCAGGAAGAAGAGATAGGTTTGAATGAGTCTGATCAAGAAGTAGAACTGCAAGAAACTCCCAAAGTTCTAAGGTATGTAAGACTGAACCACTCTGAAGATCAGATCATAGGTGACAAAAGCAAAGGTGTGCAAACTAGAAGGAAAATTGCTCAAAATTCAGATGAATATTGTCTGATTTCAAAGATTGAACCTAAGACAATAAATGAAGCTTGCAATGATGAAAACTGGACCAAAGCAATGGAGGAAGAGCTGATGCAAATTGAGAAAAATCACACTTGGGATCTTGTTCCCAGACCTAGAAACAAGAATGTGATTGGAACCAAATGGGTCTTCCGGAACAAACTAAATGAAGTTGGTGAAGTAATCAAAAATAAAGCCAGATTGGTCTGCAAGGGCTACTCTCAAATAGAAGGAATTGATTTTGAAGAAACTTTTATTCCAGTGGCAAGAATTGAAGCAGTTAGGTTATTTCTTGCATTTGATGCCTTCAAGGATTTCAGGGTGTATCATATGGATGTCAAATCTACTTTCTTGAATGGTGACTGAGAAGAAGAAGTGTACATTGAACAACCAGATGGATTTCAATTATCTGAGCATAGTGATATGGTCTGCAAGCTGAAGAAGGCACTGTATGGACTAAAGCAAGCCCCAAGAGCCTAGTATGAAAGATTGCACAAACATCTCTTGAAGATTGGTTTTAACAAAGGTACTACTGACAGTAACTTATATTTCAAAATTGATCATGAAAACATCTTGATTGTTGAAGTATTTGTTGATGATATCATCTTTGGAGGAAGAGACAATATGTGTAAAACCTTTGCAAATCAAATGCAAAGTGAGTTTGAGATGTCAATGCTTGGTGAAATGAATTTCTTCTTGGGTCTGCAAATTACTCAAACAAAGAAAGAAATCTTTATTTCTCAGACCAAATATGTGAAAGAATTGTTGAGGAAAATTAGAATGGAAGATTCAAAGCCAATGAATACTCCCATGGCAACCAAATGTAAGTTGAGCAAAGAAGATGACTCTCCTAAAACAGACTAGACAAAGTACAAATCAATGATTGGAGGATTGTTGTATCTCACTCAAACTAGACTAGATATAATGTAGGCTGTTGGTCTTGTTGTGAGATTCCAGGCTAATCCCAAAGAATCTCATGTCATGGCAATCAAAAAGATTTTTAGGTATCTAAAAGGAATAGTTGAGTATGGTTTGTGGTATCCTAGATATCATGATTTCTCTCTTCATGCATATACAGATGGTGATTGGGCAGGAGATGTGGATGACCGGAAGAGTACCAATGGTTGAGCTTTCTTTTTAGGAAAGAGATTAGTTTCTTGGCTAAGTAAGAAACAAGAGGCAATATCCCTGTCTACAACTGAAGCAGAATACATAGCAGCAGCAAGTAGTTGCACTCAAGTTTTGTGGATGAAGCAGATGCTAAGAGATATTAAAGTAGAGTATAAGGAGCCTATCACAATCTTTTGTGATAATTCAAGTGCAATAAATATTTCTAAGAATCCGGTGTTGCATTCTAAGACTAAGCATATATCTATCAAGTTTCACTTTCTGAGAGAGCAAGTGAACAAGGATGACATCAGACTAGAGTTTGTGCCCTCCAACGATCAGATTGTAGATATCTTTAGTAAACCTCTTCCTAAGGACTCTTTTGAGTATCTCAGGGAGAAGTTAGGGGTTATTGCCCCTCCAGTGATGAACTGGGATGCACTGATGTACATCAGTCTGGTGGATATCACAGTCATATCTTGTGATCCGGATTGATGATGGGGAGCTGCTACTCAAGGGGAACAACATGTATGATTCTGAAGTATTGGAGTTGCAAGTATAAACCCTTTGCCATTAATGTCAAAGGGGGAGAGAAGGCATGTGAAAAACAAATGGTTGATGATTAGAGGGGGAGCAGTAAAGGAAGAAAAGACATATGAATAGTTGTTTTTGATATGGGGAGTTATGATGTAAGGAGAAGTTCTTGTTTCAATCAGGAACAGTGAAGAACAGTGATGACAACAAGGTAAAATTCCAAGATAGGTTAAGGATCAGAGGATGCGGTTTAAAGGGTTTGTATATATGAGTCTTGAGATAATCCAGTCAAGATTTTAGAGGTCCACATAAAGATCTAAAGAAGTTATGACCGCTTAAGTAGAACCGGCTCTGACAGGTGTCCAGAGGTGATAGAGTGACACAGATAGGTCCGGTGAGGTCCGGTAATGCATTATCCCATTTTACAGATTTGAGGAAGTGTTGAGGATGTCCTTGTGAAGTGTCAAGTAGATTGGTTTGTAGCTTGAAGGTCTGGAAGAACCTATTCCTTTGTGACAGTGATGACAGACTGTGTTCTTGAGGTTTCAGATGGAGAGAAGGATTCCAGCAAGCAGATGAAGTGCGGATGTTGTTGGTGATTCAAGAAAGCTTGTGGTGATATGTGGTTCAGTTCCAGTTCATGTTGGTGGTCCGCATTGAAGTCAAAAGTTTGTATTTGAAGAATAACCACCAGATGTTGGTGTTCTTCCTGAGAATGGCTGACCAGATGTATTACACGTCTTGTGGATGTTCTTGTAGGTGTTTTCCGACTTAGATGATTATTCCTAAGTCGATGTCTTGTATAAATAAGGGATTATGAAGTCATTCCAAAGTGGGTCTTGCAGTGATGAGTGTGTAGTAGTGAGGAGGAGTGCGAAAGGCAGAGCAAAAGTATTGGGCTTAATGGAACTGATTCAAGCATGGTGAAGATGCTATTCTCCAGTTCATAAAGGTGATACTTATTTCTTTGTAGACATTGTGTCTCTTGTAGGCAGTGAGCCTCTTGTGAGCAGTGTGCTCGGGAAGTGAGCCCTAATTGGCATGTGTCATTTGTTCTTTCTATTCTTCTAACAGAGAATACATTCTTGGGTTAATCACCTCGTGGTTTTTCCCTCAACCAGGTTTTCCATGTCAAAATCTTGGTGTCTTATGTGTTGATGAGTTTCTACCTTTGATTTGAATGCATTATGTTTCATGTTTAATATACTGCTAATCACCAAGAAGATTTAAGTGTGGAAATTAGAGAAAGTTTTGCACAACTGATTCACCCCCCCTCTCAGTTGTGTGCCCTAAGTCTAATAGTTTTTTCAATATTTCTACCAGGGATTTACTTTGATGTTGAATTCTACTTTGATGTTGAATTCTACCAGGGATTTACTTTGATGTATTGGAAGTTTGTGAGGCTCTACTCCCAATCCATCAAATCTGAGCATAGTATTTTCTTCCATGAAGTACCAGTCAGGTAATTGTATTTCTATTCCTAGTTGAATAGAATCTCTACAAGACTTAGGCAATCTACACATTGGAGTACTTGTAATTGTATAATAGTGGGACCAAAAAGTAGTCTACAAAATGATTGTAGTTTCTTTGAGGTTCACGGATCCTTATCTTGTTGGTCCAATCATGTAGTTGAAGTGCTCCTTTCACCCCATTATTTACTAAGGGATGAATTTGAAGCTTGTTGGCCACAAATGTTAGATTAAACTACATTAGAATAATTGACACAAGTAGGTTCTGAACCTAAAGGTATTAGTGTTGGAATTGGAAGTGGAACCTCCTTTAATCGTTAAAAATTGTTTATGTATATATTTTGCATTGTGCTCTACAAATCTATATTTAACAGGGAGAATAACATAATGGATATTGTATACCATTTCAAGGAAGGTTGCATCCACTTTACTATTACTTTCCAATTCAAGTCAAAATGCTAGCATAGAAATAGTATCTTGAACCCATGGTTTAAAATTTCTAATTTGATAAGGAGGATTTTGATTATCTTTCAGTATGGAACCATCCATTGTTATTTTTTGAGAAAAGAAACTTTGGAATTTAGAGGGACTGCTTCATAATTACTAGCTAACTTTTCTAGGTTAATGTAGATGTTTCAAAAATCTCTAGATGCAACCCACAATAGTCTACTAATTTCTACTACAGTAATGGTTAACATTTCATTCTGGCTATCTTTATTAACAATTGCTTTTCTTTTTTATCATAATTTTGGGTACAAACCATGATAAATTATGGGCAAGGGAAAACCTTAGGGAGCATCAGGTGTCCCAGTCCAATCACCCATCGTGCAATGATATTATTAATTGGTAATGAATTTTGTAGGTTAGCTTGCATTTGCATTCCACCCTTATTCTCACCTAAAAATTTAAGTTCTGAGGTAATCCTAACAAAGATTACAAGATCATAAATATCATGGTTTTCATTAGTGAAACTTAGGGTTGTAAGTAGTCCAACATAGTTTATTTTGTGCATTGCTTTGACTTTTCCAATCAGTGGTGTGGTAGTGGTGGTAGACATGTTTATAAACCCTCAACCCTAAACCCCAAGATTCAAAATTTTTAAATTGAAGGCTTATAAATTAGTTTGAATTTGAAGGAATGTAGGATTTTTATATTTCACATGAGACATACCCAGAATTTGAAAAGATGAATCTCCCTGGTGCACTTCAATCTCCCTGACCCTCTAGGATCTCGCTTCCATAATCTCACTTAGCAGTTGCAACTTCAATTTCCTTTGTGCAATACTACGATTTAAGTTTTTACCTTCTTAATTTTCTTCTTATTCTCAAACAAATGCTAAGTGACAAGTAAAGAAAAAGAAATGTGTTACATTCTATTCTTATTAAACTAATCCATTCTCGTGGAAGTTAAAAGTTATTATATTCTATTCTATTCTTTAGTACAAGTTTGTACTCCCACTTCAATTGAAAATTAATTTTTAAGGATGGCCTACAAGTCTATGACTTGAATTAATACAACACATGTGTAGAGTGGTGGCATTGAAAACATATTGTATATTCTCAACCATTAATATTTGTAAATCTAATAGCTCTAGATTGATTCTAGAGGTTTGAGTTCACAAATCTAGTACTTTAGACATTTTGTTCCAGAATTCAACTACATCCATCCATCAAAACATTCATCGAATGGTGAAACATCGCATGGAATCTCCCTTTATATGAAGTCGAGCCCACTTTGATGACTCATATAATAATAGTAATGGAGAAAAATTATTAATAATAATTAAATACAATAATAGTACACTCATCTTATGCAGAATATACATGGTTGGTGATGAAGTCTTCTACCTCTATTTCTTCTTTTGGTTGTGTTGTATTTTTCTAGGAGTGATCAGATAAGATCAAGTATGTGAGTCTTCAAGTCTCATAAGGGATGATAAATACAATGTTTGAGAAACATCAAACCTCAAGTATCTAGTTAACTTTTCATAATTCTATAAAGGAAACAAGTGTTATCATGCAACATATCATTTTTTTTCTTTAATGGATTGGAGCTTGTCTTTTCTCCTTATCATGGCCATGGTAATACCCATTCTCTGAGAAAGATTATCAGTATATTCTTGGTTACAGTTGTGCACCTTCAAAGAAAAGGAAGAATGCATAATGCTTTCTCTAGGAATGGATAGAATTGGAAAAGAGATTCCTATATTCTTTCATCCATGTTAGGTTGTATAAGGGCATCCCATGTTTTGTAGAGAAAGTTTTTATTTCCCTGCAATAGCTTTCTCATTCACATAACCCCATCTCCACATAACAGGAATTTGATAAGGTATGGATGTTGTTGCTCCATCTGTTCTACGATTTGTTGTTGTTGAGCCTGAGTTGGTGGAAATTTTTAGTTTCTAATGGCCAATGTTCAGTAGATTAACTTGGTGTGTAGGAAGAGAAACACCTTAAGAGATCCTCCTTGCCCCCATATTAATTAACAATATGTGATGATTAACATTTAACAAATGATGGGTATAACACAAAGGTGGTCTATGCACATGAAATTAAACAGACCACTATTTGCATAATCAAATAATCATGTGGACGTCAACTGTCATCCTAGTCATGACTCTTCTCACAATGAGCAGGTGCTGCTAACTCAACTTTGGTGAGTAAGGAACAACTGAGGGGCTTTCTCCATAAAACCTTAGATGCTATTATGAAAGGTTAATTGGATTGTAAGCTGAAGGCTAATATTTGAATGATATTTTAATGAAGTGTCCCCACAAACAACTGAAGTGGAGAAATGAAAAACATGCAACACCAACACCCCCTTAAGTGCAACTTAGGGAGAAATGAAAAACATGCAACTAATGCAATAATGGGTCCTTGACTACAAGGCCATGTTAGGTACTCATGTACAACAATAATCTCTCATAAAGTGGAGAAAAGGAGAAAAACCCAATGGGAGAAAAATCCTCTTCAAAAGATAGAAAATACAAAAAGTACATGAACATGTGATGGAAGGACTAACACTAAGACCCCCCAAGAACTGAATCCATCAAAAAATTATAATCATGAATGTCCCCATAAGAGAGGAAGAAGAGAGAAGGTCTAGTGACCCCCCTGGAAGTGTGAACAAACTTTAGAAAGTAGATGAAGTAGTTGCAACTACCGATGCTGAAATGTGACTAAAAATTATCCATAGGAACTAGTACCATGAAGATTCAAGAGCATTAACCATAATGAATGGCTATCAAACTGGGATGTGACCCAATGAGAATCTAATGCAAGATTCAGGATCATTAACCATAAGGCTCTCAATTTGAGATATGAACCGATGTAAATCAAAATTTGTCAAGAAAGATATGACATATTACATTGATTTTCTGACAAGTTTCAGTACACTTGGCTAGTGCTTACAACAAGATCATAAAATGTCCAAAAAACACCACATGCTGAAAAGACAATTATACTATAGAATGACAAGAAATTGATAGCACCATACAGAAGCACACATAAAATCATGCACTTCCAAAAAAAAGGGATCCAAAAAGGAGTCTGTACACCCACATATAGCCTGTTGAAGTTCCCAAAATGAGAACTGCACATCAACACTAAGAAAACAAAATTATGGAAAAAACCTAGAAACCCAAAATGAAAACCATCTATACCACTATGAAGATCATGAAATTATACCCCATTTCAAAAACATACTCTAAAAAAGACCTTTGTATGGCCAAGATATCACTATTTGAAGATCAGGTGCAAACTAGAAACTGCTAATGGTGAGTGGTGGATTTGTAAAAAAAAAAACAAACCTCAACCAAATTTAGAAAAACTCCACCAGATTTAGTGAAATCACCAAATTTGATATAACCTTTTGAAATAGTTATCCGCTAAATAAAATAGCCCTCTACTAAATTTAGAGAAAACAACCAAATATAAGGCCCATGCTAAAAAAGCCACCAATAGCTCGGCATGGATCCTGAGACAAGTACAATAGTTTGATTTATTGCATGTTTTTTTATAATTTAAAAAACAAAAAAAAATTATTGCATGTTTTATTTTTAATAAAAAACATTATTGCCCCAGATGATCTCGAGGCTGATTTTGACAATTTGATAGTCTATCTTAAGGTTTCTGGGCCTTCTAAGCGCAATGGCAAGGTCAAATTTGGCCCAAAATTCTTTGAAAGTTAGCTTTCCTCTGGATCCCAAAAAATAAGCACCCACTGAAACCCTTGCAAATCTAGCCTATGAAACTCAAATTAAGCCAAATAAAAGGCCAATCTAACTATTTTGACTACTCTAAATCCAATGGAAGACTCTGTTTTGCACAAAAACACACCCAATAAAAGGTCATCCCACAATAATGGTTACACTTTTTGGCCAAACTTGACATTGAAATCAACATTTTGAACTAAATCTTCACTTTCTGACACCTATAGCCGCTAAACAGTTAGGAATTTCAAGATGATGTGAACTAGTGATTTGTGATATTTTGTCTGTAGATTCTAAAAATATATTTGTTTTTAAAATTTGGAATTAAATTGTAAATTTTTTTTTGTGTCTCCTTTGATAATTAGTTCTTAATAGTAAACAATATTTTTTTAAAGTGATGTGTATTCCATAACACAACTTTTTTTCTACAAAGGACAAAATTCTGATTCTTTTGAATTTAGATTAGTAACACTGATATCTAGGGCATGCATTTGGTTTCGTAATGTTTTGTTGAGTTTTTTTAATTAATTTTTTAAGTCAAACCAATTATAATTTAGACATAGGTGTATTCCATAAAACATATCTTTTCTTGTATGTATCAAAATTCAAAATTTTTGTGTTGAAAGGACATCAATACCTAGGTCATACATATTTTTCAAAAAAAAATTCACTAATTTACTAATTTTCCATGTGTGTAGAACAATGTACTTGATGTTTGGTGAAAAACCTATGTTTAGTAAAACTTAAAAAAACAATCATAACAAAATCAAAATATATCAAAACTATACTCATTGGAAAGCTTGTTTGGAGGACTACGATCCTCCAATTTGGTTTGGCAAGGTGAATCCATTTGGACCTTCAACTGGGCTTTGAAAGCCAAAATTTTGCAAAAGAAAAGAGAAGGGAAGGAAGGAAGGTGTCTAGTGGGGGTCTTCGTTCAAAGAATCCTTCTAATGAAGGTGGGTGACGTACTTCGTTTGAAGTCTAGATACCATCAAATGAAGGTCCAAACATGGCGCATACATCCACATAATGACCACCTTTGATCAAGGGTTCCTCACATTAAAAAAAAATGTTAATCGTCGACCTTCATTCGAAGGCTCTGCCTTCTTGCTCAAACATTTCTCCAAATTTGAGAAGGGGCTTGCAGATCTGGAGCTCTAATACCATGTGAAAGTCACTAATTGAGTCAAGCCACCAAGATCACCTAAAAAACCTAGGATTAACCTTCTACAATAGAAAAATCAAAGAGGATAAATTTTCACAATATTGGATGCAATAATGAAATTAGATTGATAAATTACATGTGAGAACTTGCTTTTATATTTGCAAGTTAGAAAACCCTAATATGACTTAAGAATAACCTAAGACTAAAATTAGCCCTAGGTCAACTTAATAAAGTGTAATTAAATGTTTAATTACACCAACAATAAGAGACACACTTAATTCTATAAAAGGGATGTGCTTAGTTGGAATAGGGGTTGGAAAATCAAATGGTATGTATGTAGTTTTGATATCTGTCATAGGAATAGAAGGTTTGTGAATTTGATGTGTCTGTCAACAACATGCAACTCTTTGTTTTGAGTTTATATGAAAAACATGCAAAGTTTGTGTGAAATTTTCTTCATTTTATGATGTATGTAGGATTTTGATAATAAATATCAAGGATTGTTATTTCATCATTTCACTTTACAACCTATTTTACTCTATTGATGTGGGTTCCATACTTGGCACCTAGTATCACTTTTGTTTCCTTTGTTCACTTTTGTATAGTTGTATTTAAAAATTTTGATTATAAAATACAATAAAAATAAATATTTGATTGTATTAACATACATGTAATTTATTTTAGAAACTGTAGAGAAAAAATTAATATGAAAATATGACTATATATATAATTTTTAAATTATTTAATAGAAACTTCTATTATTTTAAAAAAATCTCAAATTTTCAGACTTTTTTAAGTTCTCAATACTCTTTAAGTTATATATATATATATATATATATATATATATATATATATATATATATATATATATATATATATATATATATATATATATATATATATATATATAAAGAATTAAAAAAATTACATATAAACTAAAAAAATTAATTATTATATATTATAATAATATATCTAACATATTATTATTACAACCCTACTTCCCAGGGCTTATATTTGACAGTCCACCTTCCATGTAAAGAAATTCTTTTCCTACAATTTAGTCTACATTATTGCTTTCCATATCACAATTAATTTTTTTAATGCAAGTCAAATTCTATATAAGAAATTTTAAAAAAAATTACAAATTCTTATATATTTAAAAAAAACTTCTATATATATATATATTATTTGAAATAGATTGGTATGAATACATTAAAACCATTTGTAATTTTTTTTAAAATTTCTTATATAGAATTTGACTTGCATTAAAAAAATTAATTGTGATATGGAAGGCAATAATGAAGACTAAATTGTAGGAAAAAAATTTCTTTACATGGAAGGTGGACTGTCAAATATAAGCCCTGGGAAGTAGGGTTGTAATAATAATATGTTAGATAGATTATTATAATATATAATAATTAATTTTTTTAGTTTATATGTAAAATGATG
This sequence comes from Cunninghamia lanceolata, assembly GCA_027924645.1. Lineage (NCBI taxonomy): Eukaryota > Viridiplantae > Streptophyta > Pinopsida > Cupressales > Cupressaceae > Cunninghamia > Cunninghamia lanceolata. The sequence continues at coordinate 4,015,246 of BSBN01000262.1, read as the reverse complement.
TTGAGGGGTAGCTTCTATTACAAAAATGTTGTAGAGGGGCAGTTCCCATTATATGAAATATAAAAGGCTAAGTACATATACTAGCAGGAGTCATCATAAATGAGATGGAGGTAGAAATAAAAGGAACACTAAGGTGGCAACCTATTTGGAGAGTTTGTGTAACACAAATCTAACCCTATCAACATCAAATTCTATCAGTTGCTCCACCTATTCAGGGGCAAGGGGAAGTGCCATGTGACTAACTTAGAAGTTGGAAGTGTTCATGTTGTCACAGATGATGCCATCCCTGAACAAGACAATTGCCTACATGACTTCTTCCTTCTTCAGTACGTCCTTGATGTCAAAGGCTTCACCCCAATTACCCATTTTGGTTTTTTGTTGAATGAGGAAACCACCTTGACAACAACATCTTGTAGATGAAGAACCACAAATTCTTCGTAGCTAATTTTTTCAGTCCCTTGCGGCCATAGACCCTTGATCACACAATATACCTCTACACCCATGCAACATACTCTTCTTTTGACGGTCATTTGTACTTTAAAACCTTTTTTACTCTATTGATGTGGGTTGCATACCTAGCATCCAGTATCACTTTTGTTTCCTTTATGAAACTGTTGAGGCAAGATTCTAATTCAAGCAATTTGTCCATCTAAACATTGCAACATAACTGATCAATCTTACTTGCAGCAGTGATTGATTTGACTAAAGAAGGAATAATATTGTCAAATTCTGATTTCCAGTTAGATAATGACTTTTCAGTGCCATCAATTGCAAGTATTGGTGGAATGGAACATTTCTCAAGGGATTTGAAAGTATTCAATTTATCCCTTAATACCACATTGAGATTATTTTGAAAAATAGATATCTCATTTAGTAAACTGATGACTTCATGTGTACCTCACTCCATTTATCACATGAGGATCCAAGCTGGTTCTATTATAGATGTGATTGACCACTGGTATCTTAGAAGTCCACGTGCTTAAGATTTACTTTAGAGCTGACTTGTTGATGTGGCTATCAAGTGCCCCTTTTAAATTGTTGTAGAAAATCCAAGCACCTTCAACTCTATGCAAAACTTTACTCATTTGGTGGCTCAAGAAATTGCTTATTAAAAAAATTTGCTCATTTCTATTGTCTTTACTTTAAGTCTATCAATTAAGATCTTGGTTCTCCTTTACTTCTCTTGTAATTCAACAACAACAATAGAATTTCCTTCATGCCCAAATGAGCTCATAGGACTAGATATAGAGGTAAGCCATCCCATTTCAATTCCTACATGAGGATTGAGTGCTTTGAGTTTATTGTATTCATGCAACAACCTCACATAGTTTTCTTTCTTCTTATCAAAATATGCTTGTAGTTTTCTTGTTGCAGCCTCACTTAATTTAGTTGTATTTACCACCAAAGATGCATCCTAGGGGGAAGGAGTATCAGACAACCTTCTCACAATTAATTTCCCAGTGAGCTTACTTAATTCCTTGACCACCTAAGTCTCATTGTCATTTGGATCCATTTCCCAAATAGACTGGCATGCAAGACACATGCGACAACATGCAATCCCTGAAACTCCAAATAGACTAACATACAAGACACATGCAAAAACATGTGACAACATGTGCACCACATGCAAAGCCATATGGACCCCACCAATACTTGACACCCAAATTTGGGATATCATACAATGCAAAATCAACAACATGCATTCTCATATAGTTCCCACCAACAAGTTGACATCCAAGGTTGGAAACATGTATTTTTAAACTACACTTACAAATCCAAGTATACTCAAATGGGCCCCACCTCCAAGTTGGATGCCTAGAGTTGTCTCATGCAAATGTTTGACACATACAAGTGAGTCCCACCTCTCTAGATGCAACTACAATTATCAATAAACAATTAATTTAGTCTCCCAAACTCCTAGGCACCCAACGACGCTTTCCAAGAACTTTAGAAACACATGAAAATTGTTAGGATTGAAAAGTTAATGACAAATTATCCCAACACTTGCAACTTTGTAAATTATTTGTGAGCATTTGGTTTGAAAGAAGGAATATTGTAAGTATTAGAAACTTGATGTACATTATCCTACTTATATTTTTTAACTTTATAATTTTTTGTGTGTGATCTAGTGTATTATAAAAACTTTCATTGTTAATATAAATGCATATTTCAACAGAAAACTTGATTTATCTTTTTAAAATTTGGAAGGGTATGATGAAGTATTTAAGTTGATGATCCATATTATAAAACATTATTTTCTAGAATATTAGATTCAACTATTTTCACACATGCACAAAGATCCATAAATATTGTAAAGCTATTGAGATATACACTATTTACAATTGGTTTGATCAATCAATTGATACAAATATTTTGTAATTACAAGTCATGTAATGGATGGTGTAATTTAGAACACAAAGACTAAGCTATTATGAAAAAAGCATTGATATGTTGATTCAGTCCTTGGAAACACCCAAATAAACTAGAAATAATAAGCTTGAGGCCCATGTTAACATTAAATTGCTTCAAGAATGCCTTAGTCAAATAAAAAATGTATGGATAGACCCAAAAGGGGATGAAAAGAACCATTTAATGGGATAGTCTTTTAAATCCCTTGGAAATAGTTTAGCCATCAACACATCCTCATACATAAATTTTAATCATGTTGTAGTGAAAGTATTGAAATGTGTATTTGGGTAACCTTTTTCATCATACAACAAATTAAGGTGCTGCAAAACTGAAAGATAGATGATATGTAACAGTCTCATATGCTAATGGTGTATACCAAGCTTCCATAAATTGCATTTAGGATGGAGGAAGGGATAGTAAAAAGATAGGTTTGGGAACCAATAGGATGTGTGTGTAGGGTCTACAAAGTAGGAAGGATGTTAGATACAAGATACATAAGGATGGTGGAATACATAATAGAATGGGGCATGGGAATAGATGAGGACATGCAATGAGGTGAGTAATAGGGAGGGAAGAAGGAATATAATGAGGAATGGAATGGGGAGTAACCATAATTAATGCAGAGGTAGTGGGAATAGGGATAACACTACTAGTAACAATGGATGTGGTAGGGATAGTGGTAGAGGTAAGTATTATGGAGGTGGTAGGTGAAGTGTTAGTGGGTTAAGAAGGAGAGGTGGATGTGAAAAATTGCATATGAGATGTGGGTATGGTGAGAGGATTAAATTTAGGACTTACACAACATTGTGGAACAAAATCACATGGAAAGTAAGAGGAAGATACATCATGAGAAGGGATAATGGTAGAAGAAGGCCTAGTCATGGATGGAGGAGGGATGGTAGATGCACTAGTGAAAGAACTAGGAACATAAACCATAGCACCAATGAATTTTAAGGTCTCTAACCCAAATGGTTTGTTAATGAAAAATTTATAAAGCGTATCTACTGATTTTGTAAGACTTCCACCATTAGCTAAGTTAGCAAGTTTTTATCAAGCCATATGTTGCTCATAATCATAATCTTAATTTCCATGCTCAACAATTTATAGGAGTAATGATGGTACTTATGACAACATCATTAGGCACACCATTTATTGTCGATTGAGCCATGTGAGGATTCAAGTGTGCATCCTTTGCAAAGGGGTGTGAGATGAATCTTATTTTGGCATGTCAATAGCTCACAAAAGCTAAGAAGATAAAATAATATGGGAATGACCAAAAGAGATGATACAAAAAAATCATTGATTAGATTTGAAAGTATTATGGAACATAACCATAAAGGAAAAAACAAATATGGGTAATAATATCAAGAAATGATAAGAAAAAACTTAGAAGAAGTATCTAGTAATAAATAATCATGCAAGAGCACACTCAAACCCTAGTTAAATTTGATGTGAAAGATAAGCAATCAAAAAAATTAGATCTAAAACCCTAATGAAGGAGGAGAACCCTAAGAGGAAAACTTAGGATAAGTAGGAATATTGGGTTCACCAAAACATGTAGAGGAATAAATTGTGCACTATAGATAATCTCATGTCTGCCTCTATTTCATCTAAAAATATATAATATCAAGGTAGAGGATTTACCTGTTTGGTAGTATCATAATTTTCAATGCCAATTTGTTGGTGTTTATTTGTTTCAAATAAATTATTCTCTAGTTGAATGTGAACTATCAAATCAATAGATAAAACTATCATATTATCTGCCATTTATCAACTTTAGTAAGAGGAGATTACCATGAATCCTTTGATTTGTGTTGCTTTTGATATTGGGTTGATAATATAGATGTAGGGATCCTTGGGGTTTGGCTATAGAGAAAAAGGAAGGTGGGTTGAATGGGAGAATTCCTTACCATCTAATCTAACTAGTATAGAGATTGTGAGGCAATGGCTATGGTCTATATAGAAACAATGACCCCTTGTAGCACTTGTAGTAATTTCAATAGCTTCAATTGGCACTATAATTGGAGCATAGGAAGTAGTTTTGTTAGAGCTTGTTTAAGAGCCACTGCCCTTCCTTCATTGGATATTGATATTGAGTCCTAGATCTAGTGGATGGCACTAATGATCCTGTTGACCCAAAATTTGTAAATGATCATACAAGCCTAGTTGGGGATCAAAATGTGGATCCTATAGTCCCCTTTGAAATTGGCCAAGGGCCCCTAGCATTTGAGTAAGAATATAAAATAAAAGGAGTAAAGGTAGCATCTCTTCCTATCCTAACATCCTTACTGGAAAGAGTAGATCCAAATCCATATGTAGGGGTAAAGAAGTAAGCACCAAAGACAAAGGTAACAACATCCTTGCTCTGATGTTTATTTTGTGGGACAACAATTCTATTATGATTCTCAATAGATCAAAATACCTCATATTAGTAAATATCAACTCCATCACAATTGGAGTTTTGGTTAATAGGTAGTGATTAAAATATGTAATTTTTATTAATAGAGGACATATCTGCGAGATTTATTAAAAGAACATGAGTAAGGATGATAATCTGTCTATGTACTCCAATTTTTCTTCTATTTTAGATAATTTATATGCTCAAGTTTCTAGTTTTTGTTTGAAAATATGATAGATAAATTTTTTGATTGTGATAATCTTAAACTTGTTTATGATAGTTTAATTAGTACTATTAATTATAAAATGCAACCAATTAAGCTTAAATTAACCTAGATAATAGAATTGGGATAAATTATTGCAATAATATATGGAAATTTAATGCTAGGGTTAGGAGTACTTATCTTTAAAGCCAATGATGGAGGAATGATGTTGATGATGCATGTTAAATTGATTTACCACCTCTTGAAATTTAATGGCTTTAGTGCAATGACTCTCAAAATCTAGACTGGCACAAAAAACTTGTCATTCAATCCTAAACACTATGAGTTTCATCCTAACTATTGTGATCCTTAATCTAATGTGCAAAATTGATTTGTCATGCGAGAATGAATTGATAGAATGTGAACTTGAAGAACTGCCCAGCTTTGCCTTCCTAGTATCTAAATCTATAAAGGTTGTGTTTAGACACACAATTTAGCAGTTTTCCAACTCCATAGGTGAACCAATTCTCCTGGGTCAAACCCCTTGGCAAGTTAGATTAACAATGATGAATGATATGAAATAAAACTTGCATGAACATGAAAATGGCCTACATGATGATAATGTGGATTTGATTCTCTATTGCCCTCTAGAAATCAAAGTGTGGTATAATGGTTTTTTCTATGTCCTCTTTTTCTTGATGTCAAACCTGAGAAGACCCCAATCTCTAATGTCTCCAAGGACCCATTCGAATGCCTCAGTTCCATGCTCACACCTAAAATTATAGGGAACTCAACTATAATGGAGAAATTAAAGGCTTAGCAATTAGTGATGCGTGAGATTAAGAAAATAATTAAAAAAGAATTCTTAGGAACGGTATGGGAACCCTCCCACTCCTATAACTCATGAGTTTATGTTCAAAAAAGATGGCGACTAGTTGACATTTGTTAAGGGTGACCATCTTAGCAACAAAATTGGTATTGATACTAGCAGGGGATGACAGGATGACCTCCATGGAGGGAGGTCTTGAGACTGTCACAAAAAAAATTGCACTACTAATATGAACCATACTGACAGTAACCATGGAAAATAGGAGCACTCGCTAGAATTGGGGGAATGCTCTATTGTTGAACTGTAAAAGCCACTTCTAACCTGCTCCATTGAGGGTGACACTTGGGAGTTTCCCAGCCAAACTACCACTAACAATGTTGTTCAAAATTTTGGGTTTGCTAACAATGAGGTAACTCCTAAGAAGCCATCAATAGAAGGTTGCGAGGGCCCTAACCCTGTAACCCATGCAATTCCTAAGCCTCCCACCCCAGAAGTTGTGGGGGTTGAAGCTCTTAGCAAAGCTCTAGAGCCCAATTCGACCAACCCCAATGCCACCAAGGAAAGTGGTGTGAGTGTGGGAGAAAGGGAAAACACTGAAAAATAGTCAGAGGGCATAGGATATCATACTCAAGAGGATGTCACAACTGGATACTCTGATAGGGATTCCAAGCCAAGGGAAATGCCTAGAAGACCAAGAAAGAATAACATGTCCCTCCTAGTACCAAAAAAGTGCAACTATCTAAAAAGAAAAGAAATAAAATGAGTGTGGTAATTTAGTCTCCTGACGCAAAAAGACCAGAGGTGGAAGAAAGATTGCCTAAGTGTTTTGAATAGTTCAAGAAGGACCTAGAGGTAACCCCCATGAATGTTGAGAATGAATCTCAATTATATCTCATGGAACATCAGAGGACTAGAGTCCCCTAATATGAAATACATTATAAGGAGATTCTTGAATCTAGAAAATCAAAAAGATGTCATACTACAGGAAACTAAGGCAGTGGGGTTCACAATGGGAACTAATTTAAGGTTTATTTGGAAGGATTCTTCCTTTTTCACCACAAATCATGAAAAGAGAAAGGCGGGCACAAAAATCCTCCTCTGTAATAAATGGAGTCAATTGGTCACCAATCAGGGTACTTCCCCTTGCAACAGGGCAGTCTAGGTGACCTTGGAAAAAGAAGGAAATACAATGGGAATCTACTCCAATTATGCGCCCAACGACCATAGGGAGAGGGCTCCCCTCTAGCAAAGACTAGCTAGTCTACCAAAGGTGCCATGGATCTTGGATGGGGACTTCAAAATGGTTGAACACCCAAAAGATAAGTGGGGGGACTTGACATGTCACAAAAAGGAAATGAAAGGTATTTTTGGTAGAGGATAAAAAATAAGTTCAATCTAATGGACCATTTGGAGGCAGGGAAAAAAGACTTCAAAGGGGTCTAGTATACATGGTGCAATTCTCAAAAAGGAGATAGAAGGATTTACTATAGGCTTGATAGGTTTTATGCAAGTAAGGACAACTTTAGGTTTGTTCCAAATAGGGATGGTCTGGTGGTTTGTGTTTACCCCTACACTATGTCCAACCATCATGCTATTAAAGTAAGTATTGAGATAAATAGTGGTAGGGCTTTGGTCAATAGGAGGAAAGATGGATTCATCCTCAACACCCAATTATTGAAAGATAATGATTGTATAGATGCCATTTCCTCCATCAGAGAAATAAATAGTTGGATGTTGAAAAATACCAGTACAACGAAGAGGTGGAATCAATATGTTGAGGCTTGGAGGAAGATGTTCCAAACCATTGGCCAAAAAAAGGCCATGGATAACATGTGGGAGGAAAATGAACACCAAGACTGCCTCCTTGTGGTTGAGTCAAGAATCCAAAAAGATTCTATGAATGAAATGCTGAGGGAAGAACTTACACTCACTAAAGATAAGCTTAGAAGGATTCAAAACATCAAGATAAAAGGGCTGAAGGTAAGGGCCAAGTTAAATTGGCTTAACTGTTGCGACAGGGGTTCAAAATTCTTCTTTTAATTACATCAAGAAAAAGAGTTTCAAGGAGCAAATAGAGCAGATTTGGGATAATGACAAGCTGGTCACCTCCCAAGAGGAAATATTAGAGCACTTCCAAACATTCTATAAAAACCTTTTCACCTCAGAAAAGGGGGAAGGGGGCAACCAAAATGCCAGAGAACTAGTTAAAAGGATTATCCCTAAAAGAATTTCTGAGGATGATGCAGCCAAGCTTTCGATGGTCTCAATGAAGGAAGAAATCAAGAAAGCCATCTTATCAATGAATAATGACAAGTCCCTTGGTAGTGATGGTCTACTAGTTGAATTCTATAAATTCTTTTTAGATTGGGTCTATGATGACTTGCTCCAAGTCTACATGGAGGCACTGATTAGGGGAACTCTAGGGAGGAACGTCAATAAAGGTATTATCAAGATACTACCAAAAGGGGGTGATAAGACTCTAATAAAAAGTTGGAGGCCTATAACCCTTCTGAATGTATCATACAAGATTTTGGCAAAAGTGATGGCACTAAGGCTGGTTGACATACCACCCAAGTTTATAAAAAACACACAAACTAGTTTCATCAAGGGTAGATATATACTAGAAAACCTAATAACAAGTTGGGAAGCCATGGAGTGGATCAAACACTCCAACCAAAAAGTTGTAATGATACTTTTGGATTTTGAGAAAGCTTATGACAGGGTGGAGTGGTCCTTCCATAAGACAACTCTTGAAGCCTTTGGGTTCCCTATGAAGTTTTGCAACATGGTTGACGTCCTATTAAAAGATGCAGTTGTACATGTGAATGTGAATGGTTCAATCTGAGAAGAATTTGTTCTAGAAAGGTCAATCAGGTAGGGTTTCCCCCTCGCCCTGACACTGTTCATTATAGATTTAGATGCTCCTCATTATCTACTTAGAGAGCAATCCCACTCCCCATGGGTAAGGGGCATTAGACTCCATGATCAGCAAGAATTAATCAACATTCAGTTTACAAATGATACTACTATTTTTCCAGAGCTTGAGGAAGGAAATATGGAAGATCTGATGGACAAACTTGACCTCTTTTGCCAAGCCTTTAGCGCTAAAATCTCCACCTCTAAATCCTTTATCCTTGGTTGGGATGAGGTACCCCTAGATTGGATAAAAAAGTATGACTTTCAATGGGGGGACCCAACAAACAGGTAAGGTATCTTGGAATACCATTTGCAGTCAGCCTGAACCTAAAAGAAATGTGGTTATGGATAAGTAACAAGATAGCGAAGAAGATAGAGGGTTGGAATAGGCAATACCTATCCCTGGCTACCAGGATCTAGGTTTGTCAAAAGTTTCTCTCATCCTATAGCATCTACTTCGTATATGTTTGGTTTTTCAACAACTATCAGGTAAATGATATCCAGAAAAGGATCAGGAACTTCCTTTGGTCCAATGGGAAAGGAAAAAGAAAGAAACATGTTAAATGGGAATGGTGATGCATTGAGAAAAATCATGGGGGGATTGGCCTAAAAGATCTTAGGCTCCACAAAATTGCCTTGACAACAAAATGGATTGCCAGATCCATGAAAGATAATGAACCTTGGAAGGTGTTGGTGAGAAATAACATCAAGTTGGTGACCCCCAAGCAGATTAAAACATGGAAAGGACTTCAAGTTTGTGATATTCTGTTTAGTAAATATCCTATGTCCCCTTCTATTTATTCAGTGTTTAAGAGTCTTTGGAAAGCATGGGAGATTATTAAGCCCAATGTGTTTTGTAAAACCAACAATATCTCTATAAACAATGATGTGAAGTGTCATACCTATAGCTCCATTTGGTGAAACATATCCCATAACAATAAGTCGTTGGCCCTATTACAAGGCTACTCTGTAAAGAAATGGAACCTATTGGGTATCAAAACATTTAAATATATTCTCTCTAATGGGCAAATTAAGGATTGGTCTAACCTTGCTTCTGAGTTTAATCTTCCTACTTCTAATCCTAGAACCCTTAACATGTTAATTGCATCCTATAAAGAAGCTCAATTCCCTGTCATCCTTGAAGAGGAACTAGACCCAGCTAGTGACCTAGCTTGGGTAGATGGCACAAGACTTACTAATCTCAATGCTAAGATAATTTATAAAGAATTAACTAGTAAAATCTTTGTTTCAGATCATCCTAATCATTGTTGGGGGATTGACTTCCCTGCGGATGTTTGGCATAAAATTTTTGGCTTTGTTTGGAATAGCATTAGAGAGCCCAAGAAGGCTTGTTTCAAATGGCTTATTTTATTGCAAAAATTACCATTTAAAATTAATTATGTTGATATTGACATTTGTAACATATGCAGGACCATAGAGACTATAAGGCATATTCTTTTTTATTGTTTTTATGCAAAGGAAATATGGAAAATATTTTATAATAATTATATATTATTTATTACTAGAAAATTGAACAAGAACTTGCACATGTTTTGGGATTATTTAACCACTAAGATGTTGTGGCACTTATGGAAGGAAAGAAATGTGGATAAGTTTTAGGGGTGTAAAAGGGTACTTACTAAGTCTTCAAAATGTCTCACATTCTGTAATATTATTTCGCATGCCATTCTACACTTAGGTTTCTCCATCCAGAAAAGTTCCTACAACTCTTTAGGAAAGGCTTGGTGACTGTATTTAGAGAGGAAGTCAAGTGTGGGCATGCCCACCACTACACCCAAGAAGAAGTCGATGCTTTCATGAGAGCTCTAAATGAATTTAGAGGGATGTTCAATGGTGCAGGCAGGCTCAGAGATATCAATGTACTAGACCAATATGAAATTGATGATGCTTCCTCTACCATTGTGGAAGCAAGCTTGACTGTATAGGCTGATGTGGGGGAGCCAAACCCATGGGTTATTGAAAAGTGTAGCAAGTGTTGCAATAACTAATTCAACTGCTTTGTCTATATATGTATAAGTGGCTAATGTTGTGTACACTACCTTGTTTTGTCATATGATGTATATAGAGGTTATAATGGCAAGCATACTAACATGGATAATAGATAGTTACAAACCTGATATATCAATTTTGTATATACTGGCTGCTATACCAATTTTTGTATATACTGGCTGATAGTTACAAACTTGATAAATTTGCCAATGTTATAAAGTTTTGTATATAGCAAGGCACCCAAACTATTAATCATAGTTAGATAAAACTCAGGTGAAGACACACAAGATGTAATGGCTACTATGGTAGATTTGTAACCATTTTTGATACAGTATATTTAATACAAAAAATATCTAGACCAGCACAAAAAACTTGCTATTCAATCCTAAACACTGTGAGTTTCATCCTAATTGTGATATTTAATATAATGTGCAAAATTGATTTCTCATGTGAGAATGAATTGATAGAATGTGAACTTGAAGAACTACCCAGCTTTGCCTTCCTAGTATCTAAATCTATAAAGGTTATGTTTAGAGACACAATTTAGCAGTTTTCCAACTCGATAGGTGAACCAATTCTCCTAGGTCAAGCCCCTTGGCAAGTTAGATTAACAATGATGAATGATATGAAAGAAAACTTGCATTAACATGCAAATGGCCTATATGATGATGATGTGGATTTGATTATCTATTGCCTTCTAGAAATCAAAGTGTGCTATAATGGTTTTTTCTATGTCCTCTTTTTTCTTGATGTGAATTAATTGCACATTGAATGTCTTCAAATACCATGACATAACAATTTGTCACACAAAAGTGTGTCAAGTTTGGCTCATAATAGCTAGTAGAAAGACACAAGAGAGTTGAATTCTAGATATAATTATTTCAATATGGGGATCATTGCAATAAGTTGATGTTGCATCACTTAGAAATGAACCTTAGGGCTAAAATTATAATTTCAAGACAAGAAGTGAATGCATAGAAATAAATGCTAATGTAAAATTAGAATGCATAAAGGGTCAATGTATGAAAATTGATACAAATAAAGATAAAATGAATATAGTTAAGAATAAGAATTGGGCCAAGTTGAATTTTGAATATAATTCTTTCCATGAATGTATGAAAATTAATACAAATAAAGATAAAATGAATATAGATAAGTATAAGAATTGGGCCATGAACCAAACCAAAGACAAGAGTAAGAAATTATACTAAAGAGAGCCCAAAACTAAATGGGAAATGACATGGACATGCTAGTTTTATGGTTCCATTTGCCTCATGACAATTATTTTATTTTATTTTTATTTTTATTTTTAAAGATTTCCCACCATCTGACATATACTATTAATTGCAATGGTCTGTATTTAATACTTCAACCTCACTATTCTTTTATATTTGTGCTCAGAGGCCTTATACAAAGGTGACCGTGTTCACAAAAACTATTTTATAGTTAAAAATTATATAACCATGTTCACAAAAACTATTTTTAATTATATAACTAACATATTTTTTTAAATGAAAGCACACAAGAATTGAATTTAAGATAAATATGTAACCGACATAGTTTTTAAATGAAAGCACACAAGAATTAAATTTAAAATATATAACCCCCATAGTTTTATTAAATTAATGGACATAACAATAAAATTTGTTTTCTATACATTGTAATTTAATTTAATGGTTTTTAATCATCACTATATAGTGCCATAAAATATCAAATCAAATAAAAAGGAGCAAAGTATACTGCACTATTCGAATGGTAAGTTGTTTTATTTATTGTAAGTTAAAGTATATACTCCAAATTAATACGTTACCTTTTATTGGGGTTATCTTTTCTTTTCTATGTTATTTTAATTATTGTAGAATAATTTATTAATTAGAGTTTTATCATATGATATACAAAAGGAGCAAAGTGTATTATGGAAGCATAGAAGTTATTCCACAACAGAAAGTGCATGTTGGCTTTTATTAGGGTTTTTCTGTATGTTGCCTTTTATTAGGGTTATCTTTTCTTTTCTGTGTTATTTTATTTACTGTAGAATAACTTATTAATTAGAGTTTTATCATATGATATACAAAGGAGCAAAGTGTATTCAGAAAGCGTAGAAAGAACAGCAGTTATTCCAACGGTAAGTGCATTATATTTTGTTAGGGTTAAACCTTTTATTTTCTGTGTCATTATATTTTGTTAGGGTTACATTTTGTTTCTTGTATGTCACCTTTTTATAGGGTTAGCTTTTCTTTTCTGTGTTATTTTATTTATTGTATAATAACTTATTAATTAGGGTTTTATCATATGATATACAAAGGAGCAAAGTGTATTCGAGAAGCATAGAAGTTATTACAAGAGTAAGTGCATTATATTTTGTTAGGGTTACCTTTTCTTTTTTCTATGTTACATTTTATTAGGGTTATCTTTTCTTTTCTGTGTTATTTTATTTACTGTAGAATAATTTATTAATTAGGGTTTTATCATATGATATACAAAGGATCAAAGTGTATTCCGGAAGCATAGAAGTTATTCCAACGGTAAGCGCATTATATTTTGTTAGGGTTACCTTTTGTTTTTTGTGCTATTTTATTTACTGTACATTAAGGTTTTATCATATCAAATATAAAAAGATTAAAGTATATTCTAAAGAGAAGAAGTTATTCCAAGTAAGTGCATTATATTTTATACATTTTACTATAATAGTTTCAATTTAGTTTTAATTTATATGAGATAAAATATATGTCTGGACGTATTTTAGATATATTTTTCTAAAAATAAATATATTAGTTTTACAGCCAATCTCATAGCTCTCTTGTTATCTTAGGTCAAAATCATCCCTGTGGAGGATGCATTCTATAGGCTTCCTGATTCTCTTCTTTCTTTCATACTATCAAAAATCCCAATAAAAGATGCTGTCAAATGTTCTATTCTTTCTAAGAGGTGGAGATTTCTCTACACTGAGATGCCTGAACTCACTTTCTCTCTAGATCTTGTTCTTGGGCCTGGCCACCCTTACCTCGATCCACTCCTCGTCTTAAAGGTTGAGAATATAATTTCCAACATCTTGCTTCTGCATTCACGGAATCTGGAGGCCTTGCACCTCCACAACACCGGGTTCAGTTATAACCAATGGCGCTTCTCTCGTGAAAATGTGTGCAAATGGATAAGATATGCATCTTGGTGTAATGTTCAGCGCCTCACTCTGGACAACCACTACGTGCTGGATGAGTTCGGCTACTTCGTTGAGGATGAGCGCCGCCTTGCTTTAAGAGAAAATCCACCCCCTGCTCTCTTTTCATGTTCGCGTTTGGCAACACTAGATCTGTGCAAATACACTCTCACACTTTACCAATCAATTTCAGTGGATTCCCACACCTCCTTACTTGTCACCTCCATGATGTTGAATTGACAGATGAGTCTTTAGTCTCCTTCATTTCTCTCTGCCCTCAATTGCAAAAACTTGAAATAACAGGAGATTTTGTGTTAAACAATGTCGTAATCTTTTCATCCACTATTGAACATTTGAATATCTGGAGAGCAAAGTCTATATCTGTTAACTGCCCCAAACTCAAAGTGCTGTCGGGGGAAATCACTGAGGATTTGCGTGTAAATGGTGTACGGTTCTATAAGTTTTCTTGTGCTTCACAGGCTTCCAAATCTTAAGTCTCTTGAAATGTTCCGCTTGTTTGTTCAGGTATTTACGCAAACTTTCAAATCTCAAGTTCAATAGTTCGAAGTTTAAGTTGATATTATTAGATGATCTGCATTGTGAAGATATATAAATGAAATATGAAAGACTTCTTTTTAAGCAATTCATTAAAACTTGGCTTAAAGTGTGAAAAAAAACCCTTGGTAAGGTTGCTTATTCATGCTGCTGCAATGCAGGAGTTGGCAAGAGATCATTTACCTGTCTGCCTTCCCTCTCCACATGTTAACCTCAAGATAATCCGTGTACAGATACTTGAGTTTGACAAGAAAGAAATTGCAGTAATAAGTTGCTTGCTTCAGAGCACGCCCTTTCTTGAAAGAATGGAAATGCTGCTTGGAATCCCTATCAGAGTATCCAGTTGTGACATCCTCTTGAGTAAGATATCCTATGCCCTCTGACTATTTTTCAGTGTTTTTCCTTTCTCCCACACTCACACCACTTTCCTTGGTGGCATTGGCGTTGGTCAAATTGGGCTCTAGAGCTTTGCTAAGAGCTTTGACCCCAACAACTTCTAGGGTGGGGGGCTTAGGAATTGCATGGGTTACAGGGTTAGGGCCCTCGCAACCTTCTATTGATGGCTTCTTAGGAGTTACCTCATTGTTAGCAGACCCAAAATTTTGAACAACATTGTTAGTGGTAGTTTGGCTGGGAAACTCCCAGGTGTCACCCTCAATGGAGCAAGTCAGAAGTGGCTTTTCTAGTTCAACAATAGAGCATTCCCCCAATTCTAGCAAGTGCTCCTATTGCCCATGGTTACTGTCAGTATGGTTCATATTAGTATGGTTCATATTAGTACTGCAATTTTTTTTGGTGACAGTCTCAAGACCTCCCTCCATGGAGGTCATCCTGTCGTCCCTAGCTAGTATCAATACCAATTTTGTTGCTAAGATGATCACCCTTAACAAATTTGAAATGGTCGCCATCTTTTTTGAACATAAACTCGTGAGTTGTAGGAGTGGGAGGGTTCCCATCCCGTTCCTTCCTTAAGAATTCTTTTTTCATTATTTTCTTAATCTCACGCATCACTAATTGCTAAGCCTTTAATTTCTCCATTATAGTTGAGTTCCTTATAATTTCAGGGGTGAGCATGGAACTGAGGCATTCCACTGGGTCCTTGGAGACACTAGAGATTGGGGTCTTCTCAGGTTTGACGTCAAGAAAAAGAGTGTTAGACTTAGGGCACACAACTGAGAGGGGGGAGGGTAAATCAGTTGTGAAAAACTTTCCTTCAATTAAACACTTAATTCCACTTTGCAATTCAGCAGCTTTATAATAAATCAATCATGGAAACATAAAGCAACAAATCAAGAGCAAAAATACATCAGCACATGAGACACCAAGATTTTGACGTGGAAAACCCAGTTAAGGGAAAAACCACGGGGTGATTAACCCAAAATGTATTCTCTGTTAGAAGAATAGAAAGAACAAATGGCACATGCCAATTAGGGCTCACTGCCTACAAGAGACACACTGTCTCAAAGAAATAAGTATCACATACATGAACTGGAGAATAGCATCTTCACCATGCTTGGATCAGTTCCATTTAAGCCCAATACTTCTGCTCTGCCTTTTGCTCTCCTCTTTGCTACCACACACTCATCTCCACATGGACAACTTTGAAATGACTTCGCAATCCCTTCTTTATACAAGACATCAACTTAGGAATGATCATCTAAGTTGGCAAACATCAACAAGATCATCCGCAGGATGTGTAAATCATCCGGTCGGCCAGTCTCAGGAAGAACACCATCATCCGGAAGTTATTCTTCAATTGTGAGCTTCAACTTCAATGCGGACCACCAACATGAACTGGACATGCTCCAAAGACTTCCACAAGCTTACATGAATCACCACTAACATCCGCACTTCATCTTCTTACTGGAATCCATCTCTCCTACATCTGGAACCTCAAGAACACAAACTGTCATTACTGTCACAAAGGAATAGATGCTTACAGACCTTCAAGCCATGAACAAATTGAGTTGACACATCACAAAGACTTCCCCAACACTTCCTCAAATCTGTAGAACATGAAAATGTATTTCTGGATCTCACCGGACCTTTCTGTAACACTCTGTCACCTTTCAACACCTACCGGAACTGGTTTTACTTAAGCAGCCACAACTTCTTCAAATCTTCATGTGGACCTCTAAAATCTCTCCTGGACCACCTCAAGACACATATCTACAAACCCTTTAATCCGCATCCTCTGATCTTCTTCCTATCTTGGACTATTGCCTTACAGTCATCACTGTTCTTCACTGTTCCTAATTGAGGCTAATTTTCTTAATATCCTCAGTACACAACTCATCCAATTCTTATCATTAATGCAACAGGAGTATGTTGACATCAATGACAACACCGGTTAGGCCCATACTTGCAACAATCTCCCCCTTTGTCATTGATGGCAACATATTATGTGAAAAATTATTTTAACCATCAAGACAAGAGCTTCTCCTTACTTTCTCAACTCCCCCTATCAACAACAACCATTCACATGTCATCTCTCCATTTATAGCTCCCCCTTTGATCAGCAACCACTTTTTTTTCACATGTCTTCTCTCCCCCTTTGACATCAATGGCAAAGGGCACATACTTGCAATTTCACCACTTCATAATCATATCTGCTGCTCCCCCTGAGTAGCAGCTCCCCATCATCAATCCGGACCACAAGATGTGATTGTGATAACCACTGGACTGATGCACATCAGTGCACCTTAGTTCATCACTGGAGGGGCAATAACCCCTAACTTATCCCTGAGATACTCAAAAGAGTCCTTAGGTAGAGGTTTAGTAAAGATGTCTACAATCTGATCCTTGGAAGGTACAAACTCCAATTTGACTTCACTCGTGTTCACTTGTTCTCTTAAAAAGTGAAACTTGATGGATATATGCTTAGTCTTTGAGTGCAACACCAGATTCTTAGATATGTTTATTGCACTTGAATTATCACAGAAAATTGTGATGGGCTCCTCATACTCCACTCTGATGTCTCTTAACATCTGCTTCATCCACAAAACTTGAGTGCAATTGCTTGCTGCTGCAATATATTCTACTTCTGCAGTGGACAGAGATATTGCCTCTTGTTTCTTGCTTAACCAAGACACTAGTCTCTTCCCCAAGAAGAATGCTCCACCACTGGTACTCTTCCGGCCATCCACATCTCCTGCCCAATCAACATTTGTATAAGCATGAAGAGAGAAATCATGATCTCTAGGATACCATAGACCATACTCAAGTGTCCCTTTTAGATATCTAAAAATCCTCTTGATTGCCATGACATGAGATTCTTTAGGATCAACTTGGAATCTAGCAACAAGACCAACAACCTGCATAATGTCTAGTCTATTTTGAGTGAGATACAACAATCATCTAATCATTGACCTGTACTTTGTCTGATCAGCCTTGGAGGAGTCATTATCTTTGCTCAACTTACATCCAGTTGCCATAGGAGTGTTCATTGGCTTTGAGTCTTCCATCCCAAATTTCTTCAACAATTCTTTCACATACTTTGATTAAGAAATGAAGATTCCTTTCTTTGTTTGAGTGATTTGTAGACCCAAAAAGAAATTTATTTCTCTAAGCATGGACATCTTAAATTCACTTTTCATTTGATTTGCAAAGGTTTTGCACATACTATCTCTTCCTCCAAAAATGATATCATCAACAAACACTTCAACAATCAACATGTTTTCATGATCAATTTTGAAATACAAATTACTATCAGCAGTACCTTTGTTGAAACCAATCTTCAAAAGATGCTTGTCCAATCTTTCATACCAGGCTCTTGGGGCTTGCTTCAATCCATACAGTGCCTTCTTCAACTTGCAGACCATATCACCATGATCAGACAACTAAAATCCATCCGGTTGCTCAATGTACACTTCTTCTTCCAAGTCACCATTCAGGAAGGTGGACTTGACATCCATCTGGTACACTTTGAAATCTTTGAAAGCAACAAATGCAAGAAATAATCTAACTGCTTCAATTCTTGCCACCGAAGCAAAAGTTTCTTCAAAATCAACTCCTTTTATTTGAGAATAGCCTTTGCAGACCAATCTGGCTTTATTCCTGACTACTTCACCAACTTCATTCAGTTTGTTCTGGAAGACCCATTTGGTTCCAATCACATTCTTGTTTCTAGGTCTGGGAACAAGATCCCAACTGTGATTTTTCTCAATTTGCATTAGTTCTTCCTCCATAGCTTTAGACCAATTTTCATCATTGCAAGCTTCATTTACTGTCTTAGGTTCAATCTTTGAAGTCAGACAATACTCATCTGAGTCTTGAGCAATTCTCCTTCTTGTTTGTACACCTTTGCTTTTGTCACCTATGATCTAATCTTTAGAGTGGTTCAATGTTACATACCTTGGAACTTTGGGGGCTTCTTTCACTTCAAACTCTTGATCAGGCTCATTGAGACTTATCTCTTCTTCCTGACTTACCAGATCAGCTTGAATCTATTTTTCAGAAGAGGCTTGGTCACCTTGAATCAGAGCACCATCCTGATCATCTTCATCATACTCATAAAACCTTGAGGGTTTTTCAATGTATTCATCAACCTTCACATTTCTACTTTCAATAATCTTTCTCAATCTCTTGTTATAACACTGGTATGCTTTGCTTTGAGTAGAGTAACCCAAGAAGATTTCTTCATCACTTCTAGCATCAAACTTTCCTAGATCTTCATCCCTTTTAATGTAACATTTGCTACCAAAAACTCTGAAATACCTTATAGTGGGAGTGATACCAAACCAAAGTTCATAAGGAGTCTTATCGGTATTGCTTCTTATTTGAACTCGATTGAGAGTGTAGACTGCAGTGCTGATCACTTCTCTCTAATAGATCTGAGGAATATTTGCTTCCATCATCATGGTTCTGGATGCTTCCTAGATGGTCCGGTTCTTTCTCTCAACTACTTCATTCTGCTGTGGAGTCCTAGGAGTAGACAACTGTCTCTTTATTCCATGTTTCTCACAAAAGTATATGAACTCACCGGATGTGAATTCTCCACCTCTATCAGACCTCAGACAGTTCATTTTTAATCCAGTTTCATTCTCTACCATAGCCTTGAATATTTTGAATTTCTCAAGTGCTTCTGATTTCTCCTTTAGAAAGGTTACCCACATCATCTGAGAATAGTCATCAATTAGCAACATAAAGTATTTATCACCTTGTATACTCCTAACTCTTGCCGGACCATAGAGATCAGTATGAACTAAGTCCAATAATTCGGTAGAAGATAGTTCCTTACTTTTGAATGTGACTCTGCTCAACTTACCCAACTGACATTCTTTTCACAAGCTATTACTAGGTTTCACTAATTTTCGAAGATCTCTTATAGCTTGAGTAATGCTTATCTTGATGATATTGTCAAAATTCACATGACACATCCTCCTATGCCATAAACAACTCTGATCAACTTGAGCAAATAAGCAACTTTTACCAGTACCAACCAAGTGGAAGATATTACCTTTAGTTTGAGTATCGGATGCAATTTCTATTTCAAAACTTTCAAAGATCTTGCATTTTCCATTCTTGAATCTGAGATCATAGCCTTTGTCCACCAACTATCCAACACTAAGAAGATTGTGCTTTAATCCTTCAACATATAGTACATTACCATTTTTGTTCTTTCCATCAAAAGAAATAGTTCCTCTACCTCTGATTTTGCCAGTAGAATTATCACCAAACTTTACCACTCCTCCTTCATACCTTTCCAAATCTATGAACTTATTTTTGTCACATGTCATATGATGAGAACATCCACTATCAATGACCCAATCGTCCTTTTCTTCGATTTGGGCAGCCAGAGCTCTTTCTTCAACTTTATGATTGATAGATTCAGAGGGCATTGGATCTTCTTCCTTGATGGCAATGAACACCCAGTCTTTTCCAGATTTGTCTCCTATCTCTGATTCATCATCTCCTTCATGAGCATAGTAACAATTCTTCTGGAATCTTGGTCTGTTAGAATTTGGCCTTGAAAATCTTTCCGGACACCTTGAGGTAAAATGACCAATCTTATTGTAGTTAGAACACTTAAAAGGCAATTTTCCTTCATACTTACTAGATCCTCTTGGTAGTCTTTTTGCAATAAGAGCTTCAAGGTGAGCAGTTTCAGCTTCTTCTTCCAGGTCTTTTCTTGCTTTTTCATACCACGAAAGGTTTCTTAAAGAGTTCTCTCCTGGATCAAACCTTTGCTTCACTTTTACAGAGGCACTGGCTTTGAATGTAGATTCAGTCTTTGGGGGTTCATCTCCAAACTCGGCCATTTCAAATGCAACTAATTTACCGACCAATTGTTCTCTTGTAACTATTGTGTGAGCTCTGAATTCTTCAATTGCAGCAGCTTTGATTTTATAAGAAGCAGGAAGGGATCTAAGAACTTTGCCAACAATCTCATCTTCATTCAAGACTCCACCAGCATTTCTAATTCCACAAACAATCTCATTTACTCTTGGCATGAAGGTGGTAATGTTTTCATTATCTCTCATCTTTAGATTTTCAAATTTCTCTTTCAGACTTTGTAACCTTGCACTTTTAACATACTTGTCTCCTTCATGCAACGGTTCTAGTTTTTTCCAGATTTCATGAGTAGTTGGTAGGTCAATAACATTTGAGATCCCTGTATCTGATAATGCACTTAGAAGAGCCTCAATGGTCCACAGATTGTTTTCAGCATCAGTGATTTCATCCTTAGTTTTCAGACCACCCTGTGGAGGTGCATACGGTGTTGTATCCATGGTCTAATATGCCATTCCCATACGACCTTTCCAAAGATTAAAATTGGTTCCATCAAATTTTGGACTATCCTTCTTGTAAGACGACATCCTGGATCTCCTCAAGCGGTTAAGCTCCTTTTAGAGGAACTTGGCTTTGATACCAATTGTTAGACTTAGGGCACACAATTGAGAGGGGGGTGAATCAGTTGTGAAAAACTTTCCTTCAATTAAACACTTAATTCCACTTTGCAATTCAGTAGCTTTATAATAAATCAATCATGGAAACATAAAGTAACAAATCAAGAGCAGAAATGCATCAACACATGAGACACCAAGATTTTGACATGGAAAACCTGGTTAAGGAAAAAACCATGAGGTGATTAACCCAAAATGTATTCTCTGTTAGAAGAATAGAAAGAACAAATGGCACATGCCAATTAGGGCTTACTGCCCGAGCACACTGCTCACAAGAGGCTCACTACCTACAAGAGACACACTGTCTACAAAGAAATAAGTATCACATACATGAACTGGAGAATAGCATCTTCACCATGCTTGGATCAGTTCCATTTAAGCCCAATACTTCTACTCTGCCTTTCGCTCTCCTCTTCGCTACCACACACTCATCTCCACATGGACAACTTTGAAATGACTTCACAATCCCTTCTTTATACAAGACATCAACTTAGGAATGATCATCTAAGTTGGCAAACATCAACAAGATCATCCGCAGGATGTGTAACTCATCCGGTCAGCGAGTCTCAGGAAGAACACCATCATCCGGAAGTTATTCTTCAATTGCAAGCTTCAACTTCAATGCAGACCACCAGCACAAACTGGACATGCTCCAAAGACTTCCACAAGCTTGCATGAATCACCACTAACATCCGCACTTCATCTTCTTCCTGGAATCCACCTCTCCTACATCTGGAACCTTAAGAACATAGACTGTCATTATTGTCACAAAGGAATAGATGCTTGCGGACCTTCAAGCCATGAACAAATCAAGTTGACACACCACAAAGACTTCCCCAACACTTCCTCAAATCCGCAGAACATGAAAATGCATTTCCGGATCTCACTGGACCTTTCTGTAACCTTGAAACACCTACCGGAACCGGTTTTACTTAAGCAGCTACAACTTCTTTAGATCTTCATGCGGACCTCTGAAATCTCTACTGGACCACCTTAAGACACATATCTACAAACCCTTTAATCTGCATCCTCTGATCTTCTTCCTATCTTGGACTATTGCCTTACAGTCATCACTGTTCTTCATTGTTCCTGATTGAGGCTAATTTTCTCAATATCCTCAGTACACAACTCATCCAATTCTTATCATTAATGCAACAGGAATATGTTGACATCAATGAGAACATCGGTTAGGCCCATACTTGAAACAAAGAGGACATAAAAAAAGCCATTATACCACACTTTGATTTCGAGAGGGCAATAGAGAATCAAATCCACATTATCATCATGTAGGCCATTTGCATGTTCATGCAAGTTTTCTTTCATATCATTCATCATTGTTAATCTAACTTGCCAAGGGGTTTGACCCAGGATAATTGGTTCACCTATCGAGTTGGAAAATTGCTAAATTGTGTGTCTAAACACAACCTTTATAGATTCAGATACTAGGAAGGCAAAGCTGGGCAGTTCTTCAAGTTCACATTCTATCAATTCATTCTCACATGACAAATCAATTTTGCACATTAGATTAAGGATCACAATAGTTAGGATGAAACTCATAGTGTTTAGGATTGAATAGCAAGTTTTTTGTGCCAATCTAGATTTTGAGAGTCATTGCACTAAAGCCATTAATTTTCAAGAGGTGGTAAATCAATTTAACATGCATCATCAACATCATTCCTCCATCATTGGTTTTAAAGATAAGTACTCCTAACCCTAGCATTAAATTTCCATATATTATTGCAATAATTTATCCCAATTCTATTATCTAGGTTAATTTAAGCTTAATTGGTTGCATTTTATAATTAATAGTACTAATTAAACTATCATAAACAATTTTAAGATTATTACAATCAACAAATTTATCTATCATATTTTCAAACAAAAAGTAGAAACTTGAGCATATAAATTATCTAAAATAGAAGAAAAATTGGAGTACATAGACAGATTATCATCCTTACTCATGTTCTTTTAATAAATCTCACAGATATGTCCTCTATTAATAAAAATTACATATTTTAATCACTACCTATTAACCCAAACTCCAATTGTGATGGAGTTGATATTTACTAATATGAGGTATTTTGATCTATTGAGAATCATAATAGAATTGTTGTCCCACAAAATAAACATCAGAGCAAGGATGTTACCTTTGTCTTTGGTGCTTACTTCTTTACCCCTACATATAAATTTGGATCTACTCTTGCCAGTAAGGATGTTAGGATAGGAAGAGATGCTACCTTTACTCCTTTTATTTTATATTCTTACTCAAATGCTAGGGGCCTTGGCCACTTTCAATGGGGACTATAAGATCCACATTTTGAACCCCAACTAGGCTTGTATGATCATTTACAAATTTTGGGTCAACAGGATCATTAGTGCCATCCACTAGATCTAGGACTCAATATCAATATCCAATGAAGGAAGGGTAGTGGCTCTTAAACAAGCTCTACCAAAATTGCTTCCAATACTCCAATTATAGTGCCAATTGAAGCTATTGAAATTACTACAAGTGCTACAAGGGGCCATTGTTTATATATAGGCCTTAGCCATTGCCTCACAATCTCTCTACTGGTTAGATTAGATGGTAAGGAATTCTCCCATTCAACCCACCTTCCTTTTTCTCTATAGCCAAATGCCAGGGATCCCTACATCTATATTATCAACCCAATATCAAAAGCAACATAAATCAAAGGATTCATGGTAATCTCCTCTTACTAAAGTTGATAAATGGCAGATAATATGATAGTTTTATCTATTGATTTGATAGTTCACATTCAACTAGAGAATAATTTATTTGAAACAAATAAACACCAACAAAATGGCATTGAAAATTATGATAGTACCAAATAGGTAAATCCTCTACCTTGATATTATATATTTTTAGATGAAATAGAGGCAGACATGAGATTATCTATAGTGCACGATTTATTCCTCTACATGTTTTGGTGAACCCAATATTCCTCCTTATCCTAAGTTTTCCTCTTAGGGTTCTCCTCCTTCATTAGGGTTTCGGATCCAATTTTTTTGATTGCTTATCTTTCACATCAAATTTAACTAGGGTTTGAGTGTGCTCTTGCATGATTATTTATTACTAGATTCTTCTTCTAAGGTTTTTCTTATCATTTCTTGATATTATTACCCATATTTATTTTTTCCTTTATGGATATGTTCCATAATACTTTCAAATCTAATCAATGATTTTTTTGTATCATCTCTTTTGATCATTCCCATATTATTTTATCTTCTTAGGTTTTGTGATGGGGAGCGCTCAATGGAAGCACACAACTGATTAAAAAATAATCAATCATTGTGACCTTTACTATCAGGAAACACATACAACCTATTGCCGATACGCCAATACACCAACTTAGTATGTGCTTGGTGTGACTTGCTATTACCGGTTCCTATACCCTGATTCACCGTTACGACCAGTCACCATTTGTATCCGACGAAAGATACATTCTCAATATACATTCCCCACATGCTTTCTCAACATACATTCTTAATATGCATTTGTGATATACATTCACAATATACATTCGAACCACACTCGTCGGCAAGACCTACATTGTCATCCCAATGCCAAATCACCTACCTAATGTACTTTGTCACTCTGATATGCATCTTAGGCCATGGTTGTTGTTCAACACCTTGAATCTCCTTTCAGCCAGACTATCCTCGTCTCTCTGAGTGAGGAATGTTTTGTTGATGGCCTATGTCTCACTGACAACAACTCCAACTCCTCCAATCCAAACCCTAGCACATGGAGATGCTAGGCGATCTACTGTACACACTCCAATTTGGTCCTCTGCACCACCAAACAGGAAAACAAAATAGGAAACAAAAATAGATATCTGTACAATGAAGCCATTCCACTGATTTTGACAGAAATCTAATTAGTGGAATGCTTCATATCAACATTTTGCAACAACAGAATTACAGAAAGGAAAAGAAATCTACAGCTATGCAATTGGTAATTATAGAGAACGGAAAATAGATTGACAATAGAATGATTTTTTTTCTTCTTAGCATAATCATAATTACATTCGATCTCCTTTGCTTCAATTTGATTACAATCTCTAATCTATCTGATCTATATGCCTTTGATTCATTTCTCTGGGGCTTATAAGCTTGCCCCGAGGAACACCAACCCTATTCCAAGCGGCTGGGAGACTGATTCCAAGTGGCTAGGAGAAAACGAACTGAGTCCAACCATCTAAAACTAACAACTTGACAAAAGTGTCCTAAGTCACTAGGGACTTACAAATAGAAAGGAAAAATGCATTGGTCGTATAGACCTTATTACAACATAAAACCTATTTTAAAACAGAACATGAACTTAAATGCTTCACAGAGGCCACCTGGTGTTAGGTGCCCCTGCACCATACACCCTACCTAGAAAAGAACTCATGTCCCATGAGTTGAGTCTCTATCTTGCACCACCTGTATCCATTGTGGCATCATGCCTTCCCCACGATCTCTAGACTGCAACGTGCTTCCATGGAATCAAAAATTCATGCCTAGCATTTTAGGCTCTACTCACACCTTGCCATGAATGAGCGCTTGCAACCAAACTTGGATGTTTTATGCCATGATTGCTTACTGTTAGAACTGCCTGAACACCTGCATTCAAAATCTGGTTTGATGCTTCTTGTATTACTGCTATGGTAGAATATGTTTTCCTGGCAACTCTTGTTGGCTTTAGAGGACAAACAATGGTTCCTACTATGATAGCATCTCTTTCTTTCCAATCAACTTGTGGCTGCTTGCAGACCTGCTCTTTGACCTTCATCTAATCCATTTCAGATGTTACCATCTAATCTCCATCATTCAAAACTAAAATCACCTTCAAACTGTGATCTTTGGCAACCCCACTCCTTGAGGTATCCTCAACTTTCCTTGTCTTTTCTTCATTGATCTTCACAAACTCTTTCTTACCCACCAAAATGATCTTGGCTTCCTTCTTTGCTTCAGCATCTCCCTGCAATGGTGTCATCACAAAAGTCTTTCCATCCTTCTTGATGGTGTATGTATTAGCATATCCATCATATAATGCTTGCCTATCAAAATGCCATGGCCTACCTAAAAGTAGGTGACAACACTCCATGGGCAAAATGTCACATAAAATTCTCTCCTTATATTCTCCAATCTGAAGATCAACATATGATTATTCACTGACCAAAAGTGATTGACTGTCACTTACTCAATATGCCTTGTAAGGAGTTTGATGAGGAATTCTTTCTATGTTCAATTTATCCACCATTTCCCTAGACACCATATTATCTGTTGAACTAGAATTTATGACTACCTTGCATATTTTACCTTTGATTTTGCAATTGATCCTGAAAAGAGCTCTCCACTGTGATGGTTCAGTCTCCATTGGTGCTTTGAGCAACGTCCTCTTAATCATCATATTTTCTCCCACTTCTGATGCCAAATTTACTTCAGGAGATGTCACACTCCCTGCATCCTCTTGAGTCAATGTGGTTCTCCTCTCATTACCATGAGAAGTTGAGGCCTTCTCTGGACACTTATAAGCTAGGTGTCCTATCTGATTACAATTATAGCATCTCATGTTGGAGAACTTGGATCCTTTTTCTGATCCATTTGTCCCACCTCTTTCATTTGGCCTTCTTCCTCTGTAGCCTCCTCTGCTACTTGAGTCTCCAACTTGCTCTTCTTGGCTAGACTCACCACTAGGCCTCTGGTTAGGACTTCTTCCTCCAAAACTGCCTCTAAAATTTCTGTCACCTCTTCCTCTACTCTGCTGCTCACCTTTCCTCTTCAGCTTCTCTTCATCTCTTAATGCTACTTGAAAGCATTTTTCCATGGTTTCAGGGGTAAATAAACTTATCTCATCTTGAATATTGATCCTCAGATGATTTAGATACCTTGCTACCTTGGCTTTTTCATCCTCCATGTACCCACAATGAAGAGTGTATTTGTGAAACTCCTCGGTGTAAGTAGCCACATCCATATCTTTTTGTTTAAGGTTCTGCATTTTCCTGTAAACCTACACCTCGTAGTCAAATGGAAGGAACTGAGACTTGATCTTCTCCAGCATTCTGCTCCATGAAGATATCATACTCTTCCCATTCTTTACCCTTTCTCCTTGGGTGTAATTCCACCATGTAAGGGCAGCACCTTTGAGTTTACTTTTTCCAAACTTAACTCTCTTACTTTTAGAAACTTCTTTGTACTCAAAGTATTTGTTCAGAGCCTCAATCCACTCCATAAATTCATCAACATTCATCTTTCCACTGAACATGGGAATATCTATCCGAGCCTCTGAAGAGTCCTTGCCAATAGCCTTAATGGTTTCCAGGAATTGCTTTTGTTTGCCTCTTCTTGTTCTTCTGCTTCTTCTGCTTTCTCTTCTTCTCCATCTGAATCTTCCTCTATCCTTTTTCCTATCTTCATTGCCTTCAATTCTACCTGGAGTGCTTCCCTGACTCCAGTTTTGATCATCTCTTCCATCCCTTGAAATTTCTTGAGCACTTCGGTAGTCATCCCATTTGGAGGCATATTGCTAGCCTCTCCTTCACTCTCTCTGTCTGACATAAACATTCACAAACAATGCCAACACTTATGCAAATCGTCAACTCGACTACAACACAATGCTCAATCAGCTGCCCATCCTACACTCTACTTTACAGACCCATTCCTCTCATCCAACAACAGATCCTGGAGATGCATTACCACTCTCTCTCGTAGTGGCCTCACTCTGCACCCTCTTCCAGCCAAACCTCTATTGGTGAATGGTCTTGACAATCCTCATCATCGTCTGGCCACACACTACAGGAGTCTTATTCCTTCTCGCAACTAGGTGGCATGAGCAACTCATCATCTGCCTTCTCAGTGACAGAAATCAAATACACAACACCTCCGCCCAGAGCTTTCGCTGGCTCTGATACCAATATGATGGGGAGCGCTCAGTGGAAGCACACAACTAATTAAAAAAAAATTGATCGCTGTGACCTTTACTATCGGCAAACACATACAACCTATTGCTAATACGTCGATACACCAACTTAGTATGTGCATGGCGTGACTTTCTATTACCAGTTCCTATACCCTAATTCATCATTACGACCAGTCACCATTTGTATCTGACGAAAGATACATTCTCAATATACATTCCCCACATGCTTTCTCAACATACATTCTCAATATGCATTTGCGATATACAATCACAATATACATTCGAACCACACTCGTCGGCAAGGCCTACACTGTCAGCCCAATGCCAAATCACCTGCCTAATGTACTTTGTCACTCTGATATGCATCTTAGGCTGTGACTTCTGTTCAATGCCTTGAATCTCCTTTTGGCTAGACTATCCTCA
Organism: Cunninghamia lanceolata; assembly: GCA_027924645.1. NCBI lineage: Eukaryota > Viridiplantae > Streptophyta > Pinopsida > Cupressales > Cupressaceae > Cunninghamia > Cunninghamia lanceolata. Next base: position 3,986,520 of record BSBN01000262.1, on the reverse strand, counting down.
TCGTTCTGAGTGAGGAATGTTTCATCGATGGCCTCTGTCTCACTGACAACAACTCCAACTCCTCTAATCCAAACCCTAGTACATGGAGATGCTAGGTGATCTACTGTGCACACTCCAATTTGGTCCTCTACGCTGCCAAACAGGAAAACAAAATAGGAAACAAAAATAGATATCTGTACAACGAAGCCATTCCACTGATTTCGATAGAAATCTTATTAGTGGAATGCTTCATATCAACATTTTGCAACAACAGAATTATAGAAAGGAAAAGAAATCTACATCTATGCAATTGGTAATTACAGAGAATAGAAAATAGATTGATGAAACAGAATGATTTTATTTCTTCTTAGCACAATCACAATTACATTCGATCTCCTTCACTTTGATCTGATTACAATCTCTAATCTATCTGATCTATATGCCTTTGATTCATTTCTTTGGGGTTTATAAGCTTGCCCCGAGGAACACCAACCCTATTCCAAGTGGCTGGGAGACTGATTCCAAGCAGTTGGGAGAAAACTAACTGATTCCAAGTGGCTGGGAGAACACTAACTGATTCCAACCATCTAAAACTAATAACTTGACAAAAGTATCCTAAGTCACTAGGGACTTACAAACAGAAAGGAAAAATGCATTGGTCGTATAGACCTTATTACAACATAAAAGTTGTTTTAAAACATAACATGAACTTAAATGCCTCACGGAGGCCACCTAGTGTTAGGTGCCCCTACACCATTTTGTGAGCTATTTACATGCCAAAATAAGATTCATCTCACACCCCTTTGCAAAGGATGCACACTTCAATCCTCACATGGCTCAATCTACAATAAATGGTGTGCCTAATGATATTCTCATAAGTACCATCGTTACTCCTATAAATTGTTGAGCATGGAAATGAAGATTATGATTATGAGCAACATATGGCTTAATAAAAACTTGCTAATTTAGCTAATGGTGGAAGTCTTACAAAATTGGTAGATATGCTTTATAACTTTTTCATTAACAAACCATTTGGGCTAGAGACCTTAAAACTCATTGGTGCTATGGTTTCTCTTCCTAGTTCTTTGACTAGTGCATCTACCATCCCTCCTCCATCCATGACTTGCCTTCTTCTACCATTATCCCTTCTCATGATGTATCTTCCTCTTACTTTCCATGTGATTTTGTTCAACAATGTGGTGTAACTCCTAAATTTAATCCTCTCACCATACCCACATCTCATATGCAATTTTTCACATCCACCTCTCCTTCTTAATCCACTAACACTTTACCTACCACCTCCATAATACTTATCAAATCCACTATCCCTACCACATCCATTATTACTAGTAGTGTTATCCCTATTCCCACTACCTCTTCATTAATTATGGTTACTCCCCATTCCATTCCTCATTATCTTCCTCCTTCCCTCCCTATTACTCACCTCATTGCATGTCCTCATCTATTCCCATGCCCCATTCTATTATGTATTCCACCATCCTTATGTATCTTGTATCTAACGTCCTTCTTATTTTGTAGACCACACACACACATCCTATTGGTTCGCAAACCTATCTTTTTACTATCCCTTCCTCCATCCTAAATGCACTAATTCAAAAGATAGATAAAGTTGAAAGAAAATATGGCACAATGCCTAGGGGGAAAGGATGATGAATTTATGGAAGCTTGGCATACAGCATTCGCATATGAGATTGTTACATATCCTCTACCTTTCAGTTCTGCAGCACCTCAATTTATTGTATGATGAAAAAGGTTACCCAAATACATATTTCAATACTTTCACTACAACATGCTTAAAATTTGTGTATGAGGATGTGTTGATGACTAAACTATTTCCAAGGGCTTTAAAAGACTATCCCATTAAATGGTTCTTTTCATCCCCTTTTGGGTCTATCCATACATTTTTTATTTGACTAAGGCATTCTTGAAGCAATTTAATGTTAACATGGGCCTTAAGGTTATTATTTCTAGTTTATTTGGGTGTGCCCAAGGACTGAATCAACATATCAATGATTTTGTCATAATAGCTTAGTCTTTGTGTTCTAAATTACACAATCCCTTACATGACTTGTAATTACAGAATATTTGTATCAATTGATTGATCAAACCAACTGTAAATAGTGTATATCTCAATAGCTTTATATATTTTATGGATCTTTGTGCATGTGTGAAAATAGTTGAATCTAATATTCTAGCAAATAATGTTTTCTAATATGGATCGTCAACTTAAATACTTCATCATACCCTTCCAAATTTTAAAAAGATAAATCAAGTTTGTTGTTGAAATATGCATTTATATTAACAATAAAAGTTTTTATAATACACTAGATCACACACAAAAGATTACAAAGATTAAAAATATAAGTAGGATAATGTACATCAAGTTTCTAATACTTACAATATTCCTTCTTTCAAACCAAATGCTCACAAATAATTTACAAAGTTGCAAGTGTTGGGATAATTTGTCATTAACTTTTCAATCCTAACAATTTTCATGTGTTTCTAAAGTTCTTGGAAAGTGTCCTTGGGTGCCTAGGAGTTTGGGAGACTAAATTAATTGTTTATTGATAATTGTAGTTGCATCTAGAGAGGTGGGACCCACTTGTATTTGTCAAACATTTGCATGAGATAACTCTAGGCATCCAACTTGGGGGTGGGGCCCATTTGATTATACTTGGATTTGTAAGTGTAGTTTAAAAATACATGTTTCCAACCTTGGATGTCAACTTCTTGGTGGGACCTATATGAGAATGCATGTTGTTGATTTTGCATTGTATGATATCCCAAAGTTGGGTGCCAAGTATTGGTGGGGTCCATATGGCTTTGCATATGGTGCACATGTTGTCACATGTTTTTGCATGTGTCTTGCATGTTAGTCTATTTGGAGTTTCAGGGATTGCATGTTGTCACATGTGTCTTGCATGTCAGTCTATTTCGGAAATGGATCCAAATGACAATGAGACTCAGGTGGTGAAGGATTTAAGTAAGCTCACTGGGAAATTAATTGTGAGAAGGTTGTCTGATACTCCTTGCCCCTAGGATGCATCTTTGGTGGTAAATACAGCTAAATTAAGTGAGGCCGCAACAAGAGAACTACAAGCATATTTTGATAAGAAGAAAGAAAACTATGTGAGGTTGTTGCATGAATACAATGTACTCAAGGCACTCAATCCTCCTGTAGGAATTGAAATGGGACAGCTAACCTCTATATCTAGTCCTATGAGCTCATTTGGACATGAAGGAGACTCTATTGTTGTTGTTGAATTACAAGAGAAGTTAAGGAGAACCAAGATTTTAATTGGTAGACTTAACCTAAAGATAATAGAAATGAGCAAATTTTTTTAATAAGCAATTTTTTGAGCCATTAAATGAGTAAAGTTTTGCATAGAGTTGAAGGTGCTTGGATTTTCTACAACAATTTAAAAGGGGCACTTGATAGCCACATCAACAAGTCAGCTCTAAAGTAAATCTTAAGTACGTGGACTTCTAAGATACCAGTGGTCAATCACATCTATAATAGAACCAGCTTGGATCCTCATGTGATAAATGGAGTGAGGTGCACATGAAGTCATCAGTTTACTAAATGGGATATCTATTTTTTAAAATAAACTCAATGTGGTATTAAGGGATAAATTGAATACTTTCAAATCCCTTGAGAAATGTTCCATTCCACCAATACTTGTAATTGATGGCACTAAAAAGTCACTATCTGAATGGAAATCAAAATTTGACAATATTATTCCTTCTTCAGTCAAATCAATCACTACTGCAAGTAAGATTGATCAGTTATGTTGCAATGTTTAGATGGACAAATTACTTGAATTAGAATCTTGCCTCAACAATTTCATAAAGGAAACAAAAGTGATACCGGATGCTAGGTATGCAACCCACATCAACACAGTAAAAAAGGTTTTAAAGTACCAATGACCATCAAAACAAGAGTATGTTGCATGGTATAGAGGTACATTGTGTGATCAAGGGTCTATGGCTGCAAGGGACTGACAAAATTAGCTGTGAAGAATTTGTGGTTCTTCATCTGCAAGATGTTGTTGTCAAGGTCATTTCCTCATTCAACAAAAAACTAAAACAGGTAATTGGGGTGGAGCCTTTGACATCAAGGACACACTGAAGAAGGAAGAAGTCATGTAGGCAATTGTCCTATTCAGGGATGGCATCATCTGTGACAACATGAACACTTCCAACTTCTATGTTAGTCACATGGCGCTTACCCTTGCCCCTGAACAGGTGGAGCAACTGATAGAATTTGTTGTTGATAGGGTTAGATTTGTGTTACACAAACTCTCCAAATAGGTTGCCACCTTAGTGTTCCTTTTATTTCTACCTCTATGTCATTTATGATGACTCCTGCTAGTATATGTACTTAGCCTTTTATATTTCATATAATGGGAGCTACCCCTCTACAACATTTTTGTAATAGAAGCTACCCCTCAGCAGTATTTTACATATAAACTAAAAAAATTAATTATTATATATTATAATAATATATCTAACATATTATTATTACAACCCTACTCCCTAGGGCTTATATTTGACAGTCCACCTTCCATGTAAAGAAATTATTTTCCTACAATTTAGTCTTCATTATTACCTTTTGTATCATAATTAATTTTTTTAATGCAAGTCAAATTCTATATAAGAAATTTAAAAAAAAATTACAAATGGTTTTAATGTATTCATACCAATCTATTTCAAATAATGTATGCATTCAAATTATTTCTATTTTTTATAACTGTCAGATACTTCAATGCAAAATTTAATTGTTTGATGTGCTAGAAAATCCTAGAGGCTCAAACGAATATAAAATATTCTATAAAAAACTTAAATAGTATTGAGAACTTCTTAAAAAAATCTAAGAATTTGTGATTTTTTTTTTAAATTATATATATATATATATATATATATATATATATATCACTTAAAAAGTATTGAGAACTTCTTAAAAAAATCTAAAAATTTGAGATTTTTTTAAAATAATAGAAGTTTCTATTAAATAATTTAAAAATTATATATATAGTCATATTTTCATATTAATTGTTTTTCTACAGTTTCTAAAATAAATTACATGTATATTAATACAATCAAATATTTATTTTTATTGTATTTTATAATCAAAATCTTTAAATACAACTATACAAAAGTGAACAAAGGAAACAAAAGTGGTACTAGGTGCCAAGTATTCAACCCACATCAATAGAGTAAAATAGGTTTTAAAGTAAAATGATGAAATAACAATCCTTGATATTTATTATCAAAATCCTACATACATCATAAAATGAAGAAAATTTCACACAAACTTTGCATGTTTTTCATATAAACTCAAAACAAAGAGTTGCATGTTGTTGACAGACACATCAAATTCACAAACCTTCTATTCCTATGACAGATATCAAAACTACATACATACCATTTGATTTTCCAACCCTTATTCCAACTAAGCGCATCCCTTTTATAGAATTAAGTGTGTCTCTTATTGTTGGTGTAATTAAACATTTAATTACACTTTATTAAGTTGACCTAGGGCTAATTTTAGTCTTAGATTATTCTTAAGTCATATTAGGGTTTTCTAACTTGCAAATATAAAAGCAAGTTCTCACATGTAATTTATCAATCCAATTTCATTATTCCATCCAATATTGTGAAAATTTATCCTCTTTGATTTTTCTCTTGTAGAAGGTTAATCCTAGGTTTTTCAAGTGATCTTGGTGGCTTGACTCAATCAATGACTTTCACATGGTATTAGAGCTCCAGATCTACAAACCCCTTCTCAAATCTGGAGAAAAGTTTGAGCTAGAAGGCAGAGCCTTCGAACGAAGGTCGACGGTTAATTTTTTTTTAATGTGAGGAACCTTTGATCAAAGGTGGTCATTATGTGGATGTATGCGCCATGTTTGGACCTTCGTTTGATGGTATCTAGACTTCGAACGAAGTACGTCACCCACCTTCATTAGAAGGGTTTTTCAAACAAAGACCCCCACTAGACACCTTCCCTCCTTCCCTTCTCTTTTCTTTTACAAAATTTTGGCTTTCAAAGCCCAGTTGAAGGTCCAAATGGATTCACCTTGCCAAACCAAATTGGAGGATTGCAGTCCTCCAAACAAGCTTTCCAACGAGTATAGTTTTGATATATTTTGATTTTATTATGATTGTTTTTTAAAGTTTTACTAAACATAGGTTTTCCACCAAACATCAAGTACATTGTTCTACACACATGGAAAATTAGTAAATTAGCAAAAAAAATTCTAAAAAATATGTATGCCCTAGGTATTGATGTCCTTTCAACACAAAAAAAATTGAATTTTGATACATACAAAAAAAGTTATGTTTTATGGAATACACCTATGTCTAAATTATAATTGGTTTGACTTCAAAAATTAATTAAAAAAGAATTCAACAAAACATTATGAAACCAAATGCATGCCCTAGATATCAGTGTTACTAATCTAAATTCGAAAGAATCAGAATTTTATCCTTTGTAGAAAAAAAGTTGTGTTATGGAATACACATCACTTTAAAAAAATGTTGTTTACTATTAAAAACTAGTTATCAAAGGAGACGCAAAAAAAATTTACAATTTAACTCCAAATTTAAAAATATATATATATTTTTAGAATCTACAGACAAAATCTCACAAATCACTAGTTCTCATCATCTTCAAATTCCTAATTGTTTAGCGGCTATAGGTGTCAAAAAGTGAAGATTTAGTTCAAAATGTTGATTTCAATGTTAGGTTTGGCCAAAAAGTGTAACCATTATTGTGGGATGACCTTTTATTGGGTGTGTTTTTGTGCAATACAGAGTCTTCCATTGGATTTAGAGCAGTCAAAATAGTTAGGTTGGCCTTTTATTTGGCTTAATTTGAGTTTCATAGGCCAGATTTGCAAGGGTTTTAGTGGGTGCTTATTTTTTGGGATCTAGAGGAAAGCTAATTTTCAAAGAATTTTGGGCCAATTTGACCCTACCATTACACTTAGAAGGCCCAGAAACCTTAAGATTGACTATCAAATTGTCAAAATCAGCCTCGAGATCATCTGGGGCAATAATGTTTTTTATTAAAAATAAAAACATGCAATAATTTTTTTGTTTTTTAAATTAAAACAAAACATGCAATAAATCAAACTGTTGTACTTGTCTCAGGATCCATGCCCAGCTATTGGTGGCTTTTTTAGCATGGGCCTTATATTTGGTTGTTTTCTCTAAATTTAGTAGAGGGCTATTTTATCTGGCAGATAACTACTTCAATAGGTTTCATCAAATTTGGTGATTTCACTAAATCTGGTGGAGTTTTTCTAAATTTGGCTGAGGTTTTTTTTTTCCAAATCCACCCCTCACCATTAGCAATTTCTAGTTTGCACCTAATCTTCAAACAATGATATCTTGGCCATACAGAGGTCTTTTTTAGAGCATTTTTTTGAAATGGGTTATAATTTCATGATCTTCACAGTGGTATAGATGGTTTTCATTTTGGGTTTCTAGATTTGTCCATAATTTTGTTTTCTTAGTGTTGATGTGCAGTTCTCATTTTGGGAGCTTCGACGAGCTATATGTGGGCATACAGACTCCTTTTTGGATCCCATTTTTTGAAAGTGCATGATTTTATGTGTGCTTGTCTATGGTGCTATCAGTTTCTTATCATTCTATAGTATAACTATCTTTTCAGCATGTGGTGTTTTTTGGACATTGTATGATCCTATTGTAAGCACTAGCCAAGTGTACTGAAACTTGTCAGAAAATCAGTGTAATACGTCATATCTTTCTTGACAAATTTTCATTTAAATTAGTTCATATCTCAGATTAAGAGCCTATGGTTAATGATCCTGAATCTTGCATCGGATTCTCATCGGGTCACATCCTAGTTTGATAGCCATTCATTATGGTTAATGTTCCCGAATCTTCATGGTACTAGTTCCTATGGATCATTTTTAGTCACATTTCAGCATTGGCAATTGCAGCTTCTTCATCTACTTTCTAGAGTTTGTTCACACTTCTGGGGGGTCACTAGACCTTCTCTCTTCTTCCTCTCTTATGGGGACATTCATGATTATAATTTTTTTATGGATTCAGTTCTTGGGGGGTCTTAGTGATAGTCCTTCTTCCATCACATGTTCATGTACTTTTTGTATTTTCTATCTTTTGGAGAGGATTTTTCTCCCACTAGGTTTTTCTTCTTTTCTCCACTTTATGAGAGATTCTTGTTGTAAATGGGTACCTAGCATGGCCTTGTAGTTGGGACCCATTCTTGCATTAGTTGCATGTTTTTCATTTCTCTCTAAGTTGCACTTAAGGGGGTGTTGGTGTTGCATGTTTTTCATTTCTCCACTTCGGTTGTTTGTGGGGACACTTCATTAAAATAGCTTTCAAATATTAGCCTTCAGCTTACAATCCAATTAACCTTTCATAATAGCATCTAAGATTTTATGGATAAAGCCCATCAATTGTTCCTCACTCACCAAAGTTGAGCTAGCAGCACCTTCTCGTTGTGAGAAGAGTGATGACTAGGATGACAGTTGACGTCCACATAATTATTTGATTATGTAAATAGTGGTCTGTTTAATTTCATGTGCTTGGACCACCTTGGTGTTATACCCATCATTTGTTAAATGTTAATCATCACATATTGTTAATTAATATGGGGGCAAGGAGGATCTCTGAAGGTGTTTCTCTTCCTACACACCAAGTTAATCTACTAAACATTGGCCATTAGAAACTAAAAATTTCCACCAACTCAGACTCAGCAACAACAAATTGTAGAACAGATGGAACAACAACATCCATACCTTATCAGATTCCTGTTATGTGCAGATGGGGTTATGTGAATGAGAAAGCTGTTGCACGGAAAGAAAAACTTTCTCTACAAAACATGGGATGCCCTTATACAGCCTAACATGGATGAAAGAATATAGGAATCTCTTTTCCAATTCAATCCATTCCTAGAGAAAGCATTATGCATTCTTCCTTTTCTTTGAAGGTGCACAACTGTAACCAAGAATATACTGATAATCTTTCTTAGAGAATGGGTATTACCATGGCCATGATAAGGAGAAAAGACAACCTCCAATCCATTAAAGAAAAAAAATGATATGTTGCATGATAACACTTGTTTCCTTTATAGAATTATGAAAAGTCAACTAGATACTTGAGGCTTGATGTTTCTCAAATATTGTATTTATCATCCCTTATGAGCCCTGAAGACTCGCATACTTGATCTTATCTGATCACTCCTAGAAAAATACAACACAACCAAAAGAAGAAATAGAGGTAGAAGACTTCATCACCAACCATGTATATTCTACATAAGGTGAGTGTACTATTATTGTATTTAATTATTATTAATAAATTTTCTCCATTACTATTATTATATGAGTCATCAAAGTGGGCTCGACTTCATATAAAGGGAGATTCCATGCGATGTTTCACCATTCGATGAATGTTTTGATGGATGGATGTAGTTGAATTCTGGAACAAAATGTCTAAAGTACTAGATTTGTGAACTCAAACCTCTAGAATCAATCTAGAGCTATTAGATTTACAAATATTAATGGTTGAGAATATACAATATGTTTTCAATGCCTTCACTCGACGCATGTGTTGTATTAATTCAAGTCACAGACTTGTAGGCCACCCTTAAAAAATAATTTTCAATTGAAGTGGGAGTACAAACTTGTACTAAAGAATAGAATAGATTATAATAACTTTTAACTTCCATGAGAATAGAATAGATTTTATAAGAATAGAATGTAACACATTTCTTTCTCTTTACTTGTCACTTAGCATTTGTTTGAGAATAAGAATAAAATTAAGAAGGTAAAAACTTAAATCGTAGTATTACACAAAGGAAATTGAAGTTGCAATTGCTAAGTGAGATTATGGAAGCGAGATCCTAGAGGGTCAGGGAGATTGCAGTGCACCAGGGAGAGTCATCTTTTCAAATTCTGGGTATGTGTCATGTGAAATATAAAAATCCTACATTCCTTCAAATTCAAATTAATTTATAAGCCTTCAATTTAAAATTTTTGAATCTTGGGGTTTAGGGTTGAGGGTTTATAAACATGTCTACCACCACTACCACACCACTAATTGGAAAAGTCAAAGCAATGCACAAAATAAACTATGTTGGACTGCTTAAAACCCTAAGTTTCACTAATGAAAACCATGATATTTATGATCTTGTAATCTTTGGTAGGATTACCTTAGAACTTAAATTTTCATGTGAGAATAAGGCTGGAATGCAAATGCAAGCTAACCTACAAAATTAATTACCAATTTATAATATCATTGCACGATGGATGGTTGGACTGGGACACCTGATGCTCCCTAAGGTTTTCCCTTGCCCAGAATTTATCATGGTTTGTACCCAGAATTATGATAAAAAAGAAAAGCAATTGGTAATAAAGATATCCAGAATGAAATGTTAACCATTACTATAGTAGAAATTAGTAGACTATTGTGGGTTGCATCTAGAGATTTTTGAAACATCTACATTAACCTAGAAAAGTTAGCTAGTAATTATGAAGCAGTCCCTCTAAATTCCAAAGTTTCTTTTCTCAAAAAATAACAATGGATGGTTCCATACTGAAAGATAATCAAAATCCTCCTTATCAGATTAGAAATTTTAAACCATGGGTTCAAGATACTATTTCTATGCTAGCATCTTGACTTGGATTGGATAGTAATAGTAAAGTGGATGCAACCTTCCTTGAAATGTTAACCATTACTATAGTAGAAATTAGTAGACTATTGTGGGTTGCATCTAGAGATTTTTGAAACATCTACATTAACCTAGAAAAGTTAGCTAGTAATTATGAAGCAGTCCCTCTAAATTCCAAAGTTTCTTTTCTCAAAAAATAACAATGGATGGTTCCATACTAAAAGATAAGCAAAATCCTCCTTATCAAATTAGAAATTTTAAACCATGGGTTCAAGATACTATTTCTATGCTAGCATTTTGACTTGGATTGGATAGTAATAGTAAAGTGGATGCAACCTTCCTTGAAATGGTATACAATATCCATTATGTTATTCTCCCTGTTAAATATAGATTTGTAGAGAACATTGCAGAATATATACATAAACAATTTTTAATGATTAAAGGAGGTTCCACTTCCAATTCCAACACTAATACCTTTAGGTTCACAACCTACTTGTGCCATTTATTCTAATGTAGTTTAATGGAACATTTGTGGCCAACGGGCTTCAAATTCATCCCTTCGTAAATAATGGGGTGAAAGGAGCGCTTCCACTACATGATTGGACCAACAAGATAAGGATCCATGATCCTCAAAGAAACTACAATCATTTTGTAGACTACTTTTTGGCCCCACTATTATACAATTACAAGTACTCCAATGCGTAGATTGCTTGAGTCTTGTAGAGATTCTATTCAATTGCGAATAGATATACAATTACCTGACTGGTACTTCATGGAAGAAAATACTATGCTCAGATTTGATGGATAGGGAGTAGAGCCTCACAAACATCCAATACATGTGACAGAGAGGGTTTTTGCATTGGAATACGTGTGGTAGATGGACAATACAGATCAACTGTACTTTGTTAGTTAGCAAAAGAAGAGCATATTTCCTTCCTTAGCTTTTTCATGTGAAGGGTTCGCATTCGAGAGAAAAGAATTCACTATGGTACACCAAATTTTACAAATTTTTAAATTTGATGTTGACTCTCACTAGCAGTATGACCCATGTGACATGATTAAAGCAAGGCTTCTAGGCAATAGGAATGTTGGAAGTAGAATTCAACATCAAAGAAAATCCCTGGTAGAAATATTGAAAAAACAATAATTCTTGGGATGACATGAAAAAAGTAATGGAGGAAACTACTACTGAGCAAGGTATTTCTTTTCAACAATTATCAGTAAAAATAATGGCATTACAACCACAGAGAGAACAGTTGCCAATCAAGAGTTACAGTAATTTTTATAAAAGAGTTGATCAACCATCTAGTTTAAAAAAATATCAATCTCTCAAAAAAGATTGTATAGAGGAAATGTGGACATAATAAATAATAAATGTCTTTTGATCTATGAGGAAGGATCTAGGTGATCCAAAATGTACTATAGCTTCTTAGGAGATCCCAAAAGATGAAGAGTTTAACAAATTGTGTAATATAGAGCATCCCTTTGAAGCACCTAATCATGAATTTGATGATGATGTTGATAAGCAAAAGCAACCCTTGGATCCCACTAAAGTCTATGTATACAAACCTGGTTTGAGTGATACCATAAAAGAAACATATACTTCAGGGGCTGTCATAATGAAAAAATTGGGTTATGAAAGTCATGGTTTCGGGACTGATGAACAAGGAAACACTTGGGTGGTAACACAGGTAGACACTAGAAGACCTTGTGATTTTCAAGACATTGGAGCTTCAACTAATAAGCAATCCCAAAGTCATACAAGGACATATGCTATAGTTGAATTTGTTGCAGCTTCAAATTAAAATCTTGACAGTCTGAGTTGGATACAATCATAAGTAAAACTAGTACCACAAGGGTTTTTAGAACTTCAAGATACTCATTTGATTGGTAAATGAGATTATTTAGCATCTAGTTCTACTAGTGGTGATTGTACAGGTAGTAGTGGTCAGCAATTCTTATAATAATAAAATACTTAGAAAAGGACACTAGTAGAGGATATTATACAGAAAATTAGTGAACAAGGGATTATGAAGAGACACAAGATTATGACAAGTTCAAGTCCAACTTCCTCCATTTCCACCTCAATGGAATTATTTCTAGAAGGCACCCCTCCTTTTGTTAGTGTGACTGGCATAGGAATGACTAATCCTCATCCTCAAGCAATTACTCCTTCACCCTTCAAGTATTCAATTGTGTCAGCAATCCCAGGTTTTGATTACTAAGCTGAGTTTAACAAGAAAGTGGAAAATCCAAAAGACACAAGAAGCAAGTTTTAGAGAGTACACTTGTTGTAACTTCTCAGCCTACAAGAACTAGGGTATTGCCTACATATGACCCAGATACAAAAACCATGGAGTACATGTTTGGTGTGCTCAAAGTTCAAAATAAACCATAGAATCATATGCAATGCTCTAACTATGAGGTGAGCACTATCCAAATGGATTTTTTTGGAATGAAAAATGCTAACAAAATTAATGTATCAAAAAAGAATAATGATGTGATGTACACATCATTGCTAAAGCAAGAGAGATATAGAAATAGGTTGCAGAATCAAATAGAAAAGTTATAGGTGGACCTAGCAAATGAGAAAGCAATGAGGAAAGTAATAGATAACAAAAGCAATGAATTAAAGAAAACAATAAAAAAATCTGCCTCTACATCTACAAGCAAAGAGAATGAACACACAGAGGTGGAATGGAATGAACTAAAGCAAAGGTTAGATGAAAGCATAAAGAATTATGATAATGAAAGAGACAATTTAGAAAAATTACAACAAAAGCTGACGAAAGTCAAGGCCTTAGCAAAGACATTACAAGACAAACTGGACAAACAGACACATAAGGCAACATAGTGGGAACAAAAAATAGAGGAAGAGAGGAAAATTGTTGAACAACTACAGCTACAGCTAAGGAATGTTAATAATGAAATAAAATCTTCCCAAAATAGAGTATTTGAATTTTATATAAAAATAATAAGGCATATAAAACAAAACATTTGGGAAAAAAGAATACAGAGGACTAATGATTTGTCTATATTGTTTGAATTGATTGATGGTCTGATAGTACAAAATCTGAAGTTCAAAACAATACATTCAAGACAAAAAAAAGGTGACTTCAAGTCAGAAAATTGCAAAGCAAATTTTGCAAACAATCTACAGAATTAGTGAAGTGAATTGGCATCCAAAGGAATTGACAACCAAATTGAAGCCCCAATATAGACAACATCTATCATTCATAAGTGTACGAAGCTAGGTGAAGCATAGGAAATTCTGGATCAGGTTGAAAAAAATTTGTGAAGTTGCATAAAAAGGTAGAATACTTGAAAGAGTTGGTTTTGTGGCAGACTTTTAACAATAGAGCAATACATTTGAAATGTTGCTCTCAAAAAGAAGATGGAAGATTCAATGAAGTTAGATTTGGACCAGTTACCTCAGAAGCTAGATGAGGAGAACTTTTTGGATTCCATTAAACTAGTGATAAGCTTGAATGCAACTTTGATTAATACATTAAAATTGCCAATCCATTATGAATTGTTAACAAATCTACAAGTCAGATACTATGAGTTACAACATATTGCACTTCCATCAAATGAATGGTGGAGAATGCTATAAAATCTGATAGAATAATTTGTTAATTTGATAATACTTTGATGTACATTATATTCCTTCATTTGAAAATCAATATAAGATTCTTTTCCATTTTTTGTGTCAATTTATCTATAATATTTAATTACTTAAGTCAGGAAAACTACAATTTCTAGATACACATTAAACATTTGCTAATGTTGTATATCCTACTGTTAGTGTTGTTAGTATGAATTTAGTCGAATACATATAACACTTATCAGTATCACACAATAATATGAAATTACTAATAATATGTTAATTTATAAATGGAAATTGAAAAATATGTAACATTTAGATGCTAAAATAAAATCAAATTTGGAAACAATGTTTAAAATTTAGATTCTAAAATGGAACATTGGAAAACATTAGTGTTATGTATGAAAAAGATGAATGATGTCGACTAGCATGCACACTAGATCAAACCCTCTTTCACAATAACATTCAAAGACAAAACGAAGCCAAATCACTACCAAATGGAGGAGGACTCAACTACAGATCTTGTACTCTTTCTTTCTATAGAAAGATCAGATTTAACCACGTCTTTTTATAAAACCCTAGGTCACTGATGCATTGAACACTAGTTCTAGGATGATCAGTTCATGACAGATAGAAAGTGACTGAAACCAAAAATCCAAATGCACAAGGATGATCAGAGAGATATTGAAACTTGTGTCTCAGAAGCTAAAGTGTTGGAGGACTAAATAGGAGGAGCCCAAGTCCTAAAAGTATGTCAGAACTGTAAACTAGAGATATGTTGTAAATGATGCTCAGATCCCATATCTAATGTCAGAAATCTCAAAAAACTAGGACAGTTGGCGGCCAAGTCCTTTTAGGGGAATATTCTCTAATTGTTGTCATATCCTAAAATCCTAATTCCTACTCGGTCGTCCTTTATCTTCACCTTTCCTAAATCTTGCACCTATAACCTGGACACAAGATGACAAGAGAGGGTTTTGGGGGTTATGGTGTTTATGGATTTGCCTCAGTCAAACCTCAGAATAACATTCAAGCTTCCCAACACTGTTGATAGATAAAGAGAGTGTGCCCTAGAATGACAAAAGCTAAAAATAAATGATGATATAATGATTCAAATAACAACATGATATCATCTATGCCGTGAAACCCTTAGGAGAATGAAGATCCTTCAACTCTTAAGGAGATAGATAACTTCAAACATGCAAGAACACACACAATGACATCATAAATGTGGTCTAGAAACATAATGAATTCTTTGAATTCTCTTTGCTCCAATACTTCAAGTTTTCTTTATCCATCTATTAGTTTTCTTCTAGGTTCACAATGAATTCAAAAACTTGCTTATATATGGTTTCCCACTAACATTTGTCAAATTATAGCAAAAGAGCTAAAAATGAGAAACCTTTTGAAAGGTCCCAAGTCGCATGCCAATAATTTACCCCAACCAATCAAAGAGGACTTGGGTGGTTGGCACCCAAGTCCAATGGCTCCTTTTAGTCTGGGATAAGATTAGTGAAGTGCCCAAGGTCCCAAATTTACATGGGTGTCAGGCAATTTTCTTCAGGATTATCAATTATAATGCATAATGTAATAAATGGGACCTAGGAGCTAAACAAGGAGGTAAAAAGGTCAGTGGTCACTTTTTACTCCATAACCTTTAGCCCCCACTTTAATGTGTGTATGATCTTATGATCAGTATGTGCATTAAAGTATGCTCAAAACACATCAAACATGACAAGCACTAGAGTCAAAGGCACTCTCTAAGCTTGGAAGACTATCTATAGCCCCCAATCTTAGGAAAGTGTAAGAAGACACATGAAAGTCACGTAAAACATGAAGAATACACTAAAGAAGCACACAATGCATGGAGAAGTCATGCAATGCATGAAGAAGGCATGAATGCAAATATGAAATACACAAATCATACATGAAGAGAAGACATGATTTAACAACTAAACAACCCTACCTAGGCGATGGGGGAGCTCATTGCTACGTGTCACCATCAAAAGCATGCAAAACACACATGGGGGAGCTCATTGCTATGTGCCACCACAAAACATGCAAGAGACACAGTGTGGGGGGAGCTCATCACTACACGCCACCACTAAAACATGCAAAACATGCAAGGAAGACATGCAAAAAAAACACGAAATACACAAGCATCATAGAGTGAGTCATCGACCTACTATACGTCATACACATAGAAAACATAGGTGATGGGGAGGAGCTCATTGCTACACTCCACCATCAAGGACATGCCAAACACATAGGTGATGGTTGATCTATGCTACCACAACCACCAAAGACATGCTTAAGGGTGAATAACTCATGATCCAACCCTACCTCACGCAGAGGACTTTTTAAAAGGATGTACAACCACTCAAGGGAAGACACAATCCCGCCTTTTGTAGAAGGGCTTTCAAAATACAACCCCACATGCATCACGTAGTTGCCTTATGGTGAAAAGTAAGCATGTACACAAATTATACAACTCCACCTACGTAATGGAGATGCCTTACGGTGAAAAGGAGGTATACGTAACACACAAAACAAAGTATACAACCCCACTTGCATCATGGAGATGCGTTAAGGTGAAAAAGAAGTATATGCCACACACTTTATCACAATGTCTAAGATAATCAAGTATAATATGCCACCACCTTAAAGTGGTTGATCCTACTTGTCGGTAGCAATCACGTTTAAGGTAAAGTTGAAAACATGCAAGGGAACAAGAGCTTTCACAAGGCCCATGTCTCCAAGGTGACATGTGCTTACGATTGTCAAATGTTCCCAACAATCACACATGTTAGTATCATATTCTAATCGTCAGAAATATTCATGTACAACAATAAGGTAATATACCACATAAACAAACCTAGGCTATACTTTTGGGTTCGGAACCAAGTATAGCCATTAGGTTATACTTTAGGTATCTCAAAATCAAGTGTAGAACAAGGTGAGACACAAAACAAATCAAAGTGATTCTACTAGTCAAACATCAGTAACAAATTACCCCTGACTTCATATATGGACTAGGTCCATTTTTATTCATGTTTAGGGACACACGGTCCATATTAGTGTATATTTGTTATTGTCATCCTCCGACTAGTAGAGCCACACACATGACGGGAGAATGAAATCACAAAAATGAGAGAGGAGACAAAAGTGACTTAGGGCCACAATGTGGAAGGATGCCCCCAAATCACCCTCCACAATGTTATGCCCCCAAGACACCACACACAAAAATTTACAATAGGAGTATAGAAGAATAGAGAAACAAATAGAAGAAATGTCACAACGGAGGCAATCTCCTTGTATCCTTGAACTTACAAGAGTATCAAGGGTCATCCAAGGGGACCTAAATAAACATTGAACATAACACAACACGACACAACATATATATATAATTCATATACCTATTTGATTTTTATTTCCAAAATAGTCACATGGTGCTTGTTTCCCATGACCTTGTATGTTTGAAATCTTCTAATGCTTGCGGGGAGGGGAATAATTACATTTTTCCATGGATGACTCATGCCTTTCTCTTTTCCTTTCTTTTTCATTCTTATTCTTCTTTACTTGATGAATGAGCCTTTCACGATGAAATGTGATGCTTTTCATTGTTATAACCTTCTCTTGCTTAATGTAATTATGTGTAGGTTGTTTAATTTGCATATCTTGTGCGTTTTGGTTATCTCCTAATCCTTGAAGGGATAACAGCAAAGGAACCTCAGCATAGATACATGTTCCTCATGGATGTGGTAGATCTTCACTTTTCACCTTATCCACTTCTAAATCATACTGATTATTTCATCATAGTCAAGATAGTCATCTTCATGCTCTATTGTATTTTGTTCCACCATGTTGTTGTTGTTATGCTTAGGAAAAGGATTAGTGAAGATTTGTATATTTTGATTTGGAGGAGCAACTAAATTATTTCCATTGTAATTCATATCGGTCACCAATATTAGGTTAGAATCAATGAGGTCTTGAATTTCATGTTTAAGATACATACATATTGTTGGCAAGAGACACTGTGTGGATTCGTGAGTGTTGTCATTGATGGCAACAAAGTCCATCCCACACATCCGCAGGACATGATGTGTCTCTACCGGAAGTCAGATTGAAGAATTATTGTGGTCTGGTAAGCAAGAACAGAGCATGCAGCAGGGTCCGACAGTTAGGTCCGGATCTCTCAGAAGAAGTACCTCAATAAAGTGCAGACTTGGGGAAGTCAAGAGGAGTACCTTGACTAATAGATTCCAAGGATTGAGCCTCCGATGATGGAAGAGTGAGGAGATATGAACTCTTGAGTGTTGGTTTCCTGTTTGGCAGAGTTGACAGAGAAAAAACTAACCAGCAGAGTATCAAACCTTAATCCAGATGAGATATTGATGGTGATCAAGGTTCCTGAGGTATCACTCATGATTGGCCAACATGATTGATGACTTCTATAAGCATCTCCCTGATACGCATCACTTGGTAAGAAAGGATTCAACTGACAGATCAGAGTTTGGGAAAATATTGACTATTCTGGATGCTGACTAGAAAGGTGTTGAATTCATTGGTGCAGATATATATACCAGATGGATTTGGATGTAAAAGTGTGTGTGGTGTATTGTGGTGTGTGAAGAAAAGTAGAAGAGCAGAGGGAGAGCAGCAAGACAAGTCTAGAATGTGACAGGATAGCAGCACCAAGAAGAGGAAGAATGAAGTGCAACAGATCAGTATATTGAGCCTAACCGAAACTAAACCTCATCATATGTGGATGCTTCTCTTCAGTTCAAGTATCTAGTTTCCTTGTATAAACTATTGTAGGCAGTGAGCCTCTTATGAGCAGTGTGCTCGGGTAGTGAGCCCTAATTGGCAAGTGCCATTTTGTATTTCCATTCTTCTAACAGAGAATACATTCTTGGGTTAGTTACCTCATGGTTTTTCCCTTAACAGGGTTTTCCACGTCAAAATCATTGTGTCATGTGTATTCATTTTTCATGGTTATGTTTGTTTATTTGATTTGATTATTAAAGAAAATTAGAAAGTTGAAATAATTAAGATAACTGATTCACCCCCCTCTCAGTTATCAACAATTGGTATTAGAGCCAAATTCCTCCAAACAAGCCTAACAACTTGAGGAAGATCTAGGAATCCCAATGGATATGTATGGTATGAAGGAACAACTTCAGTCTACCCTAGATGATCTCGAGCAATCTCATTCTGAAGTCAACAACTTGAAGGAAAGACTCAAACAGGCTGATGATTTCATAAATGAGCTAAAAGAGAAACTGAGTACCTCTATGAAAAAGAGAAAGGGACTACTTCAGCAATTGGCAAGTCAAGGTGAAGCAAATGATACAAATGAAGATCTGAAGGAGAAAACCAAGTTATGTGAAAAGTTGTCAAAAGAGGTCATTATGGTAAGACATGAAATGGAATCAGGAGTTATGAAATTCACCCAAGAAATTGAAGAAAAAATAAAAACTGAAGATGATCTAAGACAATCTCTCAAGGAGAAATCAGAAGACTGCCATAAAATGGATAGAATAATCAGACTTCTCGAATCTGACCTTGAAGAAGCAAGAGATAATGAAGATCAACTTGAGAATCAGATTAACACTCTTAAAAGGGATCTTCAAACAGCAAATGAATACAAAGAGAAATTCAAGATAAGCTCTGCTCAACTTGAAGTTCTTCTTCAAAGCCAAAAGAGGGTAGATGACAAGCAAGGCTTGGGATATGAAAAAGGTGAAAGCTCCGGATCTGGTCAGAAGAACTCCAGATCAGAAAATCCAAGAAACAGGCCTAGAAGATCTTCGGTAAGGCAACCAAATGCTCAAAGATATCCTTCCTTCAATGGATACTGCCATAATTGCAATAACTTTGGTCATAGAACAAATCAGTACAGAAAGAGAATGAATCGGACTAATTCATCCTTCTCAGGGTAGTGCTTCAACTGCAAAAGGTATGGTCACAAATCTCATGAATGTAGAAATATGCAAATGAACAATTCATTCAATGGTAGATGCTTTGCATGCAATAGAATGGGTCATATGGCTAATTAGCGTAGATCAAGAGGATATCAGTCAAATATGCAAAGAAATGTTGTTTGCTACAATTGCAATAGATCTGGTCATATTGCCAAATTCTGTAGAAGTAGGAATCAAGACAAAAGGGGTCCAGTACATCATAATCAGAATCAAGACAAAGGAAAAGGAAAAGGAAAAGTGAATGCGGATGAGATTCAAAGAGAGATGAACAAGATCTGGGTAAAGAGAAGTACAGAGAATATTGGGGATGCTTCCGCACCAGAATCTGGTGCTAATATTCCTTCCAAAAATTGAATAGATGAGCTCTGGCTCAGAGGGAGTCACTAAGAAAAACAAATTCCCCCAGCCTATCTTTAGGTGCCTAAACTTGGCACATGAAAGGTTGAGGATTAAAGGGTTTTCAGAGAAACATCAAAAGAAGGCTTGGTTAAGATTGGGAAGATCCGCAAGAAGATTTGAAGAGTCTAATCTATCAAGATTGATCTGGTTTAACAGTCATCTAGTATGAACAGGATTTTCACAGTTAGATCTGGTACAATTCAAATTTGAGATACCTTGATCTGTGGATAGATCAAATGTTTGGGGAAGGGAAGATAGATTGTCATCAACCACCAAGAATAACTCTAAGTACATCTCAGTGATCTGGAAAAGACTTTTCTCAGAACAAGGAGAACATGGCAACCAGAATAACTTAAGTTGCACATTTATTGCAATGGGGAATTAGGGTTTTCTCAAAAATAAAAGGGTTCATTCACACATCATTTGTACATTTGCATTCAAGAAGAAAAGAAAAGGAGCTCTGCAAAAAATTGTTTCAAATTTCTCAAAGATCAACCACCATAGTCGATTCTTCCAACAGATCAATTTGGCTCACTCCACAAACCCTAGAAGTGCAAGAGGTATTTTCCTTTATTGAATATCTCTCTATAAATCTTTATAAGATGCCTTCTTTGAATATTGTGAAGATCACTAATAGGCCTCGCCCCAAATTCAAGAAACATCCCTACAAATCCCTGGAAGTAGATCCCCTAGGGGCATTTTCTAGTGTTCTGCATGGAGTTTTGCATATAGAAGATATTAGGGTTTACATTCACGCAAACATTGAAGAATTTACAGAATTCAAATTGAGGGATATTTATCACAAGGAACTGATAAATGAATCATTTGAGCTTAAACCCCAATATAAGGCCATCCAGGAAAAATATTTTGGGTAGTGCATTCATTTCCCCTGTTTTACTGAAGATGAGTGGGTCAAGTATGTTTTGAGCAGAGTACATGACAACTTCATGTGGCTGAATAAACCATTCAAGATCACAAAAGATGCTATTAAAGCAGTAACCAGTTTGCACTCATCCATAGGGTTACCTGTTCTTAAATTAGTCAAGAATCGAACTGTGAGTGAGGCTACTGGATCAAGGTTTGACAAGAGAGCAATGAAAATAGAAGATATCACAGATCCGGATATCAATTTTGCCTCCATGATCATCAATTACAAGTTATATCACTCTAGCAGGGAAAATTTAGTACCTGGAACTACAATTTACACTACTTATGAAATGTTGAGAAAGAATGCAAATTATGATCTTTGTGAGCTCCTTCTAAATCAACTTTTGGAGAACCTGCAGAAAATAAAGAAGGATAAGAAGAATTTCTTCAAATACGGTGGCCTGATACTCTGTCTATTCTTCTTCTACATGAATGAACTACCCGGATCTAATGGGTGGATATGGCAAAATGACAACCTAGTAGCAATTCAAATCAGAGACTATTTGCATGGAATTGGTGATGAAAAGGCACAAAACACAGCACTCTGGGGCTACTTCAAGAACTTCCAGAACATGATGCAAGCCCAAGAAAGAATCCCCCAATCTCTAGTTGATAAGTATAAAGATATAGTCTGCTTTATGGTAGAAACTGATTAGTGCCTAATGGAGGCAGTGGAGCCAAGAGTAGTCTAGATCATGCCTATGGGGTATGAAGTTGATGAGAAAATTATAGAGCTGCATGTTCAACACATGCTAAGTCAGCCAAAGGATCCCAAAGCAGAAAGGTTTGGAACCTTTGAGGAGCTAAGTGTGAAAATTCATGTGGAGTTAAGGCAACCAGAGATGAAGAGAAAAGTGAGAAAAGAAGTTGAGAATGTTGCCAAAAGGTATGGCATCTCAAAGGAGGCACTTGATGCAAACAGAGAAAAGATGGAAAGGGCAGAGAAAGAAAAGAAAGAAACTAAAAAAGAAAGTGCTCCGATGCAAGCCCCCTCCTAGACCAGATCAACCAAAAGCTCTGCACCTGCCACTTCCAAGGGTCAAAAAGCTTCAAAATTGGAAGCTCAAACATTCAGAAAAGGAGAGAAGAGAACTAAGAAAAAGGCAACAAGATCTTACACAAGTCAAAAGGATGAAGAAGAGACAAAATCAGATGAGGAAATAAAGAAAATGAAGAAGAAAAGGAAAACATCCGGTGAACCCTCTACTGAAGAAGTAATAGAAGATTTTGTTGAGAAGCCTACTCTGTGTATTGATGATATCATAAAATCAGTTACTGTGGATGGGAACCTTCAACCAATGGCTGAATTCTATGATGATTACAATGAAGCTGACCAAAAGATCTTGCAAGAAGCCACTGTTAGGTATTTGAATATCTACAATAAGGCTTTTGTTGAAATCATATCTCTTATTCCCAAAAGCTTAGAGTAGGAATTAGAAATAAGGAAGAATAATGCTATGGCAAAGGATCTTGAGATCTGTGAATAGATAGCTATTCAGCTATATCCTTCAATCACTCTGAAGCAAATGGATATGATCTTCAAAGATTGCAAGGATGAGTTCCAGAGCAAGACTACGATGAACCAACTTATGCTTGGAGAAACAGACAAAGTGGCTAAAGAAACAGGAGAGATCCTCTGGAATGCTTTCAAAAGATTCAATCTTCCTGTTATAGAGGACTTGGGTGATGATCCCTCAGCTCTAGATGTTAAAGAAGAATCCACTGAGACAGTGGCAAAAGAAGTAAAGGAGACAGGTGAAGAAACAGATAAGGACCTAGATTCCTCTATTCTAGAAGAGGAGGTCCATAAACAAGTAAACATCACTCCTCTGATTTCCCCTATAGACCCTGGATCCAAAGAAGAAGAAAAAGTAGAAGAGAAGATTAGTCAAGAAGTAGAGGAGAAGGAAAAAGAAGATGACAATAGTAAGATTGTAGAAGGGGAGAAAACCTTGTCACCGGCAAGAGACACAGCAAAAGCAGTAGAGGAATTCTTAACCAAGGAGATGATGGAATTTGATGAACCAGAACTTCTTCAAGGACCGTTCAATTTTAACTCCCTCTCCCCGGTTCAAACCATGACGCTAGCATCCTTTACTTCAGCAAAGGCAAAGGAAAAACTCCTGAAGTCTCACATGGAGGACTACAAGCTCATAGAGATAGCATCTGGTGTGTTGGAAAAGATCATGCCATCCTTTCAGAAGGATTCTTCAGCCTCTTCATCTGGTAATCTCAAATCTCTAGTTAATAGTGTTAGCACACATTTTGATTCCCTAGAGAAGTCAACAGAAGATAAAGTCCAGAAGGAGTTTTTAGAAAAGAGATACTCTAAAGTACAAGGATTGATATCCAATGATAGAAGAAATATGGATATAGGGATAAAGAGCTTAGAAAATGCTCTTAAAGATGGCAGGGAAATGTATAAATTTTGTCTATCTTGGTCCAAAGTAACAGTAGAGATTAAGAAGAAAATGAAAGAACAGGAGGATAAACTAACAAAACTATCTCAGAATTTTGATCCTCTTACCTTGTCCATAATAAATCAAGAATGTCAGACTATTGCAGTCTTGAATGAAATTAAGAAGCTTGAGAAGGAGAAGAAAAATAGAATAAGTAGGTTGAAAGAACTTAGAGGAATAATTATCCCTAAGTTAGAGGCCATGCATGAGGCCCTAAATGATGCTCAAACCATAGCCCGGACCAATGATCCGACAAATCTGAAGAGGGCAGAAGATTTTACATTCTTGTTGAGTGGTCACATCTCAATTTTAGACAGGATGAAGCTGAGTTGGGCAACAAAAGTTGTACAATTAAAGAATACTTTTGCAGATATACTAAAGTATATGTAAAGTATAATTGGATAATATACTTATGTGACTAAGTATAGATTGAGTTTTGAAAATTTTGGCGTGCGGACCCCACCCTTTGCCATTGATGTCAAAGGGGGAGTGAGGAGCAGTGAAAAATGTGAAATCCAACTAAGGGGGAGCTCTGGTAAAATGTACATTAGATCAGAGCATCAGCCAAGGGGGAGTGCAGTGTGACAGTCATTTTTCACTAAGTGTTGCCATCAATGCCAAAGGGGGAGATTGTTGGCAAGAGACACTATGTGGATTCATGAGTGTTGTCATTGATGGCAACAAAGTTCATCCCACACATCCACAGGACATGGTGTGTCTCTACCAGAAGTCAGATTGAAAAATTATTGTGGTCTGGTAAGCAAGAACAAAGCATGCAGCAGGGTCCGACAGTCAGGTCCAGATCTCTCAGAAGAAGTATCTCAATAAAGTGCAGACTCAGGGAAGTCAAGAGGAGTACCTTGACTAATAGATTCCAAGGATTGAGCCTTCGGTGATGGAAGAGTGAGGAGATATGAACTCTTGAGTGTTGGGTTCCTATTTGGCAGAGTTGACAGAGGAAGAACTGACTGGCAGAGTATCAGACCTTAATCCGGATGAGATATTGATGGTGATCAAGGTTCCTGAGGTATCACTCATGATTGGCTGACATGATTGATGACTTCTATAAGCATCTCCCTGATACACATCACTTGGTAAGCAAGGATTCAGCCGACAGATCAGAGTTTGGGAAAATATTGACTATTCTGGATGCCGACTAGAAAGGTGTTGAATTCATTGGTATGGATATATATACCAAATGGATTTGGATGTAAAAGTGTGTGTGGTGTATTGTTGTGTGCAAAGAAAAGTAGAAGAGCAGAGGGAGAGCAACAAGACAGGTCCAGAATGTGATAGGACAGCAGCACCAAGAAGAGGAAGAATGAAGTTCAGCAGATCAGTATATTGAGCCTAACCAGAACTGAACCTCAGCATATGTGGATGCTTCTCTTCAGTTCAAGTATCTAGTTTCCTTGTATAAACTATTGTAGGCAGTGAGCCTCTTGTGAGCAGTGTGCTCGGGCATTAAGCCCTAATTGGCAAGTGCCATTTTGTATTTCTATTCTTCTAACAGAGAATACATTCTTGGGTTAGTCACCCCGTGGTTTTTCCCTTAACAGGGTTTTCCACGTCAAAATCATTGTGTCATGTGTATTAATTTTTCATGGTTATGTTTGCTTAATTGATTTGACTATTAAGGAAGATCAGAAAGTTGAAATAATTAAGATAACTGATTCACCCCCACCTCTCAGTTATCAACACATATTTTGATGTCATGGCCTGCCAAGCGATGATAGTGACAATAGGCATTAGCATCAAATGAAGGTCCTTGTATCTTTCTACTGTCTAGTGGAAAAGCAAGAGGAAGCTTCAAACAATTGGTGTATAACACTTGAGTCATGATCGAATGAAGAGAATATGATAATGGAGTAAATTGTCTTTGTTGTTGCCTGAATTGAAATGGTTTCCGATTAGGTTTGTTAATAGCGGACACTTGGATTGAAATTTGTTTGAATGTTGTCCATTTATCTTGATAAAATTCTTGTTGTGCCTCTTGAATGAAATTTGAGATACTTCAGCTATGAATTGACCAACCAGAGCCAATGAGTTATGATTCTCATACTGACTAGATGAAACATGGTAATCTCAGAGAGTTGTGCATATATGTTGGAAAGAACTATACTTCATCAACAATATTTTATCATGGTTGTTTGGTTGTAGATTCGTAATGAATACTTTTTTGAACATCCTCATCTATAATCAGATATTGTATTTGCACAAAGAGTGCTTGATATCGGTTGATGAATTCTGTCAATTTCTCTTTTGGACCTTTTTTACAATGAACCAAATCAATCAATGAGATAGGAGGTACAATGTTTTCTTGTAAATGTTGTAGGAATTGATCTTGGAGCATGTCAACAACTTCTTTCCCTTCTTGTAATAAGCCTCCCAGACCATTAACAATAGGTACCACTTCTTCAGTTAGATGTTCCTTTCCTATAAATTCTTAAAAATTAGCCAGCTCTCTATCAAGTTTCTTGATTTGAACATTATACACATGTGTGACTACATCAATTACATCTTTAGAATCATGAAATGTTTGTTATTTTGACATGTTGGAGTTGGTGATGTTTGGAAAAGATAGTGTTTCACCTGGTGTAAAGTAGTTGGAGAGTGGATTTTTTGATGTTTGCACACTGTTTCTATTGAGAGTACTAAAACCCATCAATCCATGACTTCTTCCCACCAAAGTGTTTTTGTTAGGGCAGTGGATTACAAAACTCATGCAAAGTCTTATAACACTCAATGTACCAACCAAGGAGATTATCAATGATATTATTAATATTAATCTATTTATGTTTGTTGAAATACACAATGTGTAATTGCAAAAAAGTGTAATTTTGAAAGAAAAGATGTAAAATGATGCAACACTACTGTGCAAAACTAGATTTAAATGAATGTTTATGATAGTAGAAAAATCTGAAATAAGAGTTTGACTAAAAACCCTAGCTTTGGAAATTAACTAGGTTTTAGGAAAAATGCAACTTTTCAACAAAACCCTAGCAAATGAGATCTTCAAATGTAAGATGCAATATCATGAAATGATTAATCACTATAATATGGATCAGATCTTATGAAAAAATCAGATATTTAAATCTTTCTATCATATGCAATGAAAGTAATGCAAAACTATGTCTTTTTCTAGCCTAGAATGCTTGATTTTTTCACTTTTTTCAAGATTTCAAATGAGTAATGATAATTATGCTATGAATGAATACAAGATCTGATTTTAACACTTAGTAAGATGCAAATTTTTGAATCTATGGGTTCACCAAAATGTTATGTATGAAAAATATGAATGATGTCAACTAGCATGCACACTAGATCAAACCCTCATTCACAATAACATTCAAGGACAAGACCGAGCCAAATCACTACCAAATGGAGGAAGACTCAGCTACAGATCTTGTACTCTTACTAGATATAGAAAGATCAAATTTAACCAAGTGTTTTTATCAAACCCTAGGCCAATGATGCTTCAATGTTGGCATACTCAGATATGTAATGTATATCATCATCATCTAAGAGCTTATGTCTTAGGGTTTCAAATTTGTCATGGTCAATTTCTTCCAGTTTTGTGTGAATATATAACCTAACATCCTCTGTGTACACCATAGATGTAGGAATATTAGATAATGCTCTGCCATTATCAACTTCCATTGCCTTATAAGAATGTTTCTTGAATTTTAGTCGAGGTTCATTAGCAATGTTGATCAATTAAGGAGTAAAAGATGCATCCATCATAAACAATTATTATAACAGGAATTAGTATGAAGAATACCTCTAATACTTGTTGTTAGGATTTTGCCTTTTGCTTTACTGATCGAATGCTCTAAGTATACCTTTTCTTTTCCCTACTATCAAGTGCTTGGTCACAATGCCTTTTGAGCATGTGAAATGACTTATAAATCTCTCCACTTCTATTTGATTGTTTCACATTAAATGCACCAGTAGATTTAGGTGAGTATTTGGTTAATCTTACTCTGAGATATAACAATGAATATGTGATTACTCTATAATCTACCACAGAGTGATGTATTTCTCCAAAAATTTCTTCAAACATATAAGTATGTTGAATGCTTTTATCATTATGAAGGGGTGAAGAATTAATAGCATCTCCCCTTAAATGCATGCTTTCTATTGGTAGATGTTCTTATCACTAAAAACCCTAAACTCTTCTGCAATTTGCCACATTTAAAGATTTTTCTCTAGATTTTTGACCAACCTTCTTCATATCATTATCTTATCATTTTAGCTATAATGCTAAAGAATTCAACATTTTTATTGTTCAGGGGTTTGAAGAGTTTTTCCATTGTAACTCACCCTGAACTAGTACTTCATCTTCTAGTTACTAGAGGATCCATCTTCACTAGGCAGATATCCAGAAACATCACATTCCTCCTTCCATACTTTGCTCATTACCTTCTCTTGCAAAGCAATATCAACTTTCTTTTAAGGAGCCAGCCTTACATTCTTTCTAGGAAACCTTGTTTGATTGCACTCATGATAGGTGCAATTTGATCACTAAGCATTATTATTTCTTCTCCCTTTAGATCTACAATTTGTTGCCTTTTGACCAAACTTGTTACAAGTGTAACAATATCTATAAAAAGGATGACCATTAGTCCTATTTAACATTTTTCTTCTGCATTCATTAGCCTTATGTCCTATCTTGTTGCAAGAATAACACCTGACTGAATTATGATTTGTCTTACTTTTACATTCAGCAGCTTTATGGTCAATCTTATTGCAAGAATAACATCTTAGAGCACCTTGATTTATCTTGTTTCTACAATCACTAGAATCTTTGTGCCCAAACTTATTGCAAGTAAAATAATTTCCATTGAAATATTGAGAATACCTAATGGGAGAAGGTTGCCTTGTAGGTGGAGGACCTCTGAATCCCTTTTGTCTCCAAATAGGGATAAATTCATCTTCTCTTGCCTTTCCAAAGAAATTCTTCTTAGGAAATTCAGTGCAAGTTTTTCCTTTCTTTGTTTTAGGATTTCCTTCTGACTGGAAGCTATCATATAGATTTGTGGAAGCATTGAACATTGGACTCTTCCCTTTTTCAAAACCAAGGCCTAATTTTTCTTTTGTAGGCTTTTGAGAGTTAATTATCTCATCAAGGATTTTAGAACCTTCTTTCAGTTTTAGTCCCTTGTCAATTTGTTCTTATGCCTTTTTCAGTTCTTTCCTTAGAGTGACAACTTCTTCCTCAAGTTTTGAACATTTCGTTGATTCCACATTGAGCTTGATGTTTAAGCAGTCTTCAATCCTCTTTTTTCTTCAACCATGACATTCAAGTTTGAGATCATTTATTTTGCCTCCGTGAGCTTGTCACCTCCTTTATCTCCTTCTATTAGAGTTTTTAGTTTGCCCATTTCTTCTTTTGATTCTTTTGCCTTTGCCTTCAATTTGTCAATTATTTCTTTTGTATTTTCAAGCATATCTTCATATTCTAAGTTTAGTTCTTTTGCTTCCTCTAGGCCATTAAGAGCTAACTTGAGCTCTCCTTCAAGGTCTACTTCATTTTCATTAGGCTCAAAGTCCCAACCTTTAGGTTCTATTGATTCTAGATCTAGTTCTAGTACAAATATATCATTGTCCATCACTTCAGATTCTATGTGTTCAAGTGTAGGATCTACCTCAGTTGTTAATCTTCTCAAAGGAACTTGGCTCTGATACCAATTGTTGAACACAATAGGGTGCTGAGAGTGGGGGTGAATCAGCATACTTAAAAACTTTAAACAAACATTTGCTGACAAAAGTGAATAACTTGGAAAATAGAAAGGAAAACATGCAATTCAAGAATCAACACATAACACCAATTTTTTTACGTGGAAAACCCTAAAATAGGGAAAAATCACGGTGAGGATTAGCTCACAATATATTATGCTCACATCAAAGGTATTACAACATTGTTTTAAGGCTACAACCCAAGGAAGCTACTACTCCTTGTTTAATGCTTACAACAATTACACTTTGATTTAGGGCTCCAACCCAAGGAAGCTACTATTCCCTAAGTGCTCTACTCACTACAATGGGATTCACAAAATAAGTATTCTTGGACTACTACAAAGAACACATCTGATTTATGCCTATAATGCAGTCTACTTTTGTTTTCAATACATATCTTCAAACTGATTTACCACACTTCATATCCTCCCTCTGCTCTACTATTCTAATTCACCTTATTACTTCACAAAAGAATTTGATCTTCTATAAATATCCTCTACACACAATAAACCACTTATTAGGTCAACATCAAGACATCACTAGATGAAACATGTATCTCTTCACAAGTCAGCCTTCGAACATACAATATGATAAGAAAAACTTGTTGCGAACCATGGGGCTTCATTAAGAGTATCAATGCACGTCTCTCCATACATTTAAAGATAAGGAAACTAATCATCATCCTCCGCACATGTCAGACACTTAACCAGTTAGCTCAAGTTGTTCAACACTACTAACTGTTCATCTTTGTATAGTTGGGGAGAAGCCAAAAACTCTATAGGACCAAGAATTAAATCTCACATGTACTAAAAAACCTACATACTTCTTACTGCTGAAGTATCAACTCAATCTATGTATCCAGAAGACATGAGAAATGACTATTTGTGGAAAACAGAGCATCCTAGATCACATGTGATATTTCATATCTCAAAATATGATGTTGCGGTGAAATGAAAGACCTGAAACCTTTTGGGAATGAACTTAAACATCATTATAAGATTTTTATTAGAACCTCACACCTTTATCTGATGATTTTGGAGGTATTCAAAAGATGATTTAGATAACCATGGTTCTAGAGGATAGTTATACTTAAAACATTGTTTGCAGACATGATAACTTCATGTAGTACCAGAAAATGAAAATTGCCTACATGCAGATCATACCTAATGTACCTTGGACCATATAATACCTCTACATATGCTCTAGTGACAGATCTATACATGTTTCAACTTTTGTAGAACTCAACTTGTGTATTTAGGCTCTGGAATAGACTGTATTACCTCTGTCACTTTAGTATTGTCTTTGCAGACCATCAAACCACTTAAAACTCCATCATAACATATCTTAGTCATTCCTCAGAACTACATGACAAACATATCTCTTCCAAAGGAATATGGAGCATTCCATTATCACCCCATTACTACTTTACTCTATCTAGGTGGTGGTCGATACACTGTCCCAGGTTGTAACTTTTCATGTTGAAGATGTGAGGAGCTAAAAACTTAGATATATCATGTCAATGCATACAAGAAGCTATCTTTAGAACCACAATATCAAATATTTCTTTGCGGAGAAGTGTAGACCCATTCAAGTTGACTCTGCCTTAGGATGTGCCCTATGAATGCCATAGTTTTCTGCTTCTTACCAATAAGTGCAGTACTCCCAACTAATGAGATATGTATGTGTGGATATAGGAAACATGCGAAGACATGAGTATTTTTCTCTTCTCTTAGACTAGTTTGCCTTGACCATACTGTCTCCTTCTTTGTACAAGTTTGTCTATACATTTATAGCTGCTATGTTGACATCAATGTATACTATGTTGACATTAATAACAACACATATTGGCAACAAGTTCTCCCCTCTCACCAACACACAATTCAAAAAATCACAACACACAACCACAAGATTGCAAAAAAAATTTATTTTTTTGAAATTCAAAACAAAATTCATAATCATCTACAACAATTTTATATTATGGCCCTCATGGCCTCTCAGCTCACCCACTCTGGTTCTCCTATCTCCTCTACCTTCTCTTCTTGCTATGTAGTCATGCCTTGCTTGTTGCACTCTATCTTCTTTTCTATCTATTGCTTCTACTCTTTGGACTATTTCTTTCCTTCTTTGTCGCACCTACACACATTTATACTCTACATAAAGATATTTTACATCAATTGTCTCACCTCCTAAGGCTGACACCTTCATTCTCCATCCACCAGGCCTCTTTATAACTTCCAAGAGATGCTATGTATCTCCTTTGAATCAGTAGAAAAGGAAGAGTCAAAGAGACTCAAATGGGCCCCCCTCAAAACTGCCCGCTTCCCTTTCTATGACTTATGTGCGGCAGTGTTTATTATAGAAAAATAGTACCAATCTGAGTGCTTCCTCTCTATCCATCATGGCTCCACATATCCCTTTGGTTTATGCTTCTAAAAAGGCATTGAAATCTAATATAAAATGTCACTTTTAAAATTCCATGATGGTGCTTATATGCTGGCGTTTCAAATCACTCAAAATTGGTCTAATTTAAGATAAAATTAGCAATATCTCTTTTCTTCCCTTCAAATACTACCTCTCCCACATTTCTCCCTAGCATCAATTATATAACAACTAATTTTAAATTGTTTTAGAAACAATAGGAAATGTGAGGCGTCATCTCTCCTTCTTGGTGTATGGTTGGCCTTCCCCCCAGAAGTATTGCATTCAATTCCCTTCGGAAGGGAATTACTTCCTCCGTGATATTTTGCATTCCAACATTTTAAAATAATTTCATTCTCATTCTTTGCTAGTGTAGACTTCCTCGCAGGGTGTGTTGTTTTAAATGATTGATTTATTTTGTCCCATAATGAATGAAACGTGAAATATTATATTAATCATAGCATTATTTGCTATGGCCCATGTAAAAGATACTAAATTCTTCATGCTATAGAAAAGATCAATCCTCTCCACCAAAGTCGATGCCTCTATCATGGGTTGAAGTGAAAACAATAATATTGTCTTCCGTTGTACCAGTAACTGACCCAGATGTAAGTGAATGTTCCTACGAACCAATTTCCATGGCCTCAGAAAAAATGTTGTGCTTAGATGAAGTAATTTGATTCATAGTTGAGGGAGTATTAACCTCCTTAACCTCTTCTACTAGAGAAAACTTACTTATACAATTGCAACAGGCCAACTGATGTAGGGGTATCCATTTAAAATTTGAAAATCATCTTTCACAATGGATTTTCAGTTTGAATGAGTGGGTCAAGTGATAGACACTGAGAAAAGAAGCTCCTGCCACCAAGGCGACAGGAACAATAATGTTTAATTATTATATTCTAGAAAATGGGATAGTGGGGAAGATGGTGAATATTGATAGAATAGCTATTTTAAGGAGATGATAGCCATTATGGGTCAGTGGTGACCAATAGAAGGTGGCGAATGGAAAAAAAAATAGACAAAGAAAATAAAAGCATCCGCATGCAATTAGAAGTGGGTGACTGAGAATAGAAAAGAAAAAGTGGATTGATTGTGATAGGCGGCAGTTATATTCCAATGAAGGCCATCGATAATGGGAGGCTGAAAATAGTAAAGACATGCTAATAAAGTCAGAAGGAAGGTCGTTAGACCTTGATTTGTGTAAAGAGGAGAGGTCGCATATATATGAAAAGGAGGACGCATGTATTGGAGGATGTATCAGAGGAGAAGTCATTATAGGAAGAAAGTGTAATTTGTTGAAGAGTGGAGTTAACTATTATAAAGAAGTCATCAATGATGAAAGGTTGACAATGACAGGTGGAAGCCGAGCGTAGAAGAGGAATGGTTGAAAGAGAGAAAGGCCATATATATGCAAGAGGCTAATCAATACAAAAATAGGAGGCCGTAAGGTAAAATAGACAAGCCGTTATAAAATGAAGGAGGTTATCATTGAGAAAAAAAAGGCCGATGGGCCAAATAGAGAGGGCACATGTAGGAGACATTTATTGTAGGAGGAGGTCACGAATATAAGGGAAGTGGCAGAGAAGTATAAAAAAAAGCGAGACCGATAAGATAAGGGAATAGGTTGCACATAGGAGAAAGAGGTCGATTGATAAGAGCAGGCCGTGTATTTTAAGAGAAGGTCGATCATTGACAGGAGGTTGATAGATAAAGAAAGATAGAGAGGCCGTAGTTGCTGAAGGCCAATAAGCGGGGCCAAGAACATAGAAGGCCGCTCACAGGGGAGAGAGATCGATAGTTTAGAAGGAATAACAGAAGGCCTAGCTGAGAGGCTGACATATTAAAGATGAATGTGCAACAGGCTGTAAGGCCAATATTCGATAACTGGTAAGTATGGATGCTAATGGAAGGTGACCGATAGGAGGCAACAAAGGATAGAAAGCCCAGCGACGGCAAGGCAAGAGGTAGAACATGATAGTGAGTTCAATGGTAGACCACAGAGGAAATGAGAAGGCCGACAGAAGGAGAGAAGGAAAAGAGCATAAAATGTAAAGAATGGAGGTAGTGAAAGAAGGCAGATTGAAGGCAAATGAAAGCAAGCTAAAGGGTAAAAAGAGGAGTATGAGATTGCTCTCATGAAGAAAGAGGGCTTGACTAATATGTTGATGTAATTGCAGAGTTTGATATATATTGTATTGAAGGTCATTTGACTGTATATAATGAAATTTTATTTTAATGGTTTATTCCTGTTGCATGTTATACTAACTTAGTCTCCTGTCACCTTGAAATGTTGTGATGAATCTTATTGTTTGAATGGATGTGTTTAAATCCTTTATGATTGCTACCTAGTTCCTGTCATTTAATTGACAGAAGTAATAGAAATCCCTCTAGATGAGCAGAAACTTGTTTCTCTTTGGAAGATTGTAAGGGTATTTGGTGCATGTTTGTAGTAGCATGCTATCAGTTTGGTATCAGAGCACAGAACGATCTGAGTGTGGATGTGTAATGTGTTATTGACCTTTTGAAGGTCGTGCATTGTATTGTTGCTAAGAGAAGAAAGCCTTAAGGAGGTGCCTGAAATATGAAAGAAGAAAGAATGATGTAGAAGCAAATGGAGGAAAAGAGTCTCATGAAAAGATACAAAAGAAAAGAAGGCAAAAGGATGATAGATGAAGAATTCAAAGGAGAATTGGCAGCATTGAGGAGAGATGTGATGCTAGTGAAACAATGGTATTAAGAAAAAAACCAAGGATATTATTGGGTTTGGCCAATGGAGAAGAAAGTGAAATGGCCAGTAATGTAGATTATTGAGAAGAGGAAAAAGGTAGACTATAAAAGCCTTAAGAAGAGAGGATAAGAAGATGAGAGGGTTCCCGAAAAAGATTGGATAGTAGAAAGTTGCCATTGGAGCAATATAGACTGGAAGAGGTCAAGAAGGTTCTCATTGAAGAGAACATGAGAAAAGAGAAGAGGAAATGGTGCAGCAGATAGCACTTGAGAAAAGGAAAAATGAAGAATGAAAAATGTCCATGAGGAGGGCATTGAAGGAGACATTGTAGTCTCTCATTTTATTTTCTAATATTGTGTTTGCAGATTTGTATGTAGGTATGAAGAAAGTGATGAAGAAGGTCGAGGATGAGACCTTGAAGATGATGAAAGATGGGGCAAGAATGGCTCCTGAAGAAAGAATGAAAGATGTGAATGAGAAGAGATTAATGGCAGCAGAATGCCACGAAGAGTTTGTGGTAAAGGTGCATTGCAGAGAACTTGGAAAAGAAGAGGAGATTGAGGCTAAAGATGTTCTAATTTATGCTGAAGATGAAGAGGAAACCATAGAATTTCATGATGCTTGTGAAGATGTTGCAGCAGTAGGATAAGAGGCTTATGAAGGAGAAAAGTTGAAAAGTCAAGAAGATGAAGGTGGATGCAATTTGGGACAACAGCTCCTTACATAGAGGAATGAAGGTAAAGTTGTTATTTTTTATCATGAATCTAGAAATAAGAATATGGATAGGCAAGTTAATAAGGAAAAGAAATGGGATCATGGATATGTAGTGCCACATTGGCAAAGGAAAAAGATTGATGAAAAAGGTTGTAGAAAAATGAACACTTTTGATTATGTTTATGCGAATAAGTAAGTGCATAGAAGAAGAGATGTGCAGATGAATAAGTGGCCATATGATGGAAGGAGGAGTTGGCCAACAAAGAGGCCTAAAGAAAATGAATGGAGGATGAAGACAGAGCAAGAAAAGAGAAGCTCGAGTGCAGCAAGGAAAGGACAGCAATCTAGTGATAGAGTATGGGTGGTGAAGTAAGCAGCAGCAAACAAAGGTGTTGCAGGAAAGACAAAGGATTGGAGGCATGGAAAGGAGAGAAAACTCCAAGGAGATGTAAACTTGAAGAATCCTATACAAGATGGAAAGAAGGAGAAGAAGCATACAGTGAATTGGCAGTAAGAAAGGCCAAGTATATGGAAGGTAAGAGAAAAGAAATCTATTTTTTATGATGATAAAGCTTTGAATAAAATTCCTAATGATGAGGAAAGTATGAGAGGATTATTAGATGAAAAAGAGAGAAGGAGGAATAAATATGTGAGGAGGCAAGAATATATGCAAAAGCAAAGTAAAAGATGCAGGTATGATAGAAGAGAGGAAAAGTGGAATCGAAGAATGATATGGAAAAAGAAGACAACTGAAGTATGTGTTAAAGATGCAAATTTGACCAAGCAAGCAGTTGCAAAAGAAGAAGATGAAAGTGGAACAACCATAGTTCCAAAGGAAGAGGACAAGCAAAAGAAGAATAAAAGAAAAGAAGAAGATGGAGCAGCAATAGAGAATGCTGAAGAAGACTTGTGGAAGCAATTGGAAGCCATTGAGAGAGAATAGGATGAGAAGATCAAAGGTGTGAACATGAGTAGGACAGAAAAAAGATTGAAGACCATGATGTAGAATTGGTTACAGAAGTAAAGAATGAAGATGATGTAGATTTGGAAGGAGAGATGGTAAAGGATGAAGTTTATGCTGATGTTGTGTTGTAGCAAATGACCATGAAAGAAGAATGGTTGGAAGACATGACAAATGAACATGTTGAGTATGAGGAAGGTATGGTAAGTGTTGAGGATGCATTAGATGTTGTTGCAATTTTTATAGTTGGTTATGATTTGTTTAATGAAAGAAGAATTGGTGTGTGGAGGTGGATTGTAAGTGTTATAGACAGCCATGTGAGAACAACCCACAGGGTTGAATAGAGATGTTGGAAGAATGAAGAATATGATATAGAGAAGTTATGGAAAAGGAGGAAGAAAAGGTTGTTTAAATGTGTAGAGGAACAAATGTGCTGAAGCACATGATCTTTGTCCCTGGGGATTTTGATGCAGGGACATATATTTAAAATTCAAAAATTGTCTTTGACAATGGGTTTTCGGTTTGAATGAGTGGGTCAAGTGATAGAAGCTGAGAAAGGAAGCTCTTGTTGCCAAGGTGACAAGAATAATAATGTTTAATTATTATATTCTAGAAAATGGGATAATGGGGAAGATGGTGAATATTGATAGAATAGCTATTTTAAGGAGATGGCAGCCATTATGGGTCAGTGGTGACCAACGGAAGGTGGCGAAAGGAAAAAAAATAGACAAAGAAAATAAAAGCACCCGCATGCATTTAGAAGTGGGTGACCGAGGATAGCAAAGAAAAGGAAGATTGATTGTGAGAGGTGGAAGTTATATTCCAATGAAGGTCGTTGATAATGGGAGGATAAAAATAGTAAAGACATGCTGATAAAGTCAGAAGGAAGGCCATTGGGAAAGTAGACCCCAATTTGTGTAAAGAGGAGAGGTCACATATATATGAAAAGGAGGACGCACGTATTGGAGGACATATCAAAGGAGAAATTGTTACAAAAAGAAAGTGCAATTTGTTGAAGAGTGGAATTAACTATTATAAAGAAGCCATCAATGATGAAAGGTCGGCAATGACAAGTGGAAGCCAAGCATAGAAGAGGAATAGTCAATATAGAGACAGGCCATATATATGCAAGAGGCTGATCAATGCAGAAACAGGAGGCCATAAGGTAAAATAGACAGGCCACTATAAAATGAAGGAGTTCGTCATTGAGAAAAAAAGGCCGATGGGCCAAATAGAGAGGGCGCATGTAGGAGACATTTATTGCAAGAGGAGGCCGCGAATATAAGGGAAGTGGCAGAGAAGTATAAAAAATGTGAGGCCGATAAGAGAAGGGAATATGTCACACATAGGAGAAAGAGGTTGATTGATAATAGCAGGCCGTGCATTTTAAGAGAAGGTCAATCATTGACAAGAGGTCGATAGGTAAAGAAAGATAGAGAGGCCGCAGTTACTAAAGGCCAATAAGGGAGGCCAAGAACATAGAACGCCGCTCACAGGGGAGAGAGATCAATAGTTTAGAAGGAATAACAGAAGACCTAGCTAAGAGGCTGACAAATTAAAGATGAATGGTGAAGCAGGACGTAAGGCCAATATTCGATAACTAGTAAGTATGGATGCTAATGGAAGGTGACCGATAGAAGGAGGCAACGAAGGACAGAAAGCCCAACGAAAGTAAGGCAAGAGGCAAAACATGATAGTGAGTTCAATGGTAGACCACAGAGGAAATGAGAAGGCTGACAGAAGGAGAGAAGGAAAAGAGCATAAAATGTAAAGAATGGAGGTAGTGACAAAAGGCAGATTGAAGGCAAATGCAAGCAGGTCGAAGGGCAAAAAGAGGAGTATGAGATTTCTCTCATGAAGAAAGAGGGCTCGACTAATATGTTGACGTAATTGTAGAGTTTGATATATGTTGTATTGAAGGCCATTTGACTGTATATAATGAAAGTTTATTTTAATGGTTTATTCCTTTTGTGTGTTATACTAACTTAGTCTCCTATCACCTTGAAATGTTGTGATGAATCTTATTGTTTGAATGGATGTGTTTAAATCATTTAGGATTGCTACCTAGTTCCTGTCATTTAATTGACAGAAGTAATAGAAAGCCCTCTAAATGGGCAGAGACTTGTTTCTCTTTGGAAGATTGTAAGGGTATTTGGTGCATGTCTGTAGTAGTATGCTATCACCAACTGAATCGGGTACTCAAACCAAAAACTGACTGTTGCTATAACTTTTTCCCAGGAGTTCATAAACTCATGAAAACTTACAGAGGTGTGTAACTTAACATTTCAAAGCCTTCCATCAAGTCATTTTTCTTCAAACCTCACGAAACTCATGATATTAATGTTTTTCCAGTCTTCCAATGTAAGTCACGAAACAATTGTTTCTCCAAAATCAAGAAGAATCTAATCACGAAATCCTTGGCATCAATTCTAAAATGGAGTTGACAACCTACTCATAAGAGGATTCATCATCAAACCTCATCATTCCACCTGAACAATTATTTTCGTGAAGGAAGCCTGTTATACCTGGAACCAAAACTCTGAAAATGGAAAACTACAAATCTGATTGTACCAATAATTGCTCAAGGCTGAGAGAATTCAAAAGATAGAT
Organism: Cunninghamia lanceolata; assembly: GCA_027924645.1. Lineage (NCBI taxonomy): Eukaryota > Viridiplantae > Streptophyta > Pinopsida > Cupressales > Cupressaceae > Cunninghamia > Cunninghamia lanceolata. The sequence continues at coordinate 3,947,308 of BSBN01000262.1, read as the reverse complement.
AAAGTTGAAAGAAAAATTGATATAGTGCCCAAAGAGAAAGGATGATGAATTTATGGAACTCTTGGCATACACCATTAGCATCTGAGATTGTTACATAACCTTTACCTTTCAGTTCCATGGTACCTCAATTTGTTGTATGATGACAAAGGTGACCCAAATACACATTTCAATACTTTCATTGCAACATGCTTAAAATTTGTGTATATGGATGTGTTGATGGCTTAACTATTTCCAAGGACTTTAAAAGACTATCCAATTAAAACGTTATTTTCATTCTCTTTTGGCTCTATCCATACATTGTTTGATTTGACTAAGGCATTCTTGAAGCAATTTAGTGTTAACATAGGCCTTAAGGCTACTATTTATAGTTTATTTGAGTGTGCCCAAAGAATGAATCAACATATCAATGATTATGTCATAGTAGTTTAGTCTTTGTGTTCTAAATTACACCATCCCTTACATGACTCATAATTGCAAAATATTTGTATCAATTGATTGATTAAACCAACTACAAATAGTGTATATCTCAATAGCTTTACATATTTTATGGATCTTTGTGCATGTGTAAAAATAGTTGAATCTAAGCTTCTAGCAAATAATGTCTTCAAATATGGGTTGTCAACATTTCTGTTAAATCAGCTTACCATCTGCTGATTGAAGAGGATTTTATGGATGACATTTGGAGGAAAGTCTAGAATTGGAAACTCCTTCCTAAGGTTAATTTTTTTTGGTGGACTATTGTTCATAATAAGATTTTGACTCAGGATAATCTTTAGCGAAGGGGTCTTCAACTGGTGAATAGATGTGTTATGTGCTTGAAAGAGGAAGAATCTGTCTCTCATCTTGTTTTGCATTGTGAATTTGCGACTGATATTTGGAGCAAAGTCTTTTTGAATTTTGGCCTACAATGGGTTTGCAATAAGGAAATAAGAGAACTCATTGTTAACTAGACTCCTCCTCTTTCCCATCCTTGGCTAGTGGAACTATGGAATCAAACTATCCCTTTTATTGCTTGGTTCCTTTGGAAGGAAAGAAACAATAGAATCTTTAGAGAAATTGCTAAGAATCCCTCACAAGTTTTATGTTCTTTATCTAAGGCTCTCCTGGAAAGTGTTTCTAATTCCAGCATCAAGTCTACTGATGAACCTCTTACCTAGCATGAGGTTTTTGTGGCTTCCAATTGGGGGATTTTGTCCCAAATTCCTACTTTTGATGATTCTAGACACCTTAAAAGATTGAATACTATTTGTACTCCCCCTGACCCAGGGTGGCTTAAACTGAATTTTGATGGTGCTGTTAAGTTGAATGGTAAGGCTAGTGGAGGAGGAATTATAAGGAATGATAGAGGAGATTTAATTGCTGCTTACTCTGGAGGAATTGGGAACTATACCAATAACTTTACTGAAACTTCAACTCTTTTATGGGGTCTTATGTTGGCTATATCTCTGGGAATTCACCAACTTCATGTTTAGGGTGACTCCAAAGTTATTATAGATGTTGTCACTAAAGTTTCAGAGTGTGGATGGCAACTTAGAGACATTGTGGCTGATATTCAAACTCTTATACAAGCCATTCCTGTCATTTCCTTCTCTCATATTTATTATGAAGGGAATATTATTGCTGACGGCCTGGCAAATTTTGGTCAGCAGTTACATGACTGGCATTGTTGGCACCAATTTCATAATATCTCGCATCAGATTGGGGATATCGTTCAAAAAGAACAAACCAACTTATGATGATGACACATCATTTCATTTGGCTTACCTACGTGACTTATTTTTTAAATCAGGTCATGCTGATTAGACACTTTGTTGGTGCTCGGAATGAGTTTAGATAGCTATGCATGCATGTGAAGGATGAGCAGTTAATGAGAGTTTATTACATAAGGATTTTGGGAAATCAGTATAATGGTTGCCCTATTTATGCTCGTATTTCCATTATTGCCTTATTATTACCATTCTTTGCTCTATGATCAAAGTTTCTCGATTTCTTCACATTGTTAGGAGCCTTCCGATTACCATTCTTTGCTCTATGATCAAAGTTTCTCGATTTCTTCACATTGTTAGGAGCCTTCCGAAAGGAGATTTTCTTACTTCTGCCACTCTCTTCTCTGAGTTCTTTGGGGTTTACTAGTTTTCCACTATGGTAGGAGACACGATCATAATTGAACCCAATAACTGCGGGGAATTCAAAGACAATGCCTTGGTCTGGCATTATTGTAAAGAAGGTGGTGTCACTTCGTTTCTTGAGTGTCTGAATGGACATGATGAAAATTTTTCCATTCAATTCGCCCAATCATGGGATAATCGTAAGGTTCAAATTGGGAGCATTAGCTTTGAGGTGTCAAAGAATGAAATTTCCATGGCCATAGGTTTATCTGCTAGGGGTACGAAGCTGCAAAAGAAGTCTAGGGTTTCAAATGTTCAAAACCAGAAGCTCTTCCTTGCTGAAGGCGAGGAGTTGGTGCCCTATCAAGGAGGGTTTAAGAGAGCCAGACTTCCTGAATCGTGGGCAGATATGTGCTATATGGTGATGAAGTACTTCACTCTAGAGGTCTACTTCACCGTCTACTTCACCAGGTTTTATCATTACCATCTTCCTTTGTTAAATCACTTCAGAAGGAATGCTACTATTAGTTTCCCTTTCTTTCTACTCTCATCACTTGAGTTCTCTGTTCTTAATGTTAAGAAGTTTTTTCTTAAAAAGCCTGATGAAAAGCCTATTCGCCTCCATCAAGGGCTTATCCATAGGTTATATAAGTTTCATTTGGCTTTGTCTCCCCCCTCGTCTATTCAGCCCTCTGGTCTTGAACCCTCTGCTGAAATCCCTACTGCCTCTGTGAAAATTCGTCATACTACTCCTAAGCAATCTCCTGAAGGTTCTCCTTCTTCGGGTACTCCTAAATGTTCTACTATCAAAAAGGTTCAAAACCCTCTTATCAAATCCGAATTGAAATCCAAAAAACGTCTTTCTGATGTGGATAAGAGGACATTGAGGATTCTGGGCCCTAGAATGACCAAGATTTGGCCAGGGAGGGACCCTCAAGAAATTTGAAAAAAGTCAAGCTGGAAGGTAAATTTGTTGTTGTTAGGCGGTCTGGTCATATTGCTAGCAAACCGACTCCTAAGATAAAGTTGATTGATTACTTCGAAAGCAATTCTAAAGCCTCTACTCAAGAGGGGGAGTTTAAATCCAAGAGTGATGATATTCAAGAGATTGTTATTGAAGATTTGGGTGGTATTGAAAAGATCGAGGGGCAAGTTATATCTGTGATTGAGGACATTAAAGGCTTTGATAATTCTTCTCCTACTGGTGACTATATTGATGAGGGACATACTACTGATCAGGTGGAGGTTACTGGCACTAATGACAACAATGAGAATGATCTTCACTATGTCCCCACTGAGATTCCTAATAACCCTGATTTTATTCAGGAGGACTGTAACAAAGAAGAAGGTGGTATGGAGGAGGAAGTTAATGAGGAAGGTAATCATTCTGATGATGTTTCTCACTTGAAGGAGCAGGTGGATTTTCTTGAAAAGAGGGTCTTTTCTCTTGGCAGGTTCATCACAAGCATGCTTTGCAGCACAACCATGGCTAATCTCTCTCTGCTGCAGGAACATGATGTCCTCACCAATGGTGTTGATGATGACAGGGCTAAAGAATTTGACAAAATGTTTTAGTTTCAAAATGCCATCTATTACATTAGTAAAAACCTTACCTCTGCAGAAATAAACTATACCACAACTGAAAAAGAATTCTTGGTAGTCATATATGCTATAAACAAATTTAGGCATTATATCACTGGGTAGAAAATATTTGTACATATTGATCATGCATCCATCAAATACTTAATGAATAAGCCAGTAGTGGGTGTAAGGATACTTAGGTGGTTATTGCTATTGTGGGAATTTGACATTACAATAGTTGATAATCTAGGAAAATTCAATTTGGTTGCTGACTTTCTATCAAGATTGCATGCAAGTGTAGAGAACCAGCCAGTGGAGGATAGATTTCCAGATGAACACCTTTTTGCTATCTCCTCTACTGTACCTTGGTTTGCTGACATAGCTAATCTTTTAGCTACAAGCTTGTTTCCATCCCATTTTACCTCAAAACAAAAGAAATGCTTACTTAAGGAAAGATTATCTTAGAAATGGTTAAATGGTTTGTTGTTTAAATGTGGTCCCGATTTCATTCTATGCAGGTGTCTAAAAGATGAAATTTTTGATGTCTTAAGGGCATGCCATGATGAACCATCTGGTGGGCATTATTCTTCACACATTTTTATCCACAAAATTCTGGGAGCTAGTTACTACCGGCCCTCTATTCATAAGGATACCAAGAAGTATGTGTAGCAGTGTGACCAATGCCAGAGAATGGGACAACCAACCTTCACCCAGGAGATGTCACTGCATCCTCAAGTAATGATGGAGCCTTTTGAACAATGGGGTCTAGATTTTGTGGGACCAATCTGTCCACCATCATCAGGCAAGGAGTACATTCTGGTATGTACAGACTATGTAACTAAATGGGCTAAAGTTCAGGCATTGTAGTTTGCAAGAGAGGAAAAAGTTGTTGATTACCTTTATAACAAGATTTTCTTAAGGTTTGGAGCCCCCAGATCAATAGTTTCAGATAGAGGACCTCAGTTTACTTCACATGTCATCAGAGCATTCATAGATTTGTATCAGGTTAAGCACAAAAAATCCTCACCTTACCATCCCTAAGCTAATGGGCAAGTAGAGGTGACTAATAGGGAACTTGAGAATATTTTGACAAGGACAGTGGCCATGAATAGAAAGGACTGGGCCAACAGATTACCTGAAGTAGTTTGGGCCTACAATACCACTTGGAAATCCACAACAAAATTCTCACCATATGGATTAGTTTATGGGAAGAAGCCCATTCTATCCATAGAATTTAGCTCCAGACACTTAAAACTGCATTAGATATTGGTTTGCCATTGTGTATAGCCCAACATAATAGGATTCTTCAGGTCAATGAGTTGGATGAAATCCGTACATAAGCCATTCAACAAACAAAACTTGTTCAATATCAAAAGAAGTAATGACATGACTAGCACATCAAGAGGAGGACATTTTAACAAGGTGATTGGGTTCTTCTATATGATTCTAGGTTCAAGGAGTTCAAGGGAAAGCTACAAACTCATTGGATGGGTCCTTATCAGATAAAAGAAGTTTTTGAGAACGGGACAGTTTTGCTAGAACCCATTGATAGAAGCACAGACACATTCTTAGTGAATGGCCATAGAATTTGACTCTATAAAAGGCTATCAACCAAGGAAGAATTCATCAAAGATTTGTGTTTGATTATAGGGGACACATCCTCTATCACAAATTTGGACTAATTGAGAAAAAAAAAAGGAGTTGAAAACCAGCAATGGCTACCTATTAAAAAAAAGAGAAGGATGGAAAACTAGTAAATGGCTATCTTTCTCGACCAAGGGGATTGAAAACCAACAAATGGAGGTTCCCTTTCTTTTTCCAGATAATAAAAATCAAGCTATGAAGGTCATCAGGTGTAGAAAGCTACTAAAACACACCTCTGATGCTCATAAACTAGGAGCACCTCCGGCACTCTCAAATTAGGGGCACCTCCGGTGCTCCACCAATAAAGAACCACTTCAAAATATAATAAATTGGGAGGAGACCCACCTCTCCAGGTAATAAAGTAGAGATGTCATTTGATGAGGTCATGTTGATGATGATTGTTAGTCATAAAAACATGCATAAAAATTTGCACAACAAACCTTTATTATCTTGTAAAGTACAATCAACTTAGGATAAATTGATGACTCCAAGTCTCCATTGATCAGGTCATGATCATCTGAGGTTACTCAGAGGTTGATGTGACATGCTGTTTTCCATTTCAAGGGGTCTAGATGACTAGTATTGCACTGTTTCCTATAAATTTACTCTACAGAGAGGTTATTTTTACTCTATTTCCAAAGATAGCTGATACATTTGCAAGTTTGATCAATTCTTCTAATCATTGATCATCATGAACTTGTTCTTTCTTCTACACTATATATTTATTCAAATGATGTGCCTATAAGTGGATATTTGCATGTATCTCATGGACATTTGTATGAATTTGCATGATATTTGTCAATTTAACATGCTTTTACTCTAAATATGCCATGTATTTCCAATTATCTATGGGATATCAACATATTTTATGTTATTTTCTTTTGATTCTTTGGTATTTGTAATTATGGTGATGATCTGCTATGAAACTGAAAGAAATTTAAACGAATGCTTCTAATTTTAGTGAATCTTTAGCCATTGAACCACATACATACAAGATACATTCATGAGGAGAAGGAATCAAACCATATGTCACCAGGATGTTCCACAGCTAGATATGGATGATGCTAACTTCAAAGGATAAGGAATGAAGACAACACATGTAGACTGACAAGCACTCCAAGAGACACAACTGATCAATACATGTATCCAGATTTCAAACACAGATTACTCAAGATTTATGATGATTTGTAATCAAATATGCTTCTCTTTCATTTAGTATGCATAACATGTATATTTACAACAACTTTGAAATGAGTCCTGATATTTCAGTAATCAAATTTCAATTAAGTTTCGAATGTTCAAAATATTGCACCCCTGCACCTTTTATAGAATAAGGTGAGGAGGCAACTACAAAATGACCTATGGTCAGGATTTTTTAATTAAGATCAACAGTTGATAATTACTCTTTGACTTAGTCAACTTTTCCTCATGGCACAGGTTGCCGGCTGACAACCATCTGGATGACTCATTATCTTATGAGTGCCTTATACATATGTCTTCTTGGTGATGCATCTTCATTCATTCTTCAGGTTCCTCCTCTTCATTTTTTTCTTCTTCATCATGGTCATCATCTTCATTACTTTCAGTATCACTATCACCCTAATGTACATCCTCCTGTATTTGGACCTTCATCGCTATCTTGATGTGCTCATATGCCTGCACTATTTTATTCACCTCTCCTCCATCTTGGATTTTGGCTTTTGTTATGGCATGCTTATGAGACTAGAATTTAGCTTTGAATGCTTCCAGCTTACCTTTTCTATTGTTTAAAGTCTCATTATAATTTTCCACCATGACCTTTATTCTCATGATCTTATTCATCACTTCTTCTGTCAGGTGGGTGAGGGGGTCATCCGCCACTGGCTGGAAATTGTCATGCAGAGCTTTGATAGCAAAGTCTGCATCCTAATTTTCAATCATTCCCTCTACTTTTCCTTCTAAAGCCTCAAGGATCTTTGCTTCATAAGCCATCATACTGTGCAGCTTTATACTTATTTCCTTGAGCTTGCCACTACATTTCTTCAGGATATCACATTCGAACCTGATATCCTCATACCATATGTTTATTAGTAGGGTGGTATTATTATTCAACACTTGATTATTTATTAGGATTTGAGGATCAATCCTCTTTATTTCACTTAAAGTAGTCAGGTCCTTTTCCAATTAGAATGAACGTTTCCCTGTTTCATTTTGCATTTTGTCTACCTTTCTCTTTAAACTGCTTAAAGAATTCCACCTCTGTAAGGAGGTTCTCAAAACATCCTCAGCTCCAGTGAAGGCTGATAACATCCATTTCTCCATGATCATGGCCTCATGCTTCATGAGATCCAACTTGGTGACCTCCTTCTGGGATATGACAGTCAATGGGACTGCCGGATCAACTAGCGTATTGTCAGGGTTAATTAACCCTTTTATGTATGAATGCAGCTGAGCAATGTGCTCCTTATGCTTTTTATTTTTCTCTCTCTCCTTCTTTACCCTTTGGGTCAAAGAATCAATGATGCCTTTCCTTTCTTGACCTTCTTGGTCCTCATTAGCAAAACCCAAATCAACAGTTGTGATTTGGAATTCCTCCAGGGTGATCTTGCCTTTCTCTTTTTCAACCATGGAAAGTGCTACCTGTGCAGTCCTTCTACCTGTAGCAGGATCTCTCCTAATAGCCGATGTCAATTTGGCTTTCCTCTTTGGCTTCATTATTGTCTCTACAAACAAGGTGGAAACACCAAATTCTTGAATTTCAGAGCCTTGTTCCATACCTATTTCTTTCTCCAACCATTGAGGCACTTCATCTCCAGATCCCCGATGTCCTTTATCAACATCATGTCCGTCTTGTTCCCCAGTATCTGCTTCTTTTCTCGGTGGAGAAGGTGATTTCTTAGTTTCTTCCTCATGGAGTTCCTCATGAGGAGGATCTTGTTGCATTTCCTCTTCTTGAGGGGCTTCTTTCTATAAAGGAGGATCTTGTGGAATGTCCACATTATGATCCTGCGCCTGATCTCGTACTCCCTCCTTCTAACTTTCATTTTCTTTATTGCTTTCCTCATCCTGAGGCATGTTGACATCCACGAATGTCTGAGTATTTTGGCCTTGTACATCACCTTATCGAGGGTCACTTCTTGTTCTGCACCTGACGCACCAACATCCTGTGTCTTAAGGTCCTCATGACTTGATTTATCTTTAGTTCCCATGGCATCCTCTAGATCTCCCTGAGTCTTGGCAGCAGCATCACCTAGTGTATCTTTATCATCTCCACCTTTCTGTTGGACTTCTACTATTTTTGGTTCAGCGGGTATCTCATGCTGTTGCTGACCCACATCAGGAGTAGTGCTTTCTTTTTCTATTTGCTTTGCCACTTCAATCTTTTCTGTCACATCAGGTGCACCTGCTTTGTCCTTGGGGCTTACATCACCACTGTATGTTAAATCTATGAAGGCAGGGCTAGTCACCTGGTCAACCAACTTATCAAGCGCTATCTATTGGGCTGCCCTCTCTGGGCTACTTTATTTTACTTCCTCTATTTGCTTCACCTCCAATACTACCATCTGTACTAATGGGGTCCCATGTGAAGTCATGCAGGTACTAGAGGTGAGAGTCTCCATCCTTTGAGAGGTTACATTTTGAACTACCTCATCATCTGATAAGTCTACGGTGTCCTCCAAAGAGAAAGGACCACCCTGACCTGCTTTGAAAGCTTCTTTTGTTTATTCTTCTACCTTCTCAATCTTGAACTTTATTATGGTGGGAAGTGGCACATCATGTTGTAGCTCCTTCCTAAATGCTTCACCACCAGCTCCTCTTAATACAATAGGGTCGGCCCTGATATCACCCTGCATGGATGTTCTTTGCTTCTTGGGCAGTGACATTAGCGGCATCATCCTCCTCTTCCTACTGACCGTCATTGGGTCATCTCCTGTAGTTTCCTTGTTTACCTGCACTTCCTCAAACGAGATGTTTTCTTCCACTTCATGTTGTGAGGCCTGACCCTCCTCCTGTACTCCTGCAATTTCAACAGCTGGCCTTAGGACCCTCTTAGTATTTGGCTTGTCAATCAGAGGCTGTGCAGATGATGCGGATGCTTGACCTGATGTCGATGCACTTGTAGCTGGTGTGGCAATTATTTCAATTATCACCCCTTTAGGTTCATCTTCAGTTTTATTTCTTCTAGAGGGACCTTTCTTCTATTTCTGTGTGGGTAACCTCTCCCCATTGGACTTTCTTTTCTCACTGAGGAAGTCATCATACTCCTCATCAGCTAGTTCTTGCCTTTTCTTCTTGGCATCAACTGTAAGGGCTACGCCCCTTTTCTTTAGTCTATTTATTTCTTCATCCACCCAAGCTTGGGTTAATTGTAGCACTCCACCTATAAACTGATCCAGGGAAATATCCTCCAGTTGTGTTAGATCAGGGGCTGATATGGTGTCATTATACACCTTCTTGTCTTCATATTCATTAGACATAATCTTTCCATCATCCTTTCTCAACTATGCTGGCATTGGGATGTAGTCAAATGTGTTTATCTGGTTCAAGGTGGGCCTTTGATATTTTCTTCTCCTCACCTTAGCTTCATTCTCACAATCAGTCCAGAAATCTTCCAGATGCTTTTGATAAATAGGTTTTCCCACTATTTTTTGCATCCTGCCATAGGGGTCATAAGATCTAGCCAAGGGAAATGGTTGCAGATACATCAGTTTCAGACCTCCCAAGACATGCTTTATGCTCTCTAAGCTTGAGCACATATACCAGCCCATAGATACTGGAAATAATACCAGAGGTGTCTTCTTTTGTTCCTTGTATGCTGCAACTATGGTAGATACTTGCCTGAGAAACTTCATCAGGACAACCCCATCAGTAGGGTATCTTGGTAGCATAAGGGGTTGTCATTCAAATCCCTCTATTCTTATGTATGAAAAGGTTGCAAATTGGATGAACCAGGCACCATGTCTGTAAACAACTTCCTGAGCCTCCATGCTCAGTCTCTTGGTTCTGTCTTCCTCCATGGTTCTGACTAGATGCATAGAGAATGCATCATTTACCAATTTGTAATCCAGGGGGTAGTTCTTTCTCTATAGCTGAGGATAGTGATCCCATATGTGGGCATCATCTACATCACCGCCAGCTTTACCCACTGTAGTCAAGGCATCAAAGGTTCCTTTATAAGAACATGAGTACACAACATATGAGGTCATATGAAACATGCATGCCTGACCTCCCAGGTTCCTCATCCCTTCATCTAGTGCATCACTGATGATCTTGGCCCACAATGGCTTGTTATCTGTATATAGGACCATTTGGATGATTCCAAACATCTGATTCTCAAATTTCCCAGCATGAAGCTTAACTGTCATCCTACTTAGTAGGGCAATCATGTACTGGTCCTCATCATCAAAATCAAATTTGTATAAGTGTACGAACAATTTAACTGAGGCAGTGTAGGTGCTGCTCTTCGACCTCCACTGATACATCCTCTTCCTCGCACTCTTCTTATTGTTGTTGTATTTTGTGTTCAACTTACGTAGATCTACACTCACCACCTTCTTTCCAACTGGCAAGTTAAAACTAGAGGTGATGCCCTTAATTGAAAAGTCAGCATATACTCTTCCATGCTTCTCTACCCACTTGGTCTTAGGGTTATAGTTCCTGGCACATTCCACTACCAACTCTGGGGTCTCCATGACATACAAAAATCTAGCTACATGCCACATTCCTGAAACATATATTGCATCTAGAAGGGTATTATCCTTGTCATGATCTATTCTTGTTGACCATGCCGCTAGGTCCGTATCCCCCTGGTGAGTATCACCAATGATGCCATACTTAAACTGTACCCCCTCGGGCTGAACAAACATAGGCTTGAGAAACTCTGAGTCAGACCTATTCCTTCTAAGATCTGCCATGGACTCCTAGAACAAACACGATTTGTCTTACCTTACAATGCCCATATGCATTCGTACAACATTACATACTTCTACAACATCATGCATAATTGAATCTATTACTCTTTACTTTATCATGATATGCATATTCGTAGACTCAAACCACAAGAAAGCATATGTACTCTACCTGAACATGTAGAAAATGACAACAGGAGGGTTTTCAATTACTTACTTGATAATGCTTTCCTCCTAGGTTAGATGGGTGATTACAGAAAAGGGCTACAAATGCTGAAGATCACCCGTTCCGTTACACTGAAAGATCTATTCCATTAATAGGTAGCTGTATGAGGGTTTGACTTCTCTGCTATGTAATTTCTTGTTTTTTCGCAAGGAAAATGAAAATAACCTTGGAAAGTTATCTTTAAACACCTCTGTAGGGCAAATTAGGGTAAAACTACATTGGGATGGCTAAATCCGTCGATCCGCTACAGAGAATCCATAGATGATGCCAAGTGTTTGAATTGTATTCACAAGTGACAGGAATCTAGCTACCGCATTTAAGTGCATTTAATGTCAGGAAACAGGGGGGTGATCTTTGAAAGATTAGGTAATATTAAAAAATATAACCCCCTCTAGATAAAATGACCCTCAACCTTTGAGTGGAAAAACTAATGCAAAAGAATCATGTGATGTGGTCAATGTTGACCACGTGTATATCGGGTCATGAATTTAGGATCAGGGGATGTTCAAAATATGACCCCCGTAAATAAAATGACCCCCTTGAGAAACATATCAGGGTGAATTCCTTCATTCGTTGGATTCAGATGATGTCATCGTCATATTGGCATAGGGTGATATTTTGCGAAGAGGGTGATATTCGTAAGATGATAGATATTAAAAAAAATGACCCCCGCAAAATATATGAAGTCATTTGATGGGCAGATATAAGCTCTTCATTTAAAGTTAACATCCGCACTTCACAGATCAAGTGATTATCAGGTGATAATGCAATATCAGGGTGATTTTATATAATATGACCCCCCCTCATAATATCAAGTTTGACCGAAACTTTGACTTAACATAACTTTCTTCCCTTAAACAATTTGAGGGTGATCCAAAAGGTGAACCTGCTTGGAATTTCATGCACTTTCCAACCATGAGGTTAATAATGTGAAATACTAACTGTGAAAATTGACCTCATCATGGGGACAAATCCACCCCTTACAGGGTGTTCATGCATGACTAATTTTACTAGACCACCCAAAGCAGAAAAATAACAAGCCAAAGCAGCTAGAAAAAGTTGGGTCCCCATTTTGTCAAGGCAAAATGAGGCATGTTGTGTAACCACACAATAGGTCATCATGACTCATCCTCCACTTTATGACAAGGACAAACATGATGTCAGCATGCGTATCATCAGCAATTGAGAAAAAAGTCATCACTCTCGTATGCGCAAGTCATCATGAATGACTGCACTGATGTCATCTGGCAACATGGCTTTCTCAGACCACTCAGTGGGAATGATTGCAGGGTATATGACGACATGGATGCTGACGCCATTTCAAAGCCACGCAGAAGCTTCTCACATGCCAGGTCACATCGAGTCTCATCAAAGCCGTGACATTGCAGCCAAGTACATCAGGCTGTCATCAGGTACTTTTCTTTAATTGAGCATTAATTAGTAACTATCTTGTCAAATTCTATTTTTAGGCGCTGTTATGATGACATGACTCCCTGCCATTATTTCCCTTTTCATCTCATGCATGCCACCATTTTTGCCACACTGTCGACCTGTCTATGAAGTGTCCCATCACTCTGCTGCAATTATTACTCCATAAGCACATTAAACCACTTTCAACCTCCTTTTTCCATAATCTGAGAAGTAAAGCAAAAAGACATATCAACCTTCACTCAAAACTATATAATTTCACTAAAAATCCTTGAGTGTAAGAAAATCAAGTTTGCTGACACAGTCCTCCGGAGTAAAAGAAAAATAAACTACAGAGACAAACAACATGAATTTTAACTATAGAGAGTGGGATAGGATAGAGAAATGGGCATCAAGAAGAAATCAGAGCCAGAGAACATAATAGGCCTTTTGCAAGAGGAAGCTATGGTAGACATTCTAAGAAATGTAGGATGGTTGGAGTTCTTAGAGAATTTTGAAGGGTTTCAAGAGGATATTGTTGACGACTTCCTAAGAAACTTGACATATAATCAAACAACTGTCAGAGGGGTTCAGGTCAATATCTTTGCCACCATCATTAGTCATATCTTTGGACTTCCAGAACAAGGTGAGCAGTTTTTCCATCTAAAAACCCTATATTCTGATTTAATTAAAAATTTCTCTGAAGAAAATGAACCTGTAATTCAGTTACATCTAAGCAAAAATGAGATCAAAGGAATTGCTTGGTTTTCACTTCCAAACCCATGACAGTCTGTAGCATTATGGTTAATGAAATACTTCACATGTGATGGCCAATTTTCCATAGTTTTAGGGCCAATAATGAAAATGCTATTTTTTCTGAGGCATGGAAATGCACACCTAGAATTTACCATAAATCTTCCAAACTTTCTATACTCTGCAATCAAATCATCTGCAGACAAATATCAACAAGGGAAAGGCCCTATGAAACACCATGGCCTCATATTTATGAGTGTGAAACATCACTTATTAACTCAACCTGATGGGGAAGCATTATGGGAAACATTTTTAGACAATAAACCCCAGGACAGAGCACCAGAGAGGGTACAGAGAATAGATGAGGCCTCCTCTGTCCATCAGGAAGAAGAGGCAAAACCTTCAACTTCCTCTCCAGCTATAGAGAGGGGTAAAGGTCAAAAACCTTCACTGGAGGCAACCTCATCTACTACCCCTGTTTCTAGTAGGAAGAGGAAAGGAAAAGAAGTTGTAGAACCTGTTGTAGAACAAACCCCATATTTGACTCGCTTAGCAAGGAGAAAGATGACTTTGGCTGAGGAGTCTACTCCAGTTAAACAAATGAGGGAAATAATTGTCATAGAGTAGGCCTCCATCCAGACTTCTGACCCTAGGAAACAAAAGAAGACAAGGCAGGGTCATAAGACAAAAACAACTTCAAAGAAAATTGATTCTCCAACACACTACTAGGCAGAGGAAGCATCTCATGATTCAGATGAAATTCCTCTTGTGAGAAAGAAGAAACAATGAGAAGTTTCCCCAGAGCCATTTGTGCATCTAGATCCCCATAGTCCAACTGCACAACACTCCCCTGCTCCGGAGATACAACAAAGAGATACTTTTACTATTTCCTCAGATTCTGAGGATAATATGCCTACTACAGAGGCACCTGCTCCACCAATTCTATAGAGAAGTAAAAGGAAAAGGCAGCTTACCCAAGCTAAAAAAGACACTTCTCTCCTGGCTAAAGTTCTCCTAGGCTTCAAAGCTTCTATAGATGAGGCTGGGGCCTCATCAACACCAATAATTTCATAGAAAATTCAAGAGCAAGCTAAAGGTAAGGGGATTGCAGGAGAAAGTGAAGCAGAGAAGGTGGATACAGCTGGCAGTGAGGAGCAAAGGGCTAAGGAAAATACTGAAATAGAACAGATAGAAATAGGGACTTACTCACATTCTTCTAACAAGGAGGATATTGAAATTTCAAGGGAACAATAGATGTTAGAAGAAATAGATAATTTGAAAAGATTATTATGGGGAAAGAACCTAATTATTACTAACCTCAAAAAGGTCATGAGAGAAAAAGAAATGGAACAAAACCAAATAATTGAGGGATTACAGGCAGAGCTCCAAAATAAATAGGAAATCATTTAGAAGAAAGAGGAAGAATTGAGATGAAAAGAGGCAGAAGCAGCCCAAACCATCAAAGAAAAAGAGGTAGAGACAACACAAAATATCTCTGACCTGACCAAAGCCAGAGACAATTGTCTCACCTTAATTACAACACTTGTAGAAAAAGTACA